>CM057348.1:75742005-76975130 GCA_030015575.1 Agapanthus africanus | reverse complement strand
TACCTACCACTTCATGCATACTGTTATTCAGTTGTTCATGCCTAGTTCATTATCATTGACATATGCACTTGTGATAATTTCTTGAGATTTATGATATTTCTGGATTTCGGGGAAAGCCGCAAAATTTACAACTTATGATCTTTTAAAATATAAAATGTGCGGTTTTCTAGTGATGTAAAGTGTCGTCCACCATGAGTTTGCTGTGGTTTTGGAGATCCGTGTCGAGGAGTGGAGGAACCGTCATGGGTACATGGTGGGCCCGGTATGGTACCCCGGGGCAAGAGAAATGTGGTGTTGACGTTGAGCCTGGCTGGGGATCACTACCTACCGGTGATATTACCCGACGCGTCGGATATCCGGAGGATACCGTCGTGGTCTTGAGATGGATGGTAGGGGCCGGTCTGGACTGACGGCGCCCTAGATATTGAGATTGAGACATTGATATTTCGAGACAGTGAGATTTATGTTTTGTGTCGATGCTAGATACTGTTGATACTGATTTCATTATGATACCTCAGTTTTAAAAATACGAAAGAAATCTCACTAATTTATGAAAACAGTTTCTTCATTTACATGTATTCTGTTTCATGCATTCATACCTCATTCATATGATATATTGCTACCTGAGGCACTGACACGGGCACATGAGATTACACTCGGGTTAGATATTTACCCTAGCCTTGTTATAGGCTACGTGTTATTCATATTTTTGAGGCTATATTATGATCGTATGACCTAGGATTGCGTCATACATGCGATTTCTGTGCGTAGATGTTTTTCTATTCACGAGTTGGCAACTCACCCCCGTTGTGCCCCAGTTTCTTGCAGGTTTGCCGTACAGGTTTCATTACGGCTTTGCGGGCTCAGTTTTATTCGGGTGACTTGCTAGTAGGTGGTTTTTTTTTCTTGTATCGTACCCATCATATTACTTGTATAATATTATTCTGTTGTATCTAGTAAATTCCATCAACCAAACATGTATTTATTGAGATAGAGACCAGTGTTGTTTATTCTTTCGACCTTAGAGTCGCTCGTTATATTTCTGGTGGTTTTGAGTTTCCTTTTGAGTTTTGATCCTCGCCGTTGGCGTTGTATATTATATTGCTTGTGTGGTTGTGACCGTCGATTGACGAAGAGCTAGCTCCCGCTTGGGGATGCCTTTTTCTTGATTTCGTATACTATTCATATTGTATCCCGTTTGGGAGCCAGTATTTACAAAGGAGACTCTGCCGAAATTTTCAGTAAATTTTTGATGTTTTTAGAAACCCGCATAATTCGGCTTATGCTATTAAAACTACTTGGTTTAAATTGGTTTTCCTTCACTCTACTACTTTTCTTGGTTTGGATTTCTGGGTTTTCGGCTTACTTAGATTACGAACGCCTCGAGACGTTTCGTAGTTTAAGTACCGGTCATGTTCCGTACTTTCGGGTCGTGACAAAGTTGAAAATGTCACGCCCCGCTTCCTAGTAGACGGAAACGGTAACGTGGCAAGCCCACGACATATTTATCTAGAGAAGGTCATTTCCTAAATAAATATACTAAGCATATTGAAACAATAATACACAATACAAGAATAAATGTAGACTGTAAATTTTTTCAACAAATATCTTTATTTACATTCAACTTCCAATATTTACAAATACATGAGTTTATGCTGGAATGTAAATACAATAAGGAAAATGCCTAAACAAGTGGCATGCATAAACCGAAGAAAAGTGAAGCTGAGCTAGCCCTGAGTAACGATCTGGTTGTAGTCCTCCTCTGTGGCTTCCACTTTCTCGGTCTCGACCGTATCTGACGAACATTCCAAGAGAAGAAAAGTGACTGGAATGCCCATCAGTGAACTAGCGCTCGGTAAGTCCTAAGGATAAGTAAGAATAAGAAAATGACAATTGTATAATATTTATATGACGAGTAAGAGTATATGATCATGGGTAAATATGATCTATAGGTCTCTATATGGTCACTATATTAACGTTAAGTTCCAAGTGTGAATGTCAATGCAGCCGTAGAAGTATTCACAAGCACAAGAGTGGGGCCCCAGGAGTAAGGAAACACGTGCCCATTTTATATGTTAGCATCGGGGCTCTAGGCTGTGGATGAGTCATCCCGACTGATATTCGAGTAATATAAAAAAGAGATTAATACATGACTCCTGAAACTCCATTGGATTCACACAAGAAACTATCCTAAACACCCCGAGTATGATATATATTATAACTGTATAGTATACTTAATTAAATTTGATTGATTGATTATAACATGTCTTGATCGAAATCATAGATTGCAAAAGGTGTAGAATGAAGTCGAGTGAGTCGAGTAATAAGCGAGTCATGACAATTGCAATCTTGATTCAAGTCAAGTTAGTTTGAGTAGATTGGGTTCGAGTTCATGTTCAGGTTTAGATTCGAGTTAGGTTAGAATTCAAGTTTGTGTTCGATTTCGAGTTCAAGTTTAAATTCGAGTTTGGATTCGAGTTCATGTCTTTTTCATAAGAATTGATTTAAATTGTTAAAAATCTTATGTTCGGGAGAAATCGACAACTGCTGCACATGAACGTCAGAATTTGTGTCTTTTTCCAAGACAATTGCCATTGATAACTCCGTTAAATTGTCTAACTTGAATAGACAAACACTCACTTTCTCCGGCTTCCTGAGGCTCCAGAGAAATGATACCGCTTAAACCTATATTAATTCTAGAGTCCTTAAAATGTTGTTTGCATATCTCGAGGGGGTTTTATGAAAAATACTTTAATATCGTTTAAAAAAAACTCGAGGGTGATTTATAATATTTAAGGTTTTCATGAATATGTTTTTTAATTGTTGTGGTGTTTCGGTGATGAAACCTAACCTTTTGAAAGTTTATGGTACTTTAGTGAAAACTACTACTTTTGGAAACTTGGTCGTATTTTATTAAGAATTCTAACTTCTCATTTAAAAAAAAATTAGTTTCATAATATATTTTTATTGAAAATATGAATTCATAGTTTTATATAATTTTCCAAAATTTAGGCTTTTATTTAGAAAAGTCGTATTTCTTAAAAAACCGTATTTTTATTTCCTTTCAAGACCGAATACACTGTGAGAAGTTCTGTATCTCGCTCTACTGTTCCAAGAATGTGCGATAATCCGTACCATCCATTAGTGAGTCTCCTAACGAGAGTTGTAGAGGCGTAATTCCCAAGGATTACAAAATACCGATTAAAAGAAACCCGTTTTGAAAAGGTGTGGTATTTTAATGAAAAATTTATTCTTTAAATAAACCATATATTTAGAATACCGTGCCATGAAACCATAATGTGCGTGTGGGGTAGGTCGTTACCCCGTGAAGTTTTCCTAAAGGTAGATAAACTTGTTATCGAGAAAGGTTATATTAAAGTTCATGGTATTTTAATAAAAAAAAGTCCGTTATATGTTTGTTTCACATGATTTTTTTTATTAAACTAATAGCTAATGATGTGAATAAGGTTAAGATTAATATAAGATGTTGGTTTGATTTAATTTGCTTATCACGTGGGTTACAAATATTAAAAAGAAGATTATATCGGAGATAACTCCGCTTTTATCGACTTGTTTTTAAAAAAATTGTTTTGAGAGGGGAAGGGGGAGAGATGAAGGGACTTACGGGTTTAGATGGTTAACGAGAGAGAGAAGAAGCCTTCGGATGTCGTGGTATCGTCGGAACGGCTTCAGTCGTCGAGTTTGGCTTGCTACTCTACTTGAGTGCTTAACTCCACTTGATACTTAGAAAGTTTGAGAGAATTTTTTATAGAGTTTTTAAAATGGGAGAGAGCTAGGGTATGAGATGGTATTTATAGTGAAAAATTAGGGTTTAGGAATTAAAAATTTGGATTAAATGAATTAAAATGGTGTTAAATAATGAATTGAAGAGTCTCTGTTTGATTGCAGGAAAATCAAACAGTGCAAGAGAGTTGAGGGGAGTTGAAGAGATGAGTGTGCAAAGCACGGGGTATTTTTGGCTCAATCGAACCGTCGGCGCCGACCTTTTTGATGAAACGGGCGGTCGGATCTCGAGGTCTTGCCTCGAGATTCGTGCCACATGTCATGTTTGGTGTGTAAATCTCATTGCGCCTGTTTGATTTTTCTGAAACTTTTCGTTTCTCTATGAATTGTATGTGCAACTCTTGGGCTTTCGAAAATTTTTTAAAAAAAATCCTAAAAAAATAATTAGGTCTGATGGGATTCGAACGCACAGGCTATGTCGAAGCAATATAGAGGTTTTACCAGTGAGCTACAAATTGTTTCTTGCTTTTATTAAACAAATTTAATTTATAACTCTTACACGGGCTGTAATACCCTTTTTTTATTTTGTACAATAATAAGAAATTTATGTACAGGAATTTCAGAGTCGTTACATTCTACCCTCCTTATAAAAATTTCGTTCTCGAAATTTACAATTACATAAGACTAATTTTCAAAAAGGTAAGGGTATCGTGTACGCATATTCTCTTCTCTTTTCCAAGTTGATTTTCCTGGCGAATTCTTTCTCCACATCACTCGGACCAAGTTTACCTCCTTGTTCCGTAATATTTTCACCTTTTGGTTCAGGATCTCAACTGGTTGTTGCTCGTAGGTTAGGTCAGTCTGTACAGTGAGCTTTGAGTGATCAAGTATATGGCTTGAGTCGCTCACATATTGTCTTAGCCGGGATATGTGGAATACATTATGCACTCCTTCCAATGAGGGTGGTAGTGCCAAACGATACGCCACTTCTCCAACTCGTTCGAGTATGTCGAACGGTCCTATGTACTTTGGACTTAGCTTACCCTTTTTGCCAAAACGTATCACTCCTCTGTTTGGAGAGATCTTCAGGAACACACGGTCTCCGGGTTGAAACTCCAAGTGGCGACGCTTTTCATCTGCCCAATATTTCTGTCGGTCTTGGGCTATGCGCATCTTTTCCCTGATCGTGCGAACCACATCCACAGTTGCCACGATCATCTCTGGTCTAAGAAGTTCACGATCTCCAACATTGTCCCAGCTCAGTGGGAATGACACTTCTGTCGATAGAGTGCTGCTAAAGGTGCCATCCTAATACTAGCCTGATAGCTATTGTTATATGAAAACTCCACTAGGTATAGGTGTTCTTCCCACGAACCTCCGAAGTCAAACATACAAGCTCTCAGCATATCTTCTAATATCTGAATTGTTCACTCGGACTGTCCATTTGTTTGTGGATGATACGCCGTGCTGAAATTCAGACTCGTCCTTAGGCTAGCTTGCAGACTCTGCCAAAACTGTGATCGGAATCTTGTATCACGATCAGAGACGATGCAGACAGGTACTCCATATAATCTCATGATCTCCTCCATGTACTTCCTTACCAACGTCTCAGTTGACTGGCCAGCTCTAAATGGAATAAAGTGAGCTGACTTGGTGAGTCGATCTACAATAACCCAAATCACGTCATTACCCTTCGTGCTATGAGGGAGGGCAGTCACAAAGTCCATGGTAATGTGATGCCATTTCCATTTTGGGATTGTTAACGACTGAAGTAAGACCAGCAGTTCTGTAATGTTCAGACCTCACTGACTGACACACTAAACACTTTGCTACTCTTCTAGTTACTTCGCGCTTCATTCCATGTCACTAGTAGTGCTGCCTGTTTACCCCAATCAGAGTAAAGCTCTGTTCAAATTCCAAGGCGGGAGATGAAGCAACGCTTCATCTTCCCCCAATCAGAGCAAAGGTTTGCTTTGAAAATTTAAACTTTAATAAATGAAGCAACGCTTCAGATTCTTTGCGCTGTGCGCAATGCGCCACGTGTCAGGCGCAGACGCATCAGCACAACGCCCAAGGCAGTGCGTCCAATCAGAGCAGGGCTCTTTTAAAAACTAAAAGTAAAAGAAACAACTTTCAGTTGCGCAAGCGCTGCGCTGCGTGACACGTGTTTGCGCAGTTGCACAAGCGCCGCGCGACACTTGTCTGCGCAGCTGCGCAAGCGCAGCTGCGCTGCACGACACGTGTCACGCGCTGGGGGAGTTGCGCAAAACAGAATAAATCTTTTCTGTTCTTGTTAAAACAAGAAGATTTTCTTCTGTAAAGCAGGGGCCTTTGGATCAAAAATCCAACGGTGGGGAAAATTCCCCAAATCACTCAGAGAAAGATCTTTTTAATAAATTTAACTAATTTATGGGCACTATAAAAAGGACCCCAGACCTCATTTCAAAAGGAAGGAACATTTTTTTAAAAAAAGAAAGAAAGAGGACTCTGAAGAACTCCTCAATAATAAAAAAGGTAAAAACCTTTGAAAGAAGAGAAATTTCTCTTATGAACAGATCATGGATCTAAGAACAAGATCATGGATCTTCAATCAATAAATAAACAAATAAAATAAAAATAAAAATAGTGCCTTGCACTTGTTATGAACCTTTGGTTCTCTGAAACAAGGAAAAACTTGTTTAGATCAAGGGATCAAAAAGTGCTTTGCACTTCTGTTTTGAATCTAAAAAGATTCTTAGTGCTTTGCACAAATGCAGTGCATTACTTAAAGGGCCAGGCCCAAGTCAAAAAGGCTTAACAGGTCTAATAAAATGCAATGCAATGCATTGTTTTTTTTTTATTTTTAAAAAAGGGGCAGAGCCCAAACTAAAATAGATGCTCTGCATCATAAATAAAGGGACAGAGCCCAAATCAAAAGCTTAGCAGGCCAGAATAGAATGCAGTGCATTATTAAATATGGGCAAAGCCCTAGCACAGGCCTAATAGGCCAAAGATCAAGAAAAATGTTGAATATTCTCAACTGGACTTAACCCAATTTTGGCCGTAAGTCCTTAAATTAAATTGACTGAGCAAGATTGCTCTCTTAAATCAACTTACTACCGGTTCGAGGGTACATCTCCGAACTCCTCTGACATCTATCGTTGTAATCCTTCAACGACGTCAGAGAGGTGACGGGTCCCAACGACCACACATGAATATGGACTGCGGCGTCCTTAAACTCGCGGACCGAGACGTCCCTAAACTAATATCGGACCGAGACGTCCCTAAACTAATATCGGACCACCACGTCCCTAAATTGGAATATGGACCACCACATCCCTAAACTGGCGATGGACCACCACGTCCCTAAACTGGGAAATGGACCACTACGTCCCTAAACTGGAATAATAGAGCCTCCAAATGCTCTTTTGCCGGATCTAAACGGTCCCGTTTAAGTTGATCTTAGCCCCAAATACGGCTAACGTATCCTCAGACATTTAAGTGAATGATAAAACTCCAAATCAACTTTGGTTCAAGGGTACATCTCTGAACTCCTCTGACACCTGTCGTTGTAATCCTTCAACGACGTCAGAGAGGTGACGAGTCCTGACGGCCATATATTAATCACTACGTTAAGTTGATCTTAGTCTAAAACAGGACTAACGTATCCTTAACGAACGTTTAAGTTGATCTTAGCCGCAACGCGACTAATGCATCCTTAAACTAAAAACACCAAACCCAAATCTAAGTAAATACGGATTTGGACTAATCCACGTCCTACGGACGACGACATTACTCAGTCTCCGTATACAATCCACGGGCAACCACAAATAAAACAAACACCCACGACACGAAGTGAAATTCTGGAGAAGGAGAAAGTTGTTACCGCGATGCGGTAGCGTAATTAACTGCAGGGGCTTGCGCCTGCAGGGAAGAGCGTCCCCACAATCAAAAACCCCTTACCCTGAGGGGGAATCTGACGAAGTTTGCTACATCGGACGCATCCGTCTAAACCTCCGATACACAGTGCCATAAATCAACTTGGCATCTTCGGAGAGGTAGACGGATAAAACCAAATAGCATCTGCCCCGAATCTCAGGCGAGACGCGATGTCTTGGCCGTCTTTCGGAGGGGAACAGATTCTGGCACGCCCGGTGGGACCTTTTCCTCTTTCCACTCCACACTTCGTGTATTGTGTTTTTCCGCGATCAAATAATCGCGATGTGTATGTTTTTGGTTGCCCTTAGGGGAGTGGATACTGAAGTCTGCGCTTCGTCTCTATGAAGAATGGTGTTCGTTTCTACCCTAGCAACTCAGGCTTTGTCATATCTGGTGGAGTCAAGTATGGACCACTTGCAGCCTCAAATCTCTGCAATTCGGCTCTTCAAGAAATCAACGGGCTTATTTTATGGGTCGATACTCCCACCTTCCACCCTCGGTGCCTCAACGCCGATGGAGGAGGCCCAGTGGAAGTCTGTCTTCCACAGGCTGGTTCCCCAAGCTGCAGCTTTGCTAATGGAATCAATCCTCAAACAACTGGCACCTGCCAAGGACCAAGGTCGACGCAGGGGGCAGAATATTCAAGCTCTCAAAGAAAACAGGGGGCAGGCTCGGCAAAATCCTGAAGCTAATCAAATCCCGGCCGTAAGAAACGGTCAACGTCGATGAGCTGGGGGCAGTTCTCCACATGGTCTAGTTTCAACCCCAGTGGTGAATGTTGTTGTTCTAATTGGGAACAGCTCCAAATTGTTGCGAAGGGTCAGACAAAATTCTCCTACCGCAATATTGAAGAAGTCTCCGCGGCCCATGGAGATCCCACAGGAGCAGAAACAAGTTCGCTCCCTGAGACAACTTTCCTCATCTATATATAAGGTGTGGAAGCAGGTGAAGGGGACTCACCCTAAGATGTATCATGATACAGCGGCTCCTACTAAAACCAAAGCGGCTTTTCACCAAAAAAAGGAGGCCCAATAAAGCTCAAGTGCCCGAAGCAAACTCCAGAGGCCAAAAACTCCAAACATCCCAAGCCTGGGGGCATGGTAGTTCACATAGTCTATATGGTGAATTCCAAAGACGAAGTTCGAGCTTCTACTAGTCACCGACCTCAAACTCGGTCCTTAACAAAAGTTCAACTGCAACATGAAAAGCTGCAGGAGATGCTCTGTCACGCCTCACCCCCAATACAGAGAGTATTGTCCGCTTTGGCCGAAACCGCACGGTTTTTCCCTTTAGAGCGAACCGGACCCGACCAGGGGCCAATTTCCCAGGAGGTCACCCATCCCAAGACTTCCCTGGCCCGAGCACGCTTAACTACGGAGTTCTCAAGCTCCTGTAGTTCCGGTTCACTTAAAAGGCGCCTCTGTATTGAAGAGTGGTATCATTCCATTTATAATACAGATCTGTCCCCTTTCGGAATGTATTCCGAAGAGTCCTCATTGTTCTACAGTGGGTCCCACGGACTCAAGAGGTGGCCCCCACGGATTCAAGAGGTGGCCCCCGCCCACTTAACACGACACTTGGCGTGGCACTTTGTTCCGTGTGGCACTTTGCTCCGTGAGCAAGAACCGGGTCCCGACATTCTCCCCACCTTTGAACAATGGTTCGTCCTCGAATCACAGACCTACTATTGAGGAACCGGCTCTGATACCATTCTGTCACGCCTCACCCCCAATACAGAGAGTATTGTCCGCTTTGGCCGAAACCGCACGGTTTTTCCCTTTAGAGCGAACCGGACCCGACCAGGGGCCATTTCCCAGGAGGTCACCCATCCCAAGACTTCCCTGGCCCGAGCACGCTTAACTACGGAGTTCTCAAGCTCCTGTAGTTCCGGTTCACTTAAAAGGCGCCTCTGTATTGAAGAGTGGTATCATTCCATTTATAATACAGATCTGTCCCCTTTCGGAATGTATTCCGAAGAGTCCTCATTGTTCTACAGTGGGTCCCACGGACTCAAGAGGTGGCCCCCACGGATTCAAGAGGTGGCCCCCGCCCACTTAACACGACACTTGGCGTGGCACTTTGTTCCGTGTGGCACTTTGCTCCGTGAGCAAGAACCGGGTCCCGACATGCTCGCTCAGGCGGCACCACTCTCTAATCCGTCGTCTAAAGCAAATCTCGAAGAAACACCTGGAGAAAGAAATCTGGCATGGCGCCGATTCTACACTTGACAGGTTTCAGCCCATCCGTCTGTCCAGATACTACATAGAAGGCTTAAAAAGGCTGTTAAGGTGCCAAGGAGTACCTCTTAAGCAAACCGCTCGAAAAGCCAAATTCTATGACATGGTTTGGAACGTCCCCGGAACTCAACACAAGCTACCTAATGGGGGGATGGAGACGATCGGGCTCGGATACATCCGGTCAAAAAAACGAGAGCTATTAAACAGCTGCTATGTCATATATGACTTCGATGAAGAAGCAGATGCTCAATGGGAGGACGCTAATCCTGAGCCAATAAAAGTGCCAGATGCAAAGGAACCCAGTCCGTCGTTCGAAGAACAAATAGACAAGCTTATAAGGGAAGCGGGTCAAAAAGTCCGAGACGACCATAACCGCGAAATTGTCATCTACGAGAAAGCCAGAACGCAACGTCTTCTCCAACAAGCCGTGAAAGATGAAAAGGCTGCTCCCTGTCAACCTGTTATAAAGAAGGCTCAGCGCAAAAGCAGAAATAAGTTGAAAGGCCAAAAAGGCGCTCAACAACAACAAAGCAGGGCTAAGAAGCCACGCAAACGGGAGTCGAGCGCTATTGATCTATCCTTTATGAAGAAAATGGGTCGAGCGTACTCGTTTCCTCAGGACAAGACGAAGAAGATACTTGACCTCGCTCTAAAACATCAGATGCTTACACTGCCGGAGTCCAAACACCCCGAACAAGCAGGCGAAGTCTCACACCCAGACTATTGCTCTTATCACCGAGTAATAGGGCATCCTCTCGAAGATTGCTTCACCTTCAAGAATTGGGTCGAAGATCAGTATCAGCTTGGCAAGTTCGCTCTGTCCAACAACTAGAGGGTAACGCCACCACAAAAGCACGAGCCCAAGGTCACGAAAGAAGAACCAGTTCCGCATTGGGATTGGAAGCGAATTCGTACTTGTCACGTGATAATGATATTAAAAGAAGAGCCAGAGAATATGGACAGCCTTCCTTGGTGCTTCGAAAACAGCAGCGACGAGATAATCTCAGAATTCCCACTAGCGCCAAAAGAGCTGGAAGATGGAATCCATACCACTGCAGATAACCTCATGAAGATTGAGTTGGGGACGGCAAACGATCCACGACCGACATTCATCAGCGAGTTACTATCTGAAGAAAGGGTAGCTGCATTAAAGGATGTGCTTCTGCAGCATAGAGATTGCTTCGCGTGGAACTATTCCGAAATGCCGGGACTAGATCCAGAAATTGCTGTACACAAATTGGCGATATCCTCGAACATCAAGCCAGTCAAACAGGCGCCGAGAAGAATGCGACTCGAGCTTGAGATGAGCATCAATACCGAGGTCAAAAAGTTAATCGACTCTGGCTTCATCCAGGAAGTTCAATACCCTGAATGGATCGCCAACATCGTCCCAGTGATGAAGAAAAATGGGACAGTGCGCATATGCGTAGACTTTCAGGATCTCAATAAAGCTTACCCGAAAGACGATTTCCCAGTGCCAGTCACCGAACTGATGATAGACAATACGTCCACTCATGAGGTTTTCTCCTTCATGGACGGCTCATCAGGGTATAATCAAATAAAGATGGATCCCGAAGACCAGAAACACACCGCCTTCAGGACTCCGTTGGGTATATTCTGTTATAAAGTGATGTCTTTCGGTTTAAAGAACGCCGGTGCCACCTACCAAAGGGCCATGACGAAGATCTTCGATGACCTTATACACGAAATCGTCGAATGCTATATCGACGACCTCGTTGTTAAAAGCAAATCATATGAGGAACATCTCGAGCATTTGAAGACTGTATTTCAATGCCTTCGACAATACAACTTGAAAATGAACCCTCTCAAATGTGCATTCGGAGTTTCCTCAGGCAAATTCTTGGGATTCATCGTCCGACACCGGGGTATCGAGATAGATCCGTCAAAGATCAAGGCGATCATGGAAATGCCTCCGCCAAGGACCCTCAAACAGTTGTGATCTCTCTAAGGGAAACTCGCATACATACGGCGATTTATAGCTAATCTTTCAGGCAAGTGCCGTCCTTACAGTCACCTGATGAAGAAGGGAACCCCGTTCGTCTGGGATCAAAAGTGCCAAAGCGTACTAGACGAGATCAAGCAATACCTGCAAAACCCTCCAGTGTTGGCTGCTCCGGTTAAGGGAAAGCCTCTCATTCTTTATACAACCGCCCTCGAAGGTTCTTTAGGCGCATTATGGGCACAAGAGAACGATCAAGGGAAAGAAAGAGCACTCTACTACTTAAGTCGAGTTCTACTGGGCAACTACTCCCCCATTGAAAAATATTGCCTGGCGTTGATCTTCGCGATAACAAAGCTTAGGCACTATGTATTGGCGCATGAGGTCCGTCTCATTTCAAAGGTGGACCCCCTTAAATACTTGATGTCAAAGGCCATATTGACGGGACGACTCGCTAAATGGGCCCTACTCTTGATGGAGTTTTCGATAACGTATCAACCTCTCAAGGCAGTGAAAGGCCAGGCCATCGCCGACTTCCTCGCTGAGCATCCGATACCGGCCGACTCTCTTTTAAACTGCGATCTTCCAGACGAACATGCGTTTGACGCGAGCGACGGTGGTGATACCCAATGGGAACTTTATTTCGACGGAGCATCCTCCATGAAAAAGCGCAAACAAAGTACCCCTATAATCAAATCGGGGGTAGGACTCATCTTTGTAACCCACAAGGAGGGATAATGCGCTTTGCTTTCTCCCTGACGGAGCCGAGGACAAACAATGAAGCCGAATACGAAGCTCTGATAGCAGGCCTCGAGATCGCCATCGACATGGGAATTGAAAACCTCCTCGTATATGGGGATTCTCAACTTGTCGTTAGTCAAGTAAACGGCGACTACCAAACGTGCAAGCCAGAACTGGTGAAGTACGGGGAAAAGGTGCAACAACTGTTGACCCAAATTTCCTCCTATACTTTGGAGAACATACCGCGCGCAGAAAACAGCAAAGCAGTCGCGTTGGCCAAACTTGCTAAAGAACTGGCTGACGAGAACCTCGACGACTTTAGAATCGTGGTACAAAGCCGTCGAGTTCTTACCCAAGCAGAAATATCTCCGGAATTATTCGAAGAAAAGGGAGCGAGCGAGCAGACAACCCTGCAAGTAAAAGATTGGGAAAATACCGATGATTGGAGGGAAGTCTTCATAGACTACTTTAAGTCCCACCGATTGCCCAAAGAAGCGTCCACGAACATCAGCTCATAAAACGAGCTCTGTCTTTCGCCTTCGTCAATGATACTCTGTACAAAAGGTCATTTGATTCTCTGTAGCTGAGATGCTTAGGACCTGACGAAGCGAAGAGGGTCGTCCAGGAAGTTCACGACGGACTCTGCGGTTCTCACCAAGCAGGCCCAAAGATGAAACTAAAGATCAAACGGATGGGTTACTATTGGCCCACGATGATCCAGGACTGCCTCGAATATGCGAAGCAATGCCACTCATGTCAAATTCATGGGGACTTCATCCATCAGCATCCGAATCCACTACATCCAACGGTGGCTAGCTGGCCATTCGAAATGTGGGGGACTGATATAGTCGGCCCCATCGAACCAGCATCGTCTAGGGGACATCGTTTCATCCTGGCGACGACTAACTACTTCTCCAAATGGGCAGAAGCAGTACCGTTGAGAGAAGTTAAGACGGAGAATATCCTCCATTTCTTCAAGACGCATGTCATATATCGGTTTGGAACTCCGCGACGGATCATCTCCGATAACGGGCCAGCTTACAGAAGCCACAAGATCAGTCGCTTCGCACAACAGCATAATATAGACTGGAGATATTCCTCGGTTTACAATCCGCGAGCCAACGGACTAGCTGAAGCCTTCAGCAAGACCTTAACAAAGATCATAAAGAAAACGGTGTCCCGAAATAAGAAAGACTGGCACGAAAGACTGCAAGAAGCTCTTTGGGCATATCGAACTACGTTCAAGACGGCCACGAACACAACGCCGTACGCGTTGGTGTTCGGTACAGAAGCAGTACTCCCCCTCGAGATAGAGTTACCCTCTCTACGAGTGGCAGTCCACTACGAGCTGACGGACGAAGAAAATGCTCACCTTCGGCTTGAGGAGCTTGACGCCCTTGATGAAACCCGGCTCATAGCACAGCAAAATCTGGAAGCTTATAAAGCAAAGATGACGCGCTCATATGAAAGATTGATCTGTCCGAGGACATTCCGCCAAGGCGAACTTGTGTTAGTGGTCAAAAGGCCTATGATCCCCAATCGCGCCAAGCGGGGAAAATTCGAGCCGAACTATGAAGGCCCGTACATTATAGACAAGGTCTACCACGGTGGAGCCTATCTACTCATGGATATGCACGGTGGAAGGCCTTTCAGGCCAATAAACGGTCGCTTCCTAAAGAAATACTACGCTTAATGAGCCACAGCTTAAGTCAACGATAGATGACGACGACTATGTCTGCTCGCTATCTTCCTAAGCTTAAGCTTTCTAAGCAGTGGCCAGCCTTCTCCATGACGGACCGAGACGTCCTTAAACTAGTGATGGACCAAAACGTCCTTAAACTAATAGCAGACCGAAACGTCTTTAAACTAATACCGCAGCATCCTTAGGTTGACGAGATGAATAAAAAAAATATAAATAAAGAAAAAATATAATAAAAAAAAATGGTATGTCCATAAGCAAAATGGGCACGGATGAAAACCCGAAAGGGCTCCGTGAGTAAAAACAGCAGGGCTACCGGCGAGTGTTTGTGAAAACCCGAAAGAGCGCAACCTCGTTAAAAGACACTTATAGGGTCCTCTCGACCTTGTAAGGAGAAACCACCCGTGTGAGATCCTTACGATTCACAAGGGAGCAACACACTTAGGGATCCTCACGATTCCTAGGGAGGAAATACACTCGCGAGATCCTCACGACTCGTGAGGAGAAATCTCTTATGGGACCCTCACGGCTCATAAGATTTGAAAGTCTTAAGTTACAGAGGCCTAAACCTGTGCTTAAGCAACTCCCACAACTTCCGATATTGCCCTACAAGTGGCTCAATACTGACCATTGTATACAATCTACGGGCGCGAATAAACATTTCCCTAACCAAGTCTCATCCGTGACTGGGGATATGTTCGCATGATAAACAACCCTTGTAAATCCTCTCGATTTATGAGGAGAAAACCCTCCTGTAGGATCTTTACGACTTACAGAGGAAACGAACACTTAGGAATCCTCACGATTCCTAAGGAGAAAATACACCTACAAGATCCTCACGACTCGTAGGGAGAAATACCTTTGTGAGACCCTTACGGCTCATGAAGTCAAAAACCTTAGTCGACAGGACCTTAACCCTGGTCACTAAGCCATCTTTGTTCGACATCGACAGAGGAAAATGATGATTCGCTCCTGGCAATATCCCAGTTGTAGTGGTGCTGATGCCGAAATCAGTGTCTAATTTCAGGCTTACGGCGAAAAGCCAGTAGGCCGCACATGCGTATGAAATAGCCGAAATGACGGGGCAACTTGCAATAAAAAGCAGCAAGTAAAAATGTATGCATGCAAAATGGCCGAAATGATTGGGCAACTCGCAATAAAAAGCAGTGAGTGAAAATAAAATAAATAGCTGAAATGATTGGGCACCGCGAAAAATAGCCGAAATGATTGGGCAGCCGCGACTTTCGCGATATAAAAGCTGAAATGATAGAGCATCGTGGAAATAAAATAAAATAAAAATAAAAAATGATAAAACTTTGGTCCTACAGTTAAGATCACATCGATCCCTGTATACAATCCAAGGGCGTAAACAAAGAGGGAACCATACTTTCCCAGCAGGCTCCGCCAGAAGATGAAGCTAAATCTCGACGGTTCAGTCCAACTCCGAAGAAACCAGTATCTTCATCAAATTCCTCGACTCACGGATACAAACACTCCTTGACGAGAGCCTCCTGATCCGCGTCGACTCGCAGAGCCACCAGTGCCTCCGTGGGAATCCTCGACTCGTTTCAAACCCCAAGGAAACAAATAACCCTTGGCGCTTGGGAAACAAATAATCCTTAGCAAACTCCTCGACTCACGGATACAAACACTCCTTGACGAGAGCCTCCTGATCCGAGTCGACTCGCAGAGCCGCCTGTGCCTCCGTGGGAATCCTCGACTCGTTTCAAACCCCAAGGAAACAAATAATCCTTGGCGCTTGGGAAACAAATAATCCCTAGCAAACTCCTCGACTCACGGATACAAACACTCCTTGACGAGAGCCTCCTGATCCGCGTCGACTCGCAGAGCCACCAGTGCCTCCGTGGGAATCCTCGACTCGTTTCAAACCCCAAGGAAACAAATAATCCTTGGCGCTTGGGAAACAAATAATCCCTAGCAAACTCCTCGACTCACGGATACAAACACTCCTTGACGAGAGCCTCCTGATCCACGTCGACTCGCAGAGCCACCAGTGCCTCCGTGGGAATCCTCGACTCGTTTCAAATCCCAAGGAAACAAATAATCCTTGGCGCTTCGGAAACAAATAATCCCTAGCAAACTCCTTGACTCACGGATACAAACACTCCTTGACGAGAGCCTCCTGATCCGCGTCGACTCGCAGAGCCACCTGTGCCTCCGTGGGAATCCTCGACTCGTTTCAAACCCCAAGGAAACAAATAATCCTTGGCGCTTGGGAAACAAATAATCCCTAGCAAATTTCTTGACTCACGGATACAAACACTCCTTGACGAGAGCCTCTTGATCCGCGTCGACTCGCAGAGCCACCTGTGCCTCCGTGGGAATCCTCGACTCGTTTCAAACCCCAAGAAAACAAATAATCCTTGTCGCTTGGGAAATAAATAATCCCTAGCAAATTCCTCGACTCGCGGATACAAACACTCCTTGACAAGAGCCTCCTGATTCGCGTCGGCTCGCAGAGAAACCAGTGCCTCCGCGGGAAATTCCCGATTCGTCTCAACTTGCAAATGAAGCCTCAGGCAGCAGGGACTAAAAAACTTGCTCCCTGAACAATGAGACCCTGCAAGTCAATCCAAAATGGTCTCTTGCATACTATTCACGGGTCTCACTCTCCAAGGTCGAGTTTTGACAAGGAGGGAAACAACCGCTTGTGGGTCCTCTCGACTCGTAAGAGGGAAAAATTCTCTTATAGGATCCTTACGACTTATAAGAGAAAACCACACTTAGGAATCCTCACGATTCCTAAGGAGAAAAAACCACCTACGAGATCCTCTCGATCCGTAGGGAGAAAAGTCTCTATGAAACCCGCACGGCTCATGGAGTTGAAAAGTCTTAGGCAGCAGATCTGAACCTGCGGCCTAAGCCATCGCTATTTCTTAAGAAAGTCGGGATACTCGTCATGGTCACTAAGATAGCATGCTGATAATAAGAAGAAGAAAAAAAGAGTAACAGAAAGAGTATCCGATTTACATTTGATCAAGCGTTCGAGACACATTCATTCATGCATAAGCAAAAGACTCAGAACAAAAAATAAGACAGGCTAGGAAAAACAAAAATCTTCATTAATATTGCCAGAAGTTCTTACAATAATAAAAGCAATAAACGAAAAACATTATTACAAGGGAATAACCTCGGACCCAGGACATGGATTGAGGAATTCAAAAGCGACCCTATCTATGACTTTCCAGGCCTCGCGGACCATCCTAGTGTGCTTTCTTTTGCGAGCACAAGCGTCAGGGTCCCCCCTGATGTCTTCCACCCTCCGATAAGCAGCGAATATGGCAGAATGTTGAAAGACCTCGTGTAAGAGATCGATAAGACTGTCTCGCTGTCTCTTTGAGATAAAGTTCAATAGGTACACCGAGTGCACCTTGTCCTCAGCGGCATCCAACGCCCTAAGCGGCATGCCGGAACAGAATAGGGAAAGCGCTTTCCAGATGGCTCCCACGATAAGCTTAAGGAGGAAGGAACGCCGGGGGAGCAGTGGACCATTGTATGCGTCGAAGCGGCTCATAATTTCAGCACACTCCATGTTTGTGAACTCTCGATTCTGAGAGCGGCCAAGTCGGCGGATGTCCCCGTAAGAGATGATCTCGTTAAGAGCATACATATGGGCATCCATTGTTCCTGTGAAAGAAGATCAACAGAATTAGCAGACCGACTGATTAAGCGAATTCTTGTTAAAAAACGAGCACAGATAGTTAAACTCCTCGAGAGCAATGCTCTACGAACAGGAGTGACTATCAAAATCCTAATAAGGGAAATTTAAAGAAGTCCCCCAAGATTCTGAGATCACTATTATTAAAAGATGATATAGTCCATTAAAATACAAAACTCCATTTTTAATTTTCATTATTCATATTCAAACTCTTAAATGTTCATCATTTTCAGATCAAAGAGATCTATGTTTTGACAAAGATGCAAGGTTCTGTTCATGGGTCAAGAAGCCTTGAAACAGATTCTTAAGAGCAAGGCTCTATTAATGAAACCCCAGAAGGGTTTCTTTAGATCAAAGATCTATAAGAGCAATGCTCTATTAATTAAAATTGATTTAATTCAAGACTAATTCTTACCTAAATAGTTTCTTTTAAAGAAAATCTAAGAGTTCTTAAAAACAAGAGCAGGGCTCAGAGATTCTGAAAATAAAAATTTTGGAGATGATGATCATCTGTGAAGGATCAAAGGTCCTATTTATAGGCACCAAGTGCCCTTCCAACTTCCAAAAGCTGCCGCGACGGTTGTGATTCTGCCACCGTTGCGCTCGCGTTTGGAGGCCACGTAAGCGCAACGGTGGGGGGGGCATTTGTTTACCCCAATCAGAGCAAAGCTCTGTTCAAATTCCAAGGCGGGAGATGAAGCAACGCTTCATCTTCCCCCAATCAGAGCAAAGCTTTGCTTTGAAAATTTAAACTTTAATAAATGAAGCAACGCTTCAGATTCTTTGCGCTGTGCGCAATGCGCCACGTGTCAGGCGCAGACGCATCAGCGCAGCGCCCAAGGCAGTGTGTCCAATCAGAACATGGCTCTTTTAAAAACTAAAAGTAAAAGAAACAACTTTTAGTTGCGCAAGCGCTGCGCCGCGCGACACGTGTCTGCGCAGCTGCGCAAGCGCTGAGCCGCGCGACACGTGTCTGCGCAGCTGCGCAAGCGCTGAGCCGCGCGACACGTGTCTGTGCAAGCACTGCGCTGCGCGACACGTGTCACGCGCTGGGGGAGTTGCGCAAAACAGAATAAATCTTTTCTGTTCTTGTTAAAACAAGAAGATTTTCTTCTGTAAAGCAGGGGCCTTTGGATCAAAGATCCAACGGTGGGGAAAATTCCCCAAATCACTCAGAAAAAGATCTTTTTAACAAATTTAACTAATTTATGGGCACTATAAAAAGGACCCCAGACCTCATTTCAAAAGGAAGGAACATTTTTTTAAAAAAAGAGAGAAAGAGGACTCTGAAGAACTCCTCAAGAATAAAAAAGGTAAAAACCTTTGAAAGAAGGAAAATTTCTCTTATGAACAGATCAGGGATCTAAGAATAAGATCATGGATCTTCAATAAATAAATAAACAAATAAAATAAAAATAAAAATAGTGCCTTACACTTGTTATGAACCTTTGGCTCTCTGAAACAAGGAAAAACTTGTTTAGATCAAGGGATCAAAAAGTGCTTTGCACTTCTGTTTTGAATCTAAAAAGATTCTTAGTGCTTTGCACAAATGCAGTGCATTACTTAAAGGGCCAGGTCCAAGTCAAAAAGGCCTAACAGGTCTAATAAAATGCAATGCATTGTTTTTTTTTATTTTTAAAAAAGGGGCAGAGCCCAAACTAAAATAGATGCTCTGCATCATAAATAAAGGGACAGAGCCCAAATCAAAAGCTTAGCAGGCCAGAATAGAATGCAGTGCATTATTAAATATGGGCAAAGCCCTAGCACAGGCCTAATAGGCCAAAGATCAAGAAAAATGTTGAATATTCTCAACTGGATTTAACCCAATTTTGGCCGTAAGTCCTTAAATTAAATTGACTGAGCAAGATTGCTCTCTTAAATCAACTTACTACTGGTTCGAGGGTACATCTCCGAACTCCTCTGACATCTATCGTTGTAATCCTTCAACGACGTCAGAGAGGTGACGGGTCCCAACGACCACACATGAATATGGACTGCGGGGTCCTTAAACTCGCGGACCGAGACGTCCCTAAACTAATATCGGACCGAGACGTCCCTAAACTAATATCGGACCACCACGTCCCTAAACTGGAATATGGACCACCACATCCCTAAACTGGCGATGGACCACCACGTCCCTAAACTGGGAAATGGACCACTACGTCCCTAAACTGGAATAATAGAGCCTCCAAATGCTCTTTTGCCGGATCTAAACGGTCCCGTTTAAGTTGATCTTAGCCCCAAATACGGCTAACGTATCCTTAGACATTTAAATGAATGATAAAACTCCAAATCAACTTTGGTTCAAGGGTACATCTCTGAACTCCTCTGACACCTGTCGTTGTAATCCTTCAACAACGTCAGAGAGGTGACGAGTCCTGACGGCCGTATATTAATCACTATGTTAAGTTGATCTTAGTCTAAAACAGGACTAACGTATCCTTAACGAACGTTTAAGTTGATCTTAGCCGCAACGCGACTAATGCATCCTTAAACTAAAAACAACAAACCCAAATCTAAGTAAATACGGATTTGGACTAATCCACGTCCTACGGGCGACGGCATTACTCAGTCTCCGTATACAATCCACGGGCAACCACAAATAAAACAAACACCCACGACACGAAGTAAAATTCTGGAGAAGGAGAAAGTTGTTACCGCGATGCGGTAGCGTAATTAACTGCAGGGGCTTGCGCCTGCAGGGAAGAGCGTCCCCACAATCAAAAACCCCTTACCCTGAGGGGGAATCTAACGAAGTTTGCTACATCGGCCGCATCCGTCTAAACCTCCGATACACAGTGCCATAAATCAACTTGGCATCTTCGGAGAGGTGGACGGATAAAACCAAATAGCATCTGCCCCGAATCTCAGGCGAGACGCGATGTCTTGGCCGCCTTTCGGAGGGGAACACTGCCGTAGATCCCTGTACATTTTCCTGCCACCGGTGTGTACCGAATACGGAGAGCTATGAGCTTCTTTCATCAACTCTTTTCAAACAGGTCCAATTGGCACGCATAAACGACTTCCATATCGCAAGGATCCATTTTCGTGGATGATGAAGTCAGTTCGTAGTCCACTTTCTAATTGTTCTCGGATCCTTTATAGCTTGGCATCATTTTCTTGAGCTTCCTTGATCTGATTTACAAGAGTGGAATAGACTTGTAAGTTCATCAAAGATGAAGCATTACCTGGCACAAATACTTCAATCTCCAATCCATGCAGTTCTTGTTGTAGTCTCCACTAAGCGGTGAGGTTCATTGCTAATGGCTGGCGACTAAGTGCATCAGGAACTACGTTCACCTTACCAGAATGATACTGTAGGTTGATATCGAAGTCCGCCATGAGTTATAGCAATCTTCTCTGCCGCATGTTGAGTTCCTTCTGAGTAAATACATGCTTAAGACTTTTATGGTCAGTGTATATATACATTCATTCTCACTAAAGATAGTGGCGCAAAATCTTGAGTGCGAAGATGACGGCTGCCAGTTCCAGATCATATGTTGGACAGTTGCGCTCATGAACCTTCAGTTGTCTTGATGCAAAATCCACAACTTTTCCATGCTGGTGTGGAACACATCCCAATTCTTTACCGGACGCATCACAATGCACATCGAAACCGCCAGATCGATCTGGTATTACAAGAATAGGAGCAGAGCTTAATCTTGACTTGAGTTCTACAAAAGCCTTCTCACATGCTTCTGACGACATGAATGCTTCGTCTTTACGTGTGAGCTTGGCCAGGGGTGCTACGATCTTTGAGAATCCTTCAATGAATCGTCAGTAATATTCTGCTAATCCCAAGAAACTTTTTATATATTTCACCGTCTTTGGTGTCGGCCACTCACTGACAGCTGACACCTTAGATGGATCCACAGAGATTCCTTCGCCTGAAATGATATGTGAGAAATCCGACTTGATCTAGCCAAAATTTACACTTGTTGTACTTGGCATAGAGCTGATGTTGTCATAATGTCTCCAGGACAATCCGTAAGTGCTCGGCGTGCTCTTTTCGATTCTTTGAATACACCAGGATGTCGTCGATAAATATAACAACAAACCTGTCTAAGTACTATCGGAAAAATTGGTTCATCAGGTTCATAAAAATGGCAGGTGTATTGGTTACTCTAAATGGCATTACGAGATATTTTATAATGACCATAACGAGTACTAAATACCGTCTTTGGAATGTCAGACTTCTTGACCTTCACCCAATGGTAACCCGAACGAAGATCTAGCTTTGAAAAGACACAAGATCCACTTAACTGATCGAAAAGGTCATCGATGCGCGGTAGTGGATACTTAATCTTAATTGTCATTTCGTTCAGAGCTCAATAATCCACACACATCCTGTAGGAACCTTCCTTCTTCTTCACCAGTAGCATCGGAGATCCCCTGTCACGCCCCACTTCCCAGTAGACGGAAACGGTAACGTGGCAAGCCCGTGATATATTTATCCAGAGAAGGTCATTCCATAAATAAATGTACTAAGCATATTAAAACAATAATACACAATACAAGAATAAATGGAGACTGTAAAATTTTTCAACAAACATCTTTATTTACATTAACTTCCAATATTTACAAATACATGAGTTTATGTTGGAAAGTAAATACAATAAGGAAAATGCCTAAACAAGTGGTATATATAAACTTAAGAAAAAATGAAGCTGAGCTAGCCCTGAGTAGCGATCGGTTGTAGACCTCCTCTGTGGCTTCAACTTCCTCCACCTCAACCGTATCAGACGAACATTCCAAGAGAAGATTTAGTATTGATACATCTTTACAAATAAACCTTTGAGCTAATAAAAATATCTAGACTCGGCCAATTAAGGACTGTCACACTCATTAGGACAGAGGAAAGTTGTGGACATTCAGTCGTTTATCTAAACCTGCATGGGCCACCAACAAAACCTGTCACGCCCCGCTTCCCGGTATACGGCGAAGGGGATGCGATTGGTCTGCTACGTATTTACTGCGAAGTAAATACGCTAAGCGTATCTAAGCAATATAAAAGTAAAGCACAAGAGACAAGATATAATAAAAAACAGCAACTTTATTTATTCACATTTTTTCTGTACAATGCATGGAAAGTAAGTACAACTGAAATAAAAAGCAATGCCTAAACAATGGCATAACAGAAATGAAAGTATTAAATGGAAAGTGTACAATGACTAGAGCTCAGGGTCTTCACTGAACTGGTCCAAGTCTTCAGTAGTGGGCTCGATCTCTGACGGGTCCAAATCACCTGACGACATTCAAAGAAGAAAGAAATAGAATGTCGTCAGTGAACAGATCGCTCAGTAAGTCCCATTTCTAACTTTCTTTTCCATTCTAAAAATACGGATTTACAAAACCCGACGGAATCGGAACCAATCTGATTTCCGATTCGGTTTCTTTATAAAACTTCACTTCTCGTTAATACAATTATGCTTAAACTCTCTCATGTTGACTATTAAACACTAATCAACCAAATTGATCAAGTTTCATATCACAAAATAATTACTATTTCATTTTACCGTATTTTCATTTAAATGCCACATAGTTTCAATTCCACCTTCAACATCACAAAACCTTGCTATACATTTAAGTAGATCATGAGGTAACGACCTACCTCCTCACACACTCATATGCAACATAGCACCATATCCTTGGGAACATAGAATACGGGAAAGCGACACATTTTCATTTAAATACCATTTACTTAATAAAACCGTTTTCTAAAGGATTTAGTATTTATACAATCTTTGCAAAGCGCCGCTACAACCCATTTTGGGAAACCTGTTCGGGATGGTGCGGATTATCGCACATCCTCGGGCTTAGTATTGCGAGATTCAGACCTCCGCAAGGAGCATTCGGTCTCGAAAGATTTAAAATACGACATCTTAAGAAAATGAGATTTTTAGAATATAATATATATATATATATATAATTACTTTTGTATAAATATATGTATATTTATCAATAAAATACCTAGTTTGTAATGATATAAATATTCCACTTTTTTCTAAAAATCACAAGAATCAATTTTACACTAAAATACTATGAATTCCATACAAAACCAATATTACAAATAAATACCACTTACTCTGAAAATAGGATATTTTCACTACAAATATCACAATATAAAATCTACATTCATTACAACTCTAAAGACGATTAATAAATACTTGGGGTGTATTTTGAAAACTATACAAGAGTATTTTTACATAAAACCCCCTCAAGTTCTATAAATTACCCTAGGGACCCTAGTAAACATAGGTTTAAGCGGGACCAATCTCTTGAGCCTCAGGGAGACGGAAGAGTGGGTGCTTGACTATTTAAGGTAAACAACTTAATAATGGTGTTATCAATACGGTAATTGTCTTTGAAAAGACACAAATCCTGCCGCCCATATGCAGCGGTTACCGATAACATCAAAACAATCAGAACTTCAATTTACTTTTCTAATTGTCTGACTCAGTTTGAGTCTCATTATAATCTTACTTGAATATTTGTCAAGTACAATCTACAATTTATAAATCTTCAATATTACAATTCAATATGAGTCCATGAATCCAATTATCAATCTATACAACTTGACTGAACCGAACCATGGATATACATTCCATTTATATGGTTTTCCAGTTATTTCATTTACATGATTCTACGGTTACATCCGTTTACTGATATCATGGTTTCGGTCAGTCAATCAATTATACAATCAATACAATTTACAATATAATACAATACAAACAAAACATCTCGGGGTTTAAGGGGTAGATTGGTACGGAAGGTGTTAGAAGTGACACGAGACGGTAAGACTTAATACACCTAACATGAATCCAGTTGTTGTTGTACCGTGGCATAAACGGTTCCTTGTACTATACTGGCCTCTAGTCTCTGGCATATAGAGACTCATGTCGTATACACTGCCATTTTTCTGTACCAAGCTACAAACAATAGAGTTAATACAACATTACAACAATATAATATAACTTTAAAAGATACTTTCTTATTCTGTCTATTCTACTTTTCTCTTATCTTTGGGACTTACCGAGCGATCTGTTCACTGACGACGTTCTATTTCTTTCTTCTTTGAATATCGTCAGGTGATTTGGACCCGTCAGAGATCGAGCCCACTACTGAAGACATGGACCAGTTCAGTGAAGACCCCGAGCTCTAGTCATTGTACACTTTCCATTTAGTACTTTCATTTCTGTTATGCCATTGTTTAGGCATTGCTTTTTATTTCAGTTATACTTACTTTCCATGCATTGTACAGAAAGAATGTGAATAAATAAAGTTGTTGTTTTTTTTATTATATCTTATCTCCTGTGCTTTAATATTATATTGCTTGAATACGCTTAGCGTATTTACTTCGCAGTAAATACGTAGCGGACCAGTCACGTCCCCTTCGCCGTATACCGGGAGGCGGGGCGTGACAGAAAAGTGGGTGGAATGTTCATCAGCGAACTAGCGCTCGGTAAGTCCCAAAGATGAGTAAGAGTAAAGAAAATGACACGTGTAGAATATATATGACGAGTAAGAGTATATGATCATGGGTAAATATATACTATAGGTCTCGATGTGGTCATTATGTTAACGTTAAGTTCCAAGTGTGAATGTTAACGCAGCCATAGAAATATTCACGAGCTCAAGAGTGGGGCCTCAGGAGCAAGGAAACACAGGCCCGTTTCATGCGTTAGCATCGGGGCTCTAGGCTGTGGATCAGTCAACCCGACTGATATTCGAGTAAAATAAAAAAGAGAGATTAATACAGACTCCTGAAGCTCCGGTGGATTCATACAAGAAACTATCCCAAGCACCCCGAGTATAATATATACAACTGGTTAATATACTTAATTGATTTGATTGATTGATTAACATGTCTTGATCGAAACCATAAATTGCAAAAGGTGTAGAATGTAGTCGAGTGAGTCGAGTAATATGCGAGTCATGACAATTGCAATCTTGGTTCGAGTAGTTTGGATTTGAGTTCATATTCGAGTTTAGATTCAAGTTAGGTTAGAGTTTGGGTTTGTGTTCAAGTTCAAGTTTAGATTCGAGTTTGGATTCGAGTTCATGTCTTTTTCATAGGAATTAATTTAAATTGTTAAAAATCTTACGTTCGGAAGAAATCGGCAACTGCTGCACATGAACGACATGATTTATATCTTTTTTCAATACAATTGCCATTGATAACTTCATTAAGTTTTCAAACCTGAATAGGCCCGCACTCATTTTCTCCGGCTCCCTGGGGCTCAAGAGAAACGATACCACTTAAACATATATTAATTCTAGAGTCCTTAAAATATTATTTGCATATCTCGAGGGGGTTTATGAAAAATACTTTAATATAGTTTAAAAATAAATCTCGAGAGTGATGTTTAATATTTAGGGTTTTCATGAACATATATTTTAATTGTTGTGGTGTTTTGGTAATAAAACCTAGCCTTTTTGAAAGTTTATGGTATTTTTATGAAAACTATTACTTTTGGAAACTTGGTGGTGTTTTATTAAAAATTCTAATTTTTTATTTTAAAAATATAGTTTCTTAATTTGTTTTTATTGAAAAAATGGATTCATGATGTTTATATAATTTTTCAAAAATCAGTTTTGTTTAGAAAAAAGCCGCGTTTCTTAAAAACCGTATTTTTATTTCTTTTCGAGATCGAATACTCCGTGAGGAGTTCTGCATCTCGCTCCACTGTTTCAAGGATGCGCGATAATTAACACCATCCATTAGAGGGTCCTCTAACTAGGGTTGTAGATGCGTAATTGCCAAGAATTTCAAAAATAGCGATTAAAAAAATTCGTTTTTGTAAAAGTGTGGTATTTTAATGTAAAAAGTCATTCTTTAAATTAACTATGTATTTAGAATATCGTGCTATGTAACCATAGTGTGCGTGTGGGGTAGGTCGTTACCCCGTGAAGTTTTCCAAAAGGTATCTTTTAACAATTATTGAAAAAGGGTTATACTAAAGTTCATGGTACTTTAATGAAAAAGTTCATTATATGTTTGTTTCATATGAAATTTGTTTTGTTAAATTTCAAGCTAAAAGATATACATAATGTTATGAGTGGTGTTAGGATATTAGTTTGACATATTTCTTTTATAGAGTGGGTGAAAAGATTTGAAAAGAAAATAATATTGGTTCTAACTCCACTTTACCGATATATTTTTAGAAAATGATTTAAGATGAAAGGAAAAGAGAGAAGAGAGACTTATTAGCTTAGATCGTTAACAAGAATGAGGGAAAACCTTTGGGTGTCGTGGTTTCGTCGGAGGTGCTCCGGTTGTCGAGTTTGGCTTGCTACTCCACTTGGGGGGCTTAATTCCACTTGATACTTAGAGAGTTTGAGAGAATTTTTGCTAGAATTTTCAGAATGGGGAGGAGCTAAGGCATAGAGTGGTATTTATAGTGAAGAATTAGAGTTTGGAAATTAAAAATGTGGATTAAAAGGATTTAAATGGTGAATTGAAGAGTCTCTGTTTGATTGCAGGAAAATCCAACAGTGTAGGGGAGTTAAGAGGAGTCGAAGAGTCAAGTGTACAAAGCACGGAGGCAAATGGGCTCCATCGAACTGTCGGCGGTAGCCAAATGATGAAAACGGGCGGTCAAGATTTGGTGATCTACCTCGAGATTTGTGCCACGTGTCAAGCTGGGTGTGCACACCTCATTGCGCCAGTTTGAATTTTCTGAAATTTTTCATTTCTCCGTGTATTGCGCGTGCAATTTTTGGGCTTCCGAAAAATTAAAAAGAAAAATAAAAAAATAATTGTGTCTGATGAGAATCGAACACACAGGCTATGTCACAGAAGTGCAGAGGCTTTACCAATGATCTACAAGTTGCTTCTTATTTTTATTTAACAAAAATAACTTTTAACTCTTACACAGGCTGTAATACCCTTTACTTTGAAATACAAGAAATTTTTGTACAATGATTTCAGAGTCGTTACATTCTACCCTCCTTATAAAAATTTCGTCCACAAAATTTACAATTACATAGGGACTAATTTTCAAAAGGGTAAGGGTATCATGTACGCGTATCTTCTTCTCTTTCCCAAGTTGATTCTCCTGGAGAATCCTTTCTCCACATCACTCGGACCAAGTTTACCTCCTTGTTCCATAATGTTTTCACCTTTCGGTCCAAGATCTCAACTGGTTGTTGCTCGTGGGTTAGGTCAGTGTGTACCGTGAGCTCTGAGTGAACAAGTATGTGGCTGAGGTCGCTCACATATCGTCGTAACTGGGATATGTGGAACACGTTATGCACTCCTTCCAATGAGGGTGGTAGTGCCGAGTGGTACGCCACTTCTCCAACTCGTTCGAGTATGTCGAACGGTCCTATGTATCTTGGACTTAGCTTACCCCTTTTGTTAAAACGTATTACTCCTCTGTTTGGAGATAGCTTCAGGAATACATGTTCTCCAGATTGAAACTCCAAGTATCGGCGCTTGGCATCTGCCCAATACTTCTGTCGGCCTTGGGCGATTCGCATCCTTTCCCTGATTGTGTGAACCACGTCCACAGTTGGCACGATCATCTCTGGTCCAAGGAGTTCACGATCTCCAACGTCGTCCCAACTCAACGGGGAAAGACATTTTCGTCCATAGAGTGCTGTGAATAGTGCCATCCAATGCTTGCCTGATAGCTATTGCAGTATGAAAACTGTCACGCCCTGCTTCCCGGTATACGGCGAAGGGACGCGACAAGGTCCACTACGTATTTACTGTAAAATAAATACGCTAAGCGTATCTAAGCAATATAAAGGTAAATCACAAGAGACAAGAGATATAAAAATAACAGCAACTTATTAATAACATTCTTTTGTACAATGTATGAAAAGTAAATACATCTGAAATAAAAGTGATGCTTAAACAATGGCACAACAGGAAATGAAAAATACTGAATAAAACAAGGTACAATGTCTAGAGCTCGGGGTCTTCATGGAACTGATCCAAGTCTTCACCGGTGGGCTCGATCTCTGACGGGTCCAAAACACCTGACGACATTCAAAGAAGAAAGAAATAGAATGTCGTCAGCGAACAGGTAGCTCGGTAAGTCCCAAAGATAAGGAAGAATTAGAAATTACAGAATAAGAGGTATCTTCTAAAGTATAATATTGTAGAATATTGTGTTTACGCTGTTGTTTGTAGCTTGGTACGGAAGGATGCCAGTATATACGAGAGGGGTCTCAGTATGCTAGAGACCAGGGCAAACAGAATGTACAAGGAACCATTAAGCCACGGTACAACAGCAACGGAATATAGGTTAGGTGTCTTAATCTTACCGTCTCGTGCCACTTCTAACACCTTCCGCACCAATCTACCCCTTAAACCCCGTAGTGTTTTGATTGTATTGTTGTATTGTATTGTATAGTTGATGACTGACCAGAACCATGATATCAGTAAACAGATTGTAACTGCATAATCAGGTAAATGGAATAACGGGATAATGGATATATATCCATGGTTTGATCCAGTCAAGTTGTATAGATTGATAACTGGATTCTGGGATTCATGTGTTCATATTGAGTTGGAATATTATAGATTTATATAGTACTTGAATCATATTCAAGTCGGATTATGATCAGACTCAAACCCGAGTCGGACAGAAGAAATGTAAATCGAAGTCCTATATTTACTAGGGTCCTTATTGTAATTTATAAAACTTGAGAGGGTTTTATGTAAAAATACTTTTGTATAGTTTTCAAAATACACCCCAAGTATTTATTATTCGTCTTTATAGTTATAATGAGGGTGGATTTTATATCGTGACATTTCTAGTGAAAATATCCTAATTTTATAAATAAGGGTATTTATCTATAATATTGATTCATTTGAAATTCATGGTATTTTAATGTAAAATTTAGTCTTGTGATTTATAGAAAAAAAAGTGGAATATTTATATTATAAAAAAAATAGATATTTAAATGATAAATATACATATGTTTATACAAAAATAATTTTAATAAATATTTTATATTCAAAAATCTCATTTTCTTAAGATGTCGTATTTTAAACCTTTCGAGACCGAATGCTCCTTGCGGAGGTCTGAATCTCGCACTACTAAGCCCGAGGGTGCACGATAAACCGTACTATCCCTAACGGGTTCCCCAAAGATGGGTTGTAGTGGCGCTTTGCAAAGATTTTATAAATACTAATCCTTTAGAATACGGTTTTATAAAATAAAAGGTATTTATTTGCAAAAGTCGATTTTCCGTATTTTAGATTCTAGGGTTTTCTATTTCAATTAGACTATTTCTAAATGGTCTAAACGACAAGTTGTTAGAAGCCTCAAATCGCCTCTTCACCGCCAATTGTGGCCAGGTAAGTACAAGTGAGGAAGGAGAGATCCGCTCACGAATCGTGAGACGGGCCTTTTAAAGTTACCTAAGTTCACTTGCCTAGCCTAAACACCACAAAGTCAGATTTAGATAAACGATCGATGTCCACAACTTATCGTATTTTCCTATTAAGAGATATTTGTTTTAAAAGTGTATCAAATCTAAAACTTTTAGAAAAGGTTTTATTAAGAAAATGGTATTTAAATGTAAAATCTTGTATTATCGTATTCTATGTTTTGATGATATCATTTAGGGTTGTATTTGCGTGTGTGTGGAGGTAGGTCATTACCTCGTGATCTGCTTTAAGGTATAGCAATGTTAAGGGGTTAAATGTGAAAACTAAATATTGTGGTATTTAAGTGAAACAAATATGATAAATGGAAACGTTATCATTTCATGTGATAAAACTTGTTCAAATTATTTGTTAAATGATTAATAGTCAACATAAAGATGTTTAAGCATGATGGAATTGGTGATAAGTGAGATTTTATAGAAAATCGAAACGGAAATCGAATTTGTTCCGATTCCGTCGGGTTTGTAAATTCATATTTTTATGAAAGAAAAGAAAGATAGAAAAGGGGGACTTACGGGTTTGGACAACACTAGAGAGTGAGAGGGAAGTAGAGGGTTTGCCGGTACGTCGAATCGTCGTTGAGAGTTCCTAGTACGATCACCGAAATTTCGCCGTCGATTTCGTCAGCGCTTCGTCTTTCGCTCGTTTTCCAACGTATCAAAGTTCTCTTGGAATTTTGAGAGAGTGGATTCAGAAATTTAGGATGAGTGGGTAGAAGGCAAGGGGTGTATCTATAGGGTTAGGCTAGGGTTATGGGTTTTAATTAAAAAAAATGTAAAAAATTATATAAAAATCATTAAAATTTGGAGTAAAAGAGGTTTAATGTGCTCTCTGTAACCGATCTAGAAATTTAGTGTGTGCAGGGGGGTTGACCAAGTCAAGATGCTCAACTTCTATGTTGGCGACTCGGTCGTCCGGCCGAGTTCGGCCGGCGGCGCCGGCCCGAGTCGGCCGGTCCGCCGGCAGACTCGGCCGAGTCGGAGGGTCGATGGGTGGGGGGTCTCCTGGGGTGATTTATGGTGCATCTAAATTTTTATATGTAGAAGGAAATTTGTGAGAAACGCACGTGTAACAGTGTAACGGTTGGTATTCTAAAAAATCAAAAACAAAATAATATTAGAAATAATGTGGGGCAGGGGATTTGAACTCTGGTGTCTTGGTTCAGCAGTGCAAGGTGTTACCAATGAGCTAAAAGCTCCTTCTTGTAATTATGGAGTGAAATAATTACTTAAAGTGGTAACAACAACATTAAATACCCCAAGTATACTTTAATTTTAAAACAATTTTATGTACACTAAAAATGGAGTTTATTTAAAAACAAAATAATTACTTATATATTGTGTTCAGGTTAAAATACTCCTTTATGGATTTTGAAAACATTTAATTAAAAAAATTTAAAGGAAAAAGGTGTATAAGAAAATTAGGGCTGTTACAAAAACTCCACAAGGTGTAGGTGATCTTCCCACGAACCTCCGAAATCTAACATACAGGCTCTTAGCATATCTTCCAGAATCCGAATTGTTCGCTCGGACTGTTCGTCTGTTTGTGGATGATACGCCGTGCTGAAATTCAGACTCGTTTCCAGGCTAGCTTGCACACTCTGCCAAAACTGTGATCGGAATCTTGTATCACGATCGGAGACGATGCAGACAGGTACTCTATGTAATCTCACAATCTCCTGCAAGAGTTTATGGGTATCAATACAAGTATTATACATCTTGAAGGTCTAAATCTTACTTTAGATTTTTACTCACCTCCATCTACTTCATTGCCAATGTCTCAGTTGACTGGCCAACTCTGAATGGAATAAAGTGAGCCGATTTAGTGAGTCGATCCACAATAACCCAAATTGTATCATTACGCTTCGTACTGTGAGGGAGAGCAGTCATGAAATCCATGGTAATGTGCTGCCATTTCCATTCCGGGATTGGTAACGGCTGAAGTAAGACCAGCAGTTCTGTGATGTTCAGCCTTCACCTGCTGACACACCAAACACTTTGCTACGCTCCTTGCTGCTTCGCACTTCATTCCATACCACCAGTAGTGTTGTCGTAGATCCTTATACATCTTGTACCACCTGGGTGTACCGAATACGGAGAGCTGTGAGCTTTTTCATCAACTCTTCTCGAATAGGTCTGATTGGCACGCATAAACGGCTTCCGTATCGCAAGGATCCAATTTCGTGGATGATGAAGTCAGTTCATAGTCCACTTTGTACTTATTCTTGGATCTTCTGTAGCTTGGCATCATTTGCTTGAGCTGTCTTGATCTGATTTACAATAGTAGACTGAACTTGTAAGTTCATCAAATATGAAGCGTTACCTAGCATAACAATTTCGATCTCCAATCTGTGCAATTCTTGTTGTAGTCTCCACTGAGTGATGAGGTTCAATGCTAATGGCCGGCGACTAAGTGCATCAGGAACTACGTTCACCTTCCCAAGATGATACTGTAGGTTGATGTCGAAGCACGCCATGAGTTCTAGATATCTTCTCTGCCGCATGTTGAGTTCCTTCTGAGTAAATATATACTTAAGTATTTTATGGTCAGTATATATATCCACTCGTTCTCCCAAAAGATAGTGGCGCTAAATCTTGAGTGCGAAGATGACGGCTGCTAATTCCAGATCATGTGTTGGATAGTTGCGCTCATGAACCTTTAGTTGTCTTGATGCGAAAGCCACAACATTTCCATGCTGGTGTAGAACACACCTTAATCCTTTACCGGATGCATCACAATGTATAAAGAATCCTCCAGATTGATCCGGTATTACGAGGATAGGAGCAGAGGTTAACCTCGACTTGAGTTCTACGAAAGCCTTCTCACATGCTTCTGACCACACGAATGCTTCATCTTTACGTGTGAGCTTGGTCAGGGGTGTTGCGATCTTTGAGAATTCTTCAATGAATCGTCGGTAGTATCCTGCTAATCCTAAGAAACTTCTTATATCTTTCACCGTCTTTGGTGTCGGCCACTCGCTGACAGCTGACACCTTAACTGGATCCACCGATATTACTTCGCCTAAAACAATATGTCTGAGAAATCCGACTTGATCTAGCCAAAATTCACACTTGCTGTATCTGGCGTAGAGCTGATGTTGTCATAATGTCTCTAGGACAATCCGTAAGTGATCGGCGTGTTCTTTCCGATTCTTTGAATACCAGGACTTCGTCGATAAATATAACAACAAACTTGTCTATGTACTCTCAGGAAAATTGTTTCATCAAGTTCATAAAGATGGCAAGTGCATTGGTCACTCCAAATGGCATTACGGGATATTCATAATGGCCGTAACGAGTCCTAAACGCCATCTTCGGAATCTCTGACTCTTTGACCTTCACCTGATGGTAATCCGAACGAAGATCCAGCTTTGAAAAGACACAAGATCCACTTAACTGATTGAAAAGGTTATTGATGCGTGGTAGTGGATACTTGTTCTTAATTGTCACTTCGTTCAGAGCTCGATAATCCACACACATCTTGTAGGAACCTTCCTTCTTCTTCACTAGTGGCACCGGAGATCCCCAGCTCGAAGTACCAGGACGAATCCAACCTTTCTTCAGGAGTTCGTCCAACTGAATGCGGATCTCCTTCAATCCCTCCGGACTTAATCGGTACAGAGCTTTTATTACTGGTTGTGCACCGGGTTGTAAATCGATGCTGAATTCAAGAGCTCGATCGGGAGGCAAACGTGATATATCTTCTGGAAATACATCCCCGTACTCTAGAACTACTTCTGGCTTCGATTCTTCCGCTTGCAACACTGCAACCTCTGCCTTCTTTGGTTTTGCTCGGTAGACGCTAGGTTCTAAAGTCTGGTCTCCACTTTTGAAATAGAACACTGAATGATCTGGTAGTTCGAACACTACCCTCCTTTGGCGACAGTTGATGGTAGCGAAGAAAGTTCCCAGCCAGTCCATTCCCAAGACTATGTCGAAATTTAGTATGTCCAGCACCTTGAAGTCCGCATAAAATTCTCGACTGCAGACGACCACTGGACACAGATCGTATCCCAAAGTTGCTTTTAGAACGCACTTTCCTGAACTGACAATCCAGCTGGATATGAGCGGTTTAACTGGGATCGCATGTGTTCGGGCGAACCGTTGCGATATAAAGCAATGAGATACCCCAGTGTCGAAGAGCGCGAGTGCAGGTAGAGAGGCTACTAAGATTGTACCTAAGTCGCGTGGGATAGTTTAGGTATAACAATATAAGATGGCTGTGAATTGAAAGGTCTTGAAAGAGAATAGGGAAGAGATTTACCAGTGATAACCCGACCCATAGCTTCGTCCTCTTCGACTGACATGGTGAATGCTTGGCGTCGCGGCACTTCCCTCTGTGCCTGGTTAAACACTTGGCGTTGGGGTTGATGGTCTGGGTACGGGGAGTTGGATCTGGTAGAGCTAACCGGGTAGGAGGAGCTTGGATCGCCGGTCTAGCTGCAAGGTGGTTGGGTCCTCGGTTTTGGGGGCATACTCCAATAGCGTGAGTAGAAGACCCACAAATCAAGCATAAGTTGTTCGTCCTGCGACAGTTCTTCACAAGATACCATGTTCTCTTGTAGCAGATGCCAAAGTCTAACCCGTTGTTAGCAAACAAACCCACTGGCCTCCGAGATGGTCCGTTAAAAACTGGCCTGGAAGAGGCCCCTCCTATGATCTGGTACACAGGGTGTTTTACACCGACAGTCTGCGACCTGCCCTTCTTCTTCACAACTGCGTCATAGCATCGGGCAGCCTTCAAAGCAAGCTCATGGGTTAGAAAATCCCCTGTAACGATTGCAGCTTGGATTTCTGGGTCCAACACTTGCTGAAATCATCATGCCCATATCTTAGTAGTGGGAATAAGGTGTGCAGCGAACCTGTTATGGCCTTGTGTTAACAGTGTAGCAAGCGATATCAGAAAATTGAATTTGAGACAATTTCTTACCTACCGAGCATGGTAAACTCAGCATCATATTCATCCACCGACTTGACCCACATCGAGCCTTGCTGTAAATGGATGAATTGTTGCTCTATGTCAAAGCAGGCAGTCTCTGTCACGTCCCGCTTCCCAGAGTGCGCTAAGATCGGCACGTGACAGAGCCAACCATGCTACCTGTGGATAGGAAATATCCTTCCACAGTCACATTACGGCTGTAGAGATATCAAGAATAATAAACAACTATATAATACATGTCCATAAGCCAGAATAAAGAGTCATGAAATAAAATAATACGGAAGCAAAAGATTTAAATACAATAATCATCTGGAATGTACGTCCCATAATACGGGCTCACATCAGGAATGAAAAATACTGAAAGGAAAACTAAACTAAACTAATAACAAGTCCCCACTGCTCGGCCTGTTGATCAAAATACTCCTGGACTGCCTGCGATAAGGATAAGGGATCCGGGCCATGCAAAACCCAGACGTCGGTGCGTTATAATATCAATAATTCTAAGCAAACAGGATATAATGAAATATGCAGGCATGAAGTATGAACAGTAACAAGTTATCAGTAACAAGTAAACAGTAACATGAATATAGGTCAGTGAACAGGATATATACAGGTGAAGTGCGGTGAGTAGTCTAAACTGTGCTATAGGGTTATCTACTCTAAAATTATTCGAAATCAATTAATGTAATTCTCAACGTAACCCATCGGTCTATACCCCGTTCAACCTCACGGGACCACGGTAAAAGGATAATAGACTGTGAGTCTATGTCCCGTTCAACCCCACGGGACCACGGTAAAAGGATAATAGCCTTTTGAGTTACGTTAGACTACATTCTTGATTTCCCCATACCTCCAAGGTTATGTGTGTAAGTCAGGTATTGATAAATCTGGAGCTAATGACAACACAGGATCAAGCAGGTACAGGTTTGTCTGTGTAGACAACAGGATATGTCCGCAGGGACAGCAGGTCAAGATTGTCGGCATTAGTAACAAAATCGGGTATCAAGTCAGGCTGTGGTACATCAGGTCGTGTCAGGTAGTGCACATGTATCAAGTCATGTCAAATAGTGTATCAGGTCATGTCAAGTAGTGCACATGTATCAAGTGGGTGCTCATAATCAAACTATAGTAAATATGGGTGCACACAATCAAGTATGGAGTACTAATATAACAATAAAATGAAATATTGTGACATGGTATGCAAATAGATATAAAATCAATGATATGGATGCATAATTATCGATTATAGTTACATTTATAGTTCCAATACTAATTAGGTTGCACTTTATTAAACATGGGGTGTTAATTTAACAGTATTATGTATTAATGTGATCTGTAGATGCAGCTATATGTATTCTATATGATATCGATGCAAACGGATATCATATAACCGTAAAATGATAAACTGGTAAATACGGAATGAACAATTTAAACAATATGAACTGTTATATTCAATTGGATGCAGTATACTGTAGTATAATATGTCACAGGATAGGTTTGTATGCATTAGATGTAAAATAATACGTACGGATGTATACGGATGTCGGAAAACTGTAAAACGGGAACTTGGGATGCATGATATAAAATACCAGTGTTATAATTATTAAAATAGAGGTATATAAAGTAATGTGGCATGTGGCAAGATAAACTTGCCTAGACGGAACGTGAAACGGATATGTACGGTACGTCCCACGTCGGCGAAATGTCGTGACGCGCACACGGTACACAGAACGGGTCCAAACAACGCACGAGGGTGATCACGCGGGCAAGGCACTTCCTCTGGGTTGTCTGGATCGTCGGCGACGGTCACGGCTCCGGCGATGGCTGCAAATCAAGATTTCAAGAATGGGAAAAGAAAAGAAAGAAAAGAAGAAAAGGAAGAAGGAGGGAGAAGGAGAGGCTTACAGCGTGGTGCTTTGTGGCAGAGGCGAGGCGATGGGAGATGTGACGACGAGTCATGGGACTCCGGCAATGGGATGTCGATGATGGGTAGGGTTTCTTGGGTTCTTGGTTGCGGGGTTTGGGTGTGCAGGTATATGTGAAGGGGAGAATAGGGAGGAGGTCGAGGTAGGGAGAAGGTGAGTGTACGTTGAGAAGGGAGGTGATGAGGACGACGGGGGTCGCCGGCGGTGAGGCAGCGACGAGTTGGTGCAGGTTAGGGCGTCGGATGTGAGGTAGGTTGCAGATGGAGGTGGTTGTGGTATTTGGAAGGAGGCGGAGGAGAGAGGAAAAGGGTGAGGAGATCGTGGTCGATGATCGAGGCGGCGCCGGCAAGGTGGACGCAGGAGAGGTGTAGGGAAAGGAAGAGGGTTGCAGCCGGAGTTCTTGGGTTGGTGGTTTGCAGTGGTTGTGTGGCTTGGGGTGAGAGAGAGGATAGGAGGAAACGAGGAGGTGGAGACGAGTTGAGGGAGGTTGTCGGCGGTGGTGGCGACGACGAGGAAGATTTGATGGGTTAAGAGACGGTGGGTCATCGGGGAAGATGGGCTTGGGAGAGAGAGAAGATGAGGAGGTCGAGGAGAACTCGACGGTGAGAGGAGAGAGGTGAGGTTGAGGGTGGACCGGCGACGCGGCTAGGGTTAGGGTTCGCGAGCGAGGGCGAGGCGGCTGGGACGAAGGAGGAAGGAAAGAAGAGGGTGCGTGGGAAAAAGGTTTTAAAAAAATAAAGATAAAGATTAATATATATATATATATGCACAGAGAGAGAGAGAGAGAGAAAGAGAGAGTCTGTGTGAGGTGGGGCCACGATGCAGTGAAGGGAGAGAGAGAATGGGTTGTTAGATAAGTTGGGATTAAATTGATAAATATTTTCGTTAGTGTAGAAAGATTTGAACTGTTAAGAAAACTTAAACGGTTAAATTAATTTTAATATTATATTAAATAAATTTGAATTTTGACGAGATACAAAAATATTCCAAAACACGCCCGGGTCGGGTCTAAAAATTCGGTTTTAAAATATGAAAAATATATGCGACGTTCAAAATTCAAACCGAATGATCGGGTAACGAAAATGCATACGCCCAAGAACTGATGCACGAACGTGCGCGTAGCCATCCAAACAAGTCCGTTTAACTGAACGGGACGAGAACAAGATGCGCGGATGCTACGGCAGGGTTAAGGGTATCATGCAGGCCATGCAATGTATTTTTAAAATATTTTATGTGACTTAAAATGTTATATGGTAAATGATGCAATGCCAGATAAAATGCCAGTATACAGTATTCATGAATATATACCAGTCTACGCAACAAGTCAAGATAATTCATAAACATGATTCAAACAGGTTTCAAGAAAGCGGGTCGGGTCGAATGCAAGATAAAATGTAAAATACTATTCGCACCCAAAATGCGATAATCAGAAAAATACCACAAATAAGGAAATGCGGAAACTGGAATTGGTATAAATGAACTAGGGTGTTACATCATGCCCAATTACAAAAGGAATTTCGTCCTCGAAATTCCAAGAACAAAGAAAGATAACCACTCAGGAAACTACAAGAATAAGTATGGAAACTTCTGTCGGATTTCGTCTTCTCGTTCCCAAGTCGATTCTCCACACGAGCGATTTCCCCAAGAAACAAGTATGAGAGGGATAATCTTGTTCTTGGGAACCTTTTCTCTTCGATCAAAAATCGACATCGGTCGTTCCTCAAAGGCAAAATCCTCCCTTACAGTCAGCTCCGAATGATCCAGCACGTGTGTTTCATCTCGAACATATTTACGGAGTTGAGATACATGAAACACGTCATGAACATTCGCCAGGGATTGTGCTAAAGCCAATCGATAAGCCACTTCTCCAACACGCTCCAAAATCTCGAAAAGCCCTACGAATCGAGGACTAACCTTACCTCGACTCCCAAAACGAATCACTCGTCTAGTCGGTGATATCCTCAAGAATACCATATCACCAACAGCGAACTCTAGAGATCTTCTCAGTATATCGGCCCAACTCTTCTGCCGATCTTGTGTTGCCTTCATATGATTCCGGATAGTATTAATTTTCTCCACGGTTTGCACGATCAAATCCGGTCCCAAAAATCTTCGTTCTCCAACATCGTCGCAACAAACGGGTGAACGACACTTGCGACCATACAATGCTTCGAATGGAGCCATCTGAATAGTCGCCTGAAAACTGTTGTTGTACGAAAACTCCACCAAGTGTAGATGATCCTCCCATGAACCCTTAAAGTCTAACATGCAAGCTCTCAACATGTCTTCAAGAGTTTGGATCGTTCTCTCCGATTGTTCATCTGTCTGAGGATGATAAGCTGTGCTAAATTTCAATCGCGTCCCTAAACTTTCCTGTAAACTCCTCCAGAAGTATGATAAGAATCGGGTGTCACGGTCGGACACGATACTCACAGGTACTCCATGCAATCTCACAATCTCCTGCATGTACCGTTCTGCCAACGCTTCCGTTGATTGACCAACTCGAAATGGTATGAAATGAGCCGCCTTGGTCAATCGATCTACAATCACCCTAACTGCATTGTCGCCCTTTGAACTCCGCGGTAAAGCTGTCACGAAATCCATGGTTATATGTTCCCACTTCTATTGAGGAATCGGAAGTGGTTGCAATAAATCAGCAACCTTTTGATGTTCAGCCTTAACTTGCTGACACCAAGCACTTCGCTACAAAGCGAGCAATCTCCCTTTTCATGCCTTCCCACCAGAAATGCTGTCTTAGATCGCGGTGCACCTTCGTGCCTCCTGGATGTACGAAATACGCGGAAATGTGTGCCTCCTTCATAACTTCTTCATGAATATCTCCCTTCGGCACACACAAATGGCTACCATATCGCAACGAACCATCTTCATGAATTAACAAGTCCGTTCGAAGTCCAGATTCAACCTCTTCTCGAAACTTCTGCAATCTTGGGTCCTGTGACTGCGCTGCTTTAATATTATCGATCAACGACGACTGTACTTGCATCTGCATCAACTGTCCTGAAGAATGCGGTAGCACGATCGCCAATTCGAATCTACGAAAATCTTCGATAAGTTCTTTCTTTGCAGTCAACATCCGAATTGCTAGCAACCGACTAAGCACATCCGGCACTATATTAACTTTTCCCGGATGGTACTTAAGATCAAGATCGTAGTCAGCCATCAGCTCTAACCGTCTACACTGTCTCATGTTAAGCTCTTTCTGTGTGAACACATACTTTAGGCTTTTGTGATCGGTGAATACTTTGACTCTTTCGCCCAATAAGTAGTGTCTCTAAATCTTCAAAGCGAAAATCACTGCTGCAAACTCCAACTCATGAGTTGGGTAATTCTTCTTATGGATCTTCAACTGTCTTGATGCGTAAGCTATAACCTTCCCATGCTGTATCAAAACACATCCCAAACATTTCCCAGATGCGTCGCTATGAATCACCAATCCTCCGGAACCGTCTGGTACGGTCAAAATAGGAGTGTTCCCGCCGAAAATTTCTGCGCAGAAGAGTCCAAGGTATCAAATGGAAGCGATACGCTTAAGGAAATGCGAACCAATATCTTCCGACCTGTATTTTGATAAGTTCTCGAAGGAGGAACTATTAAATTCTGATGATATTGAAAGCATCTCGAAAAACCCTTCGATTTGATATATTATGGGCCTCATAATTCATCCGGGATCAAAAGTTATGAGGCATCACGTGTCCACACGTGATGGACCTTTAAGAACCCGCTGGAGGACTTAAAAGATACAATAAAAACTCAGTAAAGACCCCAATGGGGCATCACGTGCTCACACGTGACCATGGGTCACGTGCAAACACGTGATGGGCTCTTAAGACCTTTAAAATAATGAATAGAATTAAATTATAAAATCTGTTCCCTGATCAGAGGTTACCTCAATGAAGTATCACGTGCTCACACGTGACCAATGGTCACGTGTTGACATGTGATGGTTAAAACAACAACATAAACAAGCGGTCGTTAAAGAACTCAATTGGGGGTCACGTGTTCACACGTGACCAAGGATCACGTGTCAGCACGTGACTGGTTCTGAAAGCCCTACAGTTAATAGAATTAAATTCTAAATGTCTCTAAATCTTTCCAAATGGAAAAGGATTATGGGGACCGTTGGATTAAAGATCCAAGGGTGATTAAATATCACCAATTTATGGAAAGATCTTGGACTTGGAAAGATTTCCCCCCTAAATCTGACCGAGATAACAAATGGATATCTTTGGATTTAAAATCCAATGGTGAATAAAATTCACTTAACAATCTAAAGACCCAGATTAATGATAAATATAAATCAAACCTCTCAACATACAAATCAAATCTCTCAAAGAGAGATTTGCTAAACAAATTGACTCTCTTTCTTCTCCTATAAATAGGAGCCAAGAAAAGAAGAGAGGGGGGATCTACTTTTTGGAGAGAAAAACAGAGGGAGGAGAATTTAATTCTCAAGAGAAGAAAAAGCAAAGAGACGAGAATTTAATTCTCTGCAAAAGAAAAACCCTAGGTAAGAAAAGAGAGGCTTCAAAAGAGAATTTAATTCTCAAAAGAGTTTAACTCTTATTTAAAGAAAAGAACTTAGTTCTTTCTCTGGTGGAGGATCTGCAAAGTGCACATTTCCCCATGAATTGAGAATTTAATTCTCATTGGGTTGAGATCCTGCCATGCAGATCCAAAACATAGAGGAGTAATTAAGTTTTGAGAATTCAATTCTCACAAAATTATAGGAATTTAATTCCTTTGGGATAAAATTAGGGTTTTACCCTAAATAAGAATTTAATTCTTTCACAATAGGAATTTAATTCATCCAAAACAAAAATTAGGGTTTTACCCTAAATAAGAATTTAATTCTTAAAGATAAGGAGACTTAAAAGATCTCTGTGCATGAAAAGACAAAGGTCACGTGCCCCACGTGACCCCTGAACTGATCCCCCAAAAATGAGAAGAGGAAAGCTTTGAGGCAATGCCTCACGTGTTCCCACGTGACCCTCATTATATATGGAACAAAAGCAAAGGCAGAAACAATTCTAGGCGCTCTCACGTGTTACCACGTGACCCCTAATAAATGTTCTAATAAATCAGGGCATGATTATACATCACGTGCCCACACGTGATGGCTATGAAAATTAAAAGTGTTTAACACTTTGCAGAACAAAATAAAGGGGATCTGGCCCCACTTTTTGATGCCATCACGTGCTCCCACGTGACTCCCAAAACGCAGAAAGAAAGATCAATGGAAATGAAGGCTTTCGGCGCTCTCACGTGTTTACCACGTGACCCCTTAGCAAACGTTCTAACAGTCAGCGCATAAATCCCCATCACGTGTCAACACGTGATGCTCGAAATAAAAAGGAAAAGTGTTTAACACTTATTCGCAGATTTGAGGATAAAACAAAGAAGATCTGGCTCCGCATTTAGGGCGCCCTCACATGTCACCACGTGACCCCTAATGAGCATTCCAACAGACCAGGGCGAGGGCCTCCATCACGTGCTCACACGTGATGGCCGTCAGAATTAAAAGAGTTAAAACACTTACCTGCAGAATAAAATAAGGGGAATCAGAGCGCTCTCACGTGTCCACACGTGACCGCTCTCTCCTTAGTGTTTAACACTAATCTGAAGACTTTGTCCTCAGTGTTTAACACTGATTTTCTTAGTGTTTAACACTAATTTGGAAAACTCTATTTGCAGTGTTTAACACTGATTTGCATAGTGTTTAACACTAATTTGAAAACTCTGTTCCCAGTGTTTAACACTGATTATCTTTTAGTGTTTAACACTAACTTGCTAATCTTATTCCCAGTGTTCAACACTGTTGGTCTTTAGTGTTTAACACTAGCTTTAGCCCAATTGGCTAAGTTTCTAGAGGCAAAGCCTCTCTTTCAATGAACCAACAGAGGGCCGATATTTCAAACATAATTGGACTTAGCCCAAACTGGCCATAAGTCCTCAAATCATCTTGAACTGAGCACATCTGCTCTTTCAACCAACTCATTGGTTCAAGGGTACATCTCTGAACTCCTCTGATATTTGTCGTTGTAATCCTTCAACGTCTTCAGAGAGGTGACGGGTCCCGACAACCAAACATCAACACGGACTGTGGGGTCCTTAAACTCATAGACTTATGCGTCCTTAAACCAAGATAGGACTGTGGGGTCCTTAAACCCGCGGACTTATGCGTCCTTAAACTAACGGACTAATGCGTCCTTAAACACACCCATATGGACTGTGGGGTCCTTAAACCCGTGGACTTATGCGTCCTTAAACTACCAATGGACCGCAATGTCCTTAAACTACCAATGGACCACTATGTCCCTAAACTGGAGATGGACCACCATGTCCCTAAACTGGAACAATAGAGCCCCCAAATGCTCTTTTGTCGGATCTAAACGATCCCGTTAAGTTTATCTTAGTCACAAACTGGACTAACGTATCCTTAACAACCGTTTAAATTGATCTTAGTCCCAAACTGGACTAACGTATCCTTAACAACCGTTTAAGTTGATCTTAGCCTCAAATATGGATAACGTATCCTTAAACCTTCAAACAGAATTTAGTCCCAAATTGGACTATGAATCCCCCCAATCAGCTTTGGTTCAAGGGTACATCTCTGAACTCCTCTGACACCTGTCGTTGTAATCCTTCAACGTCGTCAGAGAGGTGACGGGTCCCGACGACCATACATGCAATGGACCACCATGTCCCTAAACTGGAACAATAGAGCCCAAACGCTCTTTTGTCAGATCTAAACGATCCTGTTAAGTTGATCTTAGTCTCAAATCGGACTAACGTATCCTTAACAAACGTTTGAGTCGATCTTAGTTTCAAATATGGCTAACGTATTCTCAAACCAAAACCACAAACCCAAATCTAAGTAAACACGGATTTGGATTAATCCACGTCCTACGGACGACTACATAAATTAGTCTCCGTATACAACCCACGGGCAACCACAAACAAAACAAACACCCACGACACGAAGTGAACAGCTGGAGAAGGAGAAAGTTGTTATCGCGATGCGGTAGCGTAATTAACTGCAGGGGCTTGCGCCTACAGGGAAGAGCGTCCCTACAATCAAAAACCCCTCAACGAGGGGGAATCTGACGAAGTATGCTACATCGGTCGCATCCGCTTAAACCTTCGATACACGGTGCCATAAATCAACTTGGCATCTTCGGAGAGGTAGATGGATAACACCAATTAGCATCTGCCCCGAATCTCAGGCGAGACGTCCCCGCGTCTCGGCCGCCGTTCGGAGGGGAACAAGGAGCGGTTATCAATCTCTGCTTCAACGCCTCAAAAGCTAACGCACACTTATCCGTCCATACGAACGGTACTTCTTTGCGCGTAAGCTTGGTCAAAGGCTCAGCCAAACGAGCAAAATTGTCCACGAACCGTCTGTAATATCCAGCAAGTCCAAGGAAACTTCTGATCTCTGCTACGTTCTTCAGAATCGGCCAATCTTGAACTGCTGCAATCTTCTCAGGATCAACGGAGATTCCATTTCCAGATACGACATGCCCCAAAAACTTCACTTCTTTAAGCCAAAACTCGCATTTGCTCATCTTTGCATATAGTCTTTCTTGCCTCAATGTTTGCAGTGCGATCTTCAAGTGCTCTGCATGCTCTTCAAGGCTTCTCGAGTAGACCAGAATATCATCGATGAACACCACTATAAACTGGTCCAAGAACGGTGAAAAGATTCGGTTCATCAAGTCCATAAATATTGCCGATGCATTCGTGACTCCGAATGGCATTACTAAATACTCGTAATATCCAACCGAGTTCGGAACGCAGTCTTGCAAATATCTTCTGATTTAACTCGGACCTGATGATATCCGGATCGCAAATCCAGCTTCGAGAATACCCTCGCGCCACTAAGTTGCTCGAACAATTCGCCAATGCGAGGGATCGGGTACTTGTTCTTAATAGTCACCCGGTTTAGTACTCGATAATCGATGCACATCCTCCTTGTGCCATCTTTCTTCTCAACTAAAAGAACTGGAGCTCCCCAAGGTGAATTGCTGCTGCGATTCCAACCCTTTTCAAGCAATTCGATAACCTGCTTCTTGACTTCTTCCAATTCCACTGGTGCCATTAGATAGTATGCCTTTGAGATTGGCGCTGCACTAGGAACAGGATCAATCGTGAACTCCACATCTCGTTTTGGAGGTAAACCCGAGATGTTCTCGAACACGTCCATGAACTCTCGAACTACAGTTGGCACTTCCTCCTTATCAACTTCCATCGACGAAAGAACACTGTTTGTCGGCCTAGCCCTAAACTTGACTGACCTGACAGAACTGCTTCCTCCAGCAAAAAAAACAAACTCTGGATGTCCGGGAATCTGGAAAATCACTTTCTTTGCCCTACAATCAATGTGAGCGTGGAAAGTGCCGAGAAAATCCATTCCCAAGACAACTTCATAACTGCCGGTATCAATTACCAAGAAATCTGCAAAACATAAACTGGTAAGCAATGAAACTGAGAGAACCAAGGTAATAAAACGACCATGGAATAAGGAAATGAATCAAGACCAGGACTCTAAGTTACTTAAATAGAGTACCACATTGTAACCATGCTATAGTTCATGGGTACAATCACATAACTCCGTTCAAGTCGCCCAAATCCTAGTATCAGAATTGAAGGAATAGGACGGGATAAACAATAAGGAATCAAGAAGATTTCAAGCCGAGATGCAAAGTTGTTTGCATATCGTCAAAATAAAGGGTCAAGAGAAAGATATGATTCAATAATCACGATAAAAATGTGGCAGGACATGCTCCTAGTTACAAGTATTCTGATTCATGCATTGGGTCCAATACCCAATTACAAAAGAATCAAACCCGATTAATCTAAATCATATGTCTCTGATACTAAACAAACCCTGTCACGCCCCGCTTCGCAGAGTGCGCTAAGATCGGCACGTGACAGAGCAAACCATGCTACCTGTGGATAGGAAATATCCTTCCACGGTCACATTACGGCTGTAGAGATATCAAGAATAATAAACAACTATCTAATACATATCCATAAGCTAGAATAAAGAGTCATGAAATAAAATAATGCGGAAGCAAAAGATTCAAATACAATAATCATCTGGAATGTACGTCCCATAATACGGGCTCACATCAGGAATGAAAAATACTGAAAGGAAAACTAAACTAAACTAATAACAGGTCCTCGCTGCTCGGCCTGTTGATCAAAATACTCCTGGACTGCCTACGATAAGGATAAGGGATCTGGGCCATGCAAAACCCAGACGTCAGTGCGTCATAATATCAATAATTCTAAGCAAGCAGGATGTAATGAAATATGCAGGCATGAAGTATGAACAGTAACAAGTTATCAGTAACAAGTAAACAGTAACATGAATATAGGTCAGTGAACAGGATATATACATGTGAAGTGTGGTGAGTAGTCTAAACTGTGTTATAGGGTTATCTACTCTAAAGTTAATCGAAATCAATTAATGCAATTCTCAACGTAACCCATCGGTCTAGGCCCCGTTCAACTCCACGGGACCACGGTAAAAGGATAATAGACTGTGAGTCTATGTCTCGTTCAACCCCACGGGACCACGGTAAAAGGATAATAGCCCTTTGAGTTACGTTCGGCTACATTCTTGATTTCCCTATACCCCAAGGTTATGTGTGTAAGTCAGGTATTGATAAATCTGGAGCTAATGACAACACAGGATCAAGCAGGTACAGGTTTGTCTGTGTAGACAACAGGATATGTCCGTAGGGACAATAGGTCAAGATTGTCGGCATTAGTAATAAGATCAGGTATCAAGTCAGGCTGTGGTACATCAGGTCGTGTCAGGTAGTGCACAGGTATCAAGTCATGTCAAATAGTGTATCAGGTCATGTCAAGTAGTGCACAGGTCTCAAGTGCATGCTCATAATCAAACTGTAGTAAATATGGGTGCACACAATCAAGTATGGAGTACTAATATAACAATAAAATGAAATATTGTGACATGGTATGCAAATAGATATAAAATCAATGATATGGATGCACAATTATCGATTGGGGATACATTTATAGTTCCAATACTAATTAGGTTGCACTTTATTAAACATGGGGTGTTAATTTAACAGTATTATGTATTAATGTGATCTGTAGATGCAGCTATATGTATTCTATATGATATGGATGCAAACGGATATCATATAACCGTAAAATGATAAACTGGTAAATACGGAATGAAAAATTTAAACAATATGAACTGTTATATTCAATTGGATGCAGAATACTGTAGTATAATATGTCACAAGATAGGTTTGTATGCGCTAGATGTAAAATAATACGTACGGATGTATACGGATGTCGGAAAACTGTAAAACGGGAACTTGGGATGCATGATATAAAATACCAGTGTTATAATTATTAAAATAGAGGTATATAAAGTAATGTAGCATGTAGCAAGATAAACTTTCCTGAACGGAACGTGAAACGGATATGTACGGTACGTCCCACGTCGGCGAAATGTCGCGACGCGCGCACGGTACACGGAACGGGTCCAAACAACGCACGAGGGTGATCACGCGGGCAAGGCACTTCCTCTGGGTCGTCTGGATAGTCGGCGACAGTCACGGCTCCAGCGATGGCTGCAAATCAAGATTTCAAGAACGAGAAAGAAAAGAAAGAAAAGAAGAAGAGGAAGAAGGAGGGAGAAGGAGAGGCTTACAGCTGTGGTGTTCTGTGGCAAAGGCGAGGCGATGGGAGATGTAACGACGAGTCGTGGGACTCCGGCAATGGGATGTCGGTGATGGGTAAGGTTTCTTGGGTTCTTGGTTGCGGGGTTTGAATGTGCAGGTATATGTGAAGGGGAGAATAGGGAGGAGGTCGAGGTAGGGAGAAGGTGAGTGTACGGGGAGAAAGGAGGTGACGAGGACGACGGGGGTCGCCGGCGGTGAGGCGGCGACGAGTTGGTGCAGGTTAGGGTGTCGGGTATGAGGTAGGCTGCAGGTGGAGGTGGTTATGGCATTTGGAAGGAGGCGGAGGAAGAGAGGAAAAGGGTGAGGAGATCGGGGTCGATGATGGAGGCGGCGTCGGCAAGGTGGACGCAGGCGAGGTGCAGGGAAAGGAAGAGGGTTGCAGCCAGGGTTCTTGGGTTGGTGGTTTGCAGTGGTTGTGGGGCTCGGGGTGAGAGAGAGGAGAGGAGGAAACGAGGAGGTGGAGACGGGTTGAGGGAGGTCGTCGTCGGTGGTGGCGACGACGAGGAATGTTTGATGGGTTAGGAGACGGTAGGTCGTCGGGGAAGATGGGCTCGGGAGAGAGAGAAGATGAGGTGGTCGAGGAGAACTCGACAGTGAGAGGAGAAAGGTGAGGTTGAGGGTGGACCGGCGACACGGCTATGGTTAGGGTTCGCGAGCGAGGGCGAGGCGGCTGGGACGAAGGAGGAAGGAGAGAAGAGGGTGCGTAAGAAAAAGGTTTAAAAAAAATAAAGATAAAGATTAATATATATATATATATATATATATATATATATATATATATATATATGCAGAGAGAGAGAGAGAGAGAGAAAGAGAGGGTCTGCGTGAGGTGGGGCCACGATGCAGGGAAGCGAGAGAGAGAATGGGTTGTTAGATAAGTTCGGATTTAAATTGATAAATATTTTTGTTAGTGTAGAAAGATTTGAACTGTTAAGAAAACTTAAACGGTTAAATTAATTTTAATATTATATTAAATAAATTTGAATTTTGGCGGGATACAAAAATATTCCAAAACACGCTCGGGTCGGGTCTAAAAATTCAGTTTTAAAATATGAAAAATATATGCGACGTTCAAAATTCAAAACGAATGCTCGGGTAACGAAAATGCATAGCCCCAAGAACTGATACATATACGTGCACGTAGCCATCCAAACAAGTACGTTTAACTGAACGGGACGAGAACAAGATGCGCGGATGCTACGATATGGTTAAGGGTATCATGCAGGACATGCAATGTATTTTTAAAATATTTTATTTGACTTAAAATGTTATATGGTAAAAGATGCAATGCCAGATAAAATGCCTGTATGCAGTATTCATGAATATATACCAGTCTACGCAACAAGTCAAGATAATTCATAAACATAATTCAAACAGGTTTCAAGCAAGCGGATCGAATTAAATGCAAGATAAAATATAAAATACTATTCGCACCAAAATACGATAATCAGAAAAACACCACAAATAAGGAAATACGGAAACTGGAATTGGTATAAATGAACAAGGGTGTTACTGTCTCAGTAATGTACTTGGCGTCGAAGAGGTCACAAAATGTTTTCCATTTTATTGGTTATGCGAGACGGCTCTCTTCAGCCTTCCACCATACGCTGGCGTTATCGGTCAGCTGCAACTTAACAACTCTCGGCCACGCAATATCTGGCACTTGAGTTGCTGCCAAGTCATCTTCGATCGCTTGAGCTCAATATTCTGCCTCAACCAAACTCTTTTTACCCGAGAAGTTCTTCAGGAGTAAGGCCCGAAAATGTTTGACTCCAGGTGCCTCCGCCTCGAAGCGGTTCATAAGGATAGCAGTCTGCTGCTGCTGACCCTCCAAAAGGCTCTTAATAGACTCAAGCAGTATCGTTTGCTCATTGATGGGAGCTGCAACGGTAGGTGGTGGTGGTGTAGGCGGTGGAGTATTGACATTGATGTTTGTGCTGGTATTGTTTGGTGATTCCATCACTTTGATACCAAAGATAGGTTAGGATAGATTCAAAGAATTTGAAATGCAAGGAATGTAAATATTTGTTAAATTCATTAATTCTTATGGTATATTGTTTACGACTTCATGCAGAACTGATCTGCATGGGCCCCTAACAAAACCTGTCACGCCCCGCTTCCCAGTAGATGGAAACGGTGACGTGGCAAGCCCGCGACATATTTATCCAGATAAGGTCATTCCCTAAATAAATATACTAAGCGTATTGAAACAATAATACACAATACGAGAATAAATGGAGACTGTAAAAATTTTCAACAAATATCTTTATTTACATTCAACTTCCAATATTTAATATATGAGTTTATACTGGAAAGTAAATACAATAAGGAAACTGCCTAAACAAGTGACATACATAAACTGAAGAAAAAATGAAGCTGAGCTAGCCCTGAGTAGCGATCTAGTTGTAGATCTCCTCTATGGCTTCAATTTCCTCCGTCTCGACCGTATCTGTCGAACATTCCAAGAGAAGAAAAGTGGGTGGAATGCCCATCAGCGAACTAGCGCTCGGTAAGTCCCACAGATGAGTAAGAGTAAAGAAAATGACAAGGGTGGAATATATATGACAAATAAGAGTATATGATCATGGGTAAATATATACTATGGGTCTCTATATGGTCATTATGTTAACGTTAAGTTCCAAATGTGAATATCAACGCAGCCGTAGAAGTATTCACAAGCTCAAAAGTGGGGCCTCAGGAGTAAGGAAACACGAGCCCATTTCATATGTTAGCATCGGGGCTCTGGGCTGTGGATGAGTCAACCCGACTGATATTCGAGTAAAATAAAATAAAAGATTAATACGAAACTCCTGAAACTCCGTTGGATTCACACAAGAAACTATCCCAAGCATCCCGAGTTTAATATATATAACTGGTTAATAAACTTAATTGATTTGATTGATTTATTAGCATGTCTTGATCGAAACCGTAGATTGCAAAAGGTGTAGAATGTGTTGGATTTCGCTAGCGTCCCGACCATAAATCCGTGACCAAATGCGGAACAAAAATTTATAAAAAAACTGGCGCCGACAGAACCCGATGCCTGGATCTACCATTAACCCTAGAATATCAGTCGGGTTATAACGAATTGATCCGTGTCCTTTGGTCTTCATCCATCTTCCCAAGCTCTTAGAGGCCTCCTTATTCAAGGTTGATCTCCGGTCTCCCTCCATCAAAGATGATCCACCCGAGAGTCTATGAATCAAGCTCCAACCTTATATCCGAGGTAACTGGGATATCTAGATCTCTACACTAGATACCGTAGAAGAAGTAGAGAGTGATGAAAGATTAATTTTTCTCAAGACATCCTAGGTTTCTCAACACATGAGAGGGTTAGGGTGGAGGTAGAAGAAGATGCCATGAGGATGAGAGTGAGAGCAACTCAAGAAAAAAAATGGCTTGCTTTTGTTTGTTGTGTGAGTTATGAGAAATAATGGAGCCAACACCAAATAAATATCTCAAGTCTCCAAAATATCTTAAGTCAACAAAAATATCTCAAGTCAACATAATCTCACAACAAACAAAAACCTTAAGCATGCTTTAATAGTAACCATGGGTCATTAATAAGCCATGCCACCAAAAATGCAATAAACACCTCTTCCTACACCTCAATAACCTTTTAATCCAAAAAGGTCTAAACCATAATGAGGTCTAATCTTCTAAAAGTAATCTTGTAAGAAATTATAAGAATACCCCTTATCCGTATATACATACTCGCATCCGTATTCCGGAAAATACGAATACAAAGAGATGAAAATAATCCAACAATATAATATTAGGATCTGGCTTAAACCAAAGCCCACTAGTATTATTCGTCCGAATCATGATACGTGCATAACTGCACGTGTATAATCGAACCCTGTCGTAAAACCATACGGCCTCTACATCGTTTCACCCGAAGCAGGGAAACCCTCTGTTTGGGACTCTAAAGACTCGTTAATATGCCGGTAGTGGATTTAACCACAAGCACATCAGCGACACTAGCTGTATGTTATGGCTATCCAGGTATTGAGCGAAAAGGAGGCCGACGAGCAAACTCATCCTGAAACCCTACTGAGCCTGATAGTGACAATATCCATACAGTCTGGTCCGTTCGTCTATGAGTATCTCATATCGAGTCTAGGGGGTGGATAAAGTCAGACCCCTAATAACGCGACATTTAGTGTTGGTATGAAACCAATCACCACCTGAGAAACTACCGATCCTGAATCAGTAATTCTTGACTACCTTGGCCAAAGATTTCTAGTGATGGCCATCCGTGCACAATGCGACATCAACTCACAATACCAGGAGAGACAAATCCCCGACGATCCGCTTACTGCCTCCAAATAGCTCGGGACTGTACCCAACTAAAACCTGTTTGCACGACTCTTTTGAGTCGTGGTAGGGTAGTAAGCAAAGCACAGTGAGAACTCACACGAGAAAAATGACGATCTCAGGTCGACAGACTAACCTGCACACATGTCATCTAGGAACTGCTATCTGACAATAGGTATAGTACTAACTAGCAGATTCCCGGCGAGTCCGTCCAGTATACTCATAACCCAATGAGCACCTGTATACTATCTTAGGTGAACAAACTAACACCAATGGCTTGTGGGACCTGGCCACCACCCTTCGTCGGGGTCTCGATCAGTATACACTAGTCTGCTCTGGAGTATCGATGCCCAGTCTCGAAACTCCTACGACTAGGGACATTTAAAGATGTGCTTATAGACCACACAGCTCCCACATATATGATCGCCATCATAATGCTGGTAATCAAGCAAGAATCATATTATAACGTTCTGAAAATCGTTTAGGAGAATTTTCCGATAATTGGTAAAATAACTGGTTGTTTCCATAAAAACCAAGATATAATTATTTTTCAGCATGGACTTAAATATATCTATTCTAGCTATGTAATGGCTAGTATTGATATTTAATTAGTCGCTTATAAATTGTTACTTTACTTAAATATTTTTCTTAATAAATTATTTTAAATATTATTTTTAAGCTTTCATTTATACATTTAATTAGTGATAATTACAAATTGGAATGGGTTAATTTTACATTGTGCACTATGATAACTTAGAAACAAGTTTGTAACATGCTCTTTTGGTTAAAAATGTGTCTCCACCATTCTAGAAAAGTCTAGGATTAAATAGAAAGGGAAATAAATTAATAAGAATGCGTTAATATATATTGTGATAGTGGACTTTTCTTGACTTGGAGAAGTTTCTATACACACACACACACACACACACACACCCTCTCTCTCTCCCCTCTCCCAATTCTGGCCGGCCCCAAAACTACAGTTGCAGCCCCCCTCCCCCATTCCTCCACTCATTTCCCACTTAAATCAAGAGAAAAGAAAAAGGAATAAATGAAAAATAATAAACATTGAGGTATGGTGTTTTTATACTTGTGGTGTGGGGTATGGTCACCACTCTCTCTCACTTATCCTCACCTCACTCCTCTCTTTCTCCACTGGCCGAAACAAGGCAGCCCCCATTCTCCATTTTCCCCACTTCATTTCCAACTCAAAAATCAATACAAAATCACACAAAGTCTAAATCAAATCCTTACCTATTATTCCTTGGCCTAATCTACCATAAATCTTGGAGCAAGAGAGCAAATTGGGAAGCCAAGTTTGCATGTTTGATCTCATGTTGTGGAGGTATCTTAACCTTATAGTTAAATTGTTGGTTATTGCTTTAAATCTAGCTTAATTAGGTATTTAATTATGGTTTTTATTTCTAGATTTAATTTTCAAGAAAAGGGTTTGAATTTAAGATAGGGTTTTTATTATTTGATTATGATTATAATGGGTAATTTAACATCTTAGGGAATGCAAAATCTAACCTAGTTGTTAAGTTTACAAATTGTTGCTCCTGAATTGTCCAAATTATATAAATTGCAAACTAGATTTTAGGATTATGAAAATATGTGAGATTAAAATCTAGTTAATATTTATGTGACATAATTAAGATATTTAGTGATCATTGTGACCACTAAAATTATTAAAACATTTAGATTTGTGCTAAAAAGGTAGTGAGTCCCTTACTAGATTTTTGGATTAAATTGTTTGAACTAAGTTTGAGGTTTTGGTGATTTATAACCTATCCCATATAGTATTTAGTGTGTTGTGAAACCACGATTAGTACATTTGGGTTTTAGGTTTGGGGATTTCCACGTATAGTGACCCTAGTTGTAGTTTGTGGCGTTGTCGCGGCGTATTTCGTACACCAAGTGTGTGCGCATCTAGTTAGTGTGTGTGGTTGTCTTGTATCATTGTGTCTGAGACCATTGATATATACATCCTCTTATTTACTTATGTGTGATTCTAGGATCGGGTGCAGAGATATCGGATGTGGCACGGAAACGACAGAGCTGAAATCGGATCAGATTAGCCGAGGCGTCCCAGTGAGTAGATTTAACATCTACGGGAAAATCGCCCGTATGGCGTTAAGCCTCAGGGCTAGATATGATATTATAGTCGCATGTTATACGCATATGAGTTGATTGTGCATGAGAATCATTGCATACTATTACGTGTTGTGCCTTGATTTAGTACCTATTAGATACCGCACTCTTACTGACGGTTCATGATGCACGAGCACTAAATTGTATACTACATACACACCGTTGGTAATTGCCATGACACGCACAACATATACGCATATATGGTATTGTATTCGTTATTGACCTTGAGACATTGATTCGTGTTCTATTGCGCATAAGAAATGTATCATGCATACATACCTACATGTGTACACACATACCTTGCTATAGCTATATATACACCTTTATATGATTTTGCATTGATTTTGGAGATGGTGGGAACCGCATGATATTATTTAAAAACGGGATTCATTTAAAAGAGCGGTTTTTCTCTTGATATGCTCATATTATTGTTCTATGTTGCATACATCATATTTCATGGATTTACACATTGAGATACAGATTTCATGTGATTTATGGATTTGAGAACCGTGGGGATATTTCAAGAAAGTATGCATTGTTTTGAAAAGCTGGTTTCTCTTGATATGATATTTCGGTGCATCCGCCATGAGTTTTCTCGGTCCTGAGACTTGTGTTAGATACCCGATTCGAGGTGCGGTAGGCACCGTCTGCGAGTATATGGTGGACCCGGTGAGGTACCCCTGGGCAAGAAGACTCGTATAGAAAGGTGGTGAGCCCGGCGGAGGGAATACTACCTACCGGTGATAGTATAGAACCCGACGGATATCCGGAGGATACCGTTTTGGAGTTATGACATGAGATATATTGAGGGCCGATCTGGGTATGCGGCGCCTGAGAGATGAGTATTTACGTGTCATTGATGGACACAGGTTTTCATGATGTTTCCAGTGTCGATATTGGGCACTCAGGTTCCATGAGATTTACAAATATGAGGGCCGATCAGGGTGACGGCGCCTGAGGTATTGGGATTTGGGGCGTCGTTGATGAACATCGGGATTTTCCACGATGATGATGTTATGTTTTATCCCATACTCAGTATTTATTTGATATGCATTGTTTCATGTGTTTGTAGTACCTTATGGAGTACCTTGATCATGATTGTTGCATATCCATATTGCCATACGTATGCTATCAGATTACATGTGGTAGATTATCACTGTTCGTGCATATCTATGATTATCTCTATGATGTTACTTACTATTCACGAGTTGGCAACTCACCCTCATTGTGCCACAGTGTTTTGCAGGCTTGACCCTTAGAGTAGTCACGACAAGACTTCTTATTGCATCTTTTTTAGCGGATACCGCTACGGTGGGCTATGAGCCTTTTTACTGTATGTGGGTTGCTGTTATCCGATTATATCCATTGTATCTCTTATTGTATCTAGTACTCTCTATCTACCACTTTCATGTATCGACTTAGACATGAGTTGGCAGGATCGATATTGTATATTTTGTGACTCTAGGTGTCGTGCTCGTGGGAGCCGACATTTTATTATTTAGTTTTACCTCCTTATGCTGTTTTTCATTTATATTGTCTATTTCTTCGCTACGGCATCGTATATATGCTTGTGTGGTTGTTTCCGCCTTCGGGCGTGATTTGCTCCCGTTTGGGGATGTTTTATTTATATTCTATATTTGTACTCGTTTCGGGACTAGTTTTTACAAAGGAGGTGCCGCCGAAAATTTTAAGAAAATAAACTTAAGTTTAAAGATTTTTACATCGGAGCAGATATGGTCAGGGAAGCACGCCGGCTATTCAACATTTAAGGTATTTGGTTGCCCCACTTATGCACATTGTCGTGAAGGCAAGTTGGATCCTCGAGCGAAGAAGTACATATTTCTTGGTTATGTTACCGATATTAAAGGTTATAGACTGTGGTGTTCGGATCCCAAGTCGCATAAATTTATGATTAGCAGAGATGCGACTTTTAATGAATCTGCTATGTTGAAGCCGAACAACAAAGAATCTCCAGTTATATACAATTCAAGGAAGGACGAGCCGAGAGTTGATATTGAGGTCGCAGAAAGCTTGGATTCGCTGGAGAACTCTAATTCATCATCGTCTGAAGAAGCTCATGATGAGCAGTCCCATGATGAGGAGTATTTGCTCACTCGTGACTAACAGAGAAGAGACATTAGACCACCACAAAGATATGACTACGATAATCTAGTGGCGTATGCGTTGTCTGTTGCAGAGACAGTTGATAGTAGAGAACCAACGAACTATAAAGAAGTCATCTCATTCGATGAGTCAACTCGTTGGTTAGTCGCTATAAATGAAGAGATTGAATCTCTTCACAAGAATCATACTTGGAAGCTCGTGAAGCCCAAAGGAGGAATGAAAGTAGTTGAATGCAAGTGGATTTTCAAGAGAAAGAAGGTAACCAAGGGGCTGTTGATACGAAATACAAGACACGGCTGGTAGTTAAAGGCTATTTGGAGGTTCGGAAAGTTGACTTCAATGAGGTATTTTCTCCGATCGTTAAACACACCTCTATACGTGTCTTGCTCGGTTTGGTAGCTATGAAAGATTTGGAGCTCGAGCAGCTCAATGTGAAGACAACATTCTTGCATAGTGATTTGGTAGAGAAGATCTACATGCAACAGCCCGAGGGTTTTGAAGTTGAAGGCAAAAAAGACTACGTTTGTTTACTAGAGAAGTCTCTCTACGGTTTGAAGTAGTTACCTAAGTGTTGGTATAAGAAGTTTGACTCTTTCATGATAGATATTGGGTTTATGAGAAGAAATGGTGACAGTTGCGTTTATTTGAAGAAGCTCGCCGATGATTCTTTCATATACTTGCTACTTTATGTTGATAGCGGCAAAATATATGGTTGATATTCAGAATTTGAAGGAACGGTTGAAAGGAAAATTCGAGACCAAGGATTTAAGAGCGGCCAAGAAAATACTTATTATGGAGATCAAGTGAGATCGCAAAGGAGGAAAACTTTCCTTTTCTCAACAGCGATACGTTGAGAAAGTTTTGGAGCATTTTGGCATGGTTGAAGCTAAATCTGTAAGTACTCCATTGTTTGCTCATTTTAAACTTTCAACTCGTTCATCACCGCAAACAGAGGATGAGATTAAGTATATGTCGAATGTTCCATATATGAATGCGGTGGGTAGCATTATGTATGCCATGATTTGTACCTGACCCGACATTTCAAATGTTGTTAGTGTTGTTAGTCGCTATATGGCATCTCCAGATAAAGGCCATTAGCAAACTATGAAATGGATTTTACGATACCTGCGTAGTATGTCTGATGTGGGGTTGGTGTTTGGGAGGAACAACGACAATTTTGTTGGATTCAGCAATTCCGATTATGCGGATGATCTTGACAGACGAAGAGCGATTACCGGTTATGTGTTCTCCTTATGAGGATGTGCCATTAGTTGGCATGTTTCGTTACAACCTAATGTAGTGTTGTCTACGACGGAGGCAGAGTATATAGCCGTAGTTGTGGCCGTTAAGGAGGCAATATGGTTAAAGAGGCTATTTTCAGAACTTGGTATTTCGAAGGATATCATAATAGTTTACTGTGATAGCTAAAACGCTAATCACTTAACGAAAGATCAGATGCGTCATGAGAGGACGAAGCATATTAATGTACAGTACTGGTTTGTGTAGGAAGTCGTTGAGAAAAAAGAGAATATTGTGAAGAAGGTTGACACAGCGGATAATCCGGCTGACATGTTGACGAAGTCTTTTTCAGTTAAGTTTAAGCACTACTTAAACTAAATTGGAGTGTGTCGTACTCACTAAGCCCTTTAGGGTTTTTGAAGTGAAAGTGGAGTGGTTATTACTTTGATGGAGGAGTTTACGGAATGTGAGACATGGTGGAGATTTGTTATGTGTGCCTCGCATTCGATCCCTGAAGACTTCCTACAATCCAGCGTCATCACGAAGCTGTTTGAAGATTCGATGTTATCTGCAAACAGACGTCTAGAGCTGAGAGCTTCAGACGTCTGTCGAAAGGCATACATCTGATTTGTATAAGTCCAGATGTCTGTGAGCGCTCTGGCAATTTTGGATGTGAAAGCCAGACATCTGCACAATCCTTGTTCAAACATCCAGTGGCGCTCTGGAGTTTCGTGACACTTTGGGAAGACGTCTGTCCACTCCTTGTGCAGACGTTTACCGTTCTGGGTCAGGCAAAATTCGCTTAGTTAGGAAATTTGTTATTTTAGTAAATCCTTTGTATGCTATATATATAATAGCTTGTTTTAACTCTAATTGAGATAGCTTCTGAGTATTTGAAAGAACCCATTGTTTTAATAGAGCTAGGCTTTATTTGAGAGGGATTTGTATTACTCCATCGATTTTTACTTCTTCGAATTTAATATTAATAAAACTTCTCCTCCGCCAATTAGTAAGTTCTCTTATTTCTATCTTGTCAATGGTTTTGATTACTTCTCGTTATCGTTTGGTTTGTGCTTTGTAATTGTCTTATCCTCAACAAGTCGAAGGAGTAAAATCATGACCGGTCGAATAGAAAGGTTGAGTAGAACGGGTGACATCCTTGCCTTTGCGATTTACAGCAAAAGCCATGGTAAAATCTAAAGCATTGTCAATATAATTCTTCTTACGAAGATTATGACATCGTAGAAAAGGGGTTAGTTTGCGATAAGAATGAGCATGTGGTTTAAGCAAAAGTAAAAGATTTATATTTAAATCCAAGTCCAGAAAATACCCAAAATACTTTTCTATCAGCAAGAACTGGTTTGCCAATGACATTTAGTTCATCACATATCGATTTAAATTCTCGTAGATATTGAGTTAGACCAAACATACTGAGTTTGATTGTTTGAAAACGATGCACAATTTCGAATTCATGAGCTTGAGATGCTTGAGCAAATTCATCTTCTAAGGCGAACCAAACATCTGCGGAAGTTTCTAGATTCACGACCAAATAAAGCACTTCGGAGGAAAAGATCATGGTAGTCCATGCCTTAAGCAAACGATCTGTCTTGACCCATAACGTAAAGTCTGGATCCGCATGGTCTGAAACGAGAGTTTCTCCATTAATGAATCCGAGAAGATATCGACTCTCGATGAGAGCAAAGACTTGAGTCTTCCATTGCATGTAGTTGGTTTGTGTGAATTTCAACGAAACAAAATTAACAACATTGATAATGCTAGGGTAGCGAGGTTGAGTGGACACAGCCATTTGGATTTTGTTTTAGGTGGAAATATGAGAGTGAAACTGCTTGTCACAACTGAGCTCTAATACCATACAAAAAATAGAAAATGTTGTGAGAATGCAGTGTGCCTTTCTATTCTTATTTCAAACAATTTATACACCTTATAAGATTATTCTAGATCCTTAATTAAAAAATCAATTACAGGAAATTGATGCAAACAAAAAAAAAATATTTATGACAAATCAATTGTAATACCCTAGAGCAGTGCGGTCTTCGGATATCATGGTGATCTGCTCTGTCTACACTTAGTGCAGTCTGTTGCGGACACATGGTGATCTGTGTGAGAAGCCGCTTTAGAACAATGGGATCTGGTCCCTGAAGTACATTACGAAAGAGGACCGAACTGCATTATAAATATAATGATACCATCCATAATTACGGAGACACCTTTTGGATGAACCGGCACTCCGGAGTTTGAAGAACTCCGTAGTTAAGCGTGCTTAGGCTCGGGAAATTCTAGGGTGGGTGACCTCCTAAGAAGTGACCCTTTCTTGAGTCCGATTCGATCTAAAGGACAAAATCATGCGATTTTGGCCAGAGCGGACAATATCATCCATACTGGGTGTGGAGTGTGACATTTATGGTGGCCTATGCAGGTCTCTCAGTACTAGGTCTGTGGTTCGAGAATGAACCATTGTTCTTAGATGGGGAATGTAATACCTCAGAGCAATGCGGTCTTCAGATATCACGGTGATCTGCTCTTTCTACACTCAGTGCGGTCTGTTGCAGACACATGATGATTTGAGTGTGGAGCCTCTTCAGAACAATGGGCTCGGCTCCCTGAAACACATTCCGAAAGAGAACCGAACTGTATTATAAATATAATGATATCACCCTTAATTACGGAGGCACCGTTTGAAGAACTCCGTTGTCAAGCATGATCGGGCTAGGAAAATCCTGGGATGGGTGACCTCCTGGGAAGCGGTCCCTTCTCTAGTCTGGTTCGCTCCAAAGGACAAAAAACATACGGGTTTGGCCAAAGCGGACAATTCCATCCGTACTGGGGCATGACATCAATCAATTAATTTTTACACAAATAAAGTAGGTAAATATTGTGACAAATTTTAATCAATCGATTTTCCAACTCCTTAATTTCTTTATCTTTTTGAAATTATTCTTGTAAAGATTTATATTTTGAATTATCTTCACATATTTTTTCTTCTATAAATGCATGGGTCAAAATCCAGTGATTAACAATATTAGTGTTTTGCATGTGCATCACACGGATGTTAAAAAATCCATAATGCAAATTACTTCCAAATCACAAATCACATGTAAATATATAAACGGCCTTGTAATGAAACATTTAAAAGCGAATGTCACTCTCCATTCATATCAATGTCGATCTAGATTTTTGGTGTTCTTATCGCTATTAACATCATTAAAACATTATGTGTATATAAGAAAAATCTGAATAAAATTATACAGAGAAAAAATGAATTCTTTAATTGTATGAACAATGTTAAAAAATTACTGCAAAGAAACTTTGAATATAAGATTTTAAAATAAGATGCATAGAGTGTGCATACTTCTTTGCACATGTTTATCTTCAATTTGGCAATTTGTAAACATCTCCATTGCATTGATATATGGAAAAGAATAATTTTTAATGGAAATTTTTTGTTCTTTTTGAATGCAACTTGAGAGAGGGAGGGTATCCAGGCGGTTATTATTTGGTTGGAAAAGAATAATTTTCAATAAATTTTTTCTTTGAATGCCATATCTGAGACTGAGAGTTTGCAATTTTTTATATTTTTATTTTTTGTTAGAAAAAAGATAAAATTTTATAGTCTCTACGGGTTTGTCATTGAAATAGGATTCTCAATTTTGAAACCGTTCTTTTAGCATTATAATAGCAGACATTTTGGTAGACTAGCATTGCTCTGGCCTCACCGTGTCAACCCTATGTTCATGACTTAATTATTTGTTAATGGACTTGTCAAATCCTGCATTTGACTAAGTACAGACCGACACAAATATTGAGATCAATGCTGTCAAATTTTCTTGCAGTTTTTGTACTTCAAAAATGTAGAGCATTAAGATATCAAAGCCTTAAAAATACTTTGGGGCCATCCATGCTAGGTTAGATAAAAGCCCACAACGAAGAAAACTGCTCATTTCAAGTCAACATAAAACCCTAAATTAAGCTAAGACCCTTTGATTCATGGAAGTGTTATTTTTTTCTATATCGTTTCAGTTCATCATATGTCGATAAAAGCCGCAGTCAAGTTCAAATCCAAAATCTAATCACCCATGAATCGTGAATTTGAAACTGAAGTGAGAAATAAGTCGCCCCAGTCTAATCTAGAAGCAAAACATCTAAATTAAAAACATAAGAATTCGAAAATTAGGTGTCCCGTCTAAAGTTCTTTCATCATCAATGTACAATCAAAACAGAGTAATGAAAGCTTAGCAGGCGGCCGAAGGCTGTCGAGGGTGGAAGCCGTTGGTAGAAGGACGACGGGATTGCGAGGGGGCGGTCGCAGTGACACGCTGGCACCGCGGACACATTGTGAGTGCGGATGCAGGCATTGGTAAACGGGTTTGCGGAGAAAGGACCGTGGGCGGGGCGACTCGCATTGCCCGGAGCTCCTCCACTTCTCGCTGCAGCCGCCTGTTTTCCTCACTTAGAGATCCGAAACAACGCTTCAAGTACTCACATTCCATCTCCGTCTGCTTCAGCTTCGTCCTGTAATCAATTCCATGTTAAAACACACCGGACTGGAATATATATATAGAGAGAGAGAGAGAATAATGGAGGAAAGATGCCATAGGAGGGAATTTCCTACTATGGCGTCGAAAAAATACGCGCTCCATCGTGTTTTCCGACGATCGGAATCCATCATCTTCATCGTTATCATCTAAGATGTGGATACGCCAAATTTCATGTGATTCTACAACTTTTTCATCGTTGAATTAGTGGGTTCAAAATTAACGGTTTACCGATAATAGAACTTTTTACATTGCTAAATCAACGGTGAAAAGGTTGTGGAATCACATAAAATTTGGCGTATCCACATCTTAGATAATAACGATGAAGATAATGGATAGCGATCGTCGGTAAACACGATGGAGTGCGTATTTTTTCGACGTCATAGGAGGAACACATGTCCTCCATTATTCTATAGAGAGAGAGAGAGAGAGAATAATGGAGAAAAGTGGCCATAGGAGGGAATTTCCTCCTATGGAGTCGAAAAAGTAAGGCCTTCATCATGTTTTCCGACGATCGGAATCCATCAACTTCATTGTTATCATCTAAGATATGGGTACGCCAAATTTCATGTGATTCTACAACTTTTTCACCGTTGATTTAACAATGTAAAAAGTTCTATTGTCAGTAAACCGTTAATTTTGAACTCATTAACTCAACGGTGAAAAAGTTGTAGAATCACATGAAATTTGGCATACCAACATCTTAGATGATAACGATGAAGATGACGGATTTCGATCGTCGGAAAACACGATAGAGCGCGTATTTTTTCGACGCCATAAGAGGAAATCCCCTCTTATGGCATCTTTTCTCCATTATTCATATTCATATATATATATATATATATATATATATATATATATATATATGCACGCTAGAAAGATGCATTGGTTCTCTCCTCTCCCGTCTCCATTTTAATTTTTTTTTCTCTCTCCTCTTTGTTGATTATTATGTGCCGATAAGAAGGTGCCACCTTATCTCCTATTAACAATATTTGTACAACAGCCATTGTTCTATGCTAATATTTCAACAGCGGCACTGATCCGACTAAAACTATTCTATGAAGTACATATTTATCATTCTTATCGACAATTGATCACGCCCTAAACTATTACAAGTATAGCTTCTAGTATGGATTTTTGTACCTGGTTTTGTTTATTTCCTAGGGCATACACTCTCACTAGTTTAGCATTTTTCTTTTTTTACGTGTAAACACTGATAAGCATTTAAGAAAAGGAAAATTATTTTCTGGCTCGGTTTCCTTACTTGATTAATTTTTAAATTCAAAAAATTCCAATTTTTTTTTAAAACTGGTATTATGAATGAAATAGTATAAGACAGGCATTATTGAGAAAAATGTCTCAATTAGAATATATATGAGCACGAAACAAATGTATTTTCAGAGGAATTAAATCCAAAAATTCAATAATTTTGACATATAACTCACTACTAATTTAATAAGGATTAATAGTAGCATTAATTTTGCGGGTGATTATTGCTCATAAATCTCTTCTATTATAACTAGAACCAAAGGATAAAACGTCTTACCAGCCTAGATGGTACCAATTTACCGGGGGTTGATTTCGAATAAAAGAAGAGCCAAACTCCTTTCAAAACCTCTACACTTTTTCCTTAATTCTAGAAATGTCAGCTCATCGCTCTCTTCCAATCAAAAGGTGGGAGACCTCTCTCTCTCTCTCTCTCTCTTCCAAACATGGGGAAAGAAAATGAAACTTACACATAAACTCATAATTTTTAGAGAAATACTTTTTCTATCCATAGGGAATCCATATCGTCCACAAGGACACTTATTGGATACAAGGTGGAGTAGAGCATACAATTCTCTATGTAATAGCATTTTTTATCCAATGAGAATCCATGAAGCCTACATGGATTCAACCATCCTGATAGAAAAAATATTTTTCTAATTTTTATTGTTGATATATGGGATAACTTTCCTAAATATACTCCTTTTTAAACTCTATTTTTCCGTAATTTGAATATAAGAAACCAATTATTAAATTCAATTAAACTAAAAAGAAAAATAAATTAACATTTATCTTAAATGTTACGGGAAAAACCAAGAGCACGGCACAGATCATTTTCGTTAATTCAGATAAGAGTCTACATGGAGAATACATAATATACTATAGCGATCACATCTCTCTCAAATTTTAGGGCCGCATTGTGCCGGGTCTCTCTTGCTCGTACAATCCAAACCCTAAGCTATTGCTCCATATTTATAACCTATGCAATGATACTTAGAGACAGCAATGATTTAATTATGATTTATCTCTAAATAACGGGTTAAATCTTATCTCTAGACAAACAGACAAATATATACTTAAATATAAATATAAAAGATTGGTTAGGATTCAGAATATCCCGACATTCAATATACAGAAGGACCATGACATTTTTGCTAAACAAACGACTAAATAGAATTAGCCATCGTTTTTTAGTAGACAATTCTAAAAAAATATTCACACATGTGATATGCCTATCTATCTTATTAAACTTTGTAGAAAGAATAGCTTTTTTATTTGGGACTAATAAGTTTTGAATACCTTGAGAAATGCAAAATGCCAAACAAAAGGGGCAAGAAGAGGTAAGGTCAACGCACCTGGCCCTTCGATTCTGAAACCACACCTCCACCTGCCTTGCCTTCAGCCTCAGCCTCGAAGCCAGCGCCTCCTTCTCCTTCTGCACACATCGACCCATCACAATCTCAATTATTCCATAAGCCGTCCGTATACACCGAGATAAAAGAGATAAGAAATATAAATGTGGGCTCTACATGCTGCCCATGGACGTCCGAAATTCTCCGCTTCTGTATCTCTCTACCCGGATGTATTTGGAATAATTTCTCCATATTTACATCCCAACCCACCCAAAATCATAAAATAAAGTCTCTGCAAATTAAAACTCACAGGGGTTAAAGTGTGATTTTGCCTGAAGCTCTCCTCCAGCAACCTCGACTGCTCTTTGGAGAGCCTCAGCTTCTTCTGCCTGTGGGCCCCATCTCCCTCCTCCTCCTCCTCAGCCTCCTCCTCCGCCTCCTCCACCGCAGGCATATTTATATCCAGGTCCCTCCTATTGTTGCACCCACCCCCTTCTACATTCCAAAATTTCAAATTCCCGTCATTAATTAATCGGTATCCTTTTAGCTAAAAAGTTTGTCGACTTTTAGCAAACATATGCATGCAAAAGGGACCAGCTGGGCTTTTGAGCACTTGGGGTTTAATAGCAATAAACCAAAAGAAAAAAAGGAAAGCGGGTTTGTGCAAAAAATAAAAATACCAGAGACAAAGGGAGAGCTCATGAGTCCAGGAACGGCCATGGTGAGCTCTAAGCCTGAAGGGCTTCTCCCAAATCCACCCATGACAACAATTATCTTATTACCAAAAAAAAATTACAAGGAAAAAAAAGATTGGAGAAGATGAGGGGACCATGGGAGGTTTGTTTTTACTTATATAACAAGGTAAAAAAATTTATTTACCATCATTACATAGAAGTAAAAAAGCTAAACAAATGATAAAGATACCATAACGGGTGGTCACCCATAGAGCAATAGGTCAAATTATAGGGGTGTTTTATGTTGGGGTCTCAGTGCTGGGTCGAGAATGAAGGTGGGGATAATGGTGGGGACTGTTTGAGGTTTGACCAAGAAGAAGGAGACACGTGGCACGCGCATGGGTGCGGGAAAATAGCCGGCAGGTCTCCCTGTTTGGTGTTGTTTCGTCGTATTGTCGGGGTTCAGGTCGGCGAAGGAATGATTTGGTTTTTATGCTTCCAAACTTTTTTTTTGCATCTAGCCCCTTCTACCTTTTATATATTGGTATTGGATCTTCTGGTTTGCATGTTCCCGTCCTGCTTTTATCTGTATTTTGGGGTTTAACAACGTAGCGATGGTATGAAATAATATTGCTCTCATTTCACAATACTGGTATTTTTTCCCTCCTGTGTGCTTTAATAAGAAGAGTATGATTTTTCTAAAATCTAACATGATGTAGATTTGAAATCATTGATTTAACCATTCCATATATTGAAACCATATATGATTTGAGGAGTAAAAAATTGGAAATAAACACCGATAATGGGAAACAAAGACGGAAAAATAAGAACGAAAAATTGAAAATAAAATTTGTGATTCAATTCTTTTTTCATGCTCGACATGCAAGATAGCTATAATTTTCGTGAATTTTTATTTTCTATTGCTCACATTTGTTTTTGAAAATGAGTATGATATCCCGAGCTATTTAGCTCTCTGTCCATTAAACTATGCTGAAGGTACAGTAGAATTTGCAGCTGATAAGATATAGATGTATAGTAAATGTATTGATTCACTGTTAGCCATTCATTAGTTTTAAAGGCATACAACTAAAGCAAACAACAATTTACTTCTTGAGAAAAACCTAGACCTGCAAACATATGAATGAAAAGAGTACACAATAATCTATCGGATCTTTGCATATAATCCAAATATTATTGTTTTTTGCACATAGAGATATCATTGTAAAATCAAGTTGAAAAAAGAATGGGGTAATGGGTACGTACTCTCATTTTTATTGCAGCAGTTATTTATTCTCTCAAACTTTTGTCTTTATAACCATAATAATATGTCCTTCAAATTTCTTCTATTAATCCTTGACTCACGCTCAAACTTATGTGATAAAAATTAAACCAAACTCCTCCTGTTTGTCTATTTTACTTGGCTAATAAACCAGCTTGAATTCCTATACCACACCCTATCAAAAAACCAAAATAATAGAACCCACAACACCAATAAATGGGTCGATGGTGTTTGTTTCTATAAATTGTGGTATGATTCAAAACCCGGCAGTCCAAATATTTTCTTAAAACGACTCCTAAAAAGAAAACATCTCCTCAAAATCACCGATTAGTTCTTCAAGTAGATGAGACAACCGTATTGCTTGTTTGGAATTGAATTTGAATTTTCTAAGGGTTTTGGTGGACGAGCATAAAATTGTTTTGTGCTGGTAAATCATCTGAGAGGCACGGAATAGATCATTGGGTTTTTGTATGGAATTAACCAACCTTAAAATAAAATTAATATTGATTGGTTAATGCTTAGAGTATCAATAACAATTAATAAAACATGATAATGAATATAATGTCATATTATAATTTATGTAGTATAAGAATAGAAACATGATTACAAAAGCACATTTCAATTAGAAGCAGGTAAGAATATTATTGAGTATGTCTTATATTGGATCATCAAACACTCCTTAGCAGACTGAATCCAAATCCATATCCGGAGATTTTCAAAAGTTTTAATGAAATTAGCCAATTTCGTATCTTATATGTTTTTGGGGTTGGTGAACAGCACACGATGGAAAACTTAACTCCACTCATAGTTGAACTTTATGCAATAAAATTTTCATCAAGAATATTATTCTGATGGTCTGAATAAATTTTTTACCGAGGTTGTATTAATCTAAGCCTGAACAAAATTTGCAGTTCCAATCAGGTCTCGAAAGTGGTTTTTATTTGAAAATCCTGATTCTGTAAAAAAAGGTAAAGACTGAGGAAAAACATAAATTCAAACTCTAAACACATCCAAGTTTAAACCTATTGTGAGCTTCTGATGGAGCTTCTTTTCGGGCCTCCGTCAGATATTGTCTTCCGTTGATCTCGAGATGAACTGGGTTGATTGTTCTTCGTTGCGTGTAGGTCTCAATAGGTTTTGAGAGGACAAAGTGGGACGAGGAGGCTGCCGCCGTGTACCTGCAAAGAAGTTCCGGGATGGTTTGGTACCACCAAGGACCCTCCGACACTCAAGTCAGTGACAAGATCCGAGCAGAGTAACGGCGTAAGTGTAAAGAATGGCTTACTTGACCCCTCTGTGATGGGGGCTTATATAGTAGCGGCAGCACGCAGCAGCAAGCGCGAGAATCTCGCCGACAGTTACGCTCCCGACGTCACGCCCGCGTAATGAGCGGATCGCCCGTTAATGGGGATCGTGATGGCGTGGAACGTGGGATGTTGTCGGCGGAGAATCCGCGCATGGCGAGATTTGCGGAGCGGCGGTTACGCCCGTGAATGGTGGAGTTGGTCGGTCGGAGGGACCAAGGAAGATGGCCTCGGCGGGAGAACTCGGGAATGAGCGGGAGAGCCGAGGCATCTTGGTCCTGTGGTAGCTCGGGGGTGAGCTGAGAAGCCGAGGAGGCTAATTTGCAGGGGGGGCTCGAGGAGGGTCAGCTTGTGCTTGCAGGTCGGGTGTAGGGTGGCATGGTCGGCCTCTGCGGGCCCTTTCTTCTCAGTCTTAGGACACGTCATCTGCCACGTGTCCTGATCTTGGAGGTCGTCAATATTGAGTATCATCATTAGCCCCCCACTCTTGTCCCGACCAGCTAGCTGGTCGGGTCAGGAGTGGACTGCCGGGCCCCCCGAGGTGAGCCCCTCCTCACGGTTGTGTCGGGATGAGTCCTCGAGCCGTCGGTTGTATTTTCCACTAGCGAATCGAGACGAGATCTTTGCATTTAAGGAGGGTGCGCCAGTTCGTGCACTCTGCAGTGGAAGCGACGGTCCACGTGTCGAGCGCCAACCGGCTGACGTAACGTGCGCAGGTCTGCGGCGTCTGATGGGACACGGCCAATCGCTGGGCTGCCACATGGAGCGATCGGGGCCGCTGGGCGCAAGGGGCCGTTTCGGCGGGAGACAATGGGCGCCATTGGATGAGGCCGTATGCGGTAATAAATGCGGATGGGGCCCGCCCAAGGGCCCTTACTCTCTCATATTCCCCATTCTCAAGCTCCAGCTGCTCGGCGCTCGTCTCCCCTCTCTCGTTCCCAACCTTTGAAGAGTTTCCCTCCCAGGTTAGATGTCTTCCTCTGTAGAATCAATACACGTCGTAGGAGTAGATGTTAGGGTTCCTTTAGATGTGTCCGAGTCCCCTCGGGAAGCAGGGGTAGGGCCCTCTCTCTGAGGTCGTGAGGCGGGGGCTGCCTCTAGGGAGAAGGCGGTAGATGTAGCCCCCAGCACCCCTTGCTGGGTGAGGCACGAGGACGAGCTCGCTAATTCCCGAGCTCGCTTCCACATTCCCCTGCGCTACACGCTTCGTCTGGCCGAGGAAGGAGAGAGGGCAGACCAGGTACGGGGCAGAGAGATTGCCCTGTATTCGGAAGCATTTTGGGGCGGAATGCGCTTGCCCTTCTCTCCTGAGGTCGTCGCCTCTCTGAATTTCTTCGGCTTGGCTCCCGGCCAGTTAGTGCCGAACGCGTGGAGAATCCTCCTTGGGTTCCTAATCCGCCTGAACCTGCAGGCGGTTCCCTTCAGCCTTTCCCTTCTCGATTCCTCCCTTGCTTTTAAGAGTCGTCCCGGCGGTCGAGCTGGCGACCCGAGGTGGGTTTATTTTACTTTTAGGAACCGGCCTGGGGTCGCTGCCGGGACTAGGGTCGTGGCCTTGCCCTCCTCCATTCATGACCGGAAGAAGAAGTTTTTTTTCGTCTCCCCTCCCGAAGGCAAGAACTGGTCGGTGCCCACCAAGTGGTCGAGGGAGAAGAGTCTGCCGAGGAACCTGTCCGACGACCCCGCCACGGTGAGAGTGGCGTCGTGGGAACCCATCCCTCGATACGATGTGCTGCTGTCCGAGAGAGTTCTGAGCTGGGCCGGGCTTAGCCCCGTCGAGTTCGTTGGTAAGTGAGGCTTGCTTTCTGGGTTTAAGTTTTACTCGCGTTGCTGATAAGTGGGGTGTTTGTTTTGTGCAGGATCCATGGACTTCGGTGTTCTCCGAAATGCTATGCGCCAACCGAGGCAGCCTGCTAGGGCTGGGGGCGCCAGCTCTTCCCGGGTGCAGGCTGCCCCCGCTCCTACCGCCCCGGTGGCGGTGCCCCGAGGACGCTCGGCGGTGGATCCCGCCCCGGGCCCCAGCAGAGTGTCGGGCCGAAATCGGGTCCTGATTGTGGAGGACACGGCCTCGGAAGAGGAGATCGGCTCCCCCTCGGAGCCGCTCAAGAGGAGTTCCCGGAGACCTTCCCGGGGCCGGTCTTCGCCGACTGTGGTGGAGGAAGGGGGGCTACGGTTCATGGTGCCATCCGGGCTGTCGGTCGCAGATAGCCTCCTCTACGAGATAGAGACCTCGGCCGGGGGTCAGGTTCCCGGGGGAACCTTCAAGGCTCAGCTGGCGTCGATCGCCCAGGAAGCCCTGCAGGTAAGCCCCCGGTGCGTGGTGAGATTTAGTGTTTTCCTTCACATTTCTGATCCTTCTCCTTTTTATGTCTTTCCAGACTCTCCAGCACGTGGAACCTCGCCCTTCGCATGGAGACCGAGGTGGTAGCACCGGTCGTGGAGGCCGCGGACCAGCTCGCCGCGTTGCAGGAGAGCTCCAGACGGGAGCAGGAGGCGATGTCGGCGAGGATCGCCGCCCTGGAGGGCGAGGTGAATGCCGGGAAAAGGGAGGTCGCCCGGCATCGCGAGGCCACCGCAATCGCCGAGGGCAAGTTCTAGGACTCCCAGGTGCTCGCTGGCAATCTCAAGAAGACGGTGAAGACCCTCCGGAAGGAGCTGGGGGCGGCGGCCAAAGCCTATAAATCGGCGGAATCGAGGGCCATGTTGAGCTACAAGGGGTCGAGGGACTTTTACGACGACCTGGCCGTGGCCACGACTCGCATTTGGCACAATGCCCTCGATATCGTTAAGTCCTGGATGCCAGAGTTCGAAGATGCGGATCTCCGGGCTGAGTTCCCCCTCGTGGGCGCCGACGAGCAAGGGGAAGAAGTCCCCGGCGAAGAGATGGCCGAGGACCCAGCGCCCCAAGTGGTGGAGGTTGAGGACCTCGAGGTTGCGCCCGGCCCCGAGGTGTAGAGCCCCCGTTCTTCTATCTTCATTTTGTTTTCCTTTGAATTTTGTAAGGCTGGGGAGCCAAAAATACCCTTCTGTAAAAACTTTTGTCTTTGCCAGTAGTGATAAAGTTTTTCTTCAGCTCCAATGTTCTGCCTGCCATCTGTTTGTGAAGAATGTTCATGGAATATATTTTTCTTGCCTGTACAGTTGTGATTTAATGTCAGGTTGGCCCTCTTTCTAACGATCGACCGTAGAGTTGACTGCAATCGCTTGCCGACGAGCGTTTCCGAGGAGGTACTCGCTTGGCCCCGGAGTCGAGGGGAGATCGTTTAGACTTGGGTAGACCCGATGCCTCTTGTGGGGCTTTGGATCTGCTACATGTGATGGGCAGGAGGATGCTTGCTGGGGATGCGCCGAGCAGGAAGGAATTCGGCGGCCTCGTGGTGAGGGCTTGAGATCCTCAGCGTCTGATGGGCAAGAGGATGCCTGCTGGGATGCGCCGAGCAGGAAAGAACTCGGCAGTCTCGCGGTGAGGGCTTCAGACCATCAGCGTCTGCTGGCCAGGAGGATGACTGCTGGGATGCGCCGAGCAGGGAGGAATTCGGCGGCCTCGTGGTGAGGGCTTGAGGTCCTCACCATCTGATGCGCAGGAGGATGCCCGCTGGGGATGCGCCGAGCAAGGGGGAGCTCGGCGGCCTCACGATGAGGGCTTCAGACCATCAGCGTCTGCTGGGCAGAAGGGTGCCCGCTGGGATGCGCCGAGCAGGAAGGAACTCGGCGGCCTCACGGTGAGGGCTTCAGACCATCAGCGTCTGATGGGCAGGAGGATGCCCGCTGGGGATGCGCCGAGCAGGAAGGAACTCGGCGGCCTCGCGATGAGGGCTTCAGACCATCAGCGTCTGATGGGCAGGAGGATGCCCGCTGGGGATGCGCCGAGCAGGAAGGAATTCGGCGGCCTCGCGATGAGGGCTTCAGACCATCAGCGTCTGATGGGAAGGAGGATGCCCGTTGGGGATGCGCCGAGCAGGAAGGAACTCGGCGGTCTCGCTGTGAGGGCTTCAGACCATCAGCGTCTGATGGGCAGGAGGATGCCCGCTGGGGATGCGCCGAGCAGGAAGGAACTCGGCGGCCTCGCGATGAGGGCTTCAGACCATCAGCGTCTGATGGGAAGGAGGATGCCCGCTGGGAATGCGCTGAGCAGGGTAGCGGCTCGGTGCCTCTCGGCGAGGGCTTTTGATCCTTGACGTTGAGGGGCCATGAGAGGCCTGCGAAGGATGACCGAGCAGGGTAGTTTCTTGGTGCCTCTCGGCGAAGGCTTTGATCCTTGACGCTGGAGGGGCCGTGAGAGGCCTGCGAAGGATGGCCGAGCAGGGTAGCTGCTCGGTGCTTCTCGGCGAGGGCTTTCCAATCCCTGGCGTTGCGGTAGGGATGCTACCTGCCAGGGACAGCCGAGCGAGGGATCCTCGGGTTCGACTGCCTCTAGGAGGACTTTCCGATCCCTGGCGTTGCGGTAGGGAAGCTACCCGCCAGGGATAGCCGAGCGAGAGATCCTCGGGCTCGACTGCCTCTGGGAGGGCTTTCTGATCCTTCAGGACGGGGACCGAACAGGGTTACTGCCCAGTGCCTCTTGGCGAGGACTTTGTTCCCTGTCGGTTGTGGTAGGAAGCTACCAGCCGGGGATAGCCGAGCAAGGACCCGACTGCCTCTGAGAGGACCTTGGTCCTTGGCACGAGAAAAAGCTATAGGGATGTAAGAAGCCTACCAAGGACCCTTGGCCGGGTAGGGTACTGCCCGGTGCCTCTTGGCGAGGGCTTTTGTACTGAAGGATAGCCGAGTGAGGGAACCTCGGGCCTCGACTGCCTCTGAAAGGGCTTTTTTATCCCCGGCGTTATGGCAGGGAAGCTGCCCGCTGGGGATGGCCGAGTGAGGGAACCTCGGGCTCGACTGCCTCTGGGGGGGCTTTTTGATCCCCAGCGTCGTGGCAGGGAAGCTGCCTGCTGGGGATAGCCGAGCGAGGGAAGCTCGGGCTCGACTGCTTCTGGGAGGGCTTTTTGATCCCCAGCGTTGTGGCAGGGAAGTTGCCCGCTCGGATAGCCGAGCGAGGGAACCTCGGGCTCGACTGTCTCCGGGAGGGCTTTTTGTTCCTCGGCGTTGCGGCAGGGGAGCTGCCTGCTGGGGTCGACCGAGCAGGGTAGCTGCTGGGTTGAATCTTTGACGAGGTGCAGCCCGCCCGTCCAGCTGGGGATTTTTGATCCCCGGTATTGCGGCAGGGAAGCTGCCCGCTGGGGATAGCCGAGCGAGGGATCTTCGGGCTCGACTGCCTCTGGGAGGGCTTTTTGATCCTCAGCGTTGCGGTAGGGAAGCTACCCGCTGGGAATAGCCGAGCGAGGGAACCTCGGGCTCGACTGCCTCTGAGAGGGCTTTTCGATCCCCAGCGCTGTGGCAGAGAAGCTGCTCGCTGGGGATAGCCGAGCGAAGGAACCTCAGGCTCGACTGCCTCTGAGAGGGCTTTTTGGTCCTTGGCGTTGCGGTAGGGAAGCTACCCACCACTGTTGTATTTTCGTCCTTTTTGCATGTATGGCCGAGGAACTGAGTAGCCCACTCGTCGAAGATGAAGATCGAGATCGAGCGGGGCTCAACCCCCCGGAACCAGGCCCGACATGCGCGGATGAGAGTGTCCGGGAAGGCCCTGTACTGGGCAGCGTCAGAGTGGTCCTGGAAGCTCATCCCTACAGTGAAAGCGTCCAAATGGTCGGCGAGCAACTTCTCGATGAATTGCTTCGTGAGCGAGTCGGAGGCGTACTTAGCCCCATCGCTCGAGAGGTGAGCTTCTCGGCGCATGCCCTAGATTCTCTTCTCGAGGGCGTCGAGCCGACCGTGGTACCCCGAGGAATCGGCGCCTTGGGACCCTTGGCCTCCGCTGCGAGTGACCTGCGTCTGGGAGCGGACCCGGTTCCTCTTAATGAGGTGCCTCGGGTCCCGGGGCGAGGTAGCTCTTGAGTCACCGGGGCGGACCTCTTCTGTGCGGCCCCGCCGATGGTGGTGGGGTCAACCACGCCCGTGGATAGGCGAGGTGACTGACATCTCCTCAGAGGGATAAGGGTCGCGAGGAGGCCCGAGGCGAGGAGTTCTGGCGGCGGATCTTGGCGTGGAGCCCTGGGGCGCCCGGTGAGCCTCAGGGAGCACCGGCTCGCGAGACCGGCGACCAAGGGACGCAGCCCGTTGGTGGTTAGCCGTCCAGACAGGGGCAGTGCCTTCTGGAGGCGGTGGAGCGACGATTTGGGGCCCGGGCGCGGCTGCTTGGACCCGGACGAGGGCCTCGTCGAAGGACTACAGTCGATTTATCCGGCCTGCGAGGGCGTTGATGACGGTCATGGGAGGAGGTTCATCCCAGCCTTCGGTGAGTGGGAGACGGCGGCCGGTACCGGGATCACTAGGATGGTGGTCCGCCATGAGGGTGGAGATAGGAAGGCCAACTTTGTATTTTATGGAATCTGTTCCCACAGACGGCGCCAACTGATGGAGCTCCTTTTCGGGTCTCCGTCAGATGTTGTCTTCCGTTGATCTCGATATGAACTGGGTTGATTGTCCTTCGTTGCGTGTGGGTCTCAATGGGTTTTGAAAGGACAAAGTGGGATGAGGAGGCTGCCGCCGTGTACCTGCAAAGAAGTCCCGGGATGGTTTGGTACCACCAAGGACCCTCCGACGCTCAAGTCAGTGACAGGATCCGAGCAGAGTAACGGCGTAAGTGTAAAGAATGGCTTACTTGACCCCTCTGTGATGGGGGCTTATATAGTAGCGGCAGCACGCGGCAGCACGCAGCAGCAGGCGTGAGAATCTCTCCGGCAGTTACGCTCCCGACGTCACGCCCGCGTAATGAGCGGATCACCCGTTAATGGGGATCGTGATGGCGTGGAACGTGGAATGTTGCCGGCGGAGAATCCGCGCATGGCGAGATTTGCGTAGCGGCGGTTACGCCTGTGAATGGTGGAGTTGGTCGGTCGGAGGGACCGAGGAAGATGGTCTCGGCGGGAGAGCTCGGGAACGAGCGGGAGAGCCGAGGCATCTTGGTCCTGTGGTAGCTCGGGGGCGAGCTGAGAGGCCGAGGAGGCTAATTTGCAGGGGGCTCGAGGAGGGCCAGCTTGTGCTTGCAAGTCGGGTGTAGGGTGGTATGGTCGGCCTCTGCGGGCCCTTTCTTCTCAGTCTCGGGACAATTCATCTGCCACATGTCATGATCTTGGAGGTCGTCAATATTGAGTATCATCAGCTTCTGTCTTCCATCTTAAACATGACCGTATGTAACTCAGGATGATCCATTTGAAAACAGAAGTTCAAAATAAGCAAAGATGCGGGTTTAAATTAAACGGCACCAACCATATTTTATGAGAATGTCGGGCGAAATAAATTCATAGAAAAACTTAATGATTGTCACGCTCCATTGTTTACTATATAATAATTTGAGTGTCCATTTTTGCAACCGCTGAATAATGCATGTTGCAACAAGTCATAATCTTGATATTGAATGCATCGAGAAAGCAAGCTTCTCATTGGTTGAGGACCCAAGTGTTAAAAAGTCAAGCTGCAGGTACGTGAAGTGACGTTTTGGAGTTTTGGGGGAAAGAGAGCAGTGTTTTGTCGCTTCAAGAGGGAGTAGGATTTTATTCAAATCATATCAATTTGTCATTTACTTGGAAGTGGGACTTCCCCTAGGTGACGACACTAGCTTTTTTGCCGCTTTCCTTTCATTCTTGAACATGGAAGAGGTGCAATGAATTGACCGGACCTTTGATTGCGGGTAGCTCCGGTCTAGGCGTGGCTGATGAACCAGCCGATATAACTCGTTTCGGATTACGTTTGCTTCGTCTAGTTGGCGAAGCGAATTTTTTTCGCTTCGCCGGTCAGGCGAGGAGAGAGCAACAGTAACGAAGCCGGAACCAGCTCGCTTCATCCGTTCACGAAGCAAGACGAGGCAAATTCGCCGAACTATATGAATTTTTTGCATGGATCGCGTTGCTATTTTTAAAAATAAAATAAAATAAGGCTTAAATTTTTTAAATTTAAACAAGTTTTTTATTAAAAAAATCTTAATCAAATTACAATTTTATAATATAATTTGTTGTTTTTTTATATTAAAGACCGAACTCGCTTGGGCAGCCTACGTATCTCTTCCAAATATTGATCTCAATGAGAGCGATTCGAGTCTACGTAATTCTTTTTCTACTATTACAGATCTTACTCGCTACCCATCGACGCCGGTTGTGCTTCCTCCTCCTTCGGTGTTGGTCTCGTCCGATCCTGTAAGCTCCTCACGTAGATAATCAGAGTCCAAAATGATTGCATTTTGTTTCTTGACGGCCGCTGCATCCCAATCTTGTGAACAAAGCATGCACTCCATTATGTCGTGCGCCAAACTGCATCTCTTCTCGCTTAATATCCTGCCGCCTGTACTAAAAGCACTTTCCGACGCTGCTGTGGACACTGGAACGTTCAGTAAATCACAGGCCATAGTAGAAAACACCGGATACAAATGTCCGTGGTATTTTCACCAAGCCAAAATATCAAAAGCGCCTATAGCTAAATCCACATCTGACTCAATTTGTAAAAATATCGATAACTAATTTAAAAATGATGATGATAAGGCTACCCGGTCTTTTGCCCTTTTCTTCGGTTGAATAAGTGTTAAACCTGGAGTCGAAACACACGAACTGGTTGAGAGCGGTGGTCTACTAGTTCTGCCAGAAGAAAATCGCGCGACATATAAATCAAATACTTAATCTAAATTGCTTCTAACGATACTAACATAGGCATCAATATCTATGCTGTGTCTCATGGCCGTGTGGAACTTAGTTAAAAGAACCTCTATACCTTCTCATTTAATTCAAGGTCAATTACCGAATATAAACAGTAAATTATTGGAACTTCAGAAAAATATTAAAAAATCTTAGCTCGCATAGTAAGTATCGGATCGTGAAGTACAGGATTTTCGGCATGAACAGCAGAACAATCAGCTACATTATACAATTCGGAGACAAAAATATGAGAAGTGAAGGTATAAATAGCAGAAAATTGTTCGGCTGCTATTTTAAAAGCCATAAGAAATTTTTTAAAAAGATACGTAATCGCCCAATGAACGAGCGTTAAGTGATTTTTTACAAGCATTTGTTCATTCCATATGCTGCTAATAATTCTGGCGGTCTTTAACACAGTACGAAAATATCATATGTACTATTTCATCTAATGTCCATATCTTTTTTAAGAGACGGTCTTACCTCTGCAGTTAGGCATTTAGTTTTGTATTCAGTTTTTTTTCCAGAACTTTTAATAAACCTACATGCATTTTTAATTGTAAGAATATTTGTATTATATACGATATATACATCATGTACAGTAAGATTAAGTATAGGACATGCACAACGAATATGAAAAAAACGACTGCTGCAGATTGGTTTATATGGCCTAATGAGTTCAACAATAGCAAAATTATTGTTGCTCGAATTAAAGAAAAAAATAGAAAAATATTTATTTACACAATGATATTTTTCTAAAATATGTCTAATCTACAATAACACAGATTCAGAAAAATTCCCTTCTATCCGTTTAAATATCAGAAATTAATGAAATACCGGTATCTAAAGAAGCAAGGGTAGCAATTAATACCTGTTTACCGTCGTTGTAGATGCTAAAACGACGACTTTTAAGCGGAATCCTCAGAACTCTTTTGAATGTCGGTTGCAACGCCGTTTGAATGTACCGTTCAAAATCCATGTTTTCTCCGAATTCGAGAACCTGTTCATCTACCATAACATATCTTGTTATTTCTGAAACATTTAAATCATGATTATATTGAAAAAGAGCTTGACCGGCGAAACCAATTTGTGTTTGTGTAGTGGAGAAACCGGCGGGAGATTCTAAGTGTTTTTTTTGCATATTTATTCAAACTACTGGTGTCGGCACCATCCTTGTGTTTATATTCATCGCCGTAATATTTGTAAACGGCGTATCTAACACCATCCCTAAATTCAATTTTATAGCAATCCTAAATATCGCCAGCAGTCTTACGTTTTTTAGCTTCTTAGATGTATGGGTGGTTCCTTCTGCTTGTTATTCGGGATGAGAAATTTGGGTTTGATGCATATCGGATGATAAGCCCTCCATATCAATATTTTAACTAAATATTAAAAAAAATTTGTTAGAACGGAAATAATAAATTAAAAATAAAAAATAAGAAAGAGAGAAGAATGGGTCGATCAGAGGCTCAGAGCTTCAATAACTCAAAGTCGGACTATCGGATGATCTTATCGGAGTTTCTATTCTTTATAGAGATAGAAATTGCCACAATAACAGCGTTCAAGATTAATTTTTTCTTCAGGAAGATGGAAATTTTTTTGGGGAAGAGAAAGAGTTAGGAATGAGAAGAAATGGTGTTTGGAGGGGTATTTATAGATTGGGGGGTTGAATTTTTTGTCCGTTTATAGTCGTTACGAGACGAGGCGGAGCGAATCGAAATTCGCCGAGATCCGACTGTTAGTAACTGTTGGATGGGAATTCTAAGGTGAGACGAAGCGAACCCGAAGGGAGGTGAAGCGATTCGTCGAGTAGGAGACCGTTTATGACTGTTGGGCGGCAAGTTCGAGGCGAATCGGTTAACGAGACAAGGCGAGACGAATCGGTTAACGAGACGAAGCGAGGCGGGGCGAATCGGTGAGTCTTGCCGATTCGTGGCGATTCTAGAGACGAAACGAGACGAGTTAGGCGAGACGAACTACGACAAAGCACGGCCGGAAAAATTGAGAACCGGCTCGCTTCGCCGATTTGTGGCCGACGAGGTGAATTGATTCGCCAAATCCGTCCGAATCATCACGAAACGAATCGATTCGCCGTAGATTCGCCTCACTAGCCGGGCTTACCTCTGTCCCAGCCTTTCAAATTTCTACAAACAAGCTTTGGTTATTTTGTTTTTTTTCCTTCCATTTTTAAGGTAGGAGTCAAGGAACCAAATGGCTTTGCGCACGGCCAGCACACAAAGCTGATGGAACCGGGTGAGCTGTCTCATGTGGTCTCTTCCGTCCTCACATTTTATATTTTTTTATGCGCTAACACAAGCAACTCGCATATGACCAGCTATAATTCTGTTTTAGTCATTACGTAGCATCATCTTATTTATTTTATCAATAATTTAAGTACCATTTATGTACCCTGTGTGATGTAAAATACTAAGGCAGTGTTTGATATCTAGAAAAAGAAAAGAAAATAAGAAATTAATATAATAAACTTTTGGAAAATAATAGAGCTTGTTTGTTTGGTTTCAAATGAAAACCAAAAATTAGCAAGGTTGAAAGTTACGTGGAATTAATGTTAAATATGTAAAAAAAAAAATTAACTTATAGGATTATGCATACAAAAGTGTGACGTCACTCGCTTTTTTTCGTTTGTTCGATGCGACGTCTTTGGGAATTGAAACGACGACACACTGTTTGTTTCCTTGAGTTGCGTTTTGAGTGGCTTGACTTGAGAGAACAAACATCGTGGCATGTTTGCTAGCCAAGCCCAGCTTACTAGTCCGGTGTTTGTTTAAGGACTGAGCAGAGATGATTGACTTTACTCTTTTATCATCCCACCTCATTAAAAGCCAAGAATTGAAGCCAAGTCTTCAAGCCTTATCTTAAACCAAGTCAAGCAACATGTAGATTTTTTAATGTTGAAAAATTAAGATTGAGCTTATTGCTAGGCTCTTTTTACAAGTCAAGAAAATCAAACTCAATTTGAATTTTGTGTAAAACAAACATAAGACTCAAAGCATCCCAACTCAACTCATTTTACATTCCATCAAATAAACATTGGACTAACAATTTAAGAGGACAAAAATATCCTCTGCTTGTCAGCGGACTGGATTCAAGGATTTTTTTCTTTTGCAATCAAACGGGCCTGGAAGTAATGCATGAAAGATGCTCAATTGATATCACTTGTTACAATCAAATCAATTTCAATATCTATTGTTTTATAAAATTTTATGCTTTTGCTTTTCATTTTCACATGTTAAGCACATCTAGTTCATTCTATAGAAATGGAAACTGATGGAGGTCCTTTTCTGGTCTCCGTCAAATGTTGTCTTCCGTTGATCTTCCGGTGGATTTTGGTGGTGATCTTCTGTTGCGTGTGAATCTCAATGGGTTTTGGTGAGATTAGCGATTTGAGGAGTTTAGCGCCGAGTACCTGCAAAGAAGTCCCGGGGTGGTTTGGTACCACCGAAGACTCTCCGGCGATCAAGTTAGTGCTAAATCCGAGCAGAGTAACGGCTAAGTGGAATAAGAAATGGCTTACTTAACCCCTCTGTGATGGGGGTTTATATAGCGGCGGCGACACGCAGCAGTAGGCGCGAGAGTCTCGCCGGACGTTACGCTCCCGACGTCACGCCCGTGTGAAGAGCGGATCGCCCATTAATGGGGATCATGATGGCGTGGAACGTGGGACGTTACTAGCGGAGAATCTGCGCGTGGCGAGATTTGCGGAGCGGCAGTTACGCCTGCGAGTGGTGGAGTTGGTAGGTCGGAGGGCCGAGGAGGACGATCTCGACTGGGGGGGCTCGAAACCGAGCAAGAGGTTCGAGGAGTCTTGGTCACGTGGCAGCCCGGGGCGAGCTGAGGGGCCGAGGAGGCAAATTTGCAGGGGGCCCCGAGGAGGGCCAGCTTGTGCTTGCGGGTCGGGAACAAGGGTGGCCTGGTCGGTCTCTATGGGCCCTTTCTTCCGGGTCTTGGGACATGTCATCCGCCACGTGTCCTGATATCGTATCGTCAATATTGAGCATCATCATTAGCCCCCCACTCTTGTCCCGACCAGCTAGCGGATCGGGTCAGGAGTGGACTGCCAGGACTCCCGAGGTGAGCTCCTACCTAAGGTTTTATCGGGACGAGTCCTCAGGCTGTCGGTTGTCTTTTCTGCTAGCGAATCAGGGCGAGATCTCAGCATTTAAAGAAGGTGCGCCAGTTTGTGCACTCTGCCACTGAAGCGACGGTCTACGTGTCAAGCGTCAATTGGCCGACGCGACATATGCAGGCCTGCCATGTCTGATGGGATGCGGTCCAGCGCAGGATCGACACGTGGAGCGATCGGAGCCGCTGGACGCGAGGAGTCGTTTCGGCGGGAGATGACGGGCGTCGTCGGATGAGGCCGCTTGCAGCAATAAGTAGGGGTGAGGAAATCTCCATGTATTTGGAAGCTTTTTGGGGGCGGAATGCGCCTGCCCTTCTCTCCCGAGGTCGTCGCCGCGCTGAATTTTTTCGGTCTGGCCCCCGGCCAGTTAGTGCCGAACTCGTGGAGGATCCTTCTCGGGTTCTTGATCCGCCTGAAGTTACAAGCGGTTCTCTTCAGCCTCTCCCTTCTCGATTCTTCTCTCGTCTTCAAAAGTCACCCTGGGGTCGAGCGGGCGACCCGAGATGGCTCTATCTCTCTTTCAGAAAGCGGCCGGGAGGTGCTGCCGGGACCGGGGTCGTGGCCTTGCCTTCTTCTATTCATGATTGGAAGAAGAAATTTTTCTTCGTTTCCTCTCCCGAGGATGAGGACTGGCCCGTGCCTACCAAGTGGTCGAGGGAGAAATGTTTGCCGGGAACTAGTCTAATGACCCCGCCGCGGTGAGAGTGGCGTCGTGGGAGCCCATCCCCCGACCTGACGTGCTGCTGTCTGAGAGGGTCCTGAGCTGGGCCGGGCTCAGCCCCGTTGAGTTCGTCGGTAAGTTAGTCTAGCTTTTTGGCTTGTGTTTTGCTCGTGTTGCTGACTTGTTGGGTATTTGCTTTGTGCAGGATCAATGGACTTCGACTCGCTTAAAGCCTCCATGCGCCAGCCGAGGAAGGTTACGAGGCTGGGGGCGCCAGCTCTTCTCGCGCGAAGCCAACCCCGGCTCCTACTGCTCCGGTGGCCGCGTCCCATGAGCGTTCGAGGGCGGATCCCGCCCCGGGTCCCAGCAGAGTGTCGGGCCGTAAGCGGGCCCTGGTTCTGGAGGACCCAGACTTGGAGAAGGAGATCGGCTCTCCCTCGGAGCCACTCAAGAGGAGCTCCCAGAGACCTTCCCGGGGCCGGTCCTCGCCGATCGTGGTGGAGGAAGGGGTCCTCCGGTTCACGGTGCCATCGGGGCTATCCGTTGCGGATAGCCTTCTGCATGAGATAGAGGCCTCGGCCGGGGTAGAGTTCCCCGGGGGGGCCTTCAGGGCTCAGCTGGCGTCCATCGCCCAGGAGTTCGTGCAGGTAAGTGTTTGGTTCATTGTGAGATTCGGTGCCTCCTTCGTCTTTCTGATCTCTTCCGTATCTCCCAGGTTCTCAGCACAATACCCTCGCCTTGCGTATGGAAGCCAAGGTGGTAGCCCGGCGCTGGAGGCTGCGGGCCGGCTTGCCTCGCTGTAATAGAGCTCCACGCGGGAGCTGGAGGCGGTGACGGCGAGGGTTGCCTCCTTGGAAGACGAGGTGGAGATCGGGAAACGGGAGGTAGCCCGGCACCGCGAGGCCGAGGCCAAGCTCGGGGATGCCCAGGTGCTTGCCGGCAACCTGAAGAGGACGGTGAAGAACCCCTGGAAGGAGCTTGGAGCGACGGCCGAAGCGGCCAAGTCGGCCGGACTGAAGGCGATGGATAGCTATAAGAAGTCGAAGGACTTCTATGATGACCTGGCCGTGGCTACGACCCGCATCTGGCATGACGCCCTCGATGCCGTTAAGGCCTGTATGCCGAAGTTTGGCGACGGAGATCTCTGGGCCGAGTTCCCCCCCCCGCGGACGCCGATGAGTAGAGGGAAGAGGTTCCTGGCGAGGAAACCGCCGAGGACCCCGCACGTCATGTGGTGGATGTCGAGGACCTCGAGGTCGCACCTGGCCCCGAGGTCTAGAGCCCCCGTCTTCCTCCTTTTATTTCTTTTGTTTTTGGAATTTTGTAAGGTTGGGGAGCCCCAAAAAATACCCTTTGTAAAGCCTTTGTCTTTGGTAGTAATAAAATTTTTCTTTGGTTTCATCGAATCGCGCTCTACCATCTGTTTGTGAAGAGTGCTTGTAAGATATCTCTGCTTGCCCCGTTGTGTTTTCATGTCAGGCTGGCCATCAGTCTAGCGATCGTCCGTCGAGTTGATTTCGATCACTTGCCGACGAGCATGCCAAGCGCTGTCGAGGAGGTATCCCCATGGGCCCCTGAAGTTGAGGGGAGATCGTTTAGACCTGGATAGCCTTGATGCCCCTCACTGGGTCTCGGATCCTCTGCGGGTGACGGGCAGAGCGTTGTTCACCGTATTTATGCCGAGCTTGTGTGGGAGGCTACCCTGTGGCCCCATGGGGGGTGCCATCTTTTGACTTCTGGCAATGCGAGCATCGACCACCAGCCGGGGGTGACCGAGCAGGGTAGCTGCTCGATGCCTCCTGCGAGGGCTTTGATCTTTCAGGACGGGGACTTCGGACCTTAGCGCGGGAGGGGATGTAGAAAGCCTGCCAAGGACCCTTGGCCGGGCAGGTTTTCTGCCCGGTGCCTCTTGGCGAGGGCTTTTATCCTGAAGGATAGCCGAACGAAGGATCCTCAGGCTCGACTGCCTCTGGGAGGGCTTTCTGATCCCCGGCGTTGCGGTAGGGAAGCTACCCGCCAGGGACGACCGAACAGGGTAGCTGCTCGGTTGCCTCTTGCGAGGGCTTTGATCCTTAGCGTTGGAGGGGCTGTAAGAAGCCCACTAAGGATGACCGGGCAGTGAAGCTGCGCGGTTGCCTCTTGGCGAAGGCTTTGACCTCTGGCGTCGTGGATAGGCAACTATCAGCCTGGGATGAACGAGTGGGGTAGCCGCTCGGGTGCCTCTTGTAAGGGATTTGATCCCTGGCGTCGTGGGTAGGGAGCTACCAGCCGGAGTTGACCGAGAAGGGCAGCTGCTCGGTTGCCTCTTGCGACGGCTTTGATCTTTCAGGACGGGGATCGAGCAGGGTTACCGCCAAGTGCCTCTTGGCGAGGAATTTGATCCCTGTCGGTTGTCGTAGGAAGCTACCGGCAGGGGATAGCCGAGCAAGGACCCGGCTGCCTCTGGGAGGACTTTGGTCCTTGGCGCGGGAGGGGCTGTAAGAAGCCTACCAAGGACCCTTGGCCGGCCAGGGTTACTGCCCGGTGCCTCTTGACGAGGGCTTTTGTTCTGAAGGATAGCCGAACGAGGGAATCTCGGGCTCGACTGCCTCTGGTAGGGCTTTCTGATCCCTGGCGTTGCGGTAGGGAAGCTACCCGCCAGGGATAGCCGAGCAGCGAAGCTTCCGAGCTGCCTCTAAGGAGGACTTTCTGGTCCCCGGCGTTGCGGTAGAGAAGCTACCCGCCAGGGATAACCGAGCAGGGCAGCTGCTCGGCTGATTCTTCATGAGGTTTCACCCGACCATCCAGTCGCAGGTATGTGGAACAAGAACGGTCGCGGCGATCGCTCGCGCAGCATGCGCATTGAATGCGGGGGGAGGCGAAGTGCCAGGGTCGCGTCGTTTCAATTCCGCCTGGGAAGGCTTGTTGATCTTCGCGTGGCAGCGAATTTTCGGGGCGAAGGCGGGCGACTGTTGAGTTCTGTTGGGACGCAGCGGGCTATATAAGGCTGAAGGAATACTGGTCCTTCTTTTCTTCATAAACAGATCGTTGAGAATGCAAGACTTCCCCTTTACTATCCCTGATATCATCCATTTCTAAGATGTATACCTTTATGACCAGAACTGCACCGAGGACACGGTGCAGTTGGTCTACGGGAGCATCGAAGACCACTTTGGTCGGCTGCTCCCCCGACGCTCCTCCCTGCTGCAGCTGCTAATGTACTCCATCTGGAGGGCGTCGCCGGGGCTTTACAACCCCCTGTCTGAGCTGCTCTATGACGAGGCCGTGGGCAAGCTGCGGTCTCTGAGGCACTTCAGCCTGATCTCCGCGAACCGGCTGGCTCGCTCAGAGGCGCTCGTCCGCGAGTTCTACGAGCTGAGGCTAGGGATCAATGCACGCGGGGGGACCGGGGGCAGAGGTTGGACCTCGCGAGGCCCCAACTGGAGGAGATCTTTACCGAGTATCACGAGCAGTGCTCCCTGCACCCCCTTCACCGACTATTGTAATTTCCTTTTCCTTTTTGCGTGACCAGATCTGAGCGTCGTGATGACGGTCTCGTCCCGGTGCCCGGGGACCTCGAGAAGGGCGTTGTAGAAGCGGGTGATGTAGGCCATGAATGTCTCCTTGTCCCCACTCTTAACCGTGAAGAGGTAGTCGAATGTGCGCTTCTGCCGACGGTTCCAAACGAAATGGCCGAGGAACTAAGTAGCCAGCTCGTCGAAGGTCGAGATTGAGCGGAGCTCGAGCCATCGGAACTAGTCCTGACCTGCGCGGATGAGGGTTGCTGGGAAGGCCCTACACCGGGCGACGTCGGAGTGGTCCTGGAAGCTTATCCCCACGGTGAAAGCGTCCAAATGGTCCTTCGGGTCGGTTTTCCCGTCGAACAGAGAGACCTTTGGGGGCTTGTTGCGCAAGGAGACGTGGACGGCGAGCAATTCCTCGGTGAACGGCTTTGTGAGCGAATCGGAGGCGTACTTAGCCCCGTCGCTTGAGAGGTGAGCCTCTCGGCGCATGCCCTCGATCTTCTTCTTGAGGGCGTTAAGTCGACCGTTGTATCCCGAGGAATCGACGCCTTGGGATCCCTGTCCTCCGCTGTGGGTGACCTGCATCTGGGAGCGGCCCCGATTACTCTCGATGAGGTGCCTCAGATCCCTGGGCGAGGTGGCTCTCGAGCCGCCGATGTGAACCCCTTCTGTGTGGCCCCGCCAAGGGGGGTGGTGTCGACCATGCCTGTGGACAGACGAGGTGACTGAAATCTCCTCAGGGGGATAAGGGTCGTAAGGAGGCTCGAGGCGAGGCGTTCTGGCGGCGGACCTTGGTGTAGAGCCCAGCGGGCCTCAGGGAGAACCGGCGCGAGAGATCTGTAGCCATGAGTTATAGCCTGCTGGTGGTCAGCCGCCCCGACGGTGGCAGAGCCTTCTGGAGGTGGTGGAGCTACGATCTGAGGCCCATGCCCGGCCGCTTGGACGCGGACGAGCGCCTCCACGAGGGACTGTAGCCGATCATCCGGCTGGCGAGGGCGTTGATGATGGTCGCTGGAGGAGGCTCATCAACGCATTCGGTGAGTGGGAGGCGGCGGCCGGTACCGGGATCTTCAGGATAGTTGCTCGCCATGCGGATGGAGATCGGAAGGCCAACTTTGTTTTTGTGGAGTTTGGATTCCAACAGACGGCGCCAACTGATGGAGGTCCTTTTCAGGTCTCCGTCAAATGTTGTTTTCCTTTGATCTCCCGGTGGATTTTGGTGGTGATCTTCTATTGCGTGTGGATCTCAATGGGTTTTGGTGAGATTGGTGATTTGAGGAGTTTAGCGCTGAATACCTGCAAAGAAGTCCCGGGATGGTTTGGTACCACCGAGGACCCTCCGACGATCAAGTTAGTGCTAGATCCGAGCAGAGTAACGGCTAAGTGGAATAAGAAATGGCTTACTTGACCCCTCTGTGATAGGGGTTTATATAGCGGCGGCAGCACGCAGCGGTAAGCGCGAGAGTCTCGCCGGCCGTTACGCTCCCGACGTCACGCCCGCGTGAAGAGCGGATCGCCCATTAATATGGATCGTGATGGTGTGGAACGTGGGACGTTGTTGGTGGAGAATCTGCGCGTGGCGAGATTTGCGGAGCGGCGGTTATGCCTGCGAGTGGTGGAGTTGGTCAGTCGGAGGGGCCGAGGAGGACGGCCTCGGCTGGGGGGGCTCGGAACTGAGGAAGACGGTCGAGGAGTCTTGGACCCGTGGCAGCCCGGGGCGAGCTGAGGGGCTGAGGAGGCAAATTTGCAGGGGACCCCGAGGAGGGCCAGCTTGTGCTTGCGGGTCGGGTACAAGGGTGGCCTGGTCGGCCTCTGTGGGCCCTTTCTTCTCGGTCTTGGGCCATGTCATCCGCCACGTGTCCTGATCTCGTATCCCCAATATTGAGCATCATCAGAAACATTATTCAAAAGCAGCTGATTGATACGAAAGAGTGTGTTTGTAGTTAACCGCAATCAATAACGGTGTCGCGTGTAGCTAGACCGAGATGAGTACGGGTCGTCCTCTGGGAAACGTGGAACCTTTTATTCTTATTTTAGATGTGTTGAAAAAGAGAGGGGGAAGAATAAAGAATTTTGAAGAATGGTTTCTAGATCTACGTTAAACAAGAATGTAAAATATAGATCTAGATTATTTTAAAAATGTAATTAATATAATAAGAGGGCTTGTAGGGTTCGTTAGGATTTAGTAGTTATGGACGATTAATTAAAAGTTACCCTTTTTATCCATTAATAGATTTAGAACTAGAACGACGGTGATGCGTGTAGATTAGGGTTTCCGGAGGGAAAAGGAATCCCACTCTTAACCCTTATCTCGACACGGAACTCCGTTCATTATCTAGCCTTTACCAAAACAATCATTAATCTAATCTCTAATCGCGGTCGGAACTAGCAAAGAATTGCTAGCGCGTCCGATTAGGATGTTAATGATTCTTTTGATAAAGTTCCTAAACTTTATAGGACTTAAAAAGGGTTTAATTATTTTCATCGTCCATTAGCCTACCCTAATCCTACGAACCCTAACAAGCGGAGAATTACCCGCGCATGTTGGGAGAAGAAGATGAAAAGAAAGAGAGAAATTGCATAATTAAACTACGAAGAAATAGAATAAGAAAAAGAACTACCTTTATTAATCAACAAGATCAAGTACACTTTTATTCCTTAGAAAATGATTACAAAAACCTAGTTTGCTTTTCGATCTTTCCTAGGGAGGTAGATGAACCGTTGATGATCAGCCTGGATGCGTGAGCCGTCTTGGACTTCGTGATCTCGTCGGCTTGATGGCTTTTACAAGAGGCTCTCGGTGCCTTTATATAGTGCAAACCCAGAATCTTATTGTTGAGAAGTTGGTAAAATTCAGCAGTTGTCAATCTCCCAAAATATTGCCTTCCAACTCATCATTATTGCGGCGGATCCGCGGCCCCAGGGTGGGTTTGGCCGCGGATCCGCGCTCAAGGGATGAGATCTCTCTGTCGTTTTTCTTGGGCTCTCATCTGGTGACATGTGGCAATCTCTGGAATCTTCAGAAATTAGAAATCTTTTCTTTTCTTCTGTCAGACTTGATTTCTTCATTTTGATTTCTTAATTAGGCAAGTTTTCTTCAACAACCTGATTTCTTCATAACAACTTGGAAATATTCTGCACAACAACTCAAATAAGATTTTAGTAGACTTTGTTCTACTGGGATTAGGCCAATAATATTATTTGCATACATTTTCCTACCAAATGATAATAAAAATATATTAACACATGGAAAATAATGTTTTTACACATAAACCCTCATATGTATAATATATCATATTAAAGTCCTTTTTTAATATAAAATGGTAGGAAAAATGTACTACAAATGTGCAGTTTTATCGACTGAACAAATACCCCCAAACTTATCTTTGATCGTCCCGAGCAAACTAGTTTATTTAAGAGGAGAAAAAGAAAGGAGAAAACTAAGCACACTTTCGTAGGCAGACACGATTGCACTGAGCACGTGCAACAAGCCGTTAAACCTTTAGGTGTCCCTAGTAGGAGGAGTGTTGTCTCCTGAGGGTTTTCAGCGGATTACACCCACAAAATCCTATAACAAAAGAAAGATGGTGAAATTTACATATAAAGATAAGAACCATAAAAGAAATACTTTGAAAAGAAGAGTTTCCAACTATACTAGCTTTTCAGTTGTCATGAGCCCTATCTTAATAGTCATGAAAAAATGTTAGAAATCACATCATCCCTCAATAAAACATCGTCTTTATTCTTCATTCCTACCTTTTATCCAAACATTGATCATATAACCCCACGTGTGTGTAAAGAACATCCCTACACTCGGAGAATTCAATTCAAGCTATCATACTCTTGTCCATCTACCTCAGTACTTTTTACTTTTATGAATACTTAGGTTTGCTCACACCTTTTCATGCGACCGTTAATACTTCTTGAGGTACTAACCGACCGATTACTCAAGTGCTTGCTGATTTGGTGATAGTATTTTCCTCGTCTTGCACCACCTAAGGCTTAGCAGTGACTCCCAGACCAGTTGGCCTTAGGGCACTAGGTGAAGAGGCACCCTCGCTATATTTTTTTTATTGCTGCCTTGGCGATACAAAACCAGTGTTCATTTTTTTTTCTTTTCACCATTTTTGTATTTTCTTCATTTTTTTTATTTCCTTCATACTTTGGCTTTTAGACAAGAGCATTTCAAGGTATCCTCTACTATCCCGAGTTTCAAGACGTGTGTAAGTGCAAATAGTAGGGTATCAACATTCAAATGTTTGGCTTCCAGTATAGAAACTATTTTTCAGACTTATTTTTATCCTCAGATTAGTGACTTCCTTCATTTTACTAACCCTTGGGACAACAGCTCATAACTACTTATTACTAGTTCGTATAAGAAAACTTCTAATTTTCTTGGTTTTCTTAAACTATCCCTATCTTTTGGATGTAATGTTTCACTTTCTATTCATTTGTTATAAAAAAAAAATTTAATGCCCGGTGTCAAAGATAATTCAGTGAATACAAACCTCCCTCCCAAACCTGTTTTCAGCAGTGTCCTCACTGATGTACCCCTTGGAGAACATGGACCTGTATACTAAGAGAGAGCTCCAAGGGGTAAAATAATAGTTAATTGAAAAATTCCCCCAAACTTATTCTTTGACAGTCACAGATATTCAATCAAATCCATTTTCTTTTTATACTCACCTCCATTTCTTAAAATGTGAAAAAGTTACCAAAACATGGAGGTGAGGCGGAGGAAATTTAGTTTTGATAAAGCGGCTCCTGTAAAAACAGGAGCTCCTCCGCGGGGTCAGCAGAAAAATACGGTTTTAATCTATGCCCATTTACTTTAAAAATCGAACCGTTTTTCAAATTTTCGACTTCAACCGCCCCGTGCGGGTTGATTGACAGAGTATGTGCGTGTTCAAGTTTTAGTTTAAATACCGCAATCAAGACGGTTTCGCTTGTAGCTAGCCGGTTGAGTACGGGTCGTCCGCAGGGAGATGGGAGTCATTTTCAATGTGTTTTAACGAGTTAAGTCCGGTTTTTCAGATTTTGTTGTGGTTATCTAAGTGTTAAGTTGATGTTTTAAAGAGAGCTTGTTAGGGTTAGGATTAGGTTAGTTTGAGTTAGGAGTCTCCACATCTTTCGTTGCCCCTCTTAATATCGGTGTTACGGTAATCGGCAACAACGGGGATTAGCACGACTAGGAAGGAACTTGCGAGTATAAGCTAGGCTTTCCAACGCATAAGTCCTTCCTTTTGGTGCTTGTCCGTCCGTTCTTGGCTCTTAGCCATAACCTCCGGTTAATTCAACCACAACCGGTCTCACTACGGAATCACCGCTATCATGTAGGATAGGGTGCCGTAAGGAACGGATTGTGGTTCAATTAACGGGAGTTGAATTAAGCTGTTGGGCAAGGAAAGAGTGAGAGAGATTTCCTTCTCTCAAACTTCCCTTATCCTACCCTAACAAGTATTAAACTACTCACACTTCATGATACGGAAAAACAAAACAAAACAAAAGAGGAAGATAGAAAGAAGGAGATTAGAAGAATACGACTAGCTATTTGCGACCTCACCTTGGCGAGGATCGAGCGTAAGCATCATTGTCGTATTAAGGATAAAGAAAAAGAGAGAAGAAAGAAACAACAAGAAAATAACAACAACTACTTAACGAATTGAAATTACAACAATTATAAAAAAGGCAAGACAAGCATGATAATAAAATGATTTTCTTTATTCACCACTCTTCACTCACAAGCTCACTACAAGTTTAATGGAGAAGAGATGAGAAGAGGAAGAAGAAAAACACTAAACCTAGGCAAAATGAAAATACAAGAATGGACCCTTTCCTTCACAAAGTTCTGGGCTATTTATAGGCCAAAAAATGAAAACCCAGGGCAACCACCAGAACCCAAATACAAAGACCAAAATACCCCTGAAAAGTGGTCGGCTGAAGCCACCATACGGCCGCGGATCCGCGGCCTAGACCCCCTATTGGCCGCGGATCCGCCGCACTTTAGTAGGGTTAGGGTGTGGGCTTCTTGGTACTTCCCTGGTCTTCTGTCCCCTCTTGTCTGGTACATGTATTTTCTGAAAATACTTCCACATTTCTTCCAGAATTTCTGTTGAGGGAAAGGTGGACTTTTGTAAAGATTTTCTTGAGCTCCGTGTAGATTTCTTGGAACTTGTTGTTGCCATTGAGCCTTGTGCATGAAGGTGACAATCGATTTGCCATTTTGTCTTCCTAAACTGGTATCTGGCAACATACGGATGAAGAGCGGAGACCGTGTTTTATCTGTGGTTGGCAGGAACCCGGATTTTGTCATGTTTTCCATGAATTCCACCGTTTTAGAACCGAGAACCTGTATCCTGCAATTGACTAGCAAACACGGCTCAAGAGTATCTACCGATATGCAATGTGATAAAAATTGGGCGGTATGAAAATGCAAAAATCTGATATGAACAAATACCCCCAAACTTATCATTTGCTCGTCCCGAGCAAAGCCCATTTATTCACAAAAAATTTCCTAACCTCACTTTCGCAGGGAACGCGATTGCACTGAGCATGTGCAACAAGCCGTTAAACCTCTAGGTGTCCCTAGTAGGAGGAGTGTTGTCTCCTGAGGGTTTTCAGCGGATACTACCCATAAAATCCGGTCAAGTTGGTTTTGTAAAATAACTAAGATTCAAACCCTAATTTAGAAAATAACAATTCTATAATCCTAAGTCTTGACCCTCGAACCTTTATTTTTCACACCACGCTTCTTATTTAACTACAGATTTTATATGTCTTTACGTGCAGTGCAAATAGTGTCGTTAAGTTCCAGAAGGATCGATTAAAGTCATCATGTCGCACAATAAAGCCCAGATAACAATTTTAAAAGGATCACATAAGTTTTATAAAGAGTTAAGCATTTTTCAAGTTTCGTTTTCCAGTAAGGTTTCAACTTCAGAATTTCTATCTTCCTTAACAGGAAACTAAGTCGTATTTTTCACTCCACCTTTTTCTTGTTTTCATTTCATACATACCTCTGTGAACGTGCAATAGTCTTTATCATAGAATAAAACCTTCATATCTCCGTTAAAATTTTTATAAAAGCCCGTCTTTTATCAAGATTATTCTCACACAAAGAACCGTTAGGAATTTTAACTCGGAGAGAACACTTGCTTGACTTTGTTTTAAAACTGGACTTTCTAGGCTTCTTAGCGAGCTTTGGGCCAATGCACCCAAACCAGTTGATTTTAGGGCATTAGGTGTAGAAACACCCCAGCGGACTTAATTACTCAAGTTACCTAGGTCCAAAAACAAAAGACAGTTTGGCGTAAAAATCAGATGATTTGATACGAACGGAGATATAACCGGCAGTTCAAATATTTTTTGGATAAAAGACGTGTTTAGTGGGTTCGGTGATTCCAATCAAGTTTCAGATGGGTTATTTTTCAGACTTAGCTCCAATTACGGCATCAATAACATTCCTTCATATTCGCTTTACTTCATAAACTATTCTTGACATTACTTATTTCAGAACAAACCTATTTGATCCTCAGAAAATCATCTATCTGTTTAAAGGTTTAAACATGAAAGACTCGTCATCTAATTCCCAAAATTCACGACACGTGTAGTGTGATGTAAAGACGTATATCAGCTATAGTTAACATCAAAGGAGAGTTATCTTTCAGGTTTTCAAAATCCAAACATAAGATCTAGTTATTCCTATTTTTTTAAACAAAAACCGTCGAAATGTTGAATCAGAGTTCTTCCACAAGCTAACTTGACAGAAAAGTTTTTATGTTTTTAGAAAATTTTCAGATTTTTATGGATTTTATGGATTTTAATATGCAGATGCAAAATATACATATGAATGCGAAGGTAAGAAATGCGTACCGAGCGTACCCCCAAACTTAAACTGGACAGTGTCCTCACTGTCGTTGCATGAAGAGAGCAGTTGGAAGGTTCAAAATTGTCGGTTAGCGATACACAATTTTTTTATTTGTTTTTGTTTTTAAAGAAAAGAAAAAGAATATACACAAATATATACAAAATGGTTTGTACATACCCCCAAACTTATTTGGAACAGTGTCCACTGTTCTTGGCTGGATAACCGAAGTTTGGAGGTAGGCAGAGGAAGATCATTCAGGGTAAACCGGCTCCTGTAAGAACAGGAGCTCCTCTGTTGGTTCGGCGCTAAGGTACGGTTTGCAGCGGTGTCCGTTTACTTTGAAAAGTGAACCGTCCTTTGAATTTTTCAAATCCACGGCGCCCTGCGTATACACATTCCGCACAAAATACGGCCCTTTCCAGCGAGATCTGAGCTTTCCTGGATGGAAGTGAAGTCGGGTGTCGTAAAGCAGTACCTGCTGACCAGGTACGAAGGTTTTGCGCAAAAGGTGTTTATCGTGAAACACCTTCGTTCGATTCTTAACGACAACCGCGTTATCGTAAGCCTCATCCCTAAGCTCGCTTAGTTCGTTCAACTGCAGCTTCCGATGGCTGCCCACATCCTCGAGAGACAGATTCAGCTCCTTTATCGCCCAAAATGCGCGATGCTCTATTTCGACAGGAAGGTGGCAGGCTTTTCCGTACACAAGCCGATAGGGAGACATGCCAAGATCGGTCTTATAAGCGGTTCGAAATGCCCAAAGGGCATCAGTGAGTTTCAGCGACCAATCCTTACGGTTCTTGGAAACCGTCTTCTCCAGTATCTGCTTGATTTGCCGATTTGAAACTTCGGCCTGCCCGCAGGTTTGGGGGTGGTAGGGCGTAGAGAGCTTATGATTAATGGAGTATTTCCGCATCAAAGCTTCGAAAGTTTTATTGCAGAAATGACTTCCATTGTCGCTAATGATCGCTCGGGGGTGCCCAAACCGGGAGAAAATGTTTTCTTTAAGAAACCTAACCACAACCTTGTTGTCGTTAGTTCGGCTGGGCACAGCCTCGACCCATTTAGAGACGTAATCAACAGCTAGAAGGATGTACAAGTTCCCGAAAGAGCTGGGAAACGGCCCCATGAAATCTATCCCCCAAACATCGAAAATCTCCACAACCAAGATCGGTTGGAGCGGCATCTCGTTCCTCCGGGATATCCGGCCCATGTGTTGGCACCGGGAGCAAGTCTTGCAATAGTCATGAGCGTCTTTGAAAAGTTGTGGCCAGTAGAAACCACATTGTAAGATCTTCTCAGCTGTCTTTCTGGGCCCAAAATGCCCGCCACACGCTTGATCGTGGCAAAATGACAGCACACTCTTGAATTCCTCGTCAGGGACACACCGACGAATAATCTGGTCGGGACAGTACTTGAACAAGTAGGGTTCGTCCCAGTAAAAGTGTTTTACTTGGGATAAGAAGCGAAGTCTGTCCTGACTTGACCATTCGGTCGGTAGTAATCCCGTGGCCAAATAGTTTACAATATCTGCGAACCAGGGTTCGCAAGATACTGTCAAGAGCTGTTCATCCGGGAAAACGTCGTTGATCGGAATTGGAAGCGAAGGCGAAGAAGGAAGTCGTGAGAGATGGTCGGCAACTACGTTTTCACATCCTCGTTTGTCCTTAATGACATGGTCAAACTCTTGAAGTAAGAGGATCCAACGGATTAACCGAGATTTTGCATCTTTCTTCGCAAAAAGATGGCGCAGAGCAGAATGGTCTGTGTAGACAATGACTGGAGAGCCGATGAGGTAGGGCCTGAACTTTTCTAAAGCAAATACAACAGCTAAGAATTCCTTCTCAGTTGTTGTATAATTGAGTTGGGCGTCGTTCAGGGTTCGGCTCGCGTAATAGATTACGTGCGGCATCTTGTTGATGTGTTGTCCAAGGACAGCACCAATGGCAAAGTCGGATGCATCGCACATAATCTCGAATGGGTGCGTCCAGTCAGGTGAGGAAAGAACGGGAGCAGAAGTGAGAGAGCGTTTCAATGACTCGTATGCAGTCACACAGCTCGAGTTGAAGTCGAATGGCGTGTCCTTGGCCAGCAAAAGAGTCAAGGGCCTAGCAATCTTGCTAAAGTCCTTGATGAACCGTCTATAGAAACCGGCATGGCCAAGGAAGGCTCGGATATCTCTGACGCATCGGGGAGGAGGCAGATTGGAAATGACCTCAATCTTTGCTTTGTCAACTTCTATGCCATTTTGCGAGATGATATGTCCTAAGACAATACCTTCGCGTACCATGAAGTGGCATTTCTCCCAGTTCAAAGTGAGATTCTTGTCCTTACAACGGGTAAGGACAGCGTCAAGATGCAGCAAACACTCGTTGAAGGAATCGCCGAAGATGGAGAAATCATCCATGAAAATCTCCAGAAATTTTTCCACCATGTCTGAGAAAATTCCCATCATACACCGCTGGAAGGTAGCGGGCGCATTGCATAACCCAAAGGGCATGCGTCGATATGAAAACGTGCCGAAAGGACAAGTGAAAGTGGTCTTGTCCTGGTCTTTTTCGGCGATGGGAATTTGATTATAGCCGGAGAAGCCATCAAGAAAGCAGTAGTACTCGTGTCCGGCCAATCGTTCAAGCATCTGGTCAATGAAAGGTAGCGGAAAGTGGTCTTTCCGCGTTGCGGCGTTGAGTTTTCTGTAATCGATGCATACTCGCCACCCAGTTTGGGTGCGAGTAGGGATTAACTCGTTCGCCTCGTTGGTTATGACCGTGATGCCCGACTTCTTGGGGACAACGTGGATGGGGCTAACCCACTGGCTATCAGAGATAGGGTAAATGATACCACTATCTAGACATTTGACGATCTCCTTCTTCACAGCCTCTTTCATGACTGGATTGAGACGTCTTTGTGGATCCCGGGCTGGTTTGGCATCATCCATTAGATGAATGTGATGCTCAACGATCAGGGGACTAATCCCCTTGATGTCCGCCATGGACCAGCCAAAAGCTTTCCTGTTGCTGTGCAAGACCGCGAGAAGGGCTTTCTCTTGCTCTGGAGCTAGAGAAGCCGAAATTATGACAGGGAAGGTCTTGTTCTCACCTAAGTAAGCGTACTTAAGGTGAGACGGCAAAGGCTTGAGTTCGAGCGTTGGAGGTGAAACGATGGAAGGAAAGATTGGTGCAAAGGTCTCGAACTCAAAGGACTCCAGCAAAGGTTCAAAGCGAGTGTAAGCAACCGAGTTGGATGGTTCAGGTAACTCATCCGGAAAGTCGAAGGATTCAAACTCGGGTTGTGCGCAGCTAAGATCGTTCGAAAACGTGAAACACTCGTAGTCGTTGTCGGGCGCAGAAACAGCAGCAGGTTCGAAGAGAAACGCACTAGTGGCGTCAAGATTATCGTGTTCAAACAGAAACTCCTCGAATTCACACTCTTCTGGGGTGATCTCCTGGATCGAGCAGACGTCCAGTATATGAGCATTAGGTTCGGCGGGCTGATTCCCCAACCTAAAAATGTTGAGTTCAATCGTCATATTTCCAAAAGAGAGGTTCATCGAACCATTGCGACAATTGATCACAGCATTTGAGGTTGCGAGAAATGGGCGACCGAGTATCACCGGAATTTGATTCCGGGGGTTAGCTACAGGTTGTGTATCTAATACAATGAAGTCAACGGGGAATATGAAGTCCCCGACTCTTATCAACACATCCTCTAGCTCACCCCTAGGATGGGTGATCGATCGGTCGGCCATTTGGAGAGTGCAGTGCGTGGGTTTCAGCTCTCCGACGCCTAATTGCTCGTATACTGAATACGGAAGCAGGTTAACACTGGCACCAAGATCTAATAGTGCGCGGTTGATGTTCTTATCCCCAATAGTAATTGAAATCGTAGGACAGCCAGGGTCCTTCCGTTTTTGTGGTAAAGATTGGGTAAGGGCATCACTCACAGCACTAGCCAAGAAAACTTTTTTTGGTACCTGAGACTTCCTCTTTTTCGTGCACAAGTCCTTTAAGATTTTCGCGTAAGACGGGACTTGTTGGACAGCATCTAAAAGAGGAATATTAATGTTAACCTGCTTAAATAACTCCAGAATCTTCTCCATTTGTGGATTTTGTTTGTTAGATCTCAACCGGTTTGGAAATGGAACATTTTGAAAATTGGTTGAGTCTACAGCTGGAGGAGGAGATTGTGGAGTTGGAACGGATCCCAGAATAGGTGTCTTCGTGGAGTGTGAAGTGGGTCCGTTCAGAGCAGAAGAAGAGGAAGGGGAGCCTTGTGAAGAATGGAGAATAGGCTCAGAAGACGAAGAAGAAGAAGAAGAAGAAGAAGAAGAAGCGGCGGCCGGGGCGTCATCGTTGATTCGTTTGCCAATGTTGTTTTGCAGCATCCTTCCCGATCTCAGTGTGGTCACGGCACTCACATTATGGTTCTGTTGTTCAAGAGCAACATGTGCATTATGTGGGTGACCGGGATTTGGGAGTGGCTGGGACGGGAGCTTCCCCTTCTCTCGCTCGCTTAAGGCCGCGTTCAGCTGTGCAATCTGGGCCTCGATGGTCTTGATGCTTTGCTCGTGTGCGGCAGTGTGTTGCACTAAAGATTGAATGGAAGACTGGATGTTGGCGGTGGATTGAGTCGATTGTTTAACAAACGCCTTCAGACTTCGTTCGAGCGAGGAAACCTTATCGTTGTTTGACGGAACAAAGTTGTTTGGTGGAAAAGAATTGTTGGGTGCAAAGTTGTTCGTCGGATTTTGGAAAGGTTGGGGTTGGAAGGGCTGCTGATATGGATGTTGAGTTTGTTGTTGCGCTTGTTGTTGCGGTGGAGGGGCCCTTTGGAAATTGTTGCCTCGGAATTGATTCTGATTCTGATTCCAGGCGAAATTGGGGTGGTTCCTCCAACCGGGATTGTAGGTGGAAGAGTATGGATCATTCCTCGGTCTTTGCTGGAAGGCAGCATTAATCTGATCCTGTCCTTGTGAGGGTGGATTGTAAGGACACTCTTCGGTCAAGTGGGAAGGATCGGAACAACAAGCGCAGATTGTACGAAGGGGGAGAACAGGGGCAGGGGCAGGAGAAGAAAATTTGCTCTCTATCGCTTCAAGCTTTCTTGTTATTGCAGCCATTTCAGCTTTCATCGCAATAGAGACATCAAGTTGGTGGATTCCTACCCTAGACTGATCGGTAGAAGTGGAGATAGAAGAAGAAGAAGTCGGTCTGGTGCTCTCCCATTGTAGCGTTTGCTCCGCAAGGTCGTCAAAGAACTGCCACGCTTCCTCGTCAGATTTGGATAGGAAGTGGCCCTGACAGATGGTTTCCAACAACTGCTTCGTTGCTGGGTTCAGGCCCTCGTATAAGGTTTGGCGGAGTTGCCATTTCTCTATACCGTGGTGAGGACACTGAACAAGAAGGTCTTTGTACCGGTCAAAGCACTTCCAGAAGGGTTCAGAAGGAAGCTGGGAGAATTGGTTGATTTCATTTCGAATCCTTGCGGTTTTATGATTCGGATAGAATTTTTTTAGAAACGCTTTAACAAACTCGTCCCAGCTGGTGATTGAGTGGGAAGCGGTGCTATATAGCCATTTTTCAGCAAGATCGCATAAAGTGAACGGAATGACTCGTAGACGTATAGCATCGTCCGACAGCTGGGTGGTTTTCATCATGGCACAGACGTTTTGAAATTTATTGATGAAGATATAGGCATCTTCAGATTCGAGCCCATGAAAACGTGGAAGCATGTTGATGAAATGGGGCTTAATTTCAAAGTTGTCCCCATTGGCCGGAGGAAGAGAAAGGCAGGTGGGAAGTGCAGAACGGGTGGGATAGAAACGATCCTGGAGCGCGATTCGCTGTGGCGCTACAACAGGCGGAGGTGGTGGGAGATTGGTCTCCGTAGGAGGTGGAGCCAATCCAGCGGTGGTCAAAGAGATGTTCGGATTAAATCCCGACATCGCGGAAGAAGAGGTTGGTGAAGGTGAAGGTGAAGATGTACGAACAGAATTCCGGTCAACGTCGGAGTTGGCCGGCAAAGGAAGGGGTGAAAGAGGAGTGGACGGAGTATCGACGTCTGAGTCGATCGCGTAGTCGGTCGCGACTAACGTAACGCGGACTAGACGGGATCTAGTGTCCCGAGTCCAAGCGGACATACACTAAACGAGTTTAGTATAGTCAAAGCGGAGAATGTGAGGGTAAGAAAACGTCAATGGAGAAAGGCGATGGGTGGTGGGTGAAAAATGGATTTGGCGACAAAGGGCAAGTTTTTATAAAAGTTTTTGATTTTTTTCTTTTCTTTTTGTTTTTAGAAAGAGATTTACAGAAATATGTACGGAATACGGCTTAAGCAATCATAAACAAGATATGCACAATCACACCTAGATCTAGGGTAACCTAGGTCTACTAGACCTGCTCCTGAACTTGATTGTCGAAGTTAAACAGTGTCGAGAAATGGGCTTAAAAATATACTGATCACGAGGCCAGGTAAGTGCAGAGATAAGGGGAGGTTGTCCAACGCTTTCGCCAAGTTCCTTAATTAAATAACCCTTTCTCTTTCGGCGGTTGCGCCTTTAACACTTTCCTAGACACCCCGTAAACAATATACCGTTAAGCGAGGTTCTAAACACGGTTTATCTTCTCCTAATGAGCGTGAAGTCCTTAGGGCTGAAGTCTAGTATTTTTTAATTTACAATGGACAATGCATACGCTTTAGTGATTTTTGGGGTCCTGGGAAGGGTGATGAAATCCCCACCCAATCTGGATTGGTTTCAAGCCCCTTAAGTCCGTATTAAAGAATGCAAAGCGGTAACAAATCAACTGCAAACAATTTTTATTTTTGCGGCGTAAAGAATCCTGCACAAGAACAGTTTATTGGAAGGGGGAGAAGAATTTGCGCAAAGAAGGCTGTAGAAAACACAGTTCAGTGGAGTTCAGAGGAGTGGAGAGGAGCAGAGAGACTTACAGAGAGAATTTGGCAGCCCAAGGGCACCAAGTGGCCGCGGATCCGCGGCCTAAGCCCTCTATTGCCGCGGATCCGCGGCAGTAAGGAGAGATTGGGACTTCAGTTTTTCTGTGGGTGCTGGTATGGGTCTCCTCTGCTTGTCTGGATCTTCTGAATTTTTACTTGCTCACTGTACCTGCTCCAGATCTTGATAGTAGACCGTATGCTTCGTTTTGTCCGTCGCGGTGTAGCCGCGAAATGTAGGTCTATCTTCCCACGTCTTTGGCACTGTACTTGAACTCCGTATTTTCAACGTCTCGACCACTGAACTCGAACCTTGTATTTTCCTGCACACTTGCACAAAAGCTAATCAAAAATAACAAGATGATTTTCTTACAAAGTATATTTTTTTGTTGTTTTTTTTATACTTACAAATTAACCCGAAATTACACAAAGAAATAAACTACCGTCTCCCCGGCAACGGCGCCATTTGATTGACAGAGTATGTGCGTGTTCAAGTTTTAGTTTAAATACCGCAATCAAGACGGTTTCGCTTGTAGCTAGCTTGAGAGGTGCAGCTAGTGTTGATGCCCCAGTACTTGAGGGAGCTCCTTCCACGACTGCCTTGGCGATGGTTACCCCTCAGCCCTCTCTTATACCGTCAAAGATGTTGGAAGGTATGAGTTTGCAATTTACTAAACCCATCTTTCAAACGTATAATCCATATACTATATTCACATTGTTGTGTTTTTCAGGAGTTCTTTTTGACCATTTGTATCAAGTGTTGGTCCCACACTTCTCCTTTTCATCTGAGCTCGCCTCTCCCTCTGGTGGCGCCGGTGAGTACTGTTCCTGATTGATATCTTTGTTTTTCCAGTGGTAGAATTATTTCTAACTCTCTCTTGTCCTGACTGCAGTGTTACAAATCGAAGGGGGGAAGAAAGATCGGTTGCGCTACCGGCCCTTCCGTCCTTGCCACCTGCTCCTACCGGTATAGTAATTATCTTGTCAATGATTTTCTCCATATCTATTGGATCATCATCTAATCACATTTTGTCTTTTTCGGCTGTCGTTCCAGTCTCAGTGCCTTTTGAGTCTCATATTACAATACCGGGCGGCCCTTCCCAGCGACGTCCGTCTTCGAAAGGTGCCGCGAATAGTTTGGGCATACTGAGCGACTACATCGAGGAGCTCGACATCGAGGCTCCAGTATCTGCTGAGGATTTCGCCACGACGGTTAACCCGATGTTGGCGATATTTGCTACCTTCCATGACGAGGGTGCTGTCGCCTCTTGGGTTAACTATTGTCGGGAAATCGAGGCTTGCCTTCATCAGCTAGAGTCAATGCGCCTGTCCCCTGAGACTTTGACCTCGAGCACTCAACGGGGAGCGTGGCTCGAGCAAAGCGCTTCTCATTTCCGTCATCTGGAACAAGAAGTGGTTTTGAGGCTGAAGGAGTGCCAAGAATCTTCAACGGGCGTGCCAGAATCTGTTCCCCTCCGAACGGCGGCCTGGACGTTGGGACGTCCGTGCCTGAGGTTCGGGGCAGATGCTATTTGGTTTTATCCGTCCATCTCTCCGAAGATGCCAAGTTGATTTATGGCACCGTGTATCGGAGGTTTAGGCGGATGCCGCCGATGTAGCAGACTTCGTCAGATTCCCCCTCGCTTGAGGGGTTTTTGATTGTGGGGACGCTCTTCCCTGCAGACGCAACCCCCTGCAGTTAATTACGCTACCGCATCGCGGTAACAACTTTCTCCTTCTCCAGAATTTCACTTCGTGTCGTGTGTGTTTGTTTTGTTTGTGGTTGCCCGTGGATTGTATACAGAGACTGAGTAATGTCGTCGCCCGTAGGACGTGGATTAGTCCAAATCCGTATTTACTTAGATTCGGGTTTGGTGTTTTCAGTTTAAGGATGCATTAGTCGCGTTGCGGCTAAGATCAACTTAAACGTTCGTTAAGGATACGTTAGTCCTGTTTTAGACTAAGATCCACTTAACGTAGTGATTAACTTAATGTATGGCCGTCGGGACTCGTCACCTCTCTGACGTCGTTGAAGGATTACAACGACATGTATCAGAGAAGTTCGGAGATGTACCCTCGAACCAGAGTTAATTGGGAGTTTTATAATCCATTTGAATATTTAAGGATACGTTAGCCGTGTTTGAGGCTAAGATCAACTTAAACGTTTGTTAAGGATACGTTAGTCCAGTTTATCATGCTAATTACTCTCTGTATTTTTTTTTAGGGTTCAAATTTTTTTTGAAGGGGACAATGTTGTGGAGTGTGTGTGTATCTGTACATATATATACATGTATACATATATAAAAAAGGGAAAAAGCGCCCAAAGGACGCGTGGGGCCAGCGCCTTGAGAGCTTTGCGCTTAGGTGCAGTGCGCTTAGGCGCTAGCGCGCCACGTGTCGGCACGTGGGCGCTTTGCGCTTGAGCGCTGGGCGCTTGAGTGCAAGCACGCTACGTGTCGGCACGTGGGCGCTCTCTGCTTGAGCGCTGGGCGCTTGAGCGCAAGCACGCCACGTGTCGGCACGTGGGCGCTTGAGCGCTGGAGCGCAGGCGCGCCACGTGGGCGCTTTGCGCTTGAGCGCTAAGCGCTTGAGCGCTGGGCGCTTGAGCGCAAACCCACCATGTGTTGGCACGTGGGCGCTTTGCGCTTGAGCGCAAGCGCGGCACGTAGGCGCTATGCGCTTGAGCGCAAGCGCGCCACGTGTCGGCACGTGGGCGCTTTGTGCTTGAGCGCAGGGCGCTTTAGCGCAGGCGTGCCATGTGGGCGCTTTGCGCTTGAGCGCTGGAGCGCAGGCGCGCTATGTGTCGGCACTTGTGCGTTTTGCGCTTGAGCGCAGGCGAGAAAAAGAGGCTTTTAGCCCCAGATATTCTCGAAAGAGAAATCAGAGTGGAGTTAAACTCTTAAGATGTTTTGGGGATGATAAAAGGGGTTCTTCTTCTTTCTCCTCTGGTTGCTGGGTCTTGAAGATCAAGAGATATGAGATTTTAAAAATTTCTTCTTTTTGAGATCTAATGGAAGATCTGAGTTCCCCTTTATGGGTTTTGTGGTGGAAAACTATTTAGTTTTATAAAATGAAGAGTAAAACTCTTGATTTAATTCAAAAGAAAGAAGAAGGTTTTGGAACCTTGAGGAAGGAGAAAAGATCTCAGATCTAAAATTTTTGGAGAGAGAAAAAGTTGTTGAGATATTTTCATTATCCTTGCCTTTATAGGCTATACACTTTACATCTAGCCCCTTGGGCTTTACAAAAATGACATTTTAGCCATCCCATGGCTCATGTGCCATTTCTTTTTGCACATAAGCCATGGGCTTTCAAAAATTTGGCTTTATGCCAATTTCGCATACATTCATGCATAAAAAAAATTACATAAAAATTATTTATTACATGATTTGGTTGTTGGCATGTGGGGGCTCGCTCCGGGCATTGACCCACTTGGCTTGGGGTTGACTTTGATTTTGACTTGGTCAACCGGGGTGTAAATTTTTACCCCAACAATCGACAAGCTGGCCCAAATGGACCAGATGGGCCATAGACCGCCCTCCTCGAAAATGGAGCTTCGAAATGAAAAGGACAAAGGGAAATCAAACTTCGTCGCCAACGCTCAGCTACAACCGAGTGATCCAAAACTAGTTGCTCGCCAAAACGATAAACCGCGATCACTCGGAGAAAAGTTGAGACGTCCTTACTCATTCCCTTGGGATATAACGAGAAGGCTGTTCGAACTAGCGGTCCGCAACAGGCTCATCACTCTGCCGGATCCGAGACGCCCAAACTGGGAGATGTCAACAATCCCAATTACTGCTCTTACCACCGAATAGTGGGCCACCCAATCGAAGATTGCTTTGTCTTAAAAAACTGGATTGAATACCAGTACCAACAGGGTAGGTTCGCGTTGTCCGAAAAATGGAGGGTAAACCCGCCACAACAGCATGCTCCTAAAAAGGTGGACACACCGAGGGCATCGTGCTCATTTATAGAGGAAGCTCCGTGGGAAGTTTTCCTTTCAGCTAAGACCAAAAGAATGCCGAAGGAGATTAATGCATGCCCGGCAATCAGGTGAAAAAGCCCGCTAGAGCCCGAGATCATTGAGGGGATGCTGAAACCGCACCCAGCATCGAGAATTGGTAACGATGGGCATAACACCCAGGCCCAGTCGTCAAAGTCTTCGAAGAAGAAGAAGAAGAACAAAAAGCCCACACAGTCTGACGACAAACGCACGGACCTGCAAAAGCATATAGACGAGCTCGAAGAATATAACCAGAAGGGGCGAACCCCGGTCACACTCCAAGAGTTTCTCAACCATATCCTTGAGTGCGAAGATAATGACAATGATGAGGGAGAAGACTCATCAGAAGAACCCGAGGATTATGTGGCAAGTTGTCACATGATCTCTCATTCACCAATAAATGAAGAAGAAGCTCACTCGGCATCGGAAGATAATATAGAGGTACTGGGGGCAGGATCGGTGCCAAAATCCTTGGAACCGTCAGATGAGATGATTGACATGCTGCTGAACGAAGCCCGTCAGAAGAGCAAAACTGATCAAGAGCGTGAAATGGCCATTGTTTCCCCCAATCAGAGCAAAGCTCTGTTTTAAAATTCAAAATTTCAAAATTGAAGAAACGCTTCAGATCCAGCGCTAGGCGTGCTGCGCGCCACGTGTCAAACACGGATGCGCTAGCGCCAGATGCGCTGCGCTCTGCGCTGCGCGCCATGTGTCAAACGTAGGTGCGCTAGCACAAAGTGCGCTGCGCTCTGAGCAGCGCACCACATGCAAAGCACAGGTGCGCTAGCGCTGGAATTAAAAATTTCCCATCGTTAGATCAAAAGATCTAATAATGATAAATCACTAATTAATCAGAATTAAAATTCTCGTATGGAAAGATTTTTCCATTCTTGTTAAAAACAAGAAGATTGTCTTCTGTAAAACAGAAGCCCTAGGATCAAAGATCCAATGGTGGGAAAATATCCCCAAATCAATCAGAGAAAGATCTCTTTAACTGATCGAACAAATCAATTTGCCATATATAAAGGCCCCAAGACTTCAAGTCTAATATAGAGAAACCCTACTACAAACTTTGAGAAAACTCAAGGAAACAAAAAGCAAGCTTTTAGCAAAAGAAGATCATTTCTTCAAGGTAAAGAACTTGAACAATGAACACAGAGATGAAATCATCTCATGAAAAGAAGAATCATCTTCTTAAAAGATCATAGATCTGCAAAAGACCAAGGTCTCTTATAAAAAGATCAAAAGATCCAATCATAAAAAAACAAAACGAAGTATTTACTTCATTCACAGATCATTGATCTACAAAGGCAAAGCCTTTTCAAAAAGAAGAACTTTTGTTCTTGAATCTTGAGGCAAAACCTCCTTTAAAAAGAACAAAAACCTGTTCTCTGATCATAAATTTGATCAAATGCGTTTTGTGCTATTGGAAAGTGCTTTGCACTCATGAACTGCGCTTTTGCGCTTTTTGGACCGGCGCTCAGCGCCAAAGCGTGCCACGTGTCAACCCCAGATACAACTTGCGCTTTGCGCTTCTTGAACATCGCACTGTGCTTATGGGCTGGTGCTCATGGGCTGGCGCTCAGCGGCTGGTGCTCATGGGCTGGCGCTCAGCGCCAAGCGCGCCATGTGTCACTCACTTGTGCGCCACTAAACTAGCGCAATGCGCTCATAAATTGAAAGCACATTGCGCTCATAAATTGGCGCAATGCGCCCATCATCTGGCGCTTAGCGCCAAGCGCGACATGTGTCCTTTTCGTGTGCGCTACTTTGCAGAAGCGCAATGCGCTTTTTAATTGGCGCAAAGCGCCTGGCGCGTCATGTGGCGCGCTGTCAGAACACACATTGTTCTGATGAATGCTATGCATTCAATACAAGACAAAATTTTTATCAAGATTATTAAAAGGGACAAGCTCAAATATAAGCTCAACAGCCAGAATAAAATGTTAAACATTTATTGGAGTTAGCCCAAGATTGGCCATAAGTCCTCAACTCATATCAACTGAGCTCATATGCTCATAAACCTTTTAACAGACCTTATTCTCAAATTGGACTATAGATCTCCCAACTAACATTGGTTCAAGGGCATATCTCTGAACTCCTCTGATATTTGTCGTTGTAATCCTTCAACGTCTTCAGAGAGGTGACGGGTCCCGACAGCCATACATTCTACAGACTATGATGTCCTTAACCTGGACTGTGGGATCCTTAAGCCCATGGACTACGATGTCCATAACCTGGACTGTGGGGTCCTTAAGCCCATGGACTACGATGTCCTTAACCTGGACTGTGGGGTCCTTAAGCCCATGGACTACGATGTCCTTAACCTGGACTGTGGAGTCCTTAAACCCATGGACTATGATGTCCTTAACCTGGAGTTTGAGGTCCTTAAGCCCATGGACTACGATGTCCTTAACCTGGACTGTGGGGTCCTTAAACCCATGGACTACGATGTCCTTAACCTGGACTGTGGGGTCCTTAAGCCCATGGACTATGATGTCCTTAACCTTGGACCACCATGTTCTTAAACTGGTAATCGACCGCAATGTTCCTAAACTAAACAATAGAGCCCAATTTCTCTATTGTTGGATCTAAACGATCCCGTTAAGTTGTCTTAGTCTAAAAATTAGACTAACGTATCCTTAACAAACGTTTGAGTTGATCTTAGTCTCAAATGAGACTAACGTATCCTTAAACCCAAACCAAAACCCAAATCTAAGAAGATACGGATTTGGACTAATCCACGCCCTACGAGCGATAACATAAATTAGTCTCCGTATACAATCCACGGGCAACCACAAAAAAAACAAACACCCACGACACGATGTGACCATCTGGAGAAGGAGAAAGTTGTTACCGCGATGCAGTAGCGTAATTAACTGCAGGGGCTTATGCCTGCAGGGAAGAGCGTCCCCACAATCAAAAACCCCTCAAACGAGGGAGAATTTGATGAAGTCTGCTACATCGGCCGCATCCGTTTAAACCTTCGATACATGGTGCCATAAATCAACTTGGCATCTTCGGAGAGGTGAACGGATAACACCAATTAGCATCTGCGGCCCGAATTTCAGGCAAGACGTCCGCCGCATCTTTGTCGCGTCTTTGGCGGGGAACAGATTCTGGCACACCCGGTGGGACCTTTTTCTCTTTCCACTCCACACTTCGTGTGTCGTGTTCGCGAACGAATCACGGTTTGCTGTGGTTGCCTGTGGATTCGAGGTACTTAGATTTGGTGTCTTGTTCCGTGCAGAAAACAGAAGATCAATAGCTTCAAACTGCACTAACTGCAACTGCAACTCTCGCTCCGTACCGTCCGGAGGAGTGACTTACGGGCCTCAAACGGCCTCCATCTTCGCTATGCCGGTAGAACAGGTGACTCAGGCCACCACTGGGCTATTCTTCGGGACTATGCTCTCACCAATGAGCTTCAATGCCCTAATATCGTCGCAAGAAGCTCCAAAGAAGTCGGTCTTTGATCGGTTTACAACTACCACGGCCCATCTCAACGGGTCGCCCTAGTCTAATGCCTCAGTTTTCAGCAAACTGGGCCAAAGCTCAAGTGGGCCCATGAAGAAACCCGCGATACCTGAAGCGGCCATCCCGAAGTGGATAGCCATTCCTTCTCGTAAAGTCACGAATGCGGCTTCTCCTGCCAAATGGTCGGTCTTTACAAGACTGACTGTTTCGGCTCTCGTTCCTGCTTAAAAGTCTGTCTTTGACAGGTTAGATACTGCTACTCAACGGACATCGGTCTTCAAGAGGCTGGTACCGGCAACGCCTCAGCAGAACAGGGGGCATGACGAAGCCATCCCCATCACCGAACCAACACCATCTACGCGACATGCTCGCCGTCGTCACTGGCGCCGAGTACAGAAGGCTGGGGGCAGCTCTCCGTCTGGATTTACTCCACCAGCTCCAACGGTAAAAGTCAATGCTGTTGTTCCAACTGGGAACAGTTTTGAACTGCTGAACAAGGTACGCAGGAACTCTCCTACCGCTGTATTGAAAAGATCTCCTCCACCCGTGGAGAATGTTACGGAAACAAAGCCGGAGCAGTCCCCTCAACGGTTGTCCTCCAAAATTTACAAAGTCCGGCAACGGGTCCAGGAGTCGGTGATTGATCAAGATTATCCCCGTCGACAGAAGAAGCTGAAGGTTCAGCAGGAAGAGAACTATCCGGCCAACCCACAAAAGGCAACAGCTGTTTGGATGCCCACTGCAACGGCCCCCTTGACTTCAACCACTCAAAAGAGAAGGAGGCCAGATAAAGCCTATGTGACTACGGCAGAACGCAAAGACGCTGAGCCCAAACGCCTCAAGTCTGGGGGCATAACGGTCTATACTGTTTACATGGCTTCCGGAAAAGAGGAAAGCCGCGCTTCGACGGGTCACCGACCGCTCACCCGATTCATAACAAGGGCTAAGGAACAACAACGGCAGAAGCTTCAGGAGATGCTGACTGCAATAGCCGCACTTACCGGGCCAAAAGAAAGCCCGGAGGCATTATCAGAGCAGCGTCACGAACAAGAAATCGATGCTGACTTCCTACGCAGAGTCCTCGAAAAGAAGGACAGAGAAGCAGCAGAAAAATCTGCCAACATAAAACGAATGGCGCTTCTCTTCCAAGACATGGTAGGGATGATGTTACAGCCGAATCCTCATGCTGAAGACCCTCCGATCATTATTGAAGACGACAGAGGGGAGACATCGAACCCTCCTCCGGCTCTGTCAACAGCCAAGGAGGAGACGATTTCCAAGGCCGCTCTGGATGATTATATTGTTCAACAAATACGAACTCACCAGGTGAATGAAGCGGCCGGCCAAGTCATTAAAACTGGGCGACCGTATCCAGGCTGGTATGACCAAATAAAGTACCCGCCGGGATATACGATCCCTAATTTCTATGTATATAAAGGGACGGGGAATCCACATCAGCATGTCGCTCTATTCAGGGCCTTATGCGGCAACACTGGAGGCGACGACAAACTGTTGCTTCGCCAGTTCGTCGGCAGCTTAACGGAAACGGCCTTCGAATGGTATTCGGAGCTGCCTAACGACTCTGTCAAAATATTTGCGGAGATGGAGCTGCTGTTTACACAAATATTTGCTTGCGCCGAAGAGCGCACCCCGATCACCTCATTGATCAACGCCAGGGTAAGGCCGGGCGAAACATGGGTTCAATACGCAATACGATGGCGAAATCTGTGGTCGAAATGCGAACAACGCATCGAAGAAGCGCCTGCGGTAGGCATGTTTGTGGGTACCCTCGACCCTCAAGCGACCATCTCGCAATTCCTGATGTTCTTCAAGCCAACTACTTTCCAGGTCTTGATTGACAAGTTGGCCCAAATGGATCAGATGGGTCATAGACCATCTTCTCCAAAGTCGGACTCTCGAAATGAAAAAGGGAAAGGAAAAGCAACTTTCGTCGCTAATACTCAACAACAGCCGAGCAACTTAAAGCCAGTTGTCCGCCAGAACAATACGCGTCTACGCCCATCTCTCGAGGAGAGACTAGGACGTCCTTACTCGTTTCTTCAAGATAAAACGAGGAGACTGTTCGAGCTGGCAGTGCGCAACAGGCTCATAAATTTGCGGATCCAAAGCGTCCGTTACAGTCAAACAACGTCAACGATCCCAATTACTGCCCCTACCATCGAGTATTGGGCCATCTGATCAAAGACTGCTATGTCTTCAAATACTGGATTGAGGACCAATACTAACAAGGAAAATTCACATTATCGGAAAACTGGAAGGTGAACCCGCTGCAACCTCACGCCCCTAAAAAAAGTGGACATGTCGGGGGCATCGTGCCCATTCATAAGGGAAGCCCCATGGGAAGTTGTTCTTTCAGCAAAGACGAAGAGAATGCTGAAGGATCTCCAAACGTGCCCGGCAATCAGGTGGAAAAATCCACTGGAAGCCGAGATTGTCGAGGGAATGCTGAAACCGCGCCCAACTACAAAAATTGGTGGTGATAGTTAAAGCATTCGCACCCAGCCGTCAAAGTATTTGAAGAAAAAGAAGAAGACCCAAAAGACCGTGAAGCTTGATAACAAGCGCACAGGCCTGCAAAAACAGATTGATGCGCTGGAAGAGTATAACCAGAAGGCACGGACTCCAGTCACACTCCAAGAGTTTCCCAGCCACGTCCTTGAGAACTAAGATGATGGAGAAGACTCGTCGAGTGAATCTGAAGATTATGTAGCAAGCTGCCATATGATCTCTGACTCGCCAATAAATGATGAAGAAGCTCCTGACGCAAAGAAATTGGGGGCAAATCCTGAGCTGGAACCCTTGGATACGTCTGACGAGATGATCGACTTGCTACTGAACGAAGCCCGTCAGAAAAGCAAAGCCAATCGAGAGCGTGAACTGGCTATATTCGAAAAATCCAAACGCCGACGACTGGAGGAAAAGGTCGAGACACCGCAACTGGAGCAAAGCATCCCTATCGCCAGCAAAAGCAAGCTTAAAGTAAGGAAACGATTCGCTAGGGCCCTGGAAATAGGAATGAAGTTTCCCTCTCTCAAAGGAAATTCCCCTGGCAATATACGTCTTGAGGAAGCGGAGGTACATCCTAACTTCTGCCTATACCACCATAGGATTGCACACCCTACCGAGGAATGCATAGCCTTTAAAAACTGGTGGCAGGGATATGTTGCCCATCGACGACACGTTCAACGAGCGAAGTGCAAGGTTCGTCGGGAGCAGAAAAACATGATAGATGAGCGTGAAAGAGCTGCTGACAACTGTCGTATAGCCGAAACCAAGGGATCGCAAGTTATCACCTTTGGAAGCGACTCTGACGAAGAAATCGCCCTCAGCCCTCTCTTCACGGAATCCACTTCCGACACAGAACATGCGAAGATTTGCGGCAAAAATCTAGCTGCATAATTGTACTCTAACTTATGACCGAAACGTCGTTAAACTACTACCAACCCAAGCCATCCTCAGGCTGATGGGTTAAAAAAAAAGCTGTGTCCACAAGCGAGATGGGCACGGATGAAAACCTGAAAGGGCTCCGTGAGTAAAAACATCAGCGCTACCGGCGAGTTTTGTGAAACCCGAAAGGGCGCAACCTCGTTAAAAGACACTTGCAAGGTCCTCTCGACCTTGTGAGGAGAAACCACCTGCGTGAGATTCTTACGACTCACAAGGGAGCAACACACTTTGGGATCCCCACGATTCCTAAGGAGAAATTACACTTACGAGATCCTCACGACTCGTAAGGAGAACCCTCTTATGAGACCCTCACGGCTCATAACATTTGAAATTCTTAAGCTACAGGGATCTAAATCTGTTCTTAAGCAACCACCACAACTTCCAACAATGTCCTACAAGCGGCTCAATGCTGACCCTTGTATACAATCCACGGGCGCGAATAAACATTTCCTTAACAAATTCGCATCCGTGACTAGGGATATGGTTACACAATGAACAACCCTTGTAAGTCCTTTCGACTTATAAGGAGAAAATACTCTTGTAAGATCCCTAGTCCATTCTTGTAGTTCATTGTTGTAGCCTCTTTTGTTAGGATTTTGTATAGTTCTTCTTCTTCTTCTTCATTCCTCTTCCATTAAATTGTAGTGAGAGCTTTTGAGTGGGAGATTAATGAAGATGAGGGCTTTGTATCATTCTCTTGTGTTTCTTCTTCCCCTTGAGATTTTTGCTTTCTCTTGCTCATTCAACCTTTTCATTGAGCTTGAATGGTTAAGGGTTAGTTATTGATCTCAAGGGTCGTATTTTCTCACGGACTAGCACTTCATTTCACATGCGTTCTCTACCCTTCCCTTGATCTTGCAACCTCTTCATTGAGCTTGCAAGTTTAAGGGTTGGCTATTGATCATATGCTTGTCTTGAGTCTTAGTTCCGTATTCTTTTTATTGCTTTTTATTACTTGCAATTTATTACCTTGTCTTTAATTTCTTGCAATTTATTTCATGCAATTTTATTCCTTGTACTTTAATTACTTGTATCTTTTCTTTTCTTTGTTCTTTTCTTTTTGTCCTCTCTTTTTGGTTCTCTTTTGTGAATGTATGTAATTATTGTTGTTAAGATAAAATACGGTATTATAAGTTAACATTTCTTTGCTAATTCCTTTTCCCGTTATTTTCCATTTGAACTTCGCCCAAACCATACGCAAGCGCTCCGTTAGGCACCGTACCCTGACAAGGTAACGGTGATTCCTAACCGCGACCGGTTGCGTTCGGTTTGGCCGGAGGCGAAAGCAAGAGACAAGAACGGAAGGACAAGGGTAAATAAGCCGGATTCCACGAATACCGCGCTTAAATCCCCTAATCCACGTTGTTGCCAATTGCTTAGCTTCAATTGGTCAAGACTCGGCTCAAAGGTTTTGAGTACGGATTTCTTAGCTTACAATCTAGTATCCTTTCTTAACAACTTTATACTTGCAGATATACACATAGGTTAGACCAAACAACATACAGATTCTTTATTGACTCGTCTAAAACAAGAAGGTAAGATAACACCATCTCCCTGTGGACCGACCCGTGCTCAACCGGCTAGCTGCAAAACGACACCGTCCTGATCGCGGTTATACTTTAATTCTTTGAACATCCGACACGCCAAAAGCGTGCGATCAAATGGCGCCGTTGCCGGGGAGACGGTAGCGTATTTTCTTTCTTGTTATTCGGGTTAATATTCTTTTTGTATATATAAAAAAAAATATTCTTTTTTTTTTTTTTTGGATAATATTTTTGTGGGCAAGTGTGCAGAATTTTGCGTATTTGCAAACTGCAATTGTGGGAAGCAAAGTGTACATTTAAGGCTAAGGTGTTTGCAAAGTACAGTGCCAAAGATCCGGGTAGTTTGACCCGCGCAAGCGAACTTTTCAAGCTTACCGGATTTGATTCAACGGGGGTTTCCTAACCCAAAACTTAACGGTACGTACTTTCCTAACACCTTCTTCTCAAATCCGACGCTTCCAATATACTATTCTTTGCAGGATTCTTTGCAAGTTCGCTAGCAAACGCTAAAAACTTGACTAACCCGTATTTGTTGCAACGCCGCGCTTAAACTAAAAAACGATTGTTTTATTCTTTATAGAATTTTTATTGAATTGCGCATTGCATACATTAATACGGACTTAAGGGCAAGCGAACCCCACAACATACGGTAAAGGATTTCATCACCTTTTCCGTGGCCCACAAATCACGAACTTGAGCATAACGTTTACCCGCACAAAAATTTAAAAGAAACTAGACTTTAAGCCTTAAGGACTTCGCGCTCACTAGGAGAAGTTGACTGTGTTTAGAACCTTGCTTAACGGTATATTGTTTACGGGGTGTCTAGGAAAGTGTTAACGGCGAAACCGCCAAAAGAGAAAGGGTTATTTAATTAAGGAACTTCGCGAAAGCGTTGGAAAACCTCCCCTTATCTCTGCACTTACCTGGCCTCGTGATCAGTGTATCTTGAGCCTGTTTCTCGACACAGTTTTACTTCGACAATCAAGTTCTGGAGCAGGTCTAGTTGACCTAGGTGAACCCTAGAACGTTTAAGTGTGTGGTATTTTTGTGTCGTGATTATTTTTGTCCATATTTTTTTTTTGTATATTTCATTCTTTTGCTAACAACTAACTAAAAAAAAAATAAAAAAAATATCACATTCTTTTTCCCCTCCTTTTCTCTACCTTTCTCTCTCTCTCTTCATATCATGGGTACTCCACCTCGCAAAACTCTTGCCGAACTTTGGTACGCACAACCAGACATTACATCTTACGGTTCTTGCTTTGGCCGAACTTCGAACGACCCCTCCATGCCCAAAGTTTCACTGAAAGATCGCATAGCAGCGTCTAGGACAAACACTTGCACTCCTCATTCCACTTCGTATCAACCGTTTCAAACATTCACTCCCGCTTATGTTGATACCCCTTCTGCAAGTCGTCCTTTGTCCATCGCTGAACGTATTGAACAATCCCATAGCCGATCTTTCACTCCTTTCACCACTACAAATTCTTGGGATCAACAATTTCATTCACCTTCTTATCCCAATGTTGATCCCACTCCTGTCCAGCCATTCAATTCCTACCAATCCTATCCTACTTTTGCACCTTCCCTAGACATTACTTCAGAACAGCCGTTTGGGAGTTTTCAGTATCCAAATAACTTTGAATTTTTTACTGAAACCCCTTCACAACCAATGTCTAGTCTAGAACAGTCCTTGGAAGACTTTAGGGTAGCGTCAAGCCAACAAATGATGGATTTGAATGCGTCCATGGCCGCCCTCATGCAACCTAGTGACCCGGTAGCTAGTTTCCAACTAGCTCCAACTTTTTCAATGTATGATGAGGCGGCAGGACAGGCTGTGAATTTGAGTGGAGAGAGTGGGATATACCCCCTTCCAAATCAAACCTACCCGTCTCAAATTGAACCCCACAACTCCTGTGTTGAAAGTCTATCAAATGTCCCAAATGAATTATCAGTTGAAGATAGAATGTTTAATGAGTTGTGCGACTTTGTAGTGTTTGATTTGCCCGATTGTGAAGGGTCCCTTTTGAGTGAAACCACACCTAATCCTTTTGACCTCTACACCTCCACTTTAGAACCTGAATTGATTAATATCCATCCTTTTGTTGAGGTGTCTGAGAATATAGATTTTCACTTGATCGAGGATATTGACGCTGGGAACAATCCGGATGGTGAACCCATAGATTTGGCTGAGTTTGTCTCTTCAAATCATCATCTCGAGTCATTAAATGTTTTTCCCGAACCCCATATGCGTCTGGACTTTGATGAAATATGCATGGATGAGCTTAACTTTGAGGAGAATTTTAAGGATATTTTTGAGGATGAAACAGTTCTAGATGATGAGTCGGATTTTCCAATTCATCATGTTCCTTTCACTGACTGTGTACACCCTCCAGAACCCTTAACCGATACCCTTCCTCAACCACTTCCCTCAATCCTTTCCATCGTTCCGACCTTGCAAGAACCCGTATCATTTTCACTCCCTGTGTCTGGTTTATCAAGTTCGGCGTACCCATGGTTTCTCACGAATCTTGAGGGATTTGACCCAATCTCTCGACGGGTTAATAGATTAGCACAATCGCTGTTTACATATCACTCATCACAAATTGTGCTAATCTATTCACTCCATTTGCACCCTTAAGTTCGTACTCCGCTTCTTTTTCCCTTCCGCCATTCTTCTTCTGATATACCGAGACTGTATCCCGCTTCTATCTCAATACGGTCTCGCGTATTCTCCCTCTCTTTTCTCTACGCCTTCTTCCACCAACCTGTACATTATAGCGATAAAATCTTTGAATGGTTGGTACTCACTTTTGGCCTGTGTAAGGCCTTGTATAGCTTGATACTGTTCTCTTTCCCCCCTAATCCTGAACTTCAACGCTTAACAGTGGTAACACTGTTTTACTTAAGTTTGGGGGGGACACCTTTTTTTGTATATATTTTTGGTTTTCTTTGTTGTATATAATTTGTTTTTAGGGAGCGCCGGCAATTTTGACCCTCTTGGTATAGCCTGACAGTGAGGGCACTGTCAAGTTTAAGTTTGGGGGTGTGCTCGGTAAGCTTTCTTCCTTCGCATTCATATGTATATTTTGCATCTGCATATTAAATACATAAAATCCATAAAAATCTGAAAATTTTCTAAAAATATAAAAACTTTTTTGTCAAGTTAGCTTGTGAAAGAACTCTGATTCAACATTTCGACGGTTTTTGTTTGAAAAAATAGGAATAACTAGATCTTATGTTTGGATTTTGAAAACCTGAAAGATAACTCTCCTTTGATGTTAACTATAGCTGATATACGTCTTTACATCACACTACACGTGTCGTGAATTTTGGGAATTAGATTACAAGTCTTTCATGTTTAAACTTTTAAACAGATAAATGATTTTCTGAGGATCAAATAGGTTTGTTCTGAAATAAGTAATGTCAAGAATAGTTTATGAAGTAAAGCGAATATGAAGGAATGTTATTGATGCCGTAATTGGAGCTAAGTCTGAAAAATAACCCATCTGAAACTTGATTGGAATGATTACACACCAAACCCACTAAACACGTCTTTTATCCAAAAAAAATAATTAAACTGCCGGTTATATCTCCGTTCGTATTAAATCATCTGATTTTCACGTCAAACTGTCTTTTGTTTTTGGACCTAGGTAACTTGAGTAATTAAGTCCGCTGGGGTGTTTCTACACCTAATGCCCTAAAACCAACTGGTTTGGGTGCATTGGCCCAAAACTCGCTAAGAAGCCTAGAAAGTCCAGTTTAAAACAAAGTCAAGCAAGTGTTCTCTCCGAGTTAAAATTCCTAACGGTTCTTTGTGTGAGAATAATCTTGATAAAAGACAGGCTTTTATAAAAAAAAAAATTTAACGGAGATATGAAGGTTTTATTCTATGATAAAGACTATTCCACGTTCACAGAGGTGTGTATGAAATGAAAACAAGAAAAAGGTGGAGTGAAAAATACGACTTAGTTTCCTGTTAAGGAAGATAGAAATTCTGAAGTTGAAACCTTACTGGAAAACGAAACTTGAAAAATGCTTAACTCTTTATAAAACTTATGTGATCCTTTTAAAATTGTTATCTGGGCTTTATTGTGCGACATGATGACTTTAATCGATCCTTCTGGAACTTAACGACACTAATTGCACTGCACATAAAGACATATAAAATCTGTAGTTAAATAAGAAGCGAGGTGTGAAAAATAAAGGTTCGATAGTCTAGACTTAGGATAATAGAATTGTTATTTTCTGAAACAAAACTTTAGAGGTTTGAATCTTAGTTATTTTACAAAACTAGCTTGACTGGATTTTGTGGGTAGTATCCGCTGAAAACCCTCAGGAGACAACACTCCTCCTACTAGGGACACCTAGAGGTTTAACGGCTTGTTGCACGCGCTCAGTGCAATCGCGTTCCCTGCGAAAGTGCGGTTATCATTTTATTTTTGTGAATAATTGGTTTTGCTCGGGACGAGCAAAAGTTAAGTTTGGGGGTATTTGTTCATCACAGAATACTGCATTTTATACCGCCCATTCTTACGCTCGGTTGTTTATAGGTAGGTACTTTTAATCCGTGTTTGTTACATATTTGCAGGATACAGGTTCTCGGTTCTAAAACGGTGAAATTCATGGAAAACACGACAAAATCCGGGTTCCTGCCAACCACTGAGAAAACACGGTCTCCGCTCGTCATCCGTTGTTGCCAGATACCAGTTTAGGAAGACAAAATGTCAAATCAATGTCACCTTCATGCACAAGGCTCAATGGCAACAACAAGTTCTAGGAAATCTACGCGGAGCTCGAGGCAATCATGACAAAAGCACCCACAAAAGTCCACCTTTCCTCAACAGAAATTCTGGAAGAAATGTGAATGTATTTTCAGATAATATATATACCAGACAGCTGTAAACACCAAACCAGGAAAGTGCCCAAAACCCGAGGAGCCAACTCCTCTAATCAGCCGCGTTTCCGCGGCCAATAGGGGGTATTGGCCGCGGAAACGCGGCCGTACGGCCTCGACAGAGCATCATTTTTGGTGGGTATTTGGGTCTTTTTACATATGTTCTGGTGGTTGCCCTAGATCTTCAACTCCCTGCCTATAAATACAGCAGAACTGAGCTCAACCAAGGGTGATTCTTTTAGTTCATTCTTGTAGCCTCTTTTGTTAGGATTTTGTATAGTTCTTCTTCTTCTTCTTCATTCCTCTTCCATTAAATTGTAGTGAGAGCTTTTGAGTGGGAGATTAATGAAGATGAGGGCTTTGTATCATTCTCTTGTGTTTCTTCTTCCTCTTGAGATTTTTGCTTTCTCTTGCTCATTCAACCTCTTCATTGAGCTTGAATGGTTAAGGGTTAGTTATTGATCTCAAGGGTCGTATTTTCTCACGGACTAGCACTTCATTTCACATGCGTTCTCTACCCTTCCCTTGATCTTGCAACCTCTTCATTGAGCTTGCAAGTTTAAGGGTTGGCTATTGATCATATGCTTGTCTTGAGTCTTAGTTCCGTATTCTTTTTATTGCTTTTTATTACTTGCAATTTATTACCTTGTCTTTAATTTCTTGCAATTTATTTCATGCAATTTTATTCCTTGTACTTTAATTACTTGTATCTTTTCTTTTCTTTGTTCTTTTCTTTTTGACATCTCTTTTTGGTTCTCTTTTGTGAATGTATGTAATTATTGTTGTTAAGATAAAATACGGTATTATAAGTTAACATTTCTTTGCCAATTCCTTTTCCCGTTATTTTCCATTTGAACTTCGCCCAAACCATACGCAAGCGCTCCGTTAGGCACCGTACCCTGACAAGGTAACGGTGATTCCTAACCGCGACCGGTTGCGTTCGGTTTGGCCGGAGGCGAAAGCAAGAGACAAGAACGGAAGGACAAGGGTAAATAAGCCGGATTCCACGAATACCGCGCTTAAATCCCCTAATCCACGTTGTTGCCAATTGCTTAGCTTCAATTGGTCAAGACTCGGCTCAAAGGTTTTGAGTACGGATTTCTTAGCTTACAATCTAGTATCCTTTCTTAACAACTTTATACTTGCAGATATACACATAGGTTAGACCAAACAACATACAGATTCTTTATTGACTCGTCTAAAACAAGAAGGTAAGATAACACCATCTCCCTGTGGACCGACCCGTGCTCAACCGGCTAGCTGCAAAGCGACACCGTCCTGATCGCGGTTATACTTTAATTCTTTGAACATCCAACACGCCAAAAGCGTGCGATCAACGACCTTCGGATATGAGAGAGAGGTTTTCATTCATATTCAACACCTTTATCAAGCTCGGAAATTGGTGTTGAATAGCATTCTCGGGAGTAAAACCCATTACCATGGATTTGGTAGCGAAAACATACTCATTCGGGGGAAGCAATTCCTCATAATGTTCCCCCCTAACGGGTAAACCTGAGACCTCTGCAAACTCCTCCAAAGAAATGGAGACTTCTCGATCTGACAGGAGGAAGGTATGGGATGGAATGTTCCACTGTTCCAGAAATGCCCTGACCCACCATGTAGGGGGTGTGGAATATTGAAACAAAGAAGCATAAACGGCGGAATACAATCCGAGCTTCATCAACGGTGATTTCCTCGTCGATAAGATATATCGGGCCCGCTGTAAATATTCGGCTGGGTGACGGGGAGTTAGTCCTACATTATACGGCTGTCCCCAAGGACGCGACTCGCCTTAACATATGCGTCGCCCTATGATGTCCAAAGCTACCAGCGGCCGCACGGGAATTGCGGCGATAGAAGGTCGAAGGAGATCTTCCGAAGTCCAGTTGACCTCCTCCACAGTGTAATTTATCGGAGGCGCATCTGCATAAGCAATCGCTGAAATAGGCTCCGAGGGTGTCGCATAGGAAAAGCTCCGTCGGCCCATGATAATTTGGTCATACCATTTACCCCATAAATGAAGACTCTTGTGCTCCGGGTCATGGTCTTTTATCAACGCAAAAACCTCACGGTCAACGAGTGCTTCAGGGAACCCGTCTTCTGAGCGAATGAACGGGAAGGATGTGTCGGAAGACATAATGCCTGGGCGAAAAAGAGTGAATTTTCAGCTGCCCATGCTATAAATTAAATTTTATTACAAAGTACTATAAATCCGCACCGCACTGCAATGCAGTTAAAAGGGACCAAAGGGGATCCACAAAATCTAGATGAGAGTTCATCATTAATAAAACAACCTCATCATTGGAAGAGGCTGTCATTAAAAGAGAAAATCCTCAAGAGATTCTCATTAAATGAGAGAAATCCCTCGAGCAGAAGAGTAAAACTCCCATTGAGAGCAGCGCTCTTCACTAAACAGATATCTGTCAAAGTCTAATGATGAAGGAATAAAATTCCTCAAGAAGAGCCTCGCTCTGAGAAGATGATCCATCAAAAATAAAATTTCATTTTTTTTTTGATCTTCAAGATCCATGAACAAACTCTTAAGAGTTCTTCTATATGATCTGAAAGGAGCAAAGCTCCATTAATGGATTAAAAAGTTATAAGTAAAATCCTTTCTGAGAGCAAAGCTTTGTTAATGAAACCCTAAATGGGTTTTCTTTAGATCAAAGATCTATGAAGAGCAAGGCTCTATTAATGGGTAAAACCCCAATTTATTAAAAGTTTTTAACTTTACCTAAGTTTTGACAGAGTTTTACTCTTAAAAAAGTTTTAAACAAGAGAGCTATGTAGGAGAATGAAATTCTCAGAAGTGAAAATTCTCAAGAAGAAGATGAAAATCATCCAAGGGACCAAAGGTCCTATTTATAGGCACTGAAACGCCTCTTCTACTTCTGAGTTGATCTAAGAGAGCAGATGTCGCCACCGTTGCACTCACATGTGGGCCACGTGAGCGCAACGGTGGGGGGCATTTGTTTCCCCCAATCGGAGAAAAGCTCTGTTTTAAAATTCAAAATTTAAAAGTTGAATCAACGCTTCAGATCCAGTGCTAGGCGCGCTGCACGCCACGTGTCAAACACGGATGCGATAGCTCCAGATGTGCTGCGCTCTATGCTGCACGCCACGTGTCAAACGTAGGTGCGCTAGCACAAAGTGCGCTGCGCTTTGAGCAGCGCACCACGTGCAAAGCACGGGTGCGCTAGCGCTGGAATTAAAAATTCCCCACCGTTAGATCAAAAGATCTAATAATGATAAATAACTAACTAATCAGAATTAAAATTCTCTTATGGAAAGATTTTTCCAATTTTGTTAAAAACAAGAAGATTGTCTTCTGTAAAACAGAAGCCATAGGATCAAAGATCCAATGGTGGGGAAACATCCCCAAATCAATCAGAGAAAGATCTCTTTAACCGATTTAACAAATCAATTTGCCATATATAAAGGCCCCAAGACTTCAAGTCTAATATAGAGAAACCCCCTACAAACTTTGAGAAAACTCAAGGAAAGAAAAAGCAAGTTTTTAGCAAAAGAATATCATTTCTTCAAGGTAAAGAACTTGAACAATGAACACAGAGATGAAATCATCTCATGAAAAGAAGAATCATCTTCTTAAAAGATCATAGATCTGCAAAAGGCCAAGGTCTCTTTTAAAAAGATCAAAAGATCTAATCATAAAAAACAAAAAGAAGTATTTACTTCATTCACATATCATTGATCCACAAAGGCAAAGCCCTTTCAAAAAGAAGAACTTTTGTTCTTGAATCTTGAGGCAAAGCCTTCTTTAAAAAGAACATAAACCTGTTCTCTGATCATAAATTTGATCAAATGCGCTTTGCGCTATTGGAAAGTGCCTTTCACACATGAACTGCGCTTTTGCGCTCCTTGGACCGACGCTCAGCGCCAAAGCGTGCAACGTGTCAACCACAGGTACAACTTGCACTTTGCGCTTCTGAAACAGTGCACCGTGCTCATGGGCTGGCGCTCAGCGCCAAGCGCGCCACGTGTCACTCACTCGTGCGCCACTAAACTAGCACAACGCGCTCATAAATTGAAAGCGCAATGCGCTCATATATTGGCGCAATGCGCCCATCATCTGGCGCTTAGCGCCAAGCGCGACACGTGTCCTTTTCGTGTGCTCTACTTGGCAGAAGCGCAATGCGCTTTTTAATTAGAGCAAAGCGCCTGGCTCGCCATGTGGCGCGCTGTCAGAACACACATTATTCTGATGAATGCTATGCATTCAATACAAGACAAAATTTTTATCAAGATTATTAAAAGGGACAAGCTCAAATATAAGCTCAACAGCCAGAATAAAATGTTAAACATTTATTGGAGTTAGCCCAAGATTGGCCATAAGTCCTCAACTCATATCAACTGAGCTCATATGCTCATAAACCTTTTAACAGACCTTAGTCTCAAATTGGACTATAGATCTCCCAACCAACATTGGTTCAAGGGCATATCTCTGAACTCCTGTGATATTTGTCGTTGTAATACTTCAACGTCTTCAGAGAGATGACGGGTCCCGACAGCCATACATTCTACAGACTATGATGTCCTTAACCTGGACTGTGGGGTCCTTAAGCCCATGGACTACGATGTCCTTAACCTGGACTGTGGGGTCCTTAAACCCATGGACTACGATGTCTTTAACCTGGACTGTGGGGTCCTTAAACCCATGGAGTAGGGTCCTTAAGCCCATGGACTACGATGTCCTTAACCTGGACTGTGGGGTCCTTAAGCCCATGGACTACGATGTCCTTAACCTAGACAGACTGTGGGGTCCTTAAACCCATGGACTACGATGTCCTTAACCTGGACTGTGGGGTCCTTAAGCCCATGGACTATGATGCCCTTAACCTTGGACCGCCATGTCCTTAAACTGGTAATCGACCGCAATGTCCCTAAATTAAACAATAGAGCCCAATTTCTCTTTTGTTGGATCTAAACGATCCCGTTAAGTTGATCTTAGTCTAAAAATTAGACTAATGTATCCTTAACAAACGTTTGAGTTGATCTTAGTCTCAAATGAGACTAACGTATCCTTGAACCCAAACCAAAACCCAAATCTAAGAAAATACGGATTTGGACTAATCCACGCCCTACGGGTGATAACATAAATTAGTCTCCGTATACAATCCACGGGCAACCACAAACAAAACAAATACCCACGACATGAAGTGACCATCTGGAGAAGGAAAAATTTGTTACCATGATGCAGTAGCGTAATTAAATCCAGGGGCTTGCGCCTGCAGGGAAGAGCGTCCCCACAATCAAAAACCCCTCAAACGAGAGGGAATCTGATGAAGTCTGCTACATCAGCCGCATCCGTTTAAACCTTCGATACATGGTGCCATAAATCAACATGGTATCTTCGAAGAGGTGGACGGATAGCACCAATTAGTATCTGCCCCGAATTTCAGGCAAGACGTCCACCGCGTCTTTGTCGCGTCTTTCGGCGGGGAATAGCCATATTCGAAAGGGCCAGGCATCAGCATCAGGTTAAGAAGTCATGGTATGAATAAGTCATAAAGCACTCCAACCAGATCGAAGAACGCCCGCGGCAGACAAAAGCAGGCTTTAGACAAGAAAACGGTTCGCTAAAGCCTTGTCGATGGGAATAAAGCTGCCACCTTTCAAAGAAAATACTCCCGAGGATACGTACCTTGACGAAGTGGACGTTCACCCGAGCTACTGCTCGTACCATCGAAAGGTTACACATCCCACTGAAGAATGCAATTCCTTTAAGAAATGATGGCAAGGATACGTTGCTCACCGACAACATTTCAAGCGGTTGAAACGCAAAACTCGTTAGGAGCAGAGAAATATGATAGGTGAGCACAAAAGAACTGTCGGCAACTGTCACATGGTTGATACCAGGGGTCGCAAGTTCTCACCTTCGGAAGCGATTCTGACGAAGAAGTAGCCCCCGGCCCTCTTTTCAAAGAATCCACCTCAGGAAAAGAGGAAGAGATAAAGAACTATGAGAATATTCAGCTGTGTAACCGTACGTTGCCTGAAAAGAATCTCGGACACACAAACAAGAGATCGAACAAAAAAGATAAGGGAAAGGAAAAAGTCCCTGAGTATATCGCCCTCGATGACCGAGTCGTCAAAGAACTTGCAGCCAAGGACCCGCCTAAGAAGAACAAAGTAGATTACAATGTCCTGGCACACTTGAGGAAGATACCCTCACAGCTAAGCATTTTGGATGCCTTTCTGTTGTCTAAAGAGGCATGAGATTCTCTGATCATGGCATTACAAGAGCCTGAGCAGTTTCAAGATTTCCTTGCTGAAGAAAAGATGAAGGACGAGCTGGAAGAAGTTCACACAGCTGACATTACCTTCAGCGATGAAGCCCTCACCTCGGAACGTGCGAGCACAACTGTCCCCTATATATCACCGGATACTGCCACGACATTAAGATAAGGAAGATCTTAGTTGACAACGGGTTCTCTATCAACCTTCTAAATGTGAGGGTGCTAAAAGAAATTTGCATGAACGTGCAGCACCTAGCTCGGGATAAAATTACCATCTCCGGTTTTGATTCTCAGTCGTCACGAACACTCGGGTCTGTAATACTAACGTTTCGCTTCGGGTTGCTCGTCACTGACATCAAATTTCATGTCATTGACGCCAAGACTTGCTACAATGCTTTGCTCGGCAGGCCATTGTTACACGAGTACAACATCATCCCTTCTACATAATATCAGTGTATGAATTATTTCAAAGATGGTCTCGAGTACACCGTGACGAGGGAACTAAACCCATTCTCCGTAAATGAAGTCCGCAAATACGAAGACACCAAGTAATTCCTGCCAGACTTCAAAGACACAGAAAGATGTCATAAACCAGAGAACAAACAAAAAGCTATCGCCACTATCCCGGTTGTTCCCTGATAAAATATAAGGAAATACCACAATGAGGTATCACGTGCTCACACGTGACCAAGGGTCACGTGTTGACACGTGATAGGTTTCTGTGATCTCTACTTTATAGAATTAAATTCTAATCAAACAAAAATGTAACAAAACAGCTATGGGAAGACCCCAAAGGGGCATCACGTGCTCACACGTGACCAAGAGTTATGTGATGACACGTGACCAAGAGTTACGTGCTGACACGTGATGATTCCTTAGCTCTGTTAAAAGGCAGAATTAAATTCTGAATAAAATGTTTAATCAAGAGGGTCACGTTCCAACACGTGATTGGTCCCTTAGCTCTTTAATTGATAGAATTAAATTCTATTTCAATGATAAAATATTGGGATCACGTGCCAACACGTGATGGGCTTTAAAAGCCTTCCGAATTAATAGAATTAAATTCTAATTAAGGGAAATCAAAGACCCTAACTGGGAAAGTATTTTTTTAAATCTTTCCAAACAAAAAAAGGATTTTGCTCTGTAAAGTGGAGCACCGTTGGATTAAAAATCCAATGGTGATTAAAAATCACCAATTTATGGAAAGATTTTATACAAGAAAAGATTTTCCTGAAATTCACCAAGAATAACAAACAGAATATCTTTTGGATTAAAAATCCAATGGTGAATAAAATTCAATGAGTGAACTAAAAGATCATGTTGGTTACAAAAACAACCAAAATCTTTCGATGAAAGATTTACTAAACAAATTGATTCTTTTCCTTCTCCTATAAATAGGAGCCAAGAAGAAGAGAGAAATGAGGATTTTTGGATCTTAGAATTTTCTGAAGAAAAACAATAGCAGAGAGAAAAGAAAGGAGAATTTAATTCTCAAGAAAAGAAACCCTAGGTGAGAATGGAGAAAGAGATCAAAGCTCCATAAAACAAAAGGAGAATTTAATTCTCAGTCTAAGAGTTTAGGATAGCGGGCTGGGGGTCAAGGGGGCTAGCATCTCCCTTAAGGGGTGCGGGGGAAAGTGTTGTGGAGTGTGTATATATAAAAAAAAAGGGAAAATAGCGTCTAAAGGATGCGTGGGTGTCAGCGCCTCACGTGCCCAGCACGCGGGCGCTGGGCACTAGCTCCTCACGTGCTTGGCACATGGGCATAGACGCCTCACATTCTTGGCACGTGGGCGCTGGGCGCCAGCAGGAAAAAGGGGCTTAACCCCTATACTGGGATGTGTACTCCCAATTGACTTTTAGAGTTAAACTCCTAAAAAGAAAGATTTATTATATATATATATATATATATATATATATATATATATATATATATATATATTTTGTGGAGTTAAACTCCCTAGATCTTCTCTTAAACCTTGGATCTTCTCAAAGTAGGGTTTTTGGAGATGGGTCTCCTTCTTCCTCTTCTCTGTTGGCTGGATCTTGGAGAAAAAAGGGGTGTGACTTAAAAATGACCCATTTTAGGGATTTGATGGAAGATCCGAGCTCCCCTTCACGCCCCGCTTCTCAGAGTGCGCTAAGATCGGCATGTGACAGAGACAACCATGCTACCTGTGGTTAGGAAATATCCCTCTACAGTCACATTACGGCTGTCTATAAGATATCAAGAACAATAAAATAAAATATAAACTATCTAGTACATGTCCATATGCCAGAATAAACGAGTCAAGAAATAATATGCGGAAGCAATAAATCCAATAAACAATAACAATCAGGAAAATACGTCCCAAAATACGGGATCACATCAGGAAATGAAAATTCTGAAAGAAAACCAAACTAACTAGCTACTAACAGGATCCTCACTGCTCTGCATGTTGGCTGAAATACTCCTGAACGGCCTGCGATAAGGATAGAGGATCTAGGCCATGCAGAACCCAGACGTCAGTGCATCACAATATGAACAATAATATAATCAGGAGGTAATAAGATATGTAGGCAGAAGTGTGAACAGTAAAATAAAGTATAACAGTAACATGAATAAGGAACAGTGAAGGGTATAAGTACATGTGACATGCGGTGAGTAATCTGAACTAAGCTACTGGGTTAACTACTCTCAAGTCTGTAAAATCAATTTAATGAATCGTCGATGTAACTCAATAGTATCCCGTGCGTGCCCAGGACCACGGTCCAGATTCTCGGGCTGAAACCGAGACATGCCGCTAGGTATTAAACATGAAACATGTACATATGAATGATGTCAGCAGCATCATCCCGAGGCTGGCCTAGCCCGTAAAACTGATCAGTATAAGCATTGAACTGTTGAGTTACAAGTCAGGTTTCATTATTTATTTCCCCATACCCCCAAGTTATGTGTTCAAGTCAGGTATTAATAAATCTAGAGCTAATTCCAACAAAGGATCAAGCTGGTACAGGTTTGTCTATACAGACAACAGGATATGTCCATCGGGACAACATGTCAGGATTGTCGGCATTAGAAACAGGATCAGATAACAGGTCAAGTAGTGGTATATCAGGTCATGTCAGGGGTGCATAGTGTATCAAATTGGTGCCCAACAGTAAAATTTATCAAGTATCGAATCACGGTAACAGTACGGATGTACGATAAAAGCATGGATGCACAAATATCTATCAGGGGTTACATCTACAACTCCATGACTACGTAGGATGCACATTATCAAGCATGAGGTACTAATGTAATGGTAATATGAATTAATATGACATGGCATGCAACTAGATATATAGTATTAATGGTATGGATACACAATAAAACACGGATGCACAATATCTATCAGGGGTTACATCTACAGCTCCATGACTATGTAGCATGCACATTATCAAGCATGGGATACTAATGTAATAGTGATATGAAATAATGTGATCTATAGATGCAGCTACATATATAATAAATGATATGGATGCATACGGGTATCCGAAAACAGTAAAACTTTAATATGGATGTATAATACAATCAACATGTAATATTTTATTCATATGGATACAGATATAATAGTATAGCATGTAGCAAGATAAACTTGCCTGAACGGATCTCACGACGGGATGTGTAAGCGTCGTCCGACGTCGGATAAACATCGCAATGTCCACGCGGGCGTACAGAACTGAATCAGGTGAAGCAAGAGCATGACCACACTGGCTGAGGATGTCAACAGGTTCGCCCGGATCAGCGGCGGCGAGCACGGCTCCGGCGATCATCGGGAAAATACGGAATCAAGAAAGAGAAAGAGAAGAAAGAAGAAGGAGAAAGAGAAGACGATGAAGGTGCTGCTCTGGAGTTAGTGTTTGGGGACATAGGCGAGGCAGGGGAGACGACGACGACGATGAGCCGTCGACGGTCGAGGTCTACGTCAAAAGGCAGTGGGTTTAGGCGAGGGTTTTGGGTGTGGTTGCAGTGGGCTCGGGAGAAGAGAGGGGTTGAAGGGAAGAGAGAAGGAGGTGAGGAGACAGGGATGGTGACGAGGGGCTGAGACGAGGTGGTCGGCGATGAGGGCGACGGCGACAGAAAAGGTGGCCGCAATGGGTTCTCGGGTGTGAAGGGTTGGATCGGGTTAAGTTGTAGGTGATGGTGGTGATGATAGTGTCAGGATTCGAAGGTAGTGATGAGGATGACGGGGTACGGTCGTCGACACGGTTCCGGCGGTGGAGGCGATGGGTGTCGGGGTTCCTTGTGCGGTGGATGTGCAGGGAAGGAAAAAAAGGAGGACGAAAGAGAGAGAGAGATGAGGTTGAGGTTGAGATGGTGGTCGAGGAGTCGACAATGACGAGGGTGGAGGCGGCGACGGCGTCGCACGGAGGGAAGGCGACGACGAGCGCGGGTTTGAGCGAGGGCAGGAAAGAAAAGAAGAAGATGATGAGGGAGAAGGGGAAAAAGTTGAAGATAAAGAAATATATAAATATTTGTAGAGAGAGAAAGAGGCTGTGTATGATTAAAGAAAATGTATATAAATATATATGTGAAGAGGGAAATAGAGATAGTGGGTTAGAACTGTTGGGATTAAGATTTGTTTTGAAGGTTTTAAAATATATTTTATTCTTTAAAAAAATATACACTTATAAATATCAGTTCATATTTATAAAGAATTTTATATTATAAATTTTGAGATTTCAGGATAAAACAAAAATAGTCCAAATCACGTCCGGGTCGGGTCTAAAATTACGGTTTAAAAATACGGATAATATACGTGTCGGCCAATATTAAAACAGGATATCCGGGTAACGAAAATGCATACCCTCCTAGAACAGATGCACGCACGTGCACGCAGCCATCTAAACGAGTCTGTTTCACTGAACGGAACGAGAACAAAATGCGCGGATGCTACGACAGGGTTAGGGGTATCAAGCAGGCCATGCTAGATATTTTAAAATATTTTTCTTGATTTTAAATGTTATATTAAAAAAATGTAGATGCTAGATAATGCCAGTATGCAGTATAAAATATGAAAGTGCATGGATCCACGTAAAATGCTAGGATAAATCATAAACATGAATCAAGACGGGTTTCCAGCAAGCGGGTCGGGTCGGATGCAAATACAAATGTCGAATACACTATTTGCACCCAAAACACAAATAAATCAGGAAAATACCATAAATAAAGAAATACTCAAAATAGAACTGGTATAAATGAACTAGTGTATTACATTATACCCAACTATAAAAAGAATTTCGTCCTCGAAATTCCCAAAATAAGAAAAGATAAACAAACATGAAACAACAGGAAGAGATCTGGAAACTTCTGTCGAACCTCGTCTTCTCGTTCCTAAGTTGATTCTCCATGCGAACGATTTCCCCATGAAACAAGTACGAGAGGGATAATCTTTTTCTTGAGGACCTTTTCTCTTCGATCCACAATCGATATCGGTCGTTCCTCATAGGTCAAATCCTCCCTTACAGTCAGCTCCGAATGATCCAGAACGTGCGTTTCATCTCGAACATACTTACGGAGTTGAGATACATGAAATACGTCATGAACCTTCGCCAAAGATTGTGGTAACGCCAATCGATAAGCCACTTCTCCAACACGCTCCATAATCTCGAAATGCCCCAAAATGAATTACTCCTCTAGTTGGTGATATCTTCAAGAATACCAGATCACTAACAGCGAACTCTAAAGGTCTTCTTAATATATCGGCTCAACTCTTCTGCCGATCTTATGCTGCCTTCATGTAATTCTGGATAGTATTAACCTTCTCTACTATTTGCATGATCAAATCCGGTCCCAACAATCTTCATTCTACAATATCGTCCCAACAAACGGTGAGCGACACTTGCGACCATACAATGCTTCGAATAGAGCCATCTGAATAGTCGCATGGAAGCTATTATTGTAAGTAAACTCCACCAAGTGTAGATGATCCTCCTACGATCCCTTGAAGTCTAACATGCAAGCTTTCAACATGTCTTCAAGAATTTGGATCGTTCTCTCCGACTGGCCATCTGTCTGGGGATGATAAGCGGTGCTAAACTTCAATCGCGTCCCCAAACTTTCTTGTAAACTCCTCAAGAAGTGTGATAAGAATCGGGTATCACGATCGGAAACGATGCTCACAGGTACTCCATTCAATCTCGCAATCTCCTGTATGTACCGTTCTGCTAACGCTTCCATTGACTGACCAACTCAAAATGGTATGAAATGAGCTGCCTTGGTCAATCTATCAACAATCACTCAAACTGCATTGTTGCCCTTTGGACTTCGCGGTAATGCTGTCAGGAAATCCGTGGCTATAAGTTCCTACTTCCATTGAGGAATCGGAAGTGGTTGCAATAAATCAGCTACTCTTTGATGTTCAGCATTAACTTGTTAACACACCAAGCACTTCGCTACAAAGCGGGCAATCTCATTTTTCAGGCATGTTCCCCGCCGAAAACATGGAGACGCGATAAATGTCTCGCCTGAATTTCGGGGCAGATACTAATTGGTGCTATCCATCCACCTCTCCGAAGATGCCAAGTTGATTTATGACACCGTGTATCGAAGGTTTAAACGGATGCGGCCGATGTAGCTGACTTTATTAGATTCCCCCTCATTTGAGGGGTTTTTGATTGTGGGGACGCTCTTCCCTACAGGCGCAAGCCCCTATAGTTAATTACGTTACCGTATCGCGGTAACAACTTTCTCCTTCTCCAGATGGTCACTTCGTGTCGTGGGTGTTTGTTTTGTTTTTGGTTGCCCGTGGATTGTATACGGAGACTAATTTATGTTGTCTCCGGTAGGGCGTGAATTAGTCCAAATCCGTATCTTCTTAGATTTGGGTTTGGGGGTTGGGTTTAAGGATACGTTAGTCTCATTTGGGACTAAGATCAACTTAAACGTATGTTAAGGATACGTTAGTCTAATTTTTAGACTAAGATCAACTTAACAGGATCGTCTAGATCCAACAAGAGAGCAATTAGGCTCTATTGTTTAGTTTAAAGACATTGTGGTCAATTAGTTTAAGGACATTATGGTCCAATGTTAGTTTAAGGACATCTCAGTCTAAGGTTAAGGACGTCATAGTCCGTGAGTTTAAAGACATCACAGTCAAGGTTAAGGACATCATAGTCCGTGAGTTTAAAGACCTCACAGTCTAGGTTAAGGACATCATAGTCCGTAAGTTTAAAGACCTCACAGTCGAGGTTAAGGACATCATAGTCCGTGAGTTTAAAGACCTCACACTTCAAGGTTAAGACATCATAGTCCGTGAGTTTAAAGACCTCACAGTCAAGGTTAAGGACGTCATAGTCCGTGAGTTTAAAGACCTCGCAGTCAAGGTTAAGGACATCATAGTCCGTCAGTTTAAAGACCTCACAGTCAAGGTTAAGGACATCATAGTCCGTGAGTTTAAAGATCTCACAGTCAAGGTTAAGGACATCATATAGTGTTTGGTTGTCAAGACCCGTCACCTCTCTGAAGACGTTGAAGGATTACAACGACAAATATCAGAGGAGTAAAGAGATGTACCCTCGAACCGGTGTGAGTTGGTTAAAAGATCTGTAGTCCAATTTGGGACTAAGATCTGTTGAAATATTCATGAGCAGATGTGCTCAATTAATATGAATTTGAGGACCTATGGCCAATCTTGGGCTAAGTCCAATAAATGTTTAACATTTTATTTTAGGCAGTTGAGCCTTTATTTAGGCTTGGCCCTTTTAATAATGCTGAGCATTAGATCTTGACAATGTTTTTTGTCTTGTATTGAATGCTGAGCATTCATCAGAGCTCTGGGCTTATTAAAGAACAATTTATGTTCTGTCAGCTTAACACGTGGTGCGCTAGGCGCTTTGCACCAATCAAAAAGCGCAGTGCGCTACTGCCAAGTAGCGCACATGTAAGGGACACGTGTCGTGCTCAGCGCTGGGCGCCATATGATGAGCGCATGATGCCAGTTTATGAGCGTTGAGCGCTAGTTCATGAGCGCATTGCGCTTTCAGTTTAGTGGCGTACACGTGAATGACACCTGGTGCGTTTGGCGCTGAGCACCAGCCCATAAGCGCAGTGCGCTATTTCAGAAGCGCAAAGCGCAAGTTGTTAATTGGTGCAAACGTGGTTGACACGTGGAGCATTTGGCGCTAAGCGCCGGTCCAGAGAGCGCAGAAGCGCGGTTCAAGAGCGCAAAGCGCATCTGATTTTATGATCTGGGAACAAATTTATGTTCTTTTAAAAGAGACTTTGTCTCAAGATTTAAGAACAACAGTTCTTATTTTGCAGGAGAGATTTCCAATCTCTTATTTTTATGAAAGGCTTTGACTTTATAGATCCATGATCTGTGAGAAGAATTATGTTCTTCTTCTATTTTATGATAAGATCTTTTGATCTCTTTTGTGAAAGACTTTTGTCTTTGTAGATCTATGATCTGTTTAAAGAAATGAATTTTTCTTTCTTAATCATGAGATGATTTCATCTCTGTGTTCATCATCCTTCATCTTTACCTTGAAGAAAAATCTTCTTGCAAGAGCTTGCTCTTTATCTTTGAGTTTCTCAAAGTTTATGGGGGGGTTCTCTATATAAGACTTGGAGTCTTGGGGCCTTTATATAGGGCAAGCTGATTTGTTGAATCAGTTAAGGAGATTTATTCTCTCATTCATCTGGGAATTTCCCCACTGTCGGATCTTTGATCCAGGGGCTTTTGTTTTGCAGAAGATAATCTTCTTGTTTTAGTAAGATTGAGAAATCTTTCCATGCAGAATTTATTCTGTCTTTGGTAATTTTTATTTACCATTGGATCATTGATCCAACGGTGCTCTGATTTACAGAGCACAATCTTGTTGTTTGGAAAGATTTTGAGGAATTTTTCGTTAACAGAATTTAATTCTGATTAATTAATGATTTATCATTATTATTAGATCTTTGATCTAACGGTGGGGAGTTTTTTAATTTCAGCGCTAGCGCACCCGTGCTTTACACGTGGTGCACTGCTTAGAGCACATCGCACCTTGCGCTAGAGCACATGTGTCTTACATGTGGTGCGCTGCTCACAGCGCAGCGCACTTAGCGCTAGCGCACCCGTGTTTGACACGTGGTGCGCTGCTTAGAGAGCAGCGCACCTAGCGCTAGCGCACACATGGTGCGCTGCTTAGGGCGCAGCGCACTTGGCGCTGCATCTGAAGCGTTGCTTCAATTTTGAAATTTGAATTTCAAAAAGAGTTTTGCTCTGATTGGGGGAAACAAATGCCTCCCACCTTTATGCTCACGTGGCCCATATGTGAGTGCAGCGGTGGCAGTATCTGCACCCTTAGATCAACTCAGAAGTTGAAGAGGCATTTCAATGCCTATAAATAGGACCTTTGGTCCTTTAAATGATTCTGTTCATCTTCTTCTTTATTTTCTGAGAATTTTAATCTCTCGCAGAGCATAGCTCTCCATCTTAAGAATTCCAAGAGTCAAAACCCTTCCAAAACTTAGGTAAAGATCGAATCTTTTAATAATCGAAGGTTTTACCTAATAACAGAGCCTTACTCTTCATAGATCTTTGGTCTAAAGAAAACCCTTTTTAGGGTTTCATTAACAGAGCTTTGCTCTCTTGATAACATGTAGATTTGTTGATCTTTTATGAAGAACTCTTAAGAGTTTGTTCATGGATCTTGAAGATCCCAGAATTTTTAATTCATAAAAATTGATTTCAATTTTTTCTGATGGATTATTTCATCATCATTTTTTCAGAGCAAGGCTCCTGAGGAATTTTTATTCCTTCATGATCAGAGTTTGACAAGTGTCACTCTATCACAGAGCATTGCTCTCAAAGGGAGATTTACTCCTCTAACCGAGAGATCTCCCATTTAATGAGAATTTCTTTTGAGGATTTCTTCATTTAATTAACAGTCTCATGAAATGATGAGGCTGTTTTATTAATTGATGAATTATCATCTTGATTTTGTGGGTCCCCCTTTGGTCTCCTTTCCACTGCATTGCGGTATGGTACAAATTCTATACTACCAAGTGTCAGAATTTAAATTAAATTATACCACTGACAGTTGTCTTTTGTCCCTTTTTTTTCGCAGGCGACATGTCTTTCGATCCCTTTTTCCCGTTTGTTCGTTCAGAAGGAGGATTCCCGGGAGCACCTGTAGACCGGGAAGTCCTAACTTTGATCAAAGATCATAATCCAGAATATAAGAATCTTCACTTTTGGGGGACATGGTATAATCAGATTATTAAGGGTCGGCAAAGCTTTTCGTGCGCGGTACCCTCAGAGCCCATCATGGCGATCCATTACGCCGACCTGCCCCCGGTGAACTATACCGTGGAAGAAGTCAACTGGACTTCGGGTGGTCTTCTCCAGCCTGCTATGGCTTCGATACTCGTTCAGCCTCCCATGGCTTTGGATACCCTGGGGCGACATATTTGTCAAGGCGAGACGCGACCATGGGGACAACCATATATGATTGGCATAATTCCTCGTCATCCGACAGGTTATCTGCAATTGGCCCGCTGCATTCTGTCAGCGAAGAAGTCACAGCTGTTGAGGCTTGGGTTGTATCCCGCCATTTATACTTCTCTCTTCCAGTATCCTACGCTTCCCGCCTGGTGGGTTAAGGCCTTTCTCGAGCAGTGGAATATTCCTACCCATACCTTCCTTTCGCTGGACCAAGAAGTATCAATATCCTTAGAGGAATTTGCAGAAGTTTCTGGCTTACTGGTCATAAGGGAGCATTATGAGGAACTGCTTCCTACGGATGAATACGTTTTTGGTGCCAAGCCAGTGAAGACAGGCCTTACCCTGGAGAATGCCATTCAACACCAATTTCCTAGTTTGATCAGAGTGTTGAATATTTATGAGGGCCTTTTCCTCGAATCTGGGAGCCGCGGGGTTAATTTCGAGGATTTCATCGCTCGTTTTCTTCATCCGGAAGTCCTCTCGAAGGAGGCTGCTAAATTCGCCATGGTTGACGACCCTTTCGGCTTAGGTTTAAGCAACCTGCCAATGGAGGAGGCAGATCAGAAGAGTTTCTTCCTTCCCAACACTCCAGTTGTTTCTTTCACGGAGGTCGCAGTCCTTGGGATTGATGAGAAAACGTTCTTTCTGGGGTTTCTTGGGCTATGGTTGAGCCGATTTGCGCTCCCGATGCACCTTCACCGTATGAGGCCGTCTGTTTTCTATCCGGCTCACCGAATGATTATTGGGGTGAAAGTGGCTGTCGGGGTCGCCAGTTTAGCTCATTTGTATTACGGCCTTAGTCATGCAGTGGATACTACTGAACCCGAAGTGCAGCATGTGAACTTCTCGATGCATTACTTCGTGTCATGGCTCGAGCAATATGCACTTGGCGTTTTTGGTATCCATAAAAGGCCTTCATTCTATGACAGGTGCGGCTTCCCCCGGATTATGCGATTAGTCGGTGCATCTATTGTAAATCGGTAACCGCGGGAAGCTAGAGGTTTGCTCCTTCGTCCTCGCACGGTTGGAGATGGCATGACCTTCACCGACAAGATTTTGACCATCGGCAAAGAGTCCGCAACAACGGTGCAGTCATTGCGGGACATTTTCAAAGATGGAGCCTCTGTTTTGAAAGCTCGGAAAATCCTCCATTTATATTCTATCAGACCGGGCTTTCTAGAGTTTAGGCAAAATGATGCGGCATTATTCATGAGATAAAATCCGCATCGTTTCACCCAACAATTGAGGTATAATCAGGGAGTTCCGCTGGAGGCTTGCTTGCTAGAACCCGCTGCCACTGAAGAGGGGATGCGAAACGCGCTGCATCATTTCATGCGCATGAACACGGGGTCCAATTTCTTTATCAGCGCTCCGAGCCGTATCCCAAAGGCCCTTAGCGTGTACGTGGCGTGGTACCAGCATTCAATAGGCACCGTTATCAGGTAGGAGAAGCAATTGCTGCTCGATCGCAAAGGTGCACCCCCTGCTGGTGATCGAAACATCCCTCTGAAGCGACGGACCATCGTCCCGCCTCCCTTAAGAGAAGCTGCCATGATCGAAGTCCCGCATGAGAGGCCCGAGCTACCGATACCCCAGGCACCTGTAGAAAAGGTGACTGTAGCTTCCTCTGATTCTGGCGTGGGTTCAGATATCGGGATTCGTCGCCCCAAGGTACCCGCCAAGCGTAAGCTGGTGCTAGCGGCGACCGGAGCCCGCTCGCAGAAAAGGAAGAAGAAATCGATCCTCTCTGTAGATGTTGTACTCGGCCAGGAGCCTCATGCTCCTTATAGCGAGGGCCTGAGTGAATACGGAACCATGAGGGTCTATTCGTAGCGCCGGACGATACCGACCTCGAGGCTGCTATTGCAGCTTCTGTGCGATCAGCAAGCCACAAAGCGGGACTGGCCATCTTCGCGCAATCTGGTAAATACCAGCCGTACTTTTTGTCATTGCATTATATCTTTATTATCATGTTTTGACTGACACTTTTCCTTCTTTAACGGGCATTTCCACTGAAGAGGCTCCCGCGGCTTCCCTTAGGACCTTTGAGGAGGAGGAAAGAATTCACGCTTCGCTGGGCTTTAGTATATTTGGCTCACCACGTCTTCATTCTCTTTTCTTATGGACAATCTGACCCCCTTCTTATCTTATCACAGGGACTACAATGTCAATCTCGCAAGGTGATGCGGAGATGCTTCCAGGGCCAGCCATCGAAGTCTCGGCCTCCTCAGCACTGCCGAAAGAGGCCTTACTCAAACGACCGATGACAGATGCCATAACGGCTCCAGAGGTAACCCTTGGTGCGGACGATGATGTCTGTTCAGTCGATAAAACTGCACATTTGTAGTATATTTTTTCCTACCATTTTTATATTAAAAAAGGACTATATTATAATATATTATACATATGAGGGTTTATGTGTAAAAACATTATTTTCCATGTGTTAATATATTTTAATTATCATTTGGTAGGAAAATGTATGCAAATAATATTATTGATCTAATCCTAGTAGAACAAAGTCTACTAAAATCTTATATGAGTTGTTGTGCAGATTATTTCCAAGTTGTTATGAAGGATTTAACAAACAAATCAATTTGTTGAAGAATACTTTCCAAATTAAAGAGCAAACTTGGAGACTAAGTCTGGAAGAAACCGAGAAAATATTTTCAGATTCTGAAGATGCCTTGGATTGACAAATGTCACCATCAGAGAGCCCAAGAAAAACGACAAAGAGATCCGTACCATTGAGCGCGGATCCGCGGCCAAACCCACCCTGGGGCCGCGGATCTGCCGCAGTTTCAAGAGGTCAGAAGGCAAGATTTTTGGAGATTGATGGTTGATAAATTTTACCAACTTCGCAACAAAAAGATTCTGGGTTTGCACTATAAAAGGGTACCGAGGGCCTCTTGGAAAAGCGATCAAGCCGACGAGATCACGAAGTCCAAGACGGCTCACGCATCCAGGCTGATCATCAACGGTTCATCTACCTCCTTAGAAGAGATCGAGAAGCAAACTAGGTTTTTGTAATCATTTTCTAAGGAATCAAAGTGTACTTGATCTTGTTGATTAATAAAGGTAGTTCTTTTTCTTATTCTATTTCTTCGTAGTTTAATTATGCATTCTCTCTCCATCTCTTTTTCTCCGAACATGCGCGAGTAATTCTCCGCTTGTTAGGGTTCGTAGGATTAGGGTAGGCTAATGGACGATGAAAATAATTAAACCCTTTTTAAGTCCTATAAAGTTTAGGAACTTTATCAAAAGAATCATTAACGTCCTAATCGGGCGCGCTAGCAATTCTTTGCTAGTTCCGACCACGATTAGAGATTAGATTAATGATTGTTTTGGTAAAGGCTAGATAATGAACGGAGTTCCGTGTCGAGATAAGGGTTAAGAGTGCGATTCCTTTTCCCTCCAGAAACCCTAATCTACACGCATCACCGTCGTTCTAGTTCTAAATCTATTAATGGATAAAAAGGATAACTTTTAATTAATCTTCCATAACTACTAAATCCTAACGAACCCTACAAGCCCTATTATTATATTATTTAAATCTCTAAAATAATTTAGATCTATATTTTACATTCTTGTTTAAAATAGATCTAGAAACTTTTCACAAAATTCTTTCTCCCTCTTCTCTTTCTCAACACATCTAAAGTAAAAGTAAAAGGTTCCACGTTTCCCAGAGGACGACCCGTACTCATCTCGGTCTAGCTACGTGCGACACCGTTATTGATTGCGGTTAACTACAAACAAACACTTTTTCGTATCAATCAAATGGCGCCGTTGCCGGGGAAACGTGCGTAATTTTTTTTGTTTTTACTATTTGTGTTGAATTCTTAGACGAGTCATATCATTATTAAAACAAAACTGCAATAAACAAAACTGCAAATTGTACATTTAACGATTATTGTGTGAATTTTTGCGAGGAAATCTGGAGTCACGGACTTGAGGAAACAGGAGATCTAGGGTTCACACTTCTCTGGTAAGATTCTAGCTCCCTTCTCTCTCCTCTAAAATCCAATAAAATCTATTTTCTGCAGGATTCTTTGCAAAATATCGCCGCTCAAAAATCTTTTTGCAAAGTTTTGTTTTTCGGTTTGTTTTTGCATATTTAATACGGACTTTAAGGGGCAAAGACCAAATCAAGATTAGGTGGGGATTTCATCACCCTTCCTAAGCCCCACAAATCACAAACCGAGCATATAGATCAACCCTTCATTAATTTAAAACATATCTAGACCAGACTCTAAGGACTGTCGCGCTCAATAAGGACAGAAGAAGGTCGTGGGTAATCTATCGTTTATCCGCATTACTTTTGTAGTGCCTAGGAAAGTGTGACAAAGGCTAGTGGTTTTTAATTAGGCCCACGACGTGGTTCCTTCCCACTTACCTGGCACTTACCTGGCTACAAGGGTAGTACGGAGGCGGTAGAGTATTTATCCTGCGGCTTGTCCTTTGGAAGTCTAGGAGCGGTCTAGAGACTGGACCTAGGTAACCATAGTTCTAGGGTTGTGCATTTTTGTGATTTGTCTAAATCCGTCCTTTTTTTAAAAACAAACCAATTACTTTCTCTCCTTTTTACCCCTTCCCCCTTCTTCTCTTCTTATAATGGGTGACCTAAACAGAAGAACACACGCCGAGCTTTGCTGTCCACAACCAGCTTGTTTTCGAAATCCCTTCGGTATACCGTCCGGCTCTTCCATGTCCTTAAGAGATCATATAGAACAAGCAGGAAGAAACAGTTGGCCACCTCAGTCTAGGTCTTATCAACCATATCCTAATCCTACACCTGTTTCAGTTCATACCCAGAGTGAGGAAGCCCCTAGACGAATGTCCATTGCTGAGCACATAGCTAGGTCTAGAGGCCAAAGTTTCAACCCGGACCAATATCAACCATCACCACCACTGTCCGGAGAAGAGTTTGATATGCGGTTTGTGGCATATAAGATGTCTGTTGAAAATAGCCAACCAACCAACCCATATCAATATTCTTCTTATCATAATATTGATCCTACTCCTACCCAAGTTCCGCAACCATTCTATTCCTATCAATCCAATCCGACTTTTCCACCTACTCTAGACAGTTCTTCTAATCAGTCATTTGGGAGTTTTAATTATCCACAGGAATTTCAATCTTATACTGAAACCCCTTATCAGCCCAAGACTAGTCTGGAGCAGACATTAGAAAAATTTATGGAAATGTCAAACCAAATTCTGAAGGATTTGGGTAAAATGACAGAACTGTACCTCCAAACTGAAATCTACAACTCCAGTTTCATAGATTCATCAAGTACACCAAATAGAATGACTGATAAGTTGTGTGACTTTGTAGTGTTTGATTTACCCAACTGTGAAGGGTCCCTTTCAAGTGAAACCATACCCAACCCTTATGATCTCTACACCTCCACTCTTGAACCAAAACTGATTGAAAACCATACTTTTGATGAGGAGTTTGAGAATTTTAACCTTCACTTGAATGAGGTGATTGACGTTGGGGATATTTTGATTGATGAACCCAAAATTTTGGATGATTTTGGCCCACCAATTCATCAAATCCTTTCACTTCCTTATGGTCATCATCTTGAGCCTTTAATTCTTCCCGAACCCCAAATATGTCTTGAAGTTGATGATAATGGTATACCCGAAGATCAGACCGAAATACAACCTCCATCTTCCATATCTAGTTTAGCAACACTCGACATACCAATTTGTTTACCCATTTCACCTTCTACTTTCTCCGGTTCTTCTTCTGTTCCTATAGTTTCAGTGAGTTTTGATGAATCACAATCTGTTATTTCAAGTTCAATAATACCAGAAATTCAACTTGATTTGGATATTTTTGAAAAAGAGGTAGATGAGTTTTTCGAGTCCTCTACCTCAGTGATTTTTTATGAATCAAGTAGAATAAATTCTGGCACAAAACTCTTTGACAGCAAAATGTTCAATCACACCATTGATAAAAGTTTTGAAGAACTTTTTGCTGACGAATTTGAATTTTTAAACAATACGGATTTTGTGATTGATCAATCTTCACCTCTAGAGGTTGAACCGTCACCATTCCTTCTTTCTAATCATTCACATTCATCCTCATTCTTTCTTTTCTCTAATTTCAAACCCTTTCCAGATCACCTCTTATGCCTTCCCCACTTTTTCTTGAGTCGATACAACACATTCTTCCACCAACCTATACGATATACTGATAAAATTTTTGAATGGTTGGTATTGACCTTCGGTCTTTGCAAAGCTTGGCATTGACCAATAACCTTGACCCCCTCATGTGATTTTAAAAGATTAAAATTGTTTAAAGTTTGGGGGGGGGGTATATTTTGGCTCTTGAAAAGAAAATGATTTTTACAAATTTGTGAGCCTAAAATAAGTTTGGGGGAGGATTTTCACTTTCATATATTCTTGCCCCCATTAATAATTTCCTCCCAAGTCTACAGGTTTTTGAGCTTAACGGATGACATCAGTGAGGACACTGCTGTAAACAGGTTTGGGGGAGGTTTGTGCTTCTTTACACATCAATTTGCATCATATTTTGCATAAGCACAACATTTTCAATAATTTTTTTTTAAAAAAAAAATTCTTTTATAACAAAAGAGTAGAAAGTGAAAAATTACATCCAAAAGATAGGAATAGTTTAAGAAAACCAAGAAAATTAGAATTTTTCTTAAACGAACTAGTAATAAGTAGTTATGAGCTGTTGTCCCAAGAGTTAGTAAGATGAAGGAAGTCACTAATCTGAGGATAAAAATAAGTCTGAAAAATAGTTTCTATTCTGGAAGCCAAACATTTGAATGTTGATACCCTACTATATGCACTTACACATGTCTTGAAACTCGGGATAGTAGAGGATACCTTGAAATGCTCTTGTCTAAAAGCCAAAGTATGAAGGAAATGAAAAAAAATGAAGAAAATATAAAAATGGCGAAAAGAAAAAAATGAACACTGGTTTTGTATCGCCAAGGCAGCAATAAAAAAATATAGCAAGGGTGCCTCTTCACCTAGTGCCCTAAGGCCAACTGGTCTGGGAGTCACTGCTAAGCCTTAGGTGGTGCAAGACAAGGAAAATACTATCACCAAATCAGCAAGCACTTGAGTAATCGGTCGGTTAGTACCTCAAGAAGTATTAGCGGTTGCATGAAAAGGTGTGAGCAAACCTAAGTATTCATAAAATTAAAAAGTACTAAGGTAGATGGACAAGAGTATGATAGCTTGAATTGAATTCTCCGAGTGTAGGGATGTCCATTTCACACACGTGGGGTTATATGATCAATGTTTGGATGAAAGGTAGGAATGAAGAATAAAGACGATGTTTTATTGAGGGATGATGTGATTTCTAACATTTTTTCATGACTATTAAGATAGGGCTCATGACAACTGAAAAGCTAGCATAGTTGGAAACTCTTCTTTTCAAAGTCTTTCTTTTATGGTTCTTGTCTTTATATGTAAATTTCACCATCTTTCTTTTGTTATTGGATTTTGTGGGTGTAATCCGCTGAAAACCCTCAGGAGACAACACTCCTCCTACTAGGGACACCTAGAGGTTTAACGGCTTGTTGCACGTGCTCAGTGCAATCGTGTCTGTCTACGAAAGTGTGCTTAGTTTTCTCCTTTCTTTTTCTCCTCTTGAATAAACTAGTTTTCTCGGGACGATCAAAGATAAGTTTGGGGGTATTTGTTCAGTCGATAAAACTGCACATTTGTAGTACATTTTTTCCTACCATTTTTATATTAAAAAAGGACTATATTATAATATATTATACATATGAGGGTTTATGTGTAAAAACATTATTTTCCATGTGTTAATATATTTTAATTATCATTTGGTAGGAAAATGTATGCAAATAATATTATTGATCTAATCCTAGTAGAACAAAGTCTACTAAAATCTTATATGAGTTGTTGTGCAGATTATTTCCAAGTTGTTATGAAGGATTTAACAAACAAATCAATTTGTTGAAGAATACTTTCCAAATTAAAGAGCAAACTTGGAGACTAAGTCTGGAAGAAACCGAGAAAATATTTTCAGATTCTGAAGATGCCTTGGATTGACAAATGTCACCATCAGAGAGCCCAAGAAAAACGACAAAGAGATCCGTACCATTGAGCGCGGATCCGCGGCCAAACCCACCCTGGGGCCGCGGATCCGCCGCAGTTTGAAGAGGTCAGAAGGCAAGATTTTTGGAGATTGATGGTTGATAAATTTTACCAACTTCGCAACAAAAAGATTCTGGGTTTGCACTATAAAAGGGTACCGAGGGCCTCTTGGAAAAGCGATCAAGCCGACGAGATCACGAAGTCCAAGACGGCTCACGCATCCAGGCTGATCATCAACGGTTCATCTACCTCCTTAGAAGAGATCGAGAAGCAAACTAGGTTTTTGTAATCATTTTCTAAGGAATCAAAGTGTACTTGATCTTGTTGATTAATAAAGGTAGTTCTTTTTCTTATTCTATTTCTTCGTAGTTTAATTATGCATTCTCTCTCCATCTCTTTTTCTCCGAACATGCGCGAGTAATTCTCCGCTTGTTAGGGTTCGTAGGATTAGGGTAGGCTAATGGACGATGAAAATAATTAAACCCTTTTTAAGTCCTATAAAGTTTAGGAACTTTATCAAAAGAATCATTAACATCCTAATCGGGCGCGCTAGCAATTCTTTGCTAGTTCCGACCACGATTAGAGATTAGATTAATGATTGTTTTGGTAAAGGCTAGATAATGAACGGAGTTCCGTGTCGAGATAAGGGTTAAGAGTGCGATTCCTTTTCCCTCCAGAAACCCTAATCTACACGCATCACCGTCGTTCTAGTTCTAAATCTATTAATGGATAAAAAGGATAACTTTTAATTAATCTTCCATAACTACTAAATCCTAACGAACCCTACAAGCCCTATTATTATATTATTTAAATCTCTAAAATAATTTAGATCTATATTTTACATTCTTGTTTAAAATAGATCTAGAAACTTTTCACAAAATTCTTTCTCCCTCCTCTCTTTCTCAACACATCTAAAGTAAAAGTAAAAGGTTCCACGTTTCCCAGAGGACGACCCGTACTCATCTCGGTCTAGCTACGTGCGACACCGTTATTGATTGCGGTTAACTACAAACAAACACTTTTTCGTATCAATCAATGTCCTATCGATGGAGGCTTCTAGAAGATCTACTCTCACGGACCGAGTGGAAAGGAAGCGTAGAATACGTGCGGCAAGGGAGTGTAGTGCCACCTTGGTCGCGGGTGCAGGTTCGGGCACCGCTACCCCTGCCCCTGCTCCTTCAGAGGATGCTCCGGCTGCCTTGTCCACCGCCCACAAACAGGCAGCACGTGCCGCTCAGGAAGCAATAGGAAAATCGACTCAAGGTAACGTGACATTGGGCTCTTCTGTCAAAGTTTTAACTTTCAGGTTCTTATATATCCTATCTTGCAGGGCCGAGTCTTGACGAAGAAGTGGCGGCAACCACCAAGCCTGAGGTAGAGACAGGTGAGACAGCCACGATTGCCGAGCCTGAGGTAGTGGCAAGTGAGACAGCTATAATCGTCGAACCCGAGGTAGCGGTAGGTGAGATGGCTACAATCGCAGCCTGAGGTAGCCGCTCCCTTTCAGGAGTCGGGCACCGCTCCAATCATCATTCTTTCCGCCTGCGGTTCTCTGCCATCTCCTGGTGTCGCGAGCGTTACGACGGCTCTTGTAGAGTCGGGGGATGAGGCGATGGGAGGCGGGACCATTTTGTTGGAGGAGAGTGAAGCAGTCTCTGCATCCAGTGATACCTTTGTTGCGGTCTCGATCGGCGACTTACCAGGTAAATTTCAAGTTATTGCTTTCTATTTTATTCTGCAATCCCTTTTCGACCTTTTCTGACAGTACATTTGTTTCGAATGCAGCCGAGGTGGGCGTTGAGGTTGTGCCACCCGAAGAAGCGCCATCAGTTACCGCTTTGACGGTGACCGCTCCTCTACCTTCTCTCGTACCATCTCAAATCCTGGAAGGTGCGGATTTGTGACCCATCAGTTTTATTGCAGGCATTATATTTCATGTACTGACATTGTATTACTATATCCTTGCAGGAGTCCTTTTTGATCACCTGTATTAGGTGCTACAATCACACTTCTCTTTCCAGTCAGAGATTGCCTCATCTAGCGGAGCCGGTGAGTGCAGCCTATAACTAACATCTCTTCTTTTCTTTGATGGGCAGTCAAATCGTTTCTAATTCTTCTTTGTTTTAATTGCATCCCTACAAATCGAAGGAGGAGACAAAAGAGTAGCTGCATCACTGATGTTCCCGGCCTTGCCACCTGCTGCAGCCGGTATAGTAAACTCCATTGTTCATGAACCTCCTCTATTTCTTGAATCGTCATTTGACTGTGATTTGCTTTGCAGCTGAGTACCGACTTCAGCTTCATTCGAGTCTAGAATCCTAATGCCAGTGGGCCCCATTTCCAGACGTCTATCTTCAAAAGGTGCCGCGAATAATCTGCGTATGCTGAGTGATCATCTCGAGAAGCTTGACGCGGAGAATCCTGCCCTTGACGCAGATTTTGCTGCTGAGGTTAATCCCATGCTGGCGACGCTCATGTACTTTCACAGCGAAGGCATCGTTGAGTTTTGGGTTAATCACTGTAGGGAAATTGAGGCTTGTCTGCATGAGCTCGAGGTCGGACGTCCTGCTCCCGAAGTCCTGGCTATGAACTCTCAACAGGCTGCATGGGTCGAGGAGAGCACTCCCTACTTCCGCCATCTTGAACAGGAAGTGGCCTCAAATCGTAAGGAGTGAGAAGAAGCTTCAAGCGAATCTGCTCGATTGCATGCTCAAGTTGACGCAAACGCTGCACAGCTGAAAGTTATCTTCGAAAGAGTTCAATGATGTATTTCTGATGGGCTGACGCTGAGGCAGTAGCTCGACCTCATCGAGCGAGATGCACAGAATCGTGGGGTAGCTCAGCGGGTCATCGAAGAGCAACTTTCATCTTATTTGCAGCAACGAGCTCAAGTCGAAGCAGAGTTGGCTGCGGCAGCTGACCGTGAGAAGAGGCGGAAGGGAGTACGCGAGCGGCTGATTGGTCTATTGAAGGCGCTTCCCTCCCAATATTTGTTTTTGCATCATTCGTAACTTTTGAATAAAATGTATCCCCCCTTTTTATTTATCCTTTCATATGATGTAAATTGTACTCAATTGAGTTTATGAACAAAAGACACATTTCTTTCATACTATCTTGTGTCATTTCTTGCTTTCTTCTTTTCATTGTTATCGGCATGTCACTTTAGTAAGCGTAGCCTGCAGATGATAGAGAGAGCATTCCGTTTTGAATTCTTCGAAAGGTGGCGATGGCTTAGAAAGCAGGTTCAGATCTGCTGCCTAAGGCTTTTCAACTTCATGAGCCGTGAGGGTCTCATAAAGACTTTTCTCCCTACGAGTCGAGAGGATCTCGTAGGTGTATTTTCTCCTCAGGAATCGTGAGGATTACTAAGTGTGCTTTCTCTTGAGAGTCGTAAGGATCTCATAAGAGAATTTTCCTTCTTACAAGTCGAGAGGACCCGTAAGTGGCTGTTTCCCTCCTTGTCGAGATTCGACTTTGGAGAGTGTGGCCCGTGAATAGTATGCAAGAGTTCATTTCGGACCGACTTGCAGGGCCCCAGTGCTTAGGAAACATGTTTTTTAATCCCTGTTGCCTAATACTTTTCAACTTTATGAGTCGAGACGATTCGAGAAGTTCCCGCAAAGACATTAATTTCCTCACGAGTCGAGACGAATCGAGCAGTTCTCGCAAGAATGTCCTAACGTCACAGTTAACCTCTGCTCTTTACGACAGAGGTCCGTTAGGGTCGGTGGTACTAGGGTTTTGTCCATCGTACCGTCGCGTTGGTTGATGTATTCCTCGATAGGAAATCTTGCTTTTCGAGTAGCCTTGCGACTGTCATGTCTCTGATCCCTTCGGGGGCTGGACAAGACGTCTTCAAGCAATCCTCTTAGGCAGTTTGACCGTCGGAAGAGCAAGCGTTAGGAATTTTGCCATGCTGTTTTTTACTTGAGGTTAGGCTCATTTTAGAGTGCCCCAATGAGTCATAACCACTCCGCGCTGGTGTGGGATAATCTCTGATAGTCTTTCAGGTTTTATATGAGTTGTCGTCAAGACTCTGAAGCTAGGAATTTGGCCTTTGCTTCGTTTGCTGGCATTGCGTCTGCTGTATCGAGACGAATGTCGCGGTTGTATCTAGGTTGTTGGTGAACCGTCGAGGTTTGGAACTAGGGATTTTGCCGTGGCTCCATTGTTTGATTGTCGCGTCTGAATCCTGCTAGAGAAAGAACGTTGTAGTGACATCTCGTCTGTTGTATCGAGACGAATGTCGAGGTGGTGATCACTCCGCGCTGGGATGATCTCCGATAGTCTTTCAGGTTTTATATGAGTTGCTGTCAAGACCCTGAAGCTAGGAATTTGGCATTCGCTTCGTTTGTTTTAGCGTGTCCGAATCCTGTTGGAGCAAGAACGCTGTGATGACATCTCATCTGCTACATCGAGATGAACGTCAAGGTGGTGACTACTCTGCGCTGGTGTGGGATGATCTCCGATTGTCTTTCAGGTTTTATATGAGTTGTCGTCAAGACCCTGAAGCTAGGAATATTGCCTTCGCTTCATTTGCTTTGACGTGTCAATATCCTGTTGGAGGAAGAATGTTGTGGTGATATCTCGTCTGCTGTATCGAGACGAAGGTCGAGGTGGTGACCACTCCATGCGGGATGATCTTCGGTAGTCTTTCAGGTTTTATATGAGTTACCGTCAAGACCTTGAAGCTAGGAATTTGGCCTTCGCTTCGTTTGCTTTGGCGTGTCCGAATCCTGTTGGAGGAAGGACACTGTAGTGACATCTCGTCTGCTGTATCGAGACGAACGTCGAGGTGGTGACCACTCCGCGCTGGTGTGGGATGATCTCCGATTGTCTTTCAGGTTTTATATAAGTTGCCGTCAAGACCCTGAAGCTAGGAATATTGCGTTCGCTTCATTTGCTTTGGCATGTCCGAATCCTGTTGGAGGAAGGACGCTGTAGTGACATCTCGTCTGCTGTATCGAGACGAACGTCGAGGTGGTGCTGATATTTTTCCATCACTTCGCCTAGTTTCGACCGTGAGGTCTTTCGTTGACGTTGCATCCGCATCCTGCCGGACTGCGAAGGAATGCTGTCGTTGACATTGCGTCTGGTGTAACGAGACGAATGCTAAGGTGGAGCTGGGATTTTGCCATCACTCCGCTTTGTTTCGACCGTGAGGTCTTTCATTGACGTTGCATCTGCATCCAGCCGGACTGCGAAGGAACGCCGTCGTTGACATTGCGTCTGGCATAACGAGTTGAATGCTGAGATGATCTCCAGGCTGTCGGTGAACCGTCGAGACTTGGATTCTTTTTCTGATGGGGCCTGGGGGGAAGGTATGGTTCCCTCTTTGTTTGTGCCCCTGGATTGTATACAGGGATCGATGTGATCTCATCTGTAGGGCAGAAATTTCATTCTTTCATAATTATCTTTATTTATTTCTTTCCGCGATGCTCTATCATTTCAGCTTTTATATCGCGAAAGTGGCGATTGCCCAATCATTTCGGCTATTTCATATGCCTTTTTAGCTCGTTGATTTTTATCGCAAGTATGGGATTTAGGATCTGATATCGATTTAAGCATCAGTATCGCTACAACTGGGATATTGCCAGGACCGAATCATCATTTGCCTTTGTCGATATCGAACAAAAGTGGCTTAGTAAATAGGGTTAGGATCCTGTTGACTAAGGCTTTTGACCTCATGAGCCTTAAGGGTCTCATAAAGGTATTTCTCCATATGAGTCGTGAGGATCTCGTAGGTGTGTTTTCTCCTTAAGAATCGTGAGGAGTCTTAAGTGCGTGGTCTCTTATAAGTCGTAAAGATCTTATAAGAGCGCTTTCTCCTTATAAGTCAAGAGGGCTTACAAGGAGGGTTCAATATACAAACATATCCCTGGTTACGGATGGGACTTTGTTAGGGAAATGTTTATCCGCGCCCGTGGATTGTATACAAGGGTCAGCATTGAGCCGCTTGTAGGGCAGCATTGAAGGTTGTGGTGGCCGCTTAAGAACATATTCAGATCCCTGTAGCTTAAGACTTTTGAATCTTATGTGTCGTGAGGGTCTCATAAGAGGGTTCTCCTTAAGAGTCGTGGGGATCTCGTAAGTGTAATTTCTTCTTAGGAATCTTGGGGACCCCTAAGTGTGTTGCTCCCTTGTGAGTCGTAAGGATCTCACGCAAGTGGTTTCTCCTTACAGGATCGAGAGGACCTTGCAAGTGTCTTTTAACGAGATTGTGCCCTTTCGGGTTTTCACAAAACTCGCCGGTAGCCCTGCTGTTTTTACTCACGGAGCCCTTTCAGGTTTTCATCCGTGCTCATTTTGCTTATGGACATACCGTTTTTTTTTGTTTTTTTAATCTTCTTTTTTTATGTCAGCCTTGGGATGCTGCAATCCACAGTAGTTTATCGATGTCTCGGTCAACAGCTAGTTTTAGAACATAGTGGTCCATCGTTAGTTTAAGGACGCTCCGGTCCGTCGCCAGTTTTAGGACATAGTGGTCCATCGTTAGTTTAAGGACGTTTCAGTCCGTAGTTAGTTTAAGGACTTTTCGGCCCATTGTTAATCTTAGGACATTTCGGACCGTCGTTGGCGTATTTGAGGCGAATTTCTAGTTTACGGACTTTTCGGTCCATGGGGCTTTCTCTATGAATGAGCACGATACCTCCGGCATGTCCACCTTTTTAGGGGCATGAGGTTGTGGCGGGTTCACCTTCCAGTTTTCTGATAATGCGAACTTGCCTTGTTGGTATTGGTCCTCAATCCAGCCTTTGAAGACTGTTCGCACACTTCCTTCCATGCCTTTTCCCGATTAGCCACCACTGCCAACTCCGCCTCCACTTGGGCCCATTGCTGTGCGACGGAAGCAAGCTGATCCCTGACGGCCTGATGAGCAGCCTCACGGCCCGCGATGTCACGCTCGGCAATATCGAGTGCCCGCTTCAATCTCAGCCCATTTGAGATGCGCTCCAGAAGGCCCTCGAAGACGGCCTTTACCTCAGCGGCGTTCGTCTCAACATAAGCACGCAGGCGAGCAGTGTTGCTTGAAGATTCTTGGCACTCCTTCAGCCTCAAAACCACTTCTTGTTCCAGATGACGGAAATGAGAAGCGCTTTGCTCGAGCCACGCTCCCCGTTGAGTGCTCGAGGTCAAAGTCTCAGGGGACAGGCGCATTGACTCTAGCTGATGAAGGCAAGCCTCGATTTCCCGACAATAGTTAACCCAAGAGGCGACAGCACCCTCGTCATGGAAGGTAGCAAATATCGCCAACATCGGGTTAACCGTCGTGGCGAAATCCTCAGCAGATACTGGAGCCTCGATGTCGAGCTCCTCGATGTAGTCGCTCAGTATGCGCAAACTATTCGCGGCACCTTTCAAAGACGGACGTCGCTGGGAAGGGCCGCCCGGTATTGTAATATGAGACTCAAAAGGCACTGAGACTGGAACGACAGCCGAAAAAGACAAAATGTGATTAGATGATGATCCAATAGATATGGAGAAAATCATTGACAAGATAATTACTATACCGGTGGGAGCAGGTGGCAAGGACGGAAGGGCCGGTAGCGCAACCGATCTTTCTTCCCCCCCTTCGATTTGTAACACTGCAGTCAGGACAAGAGAGAGTTAGAAATAATTCTACCACTGGAAAAACAAAGATATCAATCAGGAACAGTACTCACCAGCGCCACCAGAGGGAGAGGCGAGCTCAGATGAAAAGGAGAAGTGTGGGACCAACACTTAATACAAATGGTCAAAAAGAACTCCTGAAAAACACAACAATGTGAATATAGTATATGGATTATACGTTTGAAAGATGGGTTTAGTAAATTGCAAACTCATACCTTCCAACATCTTTGACGGTATAAGAGAGGGCTGAGGGGTAACCATCGCCAAGGCAGTCGTGGAAGGAGCTCCCTCAAGTACTGGGGCATCAACACTAGCTGCACCTGCATTACGAAAAATGAACTTGTCAGAAAAGATTGTAAAGCAAATAAAAACAACAACTTAAGGTGTACCTGAGGAGCTCCCGGCGGAAACAGAGACGACTCCCTCCTCTATCGACATGAGACCACCGCCTGTGGCCTCATCGCCCGACTCAATGGGGACCGTCCTCGTGCTCGCAAGACCGGGAGACGGCGGAGGACCGTAGACGGGAAGGGCTATGACTGGAGTATTGCCAGATTCCAAAGAAGGAGCGGTTGGCTCGTCTTCAGGAATCGTGGCCACCTCGCCCACTACCATCTCAGGTTCGGTAGTGGCGGTTGTATCGTCCACCATCACCGAGGGATCACCGGCCTCGAGCGCTTCATTCGCCGCCACCCTGGACTCATTTATAATGATCATATCATCTGCCACCACTTCAGGTTCAGCATCAATGATCTTCTCGGCGGCAGGCCCCTCGACCTCCGCCTCAGGCTCCAAAGCCACAACGACGTTGCCCGCCGTCGGCTCGAGTTCGGCAGGTACCGCCTCCTCTGCTTCTTTGGGATCAACGGTTTCCGCCTCCCCCTCGATCGGACTCGGCCCTGCAAGATGAGGGATATAAGGACCAATAACATTAAAAACCCTTTATAATAAAAACTCTGAGAGAAATATTACCTGAAGCGGATTTACCGTTTGCGCTCCGAACTGCACGCGCCACCTCCCTGCGGGCAGTGGATAGGGCGACAGGGGCCTCTTCGGATGGGGTATCAGCTCGAGGAGCGGTGCTCGGGCCCGCTCCCATAGCCAGGGCAGCCCTGCGCGCCTTCGCCTCACGCCTCAACCGCTTCCTCTCCTCCCGAGCGGTCACAAAGGACCTCTGTGATGCCTCCTTCAAGGCATCATCGTCTTCATTCAGGGATGCCTCCAGAGCCTTTAAGGCATCTTTCATCGGCTCTCCAAGACGAACCTCCTGCGGTGGCCCAGAAGAAACAGGAACGTCAGCAGCTGGTACAACATCTGCATCGCTAGGAGGGAACGGCATTGAAGTCCCTGTAATTAAAAGGGAAGGGTTAGATCGACCATAACACAAGAAAAATGAAAAACTTGATGAGTGGAAACTTATTAAGGCCCATAGATGCCCTAAGACGTTCCTCCTCCTGAAAAGTCCTCAGAGAAGCAGCAATGGCTTCTTCATCAGTGATGCCTGTTGAAAGGAAAGAAAGAAAAGCGTTGGTCAAAAATAATGAAGAGGATATGTTGCAATAAAGAAAAAGCGACTAGTAGTTACCTGATTGCGCAAGCTTAGCCAGCCACGCGTCACGCTTCACCAACCATGCCGAAGCTCTGAGAGCAGCCTCCAAGTCTGTATCGTCCGGCGGCGGCATCACCAACCCTGCATTAGTCCCATATTCGAGCAGACCCTCGGAATAGGGAGCATGAGGTTCCTGGCCGAACGCAACGTCCGCAGCGAAGAGTGACTTCTTTTTCTTTTGCCCTCCAACCCTAGGCTCGCGGGGGATCGACTTCCGTTTAGCAGCCGCTTTGGGACGACGAGTCCCGATGTCCGCACCCACGCCAGACTCCGGCGAGGGTACAACCACTGCCTCCACTGGAGCACGGGGTGCGGTAGGTGCGTCTGTGATATCAGGGAGCGGCAGCTCACGTGGAGGACTTTGCGCACGTAATGGTCTGCCCCCAGCATCTTTTAGAGGAGGGACCACCAGGATCCTTGGTGCCAAGGGAGCGTTACGATTGGTACCGGGGGGGACTTCTTTACGGTCAATCAACACTCGTCTCTCTTCCTTTATAACAGCCCCCGTCGCATGATTGTACCAGTCTTCATATACATTAAGGAGTCGTGGAGCACAGACCGGCGGGCTAATGAAAAAACGAGAACCCGTGTTCAGGCGCATGAAGTGGTGTAACGCGTTCTCCATCCCTTCTTCATTTACAGCAGGTTCCAATAAGAAAGCCTCTAAGGGTACCCCTTGATCGTAACCCAGTTGTCGGGCAAAACGATGCGGGTTATATCTCATGAAGACTGCTGCACCGCCCTGCCTGAAGACTAGGAAACCCGGTCTAATAGAATACAAATGGAGGATCTCCCGGGCCGTCAACACTGAAGCTCCATCCTTGAAGGAGTCCTGTAATGGTCGCACCGCAGTGGTGGACGCCTTCCCAATGGTTAATACCTTATCAATAAAGGACATCCCGACTCCAACGGTATGAGGGCGAAGCAGTAAACCCCTGGCGTCCCGTGGTGAAGGGGTCACGATTGATGAGCCAATCAGATGTAAAACGCGAGGGAAACCGCACTTGTCAAAGAATGAAGGCCTTTTATGCATGCCAAAGACACCCGCCGTGTGTAACTCGAGCCACGATGCAAAGTAGTGCATCGGGAAGACCACGTGCAGTGCCCCGGGCTCATTGGCATCCGCTGCTCGGCTGAGGCCATGATATAGGTGCGCCAGGCCGGCAATCCCCACGGCCACCTTTACCCCAATGACCATGCGGTGGGCTGGATAAAAGACAGAGGGCCGCATGCGATGAGAATGCATTGGGATCGCGAACCAACTCAGCCACAGCCCGAGAAATCCTAAGAAAAAGGCCTCTTCATCCATCCCAGGGACTGCAATCTCCGCGAAAGATATGGCAGGAAAGTCTGGGAGGAAGAAAGCCTTTTGGTCTATTTCCTTCGTCGGCAGGTTAGCCAAACCTAGACCAAAAGGATCATCCAGAATAGCAGATTTGACGGCTCCTGGCGAAATGACGCTAGGACGGAGGAAGCGAGCAATGAAGTCCTCAAAATTAACTCATCGGCTCCCGTGTTCGATGAAAAGGGACTCGTAGATGTTCAACACCTTGATCAGGCTTGGGAATTGGTGCTGAACGGCATTTTTCGATGTAATCCCCCTTACCATCGGCTTAGCACCGAAGACGTATTCATCTGTCGGGAGCAGCTCTTCATAGTGTTCCCCCATGACTGGTAGGCCGGATACCTCCGCGAATTCCTCCAAGGAAATGGACACTTCCCGATCCATGGCAAGGAAAGTGTGGGTGGGAATATTCCATTGCTCCAAGAAAGCCTTGAACCACCAAGTGGGGAGCGTAGGATATTGGAAAAGAGAGACGTAGACCGCGGTGTACAGTCCTAGTCTTATCAACTGCGACTTCCTCGTCGACAGGATGTACCGGGCCCACGGCAGATATCCAATTGGGTGGCGGGGAATCAAACCAAGGTTATATGATTGCCCCCAGGGTCGTGCTTCTCCCTGACAGATACGGCGTCCTAGGATATCCAAAACCATAGGACGCTGAACCGGGACCGCATCCATAGCGGGATGAAGAAAGCTGTTCGCAGTCCAGTCTATCATCTCCACGGCATACTGCACTGGAGGTGGGTTAGCATAATGAATTGCCGTGATAGGTTCTGACGGCACCGCACAAGTGAAGCTGCGTCGACCCATAATAATCTGGTTATACCAAGACCCCCAAAGGTGAAGTTTCTTGTACTCCGGGTCATATGCCTTGATCATGGCCAGGACCTCACGGTCCAAAGGCGCCTCTGGAAATCCCTCCTCCGAGCGGACAAACGGGAATGAAGTGTCTTCAGACATGATCGCTGCAAAAAGAGCAATGTAGCCGTCAGTGTTGTAATCCCAACGTTTGACATTGAAAGAAGAAAATGCATTAATTGAATTAAAATCAAAATTAATTAATTACACCGCACCATAGTGCAGTGAGTAGGGGACCAAAGAGGGACCCACAAAATCTAAGTGACAATACGTCAATTAAGAAGACAAACTCATCATTGGATGAGATTGTCAGTTGGTCCTTGGGGGGAACATTCCCATAATAAAAAAAGGGGGAAAGAATCCCTAGAGACAAGGAGAAAATCTCCTCTTTCAGAGCAAAGCTCTGTCACAGAATGACACTTGTCAAATTCTGGTCTCAAAAGAATTAAAATTCCTTAAGAAAGAGCTTAGCTCTATAATATTCCATCAAAAAGAAAGTTTTTGAAAAGAAATTTAAAATTAAAATTTTTGGAATCTCGAAAAATCCATGAAAACTTACAAAAAAAAAAAGAGTTCTTTGTTTTTCAGATCTAAAAGATCTACATTTGATTCAAGAGCAAAGCTCTGTTCATGGGTTAGAACCCATGAACAAGATCTATGTAGATCTATAGATCTGTGAGAGCAAAGCTCTGTTGATAAAACCCCAAAGGGAATTTCTTTAGATCAAAAGATCTATGAGAGCAAAGCTCTGTGGGTCGAAATTGACTTAAATTAATTTAACTTAATTTTAAATTAAATATTACCTAAAGTTTTCTAAAAAACTTTGGGAAATGAGAGCAAAGCTCTAGAGTTCTGAAAGCAAGAGCAAAGCTCTGAAATTCTTAAGCAAGAGCAGAGCTCTGAAAATCTAAACCTAGAAAATGGTGGAGAATTTTTTTTAAGGGCCAGAGACCCTATTTATAAGGCGCTTGCGCCTCTTGGAATTCCCCCTCGATCCAACGGTCAGGAGGGGTTGCCACCGTTGCACTCACGTGTGCGCCACGTGAGCGCAACGGTGGAGGGGCATTTGTTTCGCCCAATCAGAGCAAAGCTCTGTTTGAATTCAAAATTTAAATTTTTGAAGCAACGCTTCAAGTCTCAGGCGCAACGCACCGCGTGTCTGGCGCTAATACATCGGCGCAGCGACCAAGAAGACGCGCCCAATCAGAGCAAAGCTCTGTTTAAAGGAAGCAACGCTTCAGATCCTTTGCGCTAGCGCTCTGCGCTCTGCGCTGCGCGACACGTGTAAGCGCAGATGCACTAGCGCAGTTGCGCTGCGCTCTGCGCTGCGTGACACGTGTCACGCGCTGGGGAATCTGCGCCAAACTAAATTAAGGTTTTTAAGAAATCTTTTCTGTTCTTGTTGGAACAAGAAGATTTCCTTCTGCAAAGCAGAAGCCCTTGGATCAAAGATCCAACGGTGGGGAAAATTCCCCAAATCACTCAGAAGATGATCTCTTTAACAAATTTAACTAATTTGTGAGCACTATAAAAAGGACCTTAGGCCTCAATTCAAAGGCATCGAGTTTTCTCTTGAGAATTCAAGAACCTTAAACGGAAAGAACTCCGAGAAGATTTCAAGAAAAAGGTAAAGAACCTTCATGGATTAGAAGAAATTCCTTCTAAAAGACCATTAGTCTAAAAAAATATAAGATCAATGATCTTTATATAAAAAAGAAAACAGTGATTTGCACTTCTTGTGAACCTTCGGTTCTTTAAAAACGATATAAAAAATAAAAGAATAGTGCTTTGTACTTTTATGAACCTCTGTTCTTCGAATAAAGAAGAAGTTTATTTTTCTTTGATCTAATTTAGATCAAGAACTTAAACAGTGCTTTGCATTTCCCTTCTTGAATCTAAAAAGATTCTTAGTGCTTTGCACTTCCAAGTTGCGCCGCTGCGCTCTTAAGAGAGCGCCACGTGTCGGCCATAAAACCACTTGCGCTAAGCGCCCTTAAGATAGAGCTTTGCTCTTTGGAATTGGCGCAACTCGCTGAGAGCGCGCCACGTGTCAGCAGCGCAACAGCGCATTGCACTGCGCTAGTGCGCTTGCGCTCATCAGAGCACGACACGTGTCATCACCATATGGACTTGCGCTCATTACTTAGCGCAAAGCGCAGTTGCATTAAAAAGGGCCAAGCCCAATTAAGAGAAGGCCTAACAGGCTCAATAAAGCGCAAATGCATTATTTTAAGGGGCAGAGCCCAAACAAGAACAGATGCTTTGCATCATTTATAAATGGGCAGAGCCCAAACAAAATATTCAGAATGCTATGCATTTTAAAAAGGGGCAAAGCCCAAACGAAGTAGATGCTTTTGCAAATGGGCAGAACCCAAAATAAACTGATATTCTGTATCTTTTGTGAGTAGAGCCTAAATAAAAAAATGCAATGCAAATAAAATGTTGAAATGGACTTAGCCCAATCGTGGCCATAAGTCCTTAAATTAAATTGACTGAGCAAAATGGCTCTCCTAAATCAATTCACGTCCGGTTTGAGGGTACATCTCCGAACTCCTTTGACATCTATCGTTTTAATTCCTCAACGACGTCAAAGAGGTGACAGGTCCCGACGACCACACACCCATATGGACTGCGGGGTCCTTAAACTCGTGGACCGAGACGTCCTTAAACTAATATTGGACCGAGACGTCCTTAAACTAATATCGGACCGAGACGTCCTTAAACTAACATCGGACCGAGACGTCCCTAAACTAACATCGGACCACCGCGTCCCTAAACTGGCGCAATAGAGCCCAAACGCTCTTTTATCGGATCTAAACGGTCCCGTTAAGTTGATCTCAGTCTTAAACTGGACTAACGTATCCTTAACAAACGTTTAAGTTGATCTTAGCCTCAAACACGGCTAACGTATCCTTAAATATTCAAATGGATTATAAAACTCCCAATTAACTCTGGTTCGAGGGTACATCTCCGAACTCCTCTGATACATGTCGTTGTAATCCTTCAACGACGTCAGAGAGGTGACGAGTCCCGACGGCCATACATTAAGTTAATCACTACGTTAAGTGGATCTTAGTCTAAAACAGGACTAACGTATCCTTAACGAACGTTTAAGTTGATCTTAGCCGCAACGCGACTAATGCATCCTTAAACTGAAAACACCAAACCCGAATCTAAGTAAATACGGATTTGGATTAATCCACGTCCTACGGGCGACGGCATTACTCAGTCTCCGTATACAATCCACGGGCAACCACAAACAAAACAAACACACATGACACGAAGTGAAATTCTGGAGAAGGAGAAAGTTGTTACCGCGATGCGGTAGCGTAATTAACTGCAGGGGGTTGCGCCTGCAGGGAAGAGCGTCCCCACAATCAAAAACCCCTCAAGCGAGGGGGAATCTGACGAAGTCTGCTATATCGGCCGCATCCGCCTAAACCTCCGATACACGGTGCCATAAATCAACTTGGCATCTTCGGAGAGATGGACGGATAAAACCAAATAGCATCTGCCCCGAACCTCAGGCACGGACGTCCCAACGTCCAGGCCGCCGTTCGGAGGGGAACAGATTCTGGCACGCCCGTTGAAGATTCTTGGCACTCCTTCAGCCTCAAAACCACTTCTTGTTCCAGATGACGGAAATGAGAAGCGCTTTGCTCGAGCCACGCTCCCCGTTGAGTGCTCGAGGTCAAAGTCTCAGGGGACAGGCGCATTGACTCTAGCTGATGAAGGCAAGCCTCGATTTCCCGACAATAGTTAACCCAAGAGGCGACAGCACCCTCGTCATGGAAGGTAGCAAATATCGCCAACATCGGGTTAACCGTCGTGGCGAAATCCTCAGCAGATACTGGAGCCTCGATGTCGAGCTCCTCGATGTAGTCGCTCAGTATGCCCAAACTATTCGCGGCACCTTTCGAAGACGGACGTCGCTGGGAAGGGCCGCCCGGTATTGTAATATGAGACTCAAAAGGCACTGAGACTGGAACGACAGCTGAAAAAGACAAAATGTGATTAGATGATGATCCAATAGATATGGAGAAAATCATTGACAAGATAATTACTATACCGGTGGGAGCAGGTGGCAAGGACGGAAGGGCCGGTAGCGCAACCGATCTTTCTTCTCCCCCTTCGATTTGTAACACTGCAGTCAGGACAAGAGAGAGTTAGAAATAATTCTACCACTGGAAAAACAAAGATATCAATCAGGAACGGTACTCACCGGCGCCACCAGAGGGAGAGGCGAGCTCAGATGAAAAGGAGAAGTGTGGGACCAACACTTGATACAAATGGTCAAAAAGAACACCTGAAAAACACAACAATGTGAATATAGTATATGGATTATACGTTTGAAAGATGGGTTTAGTAAATTGCAAACTCATACCTTCCAACATCTTTGACGGTATAAGAGAGGGCTGAGGGGTAAACATCGCCAAGGCAGTCGTGGAAGGAGCTCCCTCAAGTACTGGGGCATCAACACTAGCTGCACCTGCATCACCACCTGATCCCAAAGTCGCTTTTTCTTTATTGCAACATATCCTCTTCATTATTTTTGACCAACGCTTTTCTTTCTTTCCTTTCAACAGGCATCACTGATGAAGAAGCCATTGCTGCTTCTCTGAGGACTTTTCAGGAGGAGGAACGTCTTAGGGCATCTATGGGCCTTAGTAAGTTTCCACTCATCAAGTTTTTCATTTTTCTTGTGTTATGGTCGATCTAACCCTTCCCTTTTAATTACAGGGACTTCAATGCCGTTCCCTCCAAGCGATGCAGATGTTGTACCAGCTGCTGACGTTCCTGTTTCTTCTGGGCCACCGCAGGAGGTTCGTCTTGGAGAGCCGATGAAAGATGCCTTAAAGGCTCTGGAGGCATCCCTGAATGAAGACGATGATGCCTTGAAGGAGGCATCACAGAGGTCCTTTGTGACCGCTCGGGAGGAGAGGAAGCGGTTGAGGCGTGAGGCGAAGGCGCGCAGGGCTGCCCTGGCTATGGGAGCGGGCCCGAGCACCGCTCCTCGAGCTGATACCCCATCCGAAGAGGCCCCTGTCGCCCTATCCACTGCCCGCAGGGAGGTGGCGCGTGCAGTTCGGAGCGCAAACGGTAAATCCGCTTCAGGTAATATTTCTCTCAGAGTTTTTATTATAAAGGGTTTTTAATGTTATTGGTCCTTATATCCCTCATCTTGCAGGGCCGAGTCCGATCGAGGGGGAGGCGGAAACCGTTGATCCCAAAGAAGCAGAGGAGGCGGTACCTGCCGAACTCGAGCCGACGGCGGGCAACGTCGTTGTGGCTTTGGAGCCTGAGGCGGAGGTCGAGGGGCCTGCCGCCGAGAAGATCATTGATGCTGAACCTGAAGTGGTGGCAGATGATATGATCATTATAAATGAGTCCAGGGTGGCGGCGAATGAAGCGCTCGAGGCCGGTGATCCCCCGGTGATGGTGGACGATACAACCGCCACTACCGAACCTGAGATGGTAGTGGGCGAGGTGGCCACGATTCCTGAAGACGAGCCAACCGCTCCTTCTTTGGAATCTGGCAATACTCCAGTCATAGCCCTTCCCGTCTACGGTCCTCCGCCGTCTCCCGGTTTTGCGAGCACGAGGACGGTCCCCATTGAGTCGGGCGATGAGGCCACAGGCGGTGGTCTCATGTCGATAGAGGAGGGAGTCGTCTCTGTTTCCGCCGGGAGCTCCTCAGGTACACCTTAAGTTGTTGTTTTTATTTGCTTTACAATCTTTTCTGACAAGTTCATTTTTCGTAATGCAGGTGCAGCTAGTGTTGATGCCCCAGTACTTGAGGGAGCTCCTTCCACGACTGCCTTGGCGATGGTTACCCCTCAGCCCTCTCTTATACCGTCAAAGATGTTGGAAGGTATGAGTTTGCAATTTACTAAACCCATCTTTCAAACGTATAATCCATATACTATATTCACATTGTTGTGTTTTTCAGGAGTTCTTTTTGACCATTTGTATCAAGTGTTGGTCCCACACTTCTCCTTTTCATCTGAGCTCGCCTCTCTCTCTGGTGGCGCCGGTGAGTACTGTTCCTGATTGATATCTTTGTTTTTCCAGTGGTAGAATTATTTCTAACTCTCTCTTGTCCTGACTGCAGTGTTACAAATCGAAGGGGGGGAAGAAAGATCGGTTGCGCTACCGGCCCTTCCGTCCTTGCCACCTGCTCCCACCGGTATAGTAATTATCTTGTCAATGATTTTCTCCATATCTATTGGATCATCATCTAATCACATTTTGTCTTTTTCGGCTGTCGTTCCAGTCTCAGTGCCTTTTGAGTCTCATATTACAATACCGGGCGGCCCTTCCCAGCGACGTCCGTCTTCGAAAGGTGCCGCGAATAGTTTGGGCATACTGAGCGACTACATCGAGGAGCTCGACATCGAGGCTCCAGTATCTGCTGAGGATTTCGCCATGACGGTTAACCCGATGTTGGCGATATTTGCTACCTTCCATGACGAGGGTGCTGTCGCCTCTTGGGTTAACTATTGTCGGGAAATCGAGGCTTGCCTTCATCAGCTAGAGTCAATGCGCCTGTCCCCTGAGACTTTGACCTCGAGCACTCAACGGGGAGCGTGGCTCGAGCAAAGCGCTTCTCATTTCCGTCATCTGGAACAAGAAGTGGTTTTGAGGCTGAAGGAGTGCCAAGAATCTTCAACGGGCGTGCCAGAATCTGTTCCCCTCCGAACGGCGGTCTGGACATTGGGACGTCCGTGCCTGAGGTTCGGGGCAGATGCTATTTGGTTTTATCCGTCCATCTCTCCGAAGATGCCAAGTTGATTTATGGCACCGTGTATCGGAGGTTTAGGCGGATGCGGCCGATGTAGCAGACTTCGTCAGATTCCCCCTCGCTTGAGGGGTTTTTGATTGTGGGGACGCTCTTCCCTGCAGACGCAACCCCCTGCAGTTAATTACGCTACCGCATCGCGGTAACAACTTTCTCCTTCTCCAGAATTTCACTTCGTGTCGTGTGTGTTTGTTTTGTTTGTGGTTACCCGTGGATTGTATACGGAGACTGAGTAATGCCGTCGCCCGTAGGACGTGGATTAGTCCAAATCCGTATTTACTTAGATTCGGGTTTGGTGTTTTCAGTTTAAGGATGCATTAGTCGCGTTGCGGCTAAGATCAACTTAAACGTTCGTTAAGGATACGTTAGTCCTGTTTTAGACTAAGATCCACTTAACGTAGTGATTAACTTAATGTATGGCCGTCGGGACTCGTCACCTCTCTGACGTCGTTGAAGGATTACAACGACATGTATCAGAGAAGTTCGGAGATGTACCCTCGAACCAGAGTTAATTGGGAGTTTTATAATCCATTTGAATATTTAAGGATACGTTAGCCGTTTTTGAGGCTAAGATCAACTTAAACGTTTGTTAAGGATACGTTAGTCCAGTTTAAGACTAAGATCAACTTAACGGGACCGTTTAGATCCGATAAAAGAGCGTTTGGGCTCTATTGCGCCAGTTTAGGGACGTGGTGGTCCGATGTTAGTTTAGGGACGTCTCGGTCCGATGTTAGTTTAAGGACGTCTCGGTCCAATATTAGTTTAGGGACGTTTCGGTCCGATATTAGTTTAAGGACGTCTCGGTCCAATATTAGTTTAAGGACGTCTCGGTCCACGAGTTTAAGGACCCCGCAGTCCATATGGGTGTGTGGTCGTCGGGACCTGTCACCTCTTTGACGTCGTTGAGGAATTAAAACGATAGATGTCAAAGGAGTTCGGAGATGTACCCTCAAACCGGACGTGAATTGATTTAGGAGAGCCATTTTGCTCAGTCAATTTAATTTAAGGACTTATGGCCACGATTGGGCTAAGTCCATTTCAACATTTTATTTGCATTGCATTTTTTTATTTAGGCTCTACTCACAAAAGATACAGAATATCAGTTTATTTTGGGCTCTGCCCATTTGCAAAAGCATCTACTTCGTTTGGGCTTTGCCCCTTTTTAAAATGCATAGCATTCTGAATATTTTGTTTGGGCTCTGCCCATTTATAAATGATGCAAAGCATCTGTTCTTGTTTGGGCTCTGCCCCTTAAAATAATGCATTTACGCTTTATTGAGCCTGTTAGGCCTTCTCTTAATTGGGCTTGGCCCTTTTTAATGCAACTGCGCTTTGCGCTAAGTAATGAGCGCAAGTCCATATGGTGATGACACGTGTCGTGCTCTGATGAGCGCAAGCGCACTAGCGCAGTGCAATGCGCTGTTGCGCTGCTGACACGTGGCGCGCTCTCAGCGAGTTGCGCCAATTCCAGAGAGCAAAACTCTATCTTAAGGGCGCTTAGCGCAAGTGGTTTTATGGCCGACACGTGGCGCTCTCTTAAGAACGCAGCGGCGCAACTTGGAAGTGCAAAGCACTAAGAATCTTTTTAGATTCAAGAAGGGAAATGCAAAGCACTGTTTAAGTTCTTGATCTAAATTAGATCAAAGAAAAATAAACTTCTTCTTTATTCGAAGAACAGAGGTTCATAAAAGTGCAAAGCACTATTCTTTTATTTTTTATATCGTTTTTAAAGAACCGAAGGTTCACAAGAAGTGCAAAGCACTGTTTTCTTTTTTATATAAAGATCATTGATCTTATATTTTTTTAGACTAATGGTCTTTTAGAAGGAATTTCTTCTAATCCATGAAGGTTCTTTACCTTTTTCTTGAAATCTTCTCGGAGTTCTTTCCGTTTAAGGTTCTTGAATTCTCAAGAGAAAACTCGATGCCTTTGAATTGAGGCCTAAGATCCTTTTTATAGTGCTCACAAATTAGTTAAATTTGTTAAAGAGATCATCCTCTGAGTGATTTGGGGAATTTTCCCCACCGTTGGATCTTTGATCCAAGGGCTTCTGCTTTGCAGAAGGAAATCTTCTTGTTCCAACAAGAACAGAAAAGATTTCTTAAAAACCTTAATTTAGTTTGGCGCAGATTCCCCAGCGCGTGACACGTGTCACGCAGCGCAGAGCGCAGCGCAACTGCGCTAGCGCATCTGCGCTGACACGTGTCGCGCAGCGCAGAGCGCAGAGCGCTAGCGCAAAGGATCTGAAGCGTTGCTTCCTTTAAACAGATCTTTGCTCTGATTGGGCGCGTCTTCTTGGGCGCTGCGCCGATGTATTAGCGCCAGACACGCGGTGCGTTGCGCCTGAGACTTGAAGCGTTGCTTCAAAAATTTAAATTTTGAATTCAAACAGAGCTTTGCTCTGATTGGGCGAAACAAAGACGAAGCAATTTTCGATTGGATAGCTTACTGCTTGGTGGTAAGGGCAGTAATTAGGATTGTTGACATCGTCTGGCTGTAACGGACGTTTTGGATCCGGCAGATTGATGAGTCTGTTGCGCAGTGCCAGCTCGAACAGTCTCCTCGTTTTATCTTGGGGAAATGAGTAAGGATGTCCTAGTCTCTCCTCGAGGGATGGGCGTGGACGCATATTGTTTTGACGGACAACCGGCTTTAAGTTGATCGGCTGTTGTTGAGTATTGGCGACGAAAGTTGCTTTTTCTTTCCCTTTTTCATTTCGAGAGTCCGTCTTTGGAGGAGATGGTCTATGACCCATCTGATCCATTTGGGCTAGCTTGTCAATCAAGTCCTGGAAAGTATTTGGCTTGAAGAACATCATGAATTGCGAGATGGTAGCTTGAGGGTCAAGAGTGCCCACAAACATGCCCACTACCGGCGCTTCCTCTATGCGCTGCTCACATTTTGACCATGAATTTCGCCACCGTATTGCATATTGTACACAAGTTTCGCCTGGCTTCACCCTGGCATTAATTAATGCGGTAATCGCGGTATGCTCGCTAGCGCTTGCAAATCTCTGCGTAAACAGCAGTTCCATCTCCGCAATTGTCTTGACAAAGTCGTTTGGAGGTTCAGAATACCACTTGAATGCCGTCTCCGACAAGCTACCAACAAACTGGCACAGCAGAAGTTTATCGTCACCCCCCGAGTTACAGCATAAGGCTCTGAATTGAGCGACATGTTGATGTGGATTCCTTGTCCCTTTATATACATGAAATTTAGGGATCGTATATCCCGGCGGATACTTTATTTGGTCATACCAACCTGGATATGGTCGTCCAGTTTTAACAATTTGGTCAGCCGCTTCATTCGCCTGGTGAACTCGTCTTTGCTGGGCAATGTAGTCATTCAGAGCGGCCTTTGAGATGGTTTCCTCTTTGGCTGCTGAAAGAGCCGGAGGAGGGTTCGATGTCTCCCCTTTGTCGTCTTCAATGATGATCGGGGGGCCTTCAGCTGGAGGTTCTGGCTGTAACAGCATCCCAGCCATGTCTTGGAATAAGAGAGTCATTCGTTTTATATTGTTTGCCTGTTCCGCGGCCTCTTTTTCTTTCCTCTCGAGCATTCTTCGGAGGATCTCGGTGTCCGTTTCTTGTTCCCGACGCTGCTCCGAGGTCTTTGGATTTTCTTTTGGCCCGGTGAGTGCGGCCATTGCAGTCAGCATCTCCTGAAACTTCTGCTGCTGTTGTTCTTGAGCCTTCGTTATTGACCGGGGAAGCGATCGATGTCCCGTAGAAGCACGGCTTTCTTCTTTTCCGGAAGCCATATAAACAGTATGTATTACCATGCCCCCGGACTTGGGGCGTTTAGATTTGACATCCTTTCGATTTGCCGCATTCACGGGGGCTTTATCCGGCCTCCTTCTTTTGTGAATGGTTGACGTCGAGGGGGCCGTTGCAGTGGGCACCCAAACAGCTGTTGCCTTTTGTGGCTTGGCGGGATGGTTCTCTTCTTGCTGAACTTTCACTTTTTTCTGTCGGCGAAGGTAATCTTGATCAATTACTGAGTCCTCAACCTATCGCCAGACTTTGTAAATTTTGGAAGAAAGACGCTGAGGGGGTTGTTCTGGTTTCGCCTTCGGTGCATTCTCCACGGGTGGAGGAGATCTCTTCAGCACTACAGTATGGGTGTTCCTGCGCACCTTGTTAAGCAGTTCAAAGCTGTTCCCGGTTGGAACAACAACATCGATCTCCACCGTTGGAGCTGGTGGAGTAAATCCAGACGGAGAGCTGCCCCCAGCCTTCCGTACTTGGCGCCAGTGACGACGGCGAGCATATCGCGCAGATGGTGTTGGTTCAGCTATGGGGATGGCTTTGTCATGTCCCCTGTTCTGGTGAGGTGCTGCTGGTACCAGCCTCTTGAAGACCAACGTCCGTCGAGCAGCAGTATCCAATCTGTCAAAGACAGACCTTTGACCAGGGACAGGAGCCGGAGTGGCCAGCCTCGTAAAGATTGATCCTTTGACGGGAGAAGCTTCTTTAGTGACCTCGAGAGCAGGAATGGCTATCCGCTTTGGGATGGCCGCTTCAGGTATCGTGGGATTCTTGACGGGCCCATTGGAGTTTAGGCTCAGCCTATCGAAGACTGATGTTGTTGGCTTGGCATTGGATGACCCGTTGAGAGGGGCCGTGATGGTAGTGAGCCGATTAAAGACCGATTTCTTCTGCGCTTCTTGCGGCAGTGGGATGTTAACGCTCACTGGTGGGAGCATGGTCCCGAAGAACAACCCGGTGGTAGCCTCCGTTACCTGCTCTACCAGCATTGTGAAAAGGGAGGCCGCCTGGGGGCCGTAAGTTACACCTCCAGCTGAGGCGGAACGGGAGTTGCAGTTGCAGCTGGAGCATTTTATGCAGGTAGACGCCATTGATCTTTCGTTTTCTGCACGGAGAAAAACACCAAACCTTAATACTTCGAATCCAAGGGCAACCATATCAAATCGCGATTCGTTCGCGAACACGACACATGAAGTATGGAGTGGAAAGAGGAAAAGGTCCCACCGGGCGTGCCAGAATCTGTTCCCCGCCGAAAACATGGAGACGCTATAAACGTCTCGCCTGAATTTCGGGGCAGATGCTAATTGGTGCTATCCGTCCACCTCTCCGAAGATGCCAAGTTGATTTATGACACCGTGTATCGAAGGTTTAAACGGATGCGGCCGATGTAGCGGACTTCGTCAGATTCCCCCTCATTTGAGGGGTTTTGATTGTGGGGACGCTCTTCCCTGCAGGCGCAATCCCCTGCAGTTAATTACGCTACCGCATCGCGGTAACAACTTTCTCCTTCTCCAGATGGTCACTTCGTGTCGTAGGTGTTTGTTTTGTTTTTGGTTGCCCGTGGATTGTATATGGAAACTAATTTATGTTGTCGCCCGTAGGGCGTGGATTAGTCCAAATCCGTATCTTTTTAGATTTGGGTTTAGGGGTTGGGTTTTAAGGATACGTTAGTCTCATTTGGGACTAAGATCAACTTAAACGTATGTTAATGATACATTAGTCTAATTTTTAGACTAAGATCAACTTAACAGAATCGATTAGATCCAACAAGAGAGAAATTGGGCTCTATTGTTCAGTTTAAAGACATTGCGGTCAATTAGTATAAGGACATTACGGTCCAATATTAGTTTAAGGACATCTCGGTCCAAGGTTAATGACTTTATAGTCCGTGAGTTTAAAGACATCACGGTTAAGGTTAAGGACATCATAGTCCGTGAGTTTAAAGACCCCACAGTCGAGGTTAAGGACGTCATAGTTCGTGAGTTTAAAGACCTCACAGTCGAGGTTAAGGACGTCATAGTCCGTGAGTTTAAAGACCTTACAGTCGAGGTTAAGGACGTCATAGTCCGTGAGTTTAAAGACCTCACAGTCGAGGTTAAGGACGTCATAATCCGTGAGTTTAAAGACATCACAGTCAAGGTTAAGAAACGTCATAGTCCGTGCATTTAAAAACCTCACAGTCAAGGTTAAGGACATCATAGTCCGTGAGTTTAAAGATCTCACAGTCAAGGTTAAGGACATCATAATCCATGGGCTTAAGGACCCCACGGTCTGTAGAGTGTTTGGTTGTCGGGACTCGTCACCTCTCTGAAGACGCCGAAGGATTACAACGACAAATATCAGAGGAGTAAAGAGATGTACCCTCGAACTGGTGTGAGTTGGTTGAAAGATCTATAGTCCAATTTGGGACTAAGATCTGTTGAAATATTCATGAGCGGATGTGCTCAATATATGAATTTGAGGACTTATGGCCAATCTTGAGCTAAGTCCAATAAATGTTTAACATTTTATTTTGGGTTGTTGAGCCTTTATTTGGGCTTGGCCATTTTAACAATGCTGAGCATTAGATCTTGACAATGTTTTTTGTCTTGTATTGAATGCTAAGCATTCATCAGAGCTCTGGACTTATTAAAGAACAATTTATGTTCTGTCAGCTCAACACGTAGTGCGCTAGGCGCTTTGCGCCAATCAAAAAGCGCAGTGCGCTACTGCCAAGTAGCGCACATGTAAGGGACACGTGCCGCGCTCAGCGCTAGGCGCCAGATGATGAGCGCATGATGGCAGTTTATGAGCGCTGAGCGCTAGTCCATGAGTGCGTTGCGCTTTCAGTTTAGTGGCGCACATGTGAATGACACGTGGTGCGCTTGGCGTTGAGCGCCAGCCCATGAGCATAGTGCACTATTTCAGAAGTGCAAAGCGCAAGTCGTTAATTGGTGCATACGTGGTTGACACGTGGTGCATTTGGCGCTGAGCGCCGGTCCAGAGAGCGCAGAAGCGCGGTTCAAGAGCGTAAAGCGCATCTGATCAATTTTATGATCTGGGAACAAATTTATGTTCTTTTAAAAGAGACTTTGTCTCAAGATTTAAGAACAACAGTTCTTATTTTGCAGGAGTGATTTCCAATCTCTTATTTTTATGACAGGCTTTGACTTTATAGATCCATGATCTGTGAGAAGAATTATGTTCTTCTTCTATTTTATGATAAGATCTTTTGATCTCTTTTGTGAAAGACTTTTGTCTTTGTAGATCTATGATATGTTTAAAGAAATGAATTTTTCTTTCTTAATCATGAGATGATTTCATCTCTGTGTTCATCATCCTTCATCTTTACCTTGAATAAAAATCTTCTTGCAAGAGCTTGCTCTTTATCTTTGAGTTTCTCAAAGTTTATGGGGGGGTTCTCTATATAAACTTGGGGTCTTGGGGCCTTTATATAGGGCAAGCTGATTTGTTGAATCAGTTAAGGAGATTTATTCTCTCATTCATCTGCACCGTCGGATCTTTGATCCAGAGGCTTCTGTTTTGCAGAAGATAATCTTCTTGTTTTAGTAAGATTGAGAAATCTTTCCATGCAGAATTTATTCTGTCTTTGGTAATTTTTATATACCATTGGATCATTGATCCAACGGTGCTCTGATTTACAGAGCATAATCTTGTTCTTTGGAAAGATTTTGAGGAATTTTTCCTTAACAGAATTTAATTCTGATTAGTTAATGATTTATCATTATTATTAGATTTTTGATCTAACGGTGGGGAGTTTTTTAATTCCAGCGCTAGTGCACCCGTGCTTTGCACGTGGTGCGCTGCTTAGAGCGCAGCGCACCTTGCGCTAGAGCACCTATGTCTTACACGTGGTGCGCTGAACCACTCAGTTATCTTTTCACTTGTCTGGTTTGAGAGCGCAGCACACTTAGCGCTAGCGCACCCGTGTTTGACACATGGTGCGCTGCTTAGAGCGCAACGCACCTAGCGCTAGCGCACACATGGTGCGCCGCTTAGAGCGTAGCGCACTTGGCGCTGCATCTGAAGCGTTGCTTCAATTTTGAAATTTGAATTTCAAATAGAACTTTGCTCCGATTGGGGGAAACAAGGCCTTCCCACCAGAAATGCTGTCTTAGATCACGGTACATCTTCGTGCCTCCTGGATGTACGGAATATGCGGAACTGTGTGCCTCCTTCATCACTTCTTCACGAACGTCTCCTTTCGGCACACACAAATGGCAACCATAACACAACGAACCATCTTCATGTATTAACAAGTCTGTTCGAAGTCCCGCTTCAACCTGTCCTCGAAACATCTGCAATCTTAGGTCATGTAACTGCGCTAGTTTAATACTCTCGATCAACGACAACTGTACTTGCAGCTGCATCAACTGTCTCGAAGAATGTGGTAGCACGATCTCCAACTTGAATCTCCGAAAATTTTCGATAAGCTCCTTCTTTGCAGTCAACATCCGAATTGCAGGCAACCGACTAAGCACATCCGGCACTACGTTAACTTTCCCCGGATGGTATATGAGATCAAGATCATAATCAGCCATCAGCTTCAACTATCTACGCTGCCTCATGTTAAGCTCTTTCTGCGTGAACACATACTTTAGGTTTTTTTGATCGGTGAATACTTCGACCCTTTCGCCCGGTAACTAGTGTCTCCAAATCTTCAAAGCGAAAATCACTGCTGCAAGCTCCAGATCATGAGTTGGGTAATTCTTCTCATGGGTCTTCAACTGTCTCGATGTGTAGGCTATAAAATTTCCATGCTGCATCAAAACGCATCCCAAACCTTTCCCAGATGCATCGCTGTGAATCACCAATCCTCCGGAACTTTCTGGTACGGTCAAAATAGGAGCGGTTATCAACGTTTGCTTCAACGTCTCAAAAGCTGACGCACAACTATCCGTCCAAACGAATGGTGCCTCCTTCCGTGTAAGCTTGGTCAAAGGCTCAGCTAAACGAGCAAAATTCTCCACAAACCTTCTGTAATATCCGGCAAGTTCAAGAAAACTTCTGATCTCTGCTACGTTCATCGAAATCTGCCAATCTTGAGCTGCTGCAATCTTCTCAGGATTAACGACGATTCCATCTCCGGATACGACATGCCCCAAAAACTTCACTTCTTCAAACCAAAACTCGCACTTGCTCATCTTTGCATATAATCTTTCTTGCCTCAATGTCTGCAGTGCGATCTTCAAGTGTTCTGCATGCTCTTCAAGGCTCCTCGAATAGACCAGAATATCATCGATGAATATCACTATAAACTGGTCTAAGAACGGTGAAAAGATTCGGTTCATCAAGTCCATAAATATCGCCGGTGCATTCGTGACTCCGAATGGCATCACTAAATACTCGTAATGTCCATATCGAGTTCAGAACGCAGTCTTACAAATTTCTTCTGATTTAACTCGGACTTGATGATATCCGGATCGCAAATCCAGCTTCAAGAATGCTCTCGCGCTACTGAGTTGCTCGAATAATTCGCCAATGCGAGAGATCGGGTATTTGTTCTTAATAGTCACCCGGTTTAATTCTCGATAATCGATGCACATCCTCCTTGTGCCATCTTTCTTCTTTACTAGAAGAACTGGAGCTCCCCAAGATGAATTACTGCTGCGAATCCAACCCTTCTCTAGCAATTCAATAACCTGTTTTTTGACTTCTTCCAACTCTACGGGTGCCATTGAGATTGGCGCTGCACTAGAAACAAGATTGATCGTGAACTCCACATCTCGTTTTGGCGGTAAACCCAAGATGTTCTCGAACACGTCCATGAACTCTCGAACTACAGCTGGCGCTTCCTCCATATCAACTTCCATCGACGAAAGAACATTGTTTGTCGGCCTAGCCCTAAACTCGACTGGCCCGACAGAACTGCTTCCTCCAGCAAAAACAAACTCCGGATGTCCGGAAATCTGGAAAATCACTTTCTTTGCCCTACAATCAATATGAGCGTGGAAAGTGCCGAGAAAATACATTCCTAAGACAACATCATAACTGCCAGTATCGATCACCAAGAAATCTGCAAATAACTCTCGTCCGCAAATAACAACTGAACAATCCTTGCACTCATTACTAGTTATGATCTTTCTATTCCCAGTGTGTATGTCCCAACAACTAGACAGGGTCGTGCAAGAAATCGAATGTGCGACAATAAACTTGGACGATATAAAACAATGGGATGCACCAAAATCGGATAATGCTAATGCGGGAAAATCATGAACAAGTAGGATACCCGAAATGACTTCACCTGAAGCCAAACACTGAAGAAGATAACCACGGTAAATAGGATTCAAGCTTGCGATAAAACATGAACCGGTAAGCAATGAAACCGAGAGAAGGAAGGTAATATCACGACCATAAATCAAGGAAATAAATCAAGACTAGGACTCAAAGTTACTTAAATAGAGTACCGCATTGTAACCATGTTGCAGTTCATAGGTACAATCACATAACTCCGTTCAAGTCGCCCAAATTCTAGTATCAGAATCAAAAGAATAGGAAATGAGAAACAATAGAACCAAAAGATTTCAAGTCGAGATGCAAAGTTGTTTGCATATCGTCAAGACAAGGGTCAAGAGAAAGATATGATTCAAGAATTGCGATAACAATGTGGCAGGACATGTTCCTAATTACGGGTTTTCTAATTCATGTATTGGATCCAATACCCAACTACAAAAGAATCAAACCCGATTAACCTAAATCCTATGTCTCTGATACCAAACAGACCCTGTCACGCCCCTCTTCCCAGAATGCGCTAAGATCGGCACGTGACAGAGCCAACCATGCTACCTGTGGTTAGGAAACATCCCTCCACAGTCACATTACGGCTGTCTATAAGATATCAAGAACAATAAAATAGAAAATAAACTATCTAGTACATGTCCATATGCCAGAATAAACGAGTCAAGAAATAATATGTGGAAGCAATAAATCCAATAAACAATAACAATCTGGAAAGTACGTCCCAAAATACGGGCTCACATCAGGAAATTAAAATGCTGAAAGAAAACCAAACTAACTAGCTACTAACAGGATCCTCACTGCTCGGCCTGTTGGCTGAAATACTCCTGAACGGCCTGCGACAAGGATAGAGGATCTGGGCCATGCAGAACCCAGACGTCAGTGCGTCACAATATCAACAATAATATAATCAGGAGGTAATAAGATATGCAGGCAGAAGTGTGAACAGTAAAATAAAGTATAACGGTAACATGAATAAAGAACAGTGAAGGGTATAAGCGCATGTGACGTGCGGTGAGTAATCTGAACTAAGCTACTGGGTTAACTACTCTCAAGTCTGTGAAATCAATTTAATGAATCGTCGATATAACTCAATAGTATCCCGTGCGTGCCCGAGACCACGGTCCAGATTTTGGGTTGAAATCGAGACATGCCGCTAGGCATTAAACAGAAAACATGTACATATGAATGATGTCAGCAGCAGCATCCCGGGGATTGCCTAGACCGTAAAACTGTTCAGTATAAGCATAGAACTATCGAGTTACAAGTCAGGTTTCATCATTGATTTCCCCATACCCCTAAGTTATGTGTTCAAGTCAGGTATTGATAAATCTGGAGCTAATGCCAACACAGGATCAAGCAGGTACATGTTTGTCTATACAGACAACAGGATATGTCCATCGGGACAACATGTCAGGATTGTCGGGATTAGAAACAGGATCAGGTAACGGGTCAAGTAGTGGTGTATCAGGTCATGTCAAGGGTGCACAGTGTATCAAATGGGTGCCCAACAGTAAAATGTATCAAGCATCGAATCACGGTAATAGTACGGATGTACGGTAAAAGCATGGATGCACAAATATCTATCAGGGGTTATATCTACAACTCCATGACTACGTAGGATGCACATTATCAAGCATGGGGTACTAATGTAACAGTAATATAAATTAATATGACATGGCATGCAACTAGATATATAGAATTAATGGTATGGATACACAGTAAAACACGGATGCATAATATCTATCAGGGGTTACATTTACAGCTCCATGACTATGTAGGATGCACATTATTAAGTATGGGGTACTAATGTAACAGTGATACAAAATAATGTGATATGTAGATGCAGCTGCATATATAATAAATGATATGGATGCATACGGGTATCCGAAAACAGTAAAACTTTAATATGGATGTATAATGCAATCAACATGTAATATTTTATTCATATGGATGCAGATATAATAGTATAGCATATAGCAAGATAAACTTGCCTGAACGGATCTCACGACGGGATGCGTAAGCGTCGTCCGACGTCGGGCAAACGTCGCAATGTCCACGCGGGTGTACAGAACTGAATCAGGCGAAGCAAGAGCTCAACCACGCTGGCTGGGGATGTCAAAAGGTTCGTCCGGATCAGCGGTGGCGAGCACGGCTCCGGCGATCATCGAGAAAATACGGAATCAAGAAAGAGAAAGAGAAGAAAGAAGGAGAAAGAGAAGAAGATGAAGGTGCTGCTCTAGAGTTGGTGTTTGGGGACAGAGGCGAGGCAGAGGAGACGACGACGACGATGAGCCGTCGACGGCGAGGTCTACGTCAAAAGGCAGTGGGTTTAGGCGAGGGTTGTGGGTGTGGCTCAGTGGGCTCGGGAGAAGAGAGGGGTTGAAGGGAAAAGAGAAGGAGATGAGGAGACAGGGATGGTGACGAGGGGCTGAGACGAGGTGGTCGGCGATGAGGGCGACGGCGACAGAGGAGGTGGCCACAATGGTTTCTCGGGTGTGTGGGGTTGGCTCGGGTTGGGTTGTAGGTGATGGTGGTGATGATGGTGTCAGGATCGAAGGTGGTGATGAGGATGGCGGGGTATGGTCGTCGACGGGGTTCCGGCGGTGGAGACGATGGGTGTCGGGGTTCCTTGTGCAGTGGATGTGCAGGGAAGGAAAAAGAGGAGGACGAAAGAGAGAGGTGGGGTTGAGGTTGAGGTGGTGGTCGAGGAGTCGACAATGACGAGGGTGGAGGCGGCGACGGCGGCGCGTGGAGGGAAGGCGGCGACGAGCACGGGTCGAGCGAGGGCGGGAAAGAAAAGAAGAAGATGATGAGGGAGACGTGGAAAAAGTTGAAAATAAAGAAATATATAAATATTTGTAGAGAGAGAAAGAGGTTGTGTATGGTTAAAGAAAATGTATAGAAATATATATGTGAAGTGAGAGATAGAGATAGTGGGTTAGAACTGTTGGGATTAAGATTTGTTTTAAAGATTTAAAAATATATTTTATTCTTTGCAAAAATATACATGTATAAATATCAGTTTATATTTATAAAGAATTTTATATTATAGATTTTGAGATTTCGGGATAAAACAAAAATAGTCCAAAACACGTCCGGATCGAGTCTAAAATTACGGTTTAAAAATACGGATAATATACGTGTCGGCCAATATTAAAATAGGATATCAGGGTAACGAAAATGCATACCGCCAGAACGGATGCACGCACGTGCACATAGCCATCCAAACGAGTCCGATTTACTGAACGGAACGAGAACAAGATGCGCGGATGCTACGACAGGGTTAGGGGTATTAAGCAGGCCATGCTAGATATTTTTAAAATATTTTTCTTGACTTTAAATGTTATATTAAAAAAATGTAGATGCTAGATAATGCAAGTATGCAGTATGAAATATGAAAGTATATGGATCCACGTAACAAGTCAGGATAAATCATAAACAGGAATCAAGAAGGGTTTCCAGCAAGCGGGTCGGGTCGGATGCAAATACAAATGTCGAATACATTATTTGCACCCAAAACACAAATAAATCAGGAAAATACCATAAATAAAGAAATACTCAAAATAGAACTGGTATAAATAAATTAGGGTGTTACGGGTTTTATGGTAAAACACTTTTTGTTTTTGGAAAAATAAGAGTTAAAATCTTGATTTAATTTTAAAGAAAGAAAAAGGTTTAGAACCTTGAGGAAGGAGAAGGAGACACAAAAATCTTAGATTTTGAGAGGAATGAATTATTGTTCTTCATTTTATCATCTTGTTGCCTTTTATAGGCTTACAAATTTACATATATCCCCTTAGGCTTTTCAAAATGGCATTTTGCCCATTTCATGGCTCATGTGCTTATTTTTTTTGCACATGAGCCATGAGCTTTACATAAATTTGGTTTTTTGCCCATTTATTTTACATTCATGCATGAACATTACATCAAACTTATTTATTACATAATTTTCTTCATGGCATGGGGAAGGCCAATCGCTTCATGTTCGGGTTTGATTTGGGCATAGGCCCGCTTGACCTGGGCTTGGGCCCGTTTGACTTGGGGTTGACTTTGATTTTGACTTGGTCAACCGGAGTGTAATTTTTGACCCCAACATCAAGCTTCAATAGCCATTTTCGTTATTAATTGTTCTAACTTGGGACGTAACTTTGTTGTCCACTCTTGTCTCTCCTGACGTCGTGCAAAAAAGTATTTGTTCTCTCCGTAAAAATTCCGTCCTACTAAAGTCTGAATAGCCAAAAATCGAGATCATTTTAAGACCCCGTTAATGCTTTCTGAAGTATTCGTAGTCATCATGCAAAATCGCCCACCACCATCTTTCGAAAGTGCCCATCTTTTTTCTTCATTTTTAAGACTACTTTCAATCCAAGTATTTACTCTTCGACATATACGTTTAAGATGCTCGCTCAGATCTATATATATCAAGTCATCTGGTACACATGCAATTTGTGAGAACAAAATCTGTAAAGTTTTGCCATTAAATCCAGCAGTTGAGAAGTTAGCTCTGATATGTCGCATACAATAACGATGATTATGAGGTTCCGATCATGATTTTCTTAGTGCAGTCAGAATCCCTTTCATCTGGTCAGATATGAAAGTAATGTGTGTTTCCCGCACGGATGGAATGTAAAGATGAATGTAAGCAATGAACCACTCCTAATTTTCAGCGTTTTCACCTCCGACTACAGCATATGCCAAATGATAAAGGCCATCATTTGCATCAGCACCGGTAATAATGAGCAAAGTCCCTTTGTATTTTCCGTATAAGTGTGTCCCATCAATACTGAAAACAGGACGAAAATAAGCGAAACCATCTATGGTCATTCCGAATGCCCTAAATGCTCTGGCAAAATATCTCATTCTTTCTGATATTGAAACATCGGCTATCTTGAAGACAGTCCCGGTATTAATAGATTTGATGGCAGTAAGGTATCGTGGCAATGTTCATACGAATCATCCCAATATCCGTATATTTTAGACAACACTCTGTTCAACGCATTCTATGACTTCATATAATTTTTTTCAATGAATAATGTATCTTTTATAAACACTTGAATAGTTTTGGGGGTCAAATCGATATCCGCTTTCACAAAAGGCAATATCATATTACATATGAATATAGAAGTGGTATGTTTATGATTTTTATTCACTATAGGATTCACACAATTATGATTACCAGCATACTTGTTTATCTGCCAATGTCCCGTCGGTGATTTCTTCAAGATATATGCATGAAGTCTCCACGGGCAATTCACGTCTGTTTTACAAACGATAGTGTACTTGGTCGTAATAGTCTTGATTGGTTTAAAAGAAACTCCATATTTAATTGATCAAACGATGACTTTCTAAATTAACTTCTCCTTGTTCTCGAACAAATCGCCGACTTTCAACCCATTTTCAATATTGACTACCGAAATTTTATCAGCACGAAAGTTGACATTATCCATTACCGCTGTATATAATATGTGAGTATCTGTCATGTTATCAGTAAGTGGATTTTCAAACGCAACGAAAGCATTATTAACACATGAATTAGTAATCCACTGTCTATGATTCTCATCGTCAAGACCATATCCAATTTGCATGCTATCATTTGCTTGAATCTTGTCCTTATCACTAACATAATCACTTTCATCTTCATTATATTCTAACACCGCTGGATCCATAGCAGGTATATCGGTTGGATGTGCGGAACCAACATTAGAGACTTGCATGGTACTTGATGTTTCGACTTTATATCGACGAAATCCCGACCTATCCTCTGCAAACGGTGCTTATCCCGTATTGTATGACTGCATGTGCTCGGTATTTTGGGGCAGAATATTGAAGCCGAAGCTTAGCGTTGGCATGAAATTAAAACCAAGTTTAGCGATGACATGCAATTATAACCGACCGGATGTACATAAGAACTGCATACATATTTATGAATACTTAATAACTATGGCATATATCCACTCTCAATAAATAGTGTTCCACTAAATGTACATGCGGTATAAAAATATGCAAGGTAATACTTATTTCGTAAATTGCCAATTCCCTGGCGTCCCACTTGATTTGCTTTCACCTACGTAAGTTTGATCTCTATACTGTTCATCATTGATGAGAGACATAAAACCGGTAGAATCAGCATTCATATTGAGCATGCGTGTCATTTCTTCTTGCGGGTAAAGCTCGGATGCTCGAAAATAAGGATCGGGCATTTCAAAATGAGGTTCGAGCAGTTGAGCGGACGTCAATATCTTCTTCATAAACAGCTCGATCGATTTCGATTCCAATGCAAGCATGACTTGTGTATCCTCGTCATCGGATACTTCAATGGTTGTATATTCATGCTCCGCCGCCATTTGCATATTAAGGAGATATTGAACTCTAACGGATTGATTTTGGTAGCTTTGTACACTACTTGGTACAGCTCGTTGTATATGCTAGATTTCTTAAATCTAATTATCTAAGTTTTTTTCTTCGACATATTCAGGAATATTATTTTTTCCAATCGATAATTGGCCACCGAAATAGCAAACTATATGGATGTAATTATCCGTCATTTTTCCACCTACCAGAAAAATCGGTGCATGTTTTGAGAATTCTCATCAAATAAGTTACTTATTTATCTTCACATTTATACTCACATAATTACATAAAATTACAATAAAATTCAAATTTCTAGCATATAACAAGTTGCAAGAACTTATATCCTGCTCATTGATCCGTCACAAGTAAAATCGGGAAAACCCTTAATATGTACCCAATTTATTTGAATTGCATTTCCAATATGAAATTTTAACTAAATATTATTATGAATTATTTTTAAATAAAATTAGTGTTTAGCTAACCTTCTAGATACTCGCGGTGGTGATGACGATGGTGAGAATGAAGGTCACCTGTGAATTTCCATCTAAACCTGCACGAGTGAGAGAATATGAGATCGAGGGATGACAGAGAGAGGGATTGAGAAAGTGTGAGTGAGACAGAGGTGAGAAAGACACCACAGAGGGAGAGATTGTCGGGGGAAGAGAGATCTCGGAGGGTTGGGGGGAAGAGAGGTCTGGGGAAAGAGAGAGATTAAGGGAGAGAGCAGAGAGTATCTGAGAGAGAGATAAAAAGATAGAATAGTGAGGAACGAGAAAAGTAAATAAATCGTATCTATTTAAGTGGAGAAACAGGGCGTACTTTCAAAGTGGGTCCTATTATTTTTCATTTAAATATATAGACGCACTTGAAAGCGCGCCCATTGATGAAAGCACATGAAAAACTGTGCCCTTTACAAATGTAATGGATGCAGTTTCAAACTGCATCCAGTACAATTGTAAGGGGCGCAGTTTCAGTTTGAAACCGCGTCCCTTAAAAAAAATTATTGACGTCAACGCTGAGCTAGCGCTGACGTGGCTCTTACGAGACGGAAATTGGCTTGTTTTTTATTTTTTCTAGCTGACACTGCTAAGGTTTGTTCCAATTTTTATTTTTTATTTTAGCTAATTGAGTCTTTGCTGTTTTATTTGCTTATATGTTTTATTTGGAAGACTACATCAAAAGCATTCGTTTTGAATTGATTTTTGCTGTATTTTAAGAATTAGTTTGCAAACGGAGATCTGATGGCATTGATTCTCTAGATCAATTGACTAAATATTTCCAACTTTCCAATTCAGTTATACAATGGATGATGAATTTAAACCTTGGCTACTTGCAAGGAGAATAGAATGCCCAAAGATTTCACCTTCAATCTGCGGTTTTTGTTGTTAATTCCGCTAAGTACTAACTCATGATCTAAAAAAATTATTATTGCTCATTCCGTTGATGATCTACCCCACCCCCCACCCCATCCTAAAAAAGACCCAAAAAGTCGGTATACCTTTAATGTTTCAAAAGATCTGATGACACCCCATCCCAAAAAAGACCCAAAAAGTCGGTATACCTTTAATGTTTCAAAATGTTTCAAAAGATCTGATGACACCCCATCCCAAAAAAGACCCAAAAAGTCGGTATACCTTTAATGTTTCAAAAGATCTGATGATGTCGTCTCCTTTCTCAGCACATACGGTGCTCTTTAGATATTCTTTAAGAAGTCTTCCTATTATGTTTGCGAACCGATTTTTGAATGTGGCGCATTGGTATATTGAGTTCCATTTTTAAAGAATGTTAATGCCAATGACAGATATACAAAGCGGCTCTTGGTAATTGTTTCGAAGAGGAGGACAGGGAACCGATAGAGTTCTCCATGACTCCAAAGCATTTTGAACGCCAAGGCAAAACTCCATATGCATGTCATGCTGTAAGTTGAACTAATTTGACTTTGATTTTATTCCCTTTATCATGCATCTATTATTTATCATAATTATTTGTGCCAAGATTTAAAGAATACTCACCAATCAACCAATTACTTAAAGAAATTGTACTCGAATTCTCTTCTATCACAACGAATTGGTTCTATGTGCACCGAGGGAGAGTGAGAAATTAGTTATAAATTAATATTTACAAGGTACTACAAAGAAAACCAGATAAAACTCGCACACTCAGATTCAAGTGTACTGCTTTTCAAATCGAGTTCTTGATCGCCTAAATCATAGTGTTAACACCAACCTCGCATCCAATCATGAAACTCTAGTCAATCTATTTGTGAAGCCTTCTTGATAAAAGTTTTTTATATAGATTTTTATTATGGTAGCTGTCTCGTTGTTGCCATATTATATCGATATGCAATTAAGATGTCACATTTATTGCCATTAGCGCCATACTTCCTGCGGTAACTTCATCAACTGTTCGTAAACGCATGTATTAGGTAGCTAACTTGATCGGGTAGCTGGTGTGTCCCATGCTCTTTAAACATGATCACAAGCTAGAAATGTGTTCCCAAAGCAAAAATCCACACAATACACGCCCAAATCATCAGTCCTACCCACAAGAAAATAGACTCCCTTTCACAGAACTGATGAGACCATCAATACATTTAATTTCTCTTTCGCACTCGTTTGAATTGATGTACTTGCCCTTTGAGCAAATCTCAATTGAAATTCTTAACCTAACATCACCAAGCATCAGAAAAGGTATGAACAAACAAATGCAACCTACTTAATCATGCAAAAGTTACGATGAAGACGGTAGGCGAGGTGCTGATTACACAAATAATTACTTATGCAAGATGCAGGGGGATCAAAGTTTTAAAATTTCAGATTCAACAACTCAAACAGGATCGATCTGAGGACATCATGTATAATTAGTTAAGAACCAGTTTCATTACAACCCAAGATAACATCCACATATGAGCTCTGGACATCTGTTGATAATATAAACTGCATCAAACAGCTTATAGAGTATCCAACAAAGCCAAGTTTTTACAATAAAAAACAAAAAACTAATATAATTTATCCTGGTGCCATAATCTATATGGCTGCATAGCAAGTATGAAAATTCTTTAGACAACTATTGGTGAACTCTGGGAACCTGCAGATGGCATCGGCCGCCTGAATGCCTGAATTAGGAACAAACAATCCATTAGCGATTATAGTATATAAATACCTGGCCTTGACTTCAAAAATTCAGAAAACCGCTGCTTACTGTGCCAAAAGTTTATGAAAATGAAAAGAAAAATGGGCGAGTTTTTTCTTTAAACGAAGAAAAATGGGGCAAAAGGAGAAATTATTATGAGTTTTAGGTTACTATTCTTAAATATCCTAGAAAGTAGAAGCAAGTATGAAAAGGAACAGCTCTTCTTTCTTTTTGCACCTATCACTTTATATGAAACAAGAGAATGCACACGGTTCCCTGAAAGTAGTACACCCCATGTCCCCAAGACATCGGCAATACAACTGATTTGTCATATTCATGAGTGAAAATGCATGTAAAGGAACAAGAATATGAAAATGGGCATACAAACGTTTATAATAATATAATAATGACAAGACTATACAGTCTATGTACATGCTAAAAGCTAACCTACTCATTTTCAATTCTGTGTTGATATATATGTCTTGGTTGTTCAATGTCCTTTGTACTAACTCAATGTAGATATATTTATAAAGATATTTTATTTTTATTCAATTGCTATTTTAAACTCCATTTTCACTTGAATACAATCTTTTTATACATTAATGAATGGAAATGCAGATCTCAATGGGTTATTAATATGGAACATGTAAAGAAAATTGAGAAAAAGTGGCTACGGCCTACATGTTTGAGAAGTAACCATGAAGTCAGAAGTGCCCAAAATTGAAAAATAGTATAAAATCAAAAACGTCTACAAAATGTCAGCACGCCCAAACAGTGTCCACATAGTATCATGTTTGGCCATAGATATAGAAGTCTCTGAGCAGCAGAGATACGAGTAGCGCATTCTCTAGTATTATAAATTTTTTATGAATAATTGTTCACAAGCTTCCAAGAAAATGCAAAGGTCATTAACTAAGCATTCATAAGAAGAAGATTTCTTTGTCAAATAGAGTAGAAAAAACATGTACCGACCTTTTAATATATAAAACTTGTTGGAACAATATGCTCTTTCCTTTTTACCAAGGGGCTGTTTGGTTGCAAGATTATGAAATTTGCGTTCCAAAATAGTACGGTTGAAAATTTCTGGATTTGGTAATTTGTTGTTTGGTTGGTTTTGGATTCCTAGTATTGGATTTGTAGATCCTTGTAATCTTTGGTTGGTTGGTGAAAAAAAGTGGGATTTTGATTTGAGGATTTTAGAGAGAGATGGAGAGAGAGAGGATTATTAAATAAATAAAGTAAACGGGTCTCATCTAGAAGTACAATGAATAGTGCAAAATCCTTACAAATTCTCAAATTTTTTTAGGATTCAAGAATCTTTGTTTTGTGGTGGACCCCCCAATAAAAAACAAAGGAATCCTACAAATCCAAATCCCCCAACCAAACACAAAATTATGGAATCCTTGGATTCCACAATCCAAATCTTCATAATCCTACAACCAAACAGGCCCTAAGAGAATCTAGAATCATTGTATCATGCTAATTACTCTCTGTATTATTTTTTTGAACCCTATAGAGATATCAGATATGGCATTTCATGGAGATCACTTTCAAGCCTACAAACAGTTAAAGAAACAAATAAAAGAAGTTGACTATACAACTAACTCACAACAGAATCAGGACTCCAATAAGCAAAGATATTTATGGGGGTTATACTATATTTACACCAAATGCAGTGCCTATTTTCTATTCTGCACCCAGCAATACTGGAATTCAGACACCACATTATTCTTAATGAATAGAAGCTAGAGTACCATCTAAGCAAAGCCCATTATTATTGATGACAGCATAACTTTGCACATAAAAATCCCTAATTAGACTAAATAACATCTTAAAATTCAATGCAATGTTCGCTGTCCCAAGAAAGTAATACCAAAATCGACTCATTACGGGTGTTCTTGTTGAATGTTGTTGCTGCAATTACAGTTTGAATATATGAACCACAAGATTACGGGCACGGACAATTTTGAGGTGAACAATCTCCTTACAGTGGTTCGACACATAGCCAACTACCACTCCTGTGGAACTACAATAATAAGTCAAACTTGTTTCGGGACCTGCGAATTCCTTTGGCCACTCTATTCACATAGGAGGTAATTCCAGAGAGGACCCTTGATTTTCTTCTCCCCAAGATGGTTGTAAGGTGCCGTCAAAGGAAAAGAATGTTAACAAGGTTCTTATCCTCTCATTGACCCCGGTATTAAATCGAGTGTCCCGAGGTCGATAACAAACCAATATAAACCAAATAAAAGTCAGAACTTAAATAAGCAAAGGTCAAAATAGATATTTATCCTTTGGAACTACAATAATAAGACAAACTTGTTTCGGGACCTGCGAATTCCTTTGGCCACTGTATGTACATCGGAGGTAAATCCAGAAAAGACCTTAGAGTTTCTTCTCCTCAAGATGCTTGTAAGGCACCGTCAAAGGAAAAGAATGTTAACAAGGTTCTTATCCTCTCATTGACCCTGATATTAAATCAAGTGTCCAGAGGACAATAACGAACCAACATAAACCAAATAAAAATCGGAATTTAAATAAGCAAAGGTCAAAATAGATATTTATAGGTCAGGCATATCGAAATAAGGCTCAGTTCTCATCAACAAGTGTGGAAAGATTAGAAATTGATGCAAGCAAAAAAACCATAAAGAAATATAGCAAAAAGGATTTATGAAAATAAACAAGAGTAACTGACTATTCCACGGTTCGTGTCTTCTTATACTTGGGTCCTTCCTCTGTGGTATTCATCCCACTAGTAAGAACCACACCTGGTGAGCCCTCAGGCCTAGTAGATGGCCCAATCTGCTTCACTCCATCATTATTCTGGGGCCCATCAGAGGAACCGGATGTGCCCAATAAGCCACACTGCAAGATAGTTGGTTGAGAAACACCACTTATATTAGTTCCATAACCCAATTCATATGTATGCCCTTCTTTGAATTCCTTAACTTCATGAGTTGCTTTTGAAATTTGCTCACTCTCTTGAGAAATGCTCACAGGTAATGTATAACTCGTCAAATTTGCCGATGGTTCATTCCCATAAACAGCACCATTGGAATTGTTCTGTGGCCCATCAGAGGAACCGGATGTGCCCAATGAGCCACACTGCAAGATAGTTGGTTGAGAAACACCACTTCTATTAGTTCCATAACCCAATTCATATGTATGCCCTTCTTTGAATTCCTCAACTTCATGAGTAGCCTTTGAAATTTGCTCATACTCTTGAGAAATGCTCACAGGTAATGTATAACTCGTCAAATTTGCCGATGGTTCATTCCCATAAACAGCACCATTGGAATTGTTCTGCGAGTGGCTAGGTAAGGGCAACGCATTGTACAGTTTTTGCTTGGATCTTACAATTTCGCTCATAACAGCCCGTGTATCAGAAGAAGCTGCAAGATTATTTCAAGTTATAATAAGCATCTTCTGAAAGCAAGACTAGTTACTAATATGGCTCCTAAAAGTCCACAACCATAAAACAGAATTACACAAACCTAAAATGGACTGAATAACAGTACATGCTGCCATCTGTTCTGCTTCTTTCTTGCTTTTAGCTGCATTCCCAGTATAAGTTTGACCGTTGAAAATTGTAGCTGAGGTAAACACTGGAAGTTTCGCTCCTGCTTGATTAGTTGTGTAAGTCGGTTTTTCAAGATTCATCTTCATAGTGTACTCATGCAGGATAGATTTGCAAAATATTGAACCCTAGAACGTGAACAAGTCAGAAACGAAAAAATAATAATGTTTAATACATGAATAAGTCCAAATTTAGAAGTTGATAAGAACACGATCGAGAAGTGCAGTGCACGATGGTGGAGCACTGGAGTGTAGGGAGATTAGCAAAAGGGAGATCAGAATTGAATACTGGACGACACCAGCAGTTCATCTAGTCTCAAAGAGTCAACAAAAACACATTATAAATGAAAATAATACCACAATTTATAAATTAATAACAAATGCATATGAATGAAAAGGAACTTCAGCTTATACTTCTGGACCTATTGGCTGCACTGACACTGATATGGATATGCTACAAAATAAATGTTTGTTTGGTGAAAATGTCAAGATACATATTCACAAATAATTAGAAGCTAACTGCATTGAATTCCATGTAAGCAATACAAATTGGCGAATAACCAACTCGATCATCGGTATAAGAAGACATGAAATACAAATTGGCGACTAACTAGGCTTAGCTCAGTTGGTACCAATTTCCTTTTCAATGTGAGAGGTCGCAAGTTCGATCCCTTAAGGAGTTGATTTCAAAAAAAGACATGAAACAAAAAATTGGCAAATGTGACTTGCACCCCTCAATAGTAAATATTTTGCAACTATTCAAAGTGAATTTTGATCATCTACAAAAAGTTCAAGTTAACAAAAGAATTATTCAATGTGGACCAAGATTTTTACATTTTTATCGTACTCAATACTCATCAATCCAGTAAGGTAATACAGAATCAATATGTTCAGAATTTATCGATGTTGTACCTATTTCCTGTGAACATTAACTACAATTTCATAATTCTGATTTTAATAGTGCGTATAGGAAGATTTTTAATAAATTGTTAAGGCTACACCTACATAAGCTAGCCTTGCACTTATGGAAATAAGAACTATACCATATTCATATGTATTAGAACCAATCTTGCATGACAAACACAATATCTTTAAATTTACTAGCATTTGTAAGGGAGTTCAAGGCCCGAACTGTTTCCTATAAGTTGCAAACTTTTTTGAATTGCAGATGCCCAAAGCACAGGTGTAAACTTGTTGCTTAAGACACACCAGCCTCTAAGACGGATGTGCCTACAATTCTTTAGCATCAGTAATGGGAAGCAGAAGAAAACTATTTTCTTCATACAGCTCCACTTGTTGATTTATAGATGCTCATCATTTTCCTTGGAAATACTAACATATATATAATATATAATAAGTATAAAGAGAACAAACAACATGATGCGCTATTTTATCGAATTTATATTATGTAGCACTCCAGAACAGCAGTAGTATGAAATAGAAGTGTTTACTGAGCTATAACAAGACTTGGCATACCTCATAAATCAAAGGAACAGCTTCATCCTCAATCTTTCTAGATAAGCTTTCAAGAGCAAGTTTTGCTACATCTTGCTCTGCTGCTTTTCGATATTTAAATGTCTGCGGAGATGTGAATTTCATCCCATTAACCAAAACAGTAGACCTGAACCGTGGTGCTTGTGCATTTCCTTCATTTGGTGTCTCATACACCGGTAAGGGAATTGACGACTTTTGGGCAAACTCTTGCAATCGATTCTTATGCAGGAACTGACCTGTAAAAGTATGGTAAAATCCAGAAAAAAATGTTTAATAAAATACAAGGGAAGTTAGATAACTAACAAAAAAATGCAAGGTGCAACTCTCTATGTAGAAAAGGTAACTATAATTTAAAAGGTAGGTAATGGCTGGAAAATTCTGACCAAAATACTCAGAATGTTTATATAGATGATACAAGGAAAGTTGGAAACTAAGAAGAAAAAATACACCACGCAACTTTCTATCAACTTTCTATGTAGAAAAGGTTGCAAACTAAAATAATTTTCACAGGCAGGTAATGACCGGAAAATATTACCAAGATCTAGTTTTGGCAGCACGAGGTTTCCGTTCTAAAAAACCTAGTTTTAAAAACTGGGATCTCTATAAACAAAACAGTGGTTTCAAAAATTGATTTGCCAAACTAGGGATTCACTGGGATAAGGTTGTAAAGTACAGATATTTAATGAAAAGGTTCACGATTTGGCAAATCTAGAAGCGTAAACATACACTAATCGTCATTCCCAACCCATTAAAATCCCAAAATCTCTGACTAAACCTTTGGAATTCCTATGTGATCCGATGATTATGATCAATGGGTTGTGATATTCTCTCAAAATGCCAGCTGTGCATTTGTCATCGACGAAATAATGGCATCAAGAATCAATCAGCAAGTTATAACACTGATAATGATTGGATTGAACTGCTAATTGCAATCACAAATTCCCTTTACTCAAACAAATTTCGACGAAAGCAGGGGGAGAAATCGCACGTTGTAACAGCTAATTCCGATCAAAAAAAACCTAGAAATGATAAGATTACCGGGATCCTTCGACGTTGCCGGGGTCTCCATCGCGTGAGAGAGAGAGAGAGAGAGGGGAGAAGGGGTTAGGGTTTATTTGGGTTTATTGAGCCCAAAATAGCCGGTGGGTCTCAGCCCGGGATGTTAGAAGGCTGCAGGCACCGTTTAAATGGATAAAAGGGGGCATGCAGATCCCTGGGCCAGACCTAACTGCAAAATAGCCAGCAAGTCTCATCCCATGCTATTAGAGGGCACTATAGTTACTTGTACGGTTTCGGCAAGCTCTGTTTCTTCTTTTTAAATTACCCTCCCCTACCACCCATCCCCAAAAAATTTCAATTAAACAAACCTCATGTAATCTTTACGATTATAACCACAAAACTTGAGAGTCTCCAAATTGATTTCAATTTGATAGTGTGACGTCGTCTCAAATAGCACCATATCAACGGTTAAAAAATTAAATTTAGAATTTTCTTTAATAAATACAGTCATAATCAGTTATAACTATACAATCATCTCTACTGATCTTAAATAACTACAATAATCATTGTGGATCATTTTTAAAACAAATTAACCACCGCCACCTTGAAATTTTTATTCTTCTCAAGATTTTGAATTCAAATTAAAAATTTAAACATGATTTTTATTTGAACACGTGCACACAGCAGGTGCAAGCAGTGCAAGATAGTATATATTCTTCGAAAAGAGTTCGAATGCTTTAGCAAATCATTTTTTAAAAAAAGGGTCCCTGTCAATTAAACAATGATTAATTAACTTTCTTTAAGCCAGCCTTTTATTTATATAAAAAAATACAAGATAGTCTTGACATCAAGTTTACTGAACAATAAGCATACAAATTAAAAGCATCTTATGCTAGGAAACCGAAGAGATATCAAGAGCAACCAAAGCTTTTAAGGCTGCTGGAAGGTTGAAAACTGCAACGGAACTTGGCTATGATGTTCACATTTCCTTCTTCACTTCATCTGCTTTGTGCCTCTTTTTTTCCACTAGCCCCATGTACTTCAATATTTTCCTCTGTCTTTCCCATAGTTGTATTTACCTGTAATCCTCCTAAACTTATAACTTGCTCCTGTTACCTCCGTGTAAATCCACGTTCCCATCAATAAATCTTTCTGTATTTTTCCAAGTCCCCCGATTATTTTCCTATTTTTTCCCTGTATTTCTTTGTGTGAAATTGGTTGCTTAAGACTTAGTATTTATTTTAAATCCCCAGCCCAATTTTCCCTCTCCAACCCCAACCTGAAAACAAAATAAATTTTAAAAAAGAAAATTTCCCCAAGCCCACAACTTCCTCCGGCCCAAACTTAAAACAAATAATAAAATCCCATCGGCCCAACCCGCGCCCACAACCTAGCCCGACCCGCTTCTTAAACCTTTCTCCTTCTTCCCCCACGTTGTTTTTCCCGCTCGTTTTACCCGAGCTTCCCATGCCGCAAACCCACGTCGCCCACGTCTCCGCGCCCGTCGCCCACAACTGTGCGCCTCGCGAGCTCCTCAAGCGCAACCCCTTCTCGTGTCTCTACCTCTCTCCCTCGCTACTCACTTTCAATCACTCTCGTGCTCACTCCTCTCTTTCCTCAGAAAAACCCACTGCCATCATCCCTCACCCCCGTCGACGCCGACGCCGACGACTCTCCCCGTCCGTCCCCCCTCGCCCTCTTCTCTCCAGAACTCAAGCCCCCTCGCCTAACACCCCCTCACCACTCTCAGCCACCGTCGAGCCTCCCTGCACCACCTCGGCCACCCTCCTGCACCCTCACGCCGACGAGCTCCCATCGCGTCGCTGGCCACATCGTCGACGCCTCTACATCCTCAGCATCATCACTTTCGTCAAACCCGAGCCCACTAACTCACTCCCTCACTCCAAAACCTACACCAAAACCCTCGTTGCAACTTCACCCCCTGCAGCACCCATTACAGGAGTGACCGCCGCCGACCACCGTCGACCCCAGCGCACTCATAAGAACTTCCCAGCACCACACTCCGCCTCCAGTGATCGCGAACCATCCCTGGACAACTCCGACGACGAACCCGAAACGCGAGCCAAGGCCGTGAACCCTAGCCGCGCCGTTCGTCGCGCGTTCGTGCCGCTGCCGCTGCCGTGCGTCACCAAAGCGCCTCCACGCAAGTTACCTACTTGTTTCATACTATTTGTTTTACTAGAACTTGAAATACCGTTAAATTCCACATGAACATTTAGTGTGACTTAAAACGGTGTATGTGTTCGATGCAAAACTCGAACAAAAACCTTTCTTTAAATTTGACGGAACTCGATTGCATATGTTGGCCCGTCTGGCAATGAATATTGTGTAGAAATTTGACTGAAAAATGTGATTGTTACTGGCTTAAACGATCACCCCTAATTACACCCGTAAAAACTGAGAATTTCCCGTACCTGAAACTTGTTAAAATCATAATTAATTGCTTACACATTGAAATGATGTGTTCGAGGGCTCAAATCGAAGCCGACTCGACGACCTGGAACCCTATACAAGTTCTTAATTGTTTCTGTACTGAAATTATGACGAGAATTGGTTCGGAGAGCGGCTCTGGACTGCAGTCCAGAGCAGCTCCGGTTGTAGATTTCTATCTCGTAATGCTTACTACCTTTCTGCCTGAACTTGTATATTGTGGAACCCTACACTTTATTGAATATGAATCCGTTAGCTAATTAACGCAAGTAATTTCACCCCTTTTTATCGTCGTTTACTATTTAAACTGCAATTTAAAAGAACAGGATGTATAGCAGTCCCAAACTGAAACAAAACTGATACACTGTCGTTGAACAGTGTATAACTTCTGACGTAGAGACGCGATTGAGAATCCGTATGGTGCGTTGGAAACCCTATTGAAAACCCTAAATTTCATTCAACTGTAGCGTAACTAAATTCTGAGCCCAACTGGATGAAAATCGTGTCGCGAAACGGACGTTCAGTTCAGAAACTGAATTTCCTGCAGCGAACACTTAAATTGAAATGGCTGTAACTTGAATACCAGAAACCCGATTGTACTGAAACAAATTTTTCTGAACTTCCGACAGAGTGTACTTATTACCGTATTTATATCGTTTCACTAAATTTTGAGCATATGAATTACTGCAATTTTTGTAACCTTATGACGTGCATAATAGTTCATATTACACATGACTTGTTAACTGCATAAATGTACATGCCTTACCCGACTGCTATATACATAGTGATAGTGCGCGTTATTATTCAATGGACATTGCATTATCGTGCGTGGATGGTATTGGTTTAGGAATGTCAAGTACACCAATGGAAAAGTGAATGATTCGTGACAGTGATTAATACAGTGAACAGTGACAAAATCGTGCTATTTGTGCATACTTGTATACGACTAAATCATAATCATCAATAGTGTAACCCTGGGGGAAAAGGGGAAATCAAAGTGGAAAGAGTATTGTATTTAGCGAGGACCGTGTTTTAGGGGATGATCATTCGAACAGTGATTCTTATATATATTAGGTAGGATGTAGCGATCCGGCTGATAGGGTTATGTCCCGGACGTGTGGGCCGTTGTCTCGGGTATGTACGAGATTCCCGTTAAACATGATCCTCCTTTCCACTATTCGATTTCAAACATGACTTAGAGACAGATAGGGACACAGATCATACTTTGCATCATTTAGTGACGTAGTGATTATCCGCATTTTACTTTCACTGTTATTACCTTATTTGCCTGTTTCATGTCATTATTATAATATTGCTATTACGTCGCTCTGACGACCTGAGTATGCATGCTCAGACCTCAAGGAAGAACCAGAGCATGAGTCGGATTTACCCTTCGAGCTAGCGGAGATTTAGTCTGGACTACCTTTTTCTTTTTTTTCTGCTTTCCTTAAAGAGACCTTGTATCCGATCTTGGTTAGTAGCTCTTTTTTTGTTTATTTGTAATTTGTGAACAATGGAATTTGATGTAATGATTTAGTGATGTATTCCCTTTACTGTTGTGCTTTGTTTACTGATTACCATGTAATGCTAGAAGCCGAAGTGTGACTACGGAGGGATTATTCCTTAACCGTAGGAGCATGGCCGGCCTAGTCATCCCTCGTATTTCGTATTTTGGGAAGCGGGGCGTGACACTCCGTCAATTGACAAAAGGGTGTCTTTTTAGAATGTTCTGTTAACACTGTTAAGGATTAATGGCAACACATTGGGAAGGGACATATATTATCCCGAAAACCTATTTTCTTCATTCGAATCCCCTATTTTTCAAATATTCCAAGTTAGGTTTTTCTACTCCTGGTCTGTAAGTCCACGGTAGCGCCCCGACCGTCTAACAGACGCCAAATGCGGAACAAAAACTTTTTACAACCGGCGCTATTGCGTACTATAACCCGGATCTGCCATTAAAGCTAAACTAACAAACTACAAAGTGGGTAGAAATGTTATACCGAACGATCCGAGTCCTTCGGTCTTCAACCATCATCCCACGCTTTGTTGCGGCTGCTCCGATCTCCTGAATCTCCAATCTTCTCGTCCAGATAGCACCACGTCGACGGATCTTTAAACGGGCTCCCGCCTCTGAACCGAGGCAACTCGATTATCAAGTTTGCTAAAAGAGATGACCAAGATTGATGTAGAGAATGAGTAGAACACTTTGTCTCGTTACATCCAAAGCTATGGACGAACGGTTAATGAAGTTGCCTTTTGGAGTGGAATGAAATGAGAAATTGGTATATGAAATTTCCATGAACCACTACTATAATCTTTTTCCTACAACCATAATCCTTTCCCCATCCATCATCATCCTAAATGAAAGGGTCCGGCCACTTATAGAAGCAAGGGAGGTGAGTGTAGGAGCTAGGAGGTGACCACAACCATAAATGAAAGAATGAGTCATATAAACCTAGTCACCAAAAAACCATTAATGAACTAATGAATCATGTAATCTAGTCATGCTACATTAATTGCACAATTAATGCACAAATGAGTCACTAGCCACCTCATCACCCTAGTCACCATCTAGATGCTTCTAGAACCTTCCACACTCATCAAGAAAAGATAAATCCGTATTTAACCGAATGATAAAGACGGGTGATAGAAAACTGGAAACTGGCAACTTCCAAAAGCGATCCTGAAACGAACTTCAGGATAACCCCATAACAGTATAAACATACCCGCATTTGTATTACGACTGAATACAAATGCAACTGAGACAAAGATATTATATCTACACAGTATAATACTGGGATCCAGCTTAAACCAAAGCCTACCAGTATTATCTGCCCGAAATAAGACACGTGCGTAAACGCACGTGTATTTTCCGAACCTTGCCATAAAACCATACGGCCTCTACAACGATTCGCCCGATCTTGAGAAACTGTGTGGGGGGGACTCTAATGACTCATCAACACACTGGCACTGGGTATAACCACTAGCACGTCAGAGGTACAAGCTGTACGTAACGGTTGCCTATGTATTGATTGGAAGAGAAGCTGACGAGCGAACCCATCCATAAACCCTACTGAGCCTGACGGTGACAATATCCGTACAGTCCGGTCCGTTCGCCTAAAGAGTATCGCATATCGAGTCTAGGGGGGTGGATAAAGTCAGACCCCTAATAACGCGATAAATCGTGTCGGCATGAAGCTCATCACCATCTGAGAAACTACTGATCCAAATCAGTAATTCTCCACTATCTCGGCCGAGGATTTCTAGTGATGGACACCCGTGCACTGTGCGACATCAACCCCCAATACCGGGAGAGACGAATCCCCGACGATCCGCTCGCTGCCTCCATATGGCTCAGGACTGTACCCAAAAAATACATTTTTGCACGTCTCCTTTGAGCGTGGTAGGGTAGAAATCAAAGTACAGTGGGAACTCACACGAGACAAATGACGATTTCAGGTCGACAAACTAACCTTTACACATGTCATCAGGGAACTGCTATCTGACGATATGTATAATACCAACCAGCATATTCCCGACGAGTCATGTCCAGTGTGCTCATAACCCAATGAGCACCTGTATACATCTTAAGTGAACCTGTATACATCTTATGTGAACCAACTGACACCAATGGCTTGTGAGACCGGCCATTGCCCCTCGTCGGGGTCTCGACTGTATACACTAGTCTACTCTGGAGTATCGATGCCCTGTCTCGAAACTTTCACGACTAGGGACACTTTAAGGATGTGCTTACAGACCCCAGCTCCCACGTATATGATCGCCATCATACTGCTGGCAGTCAAGCAAGAATCCTATGGGCTCTATCATCATGCAATAGTAAACTAAAATATGTATACGATGACAAAGACAAAACAGATAGCATACTATCATCTCGAGCAAGACTGTCATATCGGTATAGGTCCTCCATCAATCATTGCAATCACGTACCTGCGATCCAATAATTGACTTTGAGGGCACTATATCCAACAATCTCCCACTTGCACTTAAGGCTGATTATTGCGATGCCGCATACTCACAGCCCGTGTGATACCGAACATCCAACTCCTCTACTAATCAGTTTCACAAAACTAGTTTGTAAAACTCTTGTGTTCGAGAAATAGCCTCAGTGAGTGGATTCGCCCTGATATTTCTTTCTGTGTCTTTCTTAATCTCAAGTTCGCGGAGAAAGCCATCTCCCGAATCGAGTAATACCTGTCTTAGAATATGTCTGAATATCTGATGGGACCTGGTTCATAAATGAACTCCAAATCCAAACTTCTTAGACTTTATTGATAACTGAACCTAATCAGTATCCAGCACCATGCCTCCCACGGTATCCTCTTGGACCACCTGTCCATAATACTGTCCCTCGTTAGAGGGAAAACTATAACTCTGACAATCACTATGTCATCCATGTCACCTTGGAAGCCTGGAATAATAACCGTTTCCCGAAGGAGGCTGTTGTCATCAAATTCGTAGAACATGCACTTATGTTCTAAAACTGCTTCCTTATGTTTCTCCAGGATTGGATTAATATTAACTTATCGCATCTAGTGCAAAAACAATATCTGGTGTGGTACTTGACATCTCATGATTGACTCAATTGCCTAAGCAAGTGATCTGCCAATCATGCACATCACTCTCTCCTTTAATCTCTAAGACACCTTTAGAGAGGGTGACTCCATCACCTGCAGGTACACCACCATGCCAGGAGTCATCTATTCTAAAATACTATTAGAATATTGTCAAAGTACCAATATTGGGAAACTACCCAAATCTAGATCTAAAATTATAGATCTAGTAACCAGAATATCTGATATTATATCCATATCCTTGTGGAGAAACAACTGTGTGACGACTACAGTACAACCGATCGTAGTATAGGAATTTTACTTCCTACTTTGTGTATGTCATCCAAATACCAGGACATCACACCCTACTACCTTCTTAACAGATCCATCTCCTATTCTGATGAAGTCAAAGCCATGACTGTCACATCAAAATTAGATGATCTTATCTTCGCTATATCTGCTCAAGCCTATAAATAGACATAAGCTTCTTACCCATTATGCTTCCGTTGCTCCCTCTGACTACGATAACCCTCTGGCAGAATAATATATGCGTACACTTCTAAAGCTAGTTTAGAACGACGTTATACTTATCCTCTTGCCGGGTCTCATAGTCTGGAACAACAGTAGTGTCAAGTATGGGTAAACAAGAATCTCCCTGTCACCGTCCTTGAGGCTACCGGAGTACCTCTCGGGTGATTGAGGTTACCCACCATATCTGCGGAGTGGCTATTGGAATGTCAACCCTGATTGAATATATAGGTCCTATTAAATTTTCCGTAATCGTTTGCGGTTCAGGAATCACTTCCAGTTCTACCTTACTCCCATTATTGTTTTCTGAAAAGGTCCATTTTACTAAAACTGTGGCGAGTCAAGAACAATATCACTATTGATCTTCCATGTGGTAGAAAATCAACCCTCGTCAAAGCCAGGGTTAACCCACAAACTGCCATTACAGAAACGTGCCTTGAGTTATCCAGTGTCTGGTTTTAAGCATAAGCTGGACAACCCCCCGTGCCTTAACATCGTTAAGATATGAACTATTCTATATCCAATATAGAAACATTAGCACTTATTTAATTGGAACCAGATTCAAATCATACAGCTGTCTCCAGTGCATATCAACTTAATGGAGAGAGGCTAATCAGCATTACTCAGCTTAGGAATACATCCAATTATGAGTAACCTGAAAGAGAAACAGGTTTCTCAAAAACCATTACTATCATCTGAATACCTATCACAAGAATCTACATCTTCAATCTTTTTGAAGAATCCCGATACTTGTGATATCTGGTTCTCTACTTTATTCTTATACCCACAATTTCTCAAAACTTAGACCTTGTATTTCTACGAAACACTTGTCTAATAATTAGAGAAGTCATAAGTAAACAGAACATAGTACGAGGACCAACCCCTTTGTCCTGATGGACACTGGACAACATACAATACTCTGTATAAGTCCGCTGAGTTCAATAACTCAAAACCTGTGCATCGTAGGTTGAAAACTGTACTTATGGTTAAGAACTACTCCGCTGTTCAATACTCCTTAACCAATTGCCAACTGATATGGGTAAATGTCATCGACATAATATCAAAAAGTTATATCTCACTTTATAAAAATAAATGTACAGATATATTTTTTTGAAATTGGTGCACAACAACGGATACTCAAAACCAAATACATGCCTGCCGGCAATAACCCAGGCGACTTCCTCAAATATCACCAATTACAATGAATTCCGATATAATGAGGATGATCACCTAATTCCCAATAACTTCCTCCCACTCATCATCTGTAAAACCATACAGATGTGAGAATCATACCTGGTAAATATATACCCTAGAGTAAGCATCTAATCGGGAAAACAGTTTTCCTTTAACAATGCACTAAAACATGAAAATGTTTCTTAGGGGTATCCTGGTATTCCTAGTAATGCCTCTTTCATAATCCAATTCATGACTATAACCATATATTTTATTGCCATCTCTCCAAATCCCTTTATTTGTCTTTATTCATTATCTTTTGTACACCAGCGTTAGGCTAAATGGTTTTCTTCCTTCCCTACCGTTCGGCACCAGCCTTTGGTTTAGAAGAAGACTATCCAGTAAGCATAATGGGTGTAGTCTCCTAATCCTAGGAGTACCCGCAACTTGAGAGAAGGTGGTGATAAAAGACAACTGAATAATACCTTATTTTATTTCTCCCGAACTGGGGAAAAAAGCAAAGGTGAAATAGGAGTGGCGATGAAGTACGCGGTTTGGTCGTGAATGATAGCAGTCATAATTTACTTTGCTCTCTTTCTATTCCCTTTATTTTGTCTTTAGTCATTACTTTCTGTACACCTTACTTAGGCTAATTGGTTTTCTTCATTCCCTACCTTCGGCACCAGCCTATGGTTTGGAATAAAACTATCCAATAAGCGTAATAGGTGTACTCTCCTAAATTAAGGAGCTCTCGCAACCTGAGAGAAGATGATAACAAAAGACAACTGAATAATGCCTTATTCTATTTCTCCTGAACCTGGATCCATCCTCGAAGAAGTCCCTTCGAGTTCGTATATAACCATACGATGGATCTATCCAATGGAAGTGGATGTCCGTAGTAATATGGGGTGTTCTTTGAAATGCAAAGGGTAAAAGAAGGAGTGGTAATGACTTATGCAACTCGGACAATCCAAAAGCCAGTATTTTAAGAAGGTTCGGTCAACTTGGTTACCGAGTCATAGTTTAGGGTCGGTCAAAGGTTGCTGCCAAAGAGAGAGAAAAAAGAAACACTCTGCGTGCACTCTAACCTAGATCAGAATGGTTATCACTTTATCTAATCAGGAAACCTCCCACTATTATCTCAAATTCTCCTCCAAACCTGAAAGAAGAATTAGTCGGGATTACCCGAAGAGTAAACCAACTCATCAGTGAGAATCGGGATCCAACTATCATCGCATGATAACTTGATGGAAGCCACTCAAGTTATCACACTCCAGAAGGTATGCGCATGCCTGGCAAGTTTCCTGTATGTTTGAAATTCCCGATATGATTTTTGCCCCATGCTCTTATGACCTTGGCGTTGGTTAAAATATCATAAGTCATATGCCAAGTTCTACCCGTCACTATCCAGGTCAATTTGAACCCACCCGCACATGCCATTGACGTTGGCCAAAATGGCAAAACGACTGTCCCAAACCAACTCATCTATCTATACAACAGATGAATACCCAGCAGCTACCAAACACTATGCCTTGGCGTTGGTCAAAATACACAGCTTGAATACTATTGAATGCCCAAAAGAAATGACGGAGGGCTACGACTGGTTTTTGGCGAAAAACCTTTAACGTAATGAACTTGATCTCGTTGAAGGAACCTGATAGCTTTTTATAAAAATACAGTGGCGAAAATCTTTTGCTAAAGAGGTCACTCCCGGTGAAGGGATCTCGGCTCTTTCCTCGTGGAATGAGGTGCAGGATATTCCAACTGAATACCGCTATGCAAAGCAACCTGTAATCGACTATAGTGAAGTTACTACCCTGACGTAAACTTCTGCCCAAGGGGTCACTCCCGGTGAAGGGATCTCGGCCCTTACCTCGTGGAATGAGGTGCAGGATATTCCAACTGAATACCGCTATGCAAAACAAAAAGAAACGTCTTTGTAATAACACTTTTAAAATTTGTTCCAACAACATCAAATATAGGTTTGTTTTATCTTGCATTGATAAGAATCAACGCAGTCCCATCAATCAATCACACCAGAAAAGAACGAAAAATAAAATGTACGTATATACCATCCGCATTCGCCACAGGGTCCCGTCATCACCCGTTGGGTTACTTAACTAACGACAGAGTGGGGACTGGACCAGCGCGGGTGTAAAATATATACAACATCTAATAGTATATATACCAATATACAATAATCGCTCCAGGCATGATAATATGCAACATTACAGAAAAGTAATAAGTATCACAGAACAATACAGATAATCTGGGATCCCCGGGTTTCACAGAACCGCTACTGAAACCCGACGTTCCCCTGGTAGTGTAGATAGCATGTGCAATGAAACTTAGACCCCTACGGGTGCGGCAAGTTACCCGCCAAAACCTGAAGCGAGGCAGCCCCCTACAGCAAAATGAATGGACCACCCGGCATTTCACGGAATCCGGTAACTTGAGCACCCCTCCTTGGGTCAACCTGTACCCCCTACGAGTGCGGCGAATAGTCTGTCAGTTCTAGAGTGAGGCCCCTCTGCCTCTCAAAGCCATGAGATACGGACCCGTTGCCCTCCAGAACCCGGCTATCCGTGCACTCTGTCGCGGGGCAAACCTAGTACAGAAATAAAAATATGTACAACGGGTACATCGACCTCAACCCGATCGTGCCCCAAAAGAATATATACAACAGGCAGTGACGGCAGTCCACATGTTGGACGCCCGCCCCGCAATATTAAATGTACAAATAAATCCAAACTGCACTATCATTTCACCCTGCTATCCACCATGACAAATCCGCAACATCACAGCACAACACAGAACATCAACGCGAATGTCACGTTCGCAAACCCGTCTAAAAGGACTATAGCAATTATACGCGGTTTACCGCTCAAATGACATTCCCGGTCGGAGATATAAAGTAAGTACTGCATACTAACAAGTTTAAAATTTCGATCAACAAAACTTCCCGAAGTGGGCCCCACGTACATCTGCTGTACAGTTACAAAAACTGGGCCCAAAAGAACTTTACCGGAAACCCCAATTTCCCTTGTAGAAGCCCCAGAAGAAAAATGGCACACTGATTCACCATTATGGCCGCGGTTCCGCGGCCAAAGCTTGGCTTTGGCGGCGGATCCGCGGCCGTACGGTCGGATCAGTGTGTCAAATTTCTTCTGTGTCCTTTAAAAAACCTGCTCAATTTTCTGGTATGTGCAAAATAATTTTTAGACCTGTTTTAAAATCGATAGAAACTTTACACATGGAAATTGCGATTTTCGAAAATCCGTTCGATCGATATTTTAAACACGTTAGCACAAGTTAGTATAGCTTAATGGTAAGGCTCTGATACCACTGTAAGTCCACGGTAGCGCCCCGGCCGTCTAACAGACGCCAAATGCGGAACAAAAACTTTTTACAACTGGCGTTATCGCGTATTATAATCTGGATCTGCCATTAAAGCTAAACTAACAAACTACAAAGTGGGTAGAAATGTTATACCGAACGATCCGAGTCCTTCGGTCTTCAACCATCATCCCACGCTTTGTTGCGGCTGCTCGATCTCTTGGATCTCCAATCTTCTCGTCCAGATGGCACCACGTCGACGGATCTTTAAACGGGCTCCCGCCTCTGAACCGAGGCAACTCGATCATCAAGTTTGCTAAAAGAGATGACTAAGATTGATGTAAAAAATGAGTAGAACACTTTGTCTCGTTACGTCCAAAGTTATGGACGAACGGTTAATGAAGTTGCCTTTTGGAGTGGAATGAAATGAGAAATTGGTATATGAAATTTTCATGAACCGCTACTATAATCTTTTTCGTACAACCATAATCCTTTCCCCATCCATCATCATCCAAAATGAAAGGGGCCGTCCACTTATAGAAGCAAGTGAGGTGAGTGTAGGAGCTAGGAGGTGACCACAACCATAAATGAAAGAATGAGTCATATAAACCTAGTCACCAAAAAACCATTAATGAACTAATGAATCATGTAATCTAGTCATGCTACATTAATTGCACAATTAATGCACAAATGAGTCACTAGCCATCTCACCATCCTAGTCACCATCTAGATGCTTCTAGAACCTTCCACACTCATCAAGAAAAAATAAATCCGTCTTTAACCGAATGATAAAGACAGGTGATAGAAAACTGGAAACTGACAACTTCCAAAAGCGATCCTGAAACGAACTTCAGGATAACCCCGTAACAGTATAAACATACCCGCATTTGTATTACGATTGAATACAAATACAACTGAGACAAAGATATTATATCTACACAGTATAATCCTGGGATCCGGCTTAAACCAAAACCTACCAGTATTATCTGCCCGAAATAGGACACGTGCGTAAACGCACGTGTATTTTCCGAACCTTGCCATAAAACCATACGGCCTCTACAACGTTTCACCCGATCTTGGCAAACTGTGTGTGGGATACTCTAATGACTCATCAACACACTGACACTGGGTATAACCACTAGCACGTCAGAGGTACAAGCTGTACGTAACGGTTGCTTATGTATTGATTGGAAGGGAAGCTGACGAGCGAACTCATCCATAAACCCTACTAAGCCTGACAGTGACAATATCCGTACAGTCCGGTCCGTTCATCTAAAGAGTATCGCATATCGAGTCTAGGGGGGTGGATAAAGTCAGACCCATAATAACGCGATAAATCGTGTCGGCATGAAGCCCATCACTATCTGAGAAACTACTGATCCAAATCAGCAATTCTCCACTATCTCGGCCAAGGATTTTTAGTGATGGCCACCCGTGCACTGTGCGACATCAACCCCCAATACCGGGAGAGACGAATCCCCGACGATCTGCTCGCTGCCACCATGTGGCTCGGGACTGTAGCCAAAAAATACCTGTTTGTACGTCTCCTTTGAGCGTGGTAGGGTAGAAATCAAAGCACAGTGGGAACTCACACGAGACAAATAACGATCTCAGGTCGACAAACTAACCTGTACACATGTCATCAGGGAACTGCTATCTGACGATATGTATAATACCAATTAGCATGTTCCCGGCGAGTCCTGTCCGGTGTACTCATAACCCAATGAGCACCTGTATACATCTTAGGTGAATCAACCGACACCAATGGCTTGTGAGACCGGCCATTGCCCCTCGTCGGGGTCTCGACTGTATACACTAGTCTACTCTGGAGTATCGATGCCCTGTCTCGAAACTCCCACGACTAGGGACACTTTAAGGATGTGCTTACAGACCCCAGCTCCCACGTATATGATCGTCATCATACTGCTGGCAGTCAAGCAAGAATCCTATGGGCTCTATCATCATGCAATAGTGAACTAAAGCATGTATACGATGATAAAGACAAACCGGATAGCATACTATCATCCCGAGCAAGACTGTTATATCGGTATAGGTCCTCCATCAATCATTGCAATCACGTACCTGCGATCCAATAATTGACTTTAAGGGCACTATATCCAACATGGTCTTCTCTTCCTTCTCCGCCGAATTTGCCTTAAATTCAAATTTCAGTTCCACAAGCTTATGCACAGAATTATAGAGGTCCAAATTTGATTGCTTGCAGCTATGTTGTGGGGGAGAAGAACCCCGCTAAGAATACCACTGCATTTGAGATGAAAAAAATATTAGCCCCCTGAAACAAAGATAATTTTTTCCTGGACAAAATGGTACGGGGACTTTGAAACTTTAAAATGGTATTTTGAGGTGATTATGCATAAAATGGAAATGTTAGAAACTTTAAAATGGGACTTTGAGGTGATTATGCATAAAATGGAAATGTTAGAAACATTAAAATGGGATTTTGAGATGTTTATGCACAAAATGGAAATGTTATAAAGGAAATTGGAATCAATCAGTGGAAACTGACAAATTAATAGAAAAATTTAATTTCTTGTATGCATCTGTACATTTGCTTTTGTGTTTTATGTGTGTATAGTTTCATGAAAATATATTTGAGTATTATTGCTTTTTGTTAAAAGAATATTAATGTATGTAAGTTCTGTAATGGTTAATATAGTATATTTCGAAAATTATAAATAAGTTTCGAGGGTAATATATGTCCCCTCCCAATGTGTCGTCGTTAATCCGTAACGGTGTTAGCATACTATTCTAAAAGGATACCCTCTTGTCAACTGAGAGGATAACATGAGTAATTTATAAGTTTAGGGGGGGTATAAGTAAATATTGACCATGGGGAACAGAGAAAAATATTGAAATATAGAAAGGCTGGCGGGAAAAACACTTAAAAATGGTGATTTATCAAAAAAAAAACACTTTTTTCGCTGTAAAAAACCCTGGCCTCGAACTTGTAGTCAAAACTCCACCGGAAATTTTTGCTGCAGTATTTAAATAGTAGCTTATTATATCTAACTAATTCATACAAACTATTTAAATATCACCGGAAGCGGTTTAGATATCATAGTCAACTGGTTGGATATCGCTGGTTGCTACTTAAATATCGCAGGAAACTACTAAATATCACAGACAGGGAGTTTTTTGATAACTAAAAATCTTTTTAGGGGGTTCGACTACGATTTGGAGGCCGGGGTTTTGACAACATAAAAATGCGCTTGTTTTTTTCTGACAACTTATCCAAAAAAATTCATTTTTAAAGTAGCTCAAGAAGGACACGAATCGTGATTATAAAAGAACGTACTTCAAGCAAATAGTTGAGGCGGAATGATTTTGCAATTTTGAAAGAAAGAGAACAATGATGAGTGAATTACATCCGGTCATCAATTTATTATTATTATTTTTTTTGCATTGACCCATAAGCCCTAATAGAAGCACACATCACACACATGCAATCCAGAGGACCCACGAATTTGCACTTACACTGAAAACATTAATTTGTGGTCACTTCCCCTCTTAGGGTTTCTAGGATTCGAAATCCGCACTCTTCCTAAGAGGAAAAGTGCCCATACCAGCTGAGCGAGTGCTCACCGGTGAAATGAAGTTTATTAGATAGAAAAAGAATTGTTTGCTTTTTCTATATGCCCTTTTGGATCTTTTCAATCTTTGTATGTATTTTTATCTAAAATCAGGAATGTTCTAATTTAATGGACGTTTTTCTTTTTGCTATATCGTCAATCTTTGGCATAATTAATTCTCAAACTAAAATTTTAAGGGTGAATTTGTGGACTGGTCAAGGGTAAATTTGTAGATTAATTAAGGCTAATCACGATATAATTTAGTAATAATTACGCAAACTACATCAGTGTTACAAATTAGATTTAATCTATAAACCAAAATATACACAATCTTATGAAAAAAGAGGCAGTTTGAAAACATGTTTTTTTTAGTGACCGCATCAAAATATATAAATACCGCAACCTGCATTTAAGATTCCAAGGATATTGTATGATTTTCCTGGTCATTGCATACGAGGTGCATGACAATTAAATCTAGCAATTACGGGGGAAACTTATTTCTTAAACACCTTCATAATTCAAGCATCCAAGATGGATCATTAAACGCGTTCAAATAATGAGTTTTTCAAACGACTTTGTCACTATAATCCGGTGGTAAGACGTCATGCATCTAACCAAGAGTCCTAAGGTTTGGATTTGATTTCGTCAAGTTAACCTGTTATTAAAAAAAGAGAAAGAAAAAAACCAAACAATAAGCTATTTATAGAAAAAAGGTTGGAGATAAACAACCATGGATCATACTGCTATGAAAAGAAATGAAATAAGAAAAATATAAATCAAGAAACTCGAACCAGAAGATACATGAAAGTTGCAAACCTAATGGATTGATAATCTTTGGATATGGGGGCCATCCTATTATTTCCTCATGTTATTACATGCTATTACATCTAGCCTTGAGAGTCAGGATAAAACAGAATGGCCAACGAGTTTACTTATATTCATCTATGGTGTGGGACAAAGATTTTATAATAGAATGAAAATATTTGGGAAATAAAGCAAAGTTTCCAAATCCATATTCTTTCCGCAGTCATCTGAAAGCATAATAAAAGGTTTATTCATCTAAATTGATGGAATACAAAACGCCTTACACGGTACCTACTGTATTTTTCGACGCCTCCCCTTCGGTAATCGAAGCTGTGTCCTTTAGTTTGGAGAGAAAAATTTAACGGCTTAAGCTATTTTCAATTGGTTACATACCTATCATATTTTTTGTACTTGTACATACATGCTATGAAGGCATATGAGGATTTGATGTCTTGACAAACCGATGGCAATAACGAGCCTTTGTTATAACAATGATGCTTGTAATTCACACAAATGTCGAAAAAAATAAACATCATAGACACCATGGCTCTAGGATTGAACCATAGATCGAAAGTTTGCATCCATGGTTGGAAGAATGACTCTGCATTCATTAGTTGTTTTCAAGGATGTCGAAGTCCTATCCAATGTTATACTCACTCACTTGGCAACATGCCATGTCACAAAAATACGAAAATGCAAATCCTCACGGTCATTAATTAGGCTGAAAATATGACATTTCAATAACTCATTAATTAAAGAGCCGGCGAAAAGAAAAAGAGACGGAGAAAAAGACAATCTATTCGACCTTTTTTTTTAAGCATAAGTCATCTTTTGTGAACCAAATAAAAGAAAACAATCAGAAAAGAGTCATTATGACCAAGGTGCATATTTCTTATGAACCAGATAAGAAAAACAAAAATAACCAAAGAACACGATTTATTTGCATTTCACATCTTTATTTCCATTGTTTTTATATCGAGAACAAACGCAATCATTGGAAAATAATAAATTTGGGATTGACATCGATGGAATTTGTTTTAAAACAGGGAATGAGAAGGCAAAAAAACATTATTTCTGACCCTAAAGGACTTTTGAGGTCAAACGATAAGATGTTGCCGAAATGAAATGTATGCTCAAATAAGCAAGTCCATTAATTTTTTTAGGTTTTTTCGGATATACACCCCCAAAACTTAGCTGATTGTAAAAAAACCCAAAAAACTGCTAACTCGGCTAAAATATTCTCTCTGGTTGCTTTTGATGCTAACACGGCCAAATGCGGCTGTTAAGAGTTTAAAATTATTGTTTTACCCTGATCCTAACCTCCCGGCCTCACTTCTCCTTGTCGGCCTTCTCCTCCGCCGTTGTCTCCATCATCATCACCATCATATACTTCTTCTTCATCATCCCATTGCACCACCATCACCACATCCTCATGACCTCCACCATCCCCTGATCATCATCACCACTTCGCCGGATCACCACCACTATCATCACCATCACCCATCCTTCAATCATCACCACCATCAGCCTCACCGCCACCGCCATTTTCCCCATCTCCCCGCTCCCTTTCCCTGATCGCCATCACCCCACTGCCCTCCCCTCCTCTCTCGTCCATCTCTCATCCGACCTCCCTCTTCCACCCTTCCTGATGGAGGTCCTTTTCGGGTCTCCACCAGATGTTGTCTTTCGTCGATCTCCTAGTGGACTTGGTTGATTATCTTCCTTCGCGTGCGGGTCTCAATGGGTTTTTGGAGGAAGAGATGAGATGAGGGAGTTGTTGCCGAGTATTTGCAAAGAAGTCCCGGGGGGTTTGGTACCACCGAGGACCCTCCGACACTCAAGTTAGTGATGAGATCCGAGCAGAGCAATGGCTTAAAAGAGTAAAAAATGGCCTACTTGACCCCTCTGTGATGGGGGTTTATATAGCGGTGGATCAAGCAGCAGGCGCGAGAATCTCGCCGGCACTTGCGCTTCCGACGTCACGCCCGCGTAAAGAGCGGATCGCCCATTGATGGGGATTGTGATGGCGTGGAACGTGGGACGTTGCTGGCGGAGAATCTGCGCGTGGCGAGATTTGCGGAGCGGCGGTTACGCCTGTGAGTGGTGGAGTTGGTCGGTCGGAGGGACCGGGGAATACGGCTTCGGCTGGGGAGCTCGGAGACGAGCAAGAGGGCCGAGGAGTCTTGGTCCTGTGGCAGCTCGGGGCGAGCTGAGGGGCCGAGGAGGCTAATTTGCAGGGGGGCCGATGAGAACCAGCTTGCGCTCGCAGGTCGGGTACAAAGGTGGCCTGATCGGCCTCTGTGGGCCCTTTCTTCTGGGTCTTGGGGCACGTCGCCTGCCACGTGTCACGATCTTGGGGATTGGCAATATCGAGCATCATCATTAGCCCCCCACTCTTATCCCGACCAGCTAGTGGGTTGGGTCAAGAGTGGACTGCTGGGCCGTCTGGTGTAAGCTCCCTCCTAAGGTCTCGTCGGGGCGCGTCCCCAAGCTGTCGGTTGTCTTTTCTTCCAGCTTATCGGGACGAGATCTCTGCATTTAAGGAAGGTGCGCCAGTTCGTGTGTCCTGCTACTGAAGTGACGGTCCACGTGTCGAGCGCCGGTCGGCCGACGCGACGTGTGCAGACCTGTGGACTGATGGGGCGCAACCAAGTGTGGGCGTGACATGTGGGGCGACCGGTCGTCGAGTTGATTTCGATCACTTACCGAGTGTGCTAAGTGCTGCTGAGAAGGAGGCATCTCCATGGCCCCGGAGTCGAGGGGGGATTATTCAGACTTGGATAGACCTAGTTTTTGGGGTAAAAATTTACACCCCGGTTGACCAAGTCAAAATCAAAGTCAGCCCCAAGCCAAGTGGGCCCAAGCCCAGATCCAGTGGGCCCATACCCGGGTCGAGCCAGAACAGGAAGCGGCCGGCCTCCCCCCATGCTAAGATAAAAATTTTGTAATAAATAATTTTGTTGCACTTTCTTTTAGTTTATTTTATTGATAAATGTAAGAAAAATGGGCATAAAGCCAAATTTTTGTAAAGCCCATGGCTTATGTGCAAAAAGAAATGGCACATGAGCCATGGGATAGGCAAAATGCCATTTTGTGAAGCCCGAGGGGCTATGTGTAAAGTGTATGGCCTATAAAGGCAAAGATAATGGAAATATCTAGAAAAAAAACTTTTTCTCTCTCTAAAAATTTTCCAGATCTGAGATCTTTCCTTCTTCTTCAAGGTTCCAAAACCTTCTTCTTTCTCTTGAATTAAATCAAGAGTTTTACTCTTCTTTTTATAAAACAAATTAGTTTTTCACCACAAAACCCATCAAGGGAAACTCAGATCTTCCATTAGATCTCAAAAAGGAGTGATTTTTAAAATCCCATATCTCTTGATATTCAAGATCCAGCTAACAGAGGAGGAAGAAGAAGAACCCATTTCCCCAACCAAAACATTCTTTTTTTTTCCAGGAGTTTAACTCCACTAATTTCTCTTTCGAGAGTTTTTGGGGCTAACAACCCTCTTTTCCTCTCCAGCGCACTGCGCCCGAGCGCAAGGCGCCCACGTGCCGACACGTGGCGCGCGCTTGCGCTCCAGCGCGCAGCGTTCATGCGCAAAGCACCCACGTGCCGACACGTGGCGCACGCGCTTGCGCTCCAGTGCGCTTGCGCTCCAGCGCGCAGCTTTAATGCGCAAAGCGCCCACGTGCCGACACGTGGCGCGCGCGCTTGCGCTCCTGCGCGCAGCGCTCATGCGTAAAGCGCCCACGTGCCGACACGTGGCGCGCTTGCGCATGAACGCACAGCACCTAAGCGCACAGCGCCCAAGGTGCTGCCCCACGCATCCTTTGGATGCCTTTTCCCTTTTTTTTATATATAACATATGCATACACATGTATAGATACGCACACACTCCACAATATTGTCCTCCTCAAAATTTTTTGGGCCGGAGCGCTGCCCCGCACCCCGCAAGGGGGCTGCTAGCCCCCTTGACCCCCAGCCCGCTATCCGGGTAGCGGGACCCCCGTAAAAACTCTGCGTGGCTCCCGATATATCCAAAACCCCCTTTCAAAACAAAACACATGTACACTGCACATTGAGTTCGCATGACCAGTTTAACCCGTTAATCGGAGGTTCCCTCGCCCCAAAGGCGAGGGGTAATTAACGGCAGCTTAGTCCGCGGCTGCCGGAGATTCGGATCCCCACAATCATTAAACCCCGGCCTACCCTAGGCAGGGGGAATCTGCAGTACGTCTGAGACGCGTGCGCGTATTCCCATCTCAATGGGGTGACGAAAAACACCCTACAGGCTCTGGCACGCCCGGTGGGACCAATCTCTCCTCCTATATTTCGGGTTAAACGTTCATGCGAACTCAATCAATACACATATTGATTGCCTATACTGAAATGATGTTTTTTTTTCCGTGCAGCAATCAACTTTCAACGACAATGTCTCCCAAGACGAATTCAACTTCCAAAGCGACCCCGATTCCGTACGTGGTCAAGATCAACGCTCGTGTGGTTCTCCCCGCAAGCCTCAGTCGACAGTGGGAGGAACCGCCCCGCCAGTTTGGCTCCGTCATCATCTGCCCTGCCGGAAGCGCTCATCTGGCGGAGATCCCGGCGGAACAGATGGCCAAGCCGGTCTCAAGGGGCAAGAGGCCGAATGTCGTGATCGCCAAGGCACCACAACCGAAGCTTAAGACGGTGTCTGAACGATTCTCTGGTGCTCCAGCAGGGGGCAAGAACTCCGGTACAAAGGGCAACATCCAATGTTGCGGACGAGCTCAGGCGATTACTCCAACAAATGCACAATCGAGCGTATCTCCAAGGCCCTCCATCGACCGGTATGAGGCGTCTTCCCAAAGAGCCAAAGTCTGCCAGATGCTTAGAACAGAAAAGTTAAGGCAGAAGCGGCTCAGGTATCGAGCCAACAAAAGGGTCAAGGCTTCGGCTAGATGGAATCGTGTTAAGTTCCAAGTGCAGGGTTGTCCCGCGACGACGGCTGAGTCGGATGTAAGAATCAACAATTCCTTCGAGCCTCTGAAGTGGGTTCAGAAAAATGCCATGACCGCCAGAATCAAGAAGACGGCGGTCCGAACAGTGCCACAAAGAGACGTGTCCCAGCCCCAACAGAAAAGGTATGACACTGTCTCTTCAAGAGTCTATCAAGCACTCTGTGCCGCACGAGAGCAGCGGGGCAAACCCAGAAAAGAAGCGCCATCACCATTCAAGAAACTGGTTAGGCCAGCCGACTTCGATCGACTACCAGCTACCGAAGCAAGGGGGTCAAGACAACGATCCGTGAAATCAGCCGCCAATGATAGAAAGACGGCCGGATATATCATCCATACGGTCTATATGGCGGGCGGGCGCCCCAGCGACAACCTTCGCAGCAAAAGCAAGGATGGGGACACCACATCCCAAGCCCAATCTAGCCTGAATGTGGTTGCCGCCGCCCAAGAACAGCCGCCCCCGCTAGTTGAAGAAAACCCTCTCGATGAGGATGATAGGCAGAAAGACCCCTCGGTCCATGCAGAGTCAAGCTCGGACAGCGAGGAAGGGCCGACTTTCCTCCCCAGGACTGCGGAGCAAGAGCTACTTCAAGAGCTTCGAAAACAGCTCAGGAGCAAAGATAAAGAGATGGCCAAGCTCTATTCGAAGATTGACGACTTAACGAACGTGGTGATGCAGCTTACGGCTCAAATTGCTCGAGCGCCTCCCAATCAGGCACAAGCCGCTACTAATCAGCCGGGTGATGACAATTCGAGGCAACCAATGCCGGTTCCTTTGGGACCGAGGCTGGTTGAGCCACATGAAAGCCGGCCACACTCCGCTTCTGGGGACGCCTTGGCCTTAGATAGCACTATCCCGCTAACACAGGATCGGATAATGGATTTGGTCACCAGCAAGGTTAAAACATTGGTGGCCGAAGCTGAAGCTCAGAAAGAAATCGGCAGTAGTGGGCGGCCATACTCCGCGCAGTACGATCTGATTGAGTTCCCAAGCGGCTACGTCATTCCTAAGTTCGGAAGATTTGATGGAACGGGGAATGCAAATCAGCACGTCGCCCACTTCAAAGCATCGTGCGGAAATATAGGGGGCAATGACGCGCTCCTTCTTCGTCAGTTTGTCAACAGCCTGACCGATGTTGCCTTCGACTGGTATGCGAGTATACCGGATGGGTCCGTCATTACCTTTGCCCAAATGGAGTCCCTGTTTCGGCAAAGGTTCAGGAGTGTCAGTGATAAAATCTCCATTGCCGACCTTGTGAGGACCAAGCCGGGGAAGAATGAAAGCAACACCGACTTTATCGCTCGATGGCGTAATCTCATAGTCAAGTGCGAACCGCCGCTGGAGCAGGACCAGTCCGTCAGCCTTCTCATTGGGAACCTCAGCAATTGGATGGTCCCATTCTTGTGTACAGCGGGCCACATGACATTTCAGGAGCTAACCAAGAAAGTTCAAATGCTGGAACGCTCGAAGCAAGAGTCCCCGCCGGACTCTCAGAGAGACAAAACCTGGAAAAGCAAACGGGACGACAACCGTAGAAGCGGGAGTTCCAGCAGTACCAATGTCTTCAATGCCTCTGACAATGAAGGAAAGCGAAGGGCGGCCGAATCCAAAACTAACCGGTCTCGAAAGCCATTGCTGGGAGGAGATGGGCCTTCCCTAGAGGAGAAAAAGAACAAGATTTACTCTTTCAGAAGGGACAAGGTCCGCAAGATATTTAAAGATGCCTTGAACAACGGCCTATAATTGCCGGAGTCGAAAAGACCCCAAGAAGCAAAAATGACCGACAATCCCCTGTATTGCCCGTACCACCGAGTAGTGAGCCATGCGATCGAGGATTGCTATATCTTCAAGGACTGGGTCGAGAAGCAGTACAAGGCTGGAGAGATCGAGCTGTCCAAAAGCGTGTTGGTGAACAATCAAGTTGCGACCGCCAACTTTATACAGACAGAAGTTGAAGTCTTCTGGGAGCAGACAGCCGAACCCGCTGCCCCGAGAAATGAAACGGAATCAACGCGGCCTCCATGGAGTACACACATATCTAATAAGACGAAGAAGATGGTAAAGCTACTTCGGAGAGAACCCAGGACGGAATGGGAAGGGCAGAAGAAGCCTACCAGTCCAACTGCCAATGCGGCTCCATCAGGCTCAAAATCCAAGAAGCTCAAGAAGAAGAAAAGTGCAGCTCGGCGCGAAAAAGAGTCTGTAGGGAGATCGACCATTCAAAAATATATCGATTCTCTCGAAGAATATGAACAACAGGAAAGAACATTGATTCAATTGAAGGAGTTCTTCCCTGTACAAGCGGCTGAAATTCTGGAGGAGTTAGAAGAAGACTCCAATGAAAAGATCCCAGTAGTGACCTGCTATGCCATCCATCTTGGCAGCGACTCCGAGGATGAGCTCTGTTTTCCCGAAGAGGACGAGGAGCTCACCACAAAGGCCAATCAAATCCAGCTCAGAAGCGGCATGGCTCTACCGCAAAATCAGGGCAACGCCCTAAAAGGGAAGGAAAAACAAGTCGCTAATGAAGAAGATGGCAGAGAACCGGCTGATGAGAACATAAGTCCTTCCTCGGTGGACTATAATGTCTTGGCACATCTCCGGAAGCTTCCGTCTCTCCTGAGCATCTATGACGCCTTGGTCCTATCTAAGGAGCTTAGAGATGTTCTCATCCGAGCGGTATCAGGCTCACTTTGCGGAAATTAATATGAAAGAAGCCCAACACGCTTTGTATGCCGCCGCAGTCACATTTAAGGATGAAGACTTGCTACTGGGAACGGCTGAGCATAATCGACCGCTTTACGTGACCGGGTACAGTGACGGAGATCGAATTAATCGCATATTGATTGATCCGGGGTCATCAGTGAACATCATGAACTTGCGAACTCTGAAGAGTTTGTCAATGGACGTCCGACACCTGTCAAGGGAAAGGATTGTCATTCAAGGCTTCAATCAAAACTGCCAGCAAGTTCTGGGGTCTATAGCTTTGCCAATCAAATTCGGGGATCTGCAAACTGAAGCTAAAATATACGTGATCGACGCCGACACGTCTTACAAGATTCTCTTGGGGCGGCCGTGGTTCCACGATTACGGCATCATTCCGTCAACTCTCCATCAATGCATGAAGTATACTAAAAATGGCGAAGAAAGACGCATTGATGGAGACATCCAGCCGTTCGGTGTGCATGAAGTCCGCTACGAAGATCCTCGGTACTTTATGAACCACCAAAATGCTAAGCCACAACTGACTGAGGATAGATCGGCCCCAAGACCCAAAAGCAAATCTGCACCGGTTGTCACTTTCAAAAGTAAAAACGCCCAAGTGCGCCCACATTTCGGTAGCGACACTGATGAGTCCGACGCTGGAAGCCCGTCCTTCCGTAAAACCCGCCCTCGTTTCGGCAGCGATACGGAAGAATCTGTTACTGAAGGTCCATCTAGCAGCAAAGTCCGCCCTCATCTTGGCAGTGACACTGAAGAGTCAGAAGAAGAGGATCTGCCGTGCAACAGCTGTGCAGATTGGACCCCCATGCAGCAAGCGAAACTACGAGAGACCTTCAAAGTCGCAGAAGGGTCCCTGGCCATCACAAGGGTGCCGGAACGGATGTGCAAAGAGCTCGATGCATTGTCAGTCTCTACCGTGGACCAGTTGAAAACTTTCTACGTGCCCGAGAGGAAAAATGGACAGAAGGGCATCCTGTTTTACAGGTCAAATCCCGTTGCGCACCCGGACGATTTGTCTGTCGCGTGCCTTCCATATGAGAGAGGCATAAGAGCCGTCCTCAATCCCAGATACTATGCGCCCGAGATGCGGGAATACTTTAAGAAGTGCGGATGCCGGTTATATCAAACAGAGTCCGAAGAAAAGTTTTACGAAGGGCTATGGTATCCGCCCCAGGTCCGAGCACTCATCGATGGACGAATTCCAGATAGACGGGGCATAGGATACATTCAACCTGATTCCAAAGCGTGCTACATGATCCATGTTGGTGAGGCCAGCGAAAGATCAAATGATGATGACGAGATAGCCGAGCCAGAAGAAGCTCCTCAAGAGCTCGAAGACGGTGGACAAGCAACCTTTGACGAGCTAACCGAGATTGACTTAGGAACCCCCGATAATCCAAGGCCGACCTACATCAGCTCGCTCTTGTCAGAGGAAATGAAAGCACAGATAATTGCCCTACTGCATGAGTTCGTCGACTGCTTTGCATGGACATACAAAGAAATGCCAGGCCTTTTCCCTGAAGTGGCTGTGCATAAGCTGGCTATATCTCCTGATGCTAAGCCAGTCAAACAAGCTCCTCGAAGAATGAGAAGGGAACTAGAAGAAAAGGTCATCGAGGAAACTAAGAAGCTCATCGATGCCGGCTTCATCAGGGAAGAGAAATACGCGGACTGGATCGTATGCATAGTCCCAGTGAAGAAGAAAAATGGGCAGATCCGAGTTTGTGTCGATTTCAGGGATCTCAACAAGGCATGTCCTAAAGACGACTTTCCGCTGCCGGTCATGGAAATGATGGTTGATGACACCTCAAATTACGAGTTGTTCACCTTTATGGATGGCTCGTCTGGATATAATCAGATCAAGATGTCGCCTGAGGATGAGAAACACACAGCATTTCGAACCCCGATCGGAATATATTGCTACAAGGTAATGTCGTTCGGACTGAAGAACGCAGGTGCTACATATCAAAGGGCAATGACTAATATCTTTGATGACCTAATCCATAAAGTCGTCGAATGCTATGTTGATGATTTGGTCGTCAAAACTAAAGCCAAGGCTGACCACATCCAAGATCTTAGGACCATTCTCACCAGACTGAGGGAATACGATCTGAAGATGAATCCTCTGAAATGTGCTTTTGGAGTGTCATCGGGAAAATTCCTGGGTTTTATAGTCCGGCATCGAGGGATCGAAGTTGACCCATCAAAGATAAAGGCCATCATGGAGATGCCCCCTCCGAAAAGTCTGACGCAGCTAAGATCTTTTCAAGGCAAGCTTGCTTATATAAGGAGGTTTATCTCAAATTTATCGGGGAAATGTAGGCTCTTCTCAAAGCTCATGAAGAAAGGAGCTCCTTTTATCTGGGATGCCGAATGTCAAGCAGCGTTCGAAAGCATCAAACAATACTTGTTGCACCCTCCAGTGCTGGCCGCTCCCATTCCAAATAAACCGCTGATTCTCTACACTGTCACGCTAGATGAGTCACTCGGTGCGCTCCTTGCCCAGAATAATGAGGAAGGAAAAGAAAATGCCCTCTACTACCTCAGTCGAACTCTAGTCGGGGCGGAACATAACTATTCCCCAATCGAGAAGCAATGCCTGGCTTTGATATTTGCTGTGAAGAAGTTGAGGCACTATCTGCTTGCTCATCGGGTTATGCTGATCTCCAAGGTCGACCCGCTCAAACACTTGATTACCAGAGCGAGCCTAGCCGGCAGAATGGCAAGATGGGTTGTTATGCTACTCGAGTTTGACATAGTTTATACTCCTCAGAAAGCAGTAAAAGGGCAAACTCTTGCAGACTTTCTCGCTGCTCATCCCATACCAGAAGGGTCGCCGCTAAATTGTGAGTTACCCGACGAACAAGTGCTGCACCTCGAGGAAGATGGGCCATGTTGGGAGCTCTACTTCGATGGAGCCTCATCAATAAGGAGCTCCGGCAGATCAAGCGTCCTGGAGGTAAAAGCGGGGATAGGATTGGTATTCATCACGCCATCAATGGGAACCCTACGGCGTTCTTTCGCTCTCACCGAGCCTCGAACGAACAACGAAGCTGAGTATGAAGCTCTGATAGCTGGTTTGGAGCTCGCCATAGAAATGGAAATCCGTCGGCTACGGGTTTACGGTGACTCCCAGCTTGTCGTCAACCAGGTAAGCGGCAATTATAAGATATACAAACCTGAATTAGCTCGGTACAGAGGCCGAGTGGTGGAACTCATGAAACGGTTCACTCATATCGAACTAACGAGAGTCCCTAGAGCGTTGAACGGAAAGGCTGATGTACTCGCTCGCTTGGCCAAGGAGCTGGCTGATCCTGACATGGACGAAATTCTGATCACAGTCAGGAGCCGGCAAATTCTACCCCCAGTCTCTCTACGAGAAGAGGAAAGCGCGGAATAGAAGAGCAGTCCTGCGGAAGAAGCTTCGATCATCCAAGACGAGCCCGATTGGAGAGAACCCTTCATAGAGTACCTCCGATACGACAAGCTGCCCGAAGAAAAATCTGCGAGGATTCAGCTGAAGAAAAGAGCTCTTTGATACGTGTTTGTAAATGACACGTTATACCGCAGGTCATATAACCAACTCTGGCTCAGGTGTCTGTCATTGGCCGAAGCCCAAAAGGTCATGAAAGATGTTCACTCGGGCGTTTGCGGTGCTCACCAATCTGGCCCCAAGATGCGACTTCAAATCAAACGGCTTGGGTATTACTGGCCCACCATGATACGGGATTGCGGAGAACATGCAAAGAAATGCCAGATCTGCCAAATCCATAGTGATTTCATCTACAAGCATCCCAATCCGCTGCATCCTACGGTGGCGTCGTGGCCCTTCGAAGTCTGGGGCACCGACATTGTTGGCCCAATTGATCCTCCGTCATCTAAAGGCCACCGGTTCATACTGGCCGCGACAGACTACTTCTCCAGATGGGCTGAACCTGTCCCGCTAAAAGAAGTCAAGACCAAAGATATTCTGACATTCTTCCAGCATAATATTCTATACCGCTTTGGTACACCAAGAAGAATCATTTCTGACAACGGGCCTTCTTTCAAGAGCTTCAATGTCTCAAGGTTCGATACTCAGCACAAGATAGACTGGAGATATTCCTCCATCTATAATCCAAGAGCCAATGGGCTAGCAGAAGCCTTCAATAAGACTCTATGCAAGCTCCTGAGGAAAAATGCTTCAGCCAATAAGAGAGACTGGAATCTCAAACTTCGCGAGGCGTTGTGGGCATATCGTACCACGCACCGTACTCCAACTCAGTCCACGCTATACTCATTGCTCTTCGGAGTGGAGGCGGTCCTCCCTCTCGAAGTCGAAGTTCCAAGCTTAAGAATGGCCGTTCAGCACGAGTTGACGGAGGAGGAAAACGTGCTCCTTCGACTTGAAGAACTCGATGCCCTCGAAGAAAAGAGGCTCGCGGTGCAGCAAAATCTAGAGCTATACCGAGCCCAAATGTCGCGGGCCTATGACAAGATAACCCATCTCCGCGCTTTCAAGAAAGGTGAATTGGTGTTGGTCCTCAAAAGACCGATCATCCCCAATCGACATGCCAAGGGAAAATTCGAGCCGAACTAGGAAGGACTGTTTCCTGATTTAAAATCAGGAAAGCTTCTGGGAAAAGCTTCAGGAAAGGGTCGCGTGCTTACACGTGACCAGTAGTCACGTGTTGGCACGTGACACCTAAGCGCATCATCAAGGGCAAGTTCAGTTTCCTGACCACATTGAAGAAAAGGGGCTTCAGAAAGAGTCACGTGCTCCCACGTGACCAGGGTCACGTGGCGACACGTGACATTTAAAAGCAAGCGTCAAAGGCACACCGGTTCCTTGATCAAGTCAAGAAAAAGGCTTCAGAAGAGGTCACGTGCTCCCACGTGACCAGGGTCACGTGTTGGCACGTGACGTTCAAAGCAGCAGACTCGTTCTCCAGTTGAACCAAGGAAAGAGGCTCCAGACAATGGTCACGTGCTCACACGTGACCAGGGGTCACGTGGTGGCACGTGACGGTTAAGCAGCAATCAGAAGACAGAGCGCAAAAGAAAGAGGAAGGCTCGTTCCAAAAGGGGTCACGTGCCCACACGTGACCATGGGTCACGTGGTCACACGTGACCGGCTTTCAAAGCCCGTTTTGTTAACAGAATCAAATTCTGATAGAGAATCAAATCTTTCCAAAGGAAAGTAACTATCTGGAACCGATCAAATTAAAGATTCAGAGATGATTAAATACCATCTATCTATGGGAAAATCTCGAGTTTGGAAAGATTTCCCCTTTAAATCTAACTGAAATAACAAAGGAGAATCCCTGAATTTAAAATCCAATGGTGAATAAAATTCACCCAATGATCCAAAGGTCCGAAACGAATGATGGATGCAAATCAAATCTCTCAATGAAGATTCGTCAAAAAACTAATTGATTCGGCTGCTTCTCCTATAAATAGGAGCCAAGGGACACAAAAAGAGAGAGACGCATACGCAGAGAAAAAGAGAAGGAAGAGAGCTTTGGTACTTGGAGAAACTTGGATCTTCTGCAAAAACCCTAGGTAAGAAAGGGAAAAGCTCCTTAAAAGCAAAAAAAAAAGAAAAGAGAATTTAATTCTCAATAGAGTTTAACTCTGATATATAAAACAGAAGAACATATTTCTTCTCTCTTTGATAGAGGATCAGCAAAGTGCACATCTCCCCTTTAGGTTGAGAATTTAATTCTCAACGGGTTGAGATCTTGCCATGCAGATCCAAAACTCAGAGGGGGAATGGAAATACGAGAATTTAATTCTCACAGAACTATAGGAATTTAATTCCTTTAAAATAAAAGTAGGGCTTGACCATATATCATGGGAATTTAATTCCTTCAGAACAAAAAAAAAGAGAAACAGGGTTTAACCTTAATTAAAAAACCTAGTTCTGTTGAAACATCGGGAATTTAATTCCCTTAATCATAACTTAACAGAGAATGGAAGTTAAATTCTTTAAAAGCTTTTATTAGGGTTTAACCCTATTCAGTTCTCCATATGTATGAGGAATTTAATTCCTACAGAAAACTCAGAGTTCAACTCTATTCCAGAATATAAGTCTTCAAAAGGAAGTAGGAGTTTAATTCCTCTGAAATTTAAAGCTCGAGGAATTTAATTCCTGAAAAAAAAAAGATTAACAGATTCTCTAAACAACATGCATGGAGGCAGGGTCACGTGCCACCACGTGACCCCCCAAGAGATCTACAGAAAGACCCTTCGAGGCAGTGCCCCACGTGACCCCCGGCAGAAGCTTTAACATATAAGCGTTTGAATGCCCATCACGTGATGGCACGTGATGCTCTGAAAGATGCAGTAATCTCAGCAGAATAAAGGGAGGGCGCTCTCACGTGTCGCCACGTGACCCCTCTTGCCTTAGTGTTTAACACTAAATTGGAACTCTTGAACACAGTACTGAAACACTATTGGGCCTTGGTGTTCAACACTAATCAAAGAACCTTATTTGCAGTGTTCAACACTGATTACCTTAGTGTTTAACACTAATCTGAGATCTCCATTGCCAGTGTTCAACACTGATCTATTTTAGTGTTTATGATAATTCGAAAGCCTTGTTGCTGGTGTTTAACACCAATTATATTTTAGTGTTAAACACTAACTTGTCAACCTCATTCCCAGTGTTCAACACTGATTGCTCTGTAGTGTTTAACACTAGGCTTTGGCCCAACTGGCTAAATGGATAGAGGCAAAGCCTCTCCTTCAATGAACCAACAAGAAGCTAATATTCCAGATATGACTGGACTTAGCCCAAGCTGGCCATAAGTCCTCAAATTCGTAATTAACTGGGCTAATGGGCTCATAATATAATTAATCGGTCTTGATCCCAAATTGGACCAAGGATTACTTAAGCCATTCCGGTTTTAGGGTACATCTCTTCACTCCTTTGATACTTGGCATTGTAATCCCTCAATGTCTTCAAAGAGGTGACGGGTCCCGACGACCACACATCGATATGGACTATGGGGTCCTTAAACCCATGTCTAATGCAAAATTCCTGGTTACGTGGAACGCGGATAACGTCACTCTTTGACCCCGTGGAAAACGTCCAGAGCGGAGCCTAGTCCTCGCAAAGCACGGCAGTGAACCCGTGTGAAGCATCTAGTGCAAAATTCCTGGTTACGTGGAACGTGGATAATGTCACTCTTTGACCCCACGGAAAACGCCCAGAGCGGAGCCTGGTCCTCGCCAAGCACGGCAGTGAACCCGTGTGAAGCATCCAGAGCACATACCGGACTGTGGAGTCCTTAAACCCATTGACTATGACGTCCTTAACCTGGACCGCAATGTCCTTAAACTACCCATGGACCGCAATGTCCTTAAACTACCAATGGACCGCAATGTCCTTAAACTACTCATGACCGCAATGTCTTTAAACTACCCATGGACCGCAACGTCCTTAAACTAGAACAATAGAGCCCCGCATGCTCTTTTGTCGGATCTAAACGGTCCCGTTTAAGTTGATCTTAGCCTCAAGAATGGCTAACGTATCCTTAAACCTTCAAACAGACTGGACTATGAATCCCCCCAATTAACTCATTGGTTCAAGGGTACATCTCTGAACTCCTCTGACATCCGTCGTTGTAATCCTTCAACGTCGTCAGAGAGGTGACGGGTCCCGACGGCCACACACACGATGGACCACTATGTCCCTAAACTGGGACAATAGAGTCCAAACGCTCTTTGTCGGATCTAAACGATCCGGTTAAGTTGATCTTAGTCTCAACGTTAGACTAACGTATCCTTAACAAACGTTTGAGTAGTATGGCTAACGTATCCTCAAACCAAACCCCAAACCCAAATCTAAGATAACACGGATTTGGACTAGTCCACGCCCTACGGGCGACGACATAACTCAGTCTCCGTAAACAATCCACGGGCAATAAAAACAAAACAAACACCCACGACACGAAGTGACCATCTGGAGAAGGAGAAAGTTGTTACTGCGATGCGGTAGCGTAATTAACTGCAGGGGCTTGCGCCTGCAGGGAAGAGCGTCCCCACAATCAAAAACCCCTCAAGCGAGGGGGAATCTGACGAAGTCTGCTACATCGGCCGCATCCGTCTAAACCTTCGATACACGGTGCCATAAATCAACTTGGCATCTTCGGAGAGGTGGACGGATAGCACCAATTAGCATCTGCCCCGAACCTCAGGCGAGACAGCCCATGTCTCGGCCGCCGTTCGGAGGGGAACAGATTCTGGCACGCTCGGTGGGACCTTTTTCTCTTTCCACTCCACACTTCGTGTGTCGTGACTCGCGAACCAATCGCGGTTCTCTAATAGTTTCCCTTTGGTTTCAAAATACTAAGAATTGGCGTCCTGCTTATTGCAGAAAGCAAAGGATCGATGGCTTCTACTTCTGCGAAATCCTCCAACCGCTCAAACTGCAATTGCGACCAACGCTTTGCCTCGTCAGGAGGTATAGCCTACGGACCCCAAGCTGCTTCACTATTCACAATGCCCGTGGAACAGGTCACTTGTGCCACCACAGGATTGTTCTTCGGGACTATGCTCCCGCCGACAAACTTCACCGCTCCAGTGCTGACAACGGAAGCTCTCAAGAAGTCGGTCTTTGATCGTCTTACCCCTGCCGCGGCTCCTCTCAACGAGTCGCCCAACGTCAACGCCTCGGTCTTCTCTAGATTGGGCCAGAAATCCTGCGAACCCATCATTGGACCTACAATCTCAGAGAAGGCTGCTTCTAAGAAAGTGGCCGCTCCTGCCCCCGAGATCGTCAAGGCAGCCTCTCCGGCCAAAAGGTCGGTCTTTACAAGATTGACGGCTTCAGCTCCCGCTCCTGCTGCCCAAAGGACATCGGTCTTTGACAGGCTAATACCAACTGCGACCCCCTACCCAGACAGGGGGCAAGACGAAACCATTCTTACCGCTGACCCTACACCGTCCGCTCGACACGCTCGACGTCGCCATTGGCGCCGAGTAAGGAAGGCTGGGGGAAACTCCCCCTCCGGGTTGACTCCATCGGCCCCGGTGGCAGAAGTTAATGCTGCTGTTCCAACTGGGAACAGCTTTGAAATGCTAAATAAGGTGCGAAGGAATTCTCCTACGGCAATGCTGAAGAGGTCTCCTCCCTCATTAAAAAAGGTTGTGGAAATAAAACCCGAACAACCCCGATCTCCTCAACGGCTGTCTTCCAAAATCTATAAGGTTTGGCGGCAGGCCCGAGACTCGATCATCGATCCAAACTTCTACCGCCAGCACAAGAAGCTGAAAATCCAACCGGAAGCTTGTCACCAGGCTAAACCCCAAAAGGCTGTCTGGACGCCCACCTCAACGGCCCCCTCAACCTCCATGGCTCATAAAAGGAAAAGGCCAGAGAAGACCCCACAGCATGCAACGACGGCTAAAAGCACTGAGCCCAGACGCCCTAAGTCTGGGGGCATGGTGGTGCACACTGTTTACACGGCCTCTAGAAAAGAGGAAAGCCGCACTTCTACGGGCCACCGACCGCTAACCCGATCCTTGACGAAAGCCCAGGAGCAGCAACAAAAGCTTCAAGAAATGATGAATGCTATGACCGCGCTCACCGGGCCAAAAGAAAACCCAGAAACGTCCTCAGACGCACGCCGGGAGGAAGAAACCGATGCTGAATTCCTTCGCCGGACACTGGAGAAAAGGGACAAAGAGGCTGCTGAACAAGCGGCCAACATACAACGGATGGGCCTTCTCTTCCAAGATGTGATAGGAATGATGATCCAGCAGGACTTACCCGCCGAGGATCCCCCAATCGTTCTTGAAGACGACCGAGGAGAAACGTCAAATCCACCACCAGCCCTCTCAACGGCCAAGGAGGAGGCCATCTCTAAGGCTGATTTGGCTGACTACATAGCCCAGCAAATCCGGGTTCATCACGCGACTGAGACAGCTGGTCAAGTCGTGAAAACAGGGCGGCCGTATCCGAGTTGGTATGATCAAATCAAATACCCGCAAGGCTATACGATACCAAAGTTCCACGTGTATAAGGGGACCGGCAACCCCCATCAACATGTCGCCCAGTTCCGGGCCCTCTGCGGTAACACCGGCGGTGATGATAAACTGTTGCTCCGCCAATTCGTGGGTAGCTTATCAGAAACAGCGTTCGAATGGTATTCGGAACTCCCGAACGATTCTATCAAAACGTTCGCTGAAATGGAGTTGTTATTCACTCAGCGATTCGCAAGTGCCAGCGAACGCACTCCAATAACTGCATTAATTAACGCCAGGGTAAAACCGGGCGAAACCTGGGTCCAGTACGCTATACGCTGGCGGAACTTGTGGTCAAGATGTGAGCAACGCATTGAGGAAGCACCTGCGGTGGGCATGTTCGTGGGAACTCTAGACCCTCACGCAACTATTTCCCAGTTTATGATGTTCTTTAAGCTAATCACATTCCAGGCTTTGATCGACAAGTTGGCTCAGATGGACCAGATGGGTCATAGACCACCTACCCCGAAGTCGGAACCTCGGAATGACAAGGGTAAAGGAAGAGCAACCTTTGTTGCGAATGCCCAACAGCAACCTAACGCCCCGAAACCGGCAGATCAATTGGAAGAAAGACGCCGGTACTATAATGAGAAGATGAAGCGTCCCTACTCGTTCCCACGAGACAAGACGAAACAGTTATTCGAGCTGGCAATACGCAACAGACTTATAAACCTGCCAAATCCAAGGCGACCGCCGCAACCCACCGAAGTGAATAACCCTAACTATTGCCCTTACCATCAAACGGTAAGTCATCCGATTGAAGATTGCTTCGTCTTCAAAGGATGGGTTGAAGATCAATACCTCCAGGGAAAGTTTATACTGTCCGAAAAGTGGAAGGTAAACCCACCACAGCCACATACTCCTAAGAAAGCAGATACACCGGGGGCAACCTGTGCCTTTATCGAAGAAGCTCCATGGGAAGTCGTGCTATCAACTAAAACCAAAAGAATGCTGAGAGACCTTCATGCGTGTCCAGCGATCGAATGGAAAGACCCTCTTGGACCTCAGATTATCGAAGGGATGTTGAACCCCCGCTCAACTACGAAGACTCGTGATAAGGGCCCAAATACTCACGCTCAACCGTCAAAATCTTCGAAGAAAAAGAAGAAATCCAAGAAGCCCGTGAAGCTTGGAAACGAACACACGAACTTGCAGAAGCAAATCGACGCGCTGGAAGAATACAATCAAAAGGCGCGAACTCCTGTCACACTGCAAGAGTTCCTCAACCACATCTTTCAAGAGGAAGATGATGGAGAAAGCTCGTCGGATGAATCCGAAGGATACGTGGCGAGTTGTAACGTAATCTCCCACTCGTTTGCCGACGACGAGAAAACCCCTAGCACCAAGACGCTAGAGGCAGAACCTGAACCAGAGCGTGCGTGGCTAACAAATAAAATGATCAATGCCTTTCTAGACGAGGTTCGTCTGAAAAGTAAAGCGGACCAGGAGCGTGAGATGGCAACGTCAGAGGGAACCAAATGCAGGCGACTAAATGAAAGAGTTGAACTATCCCCGCCAGATCAAAAGGCATCCGAGGTAGACAAGAAGATATTCAATACGAGGAAAAGGTTTGCCAAAGCCATGTCAATGGGAATGAAGCTACCACCCTCGGAGGGAAATACACATGATGGGGTGGAGAGGCACCCTGATTATTGCGTCTATCATCGAAAAATCTCACACCCTACAGAGGAGTGCGACGCCTTTAAGACATGGTGGCAAGCATATGTTGCTCGTCGGCAACATTTTAAGCGCATGAAACGCAAGAGCCGTCGGGAACGAAGAAGCGCTGTCGACGGACACAACAGAACTACTGGCAGCTGTGACATGGTTAACGTCGGGGGGTCACAAGTTCTCACCTTTGGGAGCGACTCTGATGAAGAAATGGCTCTGGGCCCTCTCTTTAAAGAATCCGTGTTAGGGAAAGAGGAGGAATCGGAGGCCTGCGAGAACATTCAGCTGCGTAATCGCACACTCCCAGAAAAGAATCTCGGGCCTGCGAGCAGGAAAGATAAGGGAAAGGAAAGGGTCACTGAAGATATCACTTTAGATGACCAAGTCATGAAAGAACTGGCTGTCAAAGACCCTCCTAGGAGGAGTAAAGTGGACTATAACATCCTCGCGCACCTAAGGAAGCTACCTTCTCAGCTTAGCATTCTCGACGCCCTCCTATTATCAAAAGAAGCGCGAGACTCACTAATTAAGGCGTTACAAGAACCTGAGCAATTCCAAGCATTCCTCGCCACTGAAAAGATGAAGGATGAAGTGGAGGAAGTGCATGCGGCCGACATCACTTTCGGCGATGAAGACCTCCTCCTCGGGACGTGCGACCACAACCGCCCCCTATATGTCTCCGGATATTGCCATGACATCAAGATAGGCAAGATCCTGGTGGATAATGGATCCTCCGTCAATCTCCTTAATGTTCGGGTGTTGAAGGAAATCTGCATGAGTGTGCAACACCTCGCTCGTGACAAGATTACTATCTCCGGTTTCGATTCACAATCGTCACGGACTCTCGGATCCGTGATACTAACATTACGCTTCGGGCTTCTCGTCACAGACATCAAATTCCATGTCATTGACGCAAGGACCTGCTACAACGCCTTGCTCGGCCGTCCTTGGCTCCATGAGTACAATATCATCCCTTCTACACAACATCAGTGTATGAAGTACTTTAAGGATGGTTTTGAGTATACCGTAACAGGTGAGTTAAACCCATTCTCCGTGAACGAAGTCCGTAAATACGAAGATGCGAAATACTTTTTGCCAGATTTCGAGGATACAGAAAGGTGTCGCAATCCGGAGAACAAAACCGCCGCCACCATCCCTATTTTCGGGAGCGATACCGAAGAAGAAGAAGAGATAGTTTATACAGGGCCGTCTCAACGCAACAACCTGAAAACGCCCGCCCCCGTGTTGGTCTTCGGAAGTGATTCAGAAGATGAAGTTAATGCTGTGTTCTCCAATCGGCTGTCAATACAAGCACCCCCTGGCGATGACCATAGTTTGCAAATCACCATGGTACCGCGAGAACACTACAAGGATCTCGACGCGCTTCAGGCTCACGATGTGCAGGACCTGCAAACATTTTATGTCCCTCCCAGGTGAAGGGGTGAGAAGGTGATCCTATTCTACCGATCCTCAGAGTCGAAAATAGAGGAAGGGATCTGGCATGGCGCGGATGCTACACTTGACAGGTTCCAACCCATCCGTCTGCCCAGATACTATACAAATGGATTAAAGAAGCTATTGAAGCGCCAAGGAGTACCTCTAGAACAGACCATTCGGCAGGCGCGGTTCTACAACAGGATTTGGGATGTCCCCGGGACTCAACGCAAATTGCCCAACGGGAAAATGGAAACACTCGGGCTTGGATACGTGAGAGCGGGAAAACGGGAACGGGCCCACAGTAGCTACGCCATATACACCTTTGATGAAGAAGAGGACGCCTCGTCAGGAGATGCCAACCCCTCATCAAAACCAGACCCCGCGATTGAGGCACCGAGTCCGTCGTTTGAAGAACGAACGGACGAACCTATCAGGAAAATGGGTCAGAGAGCTCGGGAAGACCACAACCGCGAAATGGCCATCTATGAGAAGGCCAGGACGCAACGTCTATCTCAACGTGCTGCAAAAGACAAAGACGCTTATCCTCGTTAATCCGTTGTACGAAAGGCCCGACGCAGAGACGGAAATAAATCAAGAAGCGGCTCGAGTTTGTCCCTCATGAAGAGGATGAGTCGAGCGTACTCCTTCCCCCGAGACAAGACGGAGAGATTACTCAAGCTCGCTATAAAACATCAAATGATCGCGCTTCCAAGGCCTAGACATCCTGAGCAAGCTAACAAGGCTTCTCATCTGAGCTATTGCTCTTATCACCGAGCCATAGGACATCCTACCGAAGACTGCTTCACCTTCAAGAACTGGGTCGAAGACCAGTACCAACGGGGCAGATTCGCTTTATCCAACGGCTGGAGGGTAACGCCGCCACAAAAGCATGAACCCAAGGCCGCAAGAGCAGAACCGGATCCACCTCAGTCCTGGGAGCGGACTCGCACCTGTTATACGATTACGATATTAAAAGAAGAGCGCGAGAACATGGATGACCTTCCCCAGTGCTTTGAGAACGGCGATGATGAAGTGATCTCAGAATTTCCGCCAGCTCCGAAAGAACTGGAAGATGGTATACATACTACGGCAGATAAGCTCAAGAAGATTGAGTTGGGATCGGCGGATGACCCGCGACCGACATTTGTCAGCGAGCTACTCTCTGAAGAAAGGGTGGCCGCGTTAAAGAATGTGCTTCTGCGGCATAAAGACTGCTTCGCGTGGAACTAATCCGAGATGCCAGGTTTAGATCCGGAGGTTGCTGTGCATAAATTAGCAATATCCCCAGATATCAAGCCAGTCAAGCAGGCGCCAAGAAGGATGCGACTCGAACTTGAGATGAGCATCAACGCCGAAGTCAAGAAGCTGATCGATTCTAGATTTATCCAAAAAGTCCAATATCCCGACTGGATCGCCAATATCGTCCCGGTAATGAAGAAGAATGGGACGGTACGCATATGCGTGGATTTCAGGGATCTCAATAAAGCCTGTCCAAAGGATGATTTCCCAGTACCGGTAACCGAGCTAATGATAGATAATACGTCCACTCACGAGGTTTTCTCCTTTATGGACGGTTTGTCAGGATACAATCAGATAAAGATGCATCCCGAAGACCAGAAGCACACCGCTTTCCGGACCCCTTTGGGTATATTCTGCTACAGGGTTATGCCCTTTGGTTTAAAGAACGCTGGCGCCACATATCAAAGGGCCATGACAAAGATCTTCGACGACCTCATACATGACATCGTCGGGTGCTACATCGATGACCTCGTAGTAAAGAGCATGTCATACGAAGAGCATTTAAACCACCTGGAGACTGTATTTCAACGCCTTCGGCAATATAATTTGAAAATGAATCCCCTCAAATGCGCGTTTGGAGTCTCCTCGGGCAAATTCCTCGGATTCATCGTTCGACATCGAGGTATCGAAATAGATCCGCCAAAGATTAAAGCGATCATGGAAATGCCTCCGCCAAGAACCCTCAAACAGTTGCGATCTCTCCAAGGGAAGCTCGCATACATCCAGCGGTTTATCGCCAATCTTTCAGGCAAATGCCGTCCTTACAGCCACCTGATGAAGAAGGGAACTCCATTCGTTTGGGATCACAAATGCCAAGGTGCACTAGACGAGATCAAGCAGTACCTGCAGAACCCTCCGGTGTTGGCCGCGCCGGTCAAGGGAAAACCCCTCATTCTTTATACGACCGCCCTCGAAGGTTCCTTGGGCGCACTATGGGCACAAGAGAACGATCAGGAGAAAGAGAGAGCACTCTACTACTTAAGTCGAGTTCTACTGGGGGCAGAAAGCAACTACTCTCCCATTGAAAAACATTGCTTGGCGTTAATCTTCGCGATAACAAAGCTCAGGCACTATGCGTTGGCACATGAAGTCCGTCTCATTTCAAAGGTGGACCCTCTTAAATACTTGATGTCAAAAGCCATATTGACGGGACAACTCGCTAAATGGGCCCTACTCTTGATGGAGTTCTCGATAACGTATCCACTTCTTAAGGCAGTGAAAGGTCAGGCCATTGCCGACTTCCTCGCCGAGCACCCGATACCGGCCGATTCTCCTCTGAACTGCGATTTGCCGGACGAGCATGCATTTGATGCGATTGGTGGCGGCAGTACCCGATGGGAACTCTATTTCGATGGAGCGTCCTCCGTAAAGAAACGGAAACAAGGTATCCCAATAATCAAATCGGGGATAGGCCTCATCTTTGTAACTCCACAAGGAGGGATAATGCGCTTCGCCTTCTCCTTAACAGAGCCGAGGACAAATAATGAAGCTGAATACGAAGCTCTGATAGCAGGCCTCGAAATTGCCATCGACATGGGAATTGAAGACCTCCTTATATACGGGGATTCTCAGCTGGTCGTTAGTCAAGTAAATGGTGATTACCAAACGTGCAAACCGGAGTTGGTGAAGTACGGCGAAAAGGTGCAACAACTATTGACCCAAATCCCCTCCTATACTTTGGAGAATATACCGCGCGCGGAAAACAGTAAAGCAGACGCGTTAGCCAAGCTGGCTAAAGAACTGGCGGACGAAAACCTCGATGATGTACAAATCGTGGTACAAAACCGTCGAGTGCTTGCCCCGGCAGAAATATCTCCGGAATTATCTAAAGAAAAGGGAGCGACTGAGCAGACGACCCTACAAATAAAAGATCGTGAGAAGGCTGAGGACTGGAGGGAAGTCTTCATAGACTACTTTAAGTCCCACCAAATGCCCAAAGATACATCCTCAAGACATCAGCTCATGAAACGAGCTCTATCTTTCGCCTTCGTCAACGATACTCTATACAAGAGATCGTTTGATTCTCTATGGCTAAGATGCTTAGGACCTGATGAAGCGAAAAGAGTCATTCAAGAAGTTCACGACGGACTCTGCGGTTCTCACCAAGCAGGCCCAAAGATGAAGTTAAAAATTAAACGGACGGGTTACTACTGGCCCACGATGATCCAGGACTGCCTCGAGTATGCGAAGCAATGCCACTCGTGCCAGATTCATGGAGACTTTATCCACCAACATCCGAATCCACTACATCCAACGATGGCTAGTTGGCCATTCGAAATGTGGGGGACTGACATAGTCGGCCCCATCGAGCCAGCATCATCCCGGGGACATCGTTTTATCCTCGCGACAACTGATTACTTCTCCAAATGGGCAGAAGCAATACCACTGAGGGAAGTCAAGACGGAGAATATCCTCCATTTCTTCAAGACGCACGTCATCTATCGGTTTGGAACCCCACGGCGGATTATCTCCGATAACGGGCCAGCCTACAGAAGCCATAAGATTAGCCGCTTCGCACAGCAGCACAACATAGACTGGAGTTATTCTTCAGTTTACAATCCACGAGCGAACGGTCTGGCCGAAGCCTTCAATAAGACCCTGACGAAGATCATAAAAAAGACCGTTTCCCAGAATAAGAGAGACTGGCACGAGAGGCTGCAAGAGGCCCTTTGGGCTTACCGAACTACATTCAAGACGGCCACGAACACAACGCCGTACGCGTTGGTGTTTGGGACGGAAGCAGTACTCCCCCTCGAGATAGAATTACCTTCTCTGCGAGTGGCAGTCCACCACGAGCTGACGGACGAAGAAAATGCTCACCTTCGGCTTGAGGAGCTTGATGCCCTCGACGAAACCCGGCTCATAGCGCAACAACATCTAGAAGCCTACAAAGCGAAGATGACGCGCTCGTACGAAAGATTGACCAGGCCGAGGACATTCCGCCAAGGCGAACTCGTACTAGTGGTCAAAAGACCTATGATCCCCAATCGTGCCAAGCGAGGAAAATTTAAGCCAAACTACGAAGGCCCTTACATCATAGACAAGGTCTACCAGGGCGGTGCCTACCTGCTCATGGACATGCACGGCGAAAGGCCTTTCAGGCCAATAAACGGCCGCTTCTTAAAGAAATACTATGCTTAATGAGCCATAGCCTGGGTCAATGATAGATGACGACGACTATGTCCGCTCGCTATCTTCCTAGGCTCAGACTTTACAAGCAGCAGCTGGCCTTCCCTAACAATGGACCGAAACGTCCTTAAACTAATAATGGACCGAAACGTCCTTAAACTAATAATGGACCGAAACGTCCTTAAACTAATAACGGACCGAAACGTCCTTAAAACTATCAACGGACCGAAAACGTCCTTAAACTAACAACGGACCGAAACGTCCCTAAAACTACTACCGCAGCATCGTTAGGCTGACAAAAAAAAAACAAAAAAAAACGGTATGTCCATAAGCGAAATGGGCACGGATGAAAACCCGAAAGGGCTCCGTGAGTAAAAACAGCAGGACTACCGGCGAGTGTTTGTGAAAACCCGAAAGGGCGCAACCTCGTTAAAAGACACTTATAAGGTCCTCCCGACCTTGTAAGGAAAAACCGCCTGCGTGAGATCCTTACGACTCACAAAGGAGCAACACACTTAGGGATCCTCACGATGCCTAAGGAGAAAATACACTTGCGAGGTCCTCACGACTCGTAAGGAGAATTCTCTTACGAGACCCTCACGGCTCATGAGATTTGAAAGTCTTAAGTTACAGAGACCTAAACCTGTTCTTAAGCAAATCCTCCACAACCTTCGATATTGCCCTACAAGGGACTCAATACTGACCCTTGTATACAATCCACGGGCGTGAATACATATTTCCCTAACAAAGTCCCATCCGTGACTAGGGATATGCTTGTACAGCGAACAACACTTGTAAGTCCTCTCGACTTATAAGGAGAAACCCCTTTTGTAAGATCCTTACGACTTACAAGAGAACATGCACTTAGGAATCCTCACGATTCCCAAGGAGAAAACACACCTATAAGATCCTCACGACTTGTAGGGAGAAATACCTTTGTGAGACCCTTACGGCTCATGAAGTCAAAAGCCTTAGCCGACAGGACCCTTAACCCTGTTCACTAAGCCACCTTTGTTCAACATCGACAGAGGCAAATGATGATTCGCTCCTGGCAACATCCCAGTAGTAGCGATGCTGATGCCTAAATCGGTATCAAATTCCAAGTCCTTTCATGGCAAATGATGATTCGCTCCTGGCTATATTCCAGTCGCAGCGATGCTGATGACAAGATTGGTATCAGATCCCAAATCCCCTACTCGCGAGAAAAAATCAGCGAGCCCAAAAAAAAATGCATACGAAATAGCCGAAATGATGGGGGCAACTTGCAAACAAAATCAGCAAGTAAAAATGTATGCATGAAAAATAGCCGAAATGATTGGGCAACTCTCAATAAAAAGCAGCGAGTAAAAAGAAAAATAGCCGAAATGATTGGGCAATCGCGATTTTCGCGATATAAAAAGCTGAAATGATAGAGCATTGCGGAAAGAATAAAAAAAAATGAAAGAATGAAACTTTTTGCCCTACAGGTGAAATCATATCGATCCATGTATACAATCCAGGGGCACACATAAAAAGGGAACCATACCTTCCCAACAGGCTCCATCAGAAAGCGAAGCCAAATATCGACGGTTAATAGACAACCTAGAGACAATCTCGACATTTATCGCAATATTGCAGACATAATGTCAACAAACGAAGCAAAAAGAAGATCCCGAGCTTCAGGGTCTCGACATCAACATCGACAACTTAGAGATCACCAACGGCGTTTCTCCTCACTCCAGCCAGATGCAGACGTGACGTCAACAATCGACCTCAGAGTCGCAACGAAACGGAACCATGGCAAATTCCTTAGTTCCAAATCTCAATGGGCACATCTACAACCCGGAGACCAACAACGGCGTGCCTCCTCATTCCAGCAGGACACAGATGTTACACCATCAAGCGGAGCGATGGCAAAATCCCAACTCCGCCTTAGCATTCGTCTCATTACAGCAGACGCAATGTTAACAACGGCGTTCCTTCGCAGTCCAGCAGGATGTACATGCAAAGCTAATAAAAGACCCCATGGTCAGCAAAGCGGAGTGATGGCAAAATCCCAGCTCCACCTCAGCACTCGTCTCATCACAGCGGACGCATCATCAAGCAAAGCGGAACAGCGGCAACTCCCAGTTCCATGACTCGACGATGTACTCCCACAGAGAGTCAAATCCCAACTCCGTGAAATGCGGATATAATCAACAAAATTCCTGGTCACGTGGAACACGGATAACGTCACTCTTTGACCCCGTGGAAAACGTCCAGAGCGGATCCTGGTCCTCGCAGAACACGGCAATGAACCCGTGTGAATCATCCAGAGCGGAGCCTAGTCCTCGCCTAACGTGGCAGTGAACCCGTGTGAAGCATCTAGTGCAAAATTCCTGGTTACGTGGAACGCGGATAATGTCACTCTTTGACCCCGTGGAAAACGCCCAGAGCGGAGCCTAGTCCTCGCCTAACGCGGCAGTGAACCCGTGTGAAGCATCTAGTGCAAAATTCCTGGTCACGTGGAACGCGGATAATGTCACTCTTTGACCCCGTGGAAAACGTCCAGAGCGGAGCCTAGTCCTCGCCTAACGCGGCAGTGAACCCGTGTGAAGCATCTAGTGCGAAATTCCTGGTTACGTGGAACGCGGATAATGTCACTCTTTGACCCCGTGGAAAACGTCCAGAGCGGAGCCTAGTCCTCGCCTAACGCGGCAGTGAACCCGTGTGAAGCATCTAGTGCAAAATTCCTGGTTACGTGGAACGTGGATAATGTCACTCTTTGACCCCGCGGAAAACGTCCAGAGCGGATCCTGGTCCTTGCAGAGCACAGCAGTGAACCCGTGTGAAGCATCCAGAGCGGAGCCTAGTCCTCGCCGAGCACGGCAGTGAACCCGTGTGAAGCATCTGGTGCAAAATTCCTGGTTACGTGGAACGCGGATAACGTCACTCTTTGACCCCGCAGAAAACGCCCAGAGCGGAGCCTGGTCCTCGCCAAGCACGGCAGTGAACCCGTGTGAAGCATCCAGAGCAAATACCGGACTGTGGAGTCCTTAAAATCCACGGACTATGACGTCCTTAACCTCGACCGTGATGTTTTAAAACTAACGATCAAACCCCCCGATTCCCTACGGATTCTGCCTTGGTTTAAGGGTACATCTCTTCACTCCTTTGATACCTGGCGTTGTAATTCCTCAACGTCTTCAAAGAGGTGACGGGTCCCTGCAACCAAACGTCGGACTGTGGAGTCCCTAAATCCACGGACTATGAGGTCCTTAACCTTGACCGTGATGTCTTAAAACTAACATCGGACTGTGGAGTCCCTAAATCCACGGACTATGAGGTCCTTAACCTTGACCGTGATGTCTTAAAACTAACATCGGACTGTGGAGTCCCTAAATCCACGGACTATGAGGTCCTTAACCTTGACCCTGATGTCTTAAAACTAACATCGGACTGTGGAGTCCCTAAATCCACGGACTATGAGGTCCTTAACCTTGACCGTAAAGTCTTAAAACTAACAGCAGACGGTGGAGTCCCTAAATCCACGGACTATGAGGTCCTTAACCTTGACCGCGACGTCTTTAAACTACGATACCTGGAGCAGCCCCTGACCCCGTGAAACACGGATAAGGGTGACCACATCCAGCACTTGCAGGTCTTCACGACCTGTAAGAAAGAAAAAACTCCCTTGTGAAATCCTTACAACTCTCAAGGAAAAACCCGCTTAAGAATCCTCACGATTCTTAAGAAGAACTTACACCTATGGGATCCTCTCGACCTGTAGGGAGAAAAACTCTTCATGAGACCTTCGTGGCTCATAAGATGCAAATCTTAACCCTGAATCCTGAGCCATCGCTGTCCTGGAAAGAAATTAAGATAAACTGTCCGCAGAATGCACTCAATGAAAAGGGGACACACCATTGAGAAGAAAAATGTATCTTTTATTCATAAACCAAAATGGATACAAAGTACAATTTATGAAAGAAACAAAGAAAGAGATACTCTCATCCATGAGTATGTACAAAAAGAAAAGAAAAGATACAAGTCCTCAAGCCGGCGGACGGTGCAATAATTTTACCAGCTCATCATTCTGTTGCTAAGCCACGGCTTCATGACGCAAGATCTCCAGAAGTCGAGCCTTCGCCTGAGCTTGCTGAGCCTGATACGAAGCGAGCCGAGCTTCGAGCTCTTTCTCGGTGGCTTTATGAGCCTCGACCCTCTCACGAGTGAACATGGCAGCTTTATCGAGAGCCACCACCTCTTTGATAGACTCCTGAAGCACCCGCCAGAGTTCATACGCTTTGTTGGCCTTAGCTGTGAGGCTGGCATGAAGCTCGCTCAGCGCCTTAGAAGCCAGCTCCCTCTCCGAGAACTTGCGGCCAAGCCTCTTCTCGCATGACGTCATGTTGGCCGCACACCGTGCTATCAGACCCCGCAACTCCGCTTTTGCAGCCACGGCTTCTGGAGAGAGGCGAGAACATTCGAGAGCGTACAAACAAGCCTCCACCTTCCTACAGAACTCCACCCAGACTCGCACCACCTCCTCGCTGTGATAGGTGGCGAGAAAAGGAAGGGAACCGTTAGCTTCAGCGGCAAACGCTTCGGCTGTAGTCGCACTACCAACATGGAGCTCCTCGACGAAAGAAGATAGGGAGATAAGGCTCAATTGGGCCAAGCGTTCTGAAGCCCGCAAAGCGTAAGGGCCGGGCGGCATCACAATGCGTGATTCCAAAGCCACGGAGACTGGCAGGGCTGTTCAAATTTGGCAAATGTTAGTAAAACTCTTAAACGCAGAACGAACAGGACTATAATAAAATGTCACTCACCGACAGTCATGCAAATAGGAGCTGAGGGTTCCCCTGGCCCTTCAACGACCTCGACCTCATCGTCGGCCTCCAAAACTATAAGAGACACCAACGTCATTTCGCAAAATAGTTACCAGGCTATGATAAAAAAGGGCGAATGACACTAACCTTGCCCAGACGAAAGGACAATACGCTGAGGGGAGATCGCCTGTGGAGCTGCCATCTCCAATAAACGCTGAAATGACTGTCGAGGCGACAGATCAGCGATCGTGGCCGCCAAACCGCGCAATTCTGGGAAAGATAAAAGAGTTCAGACTATGAAGGAGTTGATAAATTAAAACGCAGAAGGATACCTTCAACACTCCTCCCATTCTGAGCCGGAGGGATGGCAACTTCGACGGTCTCCACCATGACCTCAGGCTCCAACAAAGGGAGAGTAGACCCGACTACCTCGCTTCCAGCCTTTGGGCCACCCTCAGCAAGAGTCATTGGGGCGGCGGCCTCTAAGGGAACCTCCCCCAAGGGGGCAAGCACCCCCTGATCAAGAACCGCCGCTGGAGGTTCTATCATGAGAGGAGCAGCCTCATCAGCCCCCTCCACATCCAGCAAGGCTTCATTAGGAATTTCGGCGGGCTTTAGCTTCAATACGCCAGTAGGGAGCTCCCCCAACGTCGAAGGTTCTGCGCGATTCGAATAAGAATAATAATACATATGCACGGGCATAAATAATCGGAAAGATTGCAGAAGAAGCACAACATACCTATACGCAAAGAAGCCCTCAATATGGCTTCTTCAAGCCGCTTCTCCTTCTCAACGAGGTAAGCTCGCCGAGGTTCAAGGGTAGACTCATGACCGCCGGTCCATAAAGAAAGGGTATCTGCTGCATCCTCTGAGGCAGCCTGCTTCAAAGCCCTTTCCCCCCATTCCTCCAAAGGGCCGATAAATCGCCGCCGAATCCATGAAGGGTCTTCGTAGAAAATTACAGCGAGGTAAGGCTTCTTTGGAACCTTGGCGTTATGGGACGCGTCTTTTGAACGCCGTATGGCCTCAGCCAATTGTGCAGCCTCCTCATCAGCCGAACTCGGGAAGAGAAGTCCAGCGTTTGACTCTTGCAAGGCCAATGGTTCTTCTTCAAGGATAGGCTCAGACTCCACCACAGAATCAAGCGGGGTGGTAGCCGCTTTCCTCCGCCGTTTAGATCCAGAGCTGGTCGCTGAGGACGACCGCTTCCTCCCTCGCGAATCCTTAGGGCGGCACTGACCCACGTCGCCCTCAGCACCCTCATCCCTGTTACTCTCGCTCGGTGCTACAACCGAAGACGACATCGCTATTGTCGACGCCACGGAGGGCGGTGCCGCCACCGGCAGAGGTGCTACTACTGGGGCCCGTCTACCCCGCGATCGGGAACCCAAGGGCATACCAGCCGTCGGAGTGAGATCGACCCCTGACTCCCCCGGAATGAGGGCGGCGCCAATCTCCCTCAAAGGGAAGCGTACTGGAACCCTCGGTCGCAACTTAGCTCCCGAAACCTGAGGAGGGGCGTCGTAACCAAGAAGAACCCTTCTTTCTTCAGCAATAATTGGGGTGATCCGATGAAGATACCAGCCCGTAAATGCACCTACGCATCGGGGTATGTACTCAGCTTCAGGGACCATGAAATGAGAGCCAGTGTTCAATCTCATGAAATGATGAGCGGCATCGCGAACAGCATCGAGCGAAGGGATCGGGGCGACTATAAAAGCCTCAAAAGGAACACCCTGGTCGTATCCAAGCCGCCGGGCAAATCGATGCGGATTGTACCGCATAAAAAGAGCTGCGCTGTCCTGGCGAAACACCAAGTAGCCCGGTCTAATTGTATACAAATGCGTGGCCTCCCGGGGCTTCAGAGAAGGCGCGTTGTCTTTCGACTGGTCCCAGAGTTGTTGAACGGGACCCGAAGGAGTAGACAAAACCCGGTCATTAAAAACCAACCCGCCAGCGGTGGCATGAGGAGAAATCAGCACCCGAATAGCCCCAGATTGAGTTGGGTCGACAGCAGAAGCACCCACCAGTCGCATAAGTCGCGGAAAGGGATAGGCGTCGTAAAAGGCGGGCCTCTGATGCATAGCAAAAGACCCCAGCACATGCATTTCGATCCACGACGTGAAATAATGAAGCGAAAAGTTCACTACGTCCACGCCAGGCATAGAGGTATTAGCTGCGGTGCCCAATCCGTTATAGAGGTGCGCCAAGGCCGGGATGCCGATAGCCAACCGCATCCCCTCAGCAATACGATGAGCCGGGTAGATGACCGAGGCTCTCATGAAGAGGCGATGCATGGGAATAACGAACCAACTAAGCCAGACACTAACAAACCCCACAAAGAACGTCTCCTCGTCCATGCCTGGGACAACAATAGATTCAAAAGATATCGGCGATATAATAGGGATGTAATACTGAGGTAAATCGGACTCGTTGATCGGCAACCTCTTCGGACCGAACCCAAAGGGGTCCCCAATGTTGGCAAACTTCGGGGCTGTCTTCGATAAGGCGTCCTCACGAAGGAAACGAGCAATGAAGCTCTTGAAAGTGACACCCTGCTCTTCGGACTCGGTGAATAATCGGTCGAAGATGCCTAGGGCTTTAATTAAACTGGGGCGCTTGGGGCGAACAGCATTCTCAGCAGACAGGCCGTCAACTGGGGCAGGCTCGGACTCAAAAACGTACTCGTCAGGAGGCAACAACTCCTCATACAGATTACCCCTTATCGGCAACCCCGAGATATCATAAAATTCGGCCAGAGAAATCGAAACCTCGCGATCTCCCAGAATGAAAGTGTTAGTGGGAAGATTCCACTGGTTCAAAAACGCCTTGACCCACCAGACATGCGGGGACTTGTAATGGAATAGTGACGCGTATATGGCCTGGTAAAGCCCGACTTTCTGCAACCGCGCCCGATGGGCAGAAAGGATGTAGCGAGCCCAGAGAAGGTAGCCCGTAGGATGCCTAGGAGTGAGCCCTATCTTATAAATTTGCCCCCACGGGTGGGCCTCACCCTGGCAGATACGCCGTCCCAAGATGTCTATGACCGGGATCGGATGGTTCGGAATGCCGGTCGTCGAAGGCTCCAACCTCCCCGTTGGAGTCCAGTTGGGCATTTCCACAGCAAAAGCTGTCCTTGGAGGGTCCATCGGTAAAAAGGGGAAAGTGGGCTCCGTTGGCACCGCGCAAAGAAAACTCCGGCGACCCTGAATAATCTGACTATACCAAGGTCCCCATTGAAGAAGGTTGGTGCAGTTCGGGTCATGGGCCCGAATCATCGCCATCACTTCCTCATCAGATGGTGACTGAGGAAAAGCCGCCTCCGAGCGAGAGAAGGGAAAGCGCGGAGTAGAAGCCATCGCACCTGGAATCCAATAAAGGAAGGCCGTTAAAAGAAAAATCAGCCATATATATTCATGCATGAACATGAGGACTAGTTAAAGAAAGCAACAGCAGAGCTTTCTGGGACCCTTGGCTACAAAACATATGGGCCCTACAGAATCCGGATGACGGCTCATTAATAATGAGGCCAAATCATTACAATAAAACAAAGGGGATATCCTCATTTAATAAAGAGTGATGACCATGCACATCCCCCCAACAGGATCTGTCTCAGGCTCTACAATGAATCCAACAAAATCGAAGGAATTAAATTCCCACAAAAAGAATCATTACGAAGCCCCTATTGCATTAATTGCAGAAGAACAACCTAGGGCCAAGAGACCTCAGGAAGCCTCCGTGTGAAGAAACTGAGTTCTTCATCGGGATTAAATTCCTTATTAAGAAAAAGGAATTAAATTCCCAGAAATATTTTTGATGGAATTAAATTCCATGGGGTTGAAACGCCATCGTCATCTCCTCAAAGATCATCTAAACCCTAAGAGATCTACAGTTTGAAAGTTAACCGGTTTCATGTTCTTATGGAAAATCTGAAGGAAAAAGGGTAAAAACCCTTGTTTTGGATTTAAAATCCAGAGAAATGTGAAGGTCCATCGTTGTCCAAGAACGTTACCTGAGAAAAAGGATTCTTTTCGAACAGAGTTAAACTCTGAAGATGGTTTCAAGACAGAGAACTAAGCTCTGAAAGCGAGAATTAAATTCTCAAGGAAAAAGTTCTCAGAAGAAGAAGATGAGCAAAGTGAAGGCTCCTATGAAGAGACAGGGGTATTTATAGAAGGCAATGGAAACGTTTCGCCTCCCCAAATCCCTAGAGGAATCCAACGGTCACAAGAGGTGACTGCGTTGCACTCACGTGCAGACACGTGAGAACAACGCTGTGGGGGCATTTGTTTCCTAATTTAAAATCAGGAAAGCTTCTGGTAAAAGCTTCAGGAAAGGGTCACGTGCTTACACGTGACCAGCAGTCACGTGTTGGCACATGACACCTAAGCGCATCATCAAGGGCAAGTTCAGTTTCCTGACTACATTGAAGAAAATGGGCTTCAGAAAGAGACACGTGCTCCCACGTGACCAGGGTCACGTGGCGACACGTGACATTTAAAAGCAAGCGTCAAAGGCACACCGGTTCCTTGATCAAGTCAAGAAAAAGGCTTCAGAAGAGGTCACGTGCTCCCACGTGACCAGGGTCACGTGTTGGCACGTGACGTTCAAAGCAGCAGACTCGTTCTCCAGTTGAATCAAGGAAAGAGGCTCCAGACAATGGTCACGTGCTCACACGTGACCAGGGGTCACGTGGTGGCACATGACGGTTAAGCAGCAATCAGAAAACAGAGCGCAAAAGAAAGATGAAGGCTCGTTCCAAAAGGGGTTACGTGCCCACACGTGACCATGGGTCACGTGGTCACACGTGACCGGCTTTCAAAGCCCGTTTTGTTAACAGAATCAAATTCTGATAGAGAATCAAATCTTTCCAAAGGAAAGTAACTATCTGGAACCGATCAAATTAAAGATTCAGAGATGATTAAATACCATCTATCTATGGGAAAATCTCGAGTTTGGAAAGATTTCCCCTTTAAATCTAACCGAAATAACAAAGGAGAATCCCTGAATTTAAAATCCAATGGTGAATAAAATTCACCCAATGATCCAAAGGTCCGAAACGAATGATGGATGCAAATCAAATCTCTCAATGAAGATTCGTCAAAAAACTAATTGATTCGGCTGCTTCTCCTATAAATAGGAGCCAAGGGACACAAAAAGAGAGAGACGCATACGCAGAGAAAAAGAGAAGGAAGAGAGCTTTGGTACTTGGAGAAACTTGGATCTTCTGCAAAAACCCTAGGTAAGAAAGGGAAAAGCTCCTTAAAAGAAAAAAAAAGAGAATTTAATTCTCAACAGAGTTTAACTCTGATATATAAAACAGAAGAACATATTTCTTCTCTCTTTGATAGAGGATCAGCAAAGTGCACATCTCCTCTTTAGGTTGAGAATTTAATTCTCAACGGGTTGAGATCTTGCCATGCAGATCCAAAACTCAGAGGGGGAATGGAAATACGAGAATTTAATTCTCACAGAGCTATAGGAATTTAATTCCTTTAAAATAAAAGTAGGGCTTGACCATATATCATGGGAATTTAATTCCTTCAGAACAAAAAAAAAGAGAAACAGGGTTTAACCTTAATTAAAAAACCTAGTTCTGTTGAAACATCGGGAATTTAATTCCCTTAATCATAACTTAACAGAGAATGGAAGTTAAATTCTTTAAAAGCTTTTATTAGGGTTTAACCCTATTCAGTTCTCCATATGTATGAGGAATTTAATTCCTACAGAAAACTCAGAGTTCAACTCTATTCCAGAATATAAGTCTTCAAAAGGAAGTAGGAGTTTAATTCCTCTGAAATTTAAAGCTCGAGGAATTTAATTCCTGAAAAAAAAAAGATTAACAGATTCTCTAAACAACATGCATGGAGGCAGGGTCACGTGCCACCACGTGACCCCCCAAGAGATCTACAGAAAGACCCTTCGAGGCAGTGCCCCACGTGACCCCCGGCAGAAGCTTTAACATATAAGCGTTTGAATGCCCATCACGTGATGGCACGTGATGCTCTGAAAGATGCAGTAATCTCAGCAGAATAAAGGGAGGGCGCTCTCACGTGTCGCCACGTGACCCCTCTTGCCTTAGTGTTTAACACTAAATTGGAACTCTTGAACACAGTACTGAAACACTATTGGGCCTTAGTGTTCAACACTAATCAAAGAACCTTATTTGCAGTGTTCAACACTGATTACCTTAGTGTTTAACACTAATCTGAGATCTCCATTGCCAGTGTTCAACACTGATCTATTTTAGTGTTTATGATAATTCGAAAGCCTTGTTGCTGGTGTTTAACACCAATTATATTTTAGTGTTAAACACTAACTTGTCAACCTCATTCCCAGTGTTCAACACTGATTGCTCTGTAGTGTTTAACACTAGGCTTTGGCCCAACTGGCTAAATGGATAGAGGCAAAGCCTCTCCTTCAATGAACCAACAAGAAGCTAATATTCCAGATATGACTGGACTTAGCCCAAGCTGGCCATAAGTCCTCAAATTCGTAATTAACTGGGCTAATGGGCTCATAATATAATTAATCGGTCTTGATCCCAAATTGGACCAAGGATTACTTAAGCCATTCCGGTTTTAGGGTACATCTCTTCACTCCTTTGATACTTGGTATTGTAATCCCTCAATGTCTTCAAAGAGGTGACGGGTCCCGACGACCACACATCGATATGGACTATGGGGTCCTTAAACCCATGTCTAATGCAAAATTCCTGGTTACGTGGAACGCGGATAACGTCACTCTTTGACCCCGTAGAAAACGTCCAGAGCGGAGCCTAGTCCTCGCCGAGCACGGCAGTGAACCCGTGTGAAGCATGCTCCCCTCCGAACGGACACGTGGGACGTCGGGCCGTCTCGCCTGAGGTTCGGGGCAGATGCTAATTGGTGCTATCCGTCTGCCCCTCCGAAGATGTCAAGTTGATTTATGGTACCGTGTATCGGAGGTTTAAACGGATGCGTCCGATGTAGCAGACTTCGTCAGATTCCCCCTCGTTTGAGGGGTTTTTGATTGTGGGGACGCTCTTCCCTGCAGGCGCAAGCCCCTGCAGTTAATTACGCTACCGCATCGCGGTAACAACTTTCTCCTTCTCCAGATGGTCACTTCGTGTCGTGTGTTTTTGTTTTATGTTTTATTGCCCGTGGATCGTTTACGGCGACCGAGTTATGTCGTCGCCCGTAGGGCGTGGACTAGTCCAAATCCGTGTTATATTAGATTTGGGTTTGGGGGTTTGGTTTGAGGACACGTTAGCCATACTTGAGGCTAAGATCAACTCAAACATTTGTTAAGGATACGTTAGTCTAGTTTGAGACTAAGATCAACTTAACGGGATCGTTTAGATCCGACAAAGGTGCGTTTGGACTTCATTGTTCCAGTTTAAGGACATAGTGGTCCATCGTATGCGTGGCCGTCGGGACCCGTCACCTCTCTGACGACGTTGAAGGATTACAACGACGGATGTCAGAGGAGTTCAGAGATGTACCCTCGAGCCAGATTTAATTAGTGGGATTCATAGTCCAGTCTGCTTGAAGGTTTAAGGATACGTTAGCCATCTTTGAGGCTAAGATCAACTTAAACGGGACCGTTTAGATCCGACGAAAGAGCATATGGGGGCTCTATGGTTCTAGTTTAAGGACATTGCGGTCCATGGGTAGTTTAAGGACATTGCGGTCCGCTGGTAGTTTAAGGACATTGCGGTCCGTTGGTAGTTTAAGGACATTGCGGTCCGTTGGTAGTTTAAGGACATCTCGGTCAAGGTTAAGGACGTCATAGTCCATGGGTTTAAGGACTCCACAGTCCGGTATGTGCTCTGGATGCTTCACACGGGTTCACTGCCGTGCTAGGCGAGGACCAGGCTCCACTCTGGATGCTTCACACGGGTTCACTGCCGTGCTCCGCGAGGACCAGGATCCGCTCTGGACGTTTCCCACGGGGTCAAAGAATGACGTTATCCGCGTTCCACGTAACCAGGAATTTTGCATTAGGCATGGGTTTAAGGACCCCACAGTCCATATCATGAGTGGTCATCGGGACCCGTCACCTCTTTGAAGACATTGAGGGATTACAATGCCAAATATCAAAGGAGTGAAGAGATGTACCCTAGAACCGGGATGGATTAAATAGTCCCTGGCCCAATTTGGGTCAAGACTGATCGATTATGTTATGAGCCCATTGGCCCAGTTAATCACAAATTGAGGACTTATGGCCAGCTTGGGCTAAGTCCAGTCGGGTCTGGAATATTGACTTCTTGTTGGTCCATTGAGGGAGAGGCTTTGCCTCTATCCCTTTAGCCAATTGGGCCAAAGCCTAGTGTTAAACACTACAGAGTAATCAGTGTTGAACACTGGGAATGAGGTTGACAAGTTAGTGTTTAACACTAAAAGAATAATTGGTGTTAAACACCAGCGACAAGGCTTTCAAATTTGCGTTACACACTAAAACAGATTGGTATCAAGCACTGGCAACGGAGCCCTCAAATTAGTGTTAAACACTAAGGTAGTCAGTGTTGAACACTGCAAGCACAGTTTTTGATTAGTGTTGAACACTAGCTGTTTCAGTAACTGGATTCGCGGGTTCCAATTTAGTGTTAAACACTAAGGCAAGAGGGGTCACGTGGCAGCACGTGAGAACGCCCTCCCTTTGTTCATTCTGCTGAGATTACTGCATCTTTCAGAACATCACGTGTCAGCACGTGACGGGCATTCTTATGCTTATTTGTTAGAGCTTTTGTTAAGGGTCACGTGGGTCACGTGAGGGACTGCCTCAAAGGGTTTTTCTGTAGATCTTTTGGGGGGTCACGTGGTGGCACGTGACCCTGCCTCTATGTATGTCGTTTAGAGGATCTGTTGATCTTTTTTCAGGAATTAAATTCCTCGAGCTTTAGATTTCAGAGGAATTAAATTTCTACTTCCTTTCGAAGATTTATATTCTGAAATAAAGTTGAACTCTGAATTTTCTGTAGGAATTAAATTCCTCATATATGTGAAGAACTAAAGAGGGTTAAACCCTAATAAAAGCTTTTTAAGGAATTAAACTTCCCTTTTTATGATTAAGGGAATTAAATTCTCGCTGTTTCAACAGAACTAGATTCTTAATTAGGGTTCAACCATGTTTCTTCTTTTTGTTCCGAAGGAATTAAATTCCCATGATACAGGGTCAAGCCCTAAGGAATTAAATTCCTATAGTTCTGCGAGAATTAAATTCTCATGTTTGCATTTCCTCTCTATGTTTTTGGATCTGCATGGCAGGATCTCCACCCATTGAGAATTAAATTCTCAATCTAAAGGGGAGATGTGCACTTTGCAGATCCTCTATCAAAGAGAGAAGAAATAAGTTCTTCTGTTTTATTTATCAGAGTTGAATTTGAGAATTAAATTCTCTTTTTTTCAGAAAGCCTTCCCTTTCTTACCTAGGGTTTTCTTTTACAGAAGATCCGAGTTCCTTCAAAGTATCTGAGCTCTCTTCTTTTTTCTTCCCTCTGCGTATGTCCCTCTTTTGTATCCCTTCGCTCCTATTTATAGGAGAAGCAGCCGAATAAATTAGTTTTTTGATGAATCTTCATTGAGAGATTTGATTTGCATTCATCATTCGTTTTGGACCTTTGGATTATTGGGTGAATTTTATTCACCATTGGATTTTAAATCCAGAGATTCTCCTTTGTTATTTTGGTTAGATTTAAGGGGGAAATCTTTCCAAACCCGAGATTTTCCATAGATAGATGGTTTTTAATCATCTCTGAATCTTTAATTTGGTTGGTCCCAGATAATCACTTTCCTTTGGAAAGATTCAAATTTCCTTCAGAATTTAATTCTGTCGTCAAAAATGGGCTTTGAAAGCCGGTCACGTGTGACCACGTGACCCATGGTCACGTGTGGACACGTGACCCCCTTTGGAATGAAGAATCCTCTTTCTTTCTGCGCTGTCTTCTGGTTGCTGTTTTAGCCATCACGTGTTAACACGTGACCCCTGTTGGGAGCTCTTTTCCTTGGTTCAACTGGAGAACAAGTTAGCTGTCTTGAGCGTCACGTGCTAACACGTGACCCCTGGTCACGTGGCAGCACGTGACCTCTTTTGACGCTTTTTCCTTGACTTGATCAGCGAATCAATGTGCGCCTTTTCTGCCGCTTTATATGTCACGTGTCAACACGTGACTGCTGGTCACGTGTAAGCACGTGGCCCCTTTTTGAAGCTTTTCCCAGAAGTTTTCCTGATTTTAAATCAGGAAACAAATGCCCCCACAGCGTTGTTCTCACGTGTCTGCACGTGAGTGCAACGCTGTCATCTTTGCGACCGTTGGATTCATTTAGGGATTTGGGGAGATGAAACGTCCTTTCAGAAGCGCCTTCACTTTTTCATGCCCTTCCTTTCAAACCTTTCTTTTAAGAATTTGATTCTGGTTATCAGAGCTTAGTTCTCTGTTGTGTCTGCGCAGTGCCGCCTTATTTTCCAATCAAAGGCTAGTGCTCACGTGTTGCGCATGCAGGGATCTGCTTGATGGGGACGTTTCATTTCCCTAACCTGATTCCAATGCGTCATTGGATTTCATTTCCAACGCTCTCCCCTTCTTTCCGGGCTTTGAGAATAGTCCCACCATGCACAACATTTTTTGTGCATAGCATTAAATGCTCCCCTTTATAAGCTGAACCCATGCCTTACTTCTTTTTTTTTCCAGAGAAGCCCATTCGTGCCTTAAGGTGGTCATCTTTGGGAACCCGATCAATCGCCATGGCTTGCAATCGTCCCCATGCTCGTCGGCAACCATGGGAGGTGCCCCTTGAGGAGATAATTCCTCGCTTCGCTGCACGGCTGGCGGATCCCCTTCTCACCGACGCTCAATGTGACACGGTGATGTACGAGCTACTGACCCGTCGGGGCTCTCCTCTCCCCATGGGCTCCATTTGGCTCCGGATGATCCTCCTGTCTGTGCTTGCCGATATACCCCCTCATCCGGCGGAGATGACTTCGGCGATCCTTGACGCGGCGGAGGACAAGCTTGAGTGCTTTCATGAGGCTTTTCTAATCACTCAAGCTCTGAAGGATCACTCAGTTCATAAACTGAGTCAGATAAGAGCTCGTCGGGCCATCATGTCTGCTTTCGTTGATGAGCACGGCTCCAACCGGTGGGGAGCAACTCCTCGCGAAAACCGCCGTTTTGACGTGCTGGAGAAGGCGGAGAGGGAGTTAGAGAATTTTGTGTTTTGCTTTGTTAACCCTTGTATTTCTGATCCCTTGTTTGGTGATCTTTTCCCGGTAGTGTAGTATGTTTGAATCAATGTACTCCTTTTATCATTGGCGGTTTGCGCGCTTTCTGTTGAATTTTCATGTTTGTCAGACAGTCGTACGTGTGTCTTACTTGCGTAAATGAGTTGTCTGTTTTTCTTTAATTACGAGCACCATCGTTACGTTGCATGCACATCAGTGCCTCGGGCAACATTTCCTTTTAAACATTCGTACAGTTGCAAATGCGTGCCTGATAGGATACAGATCAGAAACTTGCCACGTTATCTCCCATATCGGGTAGTTTGCGCTGGCTTTAGATCGAGTATTGTTGTCGAAGGGAGGTTTATAAATGAAGACATATTCTTCTCTTCAATGGTGTGTCCCCTTTTTATTGAATGCATTCTGCGGATATTCTATCTTGATCTCCTTGCAGGACAGCGATGGCTCAGGATTCAGGGTTAAGATCTGCTTCCTAAGACTTTTGCATTTTATGAGCCACGAGGGTCTCATAAAGAGTTTTTCTCCCTACAGGTCGAGAGGATCCTATAGGTGTAAGTTTTTCTTAAGAATCGTGAGGATTCTTAAGCGGGTTTTCCCTTGAGAGTCGTAAGGGTCTCACAAGAGAGATTTTTCTTCCTCGTGAGGACCTGCAAGTGCTGAATGTGGTCACCCTTATCCGTGTTTTACGGAGTCAGGGGTTTCTCCAGGTATTGTAGTTTAAAGACGTCGCGGTCGAGGTTAAGGACCTCATAGTCCGTGGATTTAAGGACTCCGCAGTCCGATGTTAGTTTTAAGACATCACGGTCAAGGTTAAGGACCTCATAGTCCGTGGATTTAGGGACTCCACAGTCCGATGTTAGTTTTAAGACATCACGGTCAAGGTTAAGGACCTCATAGTCCGTGGATTTAGGGACTCCACAGTCCGATGTTTGGTTGCAGGGACCCGTCACCTCTTTGAAGACGTTGAAGAATTACGACGCCAGGTATCAAAGGAGTGAAGAGATGTACCCTTAAACCAAGGCAAAATCCGTAGGGAATCGGGGTGGTTGATCGTTAGTTTTAAGACATCACGGTCGAGGTTAAGGACGTCATAGTCCGTGGATTTTAAGGACTCCACAGTCCGGTATTGCTCTGGATGCTTCACACGGGTTCGCTGCCGTGCTTGGCGAGGACCAGGCTCCGCTCTGGGCGTTTTCCGCGGGGTCAAAGAGTGACGTTATCCGCGTTCCACGTGACCAGGAATTTTGCACTAGATGCTTCACACGGGTTCACTGCCGTGCTCGGCGAGGACTAGGCTCCGCTCTGGATGCTTCACACTGGTTCATTGCCGTGCTCTGCGAGGACCAGGATCCGCTCTGGACGTTTTCCACGGGGTCAAAGAGTGACATTATCCGCTTTCCACGTAACCAGGAATTTTGCACTAGATGCTTCACACGGGTTCACTGCCGTGCTCGGCGAGGACTAGGCTCCGCTCTGGATGCTTCACACGGGTTCACTGCCGTGCTCTGCGAGGACCAGGATCCGCTCTGGACGTTTTCCACGGGGTCAAAGAGTGACATTATCCGCTTTCCACGTAACCAGGAAGTTTGCACTAGATGCTTCACACGGGTTCACTGCCGTGCTCGGCGAGGACTAGGCTCCGCTCTGGATGCTTCACACGGGTTCACTGCCGTGCTCTGCGAGGACCAGGATCCGCTCTGGACGTTTTCCACGGGGTCAAAGAGTGACATTATCCGCTTTCCACGTAACCAGGAAGTTTGCACTAGATGCTTCACACGGGTTCACTGCCGTGCTCGGCGAGGACTAGGCTCCGCTCTGGACGTTTTCCATGGGGTCAAAGAGTGACATTATCCGCTTTCCACGTAACCAGGAAGTTTGCACTAGATGCTTCACACGGGTTCATTGCCGTGCTCGGCGAGGACTAGGCTCCGCTCTGGGTGCTTCGCACGGGTTCATTGCCGTACTCTGCGAGGACCAGGATCCGCTCTGGACGTTTTCCACGGGGTCAAAGAGTGACATTATCCGCTTTCCACGTAACCAGGAAGTTTGCACTAGATGCTTCACACGGGTTCACTGCCGTGCTCGGCGAGGACTAGGCTCCGCTCTGGATGCTTCACACGGGTTCATTGCCGTGCTCTGCGAGGACCAGGATCCGCTCTGGACGTTTTCCACGGGGTCAAAGAGTGACATTATCCGCTTTCCACGTAACCAGGAAGTTTGCACTAGATGCTTCACACGGGTTCACTGCCGTGCTCGGCGAGGACTAGGCTCCGCTCTGGATGCTTCACATGGGTTCACTGCCGTGCTCTGCGAGGACCAGGATCCGCTCTGGACGTTTTCCACGGGGTCAAAGAGTGACATTATCCGCTTTCCACGTAACCAGGAAGTTTGCACTAGATGCTTCACACGGGTTCACTGCCGTGCTCGGCGAGGACTAGGCTCCGCTCTGGATGCTTCACACGGGTTCACTGCCGTGCTCTGCGAGGACCAGGATCCGCTCTGGACGTTTTCCACGGGGTCAAAGAGTGACATTATCCGCTTTCCACGTAACCAGGAAGTTTGCTGATTGTATCCGCATTTCACGGGATGGAGGTTTGGCGATATGTATGCCACCGAGCCATGGAACTGGGAGTTGCCGTTGTTCCGCTTAGCTTGATGTTGTGTCTGCTGACGCGAGAAGAACGTCGAGATGATCTCTAGGCTATTGGTGAACCGTCGAGATTTGGCTTCTTCTTATGATGAAACCTGGGGAAGGAGTGTGATCCCTTCTTTGATTGCGCCCCTGAATTGCATACAGGGTTAGATGTAACATTACCTGTAGGGCGAGGATTTCACTTTTATTTTATTTCTTTTTCCGCGATGCTCTATCATTTCAGCTTTTATATCGCGAAGGTCGCGATTGCCCCATCATTTCGGCTATTTCTCGCGGTGCCCAATCATTTCGGCTATTTGTTTCATTTTCACTCGCTGTTTTTTTATTGCGAGTTGCCCCATCATTTCGGCTATTTTGTCATGCATACATTTTTACTTCCTGCTTTTTATCGCAAGTTGCCCCATCATTTCGGCTATTTTGTCATACATGTGTGGCTCACTAGCTTTTTCGCTGCAAGCTTGGATTTTGGATACCGATTTCAGCATCAGCACCGCTACAACTGGGATGTTGCCAGGAGCGAATCATCATTTGCCTCTGTCGATGTTTGAACAAAGGTGGCTTAGTAAATAGGGTTAAGGGTCCTGCCGACCAAGGCTTCTGACTTCATGAGCCGTAAGGGTCTCACAAAGGTATTTCTCCCCGCAAGCCGCGTGGATCTTGAAGGTGTGTTTTCTCCTTAGGGATCGTGTGGATTCCTAAGTGTGCGCTCCTCTGTAAGTCGTAAGGATCCTACAAGAGGGCTTTCTCCTTATGGGTCGAGAGGACCTACAAGGGTTGCTCATCATATGGACATATCCCTGGTCACGGGTGGGACTTTGCTGGGGAAATGTTTATTCGTGCCCGTGGATTGTATACAAGGGTCAGTATTGAGCCTCTTGTAGGGCAATATCGAGGGTTGTGGAGGATTTGCTTAAGAACAGGTTTAGGTTTCTGTAACTTAAGACTTTCAAGTCTCATGAGCCGTGAGGGTCCCATAAGAGAGTTCTCCTTACGAGTCGTGAGGATCTCGTAAGTGTATTTTCTCCTTAGGAATCGTGAGGGTCCCTAAGTGTGTTGCTCCTTTGTGAGTCGTAAGGATCTCACGCAGGTGGTTTCTCCTTACAAGGTCGAGAGGATCCTGTAAGTGTCTTTTAACGAGGTTGCGCCCTTTCGGGTTTTCACAAACACTCGCCGGTAGTCCTGCTGTTTTTACTCACGGAGCCCTTTCGGGTTTTCATCCGTGCCCATTTTGCTTATGGACATACCGTTTTTTTTTATTTTATATGCTCTTTTTATCTCGTCAACCTAAGGATGCTGTGGTAGTAGTTTAGGGACATTTCGGTCCGTCGCTAGTTTAAGGACGTTTCGGTCCGTTGATAGTTTTAAGGACGTTTTGGTCCGTTGTTAGTTTAAGGACGTTTCGGTCCGTCGTTAGTTTAAAGACGTTTCGGTCCGTTGATAGTTTAAGGACGTTTCGGTCCGTCGTTAGTTTAAGGACGTTTCGGTCCGTCGTTAGTTTAAAGACATTTCGGTCCGTCGTTAGTTTAAAGACGTTTCGGTCCGTCGTTAGTTTAAGGACGTTCCGGTCCGTCTTTAGGGGAAGGCCGGCTGCTGCTTGTAAAGTCTGAGCCTAGGAAGATAGAGAGCGGACATAGTCGTCGTCATCTATCATTGACCCAGGCTATGGCTCATTAAGCGTAGTATTTCTTTAAGAAACGGCCGTTTATTGGCCTGAAAGGCCTTTCACCGTGCATGTCCATGAGTAGATAGGCTCCACCCTGGTAGACCTTGTCTATGATGTAAGGGCCTTCGTAGTTTGGCTCAAATTTTCCCCGTTTGGCACGATTGGGGATCATAGGTCTCTTGACCACTAGCACGAGTTCGCCCTGGCGGAATGTCCTCGGCCTGGTCAATCTTTCGTACGAGCGCGTCATCTTTGCTTTGTAGGCTTCTAGATGTTGTTGCGCTATGAGCCGGGTTTCGTCGAGGGCATCAAGCTCCTCAAGCCGAAGGTGAGCATTTTCTTCGTCCGTCAGCTCGTGGTGGACTGCCACTCGTAGAGAGGGTAACTCTATCTCGAGGGGGAGTACTGCTTCCGTCCCAAATACTAACGCGTACGGCGTTGTATTCATGGCCGTCTTGAACGTAGTTCGATAGGCCCAAAGGGCCTCCTGCAGCCTTTCGTGCCAGTCTCTCTTATTCCGGGAAATGGTCTTCTTTATGATCTTCGTCAAGGTCTTATTGAAGGCCTCGGCCAGACCGTTAGCTCGTGGGTTGTAAACTGAAGAATACCTCCAATCTATATTGTGCTGCTGTGTGAAGCGGCTAATCTTATGGCTTCTGTAGGCTGGCCCGTTATCGGAGATAATCCGCCGTGGGGTTCCAAACCGATAGATGACGTGCGTCTTGAAGAAATGGAGGATATTCTCCGTCTTCACTTCCCTCAGCGGTACTGCTTCTGCCCATTTGGAGAAGTAATCAGTTGTCGCCAGGATAAAACGATGTCCCCGGGATGATGCCGGCTCGATGGGGCCGACTATGTCAGTCCCGCACATTTCGAATGGCCAACTAGCCACCGTTGGGTGTAGTGGATTTGGATGTTGGTGGATAAAGTCCCCATGAATCTGGCACGAGTGGCATTGCTTCGCGTACTCGAGGCAGTCCTGGATCATCGTGGGCCAGTAGTAACCTATCCGTTTAATTTTTAACTTCATCTTTGGGCCTGCTTGGTGAGAACCGCAAAGTCCGTCATGAACTTCCTGAATGACTCTTTCCGCTTCGTCAGGTCCCAAGCATCTTAGCCATAGAGAATCAAGTGATCTCTTGTATAGAGTATCGTTGACGAAAGCGAAAGATAGAGCTCTTTTCATGAGCTGATGTCTTGAGGACGCTTCTTTGGGCATTCGGCGGGACTTAAAGTAGTCTATGAAGACATCCCTCCAGTCCTCGGCCTTCTCTTGGTCTTTTATTTGTAGGGTCGTCTGCTCAGTCACTCCCTCTTTATGTAATTCCGGAGATAGTTCTGCCGGGGTGAGCACTCGACGGCTTTGTACCACGATTCTGACATCATCGAGGTTCTCGTCAGCCAGTTCTTTAGCAAGTTTGGCCAGCGCGTCTGCTTTGCTGTTCTCCGCACGCGGTATGTTCTCCAACGTATAGGAGGGAATTTGGGTCAATAGTTGTTGCACCTTTTTACCGTACTTCACCAACTCCGGTTTGCACGTTTGGTAGTCACCATTTACTTGACTAACAACTAGTTGAGAATCCCCGTATATAATGAGGTCTTCAATTCCCATGTCGATGGCGATTTCGAGGCCTGCTATCAGAGCTTCATATTCAGCCTCATTGTTTGTCCTCGGCTCTGTTAAGGAGAAGGCGAAGCGCATTATCCCTCCTTGTGGAGTTGCAAAGATGAGGCCTATCCCCGATTTGATCATTGGGATACCTTGTTTTTGTTTCTTTACGGAGGACGCTCCATCGAAATAGAGTTCCCATCGGGTGCTTCCGCCGCTAATCGCATCAAATGCATGCTCGTCCGGCAAATCACAATTCAGAGGAGAATCGGCCGGTATCGGGTGCTCAGCGAGGAAATCGGCAATGGCCTGGCCTTTCACTGCCTTGAGAGGTTGATACGTTATCGAGAACTCCATCAAGAGCAGGGCCCATTTAGCGAGTCGTCCCGTCAATATGGCTTTTGACATCAAGTATTTAAGGGGATCCACCTTTGAAACAAGACGGACTTCATGCGCCAACGCATAGTGCCTGAGCTTTGTCACTGCGAAGATTAAGGCCAAGCAATGTTTCTCAATGGGAGATTAGTTGCTTTCTGCCCCCAGTAGAACTCGACTTAAGTAGTAAAGTGCTCTCTCCTTCCCCTGATCATTCTCTTGCGCCCATAATGCGCCCAAGGAACCTTCGAGGGCGGTTGTATAAAGAATGAGGGGTTTTCCCTTGACCGGCGCGGCCAACACCGGAGGGTTCTGCAGGTACTGCTTGATCTCGTCTAGTGCGCCTTGACATTTGTGATCCCAAACGAATGGAGTCCCCTTTTTCATCAGGTGGCTGTAAGGACGGCACTTGCCTGAAAGATTGGCGATAAACCGCTGGATGTATGCGAGCTTCCCTTGGAGAGACCGCAACTGCTTGAGGGTTCTTGGCGGAGGCATCTCCATGATCGCTTTAATCTTTAACGGATCTATCTCAATACCTCGGTGTCGGATGATGAATCCCAGGAATTTACCCGAGGAGACTCCAAACGCGCATTTGAGGGGATTCATCTTCAAATTATATTGCCGAAGGCGTTGAAATACAGTCTCCAGGTGGTTTAGATGCTCTTCGTATGACATGCTCTTTACTACGAGGTCGTCGATATAGCACTCGACAATGTCATGTATGAGGTCGTCAAAGATCTTTGTCATGGCCCTTTGATAGGTAGCGCCAGCGTTCTTTAGACCAAAGGGCATAACCCTGTAGCAGAATATACCCAAAGGGGTCCGAAAAGCGGTGTGCTTCTGGTCTGCGGGATGCATCTTTATCTGATTGTATCCTGACGAGCCGTCCATGAAGGAGAAAACCTCGTGAGTGGACGTGTTATCTATCATTAGCTCGGTCACTGGTACTGGGAAATCGTCCTTTGGACAGGCTTTATTGAGATCCCTAAAATCCACGCATATGCATACCGTCCCATTCTTCTTCATTACCGGGACGATATTGGTGATCCAATCGGGATATTGGACTTCTTGGATGAATCCAGAATCGATCAGTTTCTTGAATTCGGCGTTGATGCTCATCTCCAGCTCGAGTCGCATCCTTCTTGGCGCCTGCTTGACTGGCTTGATATCTGGGGATATTGCTAATTTATGCACAGCAATCTCTGGATCTAATCCTGGCATCTCGGAGTAATTCCACGCGAAGCAGTCTTTATGCCGTAGAAGCACGTTCTTTAACGCGGCCACCCTTTCTTCAGAGAGCAGCTCGCTGACAAATGTCGGTCGCGGGTCATCCGCCGATCCCAACTCAATCTTCCTGAGGTTATCTGCAGTAGTATGTATACCGTCTTCCAGTTCTTTCGGAGCGGGCGGAAATTCTGAGATCACCTCATCATCGCTGTTTTCAAAGCACCGGGGAAGGTCATCTATGTTCTCGGGCTCTTCTTTTAATATCGTGATCGTATGACAGGGGCGAATCCGCTCCCGGGACTGAGGCGGATCCGGTTCTGCTCTTGCGGCCTTGGGCTCGTGCTTTCGTGGCGGCGTTACCCTCCAGCTGTTGGATAAAGCGAATCTGCCCCGTCGGTACTGGTCTTCGACCCAGTTCTTGAAGGTGAAGCAGTCTTCGGTAAGATGTCCTATGGCTTGGTGATAAGAGCAGTAGCTCGAACGAGAAGCCTTGTTGGTTTGCTCATGGTGTCTAGACTCTGGAAGCACGATCATTTGATGTTTTAAAGCGAGCTTGAGTAACTTCTCCGTCTTGTCTCGGGGGAAGGAGTACGCTCGGCTCCTCTTTTCCATGAGGGACGAATCCGAGCCGCGCAGTACCCGTAACCCTCTAATCCGGTGTCCTTGTTGTCGGCTCTTCTTTCCGCTCCTTGACTTACTCCCGTCTCCGTATCGGGCCTTTCGTATGACGGGTTGATAAGGATGAGCATCTTTGCCTTTTGCAGCCTGTTGAAATAGACGTTGCGTCCTGGCCTTCTCGTAGATGGCCATTTCGGGGTCGTGGTCTTCCCGACTTTTCTGACCCACTTTCCTGATAGGCTTGTCCATTCGTTCTTCAAATGACGGACTCGGCGCCTCGATTGCAGGGTCTGGTTTTGATGAGGGGTTGGCCTCTCCTGACAGGGCGTCCTCTTCTTCATCAAAGGTGTATATGGCGTAGCTACTGTGGACCCGTTCCCGTTTTCCCGCTCTCGCGTATCCAAGCCCGAGTGTTTCCATTTTCCCGTTGGGCAATTTGCGTTGGGTTCCAGGGACATCCCAAATCTTTTTATAGAACTGAGCCTGCCGAACAGTTTGTTTTAAGGGTACTCCTTGGCGCTTCAATAGCTTCTTTAATCCGTCTGTATAGTATCTAGGCAGACGGATGGGTTGGAGCCTGTCGAGTGTAGCATCCACGCCATGCCAGATCTCTTTCTCTACTTTCGACTCTGAGGATCGATAGAATAGGACCACCTTCTCACCCCTTCGCCTGGGAGGGACGTAGAATGTTTGCAGGTCCTGCACATTGTGAGCTTGAAGCGTGTCGAGATCCTTGTAGTGTTCTCGCGGTACCATGGTGATTTGCAAACTATGGCCATCGCCAAGGGGTGCCTGTATTGAGAGCCGATTGGAGAACACGGCATTAACTTCATCCTCCGAATCACTCCCGAAGACCAGTATGGGGGCGGGCGTCCCCCGGTTGTTGCGTTGAGATGGCCTTGTATAAACTATCTCTTCCTCTTCTTCGGTATCGCTTCCGAAAACAGGGATGGTGGCGGCGGCTTTGTTCTCCGAGTTGCGACACCTTTCTGTATCTTCGAAGTCTGGCAAAAAGTATTCCGCATCTTCGTATTTGCGGACTTCGTTCACGGAGAATGGATTTAACTCTCCTGTTACGGTATACTCGAAACCATCCTTGAAGTACTTCATACACTGATATTGTGTAGAAGGGACGATGTTGTATTCGTGTAGCTAAGGACGGCCGAGCAAGGCATTGTAGCAAGTCTTGGCGTCGATGACATGGAATTTGATGTCCGTGACGAGAAGTCCGAAGCGTAATGTTAGTATTACAGATCCGAGAGTCCGTGACGATTGTGAATCGAAACCGGAGATAGTAATTTTGTCACGAGCGAGATGTTGCACACTCATGCAGATTTTCTTCAACACCCGAACATTAAGGAGATTGACGGAGGATCCATTATCCACCAGGATCTTGCCTATCTTGATATCATGGCAATATCTGGAGACATATAGGGGGCGGTTGTGGTCGCACGTCCCGAGAAGGAGGTCTTCATCACCGAAAGTGACGTCGGCCGTATGCACTTCCTCCAGGTCATCCTTCATCCTTTCAGTGGCGAGGAAGGCTTGGAATTGTTCAGGTTCTTGCAACGCCTTAATTAGTGAGTCTCGAGCTTCTTTTGATAATAGGAGGGCATCAAGAATGCTAAGCTGGGAAGGTAGCTTCCTTAAGTGCGCGAGAATGTTATAGTCCACCTTACCCTTCTTTGGAGGGTCTTTGGTAGTTAGTTCTTTAATGACTTGGTCATCTAAAGTGATATCTTCAGTGACCTTGTCCTTTCCCTTATCTTTTCTGCTCACGGGCCCGAGATTCTTCTCCGGGAGTGTGCGATTGCGCAGTTGAATGTTTTCGCAGGCTTTCGATTCCTCATCTTTCCCTAACACGGATTCTTCAAAGAGAGGGCCCAGAGTCACCTCTTCATCAGAATCGCTCCCAAAGGTGAGAACTTGTGGCCCCCTGACGCTAACCATGTCACAGCTGCCAGTAATTCTGTTGCACCCGTCGACAGTGCTTCTTCGTTCCCGACGGCTCTTGCGTTTCATGCGTTTAAAATGTTGCCGACGAGCAACATATCCTTGCCACCATATCTTAAAGACGTCGCACTCCTCTGTGGGGTGTGAGATTTTCCGATGATATGCGCAGTAATCAGGGTGCCTCTCCGCCCCATCGTGTGTGTTTCCTTCCGAGGGTGGTAGCTTCATTCCCATTGACATGGCTTTGGCAAACCTTTTCCTCGTCTTGAATATCTTCTTGTCTACTTCGGATGCCTTTTGCTCTGGCAGGGGTAGCTCAACTCTTTCGTTTAGTTGCCCGCCTTTGGTTCCCTCTGACGTTGCCATCTCGCGCTCCTGATCCGCTTTACTCTTCAGACGAATTTCGTCCAGAAAGGCATTGATCATTTCACTTGTCAGCCACGCACGCTCCGGTTCAGACTCCGCCTCCAGCTTCTTAGTGCTAGGGGTTTTCTCATCGTCGGTAAACAAGTGGGAGATTACGTTACAACTGGCCACATACTCTTCGGATTCATCCGACGAGCTCTCTCCATCATCTCTCTCTTGAAAGATGTGGCTGAGAAACTCATGCAGCGTTACAGGAGTTCGCGCCTTTTGATTGTATTCTTCCAGCGCGTCGATTTGCTTCTGCAAGTTCGTGTGCTCGTCTCCAAGCTTCGCGGGCTTCTTGGATTTCTTCTTCTTTGAAGATTTTGACGATTGGGTGTGAGTATTTGGGCCCTTATCAGCAGTCTTCGTAGTTGCGCGGGGCTTCAACATTCCTTCGATAATTTGAGGTTTGAGAGGATTCTTCCATTCGATCGCAGGGCACGCATGAAGGTCTCTCAGCATTCTTTTGGTTTTTGTTGATAGCACGACCTCCCATGGAACTTCTTCAATAAAGGAGCAGGTTGCCCCCGGTGTATCGGCTTTTTTAGGAGTATGCGGTTGTGGTGGGTTCACCTTCCACTTTTCGGACAGTACGAACTTCCCCTGGAGGTATTGATCTTCGATCCATCCTTTGAAGACGAAGCAATCTTCAATCGGATGGCTTACCGTTTGATGGTAAGGGCAATAGTTGGGGTTATTCACCTCGGTGGGTTGTGGCGGTCGCCTTGGATTTGGTAGGTTTATAAGTCTGTTGCGTATTGCCAGCTCGAATAACCGTTTCGTCTTGTCCCGTGGGAACGAGTAGGGACGTTTCATCTTCTCATTATAATACCGACGTCTTTCCTCCAGTTGATCTGCCGTTTTCGGGGCGTTAGGTTGCTGCTGGGCATTCGCGACGAAGGTTGCCCTTCCTTTACCCTTGTCATTTCGAGGTTCCGACTTCGGGGGAGGTGGTCTATGACCCATCTGGTCCATCTGAGCCAACTTGTCGATTAAATCCTGGAATGTGGTTGGCTTAAAGAACATCATAAACTGGGAGATAGTTGCGTGGGGGTCTAGGGTTCCCACGAACATGCCCACCGCGGGTGCCTCTTCAATGCGTTGCTCGCATCTTGACCACAAATTCCGCCAGCGTATAGCATACTGGACCCAGGTTTCGCCTGGTTTTACCCGGGCGTTAATCAATGCAGTTATTGGAGTGCGTTCGCTGGCACTTGCGAACCGCTGAGTGAATAACAACTCCATTTCGGCGAACGTTTTGATAGAATCGTTCGGGAGTTCCGAATACCATTCGAACGTTGTTTCTGATAAGCTGCCCACGAACTGGCGGAGCAACAGTTTATCGTCACCGCCGGTGTTACCACATAGAGCCCGGAACTGGGCGACATGTTGATGGGGATTGCCGGTCCCCTTGTACATGTGGAATTTTGGTATCGTATAGCCTTGCGGGTATTTGATTTGGTCGTACCAGCTTGGATACGGCCGCCCCGTTTTCACGACTTGACCAGCTGCCTCAGTCGCATGATGGACCCGGATCTGCTGGGCTATGTAGTCAGCCAAGTCAGCTTTAGAGATTGTCTCCTCCTTGGCCGTTGAGAGGGCTGGTGGTGGATTTGACGTTTCTCCTCGGTCGTCTTCCAGAACGATTGGGGGATCCTCGGCGGGTAGGCCCTGCTGGATCATCATTCCTATCATATCTTGGAAGAGAAGGCCCATACGTTGTATGTTGGCCGCTTGTTCAGCAGCCTCTTTGTCCTTTTTCTCCAGTGTCCGGCGAAGGAATTCAGCGTCGGTTTCCTCCTCCTGGCGTGCGTCTGCGGACGTTTCTGGGCTTTCTTTTGGCCCGGTAAGTGCGGCCATAGCGTTCATCATTTCCTGAAGCTTTTGTTGCTGCACCTGGGCTTTCGTCACGGATCGGGTAAGCGGTCGGTGGCCTGTAGAAGTGCGGCTTTCCTCCTTTCCAAAAGCCATATAGACAGTGTGCACTACCGTGCCCCCAGACTTAGGGCGTCTGGGCTCAGTGCTTTTAGCCGTCGTTGCATGTCGCGGGATCTTCTCTGGCTTCCTCCTTTTATGAGCCATGGAGGTTGAGGGGGCCGTTGAGGAGGGCGTCCAGACAGCCTTTTGGGGTTTAGCCTGATGACCGGCCTCCGGTTGGATTTTTAGCTTCTTGTGCTGGCGGGAGAAGTTTGGATCGACGATCGAGTCTCGTGCCTGCTGCCAAACCTTATAGATTTTGGAAGACAGCCGTTGAGGAGATCGGGGCTGTTCTGATTCTATTTCCACAACCTTTTTTAATGAGGGAGGAGACCTCTTTAGCACTGCAGTAGGGGAATTCCTTCTCACCTTATTTAGCATTTCGAAGCTGTTCTCAGTTGGGACAGCAGCATTAACTTCTGCCACCGGGGCTGGTGGAGTTAATCCAGAGGGGGAGTTGCCTCCAGCCTTCCTTATTCGGTGCCAATGACGACGTCGAGCGCGTCGAGCAGATGGCGTAGGGTCAGTGCTAAGAATGGTTTCGTCTTGCCCCCTGTATGGGTGGGGGGTCGTTGTCGGTGTTAGCCTGTCAAAAACCGATGTCCTTTGTGCAGCGGGAGCGGGAGTCGAAGCCGTTAATCTTGTGAAGATCGATTTCTTGGCTGGGGAAACCGCCTTAGCGATTTCGGAGGCAGGAGCGGCCGCTTTCTTAGAAGCAGCCTTCTCTGAGATCATAGGTCTCGTGATGAGTTCGCAGGATTTCTGGCCCAATCTAGAGAAGACCGAGGCGTTGACATCGGGCGACTCGTTGAGAGGAGCCGCGGCAGGGGTAAGACGATCAAAGACCGACTTCTTGAGAGTTTCCTTTGTCAGCACCGGCGCCGCGAAGCTTGATGGTGGGAGTATAGTCCCAAAGAACAATCCGGTAGTGGCTTGAGTCACCTGGTCCACCGGCATTGTGAACAACGAAGCAGCTTGGGGTCCATAGGCTACGCCTCCTGGCGAGGCAAAGCGTTGGTCGCAATTGCAGCTTGAGCAGTTGGAGGATTTCGCAGAAGTAGAAGCCATCGATCCTTTGCTTTCTGCAATAAGCAAGGCGCCAATTCTTAGTATCCTGAAACCCAAGGGCAACTATTAGTGAACCGCGATTGGTTCGCGAATCACGACACACGAAGTGTGGAGTGGAAAGAGGAAAAGGTCCCACCGGGCGTGCCAGAATCTGTTCCCCTCCGAACGGACACGCGGGACGTCGGGCCGTCTCGCCTGAGGTTCGGGGCAGATGCTAATTGGTGCTATCCGTCTGCCCCTCTGAAGATGCCAAGTTGATTTATGGCACCATGTATCGGAGGTTTAAACGGATGCGTCCGATGTAGCAGACTTCGTCAGATTCCCCCTCGTTTGAGGGGTTTTTGATTGTGGGGACGCTCTTCCCTGCAGGCGCAAGCCCCTGCAGTTAATTACGCTACCGCATCGCGGTAACAACTTTCTCCTTCTCCAGATGGTCACTTCGTGTCGTGTGTTTTTGTTTTATGTTTTATTGCCCGTGGATCGTTTACGGCGACCGAGTTATGTCGTCGCCCGTAGGGCGTGGACTAGTCCAAATCCGTGTTATATTAGATTTGGGTTTGGGGGTTTGGTTTGAGGACACGTTAGCCATACTTGAGGCTAAGATCAACTCAAACATTTGTTAAGGATACGTTAGTCTAGTTTGAGACTAAGATCAACTTAACGGGATCGTTTAGATCCGACAAAGGTGCGTTTGGACTTCTTTGTTCCAGTTTAAGGACATAGTGGTCCATCGTATGCGTGGCCGTCGGGACCTGTCACCTCTCTGACGACGTTGAAGGATTACAACGACAGATGTCAGAGGAGTTCAGAGATGTACCCTCGAGCCAGAGTTAATTAGGAGGATTCATAGTCCAGTCTGCTTGAAGGTTTAAGGATACGTTAGCCATCTTTGAGGCTAAGATCAACTTAAACGGGACCGTTTAGATCCGACGAAAGAGCATATGGGGGCTCTATGGTTCTAGTTTAAGGACATTGCGGTCCATGGGTAGTTTAAGGACATTGCGGTCCGCTGGTAGTTTAAGGACATTGCGGTCCGCTGGTAGTTTAAGGACATTGCGGTCCGTTGGTAGTTTTAAGACATCTCGGTCAAGGTTAAGGACGTCATAGTCCATGGGTTTAAGGACTCCACAGTCCGGTATGTGCTCTGGATGCTTCACACGGGTTCACTGCCGTGCTAGGCGAGGACCAGGCTCCGCTCTGGATGCTTCACACGGGTTCACTGCCATGCTCCGCGAGGACCAGGATCCGCTCTGGACGTTTTCCACGGGGTCAAAGAGTGACGTTATCCGCGTTCCACGTAACCAGGAATTTTGCATTAGGCATGGGTTTAAGGACCCCACAGTCCATATCATGAGTGGTCATCGGGACCCGTCACCTCTTTGAAGACATTGAGGGATTACAATGCCAAATATCAAAGGAGTGAAGAGATGTACCCTAGAACCGAGATGGATTAAATAGTCCCTGGCCCAATTTGGGTCAAGACTGATCGATTATGTTATGAGCCCATTGGTCCAGTTAATCACAAATTGAGGACTTATGGCCAGCTTGGGCTAAGTCCAGTCGGGTCTGGAATATTGACTTCTTGTTGGTCCATTGAGGGAGAGGCTTTGCCTCTATCCCTTTAGCCAATTGGGCCAAAGCCTAGTGCTAAACACTACAGAGTAATCAGTGTTGAACACTGGGAATGAGGTTGACAAGTTAGTGTTTAACACTAAAAGAATAATTGGTGTTAAACACCAGCGACAAGGCTTTCAAATTAGCGTTACACACTAAAACAGATTGGTATCAAGCACTGGCAACGAAGCCCTCAAATTAGTGTTAAACACTAAGGTAGTCAGTGTTGAACACTGCAAGCACAGTTTTTGATTAGTGTTGAACACTAGCTGTTTCAGTAACTGGATTCGCGGGTTCCAATTTAGTGTTAAACACTAAGGCAAGAGGGGTCACGTGGCAGCACGTGAGAACGCCCTCCCTTTGTTCATTCTGCTGAGATTACTGCATCTTTCAGAGCATCACGTGTCAGCACGTGACGGGCATTCTTATGCTTATTTGTTAGAGCTTTTGTTAAGGGTCACGTGGGTCACGTGAGGGACTGCCTCAAAGGGTTTTTCTGTAGATCTCTTGGGGGGTCACGTGGTGGCACGTGACCCTGCCTCTATGTATGTTGTTTAGAGGATCTGTTGATCTTTTTTCAGGAATTAAATTCCTCGAGCTTTAGATTTCAGAGGAATTAAATTCCTACTTCCTTTCGAAGATTTATATTCTGAAATAAAGTTGAACTCTGAATTTTCTGTAGGAATTAAATTCCTCATATATGTGAAGAACTAAAGAGGGTTAAACCCTAATAAAAGCTTTTTAAGGAATTAAACTTCCCTTTTTATGATTAAGGGAATTAAATTCTTGCTGTTTCAACAGAACTAGATTCTTAATTAGGGTTCAACCATGTTTCTTCTTTTTGTTCCGAAGGAATTAAATTCCCATGATACAGGGTCAAGCCCTAAGGAATTAAATTCCTATAGTTCTGCGAGAATTAAATTCTCATGTTTGCATTTCCTCTTTATGTTTTTGGATCTGCATGGCAGGATCTCAACCCATTGAGAATTAAATTCTCAATCTAAAGGGGAGATGTGCACTTTGCAGATCCTCTATCAAAGAGAGAAGAAATAAGTTCTTCTGTTTTATTTATCAGAGTTGGATTTGAGAATTAAATTCTCTTTCTTTCAGAAAGCCTTCCCTTTCTTACCTAGGGTTTTCTTTTACAGAAGATCCGAGTTCCTTCAAAGTATCTGAGCTCTCTTCTTTTTTCTTCCCTCTGCGTATGTCCCTCTTTTGTATCCCTTCGCTCCTATTTATAGGAGAAGCAGCCGAATAAATTAGTTTTTTGATGAATCTTCATTGAGAGATTTGATTTGCATTCATCATTCGTTTTGGACCTTTGGATTATTGGGTGAATTTTATTCACCATTGGATTTTAAATCCAGAGATTCTCCTTTGTTATTTTGGTTAGATTTAAGGGGGAAATCTTTCCAAACCCGAGATTTTCAATAGATAGATGGTTTTTAATCATCTCTGAATCTTTAATTTGGTTGGTCCCAGATAATCACTTTCCTTTGGAAAGATTCAAATTTCCTTCAGAATTTAATTCTGTCGTCAAAAATGGGCTTTGAAAGCCGGTCATGTGTGTCCACGTGACCCATGGTCACGTGTAGACACGTGACCCCCTTTGGAATGAAGAATCCTCTTTCTTTCTGCGCTGTCTTCTGGTTGCTGTTTTAGCCATCACGTGTTAACACGTGACCATTGGTCACGTGTAAACACGTGACCCCTGTTGGGAGCTCTTTTCCTTGGTTCAACTGGAGAACAAGTTTGCTGTCTTGAGCGTCACGTGCTAACACGTGACCCCTGGTCATGTGGGAGCACGTGACCTCTTTTGACGCTTTTTCCTTGACTTGATCAGCGAATCAATGTGCGCCTTTTCTGCCGCTTTATATGTCACGTGTCAACACGTGACTGCTGGTCACGTGTAAGCACGTGGCCCCTTTTTGAAGCTTTTCCCAGAAGTTTTCCTGATTTTAAATCAGGAAACAAAGCATCTAGTGCAAAATTCCTGGTTACGTGGAACGTGGATAATGTCACTCTTTGACCCCGCGGAAAACGCCCAGAGCGGAGCCTGGTCCTCGCCAAGCACGGCAGTGAACCCGTGTGAAGCATCCAGAGCACATACCGGACTGTGGAGTCCTTAAACCCATGGACTATGACGTCCTTAACCTGGACCGCAATGTCCTTAAACTACCCATGGACCGCAATGTCCTTAAACAACCAATGGACCGCAATGTCCTTAAACTACTCATGACCGCAATGTCTTTAAACTACCCATGGACCGCAACGTCCTTAAACTAGAACAGTAGAGCCCCGCATGCTCTTTTGTCGGATCTAAACGGTCCCGTTTAAGTTGATCTTAGCCTCAAGAATGGCTAACGTATCCTTAAACCTTCAAACAGACTGGACTATGAATCCCCCCAATTAACTCATTGGTTCAAGGGTACATCTCTGAACTCCTCTGTCATCCGTCGTTGTAATCCTTCAACGTCGTCAGAGAGGTGACGGGTCCCGACGGCCACACACACGATGGACCACTATGTCCCTAAACTGGGACAATAGAGTCCAAACGCTCTTTGTCGGATCTAAACGATCCGGTTAAGTTGATCTTAGTCTCAACGTTAGACTAACGTATCCTTAACAAACGTTTGAGTTGATCTCAGCCTCAAGTATGGCTAACGTATCCTCAAACCAAACCCCAAACCCAAATCTAAGATAACACGGATTTGGACTAGTCCACGCCCTACGGGCAACGACATAACTCAGTCTCCGTAAACAATCCACGGGCAATAAAAACAAAACAAACACCCACGACACGAAGTGACCATCTGGAGAAGGAGAAAGTTGTTACTGCGATGCGGTAGCGTAATTAACTGCAGGGGCTTGCGCCTGCAGGGAAGAGCGTCCCCACAATCAAAAACCCCTCAAGTGAGGGGGAATCTGACGAAGTCTGCTACATCGGCCGCATCCGTCTAAACCTTCGATACACGGTGCCATAAATCAACTTGGCATCTTCGGAGAGGTGGACGGATAGCACCAATTAGCATCTGTCCCGAACCTCAGGCGAGACAGCCCATGTCTCGGCCGCCGTTCGGAGGGGAACAAGGACCATACGTCATCGAGAAAGGGTTCGACGGAGGATCCTACCAACTAATAAGTGCCGAGGGAGAAAGGCCCATGCCACCCATCAATGGCCGATATCTCAAGAAATACTACACATGAATGCTCCAAGTCGCAGGCGAATTGAGTACATCAGCCCTACGGTCTGGATCAGACATCCTGCAAAACCGTATACAATCCACGGGCGTAAATGACCCCTATTTCTCCCAAACCCTGCCGGTGAGACTACTTTTAAAGTCCCACCAGCAGCAAAAAAAAGAAAAAGAAAAAAAAAGAAGAAGAAATAAACGGTATGTCCACAAGCAAAACGGGCACGGATGAAAACCCGAAAGGGTTCCGTGAGTAAAAACAGCAGGACTACCGGCGAGTCTGTGAAAACCCGAAAGGGTGCAAACTCGTGAAAAGAGATGAAATACACTCGCAAAGTCCTCTCGACCTTGTGAGGAGAAAACCCCTGCGTGAGATCCTTACGACTCACAATGGAGCAACACACTTAGGAATCCTCACGATTCCTAAGGAGAAAATACACCTGCGGGATCCTTACGACTCTTAGGGAGAAAATGCTTTATGGGACCCTCACGGCCTATAAAATTGAAAAGCCTTAGGTAATAGGAACCCAAACCTGTCTCCTAAGCCATCGTTCCCCAACGGGCAACGGCAAATGATGAGTCGCTCCTGGCATTTCGCTTCAGTGTTAGCGGTGCTGATGCCGACCAAAAACCCAAATCCCAAGTCCTCCCAAGGCAAATGATGAGTTGCTCCTGGCATTATTCCAATGCAGCAATGTTGATGCCAAACAAGATCCAAATTCCAAGTCCCCAACCCCAAAGTGGCGAATGATGAGTCGCTCCTGGCATTGTTCCAGTGTAGCGATGCAGACGCCAACCAAATTCCAAATCCCATACCCCAACGGCGAATGATGAGTCGCTCCTGGTACCACATTCCAGTCCAGCGATGCAGACGCCAACAAAGCCCTGAAATTTTTCCAGCCCTACGGTCTGGATCATACATCCTGCAAAACCGTATACAATCCACGGACGTAAAACAATCCCAACCTCTCCCAAGTCCTACCGGTGAGACCACATTCAAAGTCCCAAAAAAAAAAATCCTCCCGGAGCAAATGATGAGTTGCTCCTGGTATTATTCCAGTGCAGCAATGCAGATGCCAAACAAAAACCAAAATCCCAAAATCCTCTAAATGACAGATGATGATTTGCTCCTGGTACCATATTCCAGTATAGCGATGCTGATGTCAACCTAAATCAAAATCAACAAGTCAACTTTCACTCCGACACCGCAAAAAGCGGAGCAAGTCAGAATCCAATCTCGACACCGCAATAAGCGGAGCAAGTCAAGTCTACCCCTGACACTGCAAGAAGCAGAGCAAGTCAAATCAAGCATCGACCGTCCAAGTCGTAAAAAGGGCAGCATCGACCGTCCACGTCGCTAAAAGGGCAGCATCGACCGTCCAAGTCGCAAAAAGGGCAGAACCAACCGTCCATGTCGCAAAAAGGGTAGAACCGACCGTCCAAGTCGCTAAAATGGCAGCATCGACCGTCCAAGTCGTTAAAATGGCAGCACCGACCGTCCACGTCGCTAAAAGGGCAGCATCGACCGTCCAAGTCGCTAAAAGGGCAGAACTGACCGTCTAAGTCGCTAAAATGGCAGCATCGACCGTCCAAGTCGCTAAAAGGGCAGAACCGACCGTCCAAGTCACTAAAATGGCAGCATCGACCGTCCAAGTCGTTAAAATGGCAGCACCGACTGTTCACGTCGCTAAAAGGGCAGCATCGACCGTCCAAGTCGCAAAAAGGGTAGAACCGACCGTCCAAGTCGCAAAAAGGGCAGCATCGACTGTCCAAGTCGCAAAAAGGGAAGCATCGACCGTCCACGTCGTTAAAATGGCAGCACCGACCGTCCACGTCGCAAAAAGGGCGGCATCGACCGTCCAAGTCGCTAAAATGGCAGCACCAACCGTCCAAGTCGCAAAAAGGGCAGTACCGACCATCCAAGTCGCAAAAAGGGCAGCACCGACCGTCCTGGTCGCAAAAAGGGCAGCGCAGGATTCCTACAAGCAGGAACCAGATCACTCCGGGCCAGAGAAAACGTCTATCACGGACACTCCGTCTCGGAGACATGTCAAGCAACGACCGTCCATGTCGTAAAAAGGGCAGTGCCAGCTTCCTAAAAAGCGGGAACCAAATCAAGTCGCCTCCACGTGAAATAAGATCCATCAATTTCATGCACACGACCCACACATGTGGTGTGCATTTATTGATGGGGGGCAATTTGTTAGGGTAAAAATTTACACCCCGGTTGACCAAGTCAAAATCAAAGTCAGCCCCAAGCCAAGTGGGCCCAAGCCCAGATCCAGTGGGCCCATGCCCGGGTCGAGCCAGAACAGGAAGCGCCCGGCCTCCCCCCATGCTAAGATAAAAATTTTGTAATAAATAATTTTGTTGCACTTTCTTTTAGTTTATTTTATGGATAAATGTAAGAAAAATGGGCATAAAGCCAAATTTTTGTAAAGCCCATGGCTTATGAGCAAAAAGAAATGGCACATGAGCCATGGGATAGGCAAAATGCCATTTTGTGAAGCCCAAGGGGCTATGTGTAAAGTGTATGGACTATAAAGGCAAAGATAATGGAAATATCTAGAAAAAAACTTTTTCTCTCTCTAAAATTTTTCCAGATTTGAGATCTTTCCTTCTTCTTCAAGGTTCCAAAACCTTCTTCTTTCTCTTGAATTAAATCAAGAGTTTTACTCTTCTTTTTATAAAACAAATTAGTTTTTCACCACAAAACCCATCAAGGGGAACTCAGATCTTCCATTAGATCTCAAAAAGGAATGATTTTTAAAATCCCATATCTCTTGATCTTCAAGATCCAGCTAACAGAGGAGGAAGAAGAACAACCCATTTCCCCAACCAAAACATTATTTTTTTTCAGGAGTTTAACTCCACTAATTTCTCTTTCGAGAGTTTTTGGGGCTAACAACCCTCTTTTCCTCTCTAGCGCACTGCGCCCGAGCGCAAGGCGCCCATGTGCCGACACGTGGCGCGCGCGCTTGCGCTCCAGCGCGCAGCACTCATGCGCAAGGCGCCCACGTGCCGACACGTGGCGCGCGCGCTTGCGCTCCAGCGCGCAGCGTTCATGTGCAAAGCGCCCACGTGCCAACACGTGGCGCACGCGCTTGCGCTCCAGTGCGCTTGCGTTCCAGCGCGCTTGCGTTCCAGCGCGCAGCTTTAATGCGCAAAGCGCCCACGTGCCGACACGTGGCGCGCGCAGCGTTCATGCGCAAAGCGCCCACGTGCCGACACGTGGCGCGCGCGCAGCGCTCATGCGCAAAGCGCCAACGTGCCGACACGTGGTGCGCTTGCGCCTGAGCGCACAGCGCCCAAGGTGCTGCCCCACGCATCCTTTGGATGCCTTTTCCCTTTTTTTTTATATATAACATATGCATACACATGTATAGATACGCACACACTCCACAATACTGTCCTCCTCAAAAATTTTTGGGCCGGGACGCTGCCCCGCACCCCGCAAGGGGGCTGCTAGCCCCCTTGACCCCCAACCCGCTATCCGGGTAGCGGGACCCCCGTAAAAACTCTGCGTGGCTCCCGATATATCCAAAATCCCCTTTCAAAACAAAACACATGTACACTGCACATTGAGTTCGCATGACCAGTTTAACCCGTTAATCGGAGGTTCCCTCGCCCCAAAGGCGAGGGGTAATTAACGACAGCTTAGTCCGCGGCTGCCGGAGATTCGGATCCCCACAATCATTAAACCCCGGCCTACCCTAGGCAGGGGGAATCTGTAGTACGCCTGAGACGCGTGCGCGTATTCCCATCTCAATGGGGTGACGAAAAACACCCTACACTAGTGTCTCTTGTTGGGGCTTTGGATCCGCTGCATGTGATGGGCTCAGTGGCCTCGTTATGAGGGCTACAAACCTGCAACGTCTGTTGGGCAGGAAGATGCCTGCTGGGTTGCGCCGAGTAGAAAGGGACTCGGCGGCCTCGCAAAGAGGGCTTCAGATCCTCAGCGTCTGATGGGTAGGATGGTGCCCGCTGGGATGCGCTGAGCAAGAAGAAACTCGGCGGCCTCACGATGAGGGCTTCAGATCCTCAACATCTGATGCGCAGGAGGATGCTCGCTGGGGATGCGCCGAGCAGGAAGGAGCTCGGCGGCCTCATGATGAGGGCTTCAGACCATCAGCGTCTGATGGGCAGGAGGATGCCCACTGGGGATGCGCTGAGCAGGAAGGAACTCGGCGGCCTCGTGGTGAGGGCTTGAGATCCTCAGCGTCTGATGGGCAGGAGGATGCCCGCTGGGGATGCGCCGAGCAGGGTAGCTGCTCGATGCCTCCTGGCGAAGGCTTTGATCCTTGACGCTGGAGGGGCCGTAGGAGACCTGCGAAGGACGGCTGAGCAGGGTAGCTGCTCGGTGCCTCTCAGCGAGGGCTTTGATCCTTGACGCTGGAAGGGCCACGAGAGGCCTGCCAATGATGGCCGAGCAGGGTAGCTGCTCGGCGCCTCTCAGTGAGGGCTTTTGATCCTTGACATTGGAGGGGCCGTGAGAGGCCTGCGAAGGATGGCCGAGCAGGGTAGCTGCTCGGTGCCTCTTGGCGAGGGCTTTGATCCTTGACGCTGGAGGGGCCGTGAGAGGCCTACGAAGGATGGCTGTAACACCCGAGCCCAATACTACTATTTTTCTGTTATTGGTTGAGCATTAGATATTACTCATTTTATTTATCTGGCTTGTTTGGGTCTTACTGTAAAATTTTATCTGGCTAAGTCGTTTCTGCATATAACAAATTTTAACACCTAAAATAAAATTAAAAATATCTATCTTGGCCTACTCGTCACCCCTAGCCGCGTGGTAGCGTCCGTGCGTCGAGTTCTCGTTCCGTTCGGTGAAACGGGCGAGTTTGGACGACTACGCGCGCGTACAGGTGGCCGACTTGGGGGTATGCTTTTTAATCATAAAACATTTCATTTTAAAATTTGGAACCCACTTAAAATCCTATTATTTGAATTTCGAATTTTTGAACCCAATCCGGACGCGATTTGGAAATGTTTCATTTAGCGCCAAAATTCCCAATTAATATTATAATCGAAACTATATATATAAGAGATCCTACTGTTAAAATGAATCTGGAAATCTTTAATTAAAATTTTTCTAACCCCCTTAAATCACTATCAGCCAATCACGAGGCTTTGTTTACCCCGTGGGCCCCCTCCTATCTCTCTCTCTAATCTCTAACTCTCTCTCTCTCTTCCCCCATATATATATAAGTTTCCTCTCACGAGAACAGTATTCATCGAGAACCCATCGACCCTAGCCCTAGCCACCGTGCCCGTCGCCGCCGCAGCCCCAACGCCACCGCCACCATAACCCTCGCCTCTTCGCCCTCGTGCCAACCTCGACACCCCCTCCTTCTCCCGTGTGCTCAGCACCGCAACAGGGACCCCACAGCAAACACCGTGCCTTCTCTGGTTGGCCGGAAATATCGTCGGCGACCCTCGTCGTCGTCACCCGCGCCACCGTCGGCACCTCCTCTTCACCTGCGCGCACTAGACCCGACCACTTCCTCTCCCTCTCCACCTTCTTTCCTTCTCCTTTATCCGCAGCCCTAGCCGTCGCCGGAAACCTCCTCGCCGGCACCCCACCGCCGTCGACCCCATCGCTGTCACGACCTCCGCAACCCCTGTAAGCCTTCTACTCCTTTCCCTCCTCCCTTTTGATCTGGTTCCTTTGCATTATTGTTTGCACAACTTGATGTTTCGTTATTCTCTTTCTCGCCGGAATCCGGCGATGCCGACGACGTGATCCGACGTTCCAGCAAGGTACCCCGGTCCGCGTGGCCCCATTGTTCGTTGTTTGGGTTCAATCCGTGAATTGTGCGTCCGTCGCGAGTTTCCCCACCGACGTTACGTTCCGTTTTTCCCGGTTCTCGACCCGTCGAGGCAAGTATCACTTGCTACATGCTATACTATACAATTATATATGTTCTGATTCATTGAACCCGCAAAACTTAACTCGGTATAGTTATTTTCTCATTGGGTTGTAATATGACATATATCATTTTACAGTTAACCTAAAATTACAGTTTGCCACTTTAACCCTGATAACGAAGTTTACCTGTTAATCACATTTTACTGTTTAATGGATGATAGCCTTTACACATGTAGTTCTATTATATTCGGACATTCGTAATCAAAGGTTGATATAACTGTAACGCATCATCGTTTAATCTGTCGCACCGCTAAGGGTGCTCAAAGCCGGTTAACATAATAAACGGCTGCACTGCATTAATGCACTATTGTGATTGAATGAACTGCTTATTGTTGTTTAATTTATTGCTTATTTTCTGTTGTCAATCCCCTGTTCATTTATATATCTGCTTGTGAGTACACCCACGATGTGTTCGTACCTTGACTTGACATTGCTACACGATGCACCTGACATGGTACCGTTTACCTTGACTTGACCCGATGTACCGTGACCGGACCTGTTACCTGATCTCATGCCTAATGCCAACAAACCTGACATGGAGTCCTCATGGACCAATCTTGTTGTCTATCCGGACCAATCTTGTTGTCTTGGGTTGGCATTAGTTCTTGACTACTGAATACCTGACCTGACACATATAGATTGGGGGTATGGGGAAATCAAAAGTGTAAACTAAAGTGTAACTTAAAAGGGTATTACTTGATCCGTGGTCCCGGCGGGTAACGGGACAGAGCCATTCATGACTCTTACATTTTCCTGATCCGTGGTCCCGGGGGGCAACGGGACATAACCACTATTGGTTCCCATATTCCTGATCCGTGGTCCCGGGGGGTAACGGGACATATCCTTTGAGTTACATGGAGGATTACTCAAATTGATTTCAAAGACTTTAGAATAGAAAACCTGATAGAACAGTTTAGTTACCCACTGCACACTACCCTGCACTGCTTGTTTCATACTATTGCTTTATTCATGTTTATTTCTGCATTGCCTATTACACTGTTCATATTATATTAATGGTTGACATGACGCGCTGACGTCTGGGTTTTGCATGGCCCAGATTCCTTACCACTGTCGCTGTCCGAGCAGGAGTACTTCAGCCAGCAGGCTGAGTTGTGAGTTCTGTAGTGGTTAGTTTATTTCCTGCATTTTTATTTCCAGATGTGAGCCCGTATTATGGGACATACTTTTCTGTTATTGTATTGGATCATTTGCTTCCGCATTTATTTATCATTGACTCTTGTTATTCTGGATTATGGACATGTATTAGATAGTTTTATCTTGTTCTTGATATCTCTACAGCCGTAATGTGACTGTGGATGGATACTTCCTACCAACAGATAGCATGGTTGGCTATGTCACGTGCCCAATCTTGCGTACTCTGGAAAGCGGGGCGTGACATGGTTCTTTTGGTATCAGAGCCTAGGTTAGTTGGGTTGATTCTTTTGTAGTTGGGTATTGTACCCAATACACGAATCAGAATACCCGTGTTTAGGAAACATGTCCTACCACCTTGACCCTTTTACCATTCTTGAATCATATTCTTCCTGATTATATCTTTTACGACGTGCAAACTTACTTTGCATGTCGACTTGAAAACCTGACTTCTTGCTATCCCTAGGACTTGGGCGACTTTGGTGGAGTTAAGTAATTGTGGCTATGATACCGCGGCATAGTTACAATGCGGTACTCTATTTAAGTATCTTGGAGTTCTAGCCTTGATCTATATATTGAATCTATCATCATGCTAATGTTGGGTGTTTCGATTTCAGGAATATGGTAGATAAGAATTTCAAGACGTATCAGAGGCGTGTGGACGAAGCCGCCATGTTGGGTGTAATACGAGGAATGCTGGAAAATCAGAAGAGGCATACTGAGCTGATCCAGCAGCAAGCAGATTCGTTTCAGGAAGGTTTGCAGGCCATTCGGCAGTCTGTAAACAACGCTGGAGCTAGACCAGTTGACCGGGTAGGGACCGTGGCAGATTTCAGACGTTTGGGTCCGACTACATTTACTGGTCTGGAGGAGCCGTTGCCAGCCGAGCAGTGGCTGGTCGACACGGAGAATTTGCTGATTGCGGCACAGATTCCAGAGGACAAAAGAGTTGATGTGGTGCGCATTCAGCTAGTGGATTACGCCCGAGAGTGGTGGCTTGTGGAGGAGACCCGCTTGCCCAAGCCGATCAGTTGGGCGGAGTTTTCTAAGAGTTTCCTGGAGAAGTTCTTCCCGCGGACTGCACGGGAGGAAATGGAAGAGAAATTTATTGGGCTGAGGCAAAATGGAGCACCCGTGGACGTGCATGCAGCGGAGTGGACGAGACTCAGCTGTTTCGCTGGACCTTTAGTCGCCAACGAGGCAGACAGGGCATGAAGGTTCATGCGCAGTTTGGATGTGGACATCCAGAGGCAGATTGTCTCCCTGGGTTTGACCACTTTCTCACAGGTTCTTACGGCAGCCCGGGAGCAACAGAGTTTACCGGGGATGAAAGGGAGCCTGCAGCAGACAGCAGTTGCGGCCAGGAAGCCCGCATTTGTATCTAACCGAGATCATGGGCGCAAAGGTATTCCAGTAGATCGTCGTGGTGTAACACCCATGAAGAAGCCTGTGGTCGTGGATCGAAGAAAGGGGGTGATTTATGACTACTGCCGTTTACCTGGGCACATGCAGAAGGATTGTCGAAGGAAGCTGGGACTTTGTTTGGTTTGTGGAGCGGCTGATCACGCAGTTGGTGCCTGTCCGTCGAAGCTTCGTACGAGGGATGATTTTCAGAAGCCTCCGCAGAGACCGTTCCAAGGGCAGAAACAGCTGACTCAAGGACCTAATCAGGCTCGAGCTTTTACCTTGACAGCTGAGGAAGCTAAGGCATCAGGAGAAGTGGTTTCAGGTATTCTACTCGTTCATGGTTTTCCCGCAATGGCATTATTTGATTCCGGTGCATCCCATTGTTTTATGTCATCCAAGTTTATAACTACACACTCGATTGCCTGCATGACCCTGTCTAGTTTCTGGGACATACACACTGGAAATGGGAAAATTGTATCTAGTAGGGAATGTAAAGACTGTACAGTTGTGGTATGCGGACGGGAGCTTTTTGCAGATTTCTTGGTGATTGATATGGGCAGCTACGAGGTCGTCTTGGGAATGGACTTTCTTGGCACTTTCCACGCTCACATTGACTGTAGGGCAAGGAAGGTAATTTTCCAGATTCCCGGACATCCTAAGTTTACCTTCACTGGAGTAAGCAGTTCTGTCGGGCCAGTCGAGTTTAGGGCTATGTCGACAAATGTTATTCTTGCAGCAATGGATGTTGATAGTAATGAAGAGCCGGCGGTTGTTCGCGATTTTATGGACGTATTTGAAGATATATCGGGCTTACCGCCGAAGCAAGACGTGGAGTTCGCGATTGACCTTATCCCTGGTGCAACACCAGTATCTAAAGCGTATTATCCAATGGCACCAGTGGAATTGGAAGAAGTCAAGAAACAAGTTGCTGAATTGCTTGAGAAGGGTTGGATTCGAAGCAGCAACTCGCCTTGGGGAGCTCCAGTTCTTCTAGTAAAGAAGAAGGATGGCACGAGAAGGATGTGCATCGATTATCGAGAATTAAACCGGGTGACTATCAAGAACAAGTACCCGATCCCTCGCATTGGAGAACTTTTTGAGCAGCTTAGTGGCGCGAGGGTATTCTCGAAGCTGGATTTGCGATCCGGATATCATCAGGTCCGAGTAAAAGCAGAAGATATTTGCAAGACGGCATTTCGAACTCGGTATGGATATTACGAGTATCTAGTGATGCCCTTCGGAGTAACGAATGCACCGGCAGTATTCATGGACTTGATGAACCGAATCTTTTCACCGTTCTTGGACCAGTTTATTGTAGTATTCATTGACGATATCCTGGTTTACTCGAAGAGTTTGGAGGAGCATGCTGAGCATTTGAAGATCGCACTGCAGATATTGAGACAGGAGAAATTGTATGCGAAGATGAGTAAGTGCGAATTTTGGCTGGAAGAAGTGAAGTTTCTGGGGCATGTTGTGTCGGGCGACGGAATCGCCGTCGATCCCGAAAAGATTGCAGCAGTTCGAGATTGGCCTATTCCAAGGAATGTAGTTGAGATAAGAAGTTTCCTTGGATTAGCCGGGTACTACAGGAGATTTGTGGAGAACTTCGCTCGTTTGGCAGAACCGTTGACCAAGCTTACGCGCAAGGAAGTACCTTTTGTATGGACGGATAAATGTGCGTTGGCTTTCGAGACGTTGAAGCAGAAGTTGATAACCGCCTCTATCCTGACCGTACCAGACAATTCTGGAGGACTGGTGATTCACAGCGACGCATCTGGGAAAGGATTGGGATGTGTTTTGATGCAGCATGGGAAGGTCGTAGCATACGCATCAAGACAACTGAAGACCCATGAGAAGAATTATCAACTCATGACTTGGAGCTTGCGGCTGTAATCTTCGCTTTGAAGATTTGGAGACACTATCTTTTGGGTGAGAGAGTCGAAGTTTTTACAGATCACAAGAGTTTGAAGTATGTGTTCACTCAGAAGGAGTTGAACATGAGGCAACGTAGATGGTTGGAGCTGATGGCCGACTACGACCTTGATCTTAAGTACCATCCGGGAAAAGTTAACGTCGTGCCGGATGCGCTTAGTCGGTTACCAGCGATTCAGGTGTTAACTATGCAGAGGGAGATCATTGCAGATTTTCGAAGATTCGACTTGGAGGTTGTGCTACCACATTCTACGGGACAGTTAATGCAGTTGTAGGTACAGTCGTCCTTGGTTGAGAAGATTAAAGCGGCACAATCGCAGGATCCTAGACTGCAGAAGTTTCGAGAGCAGGTTGAAGCCGGACTGCGAACAGATTTACTGATCCACGAAGATGATTCATTGAGATATGGTAGCCGTTTGTGTGTGCCAAAGAGAGATGTTCGTGAAGAGCTTATGAAGGAGGCACACAGTTCAGCTTACTCTGTACATCCAGGAGGTACAAAGATGTACCGAGATATTCGACAGCATTTCTGGTGGGAAGGCATGAAACGGGAAATTGCTCGCTTCGTGGCTAAGTGCTTGGTATGTCAGCAAGTCAAGGCTGAACACCAAAGGGCTGCTGGTTTGTTGCAACCACTTCCGATTCCTCAGTGGAAGTGGGAATATATAACCATGGATTTCGTGATGGCTTTACCGCGGAGTCCAAAGGGCAACAATACAGTATGGGTGATTGTCGATCGGTTGATCAAGGCAGCTCACTTTATTCCTTTCCGGGTTGGTCAATCAACGGAGACTTTAGCATAGCGGTACATGCAGGAGATTGTAAGATTACATGGCGTACCGGTAAGCATCGTGTCCGATCGGGACACTCGGTTCTTATCACACTTCTGGAGGAGTTTACAGGAAAGTTTGGGGACTCGATTAAAGTTTAGCACAGCTTATCATTCTCAAACTGATGGTCAGTCGGAGAGAACGATCCAAACTCTTGAAGACATGTTGAGAGCGTGCATGTTGGACTTCAAGGGTTCATGGGAGGATCACCTACACTTGGTGGAGTTTTCTTACAACAATAGTTTCCAAGCAACTATCCAGATGGCCCCGTTTGAGGCTTTGTATGGTCGTAAATACCGTTCACCTGTTTGTTGGGATGATGTTGGTGAACGAAGATTATTGGGACCAGAGTTGGTGGTACAGACAGTTGAGAAGGTTAACACCATCAGAAAGCATATGAAGGAAGCTCAAGACAGACAGAAAAGTTGGGCTGACACGTTAAGAAGACCTCTAGAGTTCGCCGTGGGTGATTTGGTATTCTTGAAGATATCACCGACTAGAGGGGTGATCCGTTTTGGGAGTCGAGGGAAGCTTAGTCCTCGATTCGTTGGACTCTTCGAGATATTGGAGCGCGTTGGAGAGGTAGCGTACCGTTTGGCGTTACCGCAGTCCTTGGCGGGTGTGCATGACGTGTTTCACATATCTCAACTACGAAGGTATGTTCGAGATGAAACACACGTCTTAGATCATTCGGAGTTAACTGTACGGGAGGACCTAACTTTTGAGGAGCGACCGGTTAAAATCATGGATCGTAGGGAAAAGGTTCTTAAGAACAAGGTTATCCCCCTTGTGCTAGTTTCTTGGGGTAATCGGTCGCATGGAGAGTCCACTTGGGAGCGAGAAGACGAGATCTGGCAGAAGTTTCCTCACCTTTTCCGATAGTTTTCTATCTTGTATTCTTGGAATTTCGAGGACGAAATTCTTTTTGTAGTTGGGTATAATGTAACACCCGAGCCCAATACTACTATTTTCTGTTATTGGTTGAGCATTAGATATTACTCATTTTATTTATCTGGCTTGTTTGGGTCTTAATGTAAAATTTTATCTGGCTAAGTCGTTTCTGCATATAACAAATTTTAACACCTAAAATAAAATTAAAAATATCTATCTTGGCCTACTCGTCACCTCTAGCCGCGTGGTAGCGTCCGTGCATCGAGTTCTCGTTCCGTTCGGTGAAACGGGCGAGTTTGGACGACTACGCGCGCGTACAGGTGGCCGACTTGGGGGTATGTTTTTTAATCATAAAACATTTCATTTTAAAATTTGGAACCCGCTTAAAATTCTATTATTTGAATTTCGAATTTTTGGACCCAATCCGGGCGCGATTTAGAAATGTTTCATTTAGCGCCAAAATTCCCAATTAATATTATAATTGAAACTATATATATATATAAGAGATCCTACTGTTAAAATGAATCTGGAAATCTTTAATTAAAATTTTTCTAACCCCCTTAAATCACTATCAGCCAATCACGAGGCTTTGTTTACCCCGTGGGCCCCCTCCTATCTCTATCTCTAATCTCTAACTCTCTCTCTCTCTCTTCCCCCATATATATATAAGTTTCCTCTCACGAGAACAGTATTCATCGCGAACCCATCGACCCTAGCCCTAGCCACCTTGCCCGTCGCCGCCGCAGCCCCAACGCCGACGCCGCAGCCCCAACGCCGACGCCACCGCCACCATCACCCTCGCCTCTTCGCCCTCGTGCCAACCTCGACATCCTCTCCTTCTCCCGTGTGCTCAGCGCCGCAACAGGGACCCCATAGCAAACCCCGTGCCTTCTCTGGTTGGCCGGAAATATTGTCGGCGACCCTCGTCGTCGTCACCCGCGCCACCGTCGGCACCTCCTCTTCACCTGCGCGCACCAGACCCGACCACCTCCTCTCCCTCTCCACCTTCTTTCCTTCTCCTTTATCCGCAGCCCTAGCCGTCGTCGGAAACCTCCTCGCCGGCGCCCCACCGCCGTCGACCCCATCGCTGTCACGACCTCCGCAACCCCTGTAAGCCTTCTACTCCTTTCCCTCCTCCCTTTTGATTTGGTTCCTTTGTATTATTGTTTGCACAACTTGATGTTTCATTATTCTCTTTCTCGCCGGAATCCGGCGATGCCGACGACGTGATCCGACGTTCCAGCAAGGTACCCCGGTCCGCGTGGCCCCATTGTTCGTTGTTTGGGTTCAATCCGTGAACTGTGCGTCCGTCGCGAGTTTCCCCACCGACGTTACGTTCCGTTTTTCCCGGTTCTCAACCCGTCGAGGCAAGTATCACTTGCTACATGCTATACTATACAATTATATATGTTCTGATTCATTGAACCCGCAAAACTTAACTCGGTATAGTTATTTTCTCATTGGGTTGTAATATGACATATATCATTTTACAGTTAACCTAAAATTACAGTTTTCCACTTTAACCCTGATAACGAAGTTTACCTGTTAATCACATTTTACTGTTTAATGGATGATAGCCTTTACACATGTAGTTCTATTATATTCGGACATTCGTAATCAAAGGTTGATATAACTGTAACGCATCATCATTTAATCTGTCGCACCGCTAAGGGTGCTCAAAGCCGGTTAACATAATAAACGGCTGCACTGCATTAATGCACTATTGTGATTGAATGAACTGCTTATTGTTGTTTAATTTATTGCTTATTTTCTGTTGTCAATCCCCTGTTCATTTATATATCTGCTTGTGAGTACACCCACGATGTGTTCGTACCTTGACTTGACATTGCTACACGATGCACCTGACATGGTACCGTTTACCTTGACTTGACCCGATGTACCATGACCGGACCTGTTACCTGATCTCATGCCTAATGCCAACAAACCTGACATGGAGTCCTCATGGACCAATCTTGTTGTCTATCCGGACCAATCTTGTTGTCTTGGGTTGGCATTAGTTCTTGACTACTGAATACCTGACCTGACACATATAGATTGGGGGTATGGGGAAATCAAAAGTGTAAACTAAAGTGTAACTTAAAAGGGTATTACTTGATCCGTGGTCCCGGGGGGTAACGGGACAGAGCCATTCGTGACTCATACATTTTCCTGATCCGTGGTCCCGGGGGGCAACGGGACAGAACCACTATTGGTTCCCATATTCCTGATCCGTGGTCCCCGGGGGTAACTGGACATATCCTTTGAGTTACATGGAGGATTACTCAAATTGATTTCAAAGACTTTAGAATAGAAAACCTGATAGAACAGTTTAGTTACCCACTGCACACTACCCTGCACTGCTTGTTTCATACTATTGCTTTATTCATGTTTATTTCTGCATTGCCTATTACACTGTTCATATTATATTACTGGTTGACATGACGCGCTGACGTCTGGGTTTTGCATGGCCCAGATTCCTTACCACTGTCGCTGTCCGAGCAGGAGTACTTCAGCCAGCAGGCTGAGTTGTGAGTTCTGTAGTGGTTAGTTTATTTCCTGCATTTTTATTTCCAGATGTGAGCCCGCATTATGGGACATACTTTTCTGTTATTGTATTGGATCATTTGCTTCCGCATTTATTTATCATTAACTCTTGTTATTATGGATTATGGACATGTATTAGATAGTTTTATCTTGTTCTTGATATCTCTACAGCCGTAATGTGACTGTGGATGGATACTTCCTACCAATAGGTAGCATGGTTGGCTATGTCACGTGCCCAATCTTGCGTACTCTGGGAAGCGGGGCGTGACAATGGCCGAGCAGGGTAGCTGCTTGGTTCCTCCCGGCGAGGGCTTTGATCCTTGACGCTGGAGGGGCCGCGAGAGGCCTGCGAAGGATGGCCGAGCAGGGTAGCTGCTCGGTGCCTCTCGGCGAGGGCTTTTGATCCTTGACGTTGGAGGGACCGTAAGAGTCCTGCGAAGGATGGCCGAGCAGGGTAGCTGCTCGGTGCCTCTTGGTGAGGGCTTTGATCCTTGACGCTGGAGGGGTCGTGATAGGCCTGCGAAGGATGGCCGAGCAAGGTAGCTGCTCGGTGCCTCCCGGTGAGGGCTTCGATCCTTGACGCTAGAGGGGTCGCGAGAGGCCTGCGAAGGATGGCCGAGCAGGGTAGCTGCTCGGTGCCTCTCGGCGAGGGCTTTTGATCCTTGACGTTGGAGGGGCCGTGAGAGGCCTGCGAAGGATTGCCGAGTAGGGTAGCTGCTCGGTGTCTCTTGGCGAGGGCTTTGATCCTTGACGCTGGAGGGGCCGTGAGAGGCCTGCGAAGGATGGACGAGCAGGGTAGCTGCTCGGTGCCTCTCGGCGAGGGCTTTCTGATCCCTGGCATTGCGGTAGGGATGCTACCCGCCAGGGACAGCTGAGCGAGGGATCCTCGGGCTCGACTGCCTCTGGGAGGACTTTCGGATCCCTGGCGTTGCGGGGAAGCTACCCGCCAAGGATAGCCGAGCGAGGGATCCTCGGGCTCGACTGCCTCTGGGAGGGCTTTCTGATCCTTCAGGACGGGGACCGAGTAGGGTTACTGCCCAGTGCCTTTTGGCGAGGACTTTGATCCCTGTCGGTTGTGGTAGGAAGCTACGAGCCGGGGATAGCCGGTAAGGACCCGACTGTTTCTGGAAGGACTTTGGTCCTTAGAACGAGAAAAAGCTATAGGGCTGTAAGAAGACTACCAAGGACCCTTGGCCGGGTAGGGTTACTGCCCGGTGCCTCTTGGCGAGGGCTTTTGTCCTGAAGGATAGCCGAGTGAGGGAACCTCGGGCCTCGACTGCCTCTGGGAGGGCTTTTTTGATCCCCGGCATTGTGGCAGGGAAGCCGCTCGCCGGGGATAGCCGAGCGAGGGAACCTCGGGCTCGACTGCCTCTGGGAGGGCTTTTTGATCCCCAGCGTTGTGGCAGGGAAGCTGCCCACTGGGGATAGCCGAGCGAGGGAACCTCGGGCTCGACTGTCTCTGGGAGGGCTTTTTGTTCCTCGGCGTTGCGGCAGGGGAGCTGCCGGCTTGGGTCGACCGAGCAGGGCAGCTGCTGGGTTGAATCTTTAACGAGGTGCAGCCCGCCCGTCCAGCTGGAGCTTTTTGAGCCCCAGTGTTGCGGCAGGGAAGCTGCCCGCTGGGGATAGCCGAGCGAGAGATCCTCGTGCTCGACTGCCTCTGGGAGGGCTTTCTGATCCCTGGCGTTGTGGTAGGGAAGCTACCCGCCAAGGATAGCCGAGTGAGGGATCCTCGGGCTCAACTGCCTCTGGGAGGACTTTCTGATCTCTGGCGTTGCGGTAGGGAAGCTACCTACCAGGGATAGCCGAGCAGGGTAGCTGCTGGGCTGCCTCTTAGTGAGGGCTTAGATCCTTGGGCGAGGTAGCCTTCGAGCCACCGTGGCGAGCCCTCTCTGTGCGACCCCGTCGAGGGAGGGAGTGTCGGTCTATTCGGCCGGCGAGGGCGTTGATGACGGCCGCCGGAGGAGGTTCACCCGCGCCTCCGGTGAGGGGGAGGCGGCGGCTGGTATCTGGATCTTCAGGGTGGTTGCTCGCCATACGGACAGAGATCGGAAAGCCAACTTTGATTTTGTGGAGTTTGCGTTTCCCACAGACGGCGCTAACTGATGGAGGTCCTTTTCGGGTCTCCACCAGATGTTGTCTTTCGTCGATCTCCTGGTGGACTTGGTTGATTATCTTCCTTCATGTGCGGGTCTCAATGGGTTTTTGGAGGAAGAGATGAGGTGAGGGAGTTGTTGCCGAGTACCTGTAAAGAAGTCCCAGGATAGTTTGGTACCATCGAGGACCCTCCGACGCTCAAGTTAGTGATGAGATCCGAGCAGAGTAACGGCTTAAAAGAGTAAAAAATGGCCTACTTGACCCCTCTGTGATGGGGGTTTATATAGCGGTGGATCACGCAGCAGCAGGTGCGAGAATCTTGCCGGCAGTTACGCTCCCGACGTCACGCCCGCGTAAAGAGCGGATCGCCCATTGATGGGGATCGTGATGGCGTGGGACGTTGCCGGCGGAGAATCTGCGCGTGGCGAGATTTGCGGAGCGGCGGTTACGCCTGTGAGTGATGGAGTTGGTCGATCGAAGGGAGCGAGGAATACAGCCTCGGCTGGGGAGCTCAGAGACGAGCAAGAGGGCCGAGGAGTCTTGGTCCTGTGGCAGCTCGGGGCAAGCTGAGGGGCCGAGGAGGCTAATTTGCAGGGGGCCCGAGGAGGGCCAGCTTGCGTTCGCAGGTCGGGTACAAGGGTGGTCTGATCGGCCTCTGTGGGCCCTTTCTTCTGGGTCTTGGGGCACGTCGCCTGCCGTGTGTCACGATCTTGGGGATTGCCAATATCGAGCATCATCACTTCTCCTTTTGCCGTCACTCCCTCGATCACCGTCACCTTCATCGTCAAAACCATTTTCACCAACATTTTCTTCATCCCCATCATCACTATTAGACACACCCCACCGTCCGCTTCCATCCCTTTCCGCTCCTCCCCTTTGCCGCCGCCCTCCCATCACTACCACCTTCATCATCAGAATCGTCACCATCATCATCAACACCATCATCATTATCTGCTTCAACCCCATCGGCCCACCACCTCCTCCTGGCCGCCGCCCGTCGTTTGGCCGCCGTAGCCTGGTCGAACTCAAGAGCAAATACCCCTTGATTAAGAGCAACTCGAGTCAAACTAATAGAGGGGCTTTATTCATTAATGGAGGATTTTTGGGCCTTTTATACAGTAACATTGAAAATGAAAAATGGTGTTTATTTACAGCTAGGTCAGTTTTGTGGGGTGCATATCCAAAAACCCATTTTTAAAAGGCAATAATAACATTATTTTGGGGGGCGGGGGGTTTTTCAATTTCGCCCTACTTTGCAAACCTAGAAAACGACAGCGTTTTTCTGAAAAAAATGCCATCCAAGCACAGACACATTGGCTTTCTCACTACAATTTCTTAAAAGTGCACGATAAAGAGAGGAGAGAGAAAGAGAGTGGAGAGAGAAACAAGCGGCCCTTGAGTTTTTGGCGATTTCTTCAGAAAAAAATCGCAAAAATGAAGAAAAAAGATGGTGGAAAAAGGAAGAAATCGCTAAGGATGTCTGTTTCAAATGTAAAGATGGAAGCCATCTTCGTGTATGCGATTTTCAGTAAGTTCTACCCCCTTTTTTTGAATAATCTCAGAGCCCTATGTCATTAATTTCATTTCCCCCTCAAAGATTGGTCTTTTTTGAGTTTCTTGAATGGACACAGGCTACATTGCTTTTTGTTAGTCTCCAACTATTTGGTTTTTTTGCTGATGATTCATGTAAGTGTCCGTCGTTGGGTAATGGGGTATAAATCAAAATTTCATCTTGTTGATACTTTTTTTCATCAGCTAAAAGATCAGTCTTTTTCCTTTCTTTTATTGCGGGCGATGTTTGTGTATGAACTTTCTGAATGATTAATGAGGAGTTATTTTTTTGCTAGATTTCTGAAAATTAATTATAAAATTATGTTTGGCTTTGGAGTTTATTTTAAGCAGAGTTATGGGTTATGCAAACTCTACTTTGATGGGTAGTTTGGCTTCGGTGTTATGTAAACTCCAAAACAGCTGCTTTGGTGCTATCTAAACTCCAAAATTGTTTTTTCCCTCTTCACTTTTTGGGCCCTGTTTGAGAATGGAGTTAAGCTAGGATAATCGAAGTTTCATAAAGTTATCTAAACTTAAATCCAAAATCCTAGCTTTGCCATGTTTTGGCATGGATTTTGGAGGTTAGAAAACTCAAACTTGGGTTATCTAAAGTCCAAAATTGAGATAACTCTAGTTTGCAAGGTCCTACCTCCATTTTTAAAAAAAACCTAACTTTGATGGGGTGTTTGGCTTATCAAAACTCCAAAACGGATGGTTTCTTCACTAATTTTGGAGTTTAGAAAAAGAAAGATTGGATTGGATTTTTCTAATTAGGTTATCTCAACTTTGGAGTTTATAAATGACTACGTCTAAACTTAAAAAATGAAAGCCAAACGGGATATAGTTAGGATTTAAAAGTTAGGTTAAGATAACTTTATGGAACTCCGGTTATCCTAACTTACATATAAAGCCAACCAGGCCCTGAGGGATTTGGGTAGGCTAAGGGGAAGAGTCAGTGAGTGATTGTACACAATTTGATAAGCTGTGATTCTTACTCCATGATTTTTTGTTACTGTTTTCCATTAATTCTGTGCATAAGTGGTTCAGTTTCATTATTTCGGGCATTTTTTTTTTCAGTTTGACACCTATTTCTAATTTTTAAGCCATCCCATTAAACATCTCGGAATACTTGATGTTGGGCCTAGGTGTCATGCATAGAGACACTTGCATGATATCATCATAGTCCAAGCGTCTACCCATCGAAAGGGGTTCAGCTACAAAATAAGGCTACCTGATGTCAACATGATGCCAAACGTCTGGTAATTACTGCCAAATTACTTGTCGAGTAAAAGATGTGCCAGAGAGAAGGGTTAGGTTATGATCAATCGGCATGCTCCAAATTCTTCTTGACTGGTCGAAAGTCTAGGAAAGGAGGGGGGATAGTTTTGCTATGGAAAATTATTTTCGAAGGCATAAATAGAAGTGAAACATAACACATTCCCATGAAATGCGATTGTGTAAAGTTCTCATCAAAATAACCTTTATTTGACAAGCCGGTGCAAGATTTTCTTCTCAATTTTCGTTCATAGACGAGAGTTATTGTCTCTGTAATGATCCATACAAACAAACCAGACAAATCAGTTGCTTTCAGTGTTTAGGATCATAAATGCATGCAAATTTACTATTACATATGGTACATTTGTTGATTATAACATTTGATATACTTAAAACCTTGATGTATGCTTCATTTGTTGTTTTGCATTCAATTTGTTTAGAAGAGTGATAAAATTCACATCCTTCAAGAATTTTGAATTACAGTGACGTTGCTTGGTAGTAGTTAATTATAAAACCAAGAAAGTTTAATAACTTTCCAGCACATGTTCTTACACCTAACTTGCCATTACTGTTTCACCAATATGAGCTTCCCCGGATTACTCCTTTTTGCTTCAAAGCCAAATTAAACCTCTCTCTCTCTCTCCCCCCTCCCCCTTGCCCACCTTTTTTTTCTCCTTTTGTTCATTGTATTTGTAGAGTGCATCTAAAAGTGCATTTGGGAGTGAGTATTACTCCTTATTATCTTATATCCTTAATTTGTACATGTTTCTTTTGTAGAAAATGCCTTAAAGCCTATCATCCTCAATGTGTGGGCAAAGATAATTCATTTTTGGAGGCTGATGATCGTTGGACTTGTGGTAAGATATTATCCATGTATTTCCAAAAAACGCTAATTCATTTGTTCCAATTATATGCCTGTTTATTTTTTTTATCATATCAATTATACATCCATGTCAACTCATCTTTTTAGTTGCTAAAACCAGCCGCCGTGAGACTTTTATTAATGTTTATATGGAAGTGTAGTGTGAAGTGAAGTAATTGAAATGCACCATGAACTATTTGGATACCACATTTCCATTATTCAAAGAAAGTTACTATTATATTCATCATTCGATGAACTATATGGATTGACACATAACACAATCATATTTTGTAAACATATGTAACATGTTTTAATGCACAACCAAATATATATTGGTATACCATGGTATAAGTAATATTCAAAGGGTATTGTAAAGGAAGATAGAGGTATAATTGCAAATAAGAAGCTGTGAAGGATTTAATGCGCGTTAAAGATATATACACATCAGTCTATAATTTCTTTGCTTTCGGCCTATTCAAATGCCACTTGGCTCTTTATCAGGCCATGATGTTAGACCAACTGCAAACTCTCTTGTGAGAGGATTTGCACTATAGTAGCAAAGATAAAGATATGTCCATCACTCGGTGGCAGGTGTCACCAATGGCTCGCACATGTTTAGGTTAAATGTATGCTCTGTGCATTTCTCTAGATTGTTTTTAGGTTTAATTGCAAAACTATTTGTAGTTTACCCCGTATATCACTCATCCCCCCTCGAGTGATTTATTAGCAAACATTCCTTGTGTTCATCGACCAAAACACAAAAAAAAAACACTTATATTCTACTATAAACAACTAACAAGTTCTAGAGTTAATTTAGAAATCACTAGAGTTGTTATAAAGTTGATTTTGAGTAATTTTATGGGTTTTGGTCGATGTGAGGAGGGCGTATTTGTGCGAATAAACCACTTAAGGGGGGTACAGGTGCAATACAGGGTAAACTATGTTCAGGGGAGGGGGGGAGAGGGCGAAAGGGGCTTACTGCAATTAACCCGTTTTAAAATTTCTACGGGACCATATTGTGCTTAATATTCCATTATTTATCTTCTTTCTATTTGTGCAACTCTCTTTTGGGCTTTTATCTGATGTTAAATAATTAACTTTACAGACTGGCATACATGCAATTGTGGGAATAACTCCTCATTCAAATGCTTCTGCTGCCCGACATCGTACTGTCAGCCATGTGTCAGATCTGCATGGTTTGGAGAAGTGAGAAGGAAGAAAAAGGGGTTCCGCTTTAATTGCACAAGGCTGGTAAAAATGATCGAAGAAGATAGAAACGTCGATTCTGATGGGGTAATGTTAAGATCTCTACAGATTTTTACTTTGCTCTTTTCAATACATTCTAGTAAAATGCATAAATATAGCTACGCATATTTATACTGAAGTTCATTTGTTGACTCGAAACCTTAATTTAGCACGAATAGTATTGACCCATGGGCAAAACATGCTCAAATCAGATGATTTCTGATTCATATATGTTTTAGGGGTTGCAGATTATGATGATCCTCTCGTATTATCTATTGTTGAATTATGATTTATTTTATTTTATTCTTACACCAGTGGCTCTATGTGTGTTGTGTTTGCAGTGTTGCTTTTACTTGCAATGGACACTCCGTGTCTCATGCATACTATTTCAAGAGGATAGGTTCGTTAGGAAAAATTGCAAAATATTGCTGTATAATTGGTTTCAAAATGACCAAACTAAATTTAGTTTCTTTTTGAGAGAAGCGGGGTAATTTTAGGGGCAACAAATGCTTAAGCTACTATTTTTTCAACTGCTATTTACATATGGAGCCAAATCCTTTCCTATTGAAATCTGATGTTACACTATCCAAACTGTACATCCGTTTGTTCATGCGTTGGAGTTACCATTCTATCGAGCACTAATATGATTGGTGTCAAGGGTAAACCTCTTGCAAGTTGGATGTCCAGAATTCTCTTGTATAAATACCAGCTCGTGTCAGTTCACACTGAGGATGGGAAAAGGAAACAACAGTTACATTCCATAACTAACTTGGACGAAAATTTGGATACACCCCTCAATCATACCGGTAAAGTAGGACACTCAGAGTATGTAAATAAGCTTTAAATAGTAAGATCATGGCTTCGCCATGGATTCGTGCTTGTGAGCTTTTTAATCCTATAATCCTTATAGATTTATTTGTTTAATGAGCTTTTAAGTAAGAAATGCAGGATTGGGAATCAACAAATAGTCGACATTTAACAAACTATCTGCATAGTTAACTAATGGTAACTTTAACTCGATAGTGTTTTTGGCAACAGCTCAGCAATTGATTACTTATGCGACTTTTACGAGCATTTTTTATATATATTATTTTACAGCTGTTAGGATGCACTAAAAATGGATATCAAACATATAGAGCCGTCCTGTGCTGTCATTGCCTTATCTACAAGTTTCTTCTATAAACTGAAGAAGACACATATTAATTGGATTCATTAGGGTCTCACTGAATCGGTCATTACTTCCCCCCCCCCCTCTTATATGATGCTTAATTTCCTTCACTCATTAACATTGTTCTTCTTGTTGCAGGATGAGGTGCATTTTAGCAACACCGAAACTGCGGAGTTTTTAGTTAAGGACTACTGGGTGATAGAGAAAGACCAGGAAAAGTTGACCCTAGTGGATATTCAAGAAGCTGAAGCACTTTTGAAAGAACGCGAGAAATTTAATAACGAATCAGATTCTGATGAATCGTTTGATGAAGAATCAACGTCGGGATCCGATTTGGATGATTCACTTGCTTTGGATGATTCACTTGCTTCGAACGATGGAAAATCAATTCTTAAAGGTTCAAGAGGTAGAAGAGGTAGGAAGAAGACTTCTATAAAGAAGTCCAAAAAGGAAAGAGTTTTTATTGGCTGGGCTTCCAAGGATTTAATTAAATTTCTTTCATCTATCGGCAAAAGTACTACTGAACCTCTTGATCAAGTGGGTGTTACTGAAATTATAAAGGAATATGTCCAATGAAAAAGTCTTTTTGACCCTACAAAGAAAAGAAAAAATCATGTGGTTCCCGACGAGGAGCCGCAAGCTCATTTTAGGAAAAAGAAACTGAAATACCATAAAATTTCTGATTTTGTAAAGAACCATCCGACAAAAGAACAAGCTGGCGAGTTTTCTCTTAGCTCAGAGGAGGATGAGGGAACAATTTTAAGTAAGAAGAGGCTGAGCACAAATTCATGTTGGATTTAATTCATTATGTGGGTGAAAGTTTCCAACTTGTAATTACATGCTTTGGTAACTTCCTTAGAAGACGAAGGAGTTACATACTTTGGTAACCTTTTTGGGAGATGAAAGATTACATGAGCCTTCATTGGAAGCTTACATGAAGAGAGTCTTCATTGGAATGTTACATGGAGAGAGTCTTCATTGGAATGTTATACGGAGAGAAAGGCTAAGGGTCATTTTCATTCTCTATAAATAAGGGTGCTTGGCACACTCTTGAAAATGTAATTCCTCCACCACCCTTTCTACTAAAGAAAAATCCATTCAAAAGGTAGAATTCTCCAAGTCCACCATAAAACTTTTGGTAGGTGCACACCAGTTAGCTCTGCTTGATGTTCCTGAAAACGATTCGTGTTTGGGATCCTTACACCGGAGTAGCCGAATTATACTTTAAGCTCAGCATTTCAGGATGCACAACAGTTCCATCTAGTTACAGTCATCATCATCCAATCAGGAAAGTTTTATAACCCTTGGTTTTCTATTCATTTCCCCCTTGCTCCAACATTCTCCAACATTCTTAAAGCATAATTCTCTGCAAATGGACACTACTAAGGCAATGAGAATTGACTGTTTGAAGCTTGAGAGCTTCGATGGAGTTGGCTACAATGCCTGGAAGCGTAACATTACCTTTGGGATGCAATTTCTAAAGATTTACCATGTCATCACTAAAGAGAAGCCAGACTTTGATCAAGATGAATAAGGGGCAGCCAAATGGGATTGTGATAATCGCTTTTGCAACAGTTATCTTCTTAACTGTATGGCGGACCATCTTGCAGATGCTTATACTCACAAGACAACCGCTAAAGTGATTTGGGAGTTTCTGGAGCAGCGGTACAAGGATGAGGAGAGGCTATCAAAGACTCATCTTATTGACAAATTTGAAGATGACAAAGAAGTTCTCCCTCAGGTAAAGGAACTTGAAAATGTTACGAAATTAAATGAAGAAAAAATTAAATTGTGCAGCACTTTCATGACCAGAGCAATTATCAACAAGCTTCCACCTTCTTGGATGTCTTTCTCTACTGACATGCATCGGAGGAAGAAGCAAGTTTCTCTTGAAGAAGTACATTCGCATAGAAGATGAAGTCCGAACTCGTTCCAAGAATGAGTTGCTTGCCAAACAAAAGGCTGCTGTAAATATGATCTCTGCAAAACTTGATGGAGGTGGATCTAGCAAGCCGAAGAGGAAACCTTGGAACAAGAGTCATAAGAACCTTAATGTACCTAAGCAAGAGTTCAAGAAGACCGGTCACTGCTTTAATTGTGGTAAGAAGGGTCACTGGGCCAAATCTTGTAGGCCGCCTAAGAAGGAGAAGCACTATGTCAACCAAGTTGTTGATGTTAAAGACTTTGTTGCCATGATCTGTCAGGTAACACATGTCAACTCTTTTGACTGGTGGTTGGATACTAGTGCTATCTGTCATGTCTGCAACAACAAGGAGATGTTTACCACCCACTCTGCTGTCCAAGAGAATGTGTATATGGCTGATCATTCTTCTGCTACCGTTCTTGGTAACATGACTTGTAATTTCTCTTATCTCTGGCAATACTCTTACTCTGAAGAATGTGAAGTATGTTCCATTAATTGCAAAGAACCTGGTTTCTGGAAGTCTGCTATGTGATGCTGGGATGTGTCTAGACTTTCAAGGAGGTAAAGTTGTTCTGTCTTACAATAAAGTTTATTTTGGTAATGCATACCGCACCAATGGTCTGTATAAGATAAGCATTGTATCTTCTGCAGTAGTCAATGAAATTTCTTCTTCTAAGTTCTCTACTGTCTTATGGCGCTATAGACTTGGACATGTTAATTTTAGAAAATTACTTAACATGAAGAAATTAGGACCTATACCCATCTGTGGGGGTGATAAAACTAAGAAATGTGAAGTTTGTGTGCAAACCAAAATCACAAGGTCTTTTCCTAGTATAACTAGAAATACTGACGTATTGGACTTGGTGCACTCCGATACCCGTGATTTCAAGAATTTCATGACCAGAGATGGCATGAAGTACTTTATCACCTTTATCGATGATCGCTCGCGCTTCTGCCATATCTACCTGTTCAAATCTAAGGATAAGGCCTTTAGCAAGTTTGTGGAGTTTTGAACTCGAGTTGAGAAACAGCTTGGCAGACCGGTGAAAAAGCTTAGAAGTGACAGAGGTGGTGGGTACCGATCCAAGAAAGCAGTTTACTTCAAGGAACACGGAATAGTTGCAGAAACTACTGCATCTTATTCTCCATGTTAGTGATATATGCCCTAGAGGCCATTATTGTATAATATTAGTTTGTATATTACATTTTGGAAGATTGGGATATACACGGATTTTATGACAGTCTTACTCAATATGGTAGTATGCTACTTGGTTTGTTTCTATCTTAATATGTGTATATGTTTCTTTTAGCGTATCGCTAATACATATTGGTAGAGCCCTTAGGATCTCTGCTTGACTACAAGCGTTGTGATGGCAGTCACACTAGTGGGGGCTGGGTAGTCTATAAGCACATCCTTATACAGGTCCCTAGTCGTAGGATTATCGAGACATGACATCGATACTCCAGAGTAGACTAGTGTATACGCTTCTCATCCCAGCATGGGAGATGGTCAGTCCCACAGCCATTAGTACGTCGTACTAGAGATAGTATGGATGTGCTTATTGGGTTATAAGTTACACTGGACGGACTCGTGGGGTACTGTTGGTTGGTACTATACCTATCGTCAGGTAGCAATTTCCAGGTGACATGAGTACAGTATAGTCCGTTGACTTGACACTGTTACTTCATCCCGAGTGTGTTCTCACTGTTCTTAGATTACTACCTTATCACGGCTCTGATGTGTCGTGCAAACAAGTAGTAGTTGGGTGCAGTTCCGAAGCACTTGGAGGCAGTGGCGGTTAGATATGATTCATCTCTCCCGGTATTGGGGGTTGATGTTGCGCTGTGTTCGGAAAGCCATTACACAAAGTCCCTGGCCAGAGCAAGCGAGATTTAGCGGTAGGTACTCTAGTAGTTTGTCAGGGTGTTTTTGGGCTCTACTCCGGCACGACTTATTGCGCTATTAGGGGTCTGACGACTACCGTCCTTTAGGCCCGATATGCGATACTCTTAGACGAACAGACCAGACTGTACAAAGATTGTCACAGATAGGCTCAGTAGGAGTTCGGATGAGTTTGCTCATTGGCCTTCTTATCGACAGATACCTGGGTAGCCGTTACGTGCAGCTCGTACCGCTGACGTGCTTGTGGTTAAACTCACTACCAGTGTACTGTCGAGTCTTTAGAGTCCCACACAGAGGGTTTCCCTGCTTCGGACGAAACGATGTAGAGGTCGTATGGTTTTACGACAATGTTCGATCACATACGTGTACTTGTGTACGTAGGATGTTCGGGCGGATAATACTAGTGGGCTTTGGTTTAAGCCGGATCTTAGTATTAGATTATTGGATTAGTTTCGTCTCATTGTATTCGTGTTTTTCGGAATACGGATACCGGTATGTATATACAGATGAGGGGCATTCTTGTAATTTACTCAAGTGTGATTCTAGAAGAAGACACCTCATTTGTGATTTAATTTTTTGATTAAATCCTTAATGAGGTGGAGGTATGAGGTGTTATTTGTATGATAAATGAAGCATGGCTGCTTGGTGACTCGTGTATGACTATTGAGGCAAGGGCGGACTTAGATATTTTGTGAGATGCAAGGTGGCATTGAGATATTTTGAGTGAGAATTAGTTTGCTTCATAGTCATAACAATTAGCCATATTCATTTTATTATTATCTTTAACACTCTCTCACCTCAAGAGCTCTCTTCTTCTCTCTCAAACCCTAATTGACTCATGTGTTGAGAATCCTAGGGTTAGTGAGACTTATTAATCCTTTAATCACTCTCTATATACTCTAGGTCACTTAGATTAGCATTCTAGGTAACCTAGTTAACTCATCTTTAGATGTAGAAGCTCAAGGTAGGCACTCTCGGGTGGATCATCTTCGACTTGAGGAGGCCGACGAGGAGGCACGATCCATACTCACTCCAAGGAGCTCACGAAGAGGAGAACAACAAGAACAATGACTAGTAACTTGAGGTATAACTTTCTTACATAGTAGTTGAACCTTTTAGTTAGCTTGTTAGTTAGGGTTTAGTATCGATCCTGGAGATTAGTCGATGTTACGAAGTATATAAAAATCGATTTTTGCAAACTCCGACTCCCTGTGAATCCGCGGGGTGCGTGACATCGACTTACAGTGGTTTCAGAGCCAACTAAACCATAACTAACAGATTAAACGACAAGTAAAACTACAAAACCGAAATAACTCCGAAACACGAAACAAAAGATCCAAGTTTCTGTTGAAATTTTCCGAGACTCCAATTTTTTAAAAACAATTACAGAGTCTCTTTTGGTTGTTAAATGAACACAGAACAAAAACGAGACAATTCCATACAAACCTGGCCGGCCAAACACCCTAGAAAACCGGCCTGGCCGGTTCTAATTTGAGGAAATGCCTTGAATTTTGTACTGGGTTCTTGTTGCTTGGATTTAGGGTTTCAGGTGTTTGATTTTGCCAATATTGATTATACTGTTAATTCTCTATTGTGGCAATACGGAGTACTTCGAAATCGTAGTTTTTAACGTCGTTTAACTAGTTTTAGTTATATGTGTTCGTAAACTTCCGCTGATTGCTATATGTCGGTTAGTTGGGGGTTGCACATATCTGTGATGATTGGTTTGTGTATATGAACTTTATTGGATCGTCGTGGATGAATAGTCGGGATGTGAGATGAGAGTTTCTTTCATTGGATATAAATTGTAAATTAATGTAATATTATTTTGCGGGGCACATCCGGGTTGAGGTTGTAGCCACCGTTGTATTATTTCATTTATTTTTTTTGCTCCTAGGATAGACCCAAGGTGGGGTGCACAAACTACCGGGTTCTTTGAAGTGCCAAGTGGCCTACTCATTTTACTGAGGGAGGTTGCTTCACTTCGGGTATTTGGCGGGTAGTTTGCCGCACCCGTAAGGGTCTAGGGTGGGGTTTGACTATTCATCACGACCGTGGAATCCGTCTTTCGTTACAGACTTAAACGAAACGCGGAATTCCTAGTATATCCAATATGTTCATCTGTGATCTGGAATGTCTATTATTGCATGAGACGGATGGATATATTCTATATATGTTATATAGTAGACGTTGCTTATGTTTTGCATCCGCGCTAATCCAGCCCCCGCTCTGGTGTTAGTTAAGTAACCTAACGGTGTTAGACGGGGACCAGTGGCGAATGCGGATCGCATAAGCGTACGTTGTATTTTCGTTTCTTTCTGCAATGGTAGATTAAATGATGGGACTGCATTGATTAATGCAAAACAAACAAACCAAAGCTGAATCGTTGGAACAATTTCAAAAACCATTCTGTTTTTCCAGAAAGCAAACTTTTAAATCCGGAGCTTAAACCACTCTTTTAAAAAGCTATCATGGTTCCTTCAATTATATCAAGTTCATTACGTTCACGGTTTAGCCAAAACCATTCGTAGCCCTCCGTCATTTCAGATGGATATTCAGTGGTAGTCAAGTTATGTATTTTGACTTTCGCCAAGGCATCGTGATTGGTAGCTGCTGAATATTCATCTGTTGCATATATAGATGTGTTGGTTTGGGACAGTCGTACTACTATGTTGGCCTTCGTCAAGGGTATGTACGGGTGGGTTCAAATTAATCTGGATAATGACGGGTAGAACTTGACTTACGACTTATGATATGTTGGCCTTTGTCAAGGTCATAAGAGCTTGGGGCAAAAATCCACATCGGGAGTTTCTAAAGAAACTGAAACATGCTAGTGTTGCATACCATTTGGAGTCATAATTTTGGTAAGATTCCTTCAAGGTTATCACACAATGATATTTGGATCCCGATCCTACTGTGAGTATCCGCTACTCGAGAGATTTTTTCACTTAACGATCAATGTTATAAATCAAGTAGGTGTCTAGAACAGTGTTAGCGGGGCTATGCCTCCAGGGAAAAGAGGTTATTTAATTAAGAAAAATAGCGAAAGCGTTGTAAAACCTCCCTCGAAGTACCGACACTATTCTGACCGAAAGGTTAAGTAAGAATTATACGGTAAGATTAATCCTGACTAATTCTTGTTTTATGATTTGAGCAAGGATTCGAGTAACAGTGGAAGCCATCCTGTTTAGATAAACTAAAAACCAATATAAACTTGCAAGAGTATCATGCTAAAGTGTTTTTTCTCTCTCCTAATTGCATCGACCAAGATGACCGGTCTTAAGTTACTTTTAGATAAAAACATATCGACGGGGCCAAACTATAAAGATTGGCTCAGGAATGTCCAGATGGCCATCACATATGACAAAACTGGGCTATCTTCTTACTACTAAAGCCCCCGCCGTCCCAGGTCCAGATTCCAGTATCACGGATAAGGAGATCCGTTAGACTTTGGATATAGATAGTGCAAAAGCCAAGTGTCTCGTGTTGGCCTCTATGGATAGTGAACACTAGAGGCGGCACGAGAAGATGGATTTTGAATCCATCTTCCTCCATACAAGGACTTATATGGAGAGCAATCTCGTATCGCAAGATAATTGACCTCGAAAAAACTATTTCAAGTGTGGTTGGCTATCGGGTTATCTGTAGGGGACAACGTCCTTAAGATGATCGGCCTTGATTGAAGAGCTCGCGGACCTGGGGACCACGTTGGAGAACGAGCTGTATACAGACTTGATTTTACAGTCCCTCCCCTCTACCTACGTCCAGTTTATCTTGAATTTTAATATTCAAGAGAAGGAAGTTACACTTCCAGAACTCCTCAACATGTTGAGGAGCGCTGAGTGCATCCTGCAGAAGTCCAGGGAGACACGCGCTCTCCTCGTTGGGGGATCTTCCTCTTCTAGATTCAAGACGAAAGCCAATGAGAAGAAGGCCCCCACCAAGCCGAAAGGCGGTGTTAGTAAGGTAGAGGCAAGGGGCAAGGCAAAAGTTGGGGAGCCAACGGTAGGGAAAGAAGAATGCTTCTACTGTCATAAGAAGGGCTATTGGAAGAAGGATTGCAGTGCCTGGAAAGCCCAGAACCAGGGTGCGGAGCAGGTTGTGGCTTCGGCTTCAGGTGTGTTTGTGATTGAAAACCGTCTGTCAATCAACTCTACTTCCTGGGTATTGTATACCGGATCGGGATCTTATATCTTTAATTCTCTGCAGGCACCGAGAAGCTGTAGAATTTTGAAGACGGGTGATATGATCCTCAGGGTTGCTAACAGAGCGAGTGTGGATGCTGTGTCCGTAGGGGAATATCACTTAGGATTGATAAGTGGACATATTTTGGTTTTGCGCAACTGTTTTTGTTACTTAGTTTGACTTGTAATATCATTTCTGTATCTTTGTTATCTAAAAAAGGTTATGATTTTACATTTGTTAGCGATATCGTAAACATCCATCTTAATTATGATTTGATTGGGTCGGGTACACTAAACAACGGTATATACGTATTAAACCAACTGCAAGTTTTCAATGTCCAGAACACACACAAAAGAAAGTCTCCAGAATTAAATCAAGCTTTCTTATGGCATTGTAGACCGAGCTACATCAATAAAACACGGTTGACCAAGTTACATAAAGAGGGATATTTGGATCCGTTCGAATATCAGTCTTATGCAACTTGTCAATCATGTCTCAAAGGAAAGATAACAAAGACTCCGTTCACTGGACACGGAGTAAGAGCGAGCGAGCTCTTGGGACTCATACACAGCGACGTGTGGTCCAATGTCTACACATGCAAGAAGTGGTTATTCCTATTTCATTACTTTTACGGATGATTTCTCTTGATATGGACATGTCTTCTTGATGAAACATAAATCCGAGGCCTTTGAGAAATTTCGAGAATATAAGAATGAAGTGGAAAACCAAACTGGCAAAAGTATCAAGATACTGAGATCTGATCGACGTGGTGAATACTTAAGTACCGAGTTCCTGGATTACTTAAAAGAGAATGGAATTCTCTCTCAGCTTACTCCTCCATACACACCACAACACAACGGTGTGTCAGAAAGGCAGAACCAAACCTTATTGGATATGGTACGTTCCATGATGAGTAACGCTGAGTTACCGCGATCCTTCTGGGGCTATGTACTAGAATCAGCTGCATATTTTTTGAACAAGGTTCCTACTAGGACTATGCCTACCACACCATATCAGATGTGGAGTGGAAAGAAACCATATCTTCAGTATTTAAAGATATTGGGATGTCTTGTTTTTGTTAAAAAGCAGCATGCGGACAAGCTCGAGGCACGTTCAGTACTGTGTAAGATTATGAGATATACAAAGAACTCCGGAGGGTATCTTTTCTATTAAGCAGAGGAACAAAAGGTTTTTGTTTCTCGTTATGCCCACTTCTTGGAAACTCAATTTTTAGAAAAAGAGATAAGCGAGAGCGCAATAGAACCGGAAGAAATTCCAGAACCGCAGGCTATTACTGAAAGTATGGTGGAACTTGGAGTTTCAAAAGAATAGGACATCCCCACGCCACTCTGTAGGAGTAGTAGGCCGTCTCATCCGTCCCATTCGTTCGAGAGATACTATGGTTTTCTTATAGACGGGGACAGAGAGGATTGCATCATTGACAATGATGAGCCAACTAGCTTCCAGCAAGCCATTCAGAGCGGAGACTCGGTAAAATGGCTGGATGCAATACGGACCGAGATGGAGTCTATGTACACCAACAAAGTATGGACTTTGGACATTACTCCAGAAGGGGTAAAACCCATAGGCTGCAAATGGATCTTCAAAAAGAAGATTGTGTAGATGGACATGTTGAAACCTATAAGGCTAGACTTGTTACAAAAGGTTTTCGTTAAAGACCTGATTTGGACTACGATGAAACCTTTTCTCCAGTGGTTATGCTCAAATCCATTCGGATCCTTCTTGCCATTGCTGTCTTCCACGATTATGAGATTTGGCAGATGGTCATAAGGTTTGCTTTTGTAAATGGGAATTTGGAAGAGTGCGTCTATATGGATCAGCCAGAAGGTTTCATTCAGAGTGGGAGCAACAAGAAAGTGGGCAAGTTGCTTAAAATCTATTTATAAATTAAAGCAGGTATCGCGGAATTGGAACATTTGTTTTGATGAGACAGTCAAAGAATTTGACTTTATAAAAAATCCAGATGAATCATGCATCTATAGTAAGATTGTAGCAAGAACTGTTGTATTCCTCGTCTTGTACGTGGATGTCATTCTCTTGATAGGAAATGACATTCTTATGCTACAATCAGTCAAAGGGTTCTTTTCACAAAGGTTCTCCATGAAAGACCTGGGTTATGTCTTTTACATTCTGCGGATCCAGATCTATCGTGATAGATCTAAAGAGGATGTTGGGATTTTCATAGTCCAGGTATATCGACACCATACTAAAAAGATTCAGTATGGAAGATTCAAAGCGCGGTAATCTACCGGCTTGTCACGGAATCACTCTCCATAGAGATTCTCCCAAGACTGATTTGGAAAGGGATCGTATGTCAACTATATGCTACGCTTCTGCGGTAGGCTCTATAATGTATGTGATGTTGTGTACCAGATCAGATGTTGCTTATGCACTAAGCGTGGTAAGCCGGTGTTAGTCAAACCCTGGAGAAGCACTGGATGGCAGTAAAGAACATTCTCCAGTACCTGAGAAGGACTAAGGGGATGTTCTTGGTGTACGGCGAAAAAGATCTCCAGATCGAGGTCTTTACTGACTCCAGCTTCCAGAGTGACAAGGATGACTCTAAGTCCATGTCGGGTTATGTCTTTACTCTCAATGGAGGGGCGGTCCGTTGGAAGAGCTCCAAGCAAGACAGCGTTGCTGACTCGACGATGGAAGCAGAGTATATCGCCGCATGTGATGCCGCAAAAGAAGCAGTCTGGATGAGGAAGTTCTTAACAGAACTTCAGGTGGCCGTCTATTGTTGATCCAATAGCTCTGTATTGTAACAATAACGTGGCTATAGTTTTAGCGAAAGAACCCAGGTCCCATCAGAAGTCCAGACATATCTTGAGGCGGTATCACCTGATCAAGGAGATCGTGGATCGCCGGGTGATCGAGGAACAACACTGCAGATTCACTCACAAAGGACATCCCTCAGACGCAGTTCGAGAGGCTATTCGAGATGATAGGTCTGCGATATGCCAACACATGGCCTTAGTGCAAGTGGGAGATTGTTAGTAATATATGCCATAGAGGCCATTATTGTATAGTACTAGTTTGTATATTAAATTTTGGAAGCTTGGGATATACACGGATTTTATGACAGTCTTGCTCAATATGGTAGTATGCTATTTGGTTTGTTTCTATCTTAATATGTATATATGTTTCTTTTAGCGCACCGCTAATATATTTTGGTAAAGCGCTTAGGATCTTTGCTTGACTACCAGCGTTCTGATGGCAGTCACACTAGTGGGGGCTGGATAGTCTATAATCACATCCTTATATAGGTCCCTAGTCGTAGGATTACCGAGACAGGACATCGATACTCCAGAGTAGACTAGTGTATACGCTTCTCATCCCAGCAGGGGAGACGGTCTGTTCCCACAGCCATTAGTACGTCGTATTGGAGATAGTATGCATGCGCTTATTGAGTTATGCGTTACACTGGACGGACTCGTGGGGAACTGTTGGTTGGTACTATACCTATCGTCAGGTAGCAGTTTCCAGATGACATGAGTACAACATAGTCCGTTTACTTGACACTGCTACTTCGCCTCGAGTGTGTTCCCACTGTTCTTAGATTATTACCCTACAACGGCTCTGATGAGTCGTGCAAACAGGTAGTAGTTGGGTGCAGTCCCGAAGCACTTGGAGGCAGTGGCAGTTAGATAGGATTTGTCTCTCCCGGTATTGGGGGTTGATATTGTGCCGTGTTCGGAAAGCCATTACACAGTCCCTGGCCAGGGCAAGCGAGATTTACCGGTAGGTACTCCAGTAGTTTCTCGGGGTGTTTTTGGGCTCTACTCCAGCACGACTTGTTGAGCTATTATGGGTCTGACGGCTACCGTCCTTAGGCCTGACATGCGATACTCTTAGACGAACAGAGCAGATTGTATGAAGATTGTCATAGATAGGCTCATGATGAGTTTGCTCATTGGCCTTCTTATCGACAGATACCTGGGTAGCCGTTACGTGCAGCTCGTACCGCTGACGTGCTTGTGGTTAAACCCACTGCCAGCGTACTGTCGAGTCTTTAGAGTCTCACACAGAGTATTCCAGTAGTTTCTCGGGGTGTTTTTGGGCTCTACTCCGGCACGACTTGTTGCGCTATTATGGGTCTGACGGCTACCGTCCCTAGGCCTGATAAGCGATACTCTTAGACGAACAGACCGGACTGTACGAAGATTGTCACAAATAGGCTCAGTAGGAGTTCGGATGAGTTTGCTCATCGGCCTTCTTATCGACAGATACCTGGATAGCCGTTACGTGCAGCTCGTACCGCTGACATGCTTGTGGTTAAACCCACTGCCAGCGTACCGTCGAGTCTTTAGAGTCCCACATAGAGAGTTTCCTTGCTTCGGGCGAAACGATGTAGTTGTCGTATGGTTTTACGACAGGGTTCGATCACATACGTGTACTTATGCACGTAGGATGTTCGGGCGGATAATACTAGTGGGCGTTAAACTTGCCCCTACGAATGTATCCGTAGGGGCGTTTGTCTGGACCTACGGATTATCCCGTAGGGGTATTCAACTGGACCTACAGATAAATCCGTAGGGGCTTTTATCTGGACCTACGAAGAACTCCGTAGGGGCATGCTCAGGCTCTACGAAGTTATCCGTAGGGGCAAGTATTTTATTTTATAAACGAATAAATTAAATAAATATTTTATCCCTGCGGTGTAAGCCGTAGGGAAATATGTCCATACGGAGGAAAGCGTAGGGGCAATTATTACTCCGTAGGGGTATGTTCAGTGCGAAGACTTGCACCTGCGGCCTTTATACCTGTGGTGTATTTTTGTGCCCCTACGAATATATCTGTAGGGGCAGTGCTTTGCCCCTACGGCTTTATCCGTTGGGACAACCCCTTATTGTAGTAGTGTGAGATCTAAATCGATTTCGAGCAATTTTTGAGTTTTCTATTTCGATTTCGTGTAGTTTTTGAATTTCGATTATGAAATTCCAATTCGATTTTGACTTTATCTGGTATCGAGTTACAATCTTTTAGATACATTTTTTAATAATTTGGTGAGTATTTTTACAGATTTGAGCTATGATGCTTGATGTTGAGTATCGAAAAGTTTATAAGCACCATATAAGCTTATAAGCACCATATAAGCTTAAATTCTAAGAAAAATTCAATTTTGCATTGAATTATTTGAGCATATTTAGCAAATAATATATTGTCTAAGCAAATTTGTTAAATTTTGGGTTAAATTTAAGCATTTGCTAGTACAAAAGTAACATAAAAATAGTTAGAATGTAATAAGAATCATTATTTATTGACAATAAAAGGAATATTGATGAAACACCGCTGTTATGATTTCTGAGCCGCTTGAGCAGCCACTTAAGCGGTGCTTAAGCATTTTGGCTACTCGACCGCTCCGCTTTTCTTTTCCGCTTTTAAAACACTTAACCCAAGCGTCTGGCCAGAGAGTTGCCAGACGTCTGAAGCTCATCACTCAGACGTTTGTCTTCTCTCTGGATTTCTGGAACTTGATCCTCATACGTCTGAAGCAACACATTGCTTAAGGCGTTTGCCTCTATTCTGGAATCACGAACAGTCTCGATATAGAAGACATCTTCACAACAATCTCCACCTTGGCTTATATGTTCTTATAACTACCTTGAAATTTTGTTGTCCTCGTCTTGTATCCTTTAGGGTTGGCCTTATAGTTCTCCCTGTTTCCCCTACAAGCACAGCTCTAAATCTTAAAATCACGAACTGTCACAATTTTTGCCCAGAATTGCAAAACTGATTCTGTTACGATTTTTCACTAGAACCGCGAAACTGATTTTGTCATGGTTTTTTGCCAGAACTGCGAAACTGATCCGACCCTCCTACCGAGGTCGCGAGCCTTCCCCATATTTGAGTATTTGAATAGAAGCCAAGGCTGTCTTGACTTCTTCGTAGGAATAATCTTCGTTAGTATGTCCGCCGGATTCATCTTAATATCGATTTTGATCAAATCGACCTCCATTTCAGCCCACTCCCTTATCTTGTGATATCGCGTGTAGATGTGCTTAGTTCGACTGTGGTATACCTGAATCTTCGCTAAGTGAATGGCGCTTTGACTGTCACAAAACAAAAGAACCGACCCCTTATCGAATCCGAACTCGCCAACTAAATTTTTTACCACAAGACTTTCTTCGATACTTTCACTGCTGCCATGTATTCTGCTTCCGTCGTTGATAATGTCACGATATCCTGAAATGTCGACTTCCAACTGATTGGAGATTCTGCAACTGTATGTACATAGCCCATAGTTGATCCTCTTTTGTCCAAGTCTCCAGCGTAATCCACATCTACATACCCTTACAACCGGCTCGATTTATTTTCTGACTTGTGAAAGTAAACCGAGATCTTTAGTTCCTTTGAGATACCGAAGTATCCATTTTACAGCTTCCCAACGGAGCTTTCCTGGATTTGACATGTACCAGCTAACCAGACTTACCGTATAGGATGTCTGGACGTGTGCATACCATAGCGTACATTAGTGATCCCATCATGTTTGCATATGGTACTCGAGACATCTTTACCTTCTCCTCCATTGATTTCAGACACTCTTTGGAGGATAGCTTGAAATGACCGGTGATAGGAGTACTCACGTGTCTTAAATCCTTTATGTTGAATCTCTTCAACACTTTCTCAATATACCTTCTTTGTGTTAGCCAAAACTTTTCAGCCTTTCCGTCTCAAAAAATCTCCATCCCAAGAATCTTCTTTACTTCACCTAAATCTTTCATGTCAAATTTTGCACTCAATGAAGTTTTGAGCGCCTGTATTTCCACCATACTCTTAGCAGCAATCAACATGTCATCGACATATAGAAGTAGATATATCGACGAGCCATCTCTAAGCCGCTTCGAGTACATGCAACCATTATACTGACATCGAGAGTGGTTGGTCTTTTTATAAAAGAATCGAAGCGCTTCTACCTGCCTGGAAGACTGCTAAAACCCATATAGAGACCGTTTGAGTTCACATACATGATCTTCCTTGCCGGGCTCTATAAGTCCTTCAGTTGCCTCATAAAGATTGTCTCTTCCAACTCACTATGCAGAAAGAACGTTTTCACGTCCATTTGCTCCAACTCTAAATTTTGAAGTGCTATCCTTGCCAACAAAACTTGAATAGTTATATGCTTGACTACAAGTGAGAAAATCTCGTTCCAGTCAACCCCGTCCTTTTGAGCAAAACCTTTCACAACTAACCATGTCTTGTATTGTTTATTATCATTTTTCTTGAATACCTACTTGCAGCTAATAACTGTTTTTTCTTTAGGTAGCTCGATCAGTTTCCACGTTCCGTTCTTTCGAAGTGACTACATCTTCTCTGTCATCGCAACAATCTATCGATCCCTATCCTTTCGTCCAATAGCCTCCTGATAAGAGCTGAGATCTCCGCTTTTGGTGACTAGAGAGCAAGTGTGACCATATCTTCGAAACTGTACCTGACTGGTGCCTTATGTGGACATTCTGATCTCCTTAACACCATTGTCTGTAAGTCCTGTTGAGATTGGTTCGCACCGTATGTCTCCGTATTCTGCCGTTCATCTCCACATCAATAGGCTGGAATTATGTTTCAGTGTCTATATCCTTATAAGTGCCAAAAAACTCCACCTCCACCGGAACATTGTCACGTGATGCTCTACCTGCCGTCTTATTGCCGTCAACCACGTCTTTCAACATGGATTCCTCATCGAAGATCACGTCTCGGCTAGTGAACGTCCTTCTGTTTTTCGGATCCCATAACTTGTAATTTTTAACTCCAATTTTGAATCCTAAGAAATCACACCTTTTTTATTTTGAATCCAGCATGGTCCTATCCTTCTGATTCACGAGTAATCAGGGCATCCAAACACTCGTAACGGATCATAACTGACTGGCTCTCCTCTTCATACTTCTTCTAAGATCTGAAGATTTATGATCGTAGATGGAGACATGTTAACCAAAAAGCATGCATGATTCACCGTCTCTGCCCAGAAGTCATTCGAAAGGCCGGATTGCAACCACATACTTCTGGCTCACTGTAGCAGTGTCCTATTCATGCGCTCCGCTACCCCATTTTGCTCTGGAAGTCCTGGAACTGCCCATTGCCTCTGTATGCCCTGTTGTTTACAGTAATCTGTAAATTCCTTCGAGGTATATTCACCTCCATTATCTGTCCGTAAATACTATACCGATTGTCCCTTTTGCTTCTCCAAGGCTGCTTTTTATTCCTTAAATTTGGCTAACACCTCTGATTTGTGTTTGAGAAAATAGACCCATGCCTTCCGTAAGAAGCCGTCAATGAAAGTGACAGTATATGGTACCTCTCTTTGATGGAACCGGTGATGGCCCCCATATGTTTGAATGTATATAATCGAGAAGTCCTTCGGTCTTGTACATGGTTTTCTTGAAGCCGATCTTATGTTGCTTCTCCATCGTGCAATATTTGCAGAAGTCCAGGTTGCACGTGGTAATAGCTTTCATCAATTCCCTTTTGTGCAACTCACCGTTCCCCGCCGAAAACGGAGATGGAACCGCGTAGGTCCGTCTTGCCTGTATTTCGGTGCAGATGCTAATTGATGCTATCCGTCCACCTCTCCGAAAATGCCAAGTTGATTTATGGCACCGTGTATCGAAGGTTTAAACGGATGCGACCGATGTAGCAGACTTCGTCAGATTCCTCCTCGTTGAGGGGTTTTATGATTGTGGGGACACTCTTCCCTGCAGGTGCAAGCTCCTGCAGTTAATTACGCTACCGCATCGCCGTAACCACTTTCTCCTTCTCCAGATGGTCACTTCGTGTCGTGTGTGTTTGTTTTGTTTTTGGTTGCCCATGGATTGTATACGGAGACTAATTTATGTTGTCGCCTGATTGGATTGATTTTCTCGATTGTGTCTAGTTGGAAAATTGTATGTAGAAATCACAACCAAAAATATTTTGACCGCAATCAATAACGGTGTCGGATGTAGCGCGTTAGAAAGTGCGGATCGTCCACATGGAAAGTGAGATCCGTTCAATTTTCGAATTAAATGAGTAGAAAATTTAGAGAAAAGAAAAGAAAACAATTCATAATTTGTAATTGAATATCAAGAATTAGAAAAATCTAGATCTATAAAAAAACATTAAAATCAAGAATTAAGATGTGATAATTTCCAACCAACAATCAAGATTCGAAATGTGGCTCGTAGTAGTAGATCGGATCTATAGATGCGATGAGATCTAATGATTACTCATTCTTATCTATTAACGAATTGATACTAGATCGATAAAAATTTACCGAGGGTTAAGGATCTTGTGGAGAATTTAGGGATTCCGCAACTCATCCTTTGTTGTTTCGATGAATCTCATTCAAATTCTAGTTTCTAGTTAATCAAATGATCAATAGTTGTTCTCTAGTTTCGAGTGAACACAATCAAGAAAGCATCATCTCGAAACTAGGTCATCGATCATTTGATTCACTAGAATTTATAAACATTATAGGATTTAAGAATTGTAAAAGTGTCTAAATCATCATCATCTATTGATCGTCACAACTCCTACATGAGCGGAGTTTTACTTAAACATCATAATAACAAACACAATCACAAATTGAGATCGAATCATAATGCTTGAATTAAAAGATAAGTAAGATATAGAAATTTCACCTTTATTTATCGACAAATTTTGTTACAACGCTCTTGAAATTTATAAAAGGAAGGAACTAGATCGTCGATTTCGGCTTCGCTCGGCTTCTTGAGTCGCGGATCTCCTTGGATCTCTTGCTTCGATGAAATCCGGCGTCGCTTCTTAAAGGTTGAAGGCTCTGTTGCTTGAATGGTACTCGGGATCGGGATCTTGATTTTGAATTGGAATTAGGGTTATGGTTTTGAGGCACAAGTTGTGTCACTCAACTTGTGGGTAGAAGATGATGGATGGTTCTTGAACAACCTCAACTCTAGATCTAGGCTCCTTTTTATAGACCTCAAAACCCTTGATCTAGGATTTCAAATTTGAATTTTCCCTCCAAAAGTTTGTTAAGAGAGCCTTCTAGAAATAGTTTATTAAGCCGAGCCTTCTAGATGCGCCACGTGGAGTTTCTGGGGTCTTCTGGAAGCTTGGGCCGTTAGAGGTAAGCACGTGGGAAAATTGGAGCTTTTGATGACGTCATACCACCGCGGCGCCAAGGGGGTTTGGGCCGCGGATCCGCGGTCCTTTAAGGGCCTTGCTGCTTAATATTTTCTGGTAATTCTTCTTGTAATATTTGGGCTTTTCTCTGATATGTTGAATTTTGTAATTAGCCTTTGATCACTGCTAGATCTTTAGCCTTTGAGTTGGCGTATTTTATCAGCACTGTTTTCACAATTTTGGCTCGGTTTCTGCAATTTCCTGCACAATTTCTTGAGACAAGAGTTGCGCTATACAAGAATGATGCGATGCCATGATAAACACACAATTTCCCTAAAAGTGCCGATTTTAAAGTCTAACACATGCAATCTGGTATTTCAGAGATGTTTTGCTAATATGTGCAATATGAATACCGAACACTTTTAGACGAGTGCAAATGATAGGGAAATTGCCGTGTTAAAAATGCAGTATTTTCGACTGATCATTGCCCGTAGGACGTGGATTAGTCCAAATCCGTATTTTCTTAGATTTGCGTTTGGGGGTTTGGTTTAAGGATACGTTAGTCTCATTTGAGACTAAGATCAACTTAAACGTTTGGTAAGGATACGCTAGTCTAATTTTAGACTAAGATCAACTTAATGAGATCGTTTAGATCCAAAAAGAGAGCATTTGGACTCAATTGTTTAATTTAGGGACATTGCGGTCGATAATTAGTTTAAGAACATTACGGTCCAATGTTAGTTAAGGACTTCTCGGTCCAATACCAGTTTAAGGACTTGGTGGTCCAGTTTAAAAACATCATAGTCTGTAAAGATTAAGGACATCATAGTCCATGAGTTTAAGGACCCTACAGTCCGAGGTTAAGGACATCATAGTCCATGAGTTTAAGGACCTCACAGTCCAGCTTAAAGACGTCATAGTCTGTGAAATGTGTGGTTGTCGGGACCGTTCACCTCTGAAGACGTTGAAAGATTACAACGAAAAATATCAAAGGAGTGAAGAGATGTATCCTTGAACCAAACTTGATTGGGAGATCTATAGTCCAATTTGAAACTAAGATCAATTACTTAGATTATGAGCATATTGGCTCAGTTAAATCTGGATTGAGGACTTATGGCCAATTTGGGCCAAGTCCATTTAAGTTTGAAATGTTGGCCTTTTATTGGGCTATTGAACATTTGTCTGGAATCAGCCCTTCATTATTTAGCAATGCTAAACAAGAGTTTGAAGGCTTTGATAACATTTTTGTCTTTGGCTGAGCATTAAACATTGTAGCTCTGGATTTTAAAATTCATTTGAAGGGGCAATTTGCCTCTGGAAAACTTAGCCAATTTGGGCTAAGCTGGATTTAAAATAGTGTTAAACACTAAAGGACATCTAGCGGTCATGTGTCCTCACGTGATGTATTTTAAGCAGTGTTAAACATTGGAGACAAAATGCTCACAATAGTGATAAACACTAGAAAGGAAGGGGTCTCGTAGGGTCACGTGAGGCGCCTGAGATGGGGCTAGACCTCCTTTATTTTATTATCAGAATATCCAAATAAGTGGTAAAACACTTTTAATTTTCAGGCCATCACGTGTTGGCACGTGATGGGTAGCCATATATTGATTATTAAAGTGTTTATTAAGGGGTCACGGGGGGACACGTGAGGGCGCCCAAAATCCGTACTGCCTTTGGCTTTGTTCTCTTCATTTATGAGGGTCACGTGTGAGCGCGTGAGGCATTGCCTCCAAGCTTTTTCTTCTCATTTTGGGGAGTCTGTTTAAGGGTCACGTGGGAACACGTGACCTAGTTTTGTTCTTTCTTTTCTGATCACTAAGGATGGGGGTCACGTGTTATCACGTGACCAAGTTCTTTACGTGGATGGAGAGCTTTAAGTCTTTTGTTTTAAGAATTAAATTCTCTGTAGGGTTAAACCCTAATTCTGTTTTAGAGGAATTAAATTCCTATGTATATAGAAGAATTAAATTCTTATATAGGGTCAAACCCTAGTTCTGTTCTTTTAGAGGAATTAAATTCCTATGAATTTGGGAGAATTAAATTCTTATATAGGGTTAAATCCTAGTTCTGTTCTTTTATAGGAATTAAATTCCTATGAATTTAGGAGAATTAAATTATCATATAGGGTTAAATCCTAGTTTTATTTTGAGGAATTAAATTCCTATGAATTTGGGGAATTTAAATTCCTTAAACTCAAATTCTCCCTTTAGGTCTTGGATCTGCATGGCAGAATCTCTCCGATGAGAATTAAATTCTCAACTTGTGGGGAGATCTGTTTTTGCAGATCTTCAACCAGAGGAAGAACTAAGTTCTTATTCAGAAGAGTTTAACTCTTAATTTGAGAATTAAATTCTTTTTTATTTTATGGAGCTTAGATCTCTTTTCTCTTTCTCACCTAGGGTTTCATTTCTCTGAAAGGAACTTCTTTTCTCTTGAGAATTAAATTCTCCTCTTTTTTTCTCTTTATTGTTTTTCTTCAGAAAATCAAAATTCCAAGATCCCTTCTCTTTTCTTCTTGGATCCTATTTATAGGAGAAAGAAAAGAAGCAATTTGTTTAGCGAATCTTTCATTGAAAGAATTTGGTTGTTTTTGTAACCAACATTATCTTTTAGATCACTCGGTGAATTTTATTCACCATTGGATTTTCAATCCAGAAGATATTCTGTTTGTTATTCTTGGTGAATTTCAGGGGAATCTTTTCATGTATAAAATCTTTCCATAAATTGGTGATTTTTAATCATCATTGTATTTTTAATCCAACGGTGCTCCATTTTACAGAACACCATCTTTTTGTTTGGAAAGATTTAGAGAGATCTTTTTCCAGTTGGGGTCTTCGATTTCCCTTAATTAGAATTTAATTCTATTAGTTATGAAGGCTTAAAAGCCTATTACATGTTGGCACGTGATCTAATTGTTTGAGCATTTAAATAGAATTTAATTCTATCAGTTAAAGAGTTTAGGATCCCATCACGTGTTAACACGTGACCCCCCTTGATTAACCAGAATTCAATTCTGCTGTTTTAAAGAACTAAGGAATCATCACGTGTGAGCACGCGACCCTTGGTCACGTGTGAGCACGTGATGCCCCCTTGGGGTTTTTTCCTTAGCTTTTATTATATCTTTTAATTCCTTCAGTGGGTTTTTAGAGGCTCATCACGTGTGGACACGTGATCATCGTTGATTAATTGCTGGATTAGAGTTTAACTATGTCAATTAGAGATCACAGGAACCTATCACGTGTCTGCACGTGACCTCTGGTCACGTGTGGACACGTGATGCCCTATTGAGGTATTCCTGATATTTTTATGAGTGAACACTCATGAAACCCCCTCTCACTCCTGTGGCCTCCACCTGTTTCTCTGTAGCCACGACGACACCATCAGTCACTGTGCTGCCGTCCATACGATACAAATTCTTCAGTCGTTCCTTCATAACCATTAGGGCATCCTTGACAACTTTTAGCATTCCATCTTGACCAACGAACTTGCATTATGCTACATCCAAGGCTCCTAGAGAAATCGAAGTTTCCTTTAATTTCGGAACTTGTCGCACGTCCACAAGTGTTCGCACCACACCATTAAACATGCGGACTTTGATGTTCGCTATGCTAATGGCCTTGCATGACATATTGTTCCTCATAAGAACACTGCTGCCATTGAACGCCTTATAGGTGTCGAACAATTCATTTTTGTGACACATATGATAAGAACACCCAGTGTCAAGTATCCAAACACCAGAATTTTCTTCTTTCCCGGTATCTACTGCGAGTACATCACACGAATCTTCTTCTGCTATGGTCGCAACGCTGGTTTGATCCGAGCTCTTTGTACTAGCACCTTTACCCCTCTTCTCCAACCACTGTCTGTACTTTTGGCATTGCTTCTTCATATGTCCTGACATTTTGCAAAAAAAGCATGATTCGCCCTCTCGTCTGAATAATTTGGATTTCCCCTTTATGCTCTTACCTCCGTCTTTAGTCTCGATCTTCTTTCACCGGCAAACAATCCTGATGACTTCTCTGATGGATTTGATTTCTTCATGATCTCATTGTTGAGATGCGTAGTTGTAACATTTTCCTTCTCGAGAGTCTCCTTTCCATAGAGAATTATTATCACCAAGTGATCATACGAATTTGAAAGCAAAGAAAGGAGCAAAAGCGTTTGGTTCTTCTCCTCTAACTTTACTTCAAGACATAGAAAATCGCTGACCATCTTGTTGAAGCCATTTAATTAATCATGAATTAGAGTACCTTCTTGCGTAAACCGTAAAAGTTGGTTCTTTAAATATAGCTTGTTAGACAAAGATTTTATCATATACAAGCTCTCTAGTTTCAACCATAAATTTACTGCAGAAGTTTCTTTCATGACATACTTCACGTTATTCGCTAGACAAATCTCTATCATGCACTGTGCCCTCTGATTAATGTCTTGTCATGTATCATCTGTCATGTCGGTAGGTTTCTTACCGCCAAGAGCTTTAAACAGCCTTTTTTTTATAAGAAGTGCTTTAATCTTTCTCTGCCATATCGAGAAGTTCTGTTTTCCATTAAATTTCTCCATCTTGAACTTGGTGCTATTGACCTTATTATCCGTCATCCTTAATTCCGAAGCAAAACCTTTCTCTCGGATTCTTATGAACCAATTCAATAGAATCACAATCGAAGAAGATGGGAAGCGGACACATGCGTCGTCATCCACCGTAAAGCCAAAGAAAGGGTTTAGACACTAGTTGTTAGGACTTGGTGCGCAGCGGAACACCAAACACCCGATCTATACTAAGATTCTCTTTAACGGATAACAACTTGAACAAACACAAAATCAAATAACATAAGAGATTCGGAGAAAAGGGTAGAATTCTTTATTAGAACTTTAGAGAAAAAGAAAACCTTACAGAATATTACAAAAAACCCTTTTCTTATAAATCTCCAACAAGATCTCTCTCAAAGTTCTCCTTAATGACGTCCCGTTTCGTCTCTCTTAAACTTTATGATCAAGCCACACCTAAACTCTTAACCCTAGCATCCTGTGTATAGTCTATTACAAATATGATATAAAATAGGATCCGTAATTACGAAACAACCCTCCAGAAATTGTTTTTCGAAATAAACTCGAATTTTAAATCTGCGCAACGAACTCGACGACAGACGTCTAATGCTTTGGGCCCAAACGTCTGTGCTTCCTTTGCATGTTGATCCAGAGCGTACACAAATGTCTGTCTTATGGGTTAGACGTCTGCCTTAACCCAAACGTCTGGCCAAAGAGTTGTCAGAGAGTTGTCACACAGACGTCTTCTCTCTGGATTTCCGGAACTTGGTCCTCAGACGTCTGAAGCACATTACCTCAGACGTCTGTCTTCTCTCTGGATTTCTGGAACTTGGTCCTCTGACGTCTGAAGCACATTACCTCAGACGTATGTCTCTCTTCTCTTATGGAATCACGAATAGTCTCGATATACAAGACACCTTCACAACATTATGAAACCATCTTGAACTAAAACGTCATTTGATGATATACTCCATTATATACTTTTACAAAACCGTTGTTAAAATATAATTACGCTGGTCAAAATGGCACTGGAGTCCAATGGTTAACAGAGAAAACTGAAGGTTTGTTGAATTATATTTGTTCCACTTTTGGTCATTGGTGATGTAGACTGAAACCATCTTGAACTACATCGTCATTTGATGATATGAACAATTAATCAATTAGCTTGCAGTTGAACTTCTAAATAGTGACATTATCATATAATAGTTGTGTGCGTAAATTCTTAAAATTGACATGCATGATTATTTGAGGAAACGGCTCACTATTCCATTCATGCACCACAGAATGCCAATTTTATGCCTGTAGTGTATTGATTTATTACAATACATACCAAATTAGTTAATCCTGTGAGGTGACAACTACTCATATGTTACAAGAATTTTCTTGAGATATCCTACATACAATAAGAACCCAAATATATATATATATATATGTGTGTGTGTGTGTGTGTGTGTGAGGTTAGTGGAGGAAAGATGCCATAGGAAGGAATTTCTTCCTATGGCGTCGGAAAAATGCATCCTTTCGACGATCGGCATACATCATCTCCATCTTTATCATCGAAGACGTGGATACACCAAATTTCATGTGATTATGACAATTTTTCACCATTGATTTAGTTGGTGCAAAATTAATGGTTTACTGACAATAAAACTTTTTACATTGTTAATTCAACGGTGAAAAGGTTGTGGAATCACATGAAATTTGTTGTATGCACATCTTAGATATGATGATGATGGATGCCGATCGTCGGAAAAAATGGTGGTTGTATTTTTTCGACGCCATAGGAGTAAATCCCCTCCTATGGCCTTTTTCCTCCATTATTCTCTCTCTCTCTCTCTCTCTCTATATATATATATATATATATATATATATATATATATAGGAAGTTGTTCTTATGGGGCCGGATCTCATTTCTTATTTTGAGGCCAAACTTTCTAACACACAATCCACCATGTTTTTTACCGATCCGTACCATTCATTTCGATCTACATGTTTTAAATAGGTCGTGTATAAAATTTCACGAGATTTGGAGACCTTTAACACATTCATCAAATGTACTAAAAGTTCATCGGCTTCTTGGTGAATGAAAAATGCGATCGCTTGATGGGTGTGTTAGAGATATTTAATTCTTATGAAATCTTGTATACAATCTATCTAAAACATATAGATCGAAATGAATGGTACAGATCAGTGAAAAACACAATGGGTATGTGTTAGAAATTTTGGCCTCAAACTAAGAAATGAGAGGTCCGGGCTCATAGGATCAGCTTCTCTCTATACACACACACACACATGAGGTTAATGGAGGAAAGATGCCATAGGAGGGAATTTACTCGTATGGCGTCGGAAAAATGCACCCTCCATGATTTTTCTCGACGATCGGTATACATCACCTCCATCTTTATCATCTAAGATATGGATACACCAAATTTCATATGATTATACTCTTTTTCACTGTTGATTTAGTTGGTGCAAAATTAATGGTTTACCGACAACATAACTTTTTACATTGCTAATTCAACGGTGAAAAAGTGATGGCATTACATGAAATTTGGCGTATGCACATCTTAGATAACGATGATGATAATAGGTGCCGATCGCCGGAAAAATAATGGAGTTTGTATTTTTTCGACCCCATACGAGGAAATTCCCTCCTATGGCCTCTTTCCTCCATTATTCTCTTTCTCTCTCTCTATATATATATATTATGCACACAACTATTATATAATAATGTCAATATTTAGAAGTTCAATTGTAAGCCAATTGAAAAATCAAAGGATCTGAGAATATCTAACCAATACATTAGATGGAGTTTATATGCTATATTGAAAAACAATCATTTTATATTGATTTAGTGCATGGGTTAGAGGTCTTCAAATCTTTTGATTTTTCATACACATTAGAGCGATCAATTTGAACGGTTTGGATCGTTCAAATATATCGTGGATCAAGAGTTCTCGTTTTTAAAAAATGCGGACTGGTTTGCGATAGAGCGTTCCTATATATATATATAGAGAGAGAGAATAATGGAAGAAAGAGGTCATATGAGGGAATTTCCTTCTATGGCGTTGAAAAAATACGCCCTCCGCCGTATTTTCCGACAATCGGAATCATCTTCATCGTTATCATCTAAGATGTGGATACGCCAAATTTCATGTGATTGTACAACTTTTTCACCGTTGATTTAGCAATGTAAAAAGTTCTATTGTCGGTAAACTGTTAATTTTGAACCCACTAATTTAACGGTGAAAAAGTTATAGAATCACATGAAATTTGGCGTACCCACATCTTAGATGATAACGATGTAGATGATGGATTCCGATCGTCGGAAAATACGACGGAGGGCGTACTTTTTCGACGCCATAGGAGAAAATTCCCTCCTGTAGCATCTTTCCTCCATTATTCTTGCTCTATATATATATATATGAGAATAATGGTAGAAAGAGGCCATAGGAAGGGATTTCCTTCTATAGCGTCGAAAAAATACAAACTCCACTTTTTTCGACGATCGGCATCCATCATCATCGTTATCATCTAAGATGTGTATACACCAAATTTCATGTGATTCCACCACTTTTTCACCGCTGAATTAGCAATGTAAAAAGTTCTATTGTCAGTAAACCATTAATTTTGCACCAACTAAATCAACGGTGAGAAAATGGTATAATCACATGAAATTTGGTGTATCCACATCTTAGATAATAAAGATGGAGGTAATGTATGCCGATTATTGAAAAAAACATTGAGGGTGCATTCTTCCGACGCCATAGGAGGAAATTCCCTCTCATGGTACCTTTACTCCATTAACCCCCCCCCCCCCCTCTCTCTCTATATATATATATTATATATATATATATATATATATATATATATATATATATATATGGACAAGTGGATAATAAATGAAATCCTTATTGATAACCAGTATCATGAGTTCATCACAAATGAAAACTTCTCTCTTTTAACTTTTACAAGAAAATATCTCAACATGCATGCATCAAGTTTGAGAGTTATTTAGAACGAGTATTTTTATTTTTCTCCAAAACTTGCGTAAGCTCGATGGGACCGATTGATACACATCCATGCTACATTTGTATCGCTGTTAGCATTTTGTTGCCAAAGAGTTATATTCATCGTACTCTCGCACTCACCAAAGAGCAGGCTTACCAAAATCAAGGACGAAGAAGACCGACATGCAAAGAATGATTTGGACGACGACGGCGATATTAATGCTGAAAACATGGCAAATATCTCGACGGATAGCAAGCCAGCCAAGACTGATGCTGCCTTGGATATCAACAAAGCAATGTGGTGTTACAGGGAGCCTTCGGGCAACGAACATGGTCCATTTGCATTGTCGTTGCTGCACGGATGGGAAATGAAAGGCATCTTTCCCAAAGATTTCAGAGTTTGGAAAACTAGTCAATGCGAAGGAGATGCAATTTTGTTGACCGTTGCTCTTTCCTCGGCGTTTCCTGATCCGTAATATATATATATATATATATATATATATATATATATATATATATATATAACACCCTTGATATGTCAATGTTATGCTTATGCAGATCAAGCATATACCTATAAGGGCGTACCAGCAAAACATACATCGGTGTGTAACTGAAAGTACGGAAATATTTTCAAAAACTGTTGGTGTTTGGTCAGCTGTGAAAGACATGAGCTGATAGCATTAAGCCTATAAATTAAATTTAATTGAAAATGTTCAGATGTTTGTTGTGTTACACTACTCCTGTGTGTAGTCACCATAGTAAAAGCATCATTGTTTAATAGCTGTCAAATTAATGCATGGTTATATACAGCAAGAATTATTAGGAGCCTTACGCTTTGTTTGCACAAAACCCTCCTGAAGTTTATCTCATATAGCTGCCATAGCAGTTATTCCCTCAATACCCTGAAAACACCCATATTCAACTCTAAAAACGTAGGTATTTGTCTTGATGGGCATCTGCAACTTTTTATGTTTACAGCAGAATTTGAGTATTTTTAGGGTTTCTGTCTATGAACAGAGTGGAGGGTGTTTGTACTGATTTACTTGATGGGGATACAAGGGCTATACGTGATCGATCGCTTCATGGATTGTGCTCTTCCTTAGTAGTCATGCATTGCAAACCACATGGGTGTTTTGTGCAATCAAATTAACCTTTTATTAATTTTTAATTTTTGGCACTGGTCCGTAAGCCCCAATCTAAGCACGGAACACTCCCACAAGCACACAAGGTACACGCAAGCACCTAACCTTTTATTGATGCATCATTGTTTGATCAGCATAATACATGTACACAGTGCCAAAAAATTATCTTTCAGTGCCAAAAAAAGCATAATACGTGTACAGCTCACCTTACAAACATAGCCAGATGGAGGGAAACCTTTTTCTAGGAGAAACCCAAAAGATCGCTTATTGTGATTGAATCAATCCCAATCTTGACTCTTTTGATGAGAAAGAAAATCTTTTAGGATCAATGTTCATAAAAGCATAAATAACAAAAATTATTTAAAGAGATTATTTTAGTTATAGAAAAGCTCAATAGTTTTAACAAATCCTAAACCTCTGTTCATTAATAAAATATAAAAACCAATACAAAAAGAACTTCACTAAAAGCCCCAGTAAGGGGCCTCCGTCATCGTACCATGGAAAGTGTTTCAGGTGTGATGAGTGGGGCCACTCTCAAAAGAAGTGTAAATTTGGAATGATTTGCTTCAATTGTCAGGAGACCGGACACTTTGCTAAGCATTGTACCAAGCACAAGAAGCTTAAGGGTAGAGAGGATGAACGGTTTACCATTCCATACACTGATGAGATGGAGATGCGGCGAAAGAAGTTAGCGGAGGCTCTGGGAATCATTAAGATGGTTAAAGCAAAAGATGGAATGCCTCCGGCTCATGCGATCGTGCAAAAACTTTGGAGCCTGTCAGGTCTTTTTAGCACTCATAACTGGAAGTCGATGCCTCTCCCACCAGGGTATATGACTCACTTTCCTGATGAGGTCGGGCTCTCTCTCAGGACTAAGTGTCCCACTGTTTTTGATGATGCGGACCGGTTCGGATTTAAAATTATTAGGTGGGCGGAATATAAGGGGTCACATCCATACGTGCATCATTCAGGAGTTTGGTTGAGGGCGAAGAATCTCTCTTGTCATGTTTGGCCTTGGAGTACGTTTGAAGGGCTTGTGAAGGGGTTCGGAATGCTTTCAGAACTTGACAAGGGGACGGAGGCTCTTAGTCCCGGCAATGTCGCGCGAATTCGTGTTGGTGTAAGGGTAGCAGTTTTATTCCGAAGGACAAAAAGGTGTATTGCTGGAAGGGACCTAAAGGTCCTCTTTTTGGTGGAGGGAGGAGGGTCAATTGCTAAAGTTACGGCGGTGCACTTCAAGAAGGATAGGGTTAATATAGAAGAAGATGATATCGCAAAGAATTTGAGGTTCCTAAACGCAAACCTAAAGGTCGTAAAGATACGGACAAGAAGATTTGGATAGGCCAAAGGAGGGGGACATTCTTCGTCAGGACGATGAGGTACGATTAAATGAGGATAAGGGCAAACAGTTAAAGAATGTCAGGAATCAGGATGCGAGCGAGGCTAAGCTTGCTTCGGATATTGTAGGGAAACAAACTTCAGAGAAGGATGCTGTCATGCCTGACGGTCGTCATGAAGAGTTAAAGTGGAAGCAAGCGTCTAAGCATAGCAAGGAGGATCAGTCTTTCAAGGGCATCCATGAAGAGGGTTCTACTTTGGGTGATCGGGATCCTCATAATTTGGATAACGATTTGCAAGAGTTGGATTACAGTAATGAGAGTAATGAAGGTGTTTCGATTGGTCCTGATGAGGATGAGGATCTCTCTGTGGAGGACACTTACAGGGGAGTAGATGGGTATATTCGAGGTGCTGAGGATGCTGGGGAAGACAGAATAAGAGCTATAGCGACTTGGCAGTTGGAGGACGTCTTTTCAACGGATCTGGATGCTATAATTAGGCGTGGGATAGAGGAAGCGGTTGCCAAGGTGAACGGAAGAGGGGGAGTGGTAGAGAAGCATGGAACAAATATGGTGGACGCGCAGATAGAAGCTACTTCGGTTGTGTCTCAGCCCGCAGAAGGCAATGTAGGGGAAACAGGGTAGGAACAGGGACATGAGGGTAGTATGATGGCAGAGGGCTGGACAAGCATAAGGATCCTAACCAAGAATGGGATTTCGGTCGGGTCAAAGGGAGTGAGCAGTTCACAAACAACTAAAAGGGGAAAAACAAAGCGATGTAGTCAGGTGCTGCTGCGAAGAGGAACAAAAAAAGGCAATGATAGTTGCAGAAGACGAGAGATCGGAAGCAGATAGGGCCAATCCGAATACCTTGGCTCTGGTGGATGGAGCGAGGACAATCATGAGTGTTAACGATGATGAAAGAAGGATTTTCTGGAGGAAGAGGATGCTAATTTCTTTTCCGCGAGAATAATACTTGTATTTCTCTTTTTTGCTTTATTTTCGGTTGGTTTTATTTTTGGGAAACTTTTGATGCTGTTTCGTTAAATCACCATTTAATGAAATGTGGGGGCATTTAGTCTATGTTTTAACCAAAAAAAACAAAAAACAAAAACCAAAACCCCATCACTAATTCTAAAATCTTTGGGTCCATGTCTAAATTTCTAACAGCATGACTAAATTTCTTAATAAACCCTCAATATCTCACCACTTCTGCATTTTAATATCTTATGTTTTTATTCATGCATTTTAATACCTTATGGTTTTATGTCTGACACTTTAAGTCTTTAACAGCCTAATGTATATTTTTGTTAGCACTTTGGTAGCTTCTTTATTTTAATACCTTATGGTTTTATGTTGACACTTTAAGTCTTTAACAGCCTAATGTATTTTTTATTAGCACTTTGCTACCTTCTTTTTTACTAACGTGTCTATTTAGCATTGATTTATTCATTATGAACCGTTTCCACATGCTTGTCTAAATGATACTAGGAATAAATTGATGCAAAATAGACACGGCAGTAGAAACAAAAAGTAGCAAAACGCTAATGGCGGAATACATTAAGGTATCAAAGTGTTTGAGAAAAAATATAAGATGTTAAATACAGAAGCGATGAAACATTATCAAATTATTAAGCAATTTATCCAAAATCTTTTAAGATAATAAATTAATAATTTGTTATACTAACTGTTGGGGTAAAAATTTACACCCCGGTTGACCAAGTCAAAATCAAAGTCTAACCTTGCTTCGCAGCCTCTAGATTGATTTCACCCTCGGTAACCCCAAGCCAAGTGGGCCCAAGCCTAGATCCAGTGGGCCCATATCCGGGTCGAGCCCGAACATGAAGCGGTTGGCCTCCTCCCATGCCAAGATAAAAATTTTGTAATAAATAATTTTGTTGTATTTCTTTTATTTTATTTTATGGATAAATGTAAGAAAAATAGGCATAAAGCCAAATTTTTGTAAAGCCCATGACTTATGTGCAAAAAGAAATGGCACATGAGCCATGGGATAGGCAAAATGCCATTTTGTGAAGCCCAAAAGGCTATGTGTAAAGTGTATAGCCTATAAAGGCAAGGATAATGAAAATATCTCACAACTTTTTTTTTCTCTCCAAAAGAAATTTTAGATCTGAGATCTTTTCTCCTTCTTCAAGGTTCCAAAACCTTTTTCTTTCTTTTGAATTAAATCAAGAGTTTTACTCTTCATTCTATAAAACTAAATAGTTTTTCACCACAAAACCCATAAAGGGGAACTCAGATCTTCCATTAGATCTCAAAAAGAAGAGATTTTTAACATCTCACATCTCTTGATCTTCAAGATCCTGCCAACAGAGGAGGAAGAAGGAGACCCATCTCCAGAAACCCCACTTTGGGGAAGAACTAGGGCTCAAAGGGAGAAGCCCTTCATCAACTTCAAAACAGCTTAAGAGTTTTCACTCCACCCTAATTTCTCTTTCGAGAATTTCTGGGGCTAAAAGCCTCTTTTTCTCGCCGGCGCTCAAGCGCCCACGTGCCAACACGTGGCGCACCGGCGCTCGAGCGCAAAGCGCCCACGTGCCGACACGTGGCGCGCCGGCGCTCCAGCGCCCTGCGCTCAAGCGCAAAGTGCCCACGTGCCGACACATGACGTGCCAGCGCTCAAGCGCAAAGCGCCCACGTGCCGGCACGCCAACGCTCCAGCGCCCCTCGCTCAAGCGCAAAGCGCCCACGTGCAGCGCAAAGCGCCCATGTGCCGACACGTGGCGCGCTAGCGCCTAAGCGCACAGCACCTAAGCGCACAGCGCTCAAGGCGCTGACCCCACGCGTCCTTTGGGAGCTTTTTCCCCTTTTATATATATATATATACATGTATATATATGTACAGATACACACACTATATGTACAGATACACACACTATATGTACAGATACACACACTCCACAACACTGCCCCCCCTCCCCAAATTTTTCTTTTGGGCCGGAGCGCTGTCCCGCACCCCGCAAGGGGGCTGCTAGCCCCCTTAACCCCCAGCCAGCTATCCGGGTAGCGGGACCCCCGTAAAAACTCTGCGTGGCTCCCGATATATCCAAACCCCTCTCCAAAACAACACACACGTATACTGCACATTGAGTTCGCATGACCAGTTTAACCCGTTAATCGGAGGTTCCCTCGCCCCAAAGGCGAGGGGTAATTAACGACAGCTTAGTCCGCGGCTGCCGGAGAGTCGGATCCCCACAATCAATAAATCACCGCCTACCCTAGGCAGGGGGAATCTGTAGTACGCCTGACAAGCTCGCGCGTATTCCCATCTCAATGGGGTGACTAAAAACACTCTACAGATTCTGGCACGCCCGGTGGGACCTTTCTCTCCTCCCATATTTCGGGTTAAACGTTCATGCGAACTCATTCAATATACATATCAATTGCCTATACTAAAATGATTTTTTTTCTTTCTCTCTCGTGCAGTAATCAACTTTCGACAACAATATCTCCCAAGACGAATTCAGTTTCCAACGCGACCCCGATCCCGTACGTGGTCAAGGTCAATGCTCGTGTAGTTCTCCCCGCAAGCCTCAGTCAACAGTGGGAGGAACTGCCCCGCCAGTTTGGCTCCGTCATCATCTACCCTGCCGGAAGCGCTCATCTGGCAGAAATCCCGACAAAACAGGTGGCCAAGCCGGTCTTAAGGGGCAAGAGGCCGAACGTTGTGATCGCTAAGGCACCACAACCGAAACTTAAGACGGTGTCTGAACGATTCTCTGGTGCTCCAGTGGGGGGCAAGAACTCCGGTACAAAGGGCAACATCAAATGTTGTGGACGAGCTCAGGCGATGACTCCAACAAATGCATAATCGATCGTATCTCCAAAATCCTCCATCGCCCGGTCTACGGCGTCTTCCCAAAGAGCGAAGTCTGCCAGGTGCTTAGAACAGAAAAGTTAAGGCAGAAGCGGCTCAGGTATCGAGCCAACAAGAGGGCCAGGGCTTCGGCCAAGTGGAATCTTGTGAAGTTCCAAGAGCAGGGTTACTCTGTGACGACGGCTGAGTCGGCCGTAAAAATCAGCAATTCCTTTGAACCTCTGAAGTGGGTTCAGAAAAATGCCATGACCGCCAGAATCAAGAAGACAACGGTCCGAACGTCGCTACAAAGAGACGTGTCCCGGCCGCAACAGAAAAAGTATGACACTGTCTCTTCAAGAGTCTATCAGGCGCTCTGTGCCGCACGAAAGCAGCGGGGCAAACCCAAAAAAGAAGCGCCGGCACCATTCAAGAATCTGGTCAGGCCAGCCGCCTTCAATCGACTGCCCGCTACCGAAACAGGAGGGCCAATACAACGATCCGTGAAATCAACCGCCGATAATAAAAAGACGGCCGGATATGTTGTCCATACGGTCTATATGGCGGGAGGGCGTCCCAGCGACAACCTTCGCAGCAAAAACAAGGACGGGCCACCACATCCCAAGTCCAATCTGGCTTGAATGTGGTTGCCGCTTCCCAAGAACAGCCGCCTCCGCTGGGTGATGAAAACCCTCTTGATGAGGACGATAGGCAGAAGGACCCTTCGGTCCAGGCAGAGTCAAGCTTAGAGAGCGAGGAAGAGCCGACTTTCCGCCCCAGGACCGCGGAGCAAGAGCTGCTCCAAGAGCTTCGGAAACAGCTCAAGAGCAAAAATAAAGAGATGGCCAAGCTCTATTCGAAAATCGACGACCTAACGAACGTTGTGATGCAGCTTACGGCTCAAATTGCTCGAGCGCCTCCCAATCAAGCACATGTCGCTACTCATCAGCCGGGTGATGACAATCTGAAGCAGCCAATGCATGTTCCTTTGGGTCCAAGACTGGTCGAGCCGCACGAAAGCCGGCCACATTCCGCTTCTGGGGACGCCTTAGCCCCAGATAGCACTATCCCGCTAACACAAGATCGGATAATGGATTTGGTCACCAGCAAAGTTAAAACATTGGTGGCCGAAGCTGAAGCTCAGAAAGAAATTGGCAGTAGTGGGCGGCCGTATCCCGCACACTACAATCTGATCGAGTTCCCGAGCGGCTACTTCATTCCTAAATTCGGAAGATTTGACGGGACGGGAAACGCAAATCAGCACGTCGCCCACTTCAAAGCATCGTGCGGAAATACAGAAGGCAATGACGCGCTCTTTCTTCGTCAGTTTGTCAACAGCCTGACCGGTGTCGCCTTCGACTGGTACGCGAGTATACCAGACGGGTCCGTCATTACCTTTGCCCAAATGGAGTCTCAGTTTCGGCAAAGGTTCATGAGCGTCAGTGATAAAATCTCCATTGCCGACCTTATGAGGACCAAGCCGGGGAAGAGTGAAAGCAACACCGACTTTATCACTCGATGGCGTAATCTCACAGTCAAGTACGAACCGCCGCTGGAGCAGGACTGTTTTCCCCAATCAGAGCAAGGCTCTACTTAAATTTTGAAAATTCAAAATTCGAAACAACGCTTCGGTTCCCGTGCGCAGCGCGCAATTTGCCACATGGCGGAAGTTGATTCGGCAGCGTAACGCCCAAGACAGTGCGTCCAATCAGAGCAAGGCTCTTTAAAAAAAAACATAAGTAAGACTTAACTGCGCAGACACGTGTCTGTGCAGCTGCGCAAGCGCACGGCAGCGCGACACGTGTCTGCGCAGTTGCGCAAGCGCACGGCTGCGCGACACGTGTCTGCGCAATCGCAACTGCGCAAGCGCACGACAGCGCGACACGTGTCACGCGCTGGTGAGTTGCGCAGCAACAGAATGAAAATTTAAGTAAATCTTTTCTGTTCTTCTGTAAAACAGGGACCCTTGGATCAGAGATCCAATGGTGGGAAAATTCCCAAAATTATTCAGGAAAGATCTTGGTAACAAATTCAACAAATTTGTGAGCACTATAAATAAGACCCCAGACCTCATTCAAAGGATCATCAACTAGAATCATCAACTTCTGGCAAAAAAAAAGAACTCTTGAAGATTAATCAAGAACACAAGAAAAGGGAAAAAAGGTAAAATTTCTGAAGAACAGAAGATTAAAAAGTGAATAATAAAAAAAAGATAAATAGTGCCTTGCACTTGATATGAACCCTTGGTTCTGTAAAATCAGGGAAAACAAGAAGAAAAACTTGTTTTCCTTTGATCCAAATTTAGATCAAAAGTGCTATGCACTTTTGTTCTTAAATCTGGAAAAATCTTGAGTTTCTGCACAAGTGCAACTCATTATTTAAAAAGCCCTGGCCCAAATCAAATCATAAAAGGGCAGAGCCCTGTTTGGAAAATTCTTGAGGGCCTGGCCCAAATCAAATCACAAGAAATAATAAGGGCAGAGCCCTGTTTTGAAAATTCTTGAGGGCCTGGCCCAAATCAAATTGCAAGAATAATAAAGGGGCAGAGCCCTATTTGGATTGATTCTTTCAGTCAGGCAAAGCTTAAAATAAATAAAAATTGGACTTAACCCAATCCTGGCTGTAAGTCCTTAAAATTAAATTGACTGAGCAAAATGGCTCTCCTAAACCAATTCGCGACCGGTTGGAGGGTACATCCCCGAACCCCTTTGACACCCATCGTTGTAATCCCTCAACGACGTCAAAGAGGTGACGGGTCTCAACGACCACTTAACCAATATCGGACCGAAACGTCCCTAAACTAACATCGGACCGAAACGTCCCTAAACTAATAATGGACCACCACGTCCCTAAACTGGAATATGGACCACCAAGTCCCTAAACTGGCGATAGACCACCACGTCCCTAAACTGGAAAGTGGACCACCACGTCCCTAAACTGGAGTATGGACCACCATGTCCCTAAAACTGGCAATGGACCACCACGTCCCTAAACTGGCACAATAGGGCCCAAACGCTTTTTTGTTGGATCTAAACGGTCCCGTCTAAGTTGATCTTAACCCCAAATACGGTTAACGTGTCCTTAGATATTTAAATAAACGATAAAACTCCAAACCAACTTTGGTTCAAGGATACATCTCTGAACTCCTCAGACGCCTGTCGTTGTAATCCCTCAACGACGTCAGAGAGGTGACGAGTCCCGACGGCCGGATAATTAAATCAATCATGACGTTAAGTTGATCTTATTCTAAAACAAGACTAACGTATCCTTAACGAACGTTTAAGTTGATCTTGGCCGCAACGCGACTAATGTATCCTTAAACTAAAACATCAAACCCAAATCTAAGTAAAGACGGATTTGGATTAATCCACGTCCTACGGGCGACGACATTACTAAGTCTCCGTATACAATCCACGGGCAACCACAAATAAAACAAACACACACGACACGAAGTGAAATTCTGGAGAAGGAGAAAGTTGTTACCGCGATGCGGTAGCGTAATTAACTGCAGGGGCTTGCGCCTGCAGGGAAGAGCGTCCCCACAATCAAAAACCCCCCACCCTGAGGGGGAATCTGACGAAGTCTGCTATATCGGCCGCATCCGTCTAAACCTCCGATACACAATGCCGTAAATCAACTCGGTATCTTCGGAGAGGTGGACGGATAAAACCATATAGCATCTGCCCCGAACCTCAGGCAAGACGCAAAGTCTGCGCCGTCTTTCGGAGGGGAACAAGGACCAGTCCGTCAGCCTTCTCATTGGGAACCTCAGCAATTGGATAGTCCCATTCTTGTGTACATCGGGCCTCAAGACATTTAAAGAGCTAACCAAGAAAGTCCAAATGCTGGAACGTTCGAAGCAAGAGTCTACCCCGGACTCTCAGAGAGACAAAACTTAGAAAAGCAAGCGGGACGACAACCGTAGAAGCGGGAGTTCCAGCAGCACCAATGTCTTCAATGCGTCCGACAATGAAGAAAAGCGAAGGGCGGGCGAATCCAAAACCAACCGGTCTCGAAAGCCATTGCTGGGAGGAGATGGGCCTTCCCTAGAGCAGAAGAAGAACAAGGTTTACTCTTTCAGAAGGGACAAGGTCCGCAAGATATTTAAAGATGCCTTGAACAACGGCCTACAATTGCCGGAGTCAAAAAGACCCCAAGTAGCAAAAATGACCGACAATCCCCTGTATTGCCCGTACCATCGAGTAGTGAGCCATGCGATCGAGGATTGCTATATCTTCAAGGACTGGGTCGAGAAGCAGTACAAGGCTGGAGAGATCGAGCTGTCCAAAAATGTGTTGATGAACAATCAAGTTACAACCACTAACTTTATACAGACAAAAACTGAAGCCTTCTGGGAGCAGACAGCCGAACCCGCTACCCTGAGAGATGAAACGGACCCACCGCAGCCTCTGTGGAGTACGCACATATCTAATAAGACGAAGAAGATGATAAAGCTACTTCGGAAAGAGCCCAGGACGGAATGGGAAGGAAAGAAGAAGTCTACCAGTCCAGCTGCCAATGCAGTTCCATCAGGCTCAAAATCCAAAAAGCTCAAGAAGAAGAAAAGTGCGGCTCGGCGTGAAAAAAAGTTTGCAGGGAGATCGACCATTCAAAAATATATCGATTCCCTCGAAGACTATGAACAGAAGGAAATAACTCTAATTCATTTGAAAGAGTTCTTCCCTGTGGAAGCAGCAGAGATTTCGGAGGAGTTGGAAGAAGGCTCCAATGAAGAGATCCCTATAGTGACCTGCTACGCCATCTATCTGGACAGTGACTCTGAGGAGGATCTCTGTTTTCCCGAAGAGGACGAGGAGCTTGCCACAAAGGCCAATCAAATCTAGCTTAGAAGCGGCAGGGCTCTACCGCCAAATTAGGGCAACGCCCCAAAAGGGAAGGAAAAACAGGTGGCTAATGAGGAAGATGGCAGAGAGCCGGCTGATGAAAACTCAAGTCCTTTCTCGGTGGACTATAATGTCTTGGCTCATCTCCGGAAGCTTCCATCTCTCCTGAGCATCTATGATGCCTTGGTCCTATCTAAAGAGCTTAGAGATGTCCTCATTCACGCTCTACAAAACCCTGAGCGGTATCAGGCTCGTTTTGCGGAAATTAATATGAAAGAAGCTCAGTACACTTTGCAAGCCGCTGCCGTCACATTTAAGGATGAAGACTTGCTACTGGGAACAGCTGAGCATAATCGACCGCTTTACGTGACCGGATACAGCGACGGAGATCGAATTAATCGCATATTGATTGATCCGGAGTCCTCAGTGAACATTATGAACTTGCGAACTCTGAAGAGTTTGTCAATGGACGTCCGACACCTGTCAAGGGAAAGGATTGTCATTCAAGACTTCAACCAAAATTTCCAGCAAGTTCTGGGGTCCATAGCTCTGCCGATCAAATTCAGGGATCTGCAAACTGAAGCTAAGATATACGTGATCGACGCCGACACGTCTTATAAGATTCTCTTGGGACGGCCGTGGATCCACGATTACGGCATCGTCCCGTCAACTCTCCATCAATGCATGAAGTATACTAAAAATGGCGAAGAAAGACGCATTGACGGAGACATCCAGCCGTTCGGTGTGCATGAAGTCCGATATGAAGATTCTCGGTACTTTATGAACTACCAAAATGCGAAGCCACAATTGACTGAAAATAGAGCGGCCCCAAGACTCAAAAGCAAATCTGAGCCGGCTGTCACTTTCAAAAGCAAAAACACCCAAGTGCGCCCGCGTTTTGGTAGCGACACTGATGAGTCCAACGCTGGAAGTTCGTCCTTCCGTAAAACTCGCCCTCATTTCGGTAGCAATACGGACGAATCTGTTACTGAAGCCCCATCTAGCAGCAAAGTCTGCTCTTATCTTGGCAGCGACACTGAAGAGTCGGAGGAAGAGGACCTGCCGTGCGACAGTGGTGCAGATTGGACCCCCATGCAACAAGCGAAACTACGAGAGACCTACGAAATTGCAGAAGGGTCCCTAGCCGTCACAAGGGTACCGGAGCAGATGTGCAAAGAGCTCGATGCGTTGTCAGTATCCACCGTGGACCAGCTGAAAACTTTCTACGTCACCGGAAGGAAAAGTGGGCGGAAAGGCATCCTGTTTTATGGGTCAAACCCCGTTGTGCAACCGGACGATTTGTCTGTCGTGTGCCTTCCATATGAGAGAGGCATAAGAGCCGTCCTGAATCCCAGATACTTTGCGCCCGAGATGCGGGAATACTTTAAAAAAATGCGGATGCCGATTATATCAAACGGAGTCCGAAGCAAAGTTTTATGAAGGACTATGGTATCCGCCCCAGGTTCGAGCACTCATCGATGGACGAATTCCAGATAAATGGGGCATAGGCTATGTTCAACCTGATTCCAAAGCGTGCTACATGATCCATAATGGTGAGGCCAGTGAAAGATCAAATGATGATGACGAAATAGTCGAGCCAGAAGAAGCTCCTCAAGAGCTCGAAGATGGCGGGCAAGCAACCTTTGATGAGCTAACCGAGATTGACTTAGGAACGCCCGATAATCCAAGGCCGACCTACATTAGTTCACTCTTGTCGGAGGAAATGAAAGAGCAGATAATTGCCCTGCTGCATGAGTTCATCGACTGCTTCGCGTGGACATACAAAGAAATGCCAGGCCTTTCCCCTGAAGTGGCCGTGCATAAGCTGGCTATATCTCCTGATGCTAAACCGGTCAAACAAGCTCCTCGAAGAATGAGAAGGGAACTAGAAGAAAAGGTCATCGAGGAAACCAAGAAGCTCATCGATGCCGGCTTCATCAGGGAAGAGAAATATGCGGACTGGATCGCATGCATAGTCCCAGTGAAGAAGAAAAATGGGCAGATCCGAGTTTGTGTCGATTTCAGGGACCTCAACAAGGCATGTCCTAAAGACGACTTCCCATTACCGGTCATAGAAATGATGGTCGATGACACCTCAAATTACGAGCTGTTCACCTTTATAGATGGCTCGTCTGGGTATAATCAGATCAAGATGTCGTCTGAGGATGAGAAGCACACAGCATTTCCAACCCCGATCGGAATATATTGCTACAAGGTGATGACGTTCGGACTGAAGAACGCAGGTGCTACATATCAAAGGGCAATGACTAATATCTTTGATGACCTAATCCATAAAGTCGTCGAATGCTGTGTTGATGACCTGGTCGTCAAAACTAAAGCCAAGGCCGACCACATCCAAGATCTTAGGACCGTTCTCACCAGACTGAGGGAATACGATCTGAAGATGAATCCTTTAAAGTGCGCTTTTGGCGTGGCATCGGGAAAATTTCTAGGCTTCATAGTCCGACATCGAGAGATCGAAGTTGACCCATCAAAGATAAAGGCCATCATGGAGATGCCCCCTCCAAAGAGCCTGACACAGCTAAGATCATTTCAAGGCAAGCTCGCTTATATACGGAGGTTTATCTCCAATTTATTGGGAAGATGTAGGCCCTTCTCAAAGCTCATGAAGAAAGGAGCTCCTTTTATATGGGATTCCGAATGTCAAGCAGCGTTCGAAAGCGTCAAACAATACTTGCTGCACCCTCCAGTGCTAGCCGCTCCCATTCCAAATAAACCACTGATTCTCTACACTGCCGTGCTAAATGAGTCACTTGGTGCGCTCCTTGCCCAGAATAACGAGGAGGGAAAAGAAAATGCCTTCTACTACCTCAGTCGAACTCTAGTCGGGACGGAACACAACTATTCCCCAATCGAAAAGCAATGCCTGGCTCTGATATTTGCTGTGAAGAAGCCGATGCACTATTTGCTCGCTCATCGGGTTATGCTGATCTCCAAGGTCGACCCGCTTAAACACTTGATGACCAAAGCAAGCCTAGCCGGCAGAATGGCAAGATGGGCTGTTATGCTACTTGATTTTGACATAGTTTATACTCCTCAGAAAGCAGTAAAAGGGCAAGCTCTTCCAGACTTTCTCGCTGCTCACCCCATACCAGAAGGGTCGCCGCTAAATTGTGAGTTACCCGATGAACAAGTGCTGCACCTCGAGAAAGATGAGCCATGTTGGGAGCTCTACTTCGATGGGGCCTCATCAATAAGGAGCTCCGGTAGATCAAGCGTCCCGATAGGATTGGTGTTCATCACGCCATCAATGGGAACCCTACAGCGTTCTTTCGCTCTCACCGAACCTCACACAAATAATGAGGCCGAGTATGAAGTTCTGATAGCTGGTTTGGAGCTCGCCATAGAAATGGAAATCCTTCGGCTACAGGTTTACGGTGACTCCCAGCTTGTCGTCAACCAAGTAAGCGGCGATTATAAGATATACAAACCCAAATTAGCTCGGTACAGAGGCCGAGTGGTGGAACTCATGAAACGGTTCACTCATATTGAACTAACGAGAGTCCCTAGAGCGTTGAGCGGAAAGCCTGACGTACTTGCTCGCTTAGCTAAGGAGCTGGCTGATCCTGACATGGACGAAATTCTGATCACAGTCAAGAGCCGGCAAATTCTACCCCCAGTCTCTCTACGAGAAGAGAAAAGCGCGGAACAGAAGAGCAGTCCTGCCGAAGAAGCTTCGATCATCCAAGACGAGCCCGATTGGAGAGAACCCTTCATAGAGTACCTCCGATACGACAAGCTGCCCGAAGAAAAATCTGCGAGGATTCAGCTGAAGAAAAGAGCTCTCCGATACGTGTTTGTAAATGACACGTTATACCGCAGGTCATATGACCAACTCTGGCTCAGGTGTCTGTCATTAGCCGAAGCCCAAAAGGTCATGAAAGATGTTCAGTCGGGCGTTTGCGGTGCTCACCAATCTGGCCCCAAGATGCGACTTCAAATCAAACGGCTTGGGTATTACTGGCCCACCATGATACGGGATTGCGGAGAGCATGTAAAGAAATGTCAGATCTGCCAAATCCATGGTGATTTCATTCACAAGCATCCCAATCCGTTGGATCCTATGGTGGTGTCGTGGCCCTTCGAAGTCTGGGGCACCGACATTGTTGGCCCAATTGATCCTCCGTCATCCAAAGGCCACCGGTTCATACTGGCCGCGACAGACTACTTCTCCAGATGGGCTGAAGCTGTCCCGCTAAAAGAAGTCAAGACAAAAGATATTCTGATATTCTTCCAGCATAATATTCTATACCGCTTCGGTATACCAAGAAGAATCATTTCTGACAACGGGCCTTTTTTCAAGAGCTTCAATGTCTCAAGGTTCGCTACTCAGCACAAGATAGACTGGAGATATTCCTCCATCTATAATCCAAGAGCCAATTGGCTAGCTGAAGCCTTCAATAAGACTCTATGCAAACTCCTGAGGAAAAATGCTTCAGTCAACAAGAGAGACTGGAATCTCAAACTTCACGAGGCATTGTGGGCATATCGTACCACGCACCGTACTCCAACTCAGTCCACTCCATACTCATTGCTCTTCAGAGTGGAGGTGGTCCTCCCCCTCGAAGTCGAAGTTCCAAGCTTAAGAATAGCCGTTCAGCACGAGTTGACGGAGAAGGAAAACGTGCTCCTTCGACTTGAAGAGCTCGATGCCCTCGAAGAAAAAAGGCTCGCGGTGCAGCAAAATCTGGAGCTATATCGTGCCCAAATGTCACGGGCCTATGACAAAATAACCCTTCTCCGTGCTTTGAAGAAAGGTGAATTGGTGTTGGTCCTCAAAAGACCGATCAACCCCAATCGACATGCCAAGGGAAAATTCGAGCCAAAATGGGAAGGGCCATACGTCATCGAGAAAGTGTTCGACGGAGGATCTTACCAACTAATAAGTGCCGAGGGAGAAAGACCCATGCCACCCATCAATGGCCGATATCTCAAGAAATACTACACGTGAATGCTCCAAGTCGCAGGCGAATTGAGCACACCAGCCCTACGGTCTGGATCATACATCCTGCAAAACCATATACAATCCACGGGCGTAAATGACCCCTGTTTCTCCCAAATCCTGTCGGTGAGACTACTTTTAAAGTCCCACCAGCGGCCAAAAAAAAAAGAAAAAAAAGAAAAAAGAAAAAAAGAAAAAAAGAAAAAAATATATGTTCATAAGCAAAACGGGCACGGATGAAAACCCGAAAGGGCTCCGTGAGTAAAAACAGCAGACTACGGGCGAGTTTGTGAAAACCCGAAAGGGCGCAAACTCGTGAAAAGAGATGAAATACACTCGCAAAATCCTCTCGACCTTGTGAGGAGAAAACCCCTGCGTGAGATCCTTACGACTCACAAAGGAGCAACACACTTAGGAATCCTCACGATTTATAAGGAGAGCATACACCTGCGAGATCCTCTCGACTCGTAGGGAGAAAATGCTTTTATGAGACCCTTACGGCTCATAAAATTGAAAAGCCTTAGGTGATAGGGGCCCAAACCTGTCTCCTAAGACATCGTTCCCCAACGGGCAACGCAAATGATGAGTCGTTCCTGGCATTTCGCTTCAGTGTTAGCGGTGCTGATGCCGACCAAAAACCCAAATCCCAAGTCCTCCCAAGGCAAATGATGAGTTGCTCCTGGCATTATTCCAGTGCAGCAATGCTGATGCCAAACAAGATCCAAATTCCAAGTCCCCAAACGGCGAATGATGAGTCGCTCCTGGTACTATATTCCAGTGTAGCGATGCATACGCCAACCAAAATCCAATTTCTCAAAATTCTCCAGCCCTACGGCCAGTCCCTAAATTGACTGCCGTATACAATCCACGGGCTCAAATAATTCTCTTCATACCTATGCCCCACCACAATCACCAGTTACGCGGCTGGTCTCCGCCATTGGAATTATGCTCCATTGAGAAGACCCACTAATGTGTCCTCACGATTCATGAGGAGAACAAACCTTTGTGGGATCCTTACGACTCATAAAGGAAAAACACACTTAGGAGTCCTCACGACTCCTAAGGAGAAAATACACCTGCGGGATCCTTACGACTCGTAGGGAGAAAATGCTTTTATAGGACCCTCACGGCCCATAAAATTGAAAAGCCTTAGGTGATAGGGACCTAAACCTGTCTCCTAAGCCATCGCTCCCCCAACAGGAATAGGCAAATGATGAATTGCTCCTGGCACGTGTGCTTCAGTGTTAGCAACGCTGATGCCTACCCTAACCCCAAAATCCCAAACTCCAATCCAATAGACCCCTAAGTTATTAAACTGGGAACAGATGACCCCTAAGTCGTTAAACTGGGAACGAGGGAAATCTCCTCATGGCAGATGATGATTCGCTCCTGGTACCATATTCCAGTGGAGCGATGCTGATGCCAAACCAAAACTAAAATCCCCAAATCCTATCATGACAAATGATGATCGCTCCTGGTACCATATTCCAGTGTAGCGATGCTGATGTCAACCCAAATCACATCAAGTCAAACAACCAATGACCTCCCTGGCAGAATCAAATTCCACCTCGGAAACAAGTCAACTTCATCTCTGACGCCGCAAGAAGCAGGGCAAGTCAAAGCCATCGACCGTCCACGTCGCTAAAATGGCAGCTCCGACCGTCCACGTCGCTAAAAGGGCAGCAACGACCGTCCAAATCGCAAAAAGGGCAGCAACGACCGTCCAAGTCGCAAAATGGGCAGAACCGACTGTCCAAGTCGCAAAAAGGGCAAAACCGACCGTCCACATCTCTAAAATGGCAGCACCGACCGTCCACGTCGCAAAAAGGGTAGAACCGATCGTCCAAGTCGCAAAAAGGGCAGCACCGACCGTCCACGTCTCTAAAATGGCAGCACCGACCGTCCACGTCACAAAAAGGGCAGAACTGACCGTCCAAGTCCCAAAAAGGGCAGCACCGACTGTCCACGTCGCTAAAATGGCAGCACCGACCGTCCACGTCGCAAAAAGGGCAGCATCGACCGTCTAAGTCGCAAAAAGGGCAGTATTGACCGTCCATGTCGTAAAAAGGGCAGCGCAGGATTCCTACAAAGCGGGAACCAGATCACTCCGGGCCAGGGAAACGTCTATCACGGACACTCCGTTTCGGAGACATGTCAAGCAACGACCATCCATGTCGTAAAAAGGGCAGTGCCAGCTTCCCAAGAAGCGGGAACTAAATCAGGTCGCCTCCAAGTAAAAGAAGATCCATCAATTTCATGCACACGACCCACATATGTGGTGTGCATTAATTGATGGGGGGCAATTTGTTGGGGTAAAAATTTACACCTCGGTTGACCAAGTCAAAATCAAAGTCAACCCCAAACCAAGTGGGCCCAAGCCCAGATCCATTGGGCCCATGCCCGGGTCGAGCTCGAACATGAAGCGGCCGGCCTCCCCCCATGCCAAGATAAAAATTTTGTAATAAATAATTTTGTTGTATTTCTTTTATTTTATTTTATGGATAAATATAAGAAAAATAGGCATAAAGCCAAATTTTTGTAAAGCCCATGGCTTATGTGCAAAAAGAAATGGCACATGAGTGATGACATATGTAACACCCGAGCCCAATGCTACTAATTTTCTGTTACTTTATGAATGGAGTGTGACCCTTATTTCATTTATCTTGCTTGTTTGTTACTCATTGTATTTTACCCCGTCAATCCCATTTTGCATATAACAATTTTTGGCACCTAAAATAAAATTAAAAATATTCAACTTTGCCTACTTGACACCCCTAGCCTTGTGGTAGCGTCCGTGCATCGTGTTCTCGTCCTGTTCAGTGAAACGGGCGAGTTTGGACGGCCACGTACACGTACGTGTGTCCGTCTTGGGGGTATACTTTTTGATCATATAACACTTCACTTTCAATTTTGGATCTCGCCTAAAATTTTATTATTTCAATTTCAAATTTTTGGACCCGACCCGGGCGCGATTTGAAAATGTTTTATTTTGCGCCAAAATCCCAAATTTTAATATTTTTTAAACCGTAATATAATTCTCAAAACATATACTATATTTCTTCATATCCTTTAAATATTTTATCAGTTTCTCCTAACCCCCACGAATCTTGAATTTCCAGCCAATCAAAGCTCTCAAATTTTATTCCCGTGGGCCCCACTCACATTTCGCTCTCCCTCATCTCTCTTCTCTCTCTCTATCTCTCTCCTCCCTCTCCCCGTCTCTCTCTCTCTCTCATATATTTCCTTCTTCTTCCTCTCCTTTTCTTTTACGTAGCCAAAAGAAAACCCACTTCGTCGCGAGCCCGGCCGCCTTGCCCTCGACGCTGCAACCCCAACGCTGACACCACGATCACCGATCTCTTCGCCTCGTTTCCCTCATCGCGGCCACACCCACCTCATTCCTCCATTTCCCCACGTTCCCGAGCGCTGCACACCCCGACGAGGCCACCTGTGCAAACCACCGCGAGCCCAACCTCGCCGGTGACTCGCCGTCATCGCCCTCGTCGCCTCCTCGCCCTCGACCGACCCACTACCTCTCCTTTCCTCCTTCATCAACCCCGGGCACCCTGCACGCGCCTGCACACCCCGACCACCAGTGCGCGCGCCTCCTGCACGTCGTTGCACCACCGTGAGTCGCCGCCGGTGACCCCGTCCTCGTGTCCCCGGCCTCACAAACACACCCTCGGTGAGTTTCACCTCCCCTCCTCTCTTCATTTCTCCTTTTCTCTGTTATTTTCTGATCTGCAGATTTCTTAGCCATCGTCATTGGCCACCGCCGGAGCTCCGTCGGCGTGGTCGACCGTCACCACCCTTCCCGCAGATCCTCGTGAGCACCCTCGTCTCTATCCTCATTCTCTTCCCTCTTCTTGATTCTTCTTCTATTGTTTCATGAATTCTTGAAATTTGTAGATTCGCTGTTTTTGATCTCGCCGGAATCCGGCCGTGTCGACGACGTGACCCGACATTCCAGCAAGGTACCCCGACCCGTGTGGTTTCATTGTTCGTTGTTTGGGTTCATCCCGTGAACCGTGCGCCCGTCGCGAGTTTCCCCGCCGACGTTTACATTCCGTTTTTCCCGGTTCGCGACCCGTCGAGGCAAGTACCCCTTGCTACATGCTATACAATATTTACATATATATTATGATACCCTAAACCTGTAAATTTAACTTGGTACGATTATTTCTCGTTTTCGTGTACAATATTGCATTATATCATTTTACCGTTAAACTTGGAACTTACAGTTGCAAATTGAACCTAATAACCATATTTACCTGTTTAATCACATTTTTAATGTTAACATAACTTATGGCGTTTGTCTTTATAGTTTTGTTCCATTCGGAAACTCGTGTGCATTTTAACCTGTAATAGCTGTACTGAACCGTTATACAAATCATTGCACCTCTAAGGGTTCTTAAACTTGTTAACATGACTAAACGGCTATACTCGTCTTACTGCACTCTTGTAATCATCTCTGTAACAAATTTGATAACTGTATTGCTAATTGAATGAAACTGCCTATTACTTAATTCATTGCTTATCTCATGATTGTTGATACCCATGTTTGATTATATAACCGATTGTGAGCACACCCACGATATTGTTTACATCTTGACCTGACTTGCTACACACATATATTGATATACCTGACATGGTACCGTATACTGTTGACTTGATCTGATGTACCATGACCTGACCCGTTACCTGATCTTGTGTCTAATGCCAACAAACCTGACATGTAGTTCTCATGGACCGTTCCTGTTGTCTATCCAGACAAACCTGCTTTTACCTGATCCTGTGTTGGCATTTGTTGGGGTAAAAATTTACACCCCGGTTGACCAAGTCAAAATCAAAGTCAACCCCAAGCCAAGTGGACCCAAGCCCAGATCCAGTGGGCCCATGCCGGGGTCGAGCCCGAACATGAAGCGGCCGGCCTCCCCCCATGCTAAGATAAAAATTTTGTAATAAATAATTTTGTTGCATTTTCTTTTATTTTGTTTTATGGATAAATGTAAGAAAAATAGGCATAAAGCCAAATTTTTGTAAAGCCCATGGCTTATGTGCAAAAAGAAATGGCACATGAGCCATGGGATAGGCAAAATGCCATTTTGTGAAGCCCAAGGGGCTATGTGTAAAATGTATGGCCTATAAAGGCAAGGATAATGAAATATCCCAACAACTTTTTCTCTCTCTAAAAAAAAGTCTCAGAGCTAAGCTCTTTCTTTCATCTTCAAGGTTTCAAAACCTTCTTCTTTCTCTTGAATTAAATCAAGAGTTTTACTCTTCCTTTTTCAAAACAAATTAGTTTTTCACCACAAAACCCACAAAGGGGAACTTGGATCTATCATTAGATCTCAAAAAGAAAAGATTTTTTTAGATCTCACATCTCTTGATCTTCAAGATCCAGCAAGCAACAGGAGGAAGAAGAAGAACCCCTTTCATTAACCCCAAAACACATTCAGGAGTCCAACTCCTCTCTGATTTCTCTTTTGAGAAATCCCTTTTTAGGCTAAAAGCCCTCTTTTCCTCACCAGCGCGCTAGCGCTCGAGCAATTTGCGCCCACGTGCCGACACGTGGCGCGCGCGCTCGCGCTGCGCAAGGCGCCCACGTGCCGACACGTGGCGCGCTCGCGCGCGCTGCGCAAGGCGCCCACGTGCCGACACGTGGCGCGCGCGCTCGCGCTGCGCAAGGCGTCCACGTGCCGACACGTGGCGCGCGCGCTCGCGTTCGAGCGCCCAAGGTGCTGCCCCACGCATCCTTTGGATGTCTTTTCCCCCTCTTTTTTATATACATGTATATATATACATATGTATACAAATGTACACATACACATACTCCGCCACACTTTCCCCCTCAAAAAATTTTTTTGGGCCGGGGCACTGCCCCGAACCCCGCAAGGGGGCTGCTAGCCCCCTTGACCCCCAGCCCGCTATCCGGGTAGCGGGACCCCCGTGAAAACTCTGCGTGGCTCCCGATATATCCAAAACTCCCCTTTCAAAACAGAACACGCGCATACCGCACATTGGGTTCGCATGACCAGTTTAACCCGGGTAATTAACGGCAGCTTAGTCCGCGGCTGCCGGAGATTCGGATCCCCACAATCATTAAACTCCGGCCTACCCTAGGCAGGGGGAATCTGTAGTACGCCTGACAAGCGCGCGCGTATTCCCATCTCACTGGGGTGACGAAAAACACCCTACAGATTCTGGCACGCCCGGTGGGACCAATCTCTCCTCCCATATTTCGGGTTAAACGTTCATGCGAACTCAATCAATATACATATCGATTGCCTATACTGAAATGATGTTTTCTTTTCGTGCAGCAATCAACCTTCGACGACAATGTCTCCCCAGACGAATTCAACTTCCAATGCGACCCCGATTCCGTACGTGGTCAAGATCAACGCTCGTGTGGTTCTCCCCGCAAGCCTCAGTCGACAGTGGGAGGAACCACCCCGCCAGTTTGGTTCCGTCATCATCTACCCTGTCGGAAGCGCTCATCTGGCGGAAATTCCGGCGGAACAGGTGGTCAAGCCGGTCTCAAGGGGAAAGAGGCCGAATGTGGTGATCGCTAAGGCACCACAACCGAAACTTAAGACGATGTCTGAACGATTTTCTGGTGCTCCAGCGGGGGGCAAGAACTTCGGTACAAAGGGCAACATCAAATGTTACGGACGAGCTCAGGCAATGACTCCAACAAATGCACAATCGGGCGTATTTCCAAGGCCCTCCATCAATCGGTCTGCGGCGTCTTCCCAAAGAGTCGAAGTCTGCCAGGTGCTTAGAACAGAAAAGTTAAGGAAGAAGCGGCTCAGGTATCGAGCCAACAAAAGGGCCAAGGCTTCGGCCAAATGGAATCATGTGAAGTTCCAAGTGCAGGGTTGCCCCGCGACGACGGCTGAGTCGGACGTAAGAATCAGCAATTCCTTCGAGCCTCTGAAGTGGGTTCAGAAAAACGCCATGACCGCCAGAATCAAGAAGACAGCGGTCCGAACAGTGCCACAAAGAGACGTGTCCCGGCCCCAACGGAAAAAGTATGACACTGTCTCATCAAGAGTCTACCAAGCACTCTGTGCCGCACGAAAGCAGCGGGGCAAACCCAGAAAAGAAGCGCCAGCACTATTCAAGAAACTGGTTAGGCCAGCCGCCTTCAATCGACTACCAGCTACCAAAGCAAGGGGGTCAAGACAGCGATCCATGAAATCAGCTGCCAATGATAGTAAGACGTCCGGATATACCATCCATACGGTCTATATGGCGGGCGGGCGCCCTAGCGACAACCTTCGCAGCAAAAGCAAGGACGGGGCCACCACATCCCAAGCCCAATCTAGCCTGAATGTGGTTGCTGCCGCCCAAGAACAGCCGCCCCCGCTGGATGAAGAAAACCCTCTCGATGAGGATGATAGGCAGAAAGACCCCTCGATCCATGCAGAGTCAAGCTCAGACAGCGAGGAAGAGCCGACTTTCCGCCCCAGGACTGCGGAGCAAAAGCTGCTTCAAGAGCTTCGAAAACAGCTCAGGAGCAAAGATAAAGAGATGGCCAAGCTCTATTCGAAGATTGATGACTTAACGAACGTGGTGATGCAGCTTACGGCTCAAATTGCTCGAGTGCCTCCCAATCAGACACAAACCGCTACTAATCAGCCGGGTGATGACAATCCGAGGCAGCCAATGCCTGTTCCTCTGGGACCAAGACTGGTCGAGCCGCATGAAAGCCGGCCGCATTCCGCTTCTGGGGACGCCTTGGCCCCAGATAGCACTATCTCGCTAACACAGGATCGGATAATGGATTTGGTCACCAGCAAGGTTAAAACATTGGTGGCCGAAGCTGAAGCTCAGAAAGAAATCGGCAGTAGTGGGCGGCCATATTCTGCGCAGTACGATCTGATTGAGTTCCCAAGCGGCTACGTCATCCCTAAGTTTGGAAGATTTGATGGAACGGGGAATGCAAATCAACACGTCATCCACTTCAAAGCATCGTGCGGAAATACAGGGGGCAATGACGCGCTCCTTCTTCGTCAATTTGTCAACAGCCTGACCGGTGTCGCTTTTGACTGGTACGCGAGCATACCTGACGGGTCCGTCATTACCTTTGCCCAAATGGAGTCTCTGTTCCGGCAAAGATTCATGAGCGTCAGTGATAAAATCTCCATTGCCGACCTTGTGAGGACCAAGCCGGGGAAGAATGAAAGCAACACTGACTTTATCGCCCGATGGCGTAATCTCACGGTCAAGTGCGAACCGCCGCTGGAGCAGGACCAGTCCGTCAGCCTTCTTATTGGGAACCTCAGCAATTGGATGGTCTCATTCTTGTGTACAGCGGGCCTCAAGACATTTCAGGAGCTAACCAAGAAAGTCCAGATGCTGGAACGCTCGAAGCAAGAGTCCCCGCCGGACTCTCAGAGAGACAAAACCTGGAAAAGCAAGCGGGACGACAACCGTAGAAGCGGGAGTTCCAACAGTACCAATGTCTTCAATGCCTCCGACAATGAAGAAAAGCGAAGGGCGGGCGAATCCAAAACCAACCGGTCCCGAAAGCCATTGCTGGGAGGAGATGGGCCTTCCCTAGAGGAGAAAAAGAACAAGGTTTACTCTTTCAGAAGGTACAAGGTCCGCAAGATATTTAAAGATGCCTTGAACAATGGCCTACAATTGCCGGAGTCGAAAAGACCCCAAGAAGCAAAAATGACCGACAATCCTCTGTATTGCCCGTACCACCGAGTAGTGAGCCATGCGATCGAGGATTGCTATATCTTCAAAGACTGGGTCGAGAAGCAGTACAAGGCTGGAGAGATCGAGCTGTCCAAAAGCGTGTTGGTGAACAATCAAGTTGCAACCGCCAACTTTATACAGACAGAAGTTGAAGCCTTCTGGGAGCAGACAGCTGAACCTGCTGCCCTGAAAAAGGAAACTGACTCATCGCGGCCTCCGTGGAGTACGCACATATCTAATAAGACGAAGAAGATGCTAAAGCTACTTTAGAAAGAGCCCAGGATGGAATGGGAAGGACAGAAGAAGCCTACCAGTCCAGCTGCCAATGCGGCTCCATCAGGCTCAAAATCCAAGAAGCTCAAGAAGAAGAAAAGTGCAGCTCGGCGCGAAAGAGAGTCTGCAGGGAGATCGACCATTCAAAAATATATCGATTCCCTCGAAGAATATAAACAAAAGGAAAGAACATTGATTCAATTGAAGGAGTTCTTCCCGGTACAAGCGGCTGAAATTCTGGAGGAGTTAGAAGAAGACTCCAATGAAGAGATCCCAGTAGTGACCTGCTACGCCATCCATCTTGGCAGAGACTCCGAGGATGATCTCTGTTTTCCCGAAGAGGACAAGGAACTCACCACAAAGGCCAATCAAATCCAGCTCAGAAGCGGCAGGGCTCTACCGCAAAATCAGGGCAACGCCCCAAAAGGGAAGGAAAAACAAGTCGCTAATGAAGAAGATGGCAGAGAACCGGCCGATGAAAACATAAGTCCTTCCTCGGTGGACTATAATGTCTTGGCACATCTCCGGAAGCTTCCGTCTCTGCTGAGCATCTACGACGCCTTGGTCCTATCTAAGGAGCTTAGAGATGTTCTCATTCACGCTCTACAAAACCCCGAGCGGTATCAGGCTCACTTTGCGGAAATTAATATGAAAGAAGCCCAGCACGCTTTGCATGCCGCCGTAGTCACATTTAAGGATGAAGACTTGCTACTGGGAACGGCTGAGCATAATCGGCCGCTTTACGTGACCGGGTACAGCGACGGAGATCGAATTAATCGTATATTGATTGATCTGGGGTCCTCAGTGAACATCATGAACTTGCGAACTCTGAAGAGTTTGTCAATGGACGTCCGACACCTGTCAAGGGAAAGGATTGTCATTCAAGGCTTCAACCAAAATTGCCAGCAAGTTCTGGGGTCTATAGCTTTGCCAATCAAATTCGGGTATCTGCAAACTGAAGCTAAGATATACGTGATCGACGCCGACACGTCTTATAAGATTCTCTTGGGGCGGCCGTGGCTCTACGATTACGGCATCATTCCGTCAACTCTCCATCAATGCATGAAGTATACTAAAAATGGCGAAGAAAGACGCATTGACGGAGACATCCAGCCGTTCGGTGTGCATGAAGTCCGATATGAAGATTCTCGGTACTTTACGAACCACCAAAATGCTAAGCCACAACTGACTGAGGATAGAACGGCCCCAAGACTCAAAAGCAAATCTGCGCCGCCTGTCACTTTCAAAAGCAAAAATACCCAAGTGCGCCCGCATTTCGGCAGCGACACTGATGAGTCCGACGCTGGAAGCCCGTCCTTCCGTAAAACTCACCCACGTTTCGGCAGCGATACGGACGAATCTGTTACTGAAGGCCCATCTAGCAGCAAAGTCCACCCTCATCTTGGCAGTGACACTGAAGAGTCAGAAGAAGAGGACCTGCCGTGCAACAGCTGTGCGGATTGGCCCCCCATGCAGCAAGCGAAACTACGAGAGACCTTCAAAGTCGCAGAAGGGTCCCTGGAAATCACAAGGGTGCCGGAACGGATGTGCAAAGAGCTCGACGCATTGTCAGTCTCTACCGTGGACCAGCTGAAAACTTTCTACGTGCCCGGGAGGAAAAATGGACAGAAGGGCATCCTGTTTTACAGGTCAAACCCCATTGTGCACCCGGACGATCTTTCTGTCGCGTGCCTTCCCTATGAGAGAGGCATAAGAGCCGTCCTCAATCCCAGATACTATGCGCCCGAGATGCGGGAATACTTTAAGAAGTGCGGATGCCGGTTATATCAAACGGAGTCCGAAGCAAAGTTTTACGAAGGGCTATGGTATCCGCCCCAGGTCCGAGCACTCATCGATGGACGAATTCCAGATAGACGGGGCATAGGCTACATTCAACCTGATTCCAAAGCGTGCTACATGATCCATGTTGGTGCGGCCAGCGAAAGATCAAATGATGACGACGAGATAGCCGAGCCAGAAGAAGCTCCTCAAGAGCTCGAAGATGGCGGACAAGCAACCTTTGACGAGCTAACCGAGATTGACTTAGGAACGCCCGATAATCCAAGGCCGACCTACATCAGCTCGCTCTTGTCAGAGGAAATGAAAGCGCAGATAATTGCCCTGCTGCATGAGTTCGTCGACTGCTTCGCGTGGACATACAAAGAAATGCCTGGCCTTTCCCCTGAAGTGGCCGTACATAAGTTGGCTATATCTCCTGATGCTAAGCCAGTCAAACAAGCTCCTCGAAGAATGAGAAGGGAACTAGAAGAAAAGGTCATCGAGGAAACTAAGAAACTCATCGATGCCAGCTTCATCAGGGAAGAGAAATATGCAGACTGGATCGCATGCATAGTCCCAGTGAAGAAGAAAAATGGGCAGATCCGAGTTTGTATCGATTTCAGGGACCTCAATAAGGCATGTCCTAAAGACGACTTTTCGCTACCGGCCAGGGAAATGATGGTCGATGACACCTCAAATTACGAACTGTTCACCTTTATGGACGGCTCGTCTGGATACAATCAGATCAAGATGTCGCCTGAGGATGAGAAGCACACAGCATTTCGAACCCCGATCGGAATATATTGCTACAAGGTAATGCCATTCGGACTGAAGAACGCAGGTGCTACATATCAAAGGGCGATGACTAATATCTTTGATGACCTAATCCATAAAGTCGTCGAATGCTATGTTGATGATCTGGTCGTCAAGACTAAAGCCAAGGCCGATCATATCCAAGATCTCAGGACCGTTCTCACCAGACTGAGGGAATACGATCTGAAGATGAATCCTCTGAAGTGCGCTTTTGGCGTGTCATCGGGAAAATTCCTGGGCTTCATAGTCCGACATCGAGGGATCGAAGTTGACCCATCAAAGATAAAGGCCATCATGGAGATGCCCCCTCCGAAGAGTCTGACGCAGCTAAGATCTTTTCAAGGCAAGCTTGCTTATATTCGGAGGTTTATCTCAAATTTATCAGGGAGATGTAGGCCCTTCTCAAAGCTCATGAAGAAAGGAGCTCCTTTTATCTGGGATGCCGAATGTCAAGCAGCGTTCGAAAGCATCAAACAATACTTGTTGCACCCTCCAGTGCTGGCTGCTCCCATTCCAAATAAACCGTTGATTCTCTACACTGCCGCGCTAGATGAGTCACTCGGTGCGCTCCTCGCCCAGAATAACGAGGAGGGAAAGGAAAATGCCCTCTACTACCTCAGTCGAACTCTAGTCGGGGCGGAACACAACTATTCCCCAATCGAAAAGCAATGCCTGGCTCTAATATTTGCTGTGAAGAAGCTGAGGCACTATTTGCTCGCTCATCGGGTTATGCTGATCTCCAAGGTCGACCTGCTCAAACACTTGATGACCAGAGCGAGCCTAGCCGGCAGAATGGCAAGATGGGCTGTTATGCTACTTGAGTTTGACATAGTTTACACTCCTCAGAAAGCAGTAAAAGGGCAATCTCTTGCAGACTTTCTCGCCGCTCATCCCATACCAGAAGGGTCGCCGCTAAACTGTGAGTTACCCGACGAACAAGTGCTGCACCTCGAGATGACGAGCCATGTTGGGAGCTCTACTTCGATGGGGCCTCATCGATAAGAACCTCCAGTAAATCAAGCGTCCCGGAGATAAAAGCAGGGATAGGATTGGTGTTCTTCACACCATCAATGGGAACCCTACGGCGTTCTTTTGCTCTCACCGAGCCTCGGACAAACAATGAAGCTGAGTATGAAGCTCTGATAGCTGGTTTGGAGCTCGCCATAGAAATGGAAATCCTTCGGCTACGGGTTTACGGTGACTCCCAGCTTGTCGTCAACCAAGTAAGCGGCGACTATAAGATATACAAACCCGAGTTAGCTCGGTACAGAGGTCGAGTGGTGGAACTCATGAAACGGTTCACTCATATTGAACTAACGAGAGTCCCTAGAGCGTTGAACGGAAAGGCTGATGTACTCGCTCGCTTGGCCAAGGAGCTGGCTGATCCTGACATGGACGAAATTCTGATCACAGTCAGGAGCCGGCAAATTCTAACCCCAGTCTCTCTACGAGAAGAGGAAAGCGCGGAACAGAAGAGCAGTCCTGCGGAAGAAGCTTCGATCATCCAAGAGGAGCCCGATTGGAGAGAACCCTTCATAGAGTACCTCCGATACGACAAGCTGCCCGAAGAAAAATCTGCGAGGATTCAGCTGAAGAAAAGATCTCTCCGATACGTGTTTGTAAATGACACGTTATACCGCAGGTCATACGACCAACTATGGCTCAGGTGTCTGTCATTGGCCGAAGCCCAAAAGGTCATGAAAGATGTCCACTCGGGTGTTTGCGGTGCTCACTAATCTGGCCCCAAGATGCGACTTCAAATCAAACGGCTTGGGTATTACTGGCCCACCATGATACGGGATTGCGGAGAGCATGCAAAGAAATGTTATATCTTCCAAATTCACGGTGATTTTATTCACAAGCATCCCAATTCATTGCATCCTACGGTGGCGTCGTGGCCCTTCGAAGTTTGGGGCACCGACATTGTTGGCCCAATTGATCCTCCGTCATCTAAAGGCCACCGGTTTATACTGGCCGTGACAGACTACTTCTCCAGATGGGCTGAAGCCGTCCCGCTAAAAGAAGTTAAGACAAAGGATATTCTGACATTCTTCCAGCATAATATTCTATACCGCTTCGGTATACCAAGAAGAATCATTTCTGACAACGGGCCTTCTTTCAAGAGCTTCAATGTCTCAAGGTTCGCTACTCAGCACAAGATAGACTGGAGATATTCCTCCATCTATAATCCAAGAGCCAATGGGCTAGCCGAAGCCTTCAATAAAACTCTATGCAAGCTCCTGAGGAAAAATGCTTCAGCCAACAAGAGAGACTGGAATCTCAAGCTTCACGAGGCATTGTGGGCATATCGTACCACGCACCGTACTCCAACTCAGTCCACTCCATACTCATTGCTCTTCGGAGTGGAGGCGGTCCTCCCCCTCGAAGTCGAAGTTCTAAGCTTAAGAATGGCCGTTCGGCATGAGTTGACGGAGGAGGAAAACGTGCTCCTTCGACTTGAAGAACTCGATGCCCTCGAAGAAAATAGGCTCGCGGTGCAGCAAAGTCTGGAGTTATACCGAGCCCAAATGTCACGGGCCTATGACAAGATAACCCGTCTTCGCGCTTTCAAGAAAGGTGAATTGGTGTTGGTCCTCAAAAGACCGATTATCCCCAATCGACATGCCAAGGGAAAATTCGAGCCGAACTGGGAAGGACCATACGTCATTGAGAAAGTATTCGACGGAGGATCCTACTAACTAATAAGTGCAGAGGGAGAAAGGCCCATGCCACCCATCAATGGACGATATCTCAAGAAATACTACACATGAATGCTCCAAGTTGCAGGCGAATTGAGCACATCAGCCCTACGGTCTGGATCAGACATCCTGCAAAACCGTATACAATCCACGGGCGTAAATGACCCCTATTTCTCCTAAATCCTGCCGGTGAGACTACTTTAAAGTCCCACCAGCGGCAAAAAAAAAAAGAAAAAAGAAAAAAAAGAAAAAGAAAAAAAAGAAGAATAAGAAATAAACGGTATGTCCACAAGCAAAATGGGCACGGATGAAAACCCGAAAGGGCTCCGTGAGTAAAAACAGCAGGACTGCCGGCGAGTCTGTGAAAACCCAAAAGGGCGTGAGCTCGTGAAAGGAGATGAAATACACTCGCAAAGTCCTCTCGACTTTGTGAGGAGAAAACCCTGCGTGAGATTCTTACGACTCACAAAGGAGCAACACACTTAGGAATCCTCACGATTCCTAAGGAGAAAATACACCTGCGGGATCCTTACGACTCGTAGGGAGAAAATGCTTTTATGGGACCCTCACGGCCCATAAAATTGAAAAGCCTTAGGTGATAGGGATCCAAACCTATCTCCTAAGCCATCGTTCCCCAACGGGCAACGGCAAATGATGAGTCGCTCCTGGCATTTCGTTTCATTGTTAGCGGTGCTGATGCCGACCAAAAACCCAAATCCTAAGTCCTCCCAAGGCAAATGATGAGTTGCTCCTGGCATTATTCCAGTGCAGCAATGCTGATGCCAAACAAGATCCAAATTCCAAGTCCCCAAACGGCGAATGATGAGCCGCTCCTGGTATCATATTCCAGTGTAGCGATGCAGACGCCAACCAAATTTCAAATCCCATACCCCAAATGGCGAATGATGAGTCGCTCCTGGTATCATATTCCAATGTAGCGATGCAGACGCCAACCAAATTCCAAATCCCATACCCTAACGGCGAATGATGAGTCGCTCCTGGTACCACATTCCAGTGCAGCGATGCAGACGCCAACAAATCCCTGAAATCTTTCCGGCCCTACGGTCTGGATCATACATCCTGCAAAACCGTATACAATCCACGGGCGTAAAACAATCCCAATGTCTCCCAAATCCTCTCGGGGCAAATGATGAGTTGCTCCTGGCATTATTCCAGTGCAGCAATGTAGATGCCAAAAAAAAAACCAAAATCCCAAAATCCTCTCCATGACAGATGATGATTCGCTCCTGGTACTATATTCCAGTATAGCGATGCCGATGTCAACCCAAATCAAAATCAACAAGTCAACTTCCACTCCGACACCGCAAGAAGCGGAGCAAGTCAAGTCTACCCCTGACATTGCAAGAAGCAGAGCAAGTCAAATCAAGCACCGACCGTCCACGTCGCTAAATGGGCAGCATCGACCGTCCACGTCGCTAAAAGGGCAGCACCGACCGTCCACGTCGCTAAAAGGGCAGCACCGACCGTCCACGTCGCTAAAAGGGCAGCACCGACCGTCCACGTCGCTAAAAGGGCAGCACCGACCGTCCACGTCGCTAAAAGGGCAGCACCGACCGTCCACGTCGCTAAAAGGGCAGCACCGATCGTCCACGTCGCTAAAATGGCAGCACCGACCGTCCAAGTCGCAAAAAGGGCAGAACCGACCGTCCACGTCGCTAAAAGGGCAGCACCGACCGTCCACGTCGCTAAAAGGGCAGCATCGACCGTCCAAGTCGCAAAAAGGGCAGAACCGACCGTCCACGTCGCTAAAAGGGCAGCACCGACCGTCTAAGTCGCAAAAAGGGCAGCGCAGGATTCCTACAAAGCGGGAACCAGATAGCTCCGGGCCAGGGAAAACGCCTATCACGGACACTCCGTCTCGGAGACATGTCAAGCAACGACCGTCCATGTCGTAAAAATGGCAGTGCCAGCTTCCCAGAAGGCGGGAACCAAATCAAGTCGCCTCCACGTGAAAGAAGATCCATCAATTTCATACACACGACCCACACATGTGGTGTGCATTTATTGATGAGGGGCAATTTGTTGGGGTAAAAATCTACACCCCGGTTGACCAAGTCAAAATCAAAGTCAACCCCAAGCCAAGTGGGCCCAAGCCCAGATCCAGTGGGCCCATGCCCGGGTCGAGCCCGAACATGAAGCGGCCGGCCTCCCCCCATGCTAAGATAAAAATTTTGTAATAAATAATTTTGTTGCATTTTCTTTTATTTTGTTTTATGGATAAATGTAAGAAAAATAGGCATAAAGCCAAATTTTTGTAAAGCCCATGGCTTATGTGCAAAAAGAAATGGCACATGAGCCATGGGATAGGCAAAATGCCATTTTGTGAAGCCCAAGGGGCTATGTGTAAAATGTATGGCCTATAAAGGCAAGGATAATGAAATATCCCAACAACTTTTTCTCTCTCTAAAAAAAAGTCTCAGAGCTGAGCTCTTTCTTCCATCTTCAAGATTCCAAAACCTTCTTCTTTCTCTTGAATTAAATCAAGAGTTTTACTCTTCCTTTTTCAAAACAAATTAGTTTTTCACCACAAAACCCACAAAGGGGAACTTGGATCTATCATTAGATCTCAAAAAGAAAAGATTTTTTTAGATCTCACATCTCTTGATCTTCAAGATCCAGCAAGCAACAGGAGGAAGAAGAAGAACCCCTTTCATTAACCCCAAAACACATTCAGGAGTCCAACTCCTCTCTGATTTCTCTTTTGAGAAATCCCTTTTTAGGCTAAAAGCCCTCTTTTCCTCACCAGCGTGCTAGCGCTCGAGCAATTTGCGCCCACGTGCTGACACGTGGCCCACGCGCTCGCGCTGCGCAAGGCGCCCACGTGCCGACACGTGGCTCGCGCGCTCGCGCTGCGTAAGGCGCCCACGTGCCGACACGTGGCGCGCGCGCTTGCGCTCGAGCGCCCAAGGTGCTGCCCCACGCATCCTTTGGATGTCTTTTCCCCCTCTTTTTTATATACATGTATATATATACATATGTATACAAATGTACACATACACATACTCCGCCACACTTTCCCCCTCAAAATTTTTTTTTGGGCCGGGGCACTGCCCCGAACCCCGCAAGGGGGCTGCTAGCCCCCTTGACCCCCAGCCCGCTATCCGGGTAGCGGGACCCCCGTGAAAACTCTGCGTGGCTCCCGATATATCCAAAACTCCCCTTTCAAAACAGAACACGCGCACACCGCACATTGGGTTCGCATGACCAGTTTAACCCGTTAATCGGAGGTTCCCTCGCCCCAAAGGCGAGGGGTAATTAACGGCAGCTTAGTCCGCGGCTGCCGGAGATTCGGATCCCCACAATCATTAAACCCCGGCCTACCCTAGGCAGGGGGAATCTGTAGTACGCCTGACAAGCGCGCGCGTATTCCCATCTCACTGGGGTGACGAAAAACACCCTACAGCATTAGTTCTTGATTACTGAATACCTGACTTGACATATATAACTTGGGGGTATGGGAAAATCAAAGGTGAAACCTGACTTGTAACTCAATAGTTCACTACCTGTTCTGATCAGTCTTACGGGCTAGGCCAGCCCCGGAGTGATGATGCTGACATCACTCGCCTATACCTGCTACCTGTTACTGCCTAGCGGCACGTCTCGGTTTCAGTCCGAGAGTCTTAGACCGTGGTCCCCGGCATGCACGGGATACTATTGAGTTACATCGACGATTCATCAATTGATTTCAAAGACTTTAGAACATAACACATGATAGAACAGTTTAGTTATCCACTGCACACTACCCTACACTGCTCTGATTCATATTATTGTTACCCTTGCTTTATTCATGTTTATATTCACATTGCCTATTTATTATGTTATTACTTGATGACTTGACGCGCTGACGTCTGGGTTTTGCATGGCCCAGATTCTTCTACCTTACTGCAGACTGTTTAGGAGTTTTGCCGCTGCTAGACGAGCGGTGAGGTTCCTGTCGGTATATAGTTTCACTCTAGGTGTTTCATTTATTGTATCTTTTGGCTTCCGCATATTATTATCTCTTGACTCTTTTACTCTGGCTTATGGACATGTACTAGATAGTTAGTCTACTTTCCTGTTCTTGATATCCCCACAGCCGTAATGTGACTGTGGAAGGATTTTTCCTATCCACAGGTAGCATGGTTGGCTATGTCACGTGCCCACTTTAGTGTACTTTGGGAAGCGGGGCGTGACATGGTTCTTTTGGTATCAGAGAGCCATAGGATAGTCGGGTTGATTCTTTTGTAGTTGGGTATTGTACCCAATACAAGAATCAGAATACCCGTGTTTAGGAAACATGTCCTGCCACCTTGCCGTTTTACCATTCTTGAATCACATTCTTCCTGATTATATCTTTTGCGTTGTGCAAACTTCCTTTGCATATCAACTCGAAACCCGATTCCTTATTATCTTTAGGACTTAGGCGACTTGGGTGGAGTTATGTAATTGTGGTTATGATACCGCGGCATAGTTACAATACGGTACTCTATTTAAGTAACTTGGAGTTCTAGCCTTGATCTAAATTCAGAATCTATCATCATGCTAATGTTGGGTGTTTTGAGTTCAGGATTATGGCAGATAAGAATTTGAAGACGTACCAAGGGCGTGTGGACGAAACCGCCATGCTTGGAGTAACAAGGGGAATGCTGGAGAATCAAAAGAAACGGACCGAGCTGATTCCGCAGCAAGCGGACTCATTTCAGGAAGGTTTGCAGATCGTTCAGCAGTCTGTGAACGATGTTGGAGCTAAGCCAGTTGACCGAGTAGGGACGGTAGCAGATTTCAGACACTTGGGTCCGTATGCATTTACTGGTTTGGAGGAACCGTTACCAGCAGAGCAGTGGTTAGTGGACACAGAGAACTTGCTTATTCCAGCACAGATTCCAGATGAGAAAAGAGTGGATGTGGTACGCTTTCAGTTAGTGGACTACGCCCGAGAATTGTGGCTTGTGGAAGAGAATCGTTTGCCCAAGCTGATTTAGTGGGCGGATTTTTCAAAGAGTTTCCTGGAGAAGTTCTTCTCGCGGACTGCACATGAGGAAATGGAAGAGAAATTCATCGGGCTAAAACAGAGGGGAGCACCCGTAGTTGTGCATACAGCAGAATGGACAAGACTCAACAGATTCGCTGGACCTCTGGTTGCCAACGATGCAGACAGGGCACGGGGGCTCATGTGCAGCTTGGACGTGGACATCCAGAGGCAGATTGTCTCCTTAGGTGTGACCACTTTCTCACAAGTACTTGCGGCAGCTCAAGAACAGCAGAGCCTATTGGGAAAAAAATGGGAGTTCATGCAGACAGCAGTTGCGGTAAGGAAGCAGTTCTGTCGGGCCAGTCAAGTTTAGGGCTAGACTGACAAACAATATTCTTGCATCTATGGAAGTTGATGAAAGCAAAGAGCCGGCTATTGTTCGTGATTTTGTGGACGTGTTTGAAGATATATCGGGTTTACCGCCAAAGCGAGACGTGGAGTTCGCAATTGATCTTATTCCTGGTGCAGCGCCAGTATCCAAAGCGTATTATCCAATGGCACCAGTAGAGTTGGAAGAAGTCAAGAAACAGGTTACTGAATTGCTTGAGAAGGGTTGGATTCGAAGCAGTAACTCGCCTTGGGGAGCTCCGGTTCTTCTAGTAAAGAAGAAGGATGGCAAGAAGGATGTGCATCGACTATCGAGAATTAAACCGGGTGACTATTAAGAACAAGTACCCTATCCCTCGCATTGGAGAACTTTTGAGCAGCTTAGTGGCGCGAGGGTATTTTTCGAAGCTGGATTTGCGATCCGGATATCATCAGGTCCGAGTGAAAGCAGAAGATACTTGCAAGACGGCGTTCCGAACTCGGTACGGACATTACGAGTACTTGGTGATGCCTTTCGAAGTAACGAATGCGCCGGCAGTATTCATGGACTTGATGAACCGAATCTTTTCACCGTTCTTGGATCAGTTTATTGTAGTATTCATTGACGATATTCTGGTTTACTCGAAGAGTTTTGAGGAGCATGCTGAGCATTTGAAGATCGCACTACAGACATTGAGACAAGAGAAGTTCTACGCGAAGATGGGTAAGTGCGAGTTTTGGCTGGAGGAAGTGAAGTTTCTGGGGCATGTTGTGTCTGGCGATGGAATTGCCGTCGATCCAGAAAAGATTGCAGCAGTTCCTGATTGGCCAATTCCAAAGAATGTTGCTGAGATAAGAAGTTTCCTTGGATTGGCCGGATACTAGAAAAGATTTGTGGAAAACTTTGCTCGTCTGGCGGAGCCGTTGACCAAGCTTACGCGCAAGGAGGTACCTTTTGTATGGACGGATAAATGTGCGTTAGCTTTTGAGACGTTGAAGCAGAAGTTGATAACCGCCCCTATTCTGACCGTGCCAGACAATTCCGGAGGATTGGTGATTCACAGCAACGCATCTGGGAAAGGACTGGGATGCGCTTTGATGCAGCATGGGAAGGTTGTAGCGTACGCATCGAGACAGTTGAAGACCCATGAGAAAAATTACCCAACTCATGACTTGAAACTTGCGGCCGTGATTTTCGCTTTAAAGATTTGGAGACACTACCTTTTGGGCGAAAAGGTCGAAGTTTTTACTGATCATAAGAGCTTGAAGTATGTGTTCACACAGAAGGAGCTTAATATGAGGCAACGTAGATGGTTGGAGCTGATGGCTGATTACGATCTTGATCTTAAGTACCATTCGGGGAAGGTTATTGTCGTGCCGGATGCGCTTAGTCGGTTACCAGCAATTCAGGTGTTAACTACGCAGAAAGAGATCGTTGCAGATTTTCGAAGATTTGACTTGGAGGTTGTGCTACCGCAGTCTACGGGGTAGTTTTTGCAGCTGCAAGTACATTCATCGTTGATCGAGAATACTAAAGCAGCACAATCGCAGGATCCTAGACCGTAAAAGTTTCGAGAGCAGGTTGAAGCCGGACTACGAACAGATTTGTTGATCCACGAAGATGGGTCGTTGAGGTATGGTAGCCGTTTGTGTATGCCAAAGGAAGATATTCGTGAAGAGCTTATGAAGGAGGCACACAGTTCAGCTTATTCTGTACATATTGGAGGCACAAAGATGTACAAAGTTGTTCGATAGCATTTCTGGTAGGAAGGCATGAAACGGGAGATTGCTCGCTTTGTGGCAAAGTGCTTGGTGTGTCAGCAAGTTAAGGCTGAACATCAAAGGGTTGCTGGTTTATTGCAACCACTTTCGATTCCTCAGTGGAAGTGGGAACATATAACCATGGATTTCGTGACGGATTTACCGCGGAGTCCAAAAGGCAACAGTACAGTATGGGTGATTGTTGGTCGGTTGACCAAGGCAGCTCACTTTATTCCTTTTCGGGTTGGTCAATCAACAGAGACTTTGGCAGAACAGTATACGCAAGAGATTGTAAGATTGCATGGAGTACCAGTGAGCATTGTGTCTGATCGGGACACTCGGTTCTTATCACACTTTTGGCGTAGCTTACAGGAAAGTTTGGGGACTCTATTGAAGTTTAGCACAGCTTATCATTCTCAAACTGATGGTCAGTCGGAGAGAACGATCCAAACTCTTGAAGATATGTTGAGGGCATGCATGTTGGACTTCAAGGGTTCTTGGGAGGATCATCTACACTTGGTGGAGTTTTCTTACAACAACAGTTTTCAGGCAACTATCCAGATGGCTCCGTTTGAAGCTTTGTATGGTCGTAAGTGCCGTTCACCTGTTTGTTGGGACGATGTCGGTGAACGAAGATTGTTGGGACCAGATTTGGTAGTAAAGACAACTGAGAAGGTTAACACTATCGGAAATCCTATGAAGGCAGCACAAGACCGACAGAAGAGTTGGGCCGACACGTCAAGAAGACCTCTAGAGTTCGTCGTGGGTGATTTGGTATTCTTAAAGATATCACCGACTAGAGGGCTGATTCGTTTTGGGAGTCGAGGAAAGCTTAATCCTCGATTCGTTGGACCCTTTGAGATCTTGGAGCGTGTTGGGGAGGTAGCGTATCGTTTGGCATTATCGCAGTCCTTGGCGAGTGTGCACGATGTGTTTCACGTATCTCAACTCCGTAAGTATGTTCGAGATGAAACACACGTTTTGGATCATTCGGAGCTAACGGTACGAGAAGATTTGACTTTTGAGGAGCGACCGATTGAAATTGTGGATCGAAGGGAAAATGTTCTTAAGAACAAGGTGATCCCTCTTGTGCGTGTTTCTTGGGGTAATCGCTCGCATGGAAAGTCCACCTGGAAACGAGAAGATGAAATCCGGCAGAAGTTTCCTCACCTTTTCCTGTAGTTTTACATCTTTGTATTCTTGGAATTTCGAGGACGAAATTCTTTTTGTAGTTGGGTATAATGTAACACCCGATCCCAATGCTACTAATTTTCTGTTACTTTATGAATGGAGTGTAACCCTTATTTCATTTATCTTGCTTGTTTGTTACTCATTGTATTTTACCCCGTCAATCCCATTATGCATATAACAATTTTTGGCACCTAAAATAAAATTAAAAATATTCATCTTGGCCTACTTGACACCCCTAGCCTTGTGGTAGCGTCCGTGCATCGTGTTCTCGTCCCGTTCAGTGAAACGGGCGAGTTTGGACGGCCACGTGCACGTACGTGTGTCTGTCTTGAGGGTATGCTTTTTGATCATATAACACTTCACTTTCAATTTTGGATCCCGCCTAAAATTTTATTATTTCAATTTCAAATTTTTGGACCCGACCCGGACGCGATTTGAAAATGTTTTATTTTGCGCCAAAATCCCAAATTTTAATATTTTTTAAACCGTAATATAATTCTCAAAACTTATACTATATTTCTACATATCCTTTAAATATTTTATCAGTTTCTCCTCACCCCCACGAATCTTGAATTTTCAGCCAATCAAAGCTCTCAAATTTTATTCCCGTGGGCCCCACTCACATTTCTCTCTCCCTCATCTCTCCCCGTCTCTCTCTATCTCTCTCCCCCCTCTCCCCGTCTCTCTCTCTCCACTTTCTCTCTCTCTCATATATTTCCCTCTTCTTCCTCTCCTTTTCTTTTACGTAGCCAAAAGAAAACCCACCTCGTCGCGAGCCCGGCCGCCTTGTCCTCGCTGCTGCAACCCCAACGCCGACACCACGATCACCGACATCTTTGCCTCGTTTCCCTCATCGCGGCCACACCCACCTCCTTCCTCCATTTCCCCACGTTCCCGAGCGCTGCACACCCCGACGAGGCCACCTGTGCAAACCACCGCGAGCCCAACCTCGCCGGTGACTCGCCGTCATCGCCCTCGACCGACCCACTACCTCTCCCTTTCTCCTTCATCAACCCCGGGCACCCTGCACGCGCCTGCACACCCCGACCACCAGCACGCGCGCCCCCTGCACGTCGTTGCACCGCCGTGAGTCGCCGCCGGTGACCCCTTCCTCGTGTCCCCGGCCTCGCAAACACACCCTCGGTGAGTTTCACCTCCCCTCCTCTCTTCATTTCTCCTTTTTTCTGTTATTTTCTGATCTGCAGATTTCTTAGCCATCATCGTTGGCCACCGCCGGAGCTCCGTCGGCGTGGTCGACCGTCACCACCCTTCCCGCAGATCCTCGTGAGCACTCTCGTCTCTATCCTCATTCTCTTCCCTCTTCTTGATTCTTCTTCTATTGTTTCATGAATTCTTGAAATTTGTAGATTCGCTGTTTTTGATCTCGCCGGAATCCGGCGGTGCCGACGACGTGACCCGACATTCCAGCAAGGTACCCCGACCCGTGTGGTTCCATTGTTCGTTGTTTGGGTTCATTCCGTGAACCGTGCGCCCGTCGCGAGTTTCCCCGCCGACGTTTACGTTCCGTTTTTCCCGGTTCGCGACCCGTCGAGGCAAGTACCCCTTACTACATATATATTATGACACCCTAAACCTATAAATTTAACTTGGTACGATCATTTCTCGTTTTCGTGTACAATATTGCATTATATCATTTTACCGTTAAACTTGGAACCTACAGTTGCAAATTGAACCTAATAACCATATTTACCTGTTTAATCACATTTTTAATGTTAACATAGCTTATGGCGTTTGTCTTTATAGTTTTGTTCCATTCGGAAACTCGTGTGCATTTTAACCTGTAATAGCTGTACTGAACCGTTATACAAATCATTACACCTCTAAGGGTTCTTAAACTTGTTAACATGACTAAACGGCTATACTCGTCTTACTGCACTCTTGTAATCATCTCTGTGATAAATTTGATAACTGTATTGCTAATTGAATGAAACTGCCTATTACTTAATTCATTGCTTATCTCATGATTGTTGATACCCATATTTGATTATATAACTGATTGTGAGCACACCCACGATATTGTTTACATCTTGACCTGACTTGCTACACACATATATTGATATACCTGACATGGTACCGTATACTGTTGACTTGACCTGATATACCATGACCTGACCCGTTACCTGATCTTGTGTCTAATGCCAACAAACCTGACATGTAGTCCTCATGGACCGTTCCTGTTGTCTATCCAGACAAACCTGCTTTTACCTGATCCTGTGTTGGCATTAGTTCTTGATTACTGAATACCTGACTTGACATATATAACTTGGGGGTATGGGGAAATCAAAGGTGAAACCTGACTTGTAACTCAATAGATCAGTCTTACGGGCTAGGCCAGCCCCGGAGTGATGATGCTGACATCACTCGCCTATACCTGCTACCTGTTACTGCCTAGCGGCACGTCTCGGTTTCAGCCCGAGAGTCTTAGACCGTGGTCCCGGGTATGCACGGGATACTATTGAGTTACATCGACGATTCATCAATTGATTTCAAAGACTTTAGAACATAACACATGATAGAACAGTTTAGTTATTCACTGCACACTACCCTGCACTGCTCTGATTCATATTATTGTTACCTTTGCTTTATTCATGTTTATATTCGCATTGCCTGTTTATTATGTTATTACTTGATGACTTGACGCGCTGACGTCTGGGTTTTGCATGGCCCAGATTCTTCTACCTTACTGCAGACTGTTTAGGAGTTTTGCCGCTGCTAGACGAGCGGTGAGGTTCCTGTCGGTATGTAGCTTCACTCCAGGTGTTTCATTTATTGTATCTTTTGGCTTCCGCATATTATTATCTCTTGACTCTTTTACTCTGGCTTATGGACATGTACTAGATAGTCTACTTTCCTGTTCTTGATATCCCCACAGCCGTAATGTGACTGTGGAAGGATTTTTCCTAACCACAGGTAGCATGGTTGGCTATGTCACGTGCCCACTTTAGTGTACTTTGGGAAGCGGGGCGTGACATGATAGGCAAAATGCCATTTTGTGAAGCCCAAAGGGCTATGTGTAAAGTGTATAGCCTATAAAGACAAGGATAATGAAAATATCTCACAACTTTTTTTCCTCTCCAAAAGAAATTTTAGATCTGAGATCTTTTCTCCTTCTTCAAGGTTCCAAAACCTTCTTCTTTCTTTTGAATTAAATCAAGAGTTTTACTCTTCATTCTATAAAACTAAATAGTTTTTCATCACAAAACCCATAAAAGGGAACTCAGATCTTCCATTAGATCTCAAAAAGAAGTGATTTTTAACATCTCATATCTCTTGATCTTCAAGATCCTGCCAACAGAGGAGAAGGAAGGAGACCCATCTCCAGAAACCCTATTTTGGGGAAGAACTAGGGCTCAAAAGGAGAAGCCCTTCATCAGCTTCAAAACAGTTAAGGAGTTTTCACTCCACCCTAATTTCTCTTTCGAGAATTTCTGGGGCTAAAAGCCACTTTTTCTCGCCGACGCCCAAACGCTCAAGTGCCAGACGCCCAAACGCTCAAGCGCTAAGCGCCCACATGCCGACAAGTGGCGTGCTGGCGCTCGAGCGCCCTGCGCTCAAGCGCAAAGCGCCCACGTGCCGACACGTGGCGTGCCCAACGCAAGCGCCCAAATGCCGACACCTGGCGCGCCAACACTTAAGCGCAAAGCGCCCACATGCCGACACGTAGTGCGCTTACGCTCCAGTGCCCTGCGCTCAAGCGCAAAGCGCCCGCGTGCCGACACGTGACGCGCTTGCGCTCAAGCGCAAAGCGTCCACATGCCGACATGTGGCGTGCTAGCACCTAAGCGCACAGCACCTAAGCGCACAACGCTTAAGGCGCTGACCCCACGCGTCCTTTAGACGCTTTTTCCCATTTTTTTATATATACATGTATGTATATGTACAGATACACACTCCACAACACTGTCCCCCCCGAGCCCCCCACCCCCCCAAAAAAAAAATTTTGGATCCGCACCCCGTAAGGGGGGCTGCTAGCCCCCTTGACCCCCAACCCGCTATCCGGGTAGCGGGACCCCCGTAAAAACTCTGCATGGCTCCCGATATATCCAAAAACCCCTCCAAAACAACACTCACGTACACTGCACATTGAATTCGCATAACCAGTTTAACCCGTTAATCGGAGGTTCCCACGTCCCAAAGACGGTGGGTAATTAACAACCGCTTAGTCCGCGGCTGCAGGAAAGTTGGATCCCCACAATCAATAAACCCCCGTCTATTCTAAGCAGAGGGAATCTGTAGTACGCCTGACAAACTCATGCGTATTCCCATCTCAATGGAATGACTAAAAACACTCTACACTAACATAGCATAGATATATTTAAATTGAATAATCAACAATTCCATTTAGTTTTAGATATCTTATTTAACTTGGTCACATATATCACACGTGCCAAAAAGATATGCATATTAGAGAGAGAGAGAGAGATGAACAACAGAATTACCAACATAAAATATATAACTTAAACAGAAGGTACATGAATATGACTTAAACAACAGAACCAAGATAAAATATATAACATGAACACATCACCGTTTGTTTTAACAATTACGGACAGCAAACCTTAAAGAAGGAATTTCATTAAATAATATAAATTACAAAAAGATCATCAGGACTTGGCTGATCCAATCATACATCAGAATTATCAACTAATACAACATTTAACTTGAAAGCTGCCCCAAGAGCAAATTCCAACATGAAATCTGGATCCTTCAACCAATTCAGACCCCTTCGAAACGAAGAGATCAGCGACAAGATTCTGATTTTTGTGGAAATATGAAGCAATCCAAAAAAGTATCCATATGGCTTGAAGTGTTATTAGGCCTCTAATTCGGCTACTTTATTGGATAGCCCATCAACTGCCTCTTCTGTGTGTTCTGATATCAGTTCTTCCTGTAGCACAACACACACCCAAATATATTAGCAAACTAATGATTACCAAAATGAAGAAAAAAAATAAATTAGACGACAAAGGCCTTATTTATAAATTATCTTGAAGTTTTTTAAATGTAGGTTATGCAATGGAAAAAATCGGGACATAACAAAAGCATATGTGTATCTGGAAATATTGCACTCAAAAGAACTCAATGAAACACATCAGATAATCTTACCAATTTACTAAGAGCCCTTCGGGACACAGCAGGACATACTAGTATAGAGAGGAATAATTTAATAGACATAATCTTATGTGTATTATTTAATCAATAATGCAAATGCAAATAAGATGACAGCCTAAAGGTGCAGAAGTTATTATGTTGGCGAAATCAGAATTCATTACCAACAGACAAATTCCAACTCCAAGCACAAAAGCCGAATGATATACCAATAAGCATGATGGTGAATATCAGTTCACCCGACGAAAAGTTGGAAGATTAAAAACCATAGAAGCAGGAAAAAAGGAGTGAAGTCAGCACCGAAATCCTCAATAGCACAAGTTTGGTGCGAAATTATAATGGATACTAACAACTAGTTTGTAAACCTTGTTGAGAAGTTTCTAGTATATATTAAAAGGGATGGGTTTTCCTTCATTAAGTTTGAAGTAAATACTTACTCCTGTTTCCTTCGCTCCTTTGACAACTACACACTGTGAAGCGCTGATGCTAGCACTCTTCAACAAACTACGGGCACTGCAGTTTGGTCTATTCAACCCATTTTCTGTATCCTGCGCATCTTCAGAACTTTCTCCAAGCTGTGACTTTGTAGGCCCAGGAGAAGCAGAATCTTCAGAGGCTTCTTCTTTAGATGCAATTACTCTCTCCCTTAACAAGGATCATATAAAATAGAACATGTCAATGAAGATTAACTTTTAAATCATTGCTGATTTTTAGCAAACTAGTCTTAATAGATAGAAATATATCTTTTAATAATTACGATTACCAATTAAAAGGCTGATTTATAGTCTGCTGACACCTAGTAACAAGAAAAGCTTGTTTGTACAGCTATAGAATTATCAACTTTTGAAAGCATTATGCATGCTTATTGTAATAAATATGCACATGTCAGTAGGGCTCGGGTGTTATGAACAGTCCTAACCACTTCACAGTGATTGCCAAAAAGCATAGGGCCTGTTTACATTGTAATTATGCATATTATGTATGATAACATGTAAATCAAAGGTCAGCATGTTCATATGCTTCAACATATCAGATATTGCCTTCTTATAGTGAATCATTCATTCAATAAGCTAAGCATCACAAGGAAAAAAAAACTCTTTTTTTTAAAAAGAAATTTCCAGACTATTTTGTTCCTATTAGATAGCACCAAACGGCCTAGTCCGATGTAATGATCATTTGGTCAATGTCTTGTAGGAAGCAGTCCAAAACAAATTTCTATTTTTTCAGTATTCTCAACCAGCCATCAGGCAACTATATTGAATACCTGAGAAAGCATCTCATTATTTTGTGCACGAAACTTATTACCTAGGCAAGGAGGCATTCTGCCGCAAAACTGGAGTCTTCTTGCCAGGGTGCTCTTCAAGATGAGCGAATTGTCTCTTGAAACGATCAACTCCGCTGCAAATAACAATTAGGTAAGGTACATACTCAAACATTTTCCACGAATACATACCAACCATTGAGTACAGAATTGGAAAGACCTTGATGAATATCTGATATGATAGTTTAAGATGAAAAAAGCGGGTTAATATTTGGAAAATGTCCAAGATCCTAGGCCTTAAAAAAATTATTTGCGTCAAGTGCTTGCACGCAAAGTTTGCGGTAATCGATTGCATTGAGTTTAACATAAAGCAAAATCAAATTTGAATAAACATATCTTTCATCATTCTAAGCTGACTCGCTGCTCCATCTTCAACATTTTAAATTCAAGGAACAATCCTGAATTTTTTAATCAAAACCAAAGAATACAATGTTTGTATTCTTCAATTGTCTTCACTAAGAAAATAATTCATTTATTTTTTGAATTCCGCTATGGTTCCACTCCACAGAATACACATTAAGGGAAGGGTAAAAAAGATAAATGATATGATAAACTAGAGTTGGTTCAAATTTTAATTGAAATTATGGATATCCCGTACAAACTAATTTGAATTCAACATATATTGATAACACCAAAACACACGTGGCATGTGTGTACAACAGTACAAGCCTACAAATAATATCACTCCAATCTTTAGGAGTTAAAAGAATCTGACACAGACAGCCCATAAAAGTGTCAACAACACACCTGTCCAAGCAACATAGGTTAATGGAAACAACAAATGGATATGATACCTTGGATACATAAAGCTAGTCTGATCTCCACCACGCAGATATTCATGAAGCATTTGTGGGTGATACTCTAATATCTGTTTACCTTTAGAAAATTCAGTCATTGCAAATAAATTGACAATTAATATACTAAAATAAACATCATCAAATTGTGTTTTTCTACCTCACGATAAATTAACTCCCGCACATCATCTTTTGTCAATTTTCTTCTTTCAAACTCAAATTCAAGTTTGGAGATCGGTTGTGTTGATGGTTCACGATCTACATTCGCCAAACCTTTAAAGTATGGTTCAGCTAGTGACTGAATGAGAGACAGAAAAATACAAGTATTAGAGTATACAAGTGAGTCGATATAGTTCATTAACCTTTGGAGAGTCATGCATTGACTTAATGAAAATTGTGACTTTTTAGATTTCAATCTTACCTCTTCAGCAGATGGACGATCTTTAGGATCAAATGCAAGAAGGCGTTCAAGTAGACGTAGAGCCAAGGGATCTACATCAGGGAACTTCTGTGAGAAAGGAATTGGTGGCTTTTTGCGCATGCCACTTAAATATCTTTTCGCCTTTTCATTCCGAATCTGCAGAAATTAGAAAATACCATATATATAGTTAACATAGTAAGAAACGATAGTTTGAAATAAGGGGATATATAGAATTTAATGGCCAACTTGCTTTAATGCTCCTATATGTTTTCCTCTCTATGCAGAATACATGAAAATGCTTACAGTTTCTAATAAAATTCCAAAAGGACTACAGCCTTGATCATGCATAAAATATGAAATTATTGTCTACGAATAGCTCCCAAAGTGGCATATATAACCACCAAGTCTTGTGCTATAAATTCCGCGACCACAATACAGAAGATAGAAAATCCATAACTATAAAGGAACGATCATAATTTAACAACATCAAGTTCTAAACTAGATATAATTTTGCACAATGTAAGAAATATCAACTAGATGTGTCCATAAATCAAGATTTATCACATAAAATAAGACAATAGCATGTTATTTACAAGAGACGCGCAATGTGCACATATACATGTAGCCAGAAACATATACATGACCTACACATGTCGGGCAAGTGTTGATGTCGGTCAGATACAAAGAGACAGGGTGGTAGGAAATGTTGGAACATTCTAGCAAATTAGCAATTTAGAAATTTAGATTGCCTTCGGTTATAAAGCATGCATTGCATACAAATGTGGAAACATACATAAACACCATACATCATGTGTTACATATAAATATTGATGATTTATCTAAGAGATTATAGTGGGTATTATCATCCACTAATGAAAACATCGCATTCCTGCTATTCCCAATCATAGGAACCACACAGCTATTCCCAATCATAGGAACCACACAAAATCATCAGAAACCCACATATGCAAAAGGAAAAGAAGAATGCATTCTTTCCTGTATAAAGAGCGCAAAGAATTGATGAAATCACAAGGGAGCACTGACACTTGCACCACCTTAGTCGAGCACAATATGAAAAGATAGAAGCATGTGATTCTGAAGGTATTTTCCAATGTTAAAATAAGCAGAAAATATAAAGAGAACCAACCCTTGCAATTGTTTCAGGAGGTGGAGTGCCAAGGAGATCAGTCATGAGATCCAACTGATGCACTACATTTTTCCCAGGAAACAGTGGCTTCCCTGTTAACATTTCCGCAAATATGCATCCTATGCTCCAAATATCAATTGCAGGGGTATACTGCAAAATCTGAGTGTCAGATACCAGATTCGTAGCAGCTTCCAATGAAGTATAATTTAAATATAAATAAGTATCTGCACAACAATAAGAACAAAATAACACTGACATATATACAGAACATTTCGATCAGAGTAAAAACAGCCCAATTTATTTAAACTACTTTTATTTGTAGACGCTGTCATTGAAAAAGGCAAGAGCATCAGATGTTTATATGTGGGATAACTGGAAGTGGAAAGGCTACGTTGAAAAGGCAAGAACCTAATTATAGTGCATTCAGAACTCAGTTTATGTTACCTACTTACCTCCTACGTTCAGGATGAGTGGCCAATCTATAATATACATACTTAAGCTACATAAGGGAATATTCCCACATCTAGCTTGGATGTATGAGAGTGGAAAAATGTGATCTAATCACTCATCATTATATGGCTCGTCTAAGTCGCGGAAAATTATGATTGCGCCCCTCTTTAAATATCTGGCTTACTGCTTTATCTAGCTCCATATATGTCAATAGATAGAAAATTTTGATTGCCCCTGTCCTCAAATATCTCTCTTCCCTTTTCTCTCCTGGGTCCAAGGAAGATTTCAATGCCAAAATTTTGTTTAGCCCTTCCCTTTCTATCTCCCCCCCCCCCCACTACAATTCTATTTATCAAAATTAGTTGAAAATTTTAATTGGAAAATTATAGCATAATGTTGTATTTTCATGTAAATATTCCATGAGCTTTTTTGAAATCCACTAAAAAATAAATATAAGTAAATTTCTATATATTTCAAATACCCTTTTCTATCGTTCTACTTATTTTATAGAGAACAAAACAAAAAAAAATTGTTTGGTTTATCAATGACTTATAATTATAAAATTCACGAAAAAATATCACATGCTTGCCAAAGTGTTCATTATGTGGAGGCATGGATAATAGAATATGGGAATAAATTATTTCATTGTTTGTATGAATACAAGAATAAGAGATATAATAAGTTTCTTTCGCAAATGAATGCAAAGGAGAGATAGATAGGTAATTGGGTTTTATTTACATAAATAACTAATTTTAATAGTGAGAAGATGACTTCTTTTGGACAAATGTCTAAACCATACTGCACCATTACATAGTGAAAATAATCAAGAGGAAATATTTTATTGGCTTAAGAGAAACATAATAGTTCATACAACTATAGAGAGAGTTATTGATCACCTCTCATAACAAACATATAATAACTAATCAAACTAATAACTAAATATATATTCATAACAATATTCATAACACTCCCCGCAAGCTGAAGTGTAGAAGTCAATCATGCTAAGCTTGGACAGAAGACGAGCGAAAACCGGTGGAGAAAGAGCTTTGGTAAGAATATCTGCTAGTTGAGTTGCAGAGGAAACATGCTGAAGTGCAACTACCTTATTTGTCACTTTGTCACAAATGAAATGACAATCTATCTCGATATGTTTGGTCCGCTCATGAAAAACTGAATTCTCAGCAATGTGAATTGTGGTCTTATTATCACAGTAGAGTGTAGTCGGAAGAGAAGAAGGAACTCATAAATCTGCCAAAAGAGAGATAATCCATACCAACTCAACAACTGTATGCGCCATAAATCTATATCCAGCCTCTGCAGAAGAACGAGCAACTAGATTTTGCTTCTTACTTTTCCATGAATCAAGTTTCCTCCCAAGAAGACACAATAGCAACTCATAGAACGACAATCATCAACGGATCCAGCAAAATCAGCATCCGCAAAGGTTGTGAGCGACAACGTAGATGATGGTTTGTAAAGAAGACCCTGTCGTGAGAACCTTTGATGTATTTGAGAATATGTTCAACTGTGTTAAGGTGGGAGGTCAAAGGATTCTGCATATACTGACTCACTGTGCTAACGGTAAAGGCAATATCTGGCCGAGTGACAGTGAGGTAAATAAGCTTCCTAACTAGACGTCGATATCGTCTTGGATCAAGTAGTGGAGGATCCGAGGAAGAGCCTAATCGAGATAGTTTGACTGAGAAATCCATAAGGATGTTTCCTGGTTTAGATTCCAGAAATCATGTCTCAAATAGAAGATCAAGTGCATACTTGCGCTGAGAGAGCTGCAATTTATTAGAATTCCGTGATACTTCAATTCCAAGGAAATATCTAAGTGGCCCAAGGTCTTTGGTATGAAAGTGTGAAGCCAAATGTTCTTTCACCTTAAAGATGCCAGCAAAATCATCTCCCGTGATGATAATATCATCAACATATACCAGCACAATTACCCTGCCTTGAGAACGATTATGCGTAAAAAGATAAGTGTCGGCGTGACTGCGTTTGAACCCAATCTGTCATAAAATCATACTGAACTTCTCAAACCAGGCACGCGGCGAATGCTTCAGTCCATATAACGATTTGTGTAGAAGACAAACCAGACTCTCTCGGTCGCTCAAAGTCCGGAGGCTGTTGCATATAAATAGTCCCTGATAGATCATCATTAAGAAAGGCATTCTTCACATTAAACTGATAAAGAGACCATGCCTTAGAAACAGCCAAGGATATGAGAACAAGAACCGATGTTAATTTGGCAACTGACGAAAAAGCCTCAACATAATCCAAACCATATTGCTGAGTAAATCCTTTGGCCGCCAAACGAGCTTTGAGACGGTTAGTTGTCCCATCTGGATTTTGCTTGACAGTAAAAACCCATCTACTGCCAACAACCTTCTTATCTGAAGATGGAGGTACCAATTTCCAAGTTTGATTGAAGCGCAATGCGGCAATCTACTCTAACGTAGCTACATGCGATCCTGGATGCTGAAGAGCATCCTGAACAGAAGAAGGAAAAGTGATGGCAGATGAGAAATAAACAAACTAACGAGCAGGCGGTGTCAGTCTATGGTAGAAAACAAAGTTAGAAATAGGATGTGCAGTAGTACAGGAACATTTACCCTTACGTAAGGCAATAGGAAAAGAGAGATCTTCTGAAGGCAGTGGCGGTAGAGAATCAGAAACAGTAGATTGTATATTAATGCCTGCAGAAAAATTGTTAAAAAAATCATTGGGGGGAAGGGTGGTACAACCTTCTTACAACGTTGATACACTTGTGGGTAAGGGGAAAAACTATGGCACACATGTGGAACAGACGAATCAAGATCTAAGGAAGATATGTGAGGAAGAAGAATAGGAGTGGGATTCTTAATAGGTGGTGGAAAATAGCTTTTATCTTCTATGAAAGTTACATCACAAAAAGTACAAACTTTAGATGTGGCAAGATCAAAGCATATATACCCTTTTGTGATCGTGAGTAACCAACAAATACCATACGAGTAGCTTTAGGATAAAAAAGACAGTTAAGACCGCAAAATTCCACAATTGTTTAGGGATATTCATATGCAAAACAAGAGAACGAGCTACCTCAAGAAAATGTCAGTTTTTCCGTCAGCAATTCCATTTTGCTGAGAAGTATAACATGAAGTTTGATACAATATACCGTGGGTCTAACAAAATGCAGTAAATTCCTTACTAATATACTCCTTAGTATTATCTGAACGAAGAATTTTTACCAGAATACTAAATTGATTAGTAATCTCAGTTACGATGATTTTAAAGGTAGACAAAAGTTCAGACCTATTACACAAAAGATACAACCAAGTCATATGTGAATGATCATCATTAAAAGTCATAAAATATCTATAACCAAACACACTAGAATACATGATTCACAACTGAATTCTGATAAATCAATAGAAGACATTATATTACGTAAACAAGACAGAGGAGAATGGTCAAGTCATCGATGCTACTGGATAATAGAAACAGCTGCAGATGTACTGGGAATATGATCAACATAGTACAGTCCATTTTGTACATGCCCCCACCAATCCGCTGCTTCGTAAGATCATGTATCACAAAATGAGATGAATAAATGTTATGGAGCAGTCAGAATTATTTGTAAGCTGATGAATAGAAAGCATGTTTTGTTTTAAAGATGACACAATTAAAGTATTTTTTAGGTGTAAAGATGAAATAGGTGATAAATCAGCAGAGCCAGGATCAGGTGTTGTATTACCATCAGCCATGGAAATCAACTTGTGAGGACTAGAAACAAGATCAGACGGTCCATCACGAGACATATGATGTGAGGCGCCGGAATTAACGACCCACGAATTAGAATGATAAATGAACGATATATCTGAAAGAGTAGAAAGGTTGGCAGAAGCTACAGAGGAGAGGAGACTATGCAACTGGCCCTACTCAGCACTGGATAAAGGTAAATTGCCGGCGAAGAAGGAAAATTGGGCAGTAGCAACTGGTGCGGATGTCTGACGAGCTGTAGATGTATCATCAGGGTAACCATGCTTTCTCCTAACACCAGTTTCCAGTTCCATGATGATTAGTGCCGCCACAATAAGAACAATAAAAGCCAGCATAGCCACGACCACGAGTATAAGAACCACGAGCACAAGCGGTAATAGAGAAACGCTCACGAGCGGTAATTAAGACCGAGTCAGAAACCATGATAAATGGCGCAGAAGTAAATCACGAGAGAGCGAAAACAAGGGACACAATAAACAAAATCAACAAAATCCAAGCGGAGGCGGCAATTCATAATCCATTCTCAAATATGGCTGATCCAGAGCTAGAGACCATTGGGAAATCAACAAAATCCAGAGCTTGTTCAATCAAATCTAGTAGCAATCAACAAATTCCATAGCAGGGAAGGCAATCAACAAAGTCTAGATCCAGAGCTCGAGGAGGCAGCTTCGAGAGGGCATGATGAGTGCTGGAAGATGCTGGAGGGTGGTTCAAAGGCCTGGATGGGATGGTATTACTCATCGATCTCTTCTTCAAATGACACTAATTCAAGATGCAGAACGAAGGAACCGTTGTTGATCTCTACATCCTAAGAAAATGTTCTGCAAAAAATCAGCTCATTACTGCAGCAGGTTGGGTTTCGAAGGGCTGGAAGGGGATTCAAGGGCGACAGAAAGGGTTCGAGGACAGCCGGTTAGGTTTCGAAGGGCTGGAAGGGGATTCAAGGGCAGCAGAAGGGGTTCGAGGGCAGTAGGGTGGGTTTCGAAAGGCTGGAAGGGGTTTCGAAGGGTTGCATGCTGGGTTTCGAAGGCAGCAGGGGGTATTTTAGCGAGGAAGGTGGTTTCGATAGGGATCCAGGGGTTGCGATGGTACTGGAGTGCTGGCTGGAGGGCGCGAGGGTGCTGGAGGGTTTGATCGAGGATAGAGGGGGCTGGTGAAGGGGAAATTAGGGTTAGGGTTTGGAAAAATTAGGGTTTGAGTTTTAGTTTTGGAAAATTAGGGTTCACTTAATTATTTTCAAAGCTCTGATACCATGAAAATAATCAAGAGGAAATATTTTATTGACTTAAAAGAAAAGTAATAGTTTATACAACTATATATAAAGAGTTATAGATCATCTCTCCTAACAAATATACAATAACTAATCAAACTGATAACTAAATATATATTCATAACACATAGGATGGAAAGAAATTTACGTCAAAGTTCACGTGAACATTATAGTTGTATCTTTAATTCAAAATTTTACAAGTTGAGACGAGGGTTGAGAAATATAATTTTGTATTCTCACAAAAACCAATATATATATATATATATATATATATATATAAAGAGAGGACATATGAGCGCTAGTCAAGGGATTTTTGGGTGGATGTAAAATTTAAGTATCAATAAACTTCTTATATCTTAATATCTAGGATCTACAAATAGATACATCAAAAAAATTTACTTTTCTTACACTTCTCCTTGCATTAAGTGACTTTAAAATTAACACATTTTTCAATCATTAAATCTTTTTCTAGATCTTAAATAAAGTCTCGTATGATACAAATTATTTCTACTATAACAAAAATGACCGTTGTTTGACTCTTGAATAAGCGAGCAACAAAATCCAAGCGAATTGCTCTCCATGGCTAAAACTAAATAGACCAAATTTTGTAATCTATATGCTTATGATTCGTATAACGATAACAATAGAGACTTATATACTAGTGTAACATATAAATTAATTATTGGTTTAAAATTTGAAGCTTTTTAAAATATTAGAACAAATATAAGATATCCTTAATTTAGGTTGATATATTCATTCGCCAAGTTAGATAATTTGATATTTAAAAAATAGTTATTAAAATATGTACTTATAGATTAATTCTAAACGGTGAGTATTATTATACAAAAGATGAGTATGGATGAATATTGACTATTGTTAGTCTCTATTTCTGCCAGAAACAAACTTACATCCATATTACCGATATTTGGTTTAGGTTTAGGATCTTAACAATTTATAAGAGAAACCAGTCTGTAATGCGTATACCTACTTTGAAAAGTAATTTCTTGAACTTAACCTTATGCTTATGCGCGCGCGGGGGGGGGGGGGTATGCTCATATAGTACTAACGAAGAACTAGACAGCCCTTAAACTTTTTACTAGGTAGGCTAGTCAATATTATGTGAGGTGGTCTAGGTAAATGGGCTTTGTACGATATGCAAGTCCATGGCATAAGAGGGTTGGGAGTTTTGAAATAAGAGTAAACCAAGCATTGGTTAGAAAATGATTACAGAAAAAATCTCTCTATGGCCCTTCTCATCTTTGACAAATTAGAATTTTAATGACTATACTGGGGAAGCATAGTAGGTTTGGAAGATTTCACATATAGAAAGTCTCATCGTTAATGGTGTTTTGAAATGCAGAAACTCCAAAATAGTATCATTATAAAAGTTAGTGACAGGCCTGAGGGCAGAACTACCTGGTTATCAATAAATTTATTAAATGAAATGTAACCAAGGCTTTAACCTAGATTGCTAAACCCATGTGGTACCTAAAAGGTTGGATCTGTTTTCAAGAAAATAGTGTTGAATAACTAGAAGATGATACCCATAATTATATGGGTAGTGGATTCATGAAGGGGAAAGTTGCAAGAGTTACTGGATTTGGGAGATTGTGGGTTCCCACGATTAGAGAGTCCGTCACAAGAAATAGAGTTCAAGCGAGGTATATTTTTTCAGTGAAAGATGGTTACATCAAATCAAATCGTTCGTTGAAGAATTTTTGATTTTCTGTTAAAGGTGAGAATCACCTTTTCTGCAGTACCTGAAAAGAAATTACTGGGTTTGGCTTGCATCCAGACAAGCATACTACCATGTAGAGTTAGGGAGGTAAATGTGCAGCATTGGACAACTTTTGCCATACTAGAGCAGTTTTCGCAATGATTTGAGGGGTTTAAGTCCAACATCTTCAGTTCTTTGTGGTGAAATTGAAGGAACAAGAATAAAGGAAAGGTAGCTACAGCTTTCAATTCGATGGGTCCCACCAATCTGAATTTTGTGAAGGGAAGCATAATTTTTTATATTATGTTCATTTATGCTTCCTATTTCTAGATGCAACTGCAATAAGCAAAAAAGAAGGGAAATTGCTAAAATACAAGACGACAAGTCAATCAGATGAAAAGGGACGAGAGTATCACACGATTGTAACACATTTAAGATGATGTAATTTTGGTCTCGAGTAGATCTTTTGGTTATGTTGTTTCAAGATCATGGTATCTACTTCTACATGCTCTTTGGTTTGATGCGTCCAGTATAAAACTTCAACTGAGTTCAGCACTAAATCTACTTGATGAATGGCTGGGACATCCTTTACTATAAAGGGAAGGGAAAGATAAAAAAAAATTGAGCAAAACTAAAAATCTTTTAATAAAAAATTCTTGCACAGAGGAGACACGTCCGCATTAAAGCCAAAAATCCTTAAACTAAGTTTGATGTTATAGTTTGAGAACTTTAAATTATGGTTTCAGATTTCTTAACGTATAAATTTGTGATAAATATCATAGAAAAGTTTATGCCACTTGCTACCTAAACCTCCTGTATATATATCATGTAGAAGTTAAGGTCCATCAGTTATATACACAATGCTCGAAGATGACAGATCAGGCAGCTTAATATATGACTAATGAGATTAAATGTTAAAAGAAATCAAATTGAATCCAACCTTTGAGAAAAAAGAGCCACATAGTTCTGGAGCACGGTACCATCTTGTTGCTACATAATCCTACAAGGTGAAAAAACAAAACATGGAGAATATAAGTACTGTAATTTTTGGGAATTAAATTCATGGTCATCATATCAAGTGTTTTGGTAAGGAAATGAAACGTTTGCCTTGAGATGAAAGGAATAACTAAAGATGATCAACTTAAATCACCCTTCCCCAACAACCTTAATTTGACAACCATCTAGAAACCGGATATAATTACCAACACCAAGGTATAGAATAAAATCAGCTAAAAAAAAAGGAAAACTAAACAAAGGAGAATTACACACTGTCCAAAATATAGCTGAAGGCGCATCATCAAACGAAACACGAGCAAGGCCAAAGTCGCAAACTTTCAATTTACAGTCTGCATTTGCGAGGATATTTTTTGGCTTCAAATCCCGGTGAAAAACATTAGCTGAGAAACAAACAAGAAAGTGCAGTCAACGATTGTCGGATCATAAAAGCAAAACAGTTGACCAAGCCCAAAGAAAAGATATTCACCACTATGGATATATTTCATAGCTCGCAGAAGTTGGTACAAAAAAAACTGATGATGCTCAGGCGTGAGATCGTCATTTGCTTTGATAACTTGATGAAGGTCGGATTCCATCAACTCAAAGACGACGTATATATCTTTAAATTCTCTTCTAGACGGAGGAAGCATTATGTGTTTAATTTCTACAAGATCAGGGTGCCGGAGAAGCCTAAGCAACTTAATCTCTCTTAGGATGCGAGTGGCATCAGAAACATGCTCAAAGACATCGTTTATTTTCTTAATCGCCACCTTCTCTCCATTGTGGGTATCAACCGCAGCGCCGACTATCCCATAACTTCCCTTACCAACTACCTCTTGTATTTGATATCGGCTTGCTTCGCCATATTCCGTGAAGAAGTCTGACTCATGAGTGCTCTGTATAATTTCAAAGATTAGAAGAGCTTGACATCAACTCATATTCTCCATATACAAGGAATACAAAGTACAGTCTTGAATAAAGAATTGAGGAATGCAACATTTAAATTACTTTATCTCGACTCTTCCAAGTCAAATTCCAGAAACAGATAATCAAATTGGATTCTGCTATGAAGCAAAATCCCATGAAAGATTGGACATCATCACTCTTTTCATACTGCCAAACTCCAAGTTGAAGAAACTAAAATATATATGACAGGGGTTAGCCATAATCCTAAAGGACCAGTTGGCATCTCCGAAATTGGTTTCTAGAAGAAGGCAAAGATGATATATTTGCTAATCATGTCAATTCTAAGGCACATATAAAGCAAATACAATTGCAAAATCCTAACTTTTAGCTAAATATTACACAAAAAAACAAAAATTGACAGCAACCATATAAAAAACAACTGATTGCAGCCACATCAGATCGAAAACAAACTCGATCGATCGATCTCAAATCATCATAATTCACACCGATCTCAACTTCATTAGATCAAATCGATCGAAACTAGAGAGAAGAAGTAGCAAGATCTGACCTTTTTGATAGCATCGGCGGCCATTGCGGTCCGCTTGGGAACCCTAACAAAGGTAAGACCAGCGAGATCGAAATCGACGATGATTCGAAGCTCCTCCTCTTCCTCCTCCTCTTCGTCTTCTTCTTGTTGTTGGAGCTTGGTACGTGTGGCTGCGCTGTTATTTCGGCGCTTGAACAAGCGACGAACGCCATCAACGAAAACGCCTCGTCCCCCCATATGTTCCTCCCCCTCAAATCGCGGGGGCCATCAATGATCCATCGAAAGTTTCGCTCTGATTGCCAACGAGTAGCAATTGATGGAACCCGGAAAATTAATTGATTGGGAAATTTATTTTATTTTTAAAAAATTAAGAAGACGCGACTTTGAAAAGTTAAGAAGCTTGAAAAGCAACAGGGAAAAACTCTGCCACCAGAAAAGAAAAACTCTCCCACCAGAAAATATCTGGGAAAAACTACTTAGATCAAAAATATTATAGGTGTAAGTTCATATAGTACAATTGGTTGCTTTTTATTTTTTAATATTTCCATATTACTCTTGTCAAATTCTGACAAATAATTTCTACATCTAGCATGTAAACTGTTATATTAAGCAGGTAAATCGCTACATTAATTACTATACTTAATAGATAATGGCTACATTTATCACATGCAGCGGTTTACATTAACCACTATACTTAGCAAATAACTGCTATACTTAGCAAATAACTTGGTATACCAGCTAAATGTAACGGTTATCTGTCAAAAGTTGATAAGGGTAATATGAGAATATTAAAAAATTAAAAGCGGTTGGTTGTACTATAGGAAACTTATAGCTTTTTGGATCCAGAGAGTTTTTCACCATATTTTCTTGTCCATCAAGCTTTTCCTATTGGTTTTTGGACCGTGGAGTAAAACTCATTTTTCGGAAGTTATTTTTGATCGGGACAGGTAACGATGATAACCTGGGATCGTTGGGCGTTGAACAGAAATTTTTATCATGTGTTTTATTTTATATATACCCCCAATATTTCTGTCTTTTAAAATTACCCCCAAATCCCTTGATTAAATAAGAACCTATCTTAGAGTATTTAAAATGGCTTGTTTAATTGGAGTTCACGGCCTCAGAGAGAGATGGATCTTTGCCTGGAGCTGTTGTTTGGAGAGATCGGAGAAAGATTAAGAGGGTGGCTTAGGAAATTAACGGGCCTTGACAAATTATATCATGTGTTACTTGAGGCTTTTTGGTAACAAAAAGGATTTGAAAGGCATTTTTTTACAATACATAGATTTGAGGGTGTTTTTAAACAGCAAAGATTTGAGGGGCAATATATAAAAAGAAAAACGCTTTTATGACTAGTGGTGGTGTGTCTGTAGGTCTTTGAGAGTGGAAATAATTTCACATGCAATGTGCATGGACCTAAAAGTAATTTTAGCTTTTTCCCTTTTTTTGGTTGGTTTCCACGTTTGCGAAGTGCATCAGAAAGCGAAACACAAAAAGTTGAAGATGTTTTGAATACCTATTGCTTTCCAATTAGCAGCTACTAGTAATTTGCAGGTGTGAGAGAAATATATATATATATATATATATATATATATATATATATATATATATATATAAATATATATATATATATATATATGTGTGTGTGTGTGTGTGTGTGTGTGTGTGAGAACAAAAAATTTGTTTGGATATTACATAAGAATTTTTAAAGATATCTATAAATTTTCTAAATTTAAATCAAAAGCATGCGGTTAGTGATAATATTATAATTGAGAAATTTATGAGGTATACAAAATAATAAAGATGTAAGGGTTTATTTAAAAATTTTGAAGATACATCTCTCTTTGGCCTTTTAAACATGAGAGATTTATTTTCTTATTTTTATCTTTTGAGGTAGACTGGGTGCACATCTCCGATTCTTAAATTTGGCTATTGAATTTTTATTTTCATTTTTTGGATTAATGACATCATCTAAGACTTTTAGTCATAATAGTAAAGATAAAGGATTTTTTTTTAAATAGGAAAATTAGTAACTATTAAAACCATTTAATCAACGTGCACATGCATTTGTGATTTTATCTTTGTTGAGTGATTCTTGTTATCTTGTATGCTTATTAGACAACTCATATTACGCGTACCCCATGCCATAATCAATAATAAATGATGTACTCTGTTTATATATTCACTATTTAGTGATGCAAGAGCATGCTGAGAACATGAGATTGTATTTTGAAGTCTATTATTACTATCGGAAGCTGAGGCTTTTGGTAGGAGGCAATCATTCATTGATATGGGCATAATATCTTTTCCATAAAATTTAAAATTTTCCATTTTTATTTAAAAAGATTTTCTCAACCAACATGGTTCGATTTTTAAAATTATAGAGACATTGAAATTAGTTTCAGCCTATGCATAAACTTCTTCTGCATTAGCTATTATATTATACAAGACTTCATCAAAACCTTATCACTTAAATGTAAAGAAAAAGTCCAACTGATTTATAACATTTCAAGTTATAAACACAATTCTCGCCGTATCTGAAATAGCAGCCTAATACTGACACTGCTCGCAAAATTTTAAACCTTCATTCTAAAATACCCACATGCTTCATTACTTGAAAACCACAACACGAATGCTATTTGTCAATACAGCCATTTTAACCCAAAATGCATACACCGCATTGTGCACTCCTCGCTGTCATATAAATATTTCGTATCTTCTCGTTCCTTTTTTTCTCCTGAAGTTGTTCAGATACCTATGAAAACAAAACAGATTGGATCATTAGAACAAAACTAGGACATAAGGCACTAGATCATAGTCACAAGTTCAATAATGAGGGGAATCAAAATTCACGCTCTAGTCCATCTGGGACCTTAATCCACTCATCTCAAACATTTTTAAAAAAAAAGGGGAAACATTTTATGGTAAATGTGTTGTTTGCCTGTGAAGATACAAACATGGAAACATAATAAAACAATCTCAGCACAACAAGCTGCAAATACATTTATTACAAATAATACAGATTTGCACGACATAATGCAGTTTTTACCTAAAATGTGTTGTAAAAATTGGCAGCCACACACTTACGTAGGCGCCCTTGCGTCTCACTAGCAGTTTTTTTTACTTGTGCTTTGGTCTCTTTTCCCTTTTCTTGTTTCTGTGACTGAAAATGCAAATCATATCCAACCTTAATCTTGTAAATCCTATATTTAGAAAGGAGAATAAATTTCAGATAGGGAAACAAAGAAATACTCGTCTTGGGAGCTTGGATCCCAACAGCTCTTTAGTTTTCTATCGATATGCCTCATATCCTTTGCTGTCGGAATTTTGAGCTTCCCAACCTGAATCAATAAGCAAAAATGAGTCAGTGTAACCTGATTCAGAATATATTTAACTTTTAAAGAACCACACTTATGATTTCCTAAATATTATGTATATATTAAATCAAAATTTGAGAACGGCTTCTAGTATTATATTTAAAAGTTTCCTCAAAATCCGGATAAAAGTAATACACTAGCTTTCTGTCATCTTCATTTAGAGCCGCCAAAACATATCTAAAGCCACTCCTCAGTTCTTTTTATTTCTTTTGACAATATTCAACATTCCATTGAGATATATCTATGAGCACAAGAGAAATGTTTCTTCTGTGTGAAATAGCTCTCAGGTGTCATTTGCTGTTTACAGTTAAATTAAGCATCTCCTATTCTCTGACAGAATTTAACCCTCAATGTTATTCGTTAGATATTGCTTTACATCAGGTTGTTCAAAGAGTGCAACATAAAAGCCCCTGGACACAGAAATTTTTTATGATCCCTATACAAGTAATGGTAATGCCATCTTTTTAAAGATGGAGGATTTAAAACAAGCAGTAATCATGACTGATGGTAAATTTCACACAAGCTGCTTCTTGTGTCGCCCTAACAAGATTGCTTTTAGCTATTAAAGTGATAGGGTGTACCAAAAAAATCAATGGCCCTCATGGTTTGAGCTAGCTCTGGAATGGTATGATCCCGCTGCTGAGAAACTATGTACTCCAAGTATCTGCAGAGTTTTTTAAAATCCAGAGAATGTAAATGCGATTATTTATTGAATGGTAGATTGAGAGCGTTACAAGAAAAAAAATATTGGAAATAGAACTTGGAGAAGTTTAAAACCTTTCAAAATCGACAACTCTGACTGCCTCATTGGACATGTGCAAAGCAGCCTATGCCAATTGGGCAAAGTTAGATATGGCACTCATTTTATATGTATGGAATATCAAAAAAGGAAAGGAATAGTTAATATATGAGTTAGGAAGGCCTTCCTCGACTTTAGAATCACAACACCACCTCTCAGTGCCCTTGAACAAGTACATCATGATTTCTAGAACTCAATACAAGTATTAGGACAACGAGCATGAGTAGAAAAGCTCCTTTCTTGCTAGAAGCGTGAATTTAAGTTATCGCAAGCATGTTGTTAGGCTATATGTCTCAGGAGTGACCTTATACATAACCATATGAACTTACCCAATGCTATATGAGCTCTTCAAACAATATTCTTATCAATACAATATCTAATGTCCCTATAACAAACCCTATCTTACAAACAGTTGTATGTTCCGATTATGTGGGTAACAAATATCTACCTTTTGTTTATAGAAATTCTATCCTGTGAACGATTATCTAATATAAGTAAATAGAGTAACATGTCATATGCAGTCAAAAAAATTATGAGCGCTACCAGATGATAAATGCCTATCGATCTGGTTTCTATTTGTTTACATCTAAAACATGTACTAGACGAGTCAGATATATAGGGCATGATTAATTTTTTTTAATTTTGCCGGGGTTGGGGTTGGGGTGGGCGGTGTTAAAGGCCATGAATTTGTCTTTTTCTGAAAGAAGGAAATTACCTGTCCAGGAGAGAAGAGAAGAGGTGCATCTGTCAGCATAATCCTATCTATCTCTGACTTGGCAGCTTCTCTCAACTCCTAAAAAACAACTAAGCAAAAACAAAAAGGAAGAACTGTATTGTACCTTAGGCTAAGGCCAGCCACAATGGCAGCACCTCAAATTGCCTTGCACCTTCGGTGTACCAAGGCGATTGCCCACAAACAACACTGAGTGAACAAATGTATTTTGACAAAGAAAATGAACATCTTACTCTTCAGTTTATATTCTTCAGCAAACAGTCTGACAAACATATAGCCTCTTAAATGACCACCGGATCTTAAGCCAACAATATTAAGCATTATTCTTAAAAACGTTAAGTTGTAAGTTAATTATAGCATTGGAGACATGAATATTCAATCGCTAATCAGGCTTATTAGATTAACCAGTACCGGGTGCTAGATAAGTTAATTGAGAAATAGAACAAAATTTTATATAACAAGCCAAACTATAATATAATCAAAATAAGACAGTAACAAGTACAAAATCAAATCTTACCATGAAATTTTCTTGCTCATCCTCTGTTGCTTGGAAGAACTCCTATGAAGAAAACAAAATAAGTAACATTCAACAACTCTTACTATTGTATTAAAGACTCAGAAAGCGGCTTTAAGGAGAAATGCATGGTCTATACGTTACTCCTACAAACAAACATAAATAGGAATTGATTAACCTTCATATCTTCAACAAAGCCTTCAATCGATCTATAGGGTGCATAAACAATAAGATCAAATCCCAAACTCTGTAAACATTAGAAAACGCCAAAAGGTGAAATTAAGTGGCGGAAAAGGAATAAAGACGACAAAAAAAAGATGTGAGTACCTGAAGAACATTTATCTCGTTATTAAGAATTATTTGAGGATCTTGTTGAATTCCCTTACCGAGTTCCTCGGCAGACACATGATTTTCTTCTACTTGCATGAAGAATATATGCAAGTTAGCCTGCAAAGATGAAAGGTCCTATTTAATTACATGATCAATTTAGTTAGGTATAGTAACATGAAGGGGAAACTAGAGTATCAAATAGCATTTGAAAGCTGCAAAGTAAAGCATCATATCAGATAAGTATGAATAGTCAGATGCATTTATATGGTACAGATACAAAATCAAACAATATATGTGGATAAGAAAAATCCAATAAAATGACTATACAACTGTTGCATGTGCTCGTGTCTGTGAAGCAATATGCGTGCGCGCGCAATGTTAATGCTCTGCATATATAACATGAACAAGTAACAAAACCGATCTAGTAAAACTTTATATAGCCTGGGTGTCATAAAATAAATCTCAAGTCATAAAAAGCAAAAAAAAGGAGCCGAACAATTATCATCTTTTCTTCACAAATTCATTACAAATCAAATTCAATTGTGAGCCCATATTTACGTATAATTATTTAACTCCTTTGTCTTGGATGTCTCCATCCAATAAGCATGTGATACATTACAATATTGAATTGTGAACCCACCAAGCATATAGTATCCGATACATATATGATACAGTTAAACATGGCATGCTGGAAGAGAAATAATTTTTAAAAAAAGTTTCAACATAAAACATTAAGTGCTACAGCTTACATTATGTGTTTTGGTTGATGCTCCATTACGGACCATTGCAAATAAAATCTTTTGAAGTATAATATGGCTGTCGCCTGCGAAATAAAAAATCTTGTAACACAGTGGGAGATACAGCACTTCGAAGCACAACATGTATACGGGATAATAATATCCTACCTGAATTTTATGAGGGAATCTAAATGCTCCACAGACTTCCTGAATCTTTTGTTCGTAAAACACCAGCATAAGTTGCTCCTCTTCACTATTAAGAGGTTTTGAAAGGGAATGGCGTTCAGCTAAATGTAAAGAAGTAATAATGTAACCCAGGTCATAGACAACATCAAATTACAAAAAGATATGGATTATAATGCTACATCAGGCAATTTAATATAGAAAGTTGTGAGATTCACATGAATGGTGAAAAAGAACAAAGAAAGAAAGAGTAGCTACCACTCTCTTTAGGGTCATGTAAAGGTTCTGGATATGATAATGAACCATCAACGTCGACTTCCAATCGTGTGATTCCATACTCCAAAGTAGGTTGATAACTTGTTGATTAAGATGTATTTGACAGCCAATGTGATAAAACTGTTTAAAGATTTGTGCTCAAGATAGGTCCCTTGAAATAGGACCATGTAAATCATGTATATTTTAGGGGACAAACAATCACTAAGACAACCACCTGAAAGTAGCTTATTAGCATGCTTATATGTTAACTAAGAAATCTAGCCCATGAGATCTGCATGCATAGCCAATGTTGGCTTGAATATTTTTTAATACAGTTGAAAACGCCTCCTTATGATGTGACATGCCGACAAATATATCCATACAGGAAACTACTCCATAATCCTTAAAGCCGCAGCTTGAAAATAACAGGAGTACAGAGTCCTTTCCCAAAAAAAAGTAAGCAGGAGGGGGGGGGGGGGGGGGTTACAAAGCACATCTAGATGTAAGAGATTAGAGGTATCAATAAGTCTACAATGGTAAATACAGAGGTGCAATAAAGGAAAAGCTTGAATTACTGCTTTTAATGTAATTAGTATTCCACCGTCATATAATTTGTGTTGCTTGGAAAATGAGATGGATGTGTTGGAGGTGGAGATACACAAACAGTAACCGATTTCTATATTTGGTGGCAGCAATCAGCTGAATGAAGAACATATATCTGCAATAACATTTGCTACAGAAAAACAGCTAACATCAGATGAATGTGAGATTTACTTAATTGTGTTACGCACTAAACTTTCTTATTTACATCCGACGAGAGCTCATAGGTGCAATTTTTCCCTTTACATGCTAAAATTGGTCGGTATAATTAAATGATAAGCTAGCATGCAGATTCATGTTAGGGTTCAATAAAAAGCATAATGACCCATGAAAATCTCAAGCACCTGCCATGATCTTTAAGTAATTAACTAATAGTTCGAGTGAGTGAAATAAATCTTCAATTACCAATCTGTATTTAAAGAAATAGGAGAGTCTTGTGCATTAATCAAACAATAGAATAAATTTAGTCATATTTAAGTTGCAGCAATTTGTTGCCTCCTTTAATTTTCAAAGTGTAGAAGGAACTTTTTCATTTCATCATCATCATTGCTGCTGCTGATGCTGATGCTGGAGTTGTTTATCATATGACTTTCCTGGGCAATATTTCTGCCTCTAACTCTATTTTTCTTGTTCACTCTTCTTCTATTCTCTCTGTTCCTTTCCTCTTGTCATGCATCTCTCTACCAGTCCGATGAAACTAATAAACGTTTTTCAGTCCTCACTTGCTTTAAGAAGAAAAATTTATGTACTATGTTCTCTCTTCTACACCTCCTCCTACATAACTAATCCTGATTTTCTCATGTTTGTTATCCGAAAACAAATTATGACGCATTCTGAATACTTTCATTTTCATGACTTTTAGGATCTTATTCGACCACTTATCCCTCTTCTCAAATGAGTGTGCATTGATAAGCCTTGTCTTTCTTCAATCACCAACATTACTATCCTTGAAGTCATGTTTGTATTTCTATCCAAAGTTTCAATACACTATTCCTCCAAAGGAAGCAAAATTTAATAGGCGAGAGCGATGACACATGTAAGTACTAAAAATTATAACTTGCTAATGGATACTTTTACTTACATGTCACCACCTACCCATCAGAAAAATCATTGAATTAAATTATGAACTCAGGCTAGTTGATTATTAATAATAGCAAAAAATAAAATGAATATAAGATGAGCTTATAAATGTAGCATCAGAACAAAAGATTTACGCACTTTCTGAAAAGCCTGCTAATGGCAGAATACATTATTTTATGGTGAAAAAATCATAGTTCATCACTTTGGGACAAAATTGTACCTGTTCAGGCATTTTTATAGCTCTTTGATTTGCAGTATGCCGCTTCTCCAACTGCAAGGAAGATAAAGAAAGAAGAACAAAACCAAAATCTTATTATTGAGAAAGCTTAGAACTTCAGCTTTATTGAGGATAAACATAAGGGATGCACATTTAAGACAAATAATATTAAAATGTAGAGATTTTATGTTTTAAAGACCCTTACAGCAACAAATCCATGGTCCGGTTAGCACCAAAACATATCATATGTGGCATCAATGCAAAAGACGGCTCGCATTTTCACCTCATGGTTGCTAAGCAGTACAGGAAACAGCTGAAAACAAAGGACCTTTTTAGAAAGCATGAAGAATAGATGACCATTCAAGACATTAAACTAAACGATTTTGGTGCGTTAACTCTACTTGGTACTCAGCAGCATCAACGATAAGCTACATTGTGACACCTCCCGTTAATACCCTCCAGACCTTACCTATATGGATTATGGAGTATTCAACCACCATTTCTACCTAATCCCCTCCCGATCAGTCATCATTCTTATCCTCCAAGCAAAAGATGTATCATCATTTTGACGCCCATCCAACTTTTCATACATTCCACCGATACCATGTCCATACATAGCCAAACCAATAACACAAGTTTGATTAGTATTACATAATCTCCAACTCTTTTTTACATCTAATACATTCTCTTTTACAATGTTATCCTCAAGCATCCCCACTGCCATTTTCTGTGCATTCAAGTTCATACCATGTATTCTCAATCTCTCACCCATTTAGCTAGTTTGAAACTATATTAATCTTTCTTTTAGCTGTTGTAAACACCATTTCCATCATCGACCCGCAACTATTCCTATATTTCAAATAGCCAATCTAATTCTTATCTACTGTAAAAGTGTATTATCTCCTAGACCCCTCTAGCCTTGAGCTTGGGGCCGGCTAATATCGAAGAAATGACATAAGTGCAGCGGCACAGAAATATCTAGGGACATATAATTTCTCAAGTAAAAGCTAAATTCCAATTAAATTTCCATCTTTTCTAGGAACATACATTTCTGAAGCGAATCTACAGTAAAATTCGATCATAAAACGCCACAAGCAACCAAAAATCGACTTTTTTTTGGAGGGAAATGAAAAGTGGAAAATGTGGAGTATAAAGGGGATTGATTACAACGTCCTGATCGGTGAAAATCCACCTCACGTGATGAATAGATGTTTGGAAATCCGCCTTTGCCGATTGAAACCCTAGAAGAATTCTTTTGAGGAATTAGGGTTTAAATTGATTTCAGTGAATTGGGTGTTACTAGGGTTTTAAAGCCCGGGAACTCTTTGGTTAGTCTGCAAGAATCCAAGAAAGGAGATGCAAATTTACCGTGCCGATTTGCTGCAAGCTTGAGCTTGGGCTGGCATCAGATTTGGGCTACCCATTGGGCATGGCCTTGACTTAAGCCCAATGGAAATAGATTGGCCCAAGATCTGAATAGATGATTAGAAAATGGCATAGAGAAATGAACTGGGGGTTCTTGCTCTAATTTTCCATGCTTGAATAATTTGTAACTGATGATTCTCACATGTGGTATCTTCTCAAGATTACGACACGTGGCGGATAACGTATCCCGAAGGCTACGAAGGTGGAATAGATGAGGTGCATTATAAGAGTTCCTTGGGATTTTGTCTCGAGGAATGTATCCGGCTTTCCAGGAGACCTTCCTGAATACATTCCACATTCACCTAGGAAACTACCAACAGCTCGTCTCCGAGCCTCTGACACACCGAGCTTCCTCGGCCTCCTGGCTTGTCTCCGAGCCTCTGACACGCTGAGCTTCCTCGGCCTTCCAGATCAACCAGGAGCACGGATCCCATACGTCCCGCAACGGCTCTGCGTATATCGCCAAGACAAGATATCCGTCTATCCGCGATCCGCATCCCACGATGTCGCATCCCTCCATTGATGGGCATATCCTTCCATTGATGGACGCATCCCGCTATTAAAGACAAGGATAACGCGTGGCCGTAACTAACGGCGATGATCTCACGCCCGCTTGCTCCAAGCAACCCCTATATAAACCCCTTTTCAGACGACCCAGGTATCTGAATTTTATCTCAATACGCCGCTATTCTGCTCCTATTCCTCAGCACTAACTCGATTGTTGGAGGATCCTACGGTGGTCATCCATCCCGGGACTTCTTTGCAGGTAGCTCGGCGTCAAATGCCAATCCATTGAGATCCACACTTAACAACTTCCACGTCAAATCTCAACCGTCCAAGACGCTTGCAACCAGATCTATAGAGGACAACATCTGAGGAAAATCTCCACCTTCTTCAGGAACCTTGATTATCCATCTAAAGATCCACATTTAGATACCTGAGACTTTCTATTCTTTTTCTCTTCTGTCCGGATGCACATATAAAATAATAAAGAAAAAGATTTGAAGATAGGAGAATTGACTATTTACTTTTTCCAAGATATACAGTTAATACAATATTGATGATATGGTACTGTCAAGTACCAAGAGTCCAATTTGGGGTGGGTCCTGACATAAAACACCCCAACAAAATTCCGGCCTTTTATTCTCCATATCCTTTCCCTCTAACAAGCCAATGGTTGATATCCAAAGCTTGCTTTTCTCAATATCCACTGATTTCTTGGGAAAAAGTGCTTCTGTTATGTGAAAAACAATAGCAGGATGCTCTGCAGTAAATCTCACCATAAATTCCGATATACCAAAACATAAGGCCTCCTGTTTAACACAAATCTCGACCGTTGTTTTCGATTTTCAATGAATCTGGAACGTTGGATCCAATAGCATGGATGTTATTTTGACTCCAAGAGCAGGCACTCCGAATCCGATTTCTTGCATTCCCCCGTATGCTTTCAATGCCAGCAATGGATAATTTGTCAGCTTCTATTCTTAGTTTTTGGCATCTTTTGGAGAAATGAATTATAAGTGTCATAGCAATCAAGTTATGAATCCAAAGATGATATCTATTGAGAAAAAAAACACAAGGCAAGAAGTGGATGGCAAAAGGCAGCCACATGATGTTCAAGTGGTGTTCCCTTGTTCCAACTACACAAGTGCTTCCTCTGTTATCTATCTTATTATTATTATTATTATACCCCTGCAGATAATATATATGATGAATTGTCTCTCTTATTATGTGTGGCTTTGCCTTGGCAAACATGACATACTTCTCATTGCCTCTCTTCTCTCAGCTTTGATTCTTTCATTGCGTTTGAGTTGATAATGCAATGATTTATGAAGGGCATAAGCAGAGGATTTTTGTAAATTTTATTCATGCTTGTTAGGCTAGGCTTTGTTGTTGCTGCCTCTGTTGCCGCATTTGCATTTAAGCAGGCAAAACCCCCGAAGCCTCGCGTAAACCCTTCAGGTATAATTTTTCTTTAAATATTTTTGTAAATGCAATACATTCAGTGCTTTTTGTGGTTTAAATTTGCTGGTTGACTGTGAGTTTTGAAACAGGGAATGGTGAACCTGAGCAGAAATCTGACTGGACTGAAGAAATCCCAAGAGAAAATGACGAAGCCGGTGTTATCCAATGGGAGGACCATGTATGTAAATTTAATTTAATTTTTTTTCATTTATCGATCATTGAATCCATTATATTTTTTTCCGAAATGAGTGTCATCAAATTAGTATACCCTGAATTTTTTGCAGTGAAATAATGTGTTTCATTTTACTCTTGACTTTATATATGCCTTAATCGGGAATAACTAGTTGCAGCAAACCTAATTTTCTCGGTTTTCGGCACTTATTTCTAGAAGGTTGATGTCGTTTGTTGGTCATCTAATTTAGTTATATTTCTCATGTTGACATGCTTCGTTGCCGATATTCAATTTGATGGAAAGAGGGTTTAAATGACAATTCGTGATGAGTTTTCACGATGTTGAATCTCTGTACTAACTACCACTCTCGAAATGTTGTAGGTGGAAGAAGAAGAAGAAAAAGAAAATGAAGAAGAGGAAGAGGAAGTTAAAACTATTAGCAACTTTATAAGCGCAGCCCCTGACCAATTACTAGACGACGACGATGAGCTACTGCCAGAATTCAAATCACTTCTTTCAGGCGAAATCGACTTCCCGTTGCCCGATAACAAATTCGATCTGAAAACCTCTTCGCAGTACGAGATCGAAATGGCAAACTACGCATCCGAAGTGGAGCGGCTCCGTACCTTGGTCAAGGAACTCGAAGAGCGAGAAGTAAAGCTTGAAGCCGAGCTACTCGAGTACTACGGCCTAAAAGAGCAGGAAACAGACTTCACGGAGTTACAGAAACAGCTAAAGATTAAAACAATGGAAGTCGACACGATAAAAATCCAGATCAACTCGCTACAAGCGGAGCGGAGGAAGCTCCAAGAAGAGGTGAACAGCTTTATCCAAGAGTTTAAATATCAAGCTAAAATAACACTTAATGTTCTCTTTCACACAAGCAGAGGCGGATCCAGGATTTTACCAAAAATGAGGCCAAAATTACTACCGTTATAAAGACCTCATGCCCGAACGTGGGTTTCGGGAGGTAGCCCATGAGCCGAACTTCAAAACATATTTTCACTATATATAGAGAGAATAATGGATAAAAGATGCCATCCCTCCTATGGCGTCGAAAAAATACCCCCTCCCTAGTTTTTTCCGACGATCGGCACCCATCATCTTCATCATCATCTAAGATATGGATACACCAAATTTCATATGATTTTACAACCTTTTCACCGTTGATTTAGCAATGTAAAAAGTTCTATTGTCGGTAAACCGTTAATTTTGAACCCACTAAATCAACAGTGAAAAAGTTGTAGAATCATATGAAATTTGGTATACCCACATCTTAGATGCTGACGATGAAGAAGGTGGATGCCGATCGTCGGAAAAAACTAGAAAGGGGGTGTTTTTTCGACGCCGTAGGAGGAAATCCCCTCCTATGGCCTCTTTCCTCCATTAATCTCATATATATACATATATATATATACATATATATAAAGAGGCCATAGGAGGGAATTTCCTTCTTTGGCGTCGAAAAAACACACCCTCTATCGTGTTTTCCGACGATCGGAATACATCATCTTTATCGTTATCATCTAAGATATGGGTATACCAAATTTCATGTGATTCTATGATTTTTTCACTGTTAAATTAATGGGTTCAAAATTAACGGTTTACCGATATTAGAACTTTTTACATTGCTAAATCAACGGTAAAAAGATTGTAGAATCACATGAAATTTGGTGTACCCACATCTTAGATAATAACGATTAAGATGATGCATTCCGATCGTCAGAAAACACGATGGATGACGTGTTTTTTCGACGCCATAGGAGGAAATTCCCTCCTATGGCATCTTTTAATGGAGGAAAGATGCCATAGGAGAGAATTTCCTCCTTTGCCGTCGAAAAAACACGCCTTCCATCGTGTTTTCCGACGATCGGTATCCATCGTTATTATCTAAAGATGTGGATACACCAAATTTCATGTGATTCTACAACTTTTTCACCGTTTAATTAGTGGGTTCAAAATTAACGGTTTACCGACAATAGAACTTTTTACATTACTAAATTAACGGTGAAAAAATTATAGAATCACATGAAATTTGGCGTATCTACATCTTAGATGATAACGATGAAGATGATGGATTCCGATCGTCGGAAAACACGATGGAGAGCGTATCTTTTCAACGTCATAGGAGAAAATTCCATTTTGTGGCCTCTTTCCTCAATTATTCTTTCTCTCTATATAGAATAAAGGAGGAAATGGGACACAGGTGGCAATTTCCTCTTATGGCGTCGAAAAAATACAATCTCCATCATTTTTTCCGATTATCGGCATCTATCATCATCATCGTTATCATCTAAGACGTGCATACACCAAATTTCATATGATTCTACTACTTTTTCATCGTTGAATTAGCAATGTAAAAAGTTCTATTGTCGGTAAACCATTAATTTTGCACCAACTAAATCAACGGTGAAAAATGGTATAATCACATGAAATTTGGTGTATCCACATGTTAGATGATAAAGATGGAGGTGATGTATGCCGATCGTCGAAAAAAATTATGGAGAATGCATTTTGCCGACACCATAGGAGGAAATTCACTTCTATGGCACATTCCTCCATTAAGCTCATATATATATATATATATATATATATATTGATATATATATATATATATATTGAAAAATATAACAAGGAAAAACTGCCGTATTATCTATCTATATCTTTTATGAAGTTAAAATAAGAAGGTAGGATAAGAGGAAATTATATTGTGATAGAGTTTTGAATGGCGTGAGAATAATTTAATTCCAAAAAGAATGTCTCAAGTTGGTGTTGAACATAAGCCCCTCTCAAAGAGCTTTAAGGCTAGGACCTAAAACCACTAGAAAACCTCATCTATGTGTTTATATCATTAAATCTATATAATGATATATGTGCACGTCAATATATACATATATAGAGTGTTTATTTTTCAAAACAAGATGGGGCCATGGCCCCACGCTGCCCTCATGTGGGTCCGCCCCTGCACACGAGCCCTTAGGGCTACTACATGAAAAGTCCAACGGTGTAAATCTCATTTGTAAAGGCAGAATAAATGAGAATAAATAAATTTATATTCTAAAATTGACCGCGGTATTTGAACGCGCGTCTTCTTGAATCTAGTGCTCTGAGATCATGTCAAATAGCCATTTTGTCGAAAAGCTTAAGCTAACACTTTTATACTATGCTGAGAACCATTTTATCCGAAAACTTAAGCAATTGAGTTGTCAGATGACGATGTATATCAGGCTAATAAGTACAGCACTTAACAGGTTGCAGCTGGAGTCACGGCAAGAAAAGAGCTGGATGTGGCGAGGAACAAGATTAAGGAGTTGCAAAGACAAGTGCAGCTTGAAGCCGGGCAGACGAAAGGGCAGCTTTTGTTGTTGAAACAGCAGGTTTCGGTGTTGCAGACTAAGGAAGAGGAGGCGGCGAGAAAAGACGCGGAGTTGGGGAGGAAGCTGAAGGGGATCAAGGATTTGGAGGTGGAGGTTGTGGAGCTCAGGAGGAAGAGCAAGGAGCTGCAGCATGAGAAGAGGGAGCTCACCATGAAGCTGGCTGCAGCTGAGGGCAGAGTAAACGAGCTCACTAACTTGACTGAGGTAATGTGATTGGATTAGAACTTGATTCAATTTGCTTGTAGATTGATTTGATTTTCTTAAATTTTGATTATGTTAAAACTTTTATATTGAGATTAGAGTTAAAAAAGCAATATACTAATTCGAACAACCGTAAATACTCAAGAATTAAGATTTGGATTTTATTAGCATGGTGATGCTCTTATCAGAAGTACCATGATATGTTGGTCTATTGAAAGACTCGATAGATTTATTTCAAGCCTTTGATAGTCAAGATGGAGGGCATTTCATAAAAAGGAAATTATTGATGGTGATTATGTCTACTTAAGGTAATATTTTCTGAAAATCTTCTTAAATTCATATAATTCATGTACTATAGCCATTATTTTTATTTGACATAATGATAATAAAATGATAATTATATATAATTTACTATAATATTTTTAATCATACATACCAATAATTAGAATCCGGATTTTTCTATTGATGGTTGTATAATAATCACTTATATTAAACATATTAATTAATTTTACCATTATAATTATAAATTCATAAGTTATATAATATTTACTCATAGTTGTTTCAAAAATCCTCTCGAAACTGCTACAATAGAGAGTAACACTCTTTCTACCAACCCGATGACCGGTTGTTTCAAGTTTCATATCGACTCCATCTTTATACCCTATCACCAATCTGGCCCTTTGGGTAACCTGTGTGGGTTTACCGGGTTGATAAGTTAAGCATTTTTCATCATATTTTGCTTCAGTACCTCTTCTTACTTTTACATTTTATATCTTGCTGATTCCGCCTTATCAAATAGTGCAACGTGTCCTTCCCCCTTCCTTTTTCCTTTATTCCCCACAAATATATTTTTCACAAATACTAGTTTTTTGCGCTAAGCATATGGAAAATTGATAAATTCTTTGTTATTTGATAATTTCAAATATGATATAATTAAAAAAATTAAGGTTGGTATATTTTTGGAGGAAGCAGCTTAATATTATTATTAGCTAGAATCGACCTAACTTTGGGATTTAAAAATCTTTGAACCTTTTATTTTATGGGCTGAATGGTCCTTTCATATTTTTGTAAATCATTCTATATTTTATTTTTAAATGCTGAAAATAAAAAAAATAAACCATTTTTAATTCTTTTAGCTTTTATTTAATATTTTTTCTCAAATCCGTCTCTATATATTTTCTATTTTGACATTTCTAAATCTTGCAAATCTTTTTATGTGTTTGGGTTTTTAAATCTTGCAAAAATTTCTAGACTTTTAAATTTGTCAAATCTTTATAAATCCTTTTAATTTATTTTTGTTAAAAATTTAAAATATTTTAACTTTTTTCTATTATTTCGGACTTTTCCATATACTCATAATAAATGTTAAAGAGTTTTATTCTACTGATTATTTGTTAAAAAGAAATCTGCAATTATCCTTAAATTTTTGCTTGCTTTTTAAATATGTTTAATATGAAAGGCAATAAATAAATAAAAAGATCACAGCTTTCATATCCTCTTAGACTCTTATGTTTTTTTAAATCTTTGTAAATCTTTTTAATGTTTGGTGTTTTGATATTTAAATCTTTGAAAATCGTGAATTTTTTTATTTTCAGTAAAAATCTTTTTCAAGTGTTTGTAACCGTGTTTATGCTTTTAGTTTTAGGTGTCTTAGAAATAAAAAGTATATCTTTTTAAAATATTTTAAGCTTTTTTTTGTGATTGGTCTTTTTTAGGTTTATTTTTGGATTTTTATATCTTTTCAAATCTTACGTTTTTTCTTTATTTTTGAACTTCACAGTCTCTTCAGGTTCTGGTATATTTGTAAAAAATCATATTAGTTGTTATTTATTATTTTTCAAAATCAGTCTCTTTTCAGTTTCTATTTATGGATTTTATATTTTTTTGAAATTATTTTTAGATGGTTTCAGATCTTTGTAAATCTATTTTTGTTATTATTGTTAAATCTACTGAATATTTAAAAATATTTTTATTATTTTTTATTTTTGGACATATGTACACTTGTTGTCGCTTGTGCAGAAAAAACATGTAATTTTTCACAAAAAAAATTAGAGAGCTCCAGTCTCCTACTTAATCTTTAAAATGGACTTCTAGTTTATAAGAAAAGTAATAAATAAATATTTACATATATTGCTGATTTATTCTTCGAATATTTGTAAATCTTTTCCGTTTTCTTTCTTCTTTTCGACTTATTCGTAACAATTCTAACAGGATAAAACAACAAGATTTAGGAGTTTAAAATTTTAACATAATTCAAAACTTATTTAAAAATGTTAAATAAACAGGGAACATAAACATTAAAATTTTAACAAAGTTAAAAGCTAATTTAAAAACTTTCCAAGCATCTCATATAAGACAAATCCATTGTGCTTGAATTCAAAAGTATCTCCTATAATGCAAACTTATTGTTTATGGAACCAAAATCATCCAAGATGAACAATATGATCATCATGTTTATTTGTTTTCTTTCTTTATTATTCGTCTCTAGATTGATCTTAAGGGTTATTTTGTTCTCTCCATGATGTCACACAAAGAAAGAACGATGGATGAATGGACAGGCAAGTTGCGAAGATCAAAGAGCAAAGGTGTATTAACTTATGGATTTAGAAGATTATTAATGAGTAGATATAAATTAGTGACTTAATCATGGATTTAGATGTGTAATAGTTTGTAAATCAAAATTAGCTACTTAAAATTATTCCTTGATACAGTGGAGCATTGAGAAGAAACTTTAAATTCGATAAAAAACCCAAACCCTAAAAAAAGAAATTCAAATTTGATGAACAAAGATTCCCGCGAACAAAAATTTTCATTTAATCAAAAACCCAAGATATAATTGAGGAAGAGAATCAATAACAATAAAAAATAATAAGAACAAAATAAAGATACTCTAATAAAATAATAATAATAATAATATGAAAATATAAGATTTACAGAATAAATTTATTGGTAACTTTCTAAATTAGTTACAATTTAGGATTTTAGGATTGATAGAATAAATTCAGATGTTGATTTAATTTTGTGATCCAAATTCCATGCTTTATTATTTTTAATTTGTTATTACTTTATTATTTTGAAATATGATATATGCATATTTTAATCTGATACTTGATTAATTGTATGGGGGGAGAGCCAGATTTTATGGGATTTGTTGTCAAAGATGTGATTACTTGATTCATTGTATTGTATGAGGAGGGAGCAAGATTTTGTATGCCGGAAAACCAAAAAAAAGCAATTTGCTTTAAGGAGTATATAGACTGATCAAGTTAACCGGTTGAACCAGTAATCAAATGATTCAATGGTGTGCAATAAATAAAAGGTTTAATAAAAAAACAATAATAAAAGGTGCCCAAAAAAATGTTTATCTTATCCGTTTAGTAGATTCCGTATCATATAAGCCTCAGTAACGATGATTGGTTAGAAGACGGAGGAAGAGTACAAGTGCCCAAAGTTAAACTAAAAAACTCTTTTCTATCGAAAAAGGAGAAAAGAAAAGAAAAGGAAAGAAAAGATAAGAAAATCTTTTTCTCTATCAAAAAATTTCAGGGGTTAATTGCACAAAAGCCACTCGAAACCCTAAGCTCACCCTCTCTTCACTGTCTATGCATTCTCAATTTCTTGCTTTTTCTATGGCCCCGCGAGCACCCAAAATCTACTCTCATGGTGGTGGCCTCCTCCGCTCGAGATTCTCAAACTTCGAATTTTTCCAAAATTTCAAGAATCAAAGAGTTCGACGCAGGTAACCCTAAATCAAATTACATATTACAATTAGCTTTCACATCCAGGATCAATTAACTGAGAAAGACAATCAATTGGTTATGAGATTCGAGTCTTTTTAGTGGATAGATTGCAAACTGTGACCAGTTCCTCATCCGCTGCATTCTATGATGACAACTTAAATTTTTTTTTAAAAAAAGAAAGAAAAAACAATGTTTTCACATTTGGTCAATCTTAAGTAATTCGATAGCATACTCCTCCGGCATCGTCCCTCCAACGCTCGAGTTAGTGTCTAAGGATAGTTTCGAGCTAGGGTTTTATGTGATTAAAGCGATGCACGTCTTTGTGGTTGATCCTTTGTTACTTAGGTACTGACCTTAGGGGTGATTATGACTTTTCACCGAGACGGTTAATCCCACTTTGAGGGCAGGGCAGTGGATGTCAGATGACTAACCTACCTCTCGTCCATTGCAGTGATTTGCGTCTGTCATGTAGCTTTTAGTAAGAATAGACGTGAACCCCTCTACTGGATTGACACGTGCCCGATACTTTCTTATTAATATCACTTAGTTATATTTAATATTCCCAACATCGGATATCGGTATTATACCGGCACAAAAACTTTCATATCGGATATCAGATATTGTGATATAAGGAGATTTTTTTTCTAAATACCGAACTGCAAATTTTTATAAATGTAACTCAATATTAATAGTCGGCTTTTTAAGTGACTAGCTCGACCGACTTCGAAGACGATAGAAGAACTTTGAAGATGAAGCTCGTGGAGGTTTTGTTCTAGGGTTTCTCGAGTACAAGAGATGAAAAGTCTGGATCTACTGGGTTTTTTCTTGACTTAAAGTATTTCTCCATTGCGGTTTGATCGTATCCTTTTGGAATATAACTTGAAAACCCAATAAACCCAAACTAACATTTATTTAAAAAATATGATATATCAACCGATATCAAATAAAGCCGATATGCATCGGCCGATATTTTCCCAAAGCTACCAAAAGGGTATTATATTGATAAATATTATTGTTTCTTCTCCATTTCCGATATATTGGCCGATATTTGATACATATCACCCATATTTAGAACCATAGTTATATCATTAACAAAACATCATCAACAGCAGCAGCAGCAACAACAACAATAATAAAACAATAATACAATAAAACCAAATGCTCCCTAAATTCATATTAAGCTAAATCTCATCGATCCTACTTCATCGGTAGGGTGTTAGGAGTCTGAATCCAGTTAGAAGTATCATGTTGATAGTTATCTAATCTTCATTTCACTCAAGATTCTACTAAAGTCTTCTTCATCTAATGTCATGCTATGCAGACTGAAATGATTGCCAATGCAAGGGAGGAGATCAGCAAACTAAGGCATGCAAATGAAGATCTCACCAAGCAAGTTGAAGGCCTCCAAATGAACCGATTCAGCGAAGTCGAAGAACTTGTCTACCTAAGGTGGGTCAATGCCTGCCTCCGATACGAGCTCCGCAATTACCAGAACCCATCAGGCAAACTCTCCGCTCGCGACCTCAACAAAAACCTCAGCCCAAAATCCCAAGAACGAGCCAAGCAACTTATGCTCGAGTATGCCGGCTCTGAGCGGGGCCAAGGCGACACTGACCTCGAAAGCATCCCCTCAGAGCCCTCGTCCCCAGGTGGCAGTGAAGACTTCGACAATGCCTCCATCGATAGCTATTCAAGTAGATTTAGCTCGATAAGTAAAAAACCAAGTCTAATCCAAAAGCTAAAGCGATGGGGAAAGAGTAAAGATGATGGTAGTTTATTATCTTCGCCTGCTCGTTCATTTGGTGGCAATTCTCCATTGAGGACAAGTGTTAGCCAAAGATCGGTAAAGGGGCCGCTGGAATCTCTCATGCTTCGTAACGCCACGGATTATAGCGCGATCACAACTTTTGGGAAGGGTAACGAGAATGATTCGGGTGAGCTTATGGATGATATGAATCTTCCAAGACTTAAGACAAGGGTTGCTTCGAGTGATTCTTTGAATTCTGTGGCTTCTTCATTTCAACTCATGTCGAAGTCGGTCGAGGGAGTGGCTGAAGAGAAGTATCCGGCTTTTAAGGACAGGCACAAGCTAGCGCTGGAGCGAGAGAAGGCAATCAAGGAGAAAGCAAAGCAAGCTCGAGCTGAGAGGTTCGGCACTTATCTTTTAAATACGATCAAACATTTCATTTAATATATATGACGAGAAACACTTTCATCGAAAGAATATAACGAGAAACGTTACAATAATACAGGTTATGAATTTGTACATTTTGCCCAGAAGAATTTTCACGTAAGAGACTAAATTTTAACAAAAAGAAAGAAAGCTTATGTCATCAGGAACAAGACTGTGTTTCATGTTGCAAAAATTCTCTCACTTTCGCTCAATGCAGACACACAAATTGAATGCTATGGAAAAACATGCCCCATTCATCCCTGATCTTCTTATTAACTCTATCCATCTAGGTTCGGTTCTGATAGCGCAGTGAAGGTAGAAATACCAAGATCTGTTGCACTGCCACCTAAGCTTGCACAAATAAAAGAGAGGCCTGCAGTGATGGCTACTAGTGCTGCTACCTCCGGCGAATCTGGAAGCGGTGGCGATAATGGAAAGGTCGATACACAAGTTGTGAGCAAGATGAAACTAGCGGAAATTGAGAAGCGACCCCCAAGAGTGCCTAGGCCGCCACCTAGAGCATCTGATGATAATACGAGTGGAAATGATCCTAAAATTAATAATACCGCAGGTCCAAGAGGAATACCGCCTCCGCCTCCTGGCATGCCTCCACCGCCTCCACCACCAGGGGGTCCACCACGGCCGCCGCCACCTCCAGGGAGCCTTTCAAAAGGTTCGGGTGGTGGAAGTGGAGTTCATCGAGCACCCGAGTTGGTTGAGCTCTATCAATCTTTGATGAAACGTGATAGCTCAAAGAAAGATCCAACAACCTTGGCTTCTATAGCATCCGGTGCCATCGCCGATGCCAGGAGTAATATGATTGGGGAGATTGCGAATAAATCAACATTCATGTTAGCTGTGCGTAAAGAATTTATTTTCGCCTTTTGAACTCTATTGGCTTACGTCATTTGAAATTTACACATAGGAATCTGCCTCCTAAGTTGTGTTTTAATATTTGATTCAGGTTAAAGCTGATGTGGAGACTCAAGGTGATTTCGTCCAGTCATTAGCCGCAGAAGTCAGGGCGGCTTCTTTTACTAATATTGAAGACCTTGTTTCATTTGTGAATTGGTTGGATGAAGAACTCTCGTTTTTGGTAATCCTTTTAGCATTAGTTGTTACAAAGTTTTGATTTATTCTTTTCAGAATGGAACAATTGGTAGAATATTAATGTTCTTGATATTCCTTTGCTTTTGTTCAACAAGATTGACACTTTAAAATGGAACAATTGTTAAAATTTGTGTGTTCTTGATTTTCCTTTGCTTATTGTATCGGTTGATATTTTAACTTTTCTACTAAAAAAATTCCACCGATATAATTAACATATTTGTGAATCTCTACTCGTAAAGCTTATTATATGTGAAAAGTATTTGATTGAAGATTACGTATTGGGGTTTTTGTAGGTTGACGAGCGAGCTGTTCTTAAACATTTCGATTGGCCAGAAGGCAAGGCTGATGCTTTAAGAGAGGCAGCATTTGAATACCAAGATTTGATGAAGCTAGAGAAGAGAGTAACATCTTTTGTTGATGATCCACAACTTCCTTGCGAAGCTGCTCTGAAGAAGATGTACTCATTGCTTGAGAAGTTAGTGCTGCCGAGGAACACAGAGTTTTTAATTTATTGAAGTTTTGTCATTTATAGAATCTGTTGTCTTTTTAGTATTTTAATCTAATCTTAATTTTCAGGATGGAACAAAGTGTGTATGCACTCTTGCGTACACGTGATATGGCAATGTCTCGATATAGAGAGTTTGGAATCCCTGTTGATTGGTTGTCCGACTCAGGTGTAGTTGGCAAGGTATGTTAACTTTCTGGACATAAGTGGCCATATAATCAAGGCTAAATATCACCAAAATACCATGAACTATTAGCGTTTTTCCCGGATAGATAGCATAACCATAATTAATTGCAAAGAAAATACTATGGACTTGGCCAGTCGTAAATAAATACCACAAACTTGCAACATTTTTCAACTTAATATCTTCTGCAACCATATATGGAAGGCTAAATTAATAACAGCAAATGTCTTCCGCAACTATATATGGAAGGCTAAAAACAACAAATGGTATGAAATCGGAAAACGCTCAACGTATATGGTATTTATTTGCGACTGATCAAGTTCATCTATTTGCAACTGATCAAATTCATGGTATCTATTTGCAAATTAAAAAGTTACAATTCATTGCATTTTAGTTAAATTTAGCTTAAACTTATCTGATGGAAAACGTTGACATAATTTGATTCATATGCGACGACTTTTTTGAAATGACTTTTTGCATGAACAAGCATTACGATTATGGATTTCTTTTCTTATCTGCCGTTTTAGATCAAGCTGTCCTCTGTTCAACTTGCAAGAAAGTACATGAAAAGGGTCTCTTCAGAACTTGACGCCTTGAGCGGCACCGACAAAGAGCCAAACCGAGAATTCTTGCTCCTTCAAGGGGTGAGGTTTGCCTTCCGAGTTCATCAGGTAAAAGATTTACATTTTAATTCTCTCTTTTATATTTTTACTTTCACATGAGAAGGTTTTAAGCTAAAAGATTATCTTATAAACCGATGATTCAGTTTGCTGGAGGCTTTGATGCTGAGAGTATGCGGGCTTTTGAAGAACTGAGAAGTCGTGCAAATTCACATACACAATCGACAGCCGAACCTGAGAAAAATGAAGCATGAGCAATTCCTAATCTTATCAAACATCGTTATATTCAATCATTCGATTTTCCTGTCTATACAAGAGAAGCCATGCATCGGTTTATATTTATTTCCTCGCCATATTCATAGATATTATTTCCTTGTAAATTTACAAACGGGAAGGAGCCTAGCTTGAAAAAATTTAGAAACCATATACTGAATATACCCTTCTGTTTCTTTGAGTGAATTCATAGGAAGGAGAAACTGATCGTAGATATTTGCCATTGCATAGCTACATCTAATGATATCCGTGTCTTGATTAAGCAACAATTACTGCTCAAACTAATTATATTGGGGTTTTCTCTCTCTCTTAAGGATCTTAAATTTCTTTACTTTTTCTCTAGGAGCTGTAAATTTTGATGGAAGCAAGTTGCATATCTGTTGTGACTTTGTATGCCATGGCTCTTTCTTGAGTTTGCAGTTTTGTGTCAAGTCCTTTTCTTTGTTGGTTTGTGACTATATTCCAGCACTTTCCTCAACCATCTTCCATATTAATTTATATTTCTACTCCTCAATTTACAAATTTCCTCAATATCTTAGAATGCAAAATTTTAGATGATGCATCAATTTTTAACCAAGCTCTGAATTGAAATGCCCTTTTGCTTTCTTTCTTTTTAATGAAAAGGCCAAATTGCTATATATCAAAACAAATATAATTAAGTAGAGAAAATTACGAGATCAAAGATAATAATAGCTTAAGATCGAACTCATGAAAATGGAGATGATGCACTTCAATTTTGATCAATTAGTCCACTATCAAAATCCTCAACATCATGATATAGGTATCCTGATACAAGTACGGCAGATGATAAGAAAGTAATAAATTCGATCGATTTTATTAAAAAATAAATCATCTCATTTATACAGCTTGATGATGCTCGATATCGGTCGTCTTCTAGATCATGACACGTGGCAGATGGCATGTTCCAGAGCTCACAAGAAACGACCTACAGTGGCCGAACAGACCACTCCTTTGCCCGTCCTACAAACAAACGCTGGCTCGCCTTCGAGCCCCCTGCACAATTGGCCTCCTCGGCCTCCCAGCTCGTCTCCGAGCTCCCGCAGAACCAAAATACCTCGGCTCTCCCGCTCGTCCGCGAGCTCTCCCGCCGAGGTCATCTTCCTCGGTCTCATCGATCGACCAACAACACCGCTCACAGGTGCAACTGCCATCCCGCGAATCTCGCCATGCGCGAGATATCCGCCGGCCACATCTCACGTTCCACGTCATCACGACCCCTCATTAACAAGCCTATCTCGCCATTAATAGGAGATCCCGCTCATCACGCGGGCGTGACGTCGGGAGCGTAACGGCCGGCATGATTCTCGCGCCTGCCTTGCATGCTGCCACCGCTATATAAACCCCTTCTTCAGACGATTCAAGTAAGTCATTTTTACTCTACTAAGCCGTTACTCTGCTCGGATTTCCTCTCTAACTTGACCGTCGGAGGGTCCTCGGTGGTACAACCACCCCGGGACTTCCTTGCAGGTAGCTCGGCTCAAACAACCTCAAACCCATTGAGATCCACATGCTTCAGGAGCCTGTCTCCAGATCCAATCTCAGCCGTCCATCGCCGCCGTCAGCAGATTAACGGAAGGTAACATCCTGACGCGATCCGGGTCGCGTCAGCTGGCGCAGTCTGTGGGAAGACCTTGATTCCACAAAAGCAAAAGTTGATCTTCCAATCTCAATCTAATGACGAGCGATCATCACGATGATCCAAGCACTAGCCCCGCCTCCCCCTCAACGGAGGCGCGGACGAACCTCCTCCGCCAAATGCCATCAACGCCCTGCCGGCCGGATAGACCGACTTGCGTCCGTCGTGGAGGCACTCGTCCGCGTCCAAACGGCAGGGCAAGATCCCCAGGTCGCCGCTCCCCCACCTCGGGACTGGGACCACTACAGGGGGAGAGAAGACTTCGCTCGCGTCGGCACTGCCGACCACCGCCTCGCTACATCCTACGGCCGCAGGTCTCCCGGGCCTATATGTTCTGAGACCCGCTGGCGCCCCACAGTTCAACACCGAGATCCGTCGCCAGAGCGCCTCGCCCTGAGATCCTTCGCGCACCTGTCCCTCCTGAGGAGATGTCGGTCAGCTCGCCTGTTACCATGCATGACCGACACCCCCTCCCTCGACGGGGTCGCGCGGACAGGACTCGCCACGGTTGCTCGAAGACTACCTCGCCGGGGATCTAAGGAACCTCATTGAGAGGAACCGGGGCCGCGGCCAGACATAGGCCTCCAACAGCAGAGGCCAGGGATCAGAATGTGCCGAGTCATCGGGGTACCACGTTCGACTCGATGCCCTCGAGAAGAAGATCGAGGGTATGCATCGGGAAGGCCACCGATCGAGCGGCGGGGCTAAGTACGCCGCAGACTCGCTCACCAAACATTCACCGAGGAGCTGCTCGCTGTCCATGTATCCTTTCGCAACAAGCCCCCGAAGGTCTCCCTCTTCGACGGTAAATCTGACCCGAAGGACCATTTGGACGCGTTCACCGCGGGAATGAGCTTCCAAGATAACTCCGACGCCGCCCAATGCCGAGCTTTCCCGGCCACTCTCATCTGCGCCGGACGAGACTGGTTCTGAGGACTCGAGCCTCGCTCGATCTCAACTTTCGACGAGCTGGCCACTCAATTCCTCGGCCACTTCGTCGGGAACAGGCGGCAAAAACGCACAGTTGACCACCTCTTCACGATCAAGAGCGGGGACAAAGAGATGTTCAAAGCATACGTCACCCGTTTCTACAACGCCCTTCTTGAGGTCCCAGAGCACAGGGACGAGACGGTCATCACATCCCTGAGGTCTGGTCTTAGGCACAAGGAGTGGTTACGCTCCTTTGCATTAGCGTAACCCAAGACCATGGCCGAGGTAAAGGCCTGGACCGAGCGTGAGGTCCAGCTCGAGTCCGAGGTGAACACGAATCTCCCTCGTGCAGAGCAAGTCGACCAAAAGAAAATGGCAAGGGAAGAGAGAAGGGGACCTGAGCGGTCAAAGCCCTACCTCCCGAAGTTTCAGGACTACACCCCGCTCAACGTCTCCCAGACAGTGCTATTAGAGGAGGCTAAGGGCGAGGGGTTCTTCAAGCTCCCCCCGATCTTGCGAATGGCCTCAAAGCGAATCCGGGGCCCCTACTGCGGTTTCCACAGGTCGCTAGGCCACTCCACGGAGAGCTGTAAGCAGCTCCGGGACTACATCAAGGAGCTCATCCGTTCGGGACACCTCGCGGCGTACTTGAGGGACAAGCGAAAAACTAACTAGCACACTTTCGTAGGCAACACGATTGCACTGAGCACGTGCAACAAGCCTTTAAACCTCTAGGTGTCCCGAGTAGGAGGAGTGTTGTCTCCTGAGGGTTTTCAGTGGATTGCACCCACAAAATCCCATAATAAAAGGAAGATCATGAATATTACATTTAAAGAAAAGAATTGTAAAAGAAAGGCCTTGAAAATTAGGGTTTCCAACTAAGCTAGCTTTTCGGTTGTCATGAGCCCTATCTTAATAGTCATGAAAAGATGTTAGAAATCACGTCCTCCCTCAATAAAACGTCGTCTTTATTCTTCATTCCTATCTTTCTTTCAAACATCGATCATATAACCCTGCGTGTGTGTAAAAGACATCCCTATACCCGGAGAATTCAATTCAAGCTATCATACTCTTACCCATCAGCCTCAGTACTTTTTAATTAATGAATATTTAGATGAGATTGCTCACACACTTTCATGCGACCGTTAATACTTCTTGAGGTACTAACCGACCGATTACTCATGTGATTGCTTATTTGGTGTATTTTCCTCGTCTTGCACCACCTAAGGCTTAGCAGTGACTCCCAGACCAGTTGGCCTTAGGGCACTAGGTGAAGAGGCACCCTCGCTATATTTTTTATTGCTGCCTTGACGATAACAAAACCAGTGTCCATTTTTCTCACCATTTTATATTTTCTTCATTTTTTTATTTGCTTCATACTTTTGGCTTTAAGACAAGAGCATTTCAAGGTATCTTCTACTATCCCAGGCTTCAAGACGTGTGTAAGTGCGAATAGCAGGGTATCAACGTTCAAAATGTTTGGCTTCCAGAATATAAACTATTTTTCAGACTTATTTTTATCCTCAGATTAGTGACTTCTTTCATCTTACTAACTCTTGGGACAACGACTCATAACTACCTATTACTAGTTCGTATAAGAAAACTTCTAATTTTCTTGGTTTTCTTAAATTTTTCTAATCTCATGGATGTAATTTTTCACTATCTAATCTTTTATTATCTTATTTATGTACAAATTTTTTTTATATTTTTTTTAAATTTTTTAAATTTTTATAGGTTTTGAAATGTTTTGTGCTTATGCAAAGTATGATGCAAATGATGCAAAAATAAGCACAAACCTCCCCCAAACTTGTTTTCAACAGTGTCCTCACTGTTGCCATCTGCTAAATCTCAAAAAACCTGTAAGCTTGGGAGGAATTTATTAGTGGGGGCAAAATATTTAAGTGAAGAACCCCCCCAAACTTATTCTTGGCTCATCATTTTGTAAAAATTTTCTTTTCAAGAGCCAAAAAAATGCCCCCCAAACTTGAGTTATGCAATGTTAATCTTTTGAAAGTCACATGAGGAGGTCAAAAATCATTGGTCAATGCCAAGCTTTGCAAAGACCGAAGGTTAACACCAACCATTCAAAATTTTTATCAATGCAGTGCTCTGGTTGGTGAAAGAAGAAGTGGGGAAAGGGTAAGTGGTGGAATAGAATGTGGGTGCGTCTCATTTTGGAGAGACGATGCAGTGAATGTGATGGATTGCTCGCATTCTTTTTACAGCTCAAAAGAAGGGGTGGAGGTTCAATTTCATTGATTGGGAGATAATTCATCTCAACACCCGTGTCATTCAAAAATGCGAGTTCATCAGCGAAGATCTCCTCAAAAGTTCCATCTATACCCCGATGAATAATGTCATCACAAAGTGTGGGGTGATCTTCAGACTCTAAAAACAGTTCATAATCAGTGTTAATTGTTGACCCAGACATCTCGGTGGAAGAGTCCGTATGTGTTTGATACATAGTTGGGTCAAACAATAACGTATGAAAAGAGTCAAGATCGGTATCATGAGGATCATCAAATTCCCTGCTGTCGACATCCATTAAGTTGACAGAACAGACCTGAGCAGTAGGTTCGGAGGGTACATTTCCCAACTTGTAAATGTTCAGCTCAATCGACTTATTCCCGAAGGATAGGGTCATAGAACCATTACGACAGTTGATGATAGCATTGGAAGTGGCCAAAAAGGGGCGATCTAAAATCACTGGAATTTGATTCCGTGGGTTCGCTACAGGCTGTGTATCAATTACAATAAAGTCCACAGGGAATATAAATTCCCCGATTTTTATTAACACATCCTCCAGTTCACCCCTAGGTTTGGTGATTGATCGGTCAGCCATCTGGAGAGTGCAATGAGGTGGTTTCAACTCTCCGATCCCTAACTGCTCATAGACTGAGAAAGGAAGCAGATTAACACTTGCGCCAAGGTCAAGTAGAGCACGGTTAATGTGTTTTCCCCCGATAGAAATGGAAATAGTAGGATAGCCAGGATCCTTACGTTTCCTCGGTAATTGCTGGGGGAAAGCCGTGTCTACAGTCTTTGCTATGAATATCTTCTTGGGCACTTGTTTCTTCCTCTTTCTAGTGCACAAGTCTTTAAGAACTTTCGCATACGCGGGGACTTGTTGGATAGCATCTAGAAGAGGGATGTTTATGTTAACCTGTTTAAACATTTCAGTGATCTTCTCCATTTGTGGACTTGGTCTGTTTCCCCTTAACCGATTTGGGTAAGGAGCTTGAGCAATAAGGTCGGGGTCCAACATTGGAAAAGATCGTGTGGGTGGACCCGATCCCAGAATAGAAGTGAGGATCGTCCGTGGAGAACTAGAAGAGACGGACTGAGGTGGCGAGCCTTGTGGGAAACGAAGAATAGGCTCGCAAAAAGGTGGTAGGGTAGAAGAACTGGGGTCAGAATTAGAAGTAGAAGTGGAAGGAAAGGTCTCAGCCGGGGTATCATTGATAGATTTTTCAGTGTCATCAATCTCTTCCCCAACATGATTGTCAAGCACTCTTCCAGATCTCAACGTGGTGATTGCATTCACATGATGTGAATAGCCAGGATTGGGTAAGGGTTGAGCTGGAAATTTCCCTTTCTCTCTTGTACTCATTTTGGCTTTTAATCGTGCAATTTCTTCTTCCATCGATTTAATACTCTCGCTTTGAGACGCAAAGTTTTTCTCAATTTTATCGACAGAAGACTACATTTCAGCCGAAACTTGCATGATATTTGTTAAGACCAAATTCATGTATTGTGCAAATGAAGAGGATTCATCAGTTCCGGTCAACTGTAAAGGACTAGACAGTGCAGGTGTGTTGACCGGATATTGGAAGTTTTGTGCTTGGAAGGGGTGCTGACTCAATTGTGGTGGTTGCTGTTGTGGTGGAGGGACCCTTTAGAAATTGTGTTGCTTTGGAACCGTATTTTGATTTTGTGGTTGGTTCCAAGCAAAATTTGGGTGATTCCTCCAACCCTGATTATATGTGGAAGAAAATGGATCGTTTCTAGGTCTTTGAAATGCGGCATTGGTACGCTCGTGACCTTGAAACGGAGAATTTCGTGGGCATTCTTCCGTCAAGTGAGAAGGATCAGAACAGCATCCACATACAGTTTTGGAGAGTGACATTTAATTTAGGGCGGCAGCTAAAAATTTATTATCCATAGTCTCGAGTTTCTTGTGTATAGCTGAAATGTCAGCTCTAACTCCTATGGAAATATCATTGCCATCCCTAGACAATTGACTTACACCCTCCCACTGTAAAGATTTTTCAGCGAAATCTTCTAGAAATTTCCAGGCTTCCCCATCATCTTTGGTCATGAAGTTGCCTTGACACATGGATTCAAGGGTCTGTCTTGTGTTAGGATTAATGCCCTCATAAATGATTCTGCACAGTTCCTATCTAGGGATTCCGTGATGTGGACATTGGACTAACAGATCCTTGAAGTGTTCAAGACATTTTGAAAATGGCTCATTTGGAAGCTGGGTGAATTGATTTATTTCGCTACGGACTCGAGCTTTCTTATGATGTGGGTAGAATTTCTTAAGGAATGCTTTGACGAATTCTCCCTAATTTGAAATGGAATGTGCGGTAGTGTTATAAAGCCACTTCTCGGGTATATCGCACAAGGTAAATGGGAGAAGACGTAGACGCATAGCATCCATAGAAAGCTGTGAGGTACCCATCATTGCGCATACATTTTCAAATTTGGTGATAAAGGCATATGCGTCTTCAGTCTCGAGACCGTGAAATTTTGGTAGAAGGTTGATGTATTGGGGTTTAATTTCAAAATTTTCCCCGTTGGCTGGTGGAATGGAGAGACAGGTCGAAAGAGGACCTTGTGTAGGATAGCACCTCTCTTGGAGAGAGATGCGAGGTGGATTCTGCGCACCAACGGACGGCGGCTGAGTAGTGGAAAAGAAGTTCGATGGAGACGGATCCATCGATGTGGGTGTGGTGGTGGGCAAAGAAAAGGTAAATGTAGAAATACCGACTTTTGGGTCGATCAGGGGAAACGCGGACAAGACGGGCACTAGAATCCCGTGTCCAGCCTATTTTGCACTAAAAAGGGTTAGTACAAGTGGCAGCGTGATTTATAATTAGGGGAAATGAATGAATGAATGCAGTGTTTGTTTTGAAAATTGGACGGATTTTTGAAAAAATGATGCAAGCACAACAAATGCAACACACAAAACCCTAATTCTAGGGGTCACCTAGGTCAAATCTCTAGACCACTCCTAACTGCCAAAAGACAAGTCGCAGGATAAATCCTCCACTGCCTCTGTCTCTCCTGTGGCCAGGTAAGTGCCAGGTAAGTGGGAGGTTCTCCATTACGTAAGTAGTGGGCCTAATTAAGTAACCACTAGCCTTCGTCACACTTGCCTTAGACACCATAAAAGAAACGCGGATAAGCAATGAATTACCCACGGCCTTCTCTTGTCCTAAGTGAGCGCAACGGTCCTTAGAGTCATCTCTAGATATTTTTTAGTTAATGAGGGTAAATGCGGATGCAAATTTTGCGATTTTTGGGGCTTAGGAAAGGTAATGAACTTCCCACCTAATCTAGATTTGGTCTTTGCCTCTTAATGTCCGTATTAATTATGTAAACAACCACAAAACCAAAAACACGCACAATTTAATTTTTCTTTTTTGCTGCGCTGCGATTTTTGCAAAGAAACCTGCATAAAATGTTAATTGGAGCAGATTTAGGAGGAGATAAGAAAGTAAGAATTCACCTGAGAAAATTTTGTACAGAGAAGCCCTCAAAAAGCTATGGAAACGCGGTGGTAGCTAGGTTCGTGCCGCGGAATCGCGGTGGGATTGCTTGATCTCTGCACAAAAAATTTTGGTACTGTTCCTGTTCAGCTTCTAAGCTCTTTGGAAATGTCTGAAATTTTTTCCACAGCTCCAATAATTTCAGATTTCCTTGCAACAAATCACAACAACTCGTATTAGTGTTTGCGCGAATTTTGATCTAAAAATTATAATGGAATAAATCTTTCAATTCAAATTTCAATATAGAACGAATTAGCGCGCGATCCCCGGCAACGACGCCATTTGATTGAGTGTTTTCCGATTGTGTTAATCAAATGATCCCCGGCAACGGCGCCATTTGATTGATTCTTTTCGGGATGTGTCGGTATTTAGAAAATTGTAAAGAAATCACAACCAAAAATATTTGACCGCAATCAATACCGGTGTCGGATTGTAGCGCGTTAGTAAGTGTGGATCGTCCACAGGGATTGCGCGATTCGTTCGTATTTTGTTTTGTTTGAATCGAAACTTTAATAGAAAAGAAAAGCAAAAACGATTCAAGATTTATATCGATGAGTTTCAAGAATCAACTATTCTAATCAAGAATCAAGAAAGCGATAAACATCAAGAATCAAGAAGAATAGAATTCCAATCAATTTAGGTTTCAAGATTTGAAGTAAAGCTCGTAGGAATCGATTAGATTGTAGATGTGAAGAAGATTCGAAATGACGATTTCTTATCCATTAACAAATTGATGCTAAATCGATGTAGATTCATCGAGGATCATGGATCTTGTGAAGAATTAGGGTTCCTCATCTTATCCTTTGTCCTTTCGATGAATCACATTCACTATTTAGCTTCTAGGAAATCGAACGATCAATTTTTGATCTCTAGATCGTGCGAAAGGAATCAAGAACGCATACGCATCGATCTAGATCATCGATCATTCGATTTTCAAGAATTTACAATTGTTATAAGACTTAAGAAAACGTTTAAAGATTCGTCAACATCATCATTCTACAATCGTTTCGATTCCTCCACGAGCGGAGTTTTACTCAAGCATCATCACGAAGAATACATTCAAGAATTGAATACGAATCATAATGCTCGAATTGAAAATAAGCAAGTTTAAAGAATCTTCACCTTTATTATATCAACAATTAGTTACAACTCTCAAGAACTACAAGAGGAAGGAACTTTAATCGTCGAATCTAGCATCACTCGGCTCCTTGAGTCGTGGATCGACTTGGATCTCGTGCTCCGTTGAAGTCCGGCTTTGCTTCTAAAGGATCGTTGAAGACTTGCTTGGCTTGCACTCAAAGGATCTTGAATTTGAGTTCTTGATTTGGATTAGGGTTAGGGTTTTGAAGTGGTAGGAGTTGGGTTGAAGAACTAGAGAATGATTAGCTTTCAACTCTAAAGATTAGCCAACTTTTTTAACAACCCTTTCTAGTGAGCCTTGGGTCCCTTTTATAGCTTTCCAAAACCCTAGGTCTAGGATTTGGAATTTTGAATTTCCCTCCAAAAGTTTGTTGTAGGGAGAGGCTTCTAGAAGTAGTTAGTTAGGGCTTAGCTTCTACCCTAAGCTAGGAGGTTAGGGAGAAGGTTCTAGGCTCTTAATGTAGTTTAGGTGAAGCTTGTTGTGGAAGCTTAGAATGTTTAGTTTTAGAACCCAAGGCTTGCTGATCTGGCAGAAAGTTCAGGAGCTTTCTGGAAAATGTAGTGTCTTTCTGAAGTGTGGAAGCTGAAATAGGAGTTCTGGGCTGAAGCAGAAGGGATGACGTGGCATAGCCGCCGCAGAACCGCGGCGCAAGGCGGCTCCGGCCGCGGTTCCGCGGCCACTTGGCTGGTATAGGACTTCATACTTCATGTGTTGGCTTCTTCTGACTTCAGATGTACTTTATGATATGTTGAATCTCTGAATGCTTTTTAGATCATTGCCAGATTCCAATTCCTTGAGTTGGTGTATTTTTAGCAGCTCTGTTATGTAATTTTGATCGATCTCTTGGAATTTCCTGCACAGACTTCGAAACACAAGTTGCGATATGCAAGAATGATGCGATGCTAAGAAATACAGTCAATTTCCCTTATAGTGCCGGTTTTAAAGTCTAACACATGCAATCTGGTATTTTAGGGGTGTTTTGCTAATATGTGTAATATGAATACCGAACACTTCTAGATGAGTGCAAATGATAGGGAAATTGCCGGTTTAAAGATGCAGTATTTTCGACTGATCAAGGAGGCTATGGGCGAGGGGTTCTTCAAGCTCCCCCCGATCTCGCAAATGGCCTCAAAGCGAACCCGGGGCCCCTACTGCGGTTTCCACAGGTCGCTAGGCCACTCCACGGAGAGCTGTAAGCAGTTCCGGGACTACATCAAGGAGCTCATCCGTTCGGGACACCTCGCGGCGTACTTGAGGGACAAGCGGGAAGCTGACCGCGAGCAGGAGCAGCGTCCCCCTCCCGCCGAGCTGACTATCGGCCAAATCATGGTCGTGTCAGCAGAGGACACGTCTGGCACCCATGAAGCTCAGTACCCTATGCCGGGCATAGAGGCCAACAGATACCCGAGGGGCTCAAGCTGCATAAATAAGAACATCTACTAGCATGCATTTCTTTTTAAGGCAATGTAAACCTTTCTTGAGATCTTTTTGTTTATATAATAAAAAGGATCAATGAAACATTGCAAAAAGAAGAATCTTATTTATTCAAAAAAGGTACTATGGGCTCCTCAGCCATACATCGTCCAAAAAGAAAAATTACAATAGCGGGGGAAGGGGGTGCAGAGAACACTGCTCGTGATACTTTAAGCATATTTCCGCTAGTCGAGCCTTCGCGGCATCTAACCTCTGCCCTCGATGCCCCCTGCGAACGTTGGCATCGTGCCTCAATTGGTAGCACTCAAGGACGAGCGCCACCGAGCAATTTAGCCGACTCGCAGAGATCAGGCTGAAGCGCCTCAGAGACCTTAGCTTGCCAACGGCCTCGTCTTTCAGCTGTTTGGACAGGGGGTTGTAGAACCCCGACGATGCCCTCCAGATGGAGTACATCAGCAGCTGAAGTAGAGGGGAGCGCCGGGGGAGCAATCGGCCAAAATGATCCTCGATGCGGCATATCACCAACTGCACCGTATCCTTAGTACAGTACTGATCGTAGAGGTACACGCCCTCGAAGTTTATGATCTCGGGGATGGTGAAAGGGAAGTCCTCTATTCTTACGTTTTGGGTGCGAAGAAAGGAGTGATCAACGCTCTCTCCGCTTTATAGCCTGCTGCGCCCTCGAGAATCCAACAGTCGCCTGTTTCACCGACAACTGTACCGCCACGCGGCAAACCTCGAGCCTTTCTTGGCAAAATCAAAACGACGCGGCTCCGATGATTCGCTTCCCCCATGCGTTCGATACACGTGTTGCCCGTGACTGTCACTATTCCCCATACTTACACCGAGAAGGTCGGACAGAGCCTCACGAGAAGGCGGCCGAGCAGCTGCCCTGCTCGGTCATCCCTGGCCGGGGGCTCCCTACCACGCAACGCTAGGGATCAAAGCCCTCACCAAGAGGTAGCCGAGCGGCTACCATGCTCGGCTATCCCTGACTGGTAGCTCCTATACCCTATAACGCCAGGGATCAAAGCCCTCACCAAGAGGCAGCCGAGCGACTACCCTGCTCGGCTATCCCTGGCTGGTAGCTCCTTACCCCACAACGCCAGGGATCAAAGCCCTCGCCAAGAGGCAACTGAGCAGCTTCATTGCTCGGTCAATCCTTAGCAGGCCTCCCATGGCCCCTCCAGCGCTAAAGATCTAAGCCCTCACCAAGAGGCAGCTGAGCGGCTACCCTGCTCGGCTATCCCTGGCTGGTAGCTCCCCTGCCCCACAACGCCAAGGATCAAAGCCCTCACCAAGAGACAGCCGAGCGGCTACCCTGCTCGGCTATCCCTGGCTGGTATCTCCCTACCCCACAACGCCAGGGATCAAAGCCCTCACCAAGAGGCAACTGAGCAGCTTCACTGCTCAGTCAATCCTTAGCAGGCTTCCCATGTCCCATCCAGTGCTAAGGATCTAAGCCTTTACCAAGAGGCAGCCGAGCGCCTACCCTTCTCGACTATCCCTGGCTGGTAGCTCCCCTACCCCACAACGCCAGGGATCAAAGCCCTCACCAAAAGGCAGCCGAGCGGTTACCCTGCTCGGCTATCCCTGGCTGGTAGCTCCCTACCCTACAACGCCAGGGAACAAAGCCCTCGCCAAGAGGAAACTGAGCAGTTTCACTGCTTGGTCAATCCTTAGCAGACCTCCCATGACCCCTCCAGCGCTAAGGATCTAAGCCCTCAGGAAGAGGCAGCCGAGCGGCTACCCTGCTCGGCTATCCATGGCTGGTAGCTCCCCTACCCCACAACGCCAGGGATCTAAGCCCTCACCAAGAGACACCCGAGAGGCTACCCTGCTCGGCTATCCCTGGCTAGTAGCTCCCCTACCCCACAACGCCAGGGATCTAAGCCCTCACGAAGAGGCAGCCGAGCGGCTACCCTGCTCGGCTATCCCTGGCTGGTAGCTCCCTACCCCACAACGCCAGGGATCAAAGCCCTCGCCAAGAGGCATCTAAGAAGCTTCACTGCTCGATCAATCCTTAGCAGGCCTCCCATGGCCCCTCCAGCGCTAAGGATCTAAGCCCTCACGAAGAGGCAGCCGAGCGGCTATCCTGCTCGGCTATCCCTGGCTGGTAGCTCCCTACCCTACAACGCCAGGGATCAAAGCCCTCTCCAAGATGCAACTGAGCAGCTTCACTGCTCGGTCAATCCTTAGCAGGCCTCCTATGTCCCTTCCAGCGCTAAAGATCTAAGCCCTCACCAAGAGGTAGCCGAGCGGCTAACCTGCTCGGCTATCCCGGGCTGGTAGCTCCGCTACCCCACAACGCCAGGGATCTAAGCCCTCACGAAGAGGCAGCCGAGCGGCTACCTTGCTCGGCTATCTTTGGCTGGTAGCTCCCTACCCCACAATGCCAGGGATCAAATCCCTCGCCAAGAGGCAACTGAGCAGCTTCACTGCTCGGTCAATCCTTAGCAGGCCTCCCATGGCCCCTCTAGCGCTAAGGATCTAAGCCCTCACGAAGAGGAAGTCGAGCGGCTACCCTGCTCGGCTATCCCTGGCTGGTAGCTCCCCTACTCCACAATGCTAGGGATCAAAGCCCTCACCAAGAGGCTGCCGAGTGGCTACCCTGCTCGGCTATCCCTGGCTGGTAGCTCCCTACCCCACAACGCCAGGGATCAAAGCCCTCACCAAGAGGCAACTGAGCAGCTTCACTGCTCGGTCAATCCTTAGCAGGCCTCCCATGGCCCTTCCAGCGCTAAGGATCTAAGCTCTCACGAAGAGGCAGCTGAGTGGCTACCCTGCTCGGCTATCCCTGGCTGGTAGCTCCCTACCCCACAACGCCAGGGATCTAAGCTCTCACCAAGAGGCAGCCGAGCGGCTACCTTGCTCGGCTATCCTTGGCTGGTAGCTCCCTACCCTACAACGCCAGGGATCAAAGCCCTCGCCAAGAGGCATCGGGAAGCAACCCTGCTCGGCCATCCTTAAGGATCAAAGCCCTTGCCAAAAGGCACGGGGTAGCAACCCTGCTCGGCCATCCTTAGTAGGCCTCTTATGGCCCCTCCCGCGCTAAGGATAAAAAGCCCTCGAAAGAGGCAACCGGGCCCGCCCTTGCTCGGTTATCCCTGGCTGGTAACTCCCTACCCCAACACACCAGGGATCAAAGCCCTTGCCAAGAGGCATTAGGCAGTAACCCTGCCCGGCCCATCCTTAAGGATCAAAAGCCCTTGAAAGAGGCAACCGGGCCCGCCCTTGCTCGGTTATCCCTGGCTGGTAGTTCCCTACCCCAACACACCAGGGATCAAATCCCTCGCCAAGAGGCACCGGGCAACAACCCTGCTCATCCATCCTTTGTAGGCCCCTAACTGCCCCTCCCGCGCTAAGGATAAAAAGCCCTCGAAAGAGGCAACCGGGCCCGCCCTTGCTCGGTTATCCCTGGCTGGTAGCTCCCTACCCCAGCACATCAGGGATCAAAGCCCTCTCCAAGAGGAACCAAGCAGCTACCCTGCTTGGCCCCGTCCTTAGCATGCCTCTTCGAGCCTCCCACGCTAAGGAACATGACCTCACCACGAGGCATCCGGTTTGTCTATGTCTGAGCGATCTCCACCTCGACTTCGGGGCCATGGAAATACCGTCTTTGCACACTGGGCAAATGAACAGATTCAACTCGACGCATAATCGCTAGACGAAGAACCGACATAACACAAAGGCAGTACCGTGCAAATACAAGTGTTTACCGACAAAGGAAAATACGAGCACAAATACTATAAAAAGTTTTTATTCACAAAGCTAAAAGTCTTTACAAGGGTATTGTGGGCTCCCCAGCCTTATCAAATTACCCGGAGGCTTACAAAAAAGAGAGGAAGAAAAGCCAAAAAGTTCGAGTCGCAAGCCCCACCTAGACCTCGCATCCCTCATCACCGTCGGCAGGAGGCATGACCACCGAAAGTGGGACTCGAGCACAGAGCTCACCATCGGCAAACTCTAGAAACTGCTCCTTGACGGCATCAAGAGCTTTGTTCCATGTAATGGCGGAGGCCTCGCCGAGGTCGACGTAAAACTGGTCCGACCCCTTGTAACTGGTCACCGCCTTCCTAGCCCAAATCTTAGCAACCTCCGCTGCCTGAAGCGCCGCCTCGGCATCCCGCCCGCTGGCATCCCTCGCCCTCTTCATGGCTGCAAAGCGATCGGCCAGTTCCATCAACTGCGCCTCGATGACTTGGTGGGAGTCACTTAGACGATGATAGGACTCCTGGTACCTTGAGACGGCGAGTTCCGCGGCGGCCGATCGGGCTTCCAAGACAGCCATCCTCTCCCTCTCCAGACGCAGCTCAAGTCGCAGGTTTTCATCCTCTGAAGAAGACTCTCCCGCTGGCCTCGTAGCGTGGATAGCCCCCTCCCCTCCATGCTAGTGACAAGGGCGCAGCACTGAAGGACCTGACGGGAAACAGCAGAGAGACTTAGAGACACTCGGACTAAAGAAAGGGCGCTCAAAACGACACATGAGGGAGTACGTACCTGCACCGCCTCCTGAGCTATAGCCGCCATTTGGGCCTTCAGGGTCCCCCGTGGAATCTTGCACCCGACCGACTCTTCCATACCAGCAAGCAGGCCGGTAGCAACGGAAAAACCAGACGGGACAACGAAATGGACGTCCCCCTCCTGCACAGGAATCCCTCCAGGATTCTCCGATGATGGCGCACGAGAGACCGTCCTCTTCCTCTTAATAGGAACCCTGTCTTTGCCCTCTCCTGCATCCCTCGTCTGGGGCTCGGGAACCCGTGGACGCCTTTGGCCGCCGCCGGGACAATCATCGTGAGCTCGTGACGAGAAAGATGGCCCCGCCACCGGCACCACATTTGGTGCTGGGCTCGGGTCAGCCGGAGGCACGACCGCACGGCCGGCCCCCATCCGGGATTGAGCGCCGAGAGCACCAAGAGTCCTAGATCGATCCATTTGCCCTGCCAAAGGGTGAGGTAGAATCGAATCAGAAGCAGAAGAAAGAAAAGAAGACATCTAACCTGATGAAGTGAAGTCCTCGGAAACGCGGAGATCCGACCTAAAAAGGAGAGCGCCGAGCTAATAAGACCCAGAACGAGGAAAATATGAAGAGATATGGGCCCTGAAGTGGACCCACCTCTACTTATTGCTACTGGCGTTCTCATCCAACGGCGACAGTCATCTCCCGTTGAAACGGTTCAGTACACTCGACGGCCACGATCGCTCCACCTGTCGCATGCACATTGGCATATCCCCTCAGATGCCAGAGGTCTGCGGCTCATCGCGTCAGCTAACCAGCGCCCGACACATGGACTGTCGCTTCAGTAAACGTACACACGATCTGGCGCACCCTCTTTAATGCAGATCTCTCTCTCCTGATCTGCTGGCGTCATCCAGAAAATACAATAGATTGCCCGGGAACACACCCCGACGATATCTTAGAAAGGAGCTCACCTCGGGTGACCCGGGAGACCACTCTCGACCCGACCCGTCAGCTGGTCGGGACGAGAGTGGGGGGCTAATGATGATGCTCGATATCGTTCATCTCCCAGATCATGACACGTGGCAGATGGCGTGTCCCAGAGCTCATAAGAAAGGACCTATAGTGGTCGACCAGACCACTCCTTTGCTCGTCCTACAAACAAACGCTGGCTCGCCTCCGAGCCCCCTGCACAATCGGCCTCCTCGGCCTCCCAGCTCGTCTTCGGGCTCCCGCAGAACCAAGAAACCCCGGCTCTCCCGCTCGTCCGTGAGCTCTCCCGCTGAGGTCATCTTCCTCGGTCTCATCGATCGACCAACAACACCACTCACAGGCGCAACTGCCATCCCACGAATCTCGCCATGCGTGGGATATCCGCCGGCCACATCTCACGTTCCACGTCATCACAATCCCCCATTAACGAGCCTGTCTCGCCATTAATGGGAGATCCCGCTCATCACGCGGGCGTGACGTCGGGAGCGTAATGTCCGGCGTGATTCTCGCGCCTGCCTTGCCTGCTGCCACTGGTATATAAACCCCTTCTTCAGACGATTCAAGTAAGCCATTTTTACTTTACTAAGCCGTTACTCTGCTCGGATTTCCTCTCTAACTTGACCGTTGGAGGGTCCTCGGTGGTACAACCACCCCGGGACTTCCTTGCAGGTAGCTCGGCGCAAACAACCTCAAACCTATTGAGACCCACACGCTTCAGGAGCCAGCCTCCAGATCCAATCTCAGTCGTCCATCGCCGCCGTCAGCAGATCAACGGAAGGTAACATCCTGACGCAATCCGGGTCGCGTCACAACTGATAACTAATAATTCTAACTATCTGACACGCTAATCATAATCTCAACAACATAAATCAGATCTTATCTGATTTATGATAACCATAGTATTTAATACGGTTATATTCAAATATTTCATAATCTAACAGCCTCCCTCACACTCACAGTGGATAACCAAGAGTTTGGATAATATCTTGAACTAAATATGCAACTTGTAGAATGACAGAGAAGAATAACAGATCTAAAGGAGTATGACGGACTAACACCTTTTGGTCTCTTTCACGGATTGCAAGGTGGGTCGAATAAGTCGTCGTCTCTTTCACTGGAAATACTAAAGGAAGAAGATCATGCTATTAGATGACATCATAATAAAATAATAGGCTTGGACGGAACAAGATCATGCTGTTAGAGTTATAGGCGCTTGGACTTAATATTGATGGAGGCGACTGCTTATTGTTAAACCGAGAGAACTCATTTCTGAATTAGATATTATTGATGTAACTTTATTTATTTTGGAATACTCAACTAAAAATATAAATGAAGATAACTTTTGGATCGAGTCTAAGAAAACAATAAACTCGATCAATTTTATTACAAGATAAATCATTTCAATTATACACTTCATAATATAACTAACCAATAACTGATAATCCTAACAATATAATACGCTAATCATAATCTCAACAATATAAATCAGTTCTTATATGATTTATGATAACCATAATATATAATACAGTTATATTCAAATATCTCATAATCTAACGGAAGATAACATCCCCAAGGACAATCATTTTAGGCCTACATTGAGACCACTTACAATTCTTTAGTTCTATTTTTTTCCAAGCATGATGTTATGTAGATTAAGGATCTATTGTAAAGATCGCCGACGTGTTATTGATACTTAGACAATTCAACTACAGAATTGGCATTCAAAAAATAAATGCTTATGGTTCTCGGATTAAGCTTTGCAAATGTCAACAGTAAGGCCTTGTTTGGATATAGAGTTAGGAAATATGTGGTTTATTTTTAAGTGGAGGCAGAGAGGATGCAAAATGTGGTTTGTAATCCCCAAACTCCAAAAAATGGAATTTTGGAAACTTTGGCTAGATTGGAGTTGAGTTAACTGTAATTATCTTAAGTTTTGAGCTGAGATAACTGTACTTATCTCAACTCCAAAATGATCCCCAAATAAGGTTTAGTTAGCATTTTGGAGTTTAGCTTTCTAAACTTCATGAAACTCCAGTTTACTAAAGTAAACTGTGTTCCCAACTCAGCACACATGGATTCTTGAAAATCTTTTCTCTTAAAATATTTTAACTTTATGAAAAAAAATTCACTTTTCTTAAAATATTAATAAATATTTAGCTATAAAAAATATGATTTTATTTTATATTTTAGAGATTTAAAATAAAATTAAAATAATTTAGTTAAGGTTCAAACACACGATTTTAAGTTTGGAACTTTTGTGTTGAAACCAACTCAACACACATGGATTCTTGAAACAAGAATATTCTTTTAAAGATATAAATTTCAATAACAGAGCGTAAACGAGGATTTTCATAGAATACCTCTAAATACAAAAGTAACTGTACAAAAATAGTATTATAAAAATAGTGGTTGTTACATTCCACCCTCAAAATAATTTCATTCTCGAAATTACACGAGGAGACGGTCACAACTGGGCAAGGAATTGGTAACGCCAATGTGATCACTTGTTGTATTGGCACCCCATTAGTCATTGTTCTAATAGATCGTGATACAACAATAGAAAATCAAAGAGTTTCGAAAGCAAGAAGTTAGATGATAGCTTGTGTTTTGGTTTTTAAAAGAAGATTGGTTTCAAGAATGTTTACAAATGATATCTTAGAAGAATGCAAGGAAGAATAATGGTCTAAGAAATGCAAACAATAAAGTAACTTGACTGGAATCCTAGAGCACTCCCGGATATGAATGTCTGGAGATTGGGAATTTCATATACTACCTTCGATGAAAGTCGAGGATGGCGTAGACCATAATAAAACGGACTAGGGAGATATGTAAACAACAGATTCTTCCTAATAGAATAGTGCAAAAGCTGGAGTGTAGGATGTAAAAGATAGCCTAAGAGAGACAAGAAGGAACAAGCATGAATTTTAGGAATTCAAGAAGTCGAGAAGTGAATTTCAAGAAAATTGAAAGAAGGAGTTGAGATGGATCGAACGAATGGGATTTAAGAAAACAAAAAGGAATAAAAAGATTACAAGATGAGATCCAGATGGAGATGAAGGGTTCGCACTTCTGTTTCCTTTTTGTCGAGACGCGATCGTCAGGAAAGTAAAGAAAGATTCAATGGAATATGATTCGAGAATGAAATCATAGTGCAATCGTTACAGTCTTCCTTAAAAAGAATTTCGTCTCTGAAATTCTTTCAAGGAGTATGTTATAACATGGCAAAGAAACATAATTTTTCTAATCATACAGTACACTGTCTCGAGATTGTCTCGAGATATTTAAGGAAGGAACCAACAGATATTCAAGAAACCAAAAATTACAAGATTGTCTCGAAATATGATCTTTAAGAAAGTTAAAATTGAAGTTCAAGATGGATTCAAAGGATGGTATGTGATTCAAAGGAAAAGCTAAATGCTATTGAATTTTTAAATTCTTATATTATTTGCTTTAAATGGACATGCACAATCGACCTGCCATTAAAACTTGTCACACCCCACTTTTCAAAAGACGGAAAGCGAGAGCAGACGAGACCCGCAACGTATTCACACCAGGAAGCACTCCTTCCTGACATGAAAACGGTAAGCGTCTGCATAAACAGTAAAAGGAAATTATAGTACAAGAATTTAAAACATTTAAAGTATCTAACAATATTTATTTACAACTTCAACAAAAAGAGTCCAAATTAGGACATAATAGTCTGATGTTAGTGAATGGTTCCCTAATGCTCTCAGCTATCGCGGAAGCGAATTACATGACAAAATTTTTAAGAGAGCACGAGGAAACCACGGCGTTAGAACCGTCCAAACACTAAACTAGTAAACTAAAAGTACAAGGTTGAACGATTACAACATTTTTCGCGTGTCCACCCAATCGTGGAAGACCCCTCCAAGCTACATAGGCCGTCGGGAATGTGCTTAAGAGGCAACCGCCCTTGCCGAAGACGATCCATCCGAGAAAACTGATCCAAACTTCAGCCTCATCTAGTGAAGCAAGCTAAAGATCATAATTCTCTAGGTTGTGATGTTTAGGGATGTAGGAATATTTCCATTAACATTTTTCTCTCTAAATCATAGCTCAAGAGAGCTAGCATGAAGGAGGAAGAAGATGGTGAGGTAAGGAAAAGAGAGAGAATGCAACCATGAGAATGAGAGGGTATTTTCCAACTATGGAAAATAATATCATACCAATTTCCAAATAAACAATGAAGTCCATCCCTCTCTCCCATCCCTCCTTTACATTTCACCCATCCACCTCATTTCTCTTTTTCTAAAAAGAAAAAGACCACAAATGAGGTGTTCTCCTTCTAGAAATATTTCGTATAAATACTGAATACAATCACGGTATATGTTTTAAATATATATACACATATCCGTATAAAAATACGAATAGCCAAAGAGAGAGAGAAAATGAACAGTGAACATAATACTAGAATATATATATCAAAATATATATGTAAATTATTAAATCAATACTTGATTTAATAATCCGGTTTAATCCTAAGCCGACTAGTATCATCAGTCGTCCGATTAAAATTCGTGTAGCCAGTACACATATTTAATCGGACCTTTACACGTATTAATATACGATATCTATATCATATCGTCTGAACCAGGAAAACTCTCTGTGTGAGAGTCTAAAGACTCGATAATAAACTGGCAGTGAGTTACTGGATAAATCCATAACCATAAGTACGTCGGCGGTACTAGCTGTATGTAACGGCTATCCAGATATATGTCGAAAGGAAGGTCGACAATCAAATCCGTCCATACCCTATTGATCCTGTAAGTGACAATCTCCATATAGTCCAGTTTCTTCATCTGAAAGTATTTCATACTGGGTTTAGGAATAGATAATGTCAGACCCCTAATAACCCGGTAAGTTATGCCGGTGTCAAGCCCATTACCCACCGAGAAACTACTGATCTCCCATCAGTAAATCTCATCCATCTTGGCCAAGGATTTATGGTGATAGCCAACCGAACACAGCGCGACATCGACTCCCTATACCAGGAGAGACGAATCCCTGACGATCGCTCACTGCCTCCATATGGCTCGGGACTGTACCCAACTAAAATCTGTTTGCATGACTCCTTTAAGCCGTGGTGGGGCCGTAATAAAAGTACAGTGGGAACTCACACAAGATAAATGACGATATCAGGTTAAAAGACTACCATGTATTCATGTCACCTGAAAATTGCTATCTGACGATAGGTATAATATCATCTAGAAGTTCTCGGTGGGTTTGTCCAGTGTACCCACTTTCGGTGGGCACCTGTATACTATCTTAGGTGCCAAAACACCAATGGCTTGTGAGACCGGCCACTGCCCCTCGTTGGAGTCTAGAAATGTATACACCAGTTTACCCCAGAATATCGATGCCCAGTCTCGATACTCCCTCGACTAGGGACATTTAAGGATGTGCTTATGGGCTACCCAGCTCCCACGTATATGATCGCCATCATAATGTTGGCAGTCAAGAATCCTACGAGCTTTATCATTATGTATTTGCGACACGTAATTGTTAGCGATATATGTCCTAGAGGCCATTATTGTATAGTACCAGATTGTATATTATATTTTGGAAGCTTGGGATATATACAGATATATAACAGTCTTGCTCAATATGATAGTATGCTATCTGATTTGAGTCTATCTTAACATGTGTAAATGTTTCTTTTAATATATCGCTAATACATGTTGATAGAGCCCTTATGATTTTTGCTTGACTACCAGCGTTGTGATGGCAATCACACTAGTAGGGGCTGGGAAGTCTATAAGCACATCCTTAAACTTATCCCTAGTCGTAGGATTATCGAGACTATGCATCGATACTCCAGAGTAGACTAGTGTATACGCTTCTTATCCCCGTCAGAGGAGATGGCCTGTCCCGCAGCCATTGGTATACGGTACCAAAGATAGTATACATGTGCTCATTGGGTTATGTGTTACACTGGACGAACTCGCTGGAAACTGTTGGTTGGTATTATACCTATCGTCGGATAGCAGTTCTCCGGTGACATGAGTACGTGTTAGTCTGCTGACTTGATATCACTATTCGTCTCGAGTGTGTTCCCACTGTATTTATATTACTATCCTACCATGCCTCTAATGAGTCGTGCAAACAGGTAATAGTTGGGTGCAGTCCCGAAGCACTTGGTGGCAGTAGAGGATAAAAGAGATTCGTCTCTCCCGATATTGGGAGTTGATATCGCGCTGTATACGGTTGACCAATACTAAATGTCCCTGACCAGGGCAAGTGAGATTTACTGGTAGGTATACTGGTAGTTTCTCAGATTGTATTGGGTTCCACACCGACACGACTTGTCGTGCTATAATGGTTCTGACGTTTATTATCCCCTAGGCCCGATATGTGATACTCTTAGACGAACAGACCGGACTGTACGAAGAATGCCACCTATAGGCTCAATAGGGTTTTCGGAAGAGTTATCGTGTCGATCTTCCCTTCGACAGATACCTGGGTAGCTGTTACGTACAGTTAGTGCCACTGACGTGCTTGTGGTTAAACCCACTGTCAGCGTATTGTCGAGTCTTTAGAGTCCCACACAGAGGGTTTCCCGGTTCAGGCGAAATGGTGTAGTTTGCGTATAATATTGCGCTCGGGTGTTCCATTGAACACGTGTATTTATACACGTGCTTTAATCGGAAGGTTTAGTAGTACTAGCAGATTTGAAAGACCACCAGTTTTGATACTAGTATTATATTGCTCTCTTTTGGGTATTTGTATTTTAACACGAATACAGTATTTATACGAATATGCGTATTTGTATAAATATGGGTATTTATGCTTTGATACAAATACATGTATTTCTTTTAAATATGAATACACATATTTTGTATTTTCGGTACATATACGGTATTCGTATTTTGGTAGAAATACGGTATACGTATTTATTATAAATACGGGTTTAGGTATACTTATTTATATACAGGCATTTATATTTATAAGTGTATGTGTATGTATACTTAGTGAGGTGGCCACACACACACACACTCTCTCTCTCTCTCTCTTTCTCTCTCTCTCTTTCTTCATAGTTGAATTTAGAAGTTTGTGGGCTTATGACTCACCTTAGTGAGTCACTAATTTACCCACCTCTTTGATTCTAGCATGAAAATATAAGTGAGTGAGTGTGTGAGATTTTTTGGGATGAGAGTTTATCTTGTGAGAGATATTTTCTCTAGTAGCCATCTCCTTCTTCTTCCTCATTTTCTCTTCTTGAGTTTTGAGGATTAAAAGAGAGCATCTTGTTTCACAAACTACACCCTCCTAAGTATTTTGTTCTAGCAAGACTCGATTTTTAGCTGTTTCGGTTGAAACTACCACGTGAATCGACATCCTCAAATGGATCGTCTCTGACGTGGATGATCTTCTTCGAGAGCTTGTTCCATCAACCCAAAGAGCTTGAAGAGTCAACCTTTCAAGACCTAAAGGATCGTCTACAAAGGTTGCGGTACTAACTCAGTAGTTAAAACTCTAGTTAGTTAAGTTTAGTTTAGTGTTTGGGATTGTATTCTAGGGTTTAAAGTGTATTGTGCTCAAGATTTTAAAGTTTTTGATTCTGCATAGCCGTAGTAGTCACGGCAAGGAGCACCTTATATTTACACTGGTATCAGAGCCTACCCAAACACTTAACTAATTGTTTAGATGAAATTTAGAGTTTTGAAACCGAAATAACTCTGTATCGGTAAATCCGAAATCCAGGTTTCTGTCGATTTTTTGAGCCTTTAATTTTTTTAAAACAATTGCAGAGTGCTCTTTATATTGTAATTAGAACACCAGAGAAAAAAGAGACACTCGGTCAAAAGAAAAACCGCCAGGAATGAAGGAATCCCTGCCATGGGCGGTTTTTTGGTGGGCTTTGGTCTTATGCTTCTTGTGGTGTTTTCTATTCTTGGATTTAGGATTTATGATATTGTTTGATTTTGCCCAGATTTTATCTAGTGTTACCTTTATGCTTGGGCAATACGGAGTATTTCTAAGTCAAAATTTTAGCATCGTTTATTCGCTTTATGTTCGTATATGTGTTTCTAAATGTCGACTAATCGCTATACGTCGATTAGTAGGGGTTGCGCATATCTAGTATCTTGTTATTGCGGTTTATGGATATGAAGTATTGGATCGTTGTGATTGAATAGCCAGAGGGATGTGAGAAGAGTGCTCTTTTCTTTCATTCATATAATTTATAAATTGATGTAATATTCTTTTGCGGAGCAGATCCGGGTTGAGGTTGTAGTCACTGTTGTATTATTCATTTACTTTTTTTGCACCTAGGATAGACACAAGGTGGGGTGCACAAACTACTGGGTTCTTGAAGTGCCGAGTGGCCTACTCATTTCATTAAGAGAGGTTGCTTCACTTCGGGGATTTGGTGGGTAGTTTGCCACAACCGTAGGGGTATAGGGTGAGGGTTTGGCTATTCATCATGACCGTAAAATCCGTTTTTCGTTCTAGGCTAAAATGAAATACGGAAATTCTAGTATATCCAATATATTCATCTGTGTTGCTTGTGCTGTGATCTGTGATCTGGAATGACTATTATTGCGTGAGACAAATGGCTATACATATAGATTATAAATAATAAAATTTGCTTATGTTTTGCACCCGCACTAGTTCAGCCCCCGCTCTGCTGTTAGTTAAGTAACCTAACGGTGCATGACGGGCCCCGTGGTGAATGCTGATGGCATAAGCGTGCGTTCTATTCTCGTTTCTTTTTGCAATGATAGGGTTAAATGATGGGACCACATTAATTCTGATTAGTGCAAAGAAAACAAACCAAAAGACTAAATCGTTGGAACAATTTAAAAACCACTCAGTTTTCTTTAATAAGAATTTTTAAATACGGAGCCTAATCCATTCCTTTTAAAAGCTATCAGGATCCTTCGACTATATCAAGTTCATTACATTCACGGTTTTCGCAAAAACCAGTCGTAGCTCTCCGTCATTTCAGATGGGTATTCACTAGTATTCAAGCTATGTATTTTGACCTTCGCCAAGGCATAATGATCGGTAGTTATTGGGTATTCATCTGTAGCATAGATAGATACGTTAATCTGGGACATGCGTACAACTATTTTGGCCTTCGTTAAGGGTTTGTACGAATGGGTATAGATTAACCTAGACAATGACGGGTAGAACTTGACTTGCATCTTATGATATTTTGACCTTCGTTAAGGTCACAAGTGCCTGGGGCAAAAATCCACATCGGGAGTTTCAAAGGGAAAGGAAACTTACTAGTTTTGCATACCATATGGAGTGTAATGATTTTGGTAGGATCCTTTCGAATTTATCACACAATGATAGTTGGATCTCGATCGCCCCGTGAGTATTATTACTCCTCCGAAGAGTTTTTCATTTTACAATCAATGCTATAAACCAAGTAGCTGTTTAGAACGGTGTTAGCAAAGCTACGCCTCCAGGAAAAAGTGATTATTTAATTAAGGAACTTCGCGAAAGCGTTGTAAAACCTCCCTCAAAGTACCGACACTAGCCTGGCCGAAAGATTAAAGCAAGAATTATAGGGTGCAATTAATCCTGACTAATTTTTCTTTTATGGTTTGAAGGAGGATTCGAGAAAACAGTGGGAGCTATCCTGTTTAGATAAACTAATAATCAATCTAAACTTACAAGAGTATCATGCCGAGTGTTTCTTCTCTCTCTCCTAATTGCGGCGACCAAGATGACCGGGCTTAAGTTACTATTAGATAAAAATATATTGACGGGGCCAAACTATAAAGATTGGCTAAGGAATGCCCAGATGGCCTTTACTTATGACAAGCTGGGATACCTCTACCTCTTTACTACTAAAGACCCCGCCGTCCCAGATCCAGATTCCACCGTCGCGGATATTGAGATCCGTAAGACATAGGAAATAGACAGTACGACAGCCAAGTGCCTCGTGCCCGCCTCTATGGATAATGAACACCATAGGCGACATGAGAATATAGACCTTGCTTCCATATTCCTCCATACCAAATATTTATATGGAAAGAGATCTCGTATTGCAAGATACGAGATCTCGAAAAAATTGTTTCAGGCGAGATTGGCTATCGAGTCATCTGTAGGGGACCACGTCCTTAAGATGATCAGTTTTATTGAAGAGCTCGCGGACCTTAGGACCACGTTGGAGAATGAGTTATATACGGACTTGATTCTACAGTCCCTCCCCTCTACCTATGCCCAGTTTATATTGAATTTCAATATACAAGATAAAGAAGTTACACTTTCAGTACTCCTTAACATATTGAGAAGTGCAAAGAGCACCCTGAAGAAATCCAGAAAGACACCCACTCTACTTGTTGGGGAACCTTCTTCCTCTATATCCAAAGCAAAAGCCAAGGTGTAACAACTCCAATTTCAATGTACAGATTTTTTTTTAAGTTAATGTACAAATGGAGTATTTGAAATCCCGTGTATGCTATAAGTATCTGTTTTACTTTTGAACAACAAGAAAACACTTGTAGCTCATTGGTAAAACCTTGCATTGCTGAGACATAGCATCTGTGTTCAAATCCCATCAGCCACATTATCTTTTTATTTTATTTTCTTTTAATCTTTTAGAAGCTCAAGGGTTTGCACGTGCACAACACGTAAAATGAAAAGTCACAGATTATTTAAACATGTGCACGAGGGTATACAAAGCGACGGGGACACGTGGCGATGAACCAAGCCCATTCCACCGGCTTTGGGCCGGCGAAATCATCAAAAAGACCGGTACCACCGCCCCCCATCGGGAATGGTCTAAATTTTTGCTCCCTGCACCCTTTGGCCTACCCCACTTCTCCTAGGCTGTTTATTTTCTCTGCAATTATCCAGAGAACAATAAAACACCAATAAATCCAAATTTTAATGAAAATTTTAAATGCATTCTTTAACACACCAAAACCTAATTTTTCCTATAAATACTACACCATATTGCACACCCTCACTTAGAAATCCCTGCCAAAACTCTTAAGAATTCCTAAGTCCCTTTAGTGTACAAGTGGAGTTAGCGAAGGGTGAAATTCCGACGATGATCCGAGGAGATTCCGGTGATGAAACGTTGCCCCGAAGCATTCCGTAGCTTCCTCTCCCTCTTCTCTTGATCCTAAGCCAGTAAGTTCCTTCTTCCCCTCTCTTATTCTATTCTAAAACGTTTCTATTTCAAAACTCGTCGAAAGCGGAGTTAATCCGACTTCCGATTTCTTTTTCTTTAAAAATACAACTTTTCTTAATAACAAACCTACAAAATGTTAATATATTGTTTATTAATCATTAATAAAGATAATAGAACAAGTTTGACATCAAAATAATAATTATAGCAAGTTCTATTTCACTTTTACATTAAAATACCCTTATGTTTAGATTTGACATTTGCTTATTGTTTTTAACCCTATTACCTCAGAAAACTCACGAGGTAATGACCCACCTCATCACAATACACATTTCTTCATATAACATGATGGAAATTTGGGAACATAGTTATGGGATAATACGATATTTCAAATAAATACTATCAACTTGTAAAACCATTTCTTTAAAAACGATGTTAAACAATTCCTTGCAATTACGTCTCTATAACTCACTTTTGGGGAACCACATTTCGGAATGTTGCGGATTATCGCACGCCCTCGGGTCTAGTAGAGCGGAATTCAGACCTCCGCAAGGAGCATTCGAATTCCGATGGAATTTCTAATACCATTTTTAAGAAACCGAGATTTCTAAAAAAATAAATTAAAAATTATTTATTTATATATATATATATATATATATATGTATGTATGTATTATCAAAATATCTATTTTAAATATATTATACAATATTCCAATTTTTCTAAATCAAAGGAATTACCATTACATGAAACTACAATCCAAATACAAAACAATTCCAATATTTCAATAAAATACCATATACTATGAAAACTAGGTTATACTCATTAGAAATTTTACATTTATAAAATATACATATATGAAAACCCTAAAGACGATAACTAAATACTTGAGGTGTATTTTGAAAGTACATCAAAATTATTTTTACATAAAACCCTCTCAAGTTATATAAATTTACAATAAGGATCCTAGTAAATATAGGTTTAAGCAGGACTTCTCTTAAGCCTCAGGGAGCCGAAGAATATGGGTGCTTGCATATCTAAGGTAGATAACCTAAATAACGGTGTTATCAACACGGTAATTGTCTTTGAAAAAGACACAAATCCTGCCGTCCATGTGCAGCAGTTACCGATAATATCAAAAACTAATTCAGGACTTCAACTTCTTTTCAATTTCTCCGACTCAGACTGAGTCTCAATCTAATCAATCTGATTTGAATATGAATCAAGTATAAAACTACAATTCAAACATGAATCCGTCTATTCAATCTATATCAATCTATATTGACTGAACCGAACCATGGATATATTCCATCTACATGTTCATCCATTATATCCGTTCTATTTACTGATATCATGGTTTCGGCAAGTCATCCATATATAATTTATAATACAAGACAGTACTATACAATCAATACAATCAATACAATAAATACATCGCGGGGTTTATAAGAGGTAGATTGGTACGGAAGGTGTTAAAAGTGGCACGAGACTGTAACCATAATACACCTAACCTGAATATCCATTGCCGCTGTATCGTGGCTGAACGATTCCTTGTGCTCCGTATACCTTAGTCGCCGGAATAGTGGGACTCCTCTCATATACACTGACATTCTCTGTACCAAACTACAAACAACAGCGTTAACAATATAATAAAATATTAAAAAATATATTCTCTTTCTGTCTATTCTATCTCTACTCATCTTTGGGACTTATTGAGCGATTGTTCGCTGACGACATTCCGTTTTTTCTTTTTTTGGAATGTTGTCAGGTGGATCGGACTCACTGGATATCGAGCCCAGCACCGAGGACTTGGAACATGTTTACCGCCGAAAGCCGGGAAGACAAACTTCTTGCCTGAATTTGTGGGCAGATGCTATTTGGGTTTATCCGTCCATCTCTCCGAAGATGCCAAGTTGATTTATGGTACCGTGTATCGGAGGTCTGGACGGATGTGGCCGTTGTACCAGATTTCGTCAGATTCCCCCTTATTTGTGAGGATTTTTGATTATGGGGACGCTCTTCCCTGCAGGCGCAAGCCTCTGCAGTTAATTACGTTACCGCGTAGCGATAACCACTTTCTCCTGCTCCAGAAAGTCACTTCGTATTGTGTGTGTTGTTTTATTTTTGGTTGCCCGTGGATTATATACGGAGACTAATTTGTATTATCACCCGTAGGGTGTGGATTAGTCCAAATCCGTATATTCTTAAATTTGGGTTTGATTTGGTTTAAGGATCGTTAATCTCATTTGAGATTAAGATCAACTTAAACATTTGTTAAGGATACGTTAGTCTAATTTTAGACCAAGATCTACTCAACGGGATTTTGGGATCATTCAGATCCAACAAAAGAGCATTTGGGCTCGATTGTTTTAGTTTAAGGACTTTGCAGTCCATAGCCGTTTGGGAGTGTGCCAAAGAGTTGTTGGTCATCGGGACCCGCCACCTCTCTGAAGACTGTTCCCGCCAAAAATTTCTGCGCAAAAGAGTCCAAGGTATCAAATGGCAGCGATACGCTTAAGAAAATGCGAACCAGTATATTCCGGCATGTATTTTGATAAACTCCCCAATGAGAAACTGTTAAATTATGATGGTATTGAAAGCATCTCGAAAAAATCTTCGATTTGATATATTATGGGCCTCATAATTTATCCGGGATCAAAAGTTATGAGCAAATGTCTATGCACATGTGATCTAAGGAAGAAGATGCGAACCAGTATTTTCCGAGCTGTATTTTGACAAACTCCGAAACGAAAAACAGCTAAATTCTGATGATATTGAAAGTATCTCAAAAAGACCTTCTATTTGATATATTATGGGCCTCATAATTCATCCGAGATCAAAAGTTATGAGCAAATGTGTTATACACGTGTAATCTAAAGTAATGCTCTACTACATGGGGAATGCATTTTTTAGTCCCACATCGGGAAAAGGAGAGATGACTTCTCTACCACTCCCATATAAATAAGAGGGGATACCTCTTAGAAAGGTAGAGTTAAATCCTCAAAGGATTCAATACTCATTGAGCTTAGTTCTCCAAAGGAGCTTAGTTCTCCAAGATAGGAGCATGCTCCTCCATAATGCGCATATGCGCAAGCGCCATGTGCGCTACGTGCAACGCACGTGTGCCCGCCATGCGGCACTACGTGCAACGCACGTGCGCACCACATGAGAACATTAAATAATATTAAAAGGAGCCTGTTCTCCATATATAGAAGCCCTGCTTCTCCTCATAATGCGCATGTGCGCTACGTGCAACGCACGTGTGCTCGCTCCATACGACACTACGTGCAACGCACGTGCGCACCACATTAGAACATTTAATAATATTAAAAGGAGCATGTTCTCCATATATAGAAGCCCTGCTTCTCCTCATAATGTGCATGTGCGCTACGTGCAACGCACGTGTGCTCGCCACGCGCTCACCACGTGCAACGCACGTGCGCACCACATGAGAACATTTAATAATATTAAAAGGAGCCTGTTCTCCATATATAGAAGCTCTGCTTCTCCTCATAATGCGCATGTGCGCCATGTGCAACGCACGTGTGCCCGCTGCGCGCGCACTACGTGCAATGCACGTGCACACCACATGAGAATATTCAATTAAAAGGAGACTCGTTCTCCATAGGAGCTTGCTCCCCCCATAATGCGCATATGCGCAAGATTCATGTGTGCTACGTGCAAATATGAGCGCCCAACACGTGCGACGCACGTGCGCCTAACACGTGCGACGCACGTGCGCGAACTCAAAGAAGCCTTTTTCAGCAGCGAGAAGCTTAAGCTCCAGCCTGTTCTTCCCCCTAATGAGTGAGACATGGTTCAAAGGGTACATCCCTTCACACCTTCGATATATGGCACTGTAATCTCTCAGTGTCGTCGGAGAGGTGGTGGGTCCCAACGACCAATGATCCTTCTTTCTAAAATAAAAAAAAGAAGAAGAAGAGAGAACATTGACAAAGAAACAGAGAAAGAATTCAGAGAACTCCTAAAAAGAAAGTTTGAGAAGAAATCAGAAAGAAAAGAAGGTAAACCTTTGAAAGGAAGAATTTCTTCTGAACAGATCATTGATCTGAGAACAAGATCAAGGACCTCTAAGGAAAAGGAAAATAAACAAATAAAAAACAGTGCCTTGCACTTCTTTTTATGAACCATTGGTTCTGAATTTAAAAGATTCTCAAGATAACAGCGCCTCACACATTTTATCTGAAATTGATCCAAAAGAATAAGAACAGTGCCCAGCACTTGCCAGAAATGCACTATTGCGCAAGCCGCGCTACGTGTCAGCAGTGCAACAGCGCAGCGCACTGACGCAGCGCACTGCGCTGGTGCGTTTGCGCTCACCAGAGCGTGACACGTGTCACCACCATATGAGTCTGCGCTTATTACTTGGCGCAAAGCGCCTGACAAGCCACGTGGGGCACTGTCAAAGTATTTAATGCTCTACATTATTAAAGAAAAGGGACAGAGCCCAATTAAAAGGCCTAACAGGCCTAATAAAAAAGTGCTATGCAGGGCAGAGCCCAAACAAAATAGATGCTCTACATCATTTATAAAAGGGCAGAGCCCAACCAAAACAAGAATAATGCAGTGCATTACTAAAAAGGGGCAAAGCCTTAGCACAGCCTAAAGACAAAAGATGTTGAAACTGGACTTAGCCCAATCATGGCCGTAAGTCCTCAAACTAAATTGACTGAGCACACCTGCTCTCCTAAATCAATTTACATCCGGTTCGAGGGTACATCTCTGAACTCCTCTGACACCTATCGTTGTAATCCTTCAACGATGTCAGAGAGGTGACGGGTCCCGACGACTAAACATTCAAATGGACTGCGGGGTCCTTAAACTCGTGGACCGAAACGTCCCTAAACTAATTTTGGACCGAAACGTCCTTAAACTAATGGTAGACCGAAACGTCCCTAAACTAATATCGGACCGAAACGTCCCTAAACTAATGATGGACCACCACGTCCCTAAACTGGAACATGGACCACCACGTCCCTAAATTGGAACAATAGAACCAATTGCTCTTCTTTCGGATCTAAACGATCTCGTTCAAGTCGATCTTAGTCCAAAACAGGACTAACGTATCCTTGACGAACGTTTAAGTTGATCTTAGCCGCAACGCGACTAACGCATCCCTAAACTAAAAACACCAAACCCAAATCTAAATAAATACGGATTTTTACTAATCCACGTCCTACGGGCGACGACATTACTCAGTCTCCGTATACAATCCACGGGCAACCACAAACAAAATAAACACCCACGACACGAAGTGATATTCTGGATAAGGAGAAAGTTGTTACCGCAATGCAGTAGCGTAATTAACTGCAGGGGCTTGCGCCTGCAGGGAAGAGCGTCCCCGCAATCAACAACCCCTCAAGCGAGGGGGAATCTGACGAAGTCTGCTACATCGGCCGCATCCGTCTAAACCTCCGATACACGGTGCCATAAATCAACTTGGCATCTTCGGAGAGGTGGACGGATAAAACCAATTAGCATCTTCCCCGAATATCAGGCAAGACGAACCTCCGCGGTCGCATCTCTCCACCATTCGAAGGGGAACAGATTCTGGCACGCCCGGTGGGTCCTTTTCCTCTTTCCACTCCACACTTCGTGTGTCGTCTTCGCGAACCAATCGCGGTTTGTTAACGGTTGCCTTTGGATTTCCAAGTTACTAAGATTTGGTCTTTTGTCTGGCGCAGAACTCAAGCATCCATGGCTTCTAACTGCACCAACTGCGCGAAATGCCACTGCAACGGACGCTCCACCTCACCTAGAGGTGTAGCATATGGGCCCCAAGCAGCCTCTTTCCTCGCTCTGCCGGTAGAACAGGTGACCTAAGCCACCACCTGCCTGTTTTTCGGGACCATGGTCCCACCTACAAGCTTTTCTGTGCCGATACCTGCACCGGAAGTGAACAAGAAGTCGGTGTTCGACCGGCTCACTGCTACCACGGCCCCTGTCAACGGGTCGCCCACCACCGAGCCAACAGCCTCTGTCTTTGCGAGGCTGGATCAAAACTCTGAAGGGCCTGCTAAGAAGCCCAGGAACTCTAAAATGGCTGTCCCAAGGAGGGTAACGGCCGTTGCTCCGGAAGACGTTGAGGCGGCTTCTCCCGTCAAAGAGTCAGTCTTTTCAAGACTGACGATTCCTGTTCCTGCCCCTACACGAAGATCTGTCTTTGACAGATTGGATATTACCCCGCAAGGAACGCCCTCAGTTTTTAAAAGGTTAACACCGGCGGTGCCTCATTCAGACAGGGGGCAAAAAGAAGCTATCTCTATCTCTGAGCCAGTCCCAACGGCTCGTCATGCTCGATGTCGCCATTGGTGACGAGTGAGGAAGGCAGGGGGCAACTCTCCCTCAGGGCTAACTCCACCGGCTCCAATGGTGGAGGTCAACGCTGCTGTTCCAACTGGGAACAGCTTTGAATTGCTGAGGAGGGTACGAAAGAACTCTCCAACCGCTACATTAAAAAGATCTCCTCCGCCTGCGGAGAGAGTCCCAGAAACAAAGCAAGAACAGCCCCCTCAATGGCTATCCTCAACAATTTATAAAGTTTGGAGGAGGGTTCAAGACTCCGTGATCGACACGGATCACTCCCGTCAATGAAAGAAGATGAAGGTGCAGAAAGAAAAATACCGTCCAATTAAACAGCAGAGGACAACGATCGCTAGAGTGCCCACTGCAATGGCCCCTTCCACTTCAACGACCCACAAAAGAAGAAGGCCGGAGAAAACCCCCGCACCGGCGACAAACACCAGAGGTGATGAACATAAACGCCCCAAGTCAGGGGGCATAACAGTTCATATGGTTTACATGGCATCGGGAAAAGAAGATAGCCGCATTTCAACAGGTCATAGACCGCACACGAGGTCAGTGACCAAGGCTCAGGAGCAGCAGCAGAAGCTCCAAGAAATGATGAACGCTATGGCCGCACTTACAGGGCCAAAAGAAACCCCGGAAACATCCTCAGACGAGCGTCAAGAACAAGAAACAGACGCCGAATTCCTTCGGCGCGTACTAGAGAAGAAAGACAAAGAAGCTGCGGAGCAGGCAGCCAACATAAAGAAAATGGCCCTCCTGTTCCAGGATATGGTGGGTATGATGATTCAACAAGATCCACCTACTGAAGATCCCCCGATCATTCTTGAAGACGATAGGGGAGAGACGTCGAATCCTCCACCGGCTCTATCCACAGCTAAAGAGGATACCATCTCAAAAGCTGATTTGGATGAATACATCACCCAGCAAATACGGGTGCATCAGGCGACTGAAGCAGCCGGTCAGGTCGTAAAAACGGGGCGGCCATATCCGGGTTGGTACGATCAGATTAAGTACCCGCCAGGTTATACAATTCCTAAGTTCCATGTCTACAAGGGGACGGGCAATCCTCATCAGCATGTTGCCCAGTTCAAGGCACTCTGCGGCAACACCGGCGGTGACGACAAGCTGTTGCTTCGCCAGTTTATTGGAAGCTTATCAGATACGACGTTCGAGTGGTATTCTGAACTCCCAAATGACTCTATTAAAACCTTCACGGAGATGGAGCTGCTGTTTACTCAACGTTTTGCAAGTGCCAGTGAACGTACCCCGATGACGGCACTGATTAACGCCAGGGTAAAACCCGGCGAGACGTGGGTTCAGTAAGCTATACGATGGCGGAATTTATGGTCAAAGTGTGTGCAGCGCATTGAAGAAGCTCCCGTAGTTGGTATGTTTGTGGGAACCCTCGATCCACAAGCAACCATCTCACAATTTATGATGTTTTTCAAGCCAACGACCTTCCAGGCGTTAATTGACAAACTAGCGCAAATGGATCAAATGGGCCATAAACCCCCTCTTCCAAGGCCAGACTCCCGAAATGACAAAGGGAAGGGAAAAGCGATCGTCGTCGCTAATGCTCAACAACAACCAAGCGACCTGAAGCCAGTGGCTCGTCAAAATAATATGCGCCCGTACGTACCCCTTGAGGATAGGATGAGACGTCCTTATTCCTTTCCCTACGATAAAACGAGGAGGTTATTCGAGCTGGCGCTGCGCAACAGACTCATAAATCTGCCGGATCCAAAACGTCCGTTGCAACCAAGTGACGTCAACAAGCCCAACTACTGTCCTTATCATCGAGTACTAGGCCATCCGATCGAAGATTGCTACGTTTTCAAGAATTGGCTTGAAAACCAGTACCGACAGGGAAAGTTCGCGTTATCTGACAAATGGAAGGTGAATCCCCCGCAGCCCCACACCTCTAAGGGGACGAATACGCCGGGGGTAACATGCTCCGTCATTGAAGAAGCTCCTTGGGAGGTTGTATTATCAGCCAAGACAAAGAGAATGCTAAACGATCTTCAGGCATGTCCAACAATCAAGTGGAAGAACCCGTTGGAACCGCAGGTCATTGAAGGGATGTTGAAACTGCGTACAACTCCAAAGACTGATGGTGGTGGCTCAAACACTTGCAACCAGCCGTCAAAATCTTCGAAAAAGAAGAAGAAGAAATCTAAGAAACCCGTGAAGCCTGGCGACAAGCGCACGGACTTACAAAAGCAAATTGACGCGCTAGATGAATACAACCAAAAGGCGCGGACTCTCATTACGCTCCAAGAGTTCCTCAATCACGTCTTTCAAGAGGAAGATGAGGGAGAAAGTTCATCGGATGAATCCGAGAAAAATGTAGCGAGCTGTCATGTGATCTCCCATTCGATAGCGAACGATGAGGAGACTCCTGACACTGAAACGCTGGGGGCAGATACCGAATCAAGAATTCCGGAGCTATCAGTTGAAATGATTGACGCGTTCCTTAACGAAGCTCGACTGAAAAGTAAAGCTGATCGAGAACGTGAAATGGCTATATTTGAAAGGGCCAAGCGCCAGCGACTTGATGAAAGAGCTGAAGCGATCCCGCTGGAGCAAAACACCTTCTCTACCGACAAAAGCCAATTCAAGATAAAGAAAAGGTTTTCTAAGGCCACACCAATGGGCATGAAGCTACCATCCTCTGAAGGAAAAATTACTGGTGAAATAGAAACGCACCCCTCTTTTTGCTTATATCATCAGAAGGTTTCGCACCCCACTCAAGAATGCAAAGCTTTCGATAAATGGTGGCAAGGATATGTTGCTCGTCAACAACGCTTCAAGCGGGAAAAGCGTAAAACTCGTCGAGAGCAAAGAAATACGACCGAAGAGCTTAAAAGTACTACCGGCGATTGTCGCATGGTTAACACTGCCGGGTCACAAGTGCCTACATTCGGGAGCGATTCTGATGAAGAGCTGGAACTCGCCCCTCTCTTTAAAGAGTCAACTTTGGGAAAAGAAGAAGAGCCAAAGGTTTGCGAAAATATCCAGCTACGCAATCGGACGTTACCTAAAAAGAATCTCGGACCCTTAAACAAGAAAGATAAAGGGAAAGAAAAGGTCTCTGAGGATATTACTCTAGATGACCAAGTTGCGGAAGAGTTAACCGCCAAGAATCCGCCGAAGAGAAATAAGGTGGATTACAATGTCTTGGCGCATCTGAGGAAGCTGCCCTTACAACTCAGCATTCTTGATGCCCTGTTACTATCAAAAGAGGCGAGGGATTCTTTGATTAAAGCGCTACAAGATCCGGACCAGTTCCAAGCCTTCCTGGCCGAAGAAAAGATGAAGAATGAGTTGGAAGAGGTGCACACGGCCGACGTTGCTTTTGGCGATGAAGACCTTCTCCTTGGGACGTGCGAACACAATCGCCCTCTCTATGTTTCAGGATACTGCCATGATATAAAGATAGGCAAAATCCTGATCGATAATGGATCGTCTGTTAATCTCCTCAACGTGCGAGTGTTGAAGGAAATCTGCATGAGCGTCCAGCACCTTGCGCGGGACAAGATCACCATCTCCGGGTTCGACTCCCAATCGTCAAAGACTCTTGGATCTGTGATATTGACGTTACGCTTCGGGTTGCTCGTCACAGATATTAAATTCCATGTCATAGATGCCAAGACATGCTACAATGCTCTGCTCGGTCGACCATGGTTACACGAGTACAATATCATCCCTTCTATACAGCATCAGTGTATGAAATATTGCAAGGATGGTCTCGAGTACACTGTGGCAGGAGAATTGAATCCGTTTTCCGTGAATGAAGTTCGTAAGTATGAAGATGCCAAATAATTCTTGCCGAGTTTCGAAGACACGGAAAGATGTCACAAGCCTGAGAACAAAACTAAGGCACCATCCCTGTCTTCGGCAGCGATACCGAGGAGGAAGAGGATATAACTTATTCGGGTCCGCCCCAATACACCAAGCTGGGACCATCCGTTCCTTCATTGATCTTCGGTAGTGATTCGGAGGATGAAGTTCATGATGTATTCCCTGCTCGGCTGTCAATATGAGCTTCTGCTGATGAAGAGCGAAGTCTGCAGATAGCCATGGTGCCGCTTAGACACCATAAAGAACTGGATGCACTTAATATCTACAGTGTAGAAGAGTTGCGGACATTCTATATCCCTCCCAGGAGAAAGAAAGAGAAAGCAATTCTGCTTTACCGCTCTGAAGAAAATAAAGTGGAGAAAAAGATCTGGTATGGAGCAGATCCAACGCTGGACAGGCTTCAACCCATTCGTCTACCCAGATATTATACAGAAGGCTTGAAACGACTGTTAAAGCGCCAAGGGATACCCTTCGAACAGACTGTTAGGAAGGCCAAATTCTATGACAGGGTTTGGAAAGTCCCCGGAACTCAACACAAGCTACCTAATGGGAGGATGGAGACGATCAGGCTCGGATACATCCGGTCAAAGAAACGAGAGCTATTAAACAGCTGCTATGTCATATATGACTTCGATGAAGAAGCAGATGCTCAATGGGAGGACGCTAATCCTGAGCCAATAAAAGTGCCAGATGCAAAGGAACCCAGTCCGTCGTTCGAAGAACAAATGGACAAGCTTATAAGGGAAGTGGGTCAAAAAGTCCGAGACGACCATAACCGCGAAATGGTCATCTATGAGAAAGCCAGAACGCAACGCCTTCTCCAACAAGCCGTGAAAGATGAAAAGGCTGCTCCCTGTCAACCTGTTATAAAGAAGGCTCAGCGCAAAAGCAGAAATAAGTCGAAAGGCCAAAAAGGCGCTCAACAACAACAAAGCAGGGCTAAGAAGCCACGCAAACGGGAGTCGAGCGCTATTGATCTATCCCTTATGAAGAAAATGGGTCGAGCGTACTCGTTTCCTCGGGACAAGACGAAGAAGATACTTGACCTCGCTCTAAAACATCAGATGCTTACACTGCCGGAGTCCAAACACCTCGAACAAGCAGGCAAAGTCTCACACCCAGACTATTGCTCTTATTACCGAGTAATAGGGCATCCTCTCGAAGATTGCTTCACCTTCAAGAATTGGGTCGAAGATCAGTATCATCTTGGCAAGTTCGCTCTGTCCGACAACTGGAGGGTAACGCCACCACAAAAGCACGAGCCCAAGGCCACGAAAGAAGAACCAGTTCCGCATTGGGATTGGAAGCGAATTCGTACTTGTCACGTGATAACGATATTAAAAGAAGAGCCAGAGAACATGGACAACCTTCCTTGGTGCTTCGAAAACAGCAGCGACGAGATAATCTCAGAATTCCCACCAGCGCCAAAAGAGCTGGAAGATGGAATCCATACCACTGCAGATAACCTCATGAAGATTGAGTTGGGGACGGCAAACGATCCACGACCGACATTCATCAGCGAGTTACTATCTGAAGAAAGGGTGGCTGCGTTAAAGGATGTGCTTCTACAGCATAAAGATTGCTTCGCATGGAACTATTCCGAAATGCCGGGACTAGATCCAGAAATTGCTGTGCACGGATTGGTGATATCTCCGGACGTCAAGCCAATCAAACAGGCGCCGAGAAGAATGCGGCTCGAGCTTGAAATGAGTATCAATGCTGAAGTCAAAAAGCTGATCGACTCTAGCTTCATCCAGGAAGTTCAATACCCTGAATGGATCGCCAACATCATCCCGGTGATGAAGAAAAATGGGACAGTGCGCATATGCGTAGACTTCCGGGATCTCAATAAAGCTTGCCCGAAAGACGATTTCCCTGTGCCAGTCACCGAACTGATGATAGTCAATACGTCAACTCATGAGGTTTTCTCTTTCATGGACGGCTCATCAGGGTATAATCAAATAAAGATGCATCCCGAAGACCAGAAGCATACCGCCTTCAAGACTCCTTTGGATATATTCTGTTATAAAGTGATGCCCTTCGGTTTAAAGAACGCCGGTGCCACCTACCAAAGGGCTATGACGAAGATCTTCGATGACCTTATACACGAAATCGTCGAATGCTATATCGACGACCTCGTTGTTAAAAGCAAATCATATGAGGAACATCTCGAGCATTTGAAGACTGTATTTCAACGCCTTCGACAATACAACTTGAAAATGAACCCTCTCAAATGTGCATTCGGAGTTTCCTCAGGCAAATTCCTGGGATTCATCGTCCGACACCGGGGTATCGAGATAGATCCGTCAAAGATCAAGGCGATCATGGAAATGCCTCCGCCAAGGACCCTCAAACAGTTGCGGTCTCTCCAAGGGAAGCTCGCATACATACGGCGATTTATAGCCAACCTTTCAGGAAAGTGCCGTCCTTACAGTCACCTGATGAAGAAGGGAACCCCGTTCGTCTGGGATCAAAAATGCTAAAGCGCGCTAGACGAGATCAAACAATACCTGCAGAACCCGCCGGTGTTGGCTGCTCCGGTCAAGGGAAAACCCCTCATTCTTTATACAACCGCCCTCGAAGGTTCCTTAGGCGCATTATGGGCACAAGAGAACGATCAAAGGAAGGAAAGAGCACTCTACTACTTAAGTCGAGACCTGCTGGGGGCAGAAAGCAACTACTCCCCCATTGAAAAACACTGCCTGGCGTTGATCTTTGCGATAATAAAGCTCAGGCACTATGCGTTGGCGCATGAGGTCCGTCTCATTTCAAAGGTAGACCCTCTTAAGTATTTGATGTCGAAGGCCATATTGACGGGACGACTCGCTAAATGGGCCCTGCTCTTGATAGAGTTCTCGATAATATATCAACCTCTCAAGGCAGTGAAAGGCCAGGCCATCGCCGACTTCCTCGCTGAGCATCCGATACCGGCCGACTCTCCTTTAAACTGCGATCTTCCAGACAAACATGCGTTTGATGCGATCGACGGTGATAATACCCGATGGGAGCTTTATTTCGACGGAGCATCTTCCGTGAAGAAGCGCAAACAAAGTACCCCTATAATCAAATCGGGGGTAGGAATCATCTTTGTAACTCCACAAGGAGGGATAATGCGCCTTGCTTTCTCCCCGACGAAGCCGAGGACAAACAATGAAGCCGAATATGAAGCTTTGATAGCAGGCCTCGAGATCGCCATCGACATGGGAATTGAAAACCTCCTCATATACGGAGACTCTCAGCTGGTCGTTAGTCAAGTAAACGAAGACCACCAAACGTGCAAACCGGTGTTGGTGAAGTACGGCGAAAAGGTGCAACAATTGTTGACCCAACTTCCCTCTTATACTTTGGAGAACATACCACGCGCGGAAAACAGCAAAGCAGACGCGTTGGCCAAACTTGCTAAAGAACTGGCTGACAAGAACCTCGATGACGTTAGAATCGTAGTACAAAGCCGTCGAGTGCTTGCCCCAGCAGAAATATCTCCGGAATCATCCGAAGAAAAGGGAGCGAGCGAGCGGACGACCCTGCAAGTAAAAGGTTGGGAAAATGCCGGGGATTGGAGAGAAGTCATAGATTACTTCAAGTCCCACCGAATGCCTAAAGAATCATCCACAAGATATCAGCTCATGAAACGAGCTCTGTCTTCGCCTTCGTCAATGATACTCTGTACAAGAGGTCATTTGATTCTCTGTGGCTGAGATGCTTAGGACCTGACGAAGCGAAAAGGGTCGTCCAGGAAGTTCATGATGGAATCTGCGGTTCTCACCAAGCGGGCCCAAAGATGAAGTTGAAGATAAAACGGATGGGCTACTACTGGCCCACGATGATTCAGGACTGCCTCGAATATGCGAAGCAATGCTACTCATGCCAAATTCATGGGGACTTCATCCACCAGCATCCAAATCCACTACATCCAACGGTGGCTAGCTGGCCATTCGAAATGTGGGGAACTGACATAGTCGGCCCCATCGAACCAGCATCGTCTAGAGGACATCGTTTCATCCTGGCGACGACTGACTACTTTTCCAAATGGGCAGAAGCAGTACTGTTGAGGGAAGTGAAGACGGAGAATATCCTCCATTTCTTCAAGACGCATGTCATATATCGGTTTGGAACGCCAAGACGAATCATCTCCGATAACGGGCCGGCCTACAGAAGCCATAAAATCAGTCGCTTCGCACAACAGCATAATATAGACTGGAGATATTCCTCAGTTTATAATCCGCGAGCTAACGGTCTAGCTGAGGCCTTCAACAAGACCTTGACGAAGATCATGAAGAAAACGGTGTCACGAAATAAGAAAGACTGGCATGAAAGACTGCAAGAAGCTCTCTGGGCGTATCGAACTACGTTTAAAACGGCCACGAACGCAACGCCATATGCCTTGGTATTCGGTACCGAAGCAGTACTCCCCCTCGAGATAGAGTTACCCTCTTTACGAGTGGCAGTCCACTACGAGCTAACGGACGAAGAAAATGCCTACATTCGGCTTGAAGAGCTTGATGCCCTTGATAAAACCCGGCTCATAGCGCAACAAAATCTGGAAGCTTATAAAGCAAAGATAACGCGCTCATATGAAAGATTGATCCGGCCAAGGACATTTCGCCAAGGTAAACTTGTGTTAGTGGTCAAAAGGCCTATGATCCCAAATCGCGCCAAGCGAGGAAAATTCGAGCCAAACTATGAAGGCCCATACATCATAGATAAGGTTTACCAGGGTGGGGCCTACCTACTCATGGGCATGCACGGCGAAAGGCCTTTCAGGCTAATAAACAGTCGCTTCCTAAAGAAATACTATGCTTAATGAGCCACATCCTAGGTCAATGATAGATGACGATGACTATGTCCGCTTGCTATCTTCCTAAGCTCAAGCTTTATAAAAAGTAGCCGGCCTTCTCCATAACGGACCGAAACATCCTTACACTAACGACGGACCGAAATGTCCTTAAACTAATAGCAGACCGAAACGTCTTTAAACTACTACCGCAGCATCTTTAGGTTGACAATATATAAAAAAAATATAAAAATAAAAAGAATAAAAAAAACGGTACGTCCATAAGCAAAAAGGGCATGGATGAAAACCCGAAAGGGCTCCGTGAGTAAAAACAGCAGGACTACTGGCGAGTGTTTGTGAAAACCCGAAAGGGCGCAATCTCGTTAAAAGACACTTATAGGGTCCTCTCGACCTTGTAAGGAGAAACTACCCGCGTGAGATCCTTACGACTCACAAGGGAGCAACACACTCAGGGATCCCCACGATTCCTATGAAGAAAATACACTTGCGAGATCCTCACGACTCGTAAGGAGAACTCTCTTATGGGACCCTCACGGCTCATAGGATTTGAAAGTCTTAAGTTACAGAGACCTAAACCTGTGCTTAAGCAATCCCCATAATTTTCGATATTGCCCTACAAGTGGCTCAATACTGACCCTTGTATACAATCCACGGGCGTGAATAAACATTTCCCTAACCAAGATCCATCCGTGACTGGGGATATGTTCGCACAACCCGTGTAAGTCCTCTCGATTTACAAGGAGAAAACCCTCCTGTAGGATCCTTACGACTTACAGAGAAAACAAACACTTAGGAATCCTCATGATTCCTAAGAAGAAAATACACCTATAAGATCCTCACGACTTGTAGGGAGAAATAACTTTGTGAGACCCTTACGGCTCATGAAGTCAAAGCCTTAGTCAACAGGACCCTAACCCTGTTCGCTAAGCCACCTTTGTTCGACATTGACAGAGGCAGATGATGATTCGCTCCTGGTAATATCCCAGTTGTAGTGGTGCTGATGCCGAAATTGGTCTACAGCAAAAAGCCAATAGGCCGCACATGCATACGAAATAGCCAAAATGATAGGGCAACTTGCAATAAAAAAGCAGCAAGTAAAAACGTATGCATACAAAATAGCCGAAATGATTGGGCAACTCACAATAAAAAGCAGCGAGTAAAAATAAAATAAATAGCCGAAATGATTGGGCACCGCGAAAAATAGCCGAAATGATTGGGCAATCGCGACCTTCGCGATATAAAAGCTGAAATGATAGAGCATCGCGGAGATAAAACAAAAAAAAATGATGATAAAACTTTGGCCCTACAGTTAAGATCACATCGATCCCTGTATACAATCCAAGGGCGTAAACAAAGAGGGAACCATACTTTCCCAACAGGCTCCGCCAGAAGACGAAGCCAAATCTCGACGGTTCAGTCCAACTACGAAGAAACCAGTGTCTTTAGCAAATTCCTCGACTCACGGATACAAACACTCCTTGACGAGAGCCTCCTGATCCGCGTCGACTCGCAGAGCCACCAGTGCCTCCGTGGGAAACTCTCGACTCGTTTCAAACCCCAAGGAAACAAATAATTCTTGGCGCTAGGAAAACAAATAATCCTTAGCAAATTCCTCGACTCACGGATACAAACACTCCTTGACGAGAGCCTCCTGATCCGCGTTAACTCGCAGAGCCACCAGTGCCTCCGTGGGAAACTCTCGACTCGTTTCAAACCCCAAGGAAATAAATAATCCTTGGCGCTAGGGAAACAAATAATCCTTAGAAAATTCCTCGACTCACGGATACAAACACTCCTTGACGAGAGCCTCCAGATCCGCGTCGACTCGCAGAGCCACCAGTGCCTCCGTGGGAAATCCTCGACTCGTTTCAAACCCCAAGGAAACAAATAATCCTTGGCGCTAGGGAAACAAATAATCCTTAGCAAATTTCTCGACTCACGGATACAAACACTCCTTGACGAGAGCCTCCTGATCCGCGTCGACTCGCAGAGCCACCAGTGCCTCCGTGGGAAATCTTCGACTCGTTTCAAACCCCAAGGAAACAAATAATCCTTGGCGCTAGGGAAACAAATAATCCCTAGCAAATTCCTCGACTCACGGATACAAACACTCCTTGACGAGAGCCTCCTGATCCGCGTCGACTCGCAGAGCCACCAGTGCCTCCGTGGGAAATCCTCGACTCGTTTCAAACCCCAAGGAAACAAATAATCCTTGGCGCTAGGGAAACAAATAATCCTTAGCAAAATTCCTCGACTCACGGATACAAACACTCCTTGACGAGAGCCTCCTGATTCGCGTCGACTCGCAGAGCCACCAGTGCCTCCGTGGGAAATTCTCGAATCGTTTCAACCCCAAGGAAGCAAATAATCCTTGGCGCTAGGGAAACAAATAATCCCTAGCAAATCCCTCGACTCACGGATACGAACAATCCTTGATGAGAGCCTCCTGATTCGCGTCGACTCGCAGAGCCACCAGTGCCTCCGTGGGAAATTCTCGACTCGTTTCAACCCCAAGGAAACAAATAATCCTTGGCGCTAGGGAAACAAATAATCCCTAGCAAATCCCTCGACTCACGGATACAAACAATCCTTGATGAGAGCCTCCTGATTCGCGTCGGCTCGCAGGGCAACCAGTGCCTCCGCGGGAAATTCCCGATTCGTCTCAACTTGCAAGATGAAGCCTCAGGCAGCAGGGACTAAAAAACTTGCTTCCTGAACAATGGGACCCTGCAAGTCGATCTAAACCGGTCTCTTGCATACTATTCACGGGTCTCACTCTCCGAAGTCGAGTTTCGACAAGGAGGGAAACAACCGCTTACGAGTTCTCTCGACTCGTAAGAGGGAAAAATTATCTTACAGGATCCTTACGACCTATAAGAGAAAACACACTTAGGAATCCTCACGATTACTAAGGAGAAAATACACCTACGAGATCCTCTCGATCCGTAGGAAGAAAAGTCTTTATGAGACCCTCACGGCTCATAAAGTTGAAAAGTCTTAGGTGACAGATTCTACCCCTGTCTTCTAAGCCATTACTGCCCTACAAAGAGGTTAAGATGGACCATCTACGAGCCACACTTGCTAAAACTACATGCCACTGAAATGGAGAAGTTACTCATGAGCGTATAAACTACTTCACACCAGAGTAAAACATAAATAAATAGAAGGGTGCGGCTCATGGAATTGAGAGTTTGGAACTATATCTTTTAAGAGTCGAGATTTGAGTCAATGATAAATGACGACGCTTGTGTCCGCTCGTTATCTTCTCAGATCAAGATTCTGAAAGTTATATACCAAGCCGAAACTGGTCATACGCTATGCATTACTCTGCACTACTTCACCCACATATATACTTACGTGGGCAAAGTAGTGGGGGGCATTTGTTCCCGCCAAAAATTTCTGCGCAAAATAGTCCAAGGTATCAAATGGCAGCGATACGCTTAAGAAAATACGAATCAGTATCTTCCGGCCTGTATTTTGATAAACTCCCCAATGAGAAACTGTTAAATTATGATGGTATTGAAAGTATCTCGAAAAAACCTTCGATTTGATATATTATGGGCCTCATAATTCATCCGGGATCAAAAGTTATGAGCAAATGTCTATGCACATGTGATCTAAGGAAGAAGATGCGAACCAGTATTTTCCGAGCTGTATTTTGACAAACTCCGGAACGAAAAACAGCTAAATTCTGATGATATTGAAAGTATCTCGAAAAGACCTTCGATTTGATATATTATGAGCCTCATAATTCATCCGAGATCAAAAGTTATGAGCAAATGTGTTATACACGTGTAATCTAAAGTAATGCTTTTACTACATGGGGAATGCATTTTTTAGTCCCACATCGGGAAAACGAGAGATGACTTCTCTACCACTCCCATATAAATAAGAGGTGACACCTCTTAGAAAGGTAAAGTTAAATCCTCAAAGGATTCAATACTCAAAGGAGCTTAGTTCTCCAAGATAGGAGCATACTCCTCCATAATGCGCATATGCGCAAGCGCCATGTGCGCTACGTGCAACGCACGTGTGCCCGCCATGCGGCACTACGTGCAACGCACGTGCGCACCACATGAGAACATTTAATAATATTAAAAGGAGCCCGTTCTCCATATATAGAAGCCCTGCTTATCCTCATAATGCGCATGTACGCTACGTGCAACGCACGTGTGCTCGCCCCATGCGGCACTACGTGCAACGCACGTGCGCACCACATTAGAATATTTAATAATATTAAAAGGAGCATGTTCTCTATATATAGAAGTCCTGCTTCTCCTCATAATGCGGATGTGCGCTACGTGCAACGCACGTGTGCTCGCCACGCGCGCACCACATGAGAACATTTAATAATATTAAAAGGAGCCTGTTCTCCATATATAGAAGCTCTGTTTCTCCTCATAATGCGCACGTGCGCCACGTGCAACGCACGTGTGCCCGCCACGCGCGCACCACGTGCAATGCACGTGCACACCACATGAGAATATTCAATTAAAAGGAGACTCTTTCTCCGTAGGAGCTTGCTCCCCCGCATAATGCGCATATGCGCAAGATTCATGTGCGCTATGTGCAAATATGAGCGCCCAACACGTGCGACGCACGTGCGCCCAACACGTACGACGCACGTGCGCGAACGCAAAGAAGCCTTTTTCAGCAGCGAGAAGCTTAAGCTCCAGCCTGTTCTTCCCCCTAATGAGTGAGACATGGTTCAAAGGGTACATCCCTTCACACCTTCGATATATGGCACTGTAATCTCTCAGTGTCGTCGGAGAGGTAGTGGGTCCCAACGACCAATGATCCTTCTTTCTAAAATAAAAAAAAAGAAGAGAGAACATTGACAAAGAAACAGAGAAAGAATTCAGAGAACTCCTAAAAAGAAAGTTTGAGAAGAAATCAGAAAGAAAAGAAGGTAAACCTTTGAAAAGAAGAATTTCTTCTGAACAGATCATTGATCTGAGAACAAGATCAAGGACCTCTAAGGAAAAGGAAAATAAACAAATAAAAAACAGTGCCTTGCACTTCTTTTTATGAACCATTGGTTCTGAATCTAAAAGATTCTCAAGATAACAGTGCCTCGCACATTTTATCTGAAATTGATCCAAAAGAATAAGAACAGTGCCCAGCACTTGCCAGAAATGCACTATTGCGCAAGCCGCGCTACGTGTCAGCAGTGCAACAGCGCAGCGCACTGACGCACCGCACTGCGCTGGTGCGCTTGCACTCACCAGAGCGTGACACGTGTCACCACCATATGAGTCTGCGCTCATTACTTGGCGTAAAGCGCCTGACAAGCCACGTGGGGCATTGTCAAAGTATTTAATGCTCTACATTATTAAAGAAAAGGGACAGAGCCCAATTAAAAGGCCTAACAGGCCTAATAAAAAAGTGCTATCCAGGGCAGAGCCTAAACAAAATAGATGCTCTGCATCATTTATAAAAGGGCAGAGCCCAACCAAAACAAGAATAATGCAGTGCATTACTAAAAAGGGGCAAAGCCTTAGCACATGCCAAAGACAAAAGATGTTGAAACTGGACTTAGCCCAATCATGGCCGTAAGTCCTCAAACTAAATTGACTGAGCACAGCTGCTCTCCTAAATCAATTTACATCCGGTTCGAGGGTACATCTCTGAACTCCTCTGACACCCATCGTTGTAATCCTTCAACGACGTCAGAGAGGTGACGGGTCCCGACGACTAAACATTCAAATGGACTGTGGGGTCCTTAAACTCGTGGACCGAAACGTCCCTAAACTAATTTTGGACCGAAACGTCCTTAAACTAATGGTGGACCGAAACGTCCCTAAACTAATATCGGACCGAAACGTCCCTAAACTAATGATGGACTACCACGTCCCTAAACTGGAACATGGACCACCACATCCCTAAATTGGAATAATAGAACCAATTGCTTTTCTTTCGGATCTAAACTATCTCGTTCAAGTCGATCTTAGTCCAAAATACGACTAACGTATCATTGACGAACGTTTAAGTTGATCTTAGCCGCAACGCGACTAACGCATCCCTAAACTAAAAACACCAAACCCAAATCTAAATAAATACGGATTTGGACTAATCCCCGTCCTACGGGCGACGGCTTTACTCAGTCTCCGTATACAATCCACGGGTAACCACAAACAAAATAAACACCCACGACACGAAGTGAAATTCTGGAGAAGGAGAAAGTTGTTACCGCAATGCGGTAGCGTAATTAACTGCAGGGGCTTGCGCCTGCAGGGAAGAGCGTCCCCGCAATCAAAAACCCCTCAAGCGAGGGGGAATCTGACGAAGTCTGCTACATCGGCCGCATCCGTCTAAACCTCCGATACACGGTGCCATAAATCAACTTGGCATCTTCGGAGAGGTGGACGGATAAAACCAATTAGCATCTGCCCCGAATATCAGGCAAGACGAACCTCCGTGGTCGCGTCTCTGTGTTCGGAGGGGAACAAAGACGTTGAAGAATTACAACGACATATATCAGAGGTGTGAGGAGATGTACCCTTGAACTAATGAATATTCACCGGAAGATTGGTAATCTTGTTTGGGGTTGAGACTAATTCGGATAATAAAGAACACATGGGCTCGGTTGATTGGGAGTTTGGTCAACTTAGGCTTAGCCCACTCAGTCTTTGTAATTTCATTTTTAATAAAGTGTTAAACATTTGCTTGGGCCCTGTCCTTTTTCTGTGCAAATAATGCTGAGCATTTATGTGGGTTCTGATACTCACAGTTTACTTTACTTTTCCTTTTTTTTTGTTTTTTATAGGATGTTGAACACTCTTTATGGCACTGGACTCTATTTGATGAGTGCAGAGAACTTTATGTTAAACAGCGTCCGCGTGAGGGGCACGTGAGGCGCTTGGCGCTGAGCGCCAACCATTGAGTGCTAAGCACTTTTTATTTGAGCGGCATCCACCTGAGGGGCACGTGAGGCGCTCGGCGTTGTGTCTTTCTTTGTGCATTTTTATGAATAGTTCAATTCTCTGTTTTCCCCTGGGTCTTTGATCCCCAAGAACAAATTCATCCTCATGAGAATTAAATTTTCATTTGTGGGAGACTTGTCTCATGGATCTCAGATCCAGGGGAAAGAACTATGTTCTTTATGAGGGTTAAACCCTTGGATATGCAGATGGGATACTCTGATTTCTATTACTTGTATTTACCTCGAAGAAAGTTCTTCTTCTCTCTTCTTTCTTCAAGCTTTCTTTTTGCTTGCTCTTTTTTTTAAGCTTGAAGTTTAGGGGGGGGTTTCTTCTCTTTAAGACTTGAAGTCTTGGGTCCTTTATATAGTAGAGGCAAGCCTGTTGATTTAGTTGAAGAAATCTCACATTGAGAGATTCTTAATTGATTTGAAGATTTTATCCACCGTTGGATCTTTGATCCAAGAACTTCTGTTTTACAGAAGATATTTTTCTTTTTTTTTAACAAGATTGGGGAAATATTTTCCCATACAGAGCTTATTCTGTAGCTTAGTGATTTTTAAGCACCATTGGATTTTTAATCCAACGGTACTCTGTTTTACAGAGAATAATCTTTTTCGTTTAGAAAGATTTGAGGAATATTTCCTCAACGGAATTTAATTTTGTATTTTGATGATTTGTCATCCCCATTGGATCTTTGATTCAATGGCAGAGAACTTTTAGTTCTGGAACTGGCGCCCTCGTGCGGGGGACGTGAGGCGCCGCCTCAGAATTTTTAACTCTTGGCGCTGGCGCCCTCGTGCAGGGCACGTGTGGCGCTGCCTCAGAGTTTTTTAACTCTTGGCGCTGGCGCCCTCGTGCAAGGCACGTGAGGCGCCGCCTCTTTACTGAAGGTGTCTTTTCACCTTCTTTCTTTGCTTTTCCCGGGTCAAACTTTTCTTTTCCAATGCTTGGAAATAGTTCCATCATGCACAACATTTTCTGTACCCAGACTTGAATGTCTCCCTTCATAATCTGAAGCAACGCTTCTCTTCTTTTTCACTTTCAGAGAATTGTTTTAACAGAGAAGAGCTATGGTTTGTAATCGTCCACATGCTCGTCGGCAGCCATGGGAGGTGCCTATGGAGGAAATTGTTCATCATTTTGCTGCCCGCTTGGTGAATCCTGCTCTTATGGATGACCAATGCGATACGGTGCAGCACGAGCTCTTGACTCGTAGAGGATCTCCTCTCCCCATTGGCTCCATTTGGCTCCGGACGGTCTTCTTGTCCGTGCTCGATGATATTCCCCCCATCCAGCGGAGATGACTCCGGCGATACTCGATGCAGCGGAGGACAATATCGAGTGCTTTCATGAGGCACTTTTGATTACCACGGCTCTGAGGGATCGCTCTGTTCAGCTGCTAAGCCAGATACGGGCTCAGCGGGCCATCATGTCTGCCTTCGCTGATGGGCACGGTGCTGACCGATGGGGAGCAACTCTTCGTGAAGATCGCCGCTTTGCCATGGTGGAGAAGGCAGAGAGGGAGTTAGAGAATTTTCTCCATAGTTTTGTGAATCCCTGTACTTTCGATCTCATGTATGGAGATCTATTTCCTGTAGAATAAAATGTTTAATTAAATGCTTTCTTTTTGTCGTTGACCACCAAGTGCTCCCTTTCTAACACCTGTTTTTCCTTTGACGTGTATATGTGCGTATATGAATGAGCCTGATTTCACACATATCTGTAAACGAAACTTAAACCAGTGTAAACATGAACAAATAACTCTTGGCCGAAGATTTTGGCGGGAACAAATGCCCCCACTACTTTGCCCACGTAAGCATGTACGTAGGTGAAGTAGTGTAGAGTTATGCATGGCCATGAAATTAAGGGCTTAGGAGACAAGTTTAGGGTCCTTGTAGCCTAAATCTTTTTTCGTCTTAATGAGCCGTAAAGGTCTCAAGAAGGTTATTTCTCCCTACGAGTCGAGAAGATCCTGTAGGTGTATTTTCTCCTTAGGAGTCGTGAAGACTCCTAAGTGCGTTCCCTCTTGAGAGTCGTAAGGATCTCACAAGAGAATTTTCTCCCTTACAAGTCGAGAGGACTCGTAAGTGGTTTTTTCCCTCCTTATCGATATTCGACGTTGGAGAGTGTGGCCCGTGAATAGTATGCAATAGTTCATCTTGGACTTAATTGTAGGGCCGCAGTGCTTAAGAAACAGGTCCTTATCCCCGTTGCCTAAGGCTTTTCCTAAGAGTCGAGACGAGTCGAGAAGTTCTCGCACGAACATTATTTTCCTCACGAGTCGAGATGAATCGAGAAGTTCTTGCAAGGATGTTGTTCAGTTGATAAAACTGCACATTTAATATGATATTTTCCCTACTATTTCTATACTAGAAAATGTGTTTATTATAATATATGATACATATGAGGGTTTATCTGTAAAAATACTATTTTCATGTGTTGATATATTATAATTGACATTTGGTAGGAAAATGTATGAAAAAATACCATTGACCAAATCTTAATGTTGAAATTAATATCTCAATAAAACTAACTCTACTAATATTATTTGTTGAGTTGTTGTGCATAATTTTCAGGGCTAAAATCAAGGGAATCAAAGTTGTTAGTGCAAACCTGCCTAATTAAGAAAGAAACCTAAGAAATCAAGTCTGGCAGTAACTACGAGAAGATTTTCAGTTTTCTGAGATTTAAAAGATCACCACATGTCATATGAATGAAGCCACAGAAAAATCATCAAATGATCCTCCTACTTGGCCGCGGATCCGCGGCCAAACCCACCTGTTGGCCGCGGATCCGCCGCAAGGAAGATGGCTTAGGAGTTAGGATTTCTTCTGTTTGGATCTTAAGTGCTGGCTTCCAATTTAGGAAGCTAAGGTTCTGGTTTTGGGACTATAAATAAAGACCGAGATCCTCTTGGAAAAATCATCAAGCTGACGAGATCATGAAGTCCAAGACGGCTCACGCATTCAGGCTGATCATCAATGGTTCATCTACCTCCTTAGAAGAGATCGAGAAGCAAACTAGTATTTGTAATCATTTTATAAGGGAACAAAGTGTAGATGAGTTTTGTTGATTAATAAAGGTAGTTCTATCTCTTATTCTATTTCTTTGTAGTTTTAATATGAATTCTCTCTCCATCTCTTCTTCTCCTAACATGCGCGAGTAATTCTCCGCTTGCCGGGGATACGTGCGTAATTTTTTTAGTCTTACTATTTGTGTTGAATTCTTATTCGATCTATATCATAATTAAAACAAAACTGCAAATCGTATATTTAACGAAGTGTGTGAAAATTTTGCAAGGAGATCTGGAGTCACAGACTTGAGGAAATAGGAGAAAGAGACATTCATTGAGATTCAGAGGAGAACAAAAGGCCACGCAGCTAAAATCATCACCTGAACCCTCTGCCACGCGGCGGATCCGCGGCGAGAAGACCCTTGTGGCGGCGGAAACGCGGCACAACTGAGGAGTTAGGGTTTCAAAATTCTCTGGTAAGATTCTAACCTCTTTCTCTCTCCTCTCATATCCAATAAAATCTCTTTCTGCAGGATTCTTTGCAAAATATTGCCGCTCAAAAATCTTTTTGCAAAGTTTTGTGATTGGTTTGTTTTGCATATTTTAATACGGACTTTAAGGGGCAAAGACCAAATCCAGATTAGGTGGGGATTTCATCACCCTTCCTAAGCCCCACAAATCATAAACCGAGCATCTGCATCAACCCTACATTACTTTAAAAAAAATATCTAGACCAGACTCTAAAGACTGTCGCGCTCAATAAGGACAGAGGAATGTCGTGGGTAATCTATCGCTTATCCGCATTACTTTTGTGGTGTCTAGGCAAGTGTGTCTAAGGTAAGTGGTTACTTAATTAGGACTACTACTTATGTAGTGGACAACCTCCCACTTGCCTGGCTACAAGAGTAGTAAAGAGGCGGTAGAGGATTGATCCTACGGCTTGTCCTTTGGAAGTCTAGGAGCGGTCTAAAGACTGGACCTAGGTAACCTTAGTTCTAGGGTTGTTTGTGCATTTTTGTGTGATTTGTCTAAGTCCGACACACTTTTCAAAACATACCAATTTTAAATCACACACACGCTGCCACTTGCGCTAAACCCGCTTAGTGCATGCTTGGCTGGACACGGGATTCTAGTGCCCGTCTTGTCCGCGTTCCTGCTATCGACTCCGAAGTTGGTGCTTCTTCATCTTCTTTTCCCCCACCACCCACCACGACCGAGATGGATGGTACTCCATCAAATTATAACACCATGCTGCCACCGCCTGTAGGTGAGCAGAATCCATCGCGCATCTCTCTCCAAGAAAGATGCTATCCTATCAGTGGTCCCCTTCCTACTTGTCTATCCATTCCACCGGCCAACGGGGATAATTTTGAAATTAAACCCCACTACATCAATCTGTTGCCCAAATTTCACGGACTTGAATCTGAAGATGCGTACGTTTTCATCACTAAATTCGAAAACGTATGTGCAATGATGGGTACTTTACAACTGACTGTGGATGCTATGCGCTTGCGTCTTCTCCCATTCACTCTGTGCGACTTGGCAGAAAAATGACTTTATAATACTGCCGCACACTCTATCACTAATTAGGATGAATTCGTAATAGCATTTCTTAAGAAGTTTTACCCAAACCATAAGACTGCCCATATTAGGAGCGAGATCAACCAGTTCACCCAGCTTCCCAATGAACCATTTTGTAAGTGCTTTGAATGTTTCAAGGATCTGCTTGTCCAATGTCCTCATCATGGAATACAAAGATGGGATTTATGTCGAATAATATATGAGGGCATTAATCCAGCGACAAAGCAGATGCTTGAAACAATCTGTCAATACAATTTCATGTCTAAAGATGACGGTGAAGCGTGGAAATATCTGGAAGATCTCGCTGAAAACACTTTGCAGTGGGAAAGCGTAAGACCACCTTCATCCAGGGGAGGTATTCACCAGCTCGATGTTTCCATCGCAGTGAAATCCGAAATGGCAGCGATGCAGAAGAAACTCGACGCTATTGAGAACAAGTTCTCATCAGTCTCCCTAAATCAGGTCATGCTTCCCAAGACTGTGTGTGGTTGCTGTTCAGATCCTTCACACTTAACGGAAGAATGTCCTATGAATGCATCGTTTCAAACTAATGCTGCTTTTCAACAGCGACCCAGAAACGATCCTTATTCTTCCACGTACAATCAAGGATGGAGGAATCATAATAACTTTGCTTGGAACCAAAACCAACCCCAAAATCAAAATCAGTTCCAAAGCAATTATCAAAGACCTCCTCCACAGCAACCACAACCATAAAGTCAGCTCCCCTTTCAGTCACAAAATTTTCAAAATCCGGCCAACACTTCTACACCACAAGTGGCCGGTACTGATAACTCTTAACTCGCACAAACTTTGGATATGTTTATGAAACATACCATTCAAATGTCGGCTGATATGAAGTCTTCTATTAATACCATAAAGAAAGACTCCGCCTCCCACGGCGAGAGTATTAAATCAATAGAAAACCAACTTGCACAGTTGAACGCTGTAATGAGTGCGAGAGAGAAAGGGAAACTCCCATCTCAACCCCTACAGAATCCTGACTATTCACAAAATCATAATGTGAATGCCGTTACTACGTTGAGATCGGGAAAAATGCTGAATAACTGAGTGGGTGAGCAATTTGATGTTAGTGACACCAATGATACCCCAGCTTCTTCTTCCCCTAATTCGTCTAGTCTCCCACCTTCATCCGAGCTTATTCTCCGTTTTCCCCAAGGCTCGAACACTTCGCCCGATCTATCTAAGACGATCCCCACTCCAATTTTGGGATCCATTCCATCCCCACAATCATCTCCAATTTTGGACCCAAACCTTATTGATAAAGCACCTTATCCAAGCAGGTTAAGGGGCAACAGACCAAATCCACAAATAGAGAAGATTGTGAAAATTTTTAAGCAAGTTAACATAAACATTCCTCTCCTAGATGCTATTCAACAAGTTCCGTCTTATGCGAAAATCCTAAAGGACTTGTGCACTAGGAAGAGAAAAGTTCAAGTACCTAAAAAAGTTTTCCTTGCGAGTAATATGAGCACTGCTTTTACACAACAACTACCCAAGAAACGAAAGGACCCCGGAAGTCCTACAATTTCTATTTCTATTGGGGGTAAAAATATCAGTCGTGCTCTACTCGATTTAGGTGCTAGTGTTAACTTGCTTCCGTATTCTGTTTATGAGCAATTAGGGATCGGAGAGTTAAAACCGACGCATTGCACTCTTCAGATGGCCGATCGATCTATCACCCAACCTAGGGGTAGGTAGAGGATGTGTTAATCAAAGTCAGGGAATTTATATTCCCTGTGGACTTTATTGTTATAGATACACAACCTGTAGAGAACCTACGAAATCAAATCCCGGTGATACTTGGTTGACCCTTTCTAGCAACTTCCAACGCAGTAATCAATTGTAGAAACGGCTCTATGACCCTATCCTTTGGAAAGAAGTCAATTGAGCTTAACATTTACAAGTTGGGAAGTGAACCCTCCGAACCCTATGCTCATGTGTGTTCTGTCGAATTAATGGATATCGACAGCAGCGAATTTGATCAACCTCATGATACTGACTCTTTTTATATGTTGTTGCTTGACCCAACCATGTATTATACATACACGGACTCTTCCACCGAGTTGTCCGGGTCAACATCTAATGCTGATGAGGAACTTTTTATAGAGTCTGACGATCATCCCATTTTTTCTGATGACATTATTCTTCGGGGTATCGATGAAAGCTTTGAGGAAATTTTCGCAGATGAACTCGTATTTTTAAAAGACACGGGTGTTGAGATGAATCAACTCCAAGATAAAGAAATTGAACCTCCACCCCTTCTTCTTGACAATCACGATAATGCGAGTAATCCATCATCACTATCACTGTGTCGTCTCTCCAAATTGAGACGCAATCCTTTTCCATTACACCTCTTATTACCTCCCCACTTCTTCACGTCGAAAGGTGACATGTTCTTCCACCAACCTTGGTGCTTCATCGATAATTTTTTTTAATGGTTGGTGTTGATTTTCGGTCTTTGCAAAGCTTGGCATTGACCAATAATCTTGACCCCCTCGTGTGATTTTAAAAGATTAACACTGTTTAACTCAGGTTTGGGGGGGTATATTTTGGCTCTTGAAAGAAAATGATTTTTACAAAATTGTGAGCCAAAAAGAAGTTTGGGGGAGGATTTCACTTTTATTATTTCTTGTCCCTTTCTCCTCCCAAGTCTACAGGTTTTTGAGCTTAACGGTTAACAACAGTGAGAACACTGCTGCAAACAGGTTTGGGGGAGGTTTGTGCTTATTTACGCATTACTTTGCATTATACTATATATAAGCACACAATTTTTTTTTGATAATAAAAGAATAGATAGTGAAAAATTACATCCAAAAGATTGGAAAAGTTTAAGAAAACCAAGAAAATTAGAAGTTTTCTTAAACGAACTAATAATAAGTAGTTATGAGCCGTTGTCCCAAGGGTTAGTAAGAAGAAAGAAGTCACTAATCTGAGGATAAAAATAAGTCTGAAAAATAGTTTCTATTCTGGAAGCCAAACATTTGAATGTTGATACCCTACTATATGCACTTACACACGTCTTGAAACTCGGGATATTAGAGGATACCTTGAAATGCTCTTGTCTAAAAGCCAAAGTATGAAGGAAATAAAAAATGAATAAAATATAAAATGGTGGAAAAAAATGAACACTGGTTTTGTTATCGCCAAGGCAGCAATAAAAAAATATAGCGAGGGTGCTTCATCACCTAGTGCTTTAGACCAACTGGTTTGGGAGTCACTGCTACGCCTTAGGTAGTGCAAGACGAGGAAAATACTATCATCTAATCAGCAAGCACATGAGTAATCGGTCGGTTAGTACCTCAAAAAGTATTAACGGTCGCATGAAAATTGTGTGAGCAAATTCAACTAAATATTCATCAAAGGAAAAAGTACCGAGGTAGATAGACAAGAGTATGATAGCTTGAATTGAATTCTCCGAGTGTAGGGATGTCTTTTACACACACGTAGGGTTATATGATCGATATTTGGATGAAAGGTAGAAATGAAGAATAAAGACGATGTTTTATTGAGAGATGGCGTGATTTCTAACATCTTTTCATGACTATTAAGATAGGGCTCATGACAACTGAAAAGCTAGTGTAGTTGGAAACTCTAAATTTTCAAAGTGTTTCTTTTATGGTTCTTATCTTTATATGTAAATTTCACCATCTCTCTTTTATTATAGGATTTTGTGGGTATAATCCGCTGAAAACCCTCAGGAGACAACACTCCTCCTACTAGGGACACCTATAGGTTTAACGGCTTGTTGCACGTGCTCAGTGCAATCGTGTTGCCTACGAAAGTGTGCTTAGTTTTCTCCTTTCTTTTTCTCTTTCTCTTGAATAAACTAGTTTGCTCGGGACGATCAAAGATAAGTTTGGGAGTATTTGTTTAGTTGATAAAACTGCACATTTAATATGATATTTTTCCTACTATTTCTATACTAGAAAAGTTGTTTATTATAATATATGATACATATGAGGGTTTATCTGTAAAAATACTATTTTCATGTGTTGATATATTATAATTGACATTTGGTAGGAAAATGTATGAAAAAATACCATTGACCAAATCTTAATGTTGAAATTAATATCTCAATAAAACTAACTCTACTAATATTATTTGTTGAGTTGTTGTGCATAATTTTCAGGGCTAAAATCAAGGGAATCAAAGTTGTTAGTGCAAACTTGCCTAATTAAGAAAGCAAACTAAGAAATCAAGTCTGGCAGTAACTACGAGAAGATTTTCAGTTTCCTGAGATTTAAAAGATCGCCACATGTCATATGAATGAAGCCACAGAAAAATCATCAAATGATCCTCCTACTTGGCCGCGGATCCGCGGCCAAACCCACCTGTTGGTCGCGGATCCGCCGCAAGGAAGATGACTTAGGAGTTAGGATTTCTACTGTTTGGATCTTAAGTTGCTGGCTTCCAATTTAGGAAGCTAGGGTTCTGGCTTTGGGACTATAAATAAAGACCGAGAGCCTCTTGGAAAAATCATCAAGTCGACGTGATCACGAAGTCCAAGACGGCTCACGCATCCAGGCTGATCATCAACGGTTCATCTACCTCCTTAGAAGAGATCGAGAAGCAAACTAGTATTTGTAATCATTTTCTAAGGGAACAAAGTGTAAATGAGTTTTGTTGATTAATAAAGTGTTAGATCCACGTTACCTCTCCCTGTACTTTCGGGGTTGCGGAAACGGTAAAACAATTTTTTTTCTAAACATGGTAACATGGACCGTAAAAGCCGGATCTTTGCTAAACAACACACTAACATCCTAACTAGAGATTTATCTACTCGGTTAGGGGTTATAGCTCAACTTGAACTCCTTCTCTTCTTGTTGTTCTTCTCTTTGCTTGCTCCGAGGGTTGATCCGGACTCTGGTCACCTCCACGACCTCCCTGAGTCGAAGACGATCCACCCGAGAGATGTACACCGAGCTCCACCTCGAGCCGAGGTAACTAGGGCAAAGAGATTGCTAGTCTAGAAGCCCTAGGTTGTGTAGAAGTGGTAGAGGGATGGTTTTGTCTTTGTGGGATCTTTATCTCTCAACACATGAGATCAAAAGATGAATCAAGAGGAGGAAGAAGGAGGAGCTAGCAACCATGGTGCATTTCTTTTCTTCTCACTAGAAAAAGGCAAGAGAGAGAATGAGAAAAGAATTGTGAGCTAAAGAAAATGAACCATGGTTCAATAATGTACAAACATTATCATTACTAATCCCATCAAGATAAAGTTTGATGGCTACATTGAAATGACCATTATCATAATCAAAATAGAAAAAGAAAAAGAAAAGAAGAGTGTAGATCTCTCTTGAAAGTCAATGGTCAACACGGTCAACCGGTCAACAAAGTCAAGAGAGGTCAAGGAGGTCAAATGGTCAATGCAATTAGCCATAATAAAATTATCACTAAAAGGATTAGTAAATGATGTCCGCGGCTCATAATGGTTTTGACCAAACGAACTGTCAAAACCCTAATGAGTCTGCCTCAAAATGGTTTTGACCGAATCAACTGTCAAAACCCTAATGAGCCTGCCACATAACGGTTTTGGCCGAACCAACTGCCAAAACCCTGATGAGGTACCTCCTCCTTCATCGCTCTGGAAAACTGTGCATACACACCTGCATCCGCATTCCGTAGAATGCGGATGCGCAGAAGACAAAACAAATCCATCCGTGCAATACTAGGATCCGGCTTAAACCAAAGCCCACTAGTATTGCTTGCCCGAACACCACACGCACACAAGTGTACGTAAGTGATGGCAGCCCTGCCGTAAAATCATACGGCCTCTACACGTTTCGCTCAGTGCAGGGAAACTCTCTGTGTGGGACTCTAAAAACTCGACACTATGCTGGCAGTGGGTTTAACCACAGACCGCAAGCGGCACTAGCTGTACGTAACGGTCCCCAGGTAGATGTCGATAAGAAGGCCGATGAGGTAAACCCATCCGATCTCCTACTGAGCCTGTATGTAACAATCTCCGTACAGTCCGGTCTGTTCGTCTGATACATCGCATGGCGGGCCTAAGGGGGCGGTAAACGTCAGTCCCCTAATAGCGGTACAAGCCATGTTAGAGTGAAGCCCAGAACACCCTGAGATAACACTGGAAACCTACCAGTATATTTCGCTTACCCTGGCCAGGGATTACTCGTGTAATGGCTCTCCTAGACACAGCGCGATGTCAACCCCCAATACCGGGAGAGACGAATCCTATCTAACCATCACTGCCTCCAAGTGCTTCGGGACTGCACCCAACTACTTCCTGTTTGCACGACTCAGTAGAGCCATGGTAGGGTAGTAATCAAAGAACAGTGGGAACACACTCGAGGCGAAGTGACAGTGTCAAGTCAGCGGACTAAGCTGTACTCATGTCACCTGGGGACTGATAACTGACGATATGTATAATACCAACCATCAGTTCCCGACAAGTCCTGTCCAGTGTACTCGTAACCTAACGAGCACCCGCATACTATCTCAAGTACGACGTACTGACGGCTGTGGGATAGACCGTCTCCCGTGCTGGGATGAGAATTGCATACGCTAGTCTACTCCGGAGTATCGATGCCCTGTCTCGATAATCCCATGACTAGGGACGTGTATAAGGATGTGTTTGTGGATTACCCAGCCCCCCACGAGTGTGATCGCCATCACAACGCCGGTAATCAAGCAAAGATCCTAAGGGCTCTACTAATGCGTATAGGTGATATAATAAATAAACACACATGTACACATTAAAGCAGAGACAAACCAAGTAGCATACTACTATATTGAGCAAGATTGTCTGTACAACTGTGAATATCCCAAGCTTCCATCAAGTAATATACATACTAGTATGATACAGTAATGGCCTCTAGGGCATATACACTAACAATCTCCCACTTGCACTAAGGCCATGTACTGGCGTATCGAAGACCTATCATTTCGATCAGCCGCTCGAACTGAGTCTGGGGTAAGGCCTTCGTGAATGGGTCCGCTGTGTTGTCCTTTGTGTCTACTCTCCGCACCTCGATCTCCTGGCGATCAATGATCTCCCTGATCAGGTGATACCGCCTTAAGATGTGCCTGGATTTCTGATGGGACCTTGGTTCCTTCGCTAAGGCTATAGCCCCATTGTTATCGCAATACAAAGGTATTAGGTCAACAATGGACGGAACCACCTGAAGTTCACAAATGAACTTCTTCATCCAGACCGCCTCTTTTGCGGCATCGCTTGCAGCAATGTATTCAGCCTCCATCGTCGAGTCTGCGACGGTATCCTATTTAGAACTCCTCCAACATACCGCCCCTCCGTTGAGGGTAAACACAAAACTCGAGACAGACTTGCTGTCATCTTTGTCACTCTGGAAGCTTGAATCGGTAAAGGACTCGACCCTGAGGTCTCCATTACCGTAAACCAGTAACATCTCCTTAGTCTTTCTCAAGTACTTGAGAATGTTCTTCACTGCTGTCCAGTGGTCCTCACCTGGGTCTGACTAATACCGGCTTACCACGCTCAGCGCGTAAGCTACATCTGGTCTTGTACATAGCATCTCATACATTATAGATCCTACCACCGAAGCGTAGGGTATAGTGCTCATGCGAACCCTCTCATTGTCAGTCTTAGGAGACATCTTCTTGGAGAGGGTAATTCCGTGCAATGCGGGTATGTTACCGCGCTTGGAACCCTCCATACTAAATCTCTTTAGTACGGTCTCTATGTACCTGGACTGTGAAAGTCCCAGTAGTCTCTTGGATCTATCTCTATAGATCTTGATCCCCAGAATGTACGAGGCATCACCCAGGTCCTTCATGGAGAACCGTTGTGACAAAAATAGCTTGACCGATTTTAGCATAGGAATGTCATTTCCTATCAAAAGAATGCCGTCCATGTACATGACTAGGAATACGACAGTTCGTCCTACAATCTTCTTATAGACACAAGGTTCATCCTCGTTCTTGATGAAATCAAATTCCTTGATTGCCTCATCAAAACAGATGTTCCAGCTCCGCGATGCCTGCTTTAATCCATAAATGGATTTAAGCAACTTGCACACCTTTCCTCTGCTCCTACTGTCTACGAAACCTTCTGGCTGATCCATGTAAACGCACTCTTCCAAACAACCGTTTAGGAAAGCCGTTTTAACATGCATCTGCCAGATTTCATAGTCATGGAAGGCAGCAATGTCAAGTAGGATCCGAATGGATTTGAGCATAGCCACCGGAGAAAAAGTTTCGTCATAGTCCAAAGCAGGTCTTTGACGAAAACCTTTTGCAACGAGTCTAGCCTTATAGGTTTCCACCTGCCCATCTACACCAAGTTTTCTTTTGTAGATCCATTTGCATCCAACGGGTTTTACCCCAGGTGGAGCAATATCCAAGGTCCACACTTTATTGGCGTACATGGACTCCATTTCGGATTGCATTGCTTCCTGCCACTTATCAGAGTCCCTACTGATAATGGCCTGCCTGAAACTGGTAGGGTCATCTTCTTCCAAGATGCAATCCTCTCGATCCCCGTCTATGAGAAAACCGTAGTATCTCTCGGGCGGATGAGAAACCCTACCAGATCTGCGGAGTGGCTGAGGTTCGTCTGGGATTATTGAATCTAGTGGTTCCTCCAAATTTTCAGTTATATTTTGTGGACGCTGAATTTCTTCCAGTTCTACCGAACTCCCACCAGTTTCTTTTGCAAGAAACTCCCTTTCTAAGAAGGTAGCGTGGCGAGATACAAACACCTTCTGTTCCTCAGTGTGGTAGAACAGATATCCTAGCGAGTCTTTAGGATATCCCACAAATTTACACAGAACTGACCGTGCCTCTAGCTTGTCTGGTTTCTGTGTTTTCACATAGGCCGGACAACCCCATATCTTAATAAATTTAAGACATGGTTTCTTACTGCTCTATATTTCATACGGAGTTTTAGGCACAGATTTGGACGGAACTTGATTCAAAAGGTATGCCGATGTATGAAGCGCATGTCCCCAGAATGAAAGAGGTAACTCAGCACTACTCATCATGGAGCGAACTATATCCAATAGGGTACGATTCCTCCGCTCCGATACACCGTTGTGCTGTGGTGTATAAGGAGGAGTAAGCTGAGAGAGAATACCATTCTCTTTTAAGTAATCTAGGAATTTCGAGCTTAAGTACTCCCCTCCTCTATCAGACCGGAGGATCTTGATACTTTTGCCAGTCTGGTTCTCTACTTCCTTTCTGAATTCCTTGAATTTCTCAAAAGCTTCAGATTTGTGTTTCATCAGATACACATATCCGAATCTAGAGAGATCGTCAGTGAATGTGATGAAGTAGGAGAACCCACCCCTTGCATGTGTAGACATCGGACCACATACATCACTGTGTATGAGTCCCAAGAGCTCTGCTGCTCTTTCTCCATGTCCGGTGAACGGAGATTTGGTCATCTTCCTTTTGAGACAGGACTGACAAGTTTTATAAGATGAAAACTCGAACGCATTCAAGTGTCCATCTTTATGCAACTTACTCAGTCTTTTTTCTCCGATATGACCAAGTCTACAATGCCACAAGTAGGATTCATTTGTATCTGAATTCTTCCTCTTGCGTGTGTTTTGTATATTGAGAACTGTATTCTGATTTAGAACGTAGATACCATTACACAGTGTACCCTCTGCAACCAGTACCTTATGAAGGTAAATGTTCATGATATTTCTATCAAGAACAAAGTTATATCCATCTTTATCGAGTAAAGAAACTGATATGATGTTGCAAACCATGGAGGGTACATAGTAGCAATCGTTCAAAATCATAGTCTTGCTATTTGGCAATACTAGGTGATATTCACCGACGGCTGCCGCATTAACTTATGCTCCGTTCGCTACTCTGAGTGACATATCACCCGGTTCAACTTTCCTACTTTTTCTCAGTCCCTGCAATAAATTACAGATATGAGATCCTGATCCGGTATCAAGTACCCATGAGGTAGGGCTGACCGTAAAACAGTTCTCAATTACAAGAACACCTGAACTAGATGCAAAACCATGCTTCTTCTTCAACTGGGTATTCTGGGAATCCATACAATCCCCTTTCCCTTGCTCATACTTATGACTGTTGTCACAAGTTAGAGTTGAACCAACGTTCCCCAACCCCGAATAAGAATTTAGATCGGTCAATCGATACATTTTATTATCTTGATTAGGGCGTGAAATGGTTGCTACCTGGAGAGAGAGAAAAGAAACACTCAGTATGCGCTCTTGCAAGATTAGATTGGTTTATTAGTTTATCTAACCAGGATGTCTCCCACTGTTTCCTCAAATTCTTCTTAAAACCTTTTAAAAGAAGAACTAGTCGGGATTTAATTCACGTCACAATACTTGCTTAACCTTTCATCCAGGCTAGTGTCGGTACTTCGAGGGAGATTTTCCAACGCTTTCGCGAAGTTCTTTAATTTAAGAACCTCTTTTCCCTGGGGGCGTAGCCCCGCTAACACCTTTCTAGACACCTACTAGGTTTATAGCATTGATTGTTAAGTGAAGTAATTTCCCAAGAGTAATCCAACTCATCAGTGGGATCCGGATCCAACTATCATTGTGTGATGACTTAGATGGAATCCACTCTAGTCACCACACTCCAGAAGGTATGCTAAATCTGCAAGTTTCAGTTTCTTTAGAAACTCCCGATGTGGTTTTTGCTCCTAGGACCCAAGTGACCTTGACGAATAATCAACAAATCAAAAGGTCCTAGTCAAGTTCAACCCGTCGTTATCCAGGATTGCATTAGACCCGCCCGCATGATCCTTGACGAATAATCAACAAAATCATGCGACCGTCCTAACCAATCGCATCTATCAGTGCAACAGAGAATTATTACCCAGCTACCGTTCACTGTGTCTTGACGAATAATCAACAAACGCAGTACGAATACTAAGTATTAATTATCTGAAACGACGGAGGGCTACGGCTGGGTTTTTGGCGAAAAATCCGTTAACGTAATGAACTTGATGTAGTTGAAGGAACATGATAGACTTTTTGAAAACATAGTGACGAAAACTTTTGCTAAAGAGGTCACTCCCTGTGAAGGGATCTCGGCTCTTTCCTCGTCGAGTGAGGTGCTGGGCATTCGTAAGATGAATACCTCGATGCAAAGCAAGAATAATCGACTATAGTGAAGTTATCACCCCGACGCAAACTTTTTGTCCAAGGGGTCACTCCCGATGAGGGGATCTCGGCCCTTGCCTCGTCGAATGAGGTGCTGGGCATTCATAACCGAATACCTCGATGCAAAACAAAAAGTGAACGCCCTTGTAATAACAGCTTTTGAAAAATTGTTCCAACAACATCTTTTAGGTTTATTTTCTTGCATTAGTTCTTTTAATGCGTCCTATCATTTAAATCCTACCATTGCAGAAAACAACCAAAATATGACGTACGCTTATGCCATTCGCATTCGCCACGGGGTCCCGTCATCACCCGTTAGGTTACTTAACTAACGACAGAGTGGGGGCTGGGCTAGCGCGGCTGAAAAAGATAAGCAACGCCTAAATAGTTATTATATATAGATATACAGCAATGATAGCCAATCCAGATCACAGATGAACACTTTGGATATACTAGGAACCCGCGATTCGTTCGAGCCTGCAACGAAAAACGGATTACACGGTCGCGATGAATAGCCAATACCCCACCCAAGACCCCTACGGGTGCGGCAAACTACCCGCCAAGTACCCGAAGCGAAGCAACCTCCCTCAACACCGTGAGTAGGCCACTCGGCACTTTGAGATACCCGGTAGTTTGTGCACCCCCTCCATGGGTCTATCCTAGGAGCAAAAACAGTAAAAAGAATTATACAATGACGGCTACAACCCCGACCCGGTTGTGCGGTCATACAAATAATATTACATCAATTTACAAATTTATTACATGAATGGAAGAAAAAGAAACTCTCATCTCACATCCACCCCGGCTATTCATCCGCGACAATCCAACGAGTTCATATACACAAACCATCAGCATTACAGATCACAGATATGTATAACCCCCACTAATCGACGTATAGCGATTAGTAGACGTTTAATACACATATAACATTACAGATATAACCATTAGCCAAAGTTTATAGAACATCGACCAAAAATACGGATTTTTAAGCCCCAAAAACAAATTTTGCTTTCTGAAAAATCTGCGCAGAAAATTCATATTCCAAAAATCCCAAAATACCCAAATAAGAATACTGCAGAAAACAGGACCCCAAACCGAGTTAACTCGGCCGCGGTTCCGCGGCGCTTTAACCGAGTTAGGGGATCATTTTTCTCCAGTGTTCTACAAAAAGCCTGAGACGATTTTTAGTGTACGATTTATTAATTTTGGAACAGATCTAAAAATCGGCAGAAACTGAATTTTTCGGGGTGTTTTTGCGTTTTTTCGTCCGGTCGATATTCTAAATACTTTGCTAACATGCTAGGGTGTGTTTAGTTAGGCTCTGATACCACTGTTAGATCCACGTTACCTCTCCCTGTACTTTCGGGGTTGCGGAAACGGTAAAACAATTTTTTTTCTAAACATGGTAACATGGACCGTAAAAGCCGGATGTTTGCTAAACAACACACTAACATCCTAACTAGAGATTTATCTACTCGGTTAGGGGTTATACCTCAACTTGAACTCCTTCTCTTCTTGTTGTTCTTCTCTTTGCTTGCTTCGAGGGTTGATCCGGACTTTGGTCACCTCCGCGGCCTCCCTGAGTCGAAGACGATCCACCCGAGAGATGTACACCGAGCTCCACCTCGAGCCGAGGTAACTAGGGCAAAGAGATTGCTAGTCTAGAAGCCCTAGGTTGTGTAGAAGTGGTAGAGGGATGGTTTTATCTTTGTGGGATATTTATCTCTCAACACATGAGATCAAAAGATGAATCAAGAGGAGGAAGAAGGAGGAGCCAGCAACCTGTTCATATCAGATTTTTGCATTTTCATACCGCCCAATTTTTATCACATTGCTTATCGGTAGGTACTCTTGAGCCGTGTTTGCTAGTCAATTGCAGGATACAGGTTCTCGGTTCTAAAATGGTGAAATCCATGGAAAAACACGACAAAAATCCGGGTTCCTGCCAACCACAGATAAAACACGGATCTCCGCTCTTTATCCGTCTGTTGCCACACACCAGTTTAGGAGACAGAATGGCAAATCGATTGTCACCTTCATGCACAAGGCTCAATGGCAACACAAGATCCAAGAAATCTACGCGGAGCTCAAGAAAATCATGACAAAAGATACACATCCAATCACCTTTTGGTCAACAGAAATTCTGGAAAAATCGTGAAGAAATTTCAAGAAAATACATATACCAGAATAAAGGGTACATCAAAACAGGGGACCTCAGAAAAACAGAGGACCCAACTCCTCTATTAGGCCGCGGAACCGCGGCCTAAGCATGCTTAGGCCGCGGATCCGCGGCCGTACTGTGGATTCAGAAGTCAGGCTTTTAGGGGTATTTTGGTCTTTTGATGGGGAGGCAGATGGTTGCCCTAGATTTCCAGTTTCCTGCCTATAAATAGTCCAGATCTTGCCAATGCAAATGGTCCATAATCTTGTATTTTCTTTTCTAGGTTTAGTTGTGTTTCTTCTTCCTCTTCTCATCTCTTCTCCATTAAAACTTGTAGTGAGCTTGTGAGTGAAGAATGATGAATAAAGAAGAACCGTTTATTATTTTGCTTGTCTTATTATCTTGTTAATTGTTGTAATTTTCATTTGTTAACTAGTTGTTGTTATTTCTTGTTGTTTCTTTCTTCTCTCTTTTTCTTTATCCTTAACACAACCATGATGCTTACGCTTGATCCTTGCCGAGGTGAGGTCGCAAATAGCTAGTTGTTATCTTCTAATCTCTTTCTTTCTATCTTCCTCTTTTGTTTTGTTTTATTTTTCCGTATCATGATGTGCAAGTAGTTTCATACTTGTTAGGGTAGGATAAGGGAAGTTTGAGAGAAAGAAATCTCTCTCACTCTTTCCTTGCCCAACAGCTTAATTCGACTCCCGTTAATTGAACCACAATCCGCTCCTTACGGCACCCTATCCTACATGATAGCGGTGATTCCGTAGTGAGACCGGTTGTGGTTGAATTAATCGGAGGTTATGGCTAAGAACCAAGAACGGACGGACAAGCACCAAAAGGAAGAACTTATGCGTTGGAAAGCCTAGCTTATACTCGCAAGTTCCTTCCTAGTCGTGCTAATCCCCGTTGTTGCCGATTACCATAACACCGATATTAAGAGGGGCAATGAAAGATGTAGGAGACTCCTAACTCAAACTAACCTAATCCTAACCCTAACAAGCTCTCTTTACATATCATTTTACCGCTTAACTAATTACAACAAAATCCGAAAAACTGGACTTAACTCGTTAAAGCACATAGAAAAAGATTCCTATCTCCCTGCGGACGACCCGTACTCAACCGGCTAGCTACGAGCGAAACCGTCTTGATTGCGGTATTTAACTAAAACTTGAACACGCAAAATCTCTAACAATCAAATGGCGCCGTTGCCGGGGAGACGGTAGTTTATTTTTTTGTGTAATTTTGGGTTAACTTGTGAATACGAAAAACAACAACAAAAAAAAAATATACTTTGTAAAAAATCATCTTGTTATTTTTGATTACTTTTTGTGCAAGTGTGCAGGATAATACGGAGTTCAAGTTTAGTGCCAAAGACGTGGGAAGATAGACCCACATTTCGCGGCTACACCGCGACGGACAAAACGAAGCAAACGGTCTACTTTAAGATTCTGGAGCAGTTCCAGTGAGCAAATTCATATTCAGGGTCTTAAAAATAGCAGAGGACACCCAATACAACACATACAAGAAAATTGAAGCTTCAAAGCCTCAACATAGCCGCGGAACCACGGCCGTTGCATGCGTTTGGCCGCGGAACCGCGGCCATCTGTTGGCTTCAGGGTTTCAGTTTTTTTTGGTGAGTCTCTCTCTCCTTCTCCACTCCTCTGGACTCCAATAAACTGTGTTTTCTGCAGATTTCTTTGCGCAAACTCTTCTCCCCCTTCTAATAAACTGTTCTTGTGCAGGATTCTTTGCGCCGCGCTAAAAAATAAAAATTGTTTGCAGTTGATTTGTTACTGCTTTGCATTTCTTTAATACGGACTTAAGGGGCTTGAAACCAATTCAGATTGGGTGGGGATTTCATCACCCTTCCCAGGACCCCAAAAATCACAAAAGCATATGCATTGTCCATTGTAAATTAAAAAATACTAGATTTCAGCCTAAGGACTTCGCGCTCATTAGGAGAGGTTAAACCGTGTTTAGAACCTCACTTAACGGTATATTGTTTACGGGGTGTCTAGGAAAGTGTTAACGGCGCAACCGCCAAAAGAAAAAGGGTTATTTAATTAAGGAACTTCGCGAAAGCGTTGGAAAACCTCCCCTTATCTCTGCACTTACCTGGCCTCGTGATCAGTGTATCTTAAGCCCGTTTCTCGACACTGTTTTACTTCGACAATCAAGTTCTGGAGCAGGTCTAGCAGACCTAGGTGACCCTAGATCTAGGTGTGATTGTGCATATCTTGTTTGTGATTACTTAAGCCGTATATCCGTACATATTTCTGTAAATCTCTTTCTAGAAAAAAAAACAAAAAAAGAAAAAAATCAAAAACTTTTATAAAAACTTGTCCTTTTGTCGCCAAATCCATTTTTCACCCACCACCCATCGTTTTCTCCATTGACGTTTTCTTACCCTCACCTTCTCTGCTTTGACTATACTAAACTCGTTTAGTGTATGTCCGCTTGGACTCGGGACACTAGTGCCCGTCTAGTCCGCGTTACGTTAGTCACTACCGACTACGCGATCGACTCAGACGTCGATACTCCGTCCACTCCTCTTTCACCCCTTCCTTTGCCGGCCAACTCCGACGTTGACCGGAATTCTGTTCATACATCTTCGCTTTCACCATCACCAACCTCTTCTTCCGCGATGTCGGGATTTAATCCGAACATCTCTTTGACCACCCCTGGATTGGCTCCACCTCCTACGGAGACCAATATCCCACCACCACCACCTGTTGTAGCGCCGCAGCGAATCGCGCTCCAGGATCGTTTCTATCCCACCCGTTCTGCACTTCCCACCTGCCTTTCTCTTCCACCGGCCAATGGGGATAATTTTGAAATTAAGCCCCACTTCATCAACATGCTTCCACGATTTCATGGGCTTGAATCTGAAGATGCCTATATCTTCATCAACAAATTTCAAAACGTCTGTGCCATGATGAAAACCACCCAGCTGTCGGACGATGCTATACGTCTACAGGTCATTCCGTTCACTTTATGCGATCTTGCTGAAAAATGGCTGTATAGCACCGCTTCCCACTCAATCACCAGCTGGGACGAGTTTGTTAAATCGTTTCTAAAAAAATTCTATCCGAATCATAAGACCGCAAGGATTCGAAATGAAATCAACCAATTCTCTCAGCTTCCTTCTGAACCCTTCTGGAAGTGTTTTGACCGGTACAAAGACCTTCTTGTTCAGTGTCCTCACCACGGTATAGAGAAATGGCAACTTTGCCAAACCTTATACGAGGGCCTGAACCCAGCAACGAAGCAGTTGTTGGAAACCATCTGTCAGGGCCACTTCCTATCGAAATCTAACGAGGAAGCGTGGCAGTTTTTTGACGACCTTGCGGAGCAAACGCTACAATGGGAGAGCACCAGATCGACTTCTTCTTCTTCCACCTCCACTTCTACCGGTCAGTCTAGGGTAGGAATTCACCAACTTGATGTCTCTATTGCGATGAAAGCTGAAATGGCTGCAATAACGAGAAAGCTTGAAGCGATAGAGAGCAAATTTTCCGCTCCTGCTCCTGCCCCTGTTCTCCCTCTTCGTACCATTTGCGCTTGTTGTTCCGATCCTTCCCACTTGACCGAAGAGTGTCCTTACAATCCACCCTCGCAAGGACAGGATCAGGTTAATGCTGTATTCCAGCAAAGACCGAGGAATGATCCATACTCTTCCACCTACAATCCCGGTTGGAGGAACCACCCCAATTTCGCCTGGAATCAGAATCAGAATCAATTCCAAGGCAATAATTTCCAAAGGGCCCCTCCACCGCAACAACAAACTCAACATCAATATCAGCAGCCCTTCCAACCCCAACCTTTCCAAAATCAGACGAACAACTTTGCACCCAACAATTCTTTTCCACCAAACAACTTTGTTCCGTCAAACAACGATAAGGTTTCCTCGCTCGGACGAAGTCTGGAGGCGTTCGTTAAACAATCGACCCAATCCACTGCCAACATCCAGTCTTCCATTCAGTCCTTAGTGCAACACACTGCCGCACATGGGCAAAGCATCAAGACCATCGAGGCCCAGATTGCATAGATGAATGCGGCCTTAAGCGAGCGAGAGAAGGGGAAGCTCCCGTCCCAGCCACTCCCAAATCCCGGTCACCCACATAATGCACATGTTGCTCTTGAACAACAGAACCATAATGTGAGTGCCGTGACCACACTGAGATTGGGAAGGATGCTGCAAAACAACATTGGCAAACGAATCAACGATGACATCTTCTTCTTCTTCTTCTTCTTCTCCTTCTTCTTCGTCTTCTGAGCCTATTCTCCGTTCTTCACAAGGCTCTCCTTCCTCTTCTTCTGCTCTGAACGGACCCACTTCTCACTCCACGAAAACACCTGTTCTGGGATCCGTTCCAACTCCACAATCTCCTCCTCCAGCATTAGACTCAACCAATTTTCAAAATGTTCCATTTCCAAACCGGTTGAGGTCTAATAAACAAAATCCTCAAATGAAGAAGATTCTGGAGTTATTTAAGCAGGTTAACATTAACATTCCTCTTTTAGATGCTGTCCAACAAGTCCCGTCCTACGCGAAAATCTTAAAGGACTTGTGCACGAAAACGAGGAAGTCTCAGGTACCCAAGAAAGTTTTTTTGGCTAGTGCTGTGAGTGATGCCCTTACCCAATCTTTACCACAAAAACGGAAGGACCCTGGCTGTCCTACGATTTCTATTACTATTGGGGATAAGAACATCAACCACGCACTATTAGATCTTGGTGCCAGTGTTAACCTGCTTCCGTATTCAGTATACGAGCAATTAGGCGTCGGAGAGCTGAAACCTACGCACTGCACTCTCCAAATGGCCGACCGATCGATCACCCATCCTAGGGGTGAGCTAGAGGATGTGTTAATAAAAGTCGGGGACTTCATATTCCCCGTTGACTTCATTGTGCTAGATACACAACCTGTAGCTAACCCCCGGAATCAAATTCCGGTGATACTCGGTCGCCCATTTCTTGCAACCTCAAATGCTGTGATCAATTGTCGCAATGGTTCGATGATCCTCTCTTTTGGAAACATGACGATTGAACTCAACATTTTTAGGTTGGGGAATCAGCCCGCCGAACCTAATGCTCATATACTGGACGTCTGTTCGATCCAGGAGATCACCCCAGAAGAGTGTGAATTCGAGGAGTTTCTGTTTGATCACGATAATCTTGACGCTACTAGTGCGTCTCTCTTCGAACCTGCTGCTGTTTCTGCGCCCGACAACGACTACGAGTGTTTCACGTTTTCAAATGATCTTAGCCGCGCACAACCCGAGTTTGAATCTTTTGAATTTCCGGATGAGTTACCTGAACCATCCGACTCGGTCGCTTACACTCGTTTTGAACCTTTGCTGGAGTCCTTTGAGTTCGAGACCTTTGCACCAATCATGCCTTCAATCGTTTCACCTCCAACGCTCGAACTCAAGCCTTTGCCGTCTCACCTTAAGTACGTTTACTTAGGTGAGAACGAGACCCTCCCTGTCATCATCTCGGCTTCTCTAGCTCCAGAGCAAGAGAAAGCCCTTCTCGCGGTCTTGCACAGCAACAGGCAAGCTTTTGGCTGGTCCATGGCGGACATCAAGGGGATTAGTCCCCTGATCGTTGAGCATCACATTCATCTGATGGATGATGCCAAACCAGCCCGGGATCTACAAAGACGTCTCAATCCAGTCATGAAAGAGGCTGTGAAGAAGGAGATCGTAAAATGTCTAGATAGTGGTATCATTTACCCTATCTCTGATAGCCAGTGGGTTAGCCCTATTCATGTTGTCCCCAAGAAGTAGGGCATCACGGTCATAACCAACGAGGTGAACGAGTTAATCCCTACTCGCACCCAAACTGGGTGGCGAGTATGCATTGATTACAGAAAACTCAACGCCGCAACGCGGAAAGACCACTTTCCGCTACCCTTCATTGACCAGATGCTTGAACGATTGGCCGGACACGAGTACTACTGCTTTCTTGATGGCTACTCCGGCTATAATCAAATTCCCATCGCCGAAAAAGACCAGGACAAGACCACTTTCACTTGTCCTTTCGGCACGTTTGCATATCGTCGCATGCCCTTTGGGTTATGCAATGCGCCCGCTACCTTCCAGCGGTATATGATGGGTATCTTCTCAGACATGGTGGAAAAATTTCTGGAGATTTTCATGGATGATTTCTCCATCTTCGGCGATTCTTTCAACGAGTGTTTGCTGCATCTTGACGCTGTCCTTACCCGATGTAAGGACAAGAATCTCACTTTGAACTGGGAGAAATGCCACTTCATGGTGCGCGAAGGTATTGTCTTAGGACATATCATCTCGCAAAATGGCATAGAGGTTGACAAAGCGAAGATTGAGGTCATTTCCAATCTGCCTCCTCCCCGATGCGTCAGAGATATCCGAGCCTTCCTTGGCCATGCCGGTTTCTATAGACGGTTCATCAAGGACTTTAGCAAGATTGCTAGGCCCTTGACTCTTTTGCTGGCCAAGGACACGCCATTCGACTTCAACTCGAGCTGTGTGACTGCATTCGAGTCATTGAAAAGCTCACTCACTTCTGCTCCCGTTCTCTCTTCACCTGACTGGACGCACCCATTTGAGATTATGTGCGATGCATCCGACTTTTCCATTGGTGCTGTCCTTGGACAACACATCAACAAGATGCCGCACGTAATCTATTATGCGAGCCGAACCCTGAACGACGCCCAACTCAATTATACAACAACTGAGAAGGAATTCTTGGCTGTTGTATTTGCTTTAGAAAAGTTCAGGCCCTACCTCATCGTCTCTCCAGTCATTGTCTACACTGACCATTCTGCTCTGCGCCATCTTTTTGCGAAGAAAGATGCAAAATCTCGGTTAATCCGTTGGATCCTCTTGCTTCAAGAGTTTGACCTTGTCATTAAGGACAAACGAGGATGTGAAAACATAGTTGCCGACCATTTCTCACGACTTCCTTCTTCGCCTTCGCTTCCAATTCCGATCAACGACGTTTTCCCTGATGAACAGCTCTTGACAGTATCTTGCGGACCCTGGTTCGCAGATATTGTGAACTATTTGGCCACGGGATTACTACCGACTGAATGGTCAAGTCAGGACAGACTTCGCTTCTTATCCCAAGTAAAACACTTTTACTGGGACAAACCTTATTTATTCAAGTACTGTCCCGACCAGATTATTCATCGGTGTGTCCCTGACGAGGAATTCAAGAGTGTGCTGTCGTTTTGCCACGATCAAGTGCGTGGCGGGCATTTTGGGCCCAGAAAGACAGCTGAGAAGATCTTGCAATGTGGTTTCTACTGGCCACAACTCTTCAAAGACGCTCATGACTATTGCAAGACTTGCTCCCGGTGCCAACACATGGGCCGGATATCCCGGCGGAACGAGATGCCGCTCCAACCGATCTTGGTTGTGGAGATTTTCGATGTTTGAGGGATAGATTTCATGGGGCCGTTTTCCAGCTCTTTTGGGAACTTGTACATCCTTCTCGCCGTTGATTACGTCTCTAAATGGGTCGAGGCTGTGCCCAGCCGGACTAATGACAACAAGGTTGTCGTTAGGTTTCTTAAAGAAAACATTTTCTCTCGTTTTGGGCACCCCCGAGCGATCATTAGCGACAATGGAAGTCATTTCTGCAACAAGACTTTCGAGGCCTTGATGCGGAAATACTCCATTAATCATAAGCTCTCTACGCCCTACCACCCCCAAACCTGCGGGCAGGCCGAAGTTTCAAATCGGCAAATCAAGCAGATACTGGAGAAGACGGTTTCCAAGAACCGTAAGGATTGGTCGCTGAAACTCACTGATGCCCTTTGGGCATTTCGAACCGCTTATAAGACCGACCTTGGCATGTCTCCCTATCGGCTTGTGTACGGAAAAGCCTGCCACCTACCTGTCGAAATAGAGCATCGCGCATTTTGGGCGATAAAGGAGTTGAATCTGTCTCTCGAAGATGCGGGCAGCCATCGGAAGCTGCAGTTGAACGAACTAAGCGAGCTTAGGGATGAGGCTTACGATAACGCGGTTGTCGTTAAGAATCGAACGAAGGTGTTTCACGATAAACACCTTTTGCGCAAAACCTTCGTACCTGGTCAGCAGGTACTGCTTTACGACACCCGACTTCACTTCCATCCAGGAAAGCTCAGATCTCGCTGGAAAGGGCCGTATTTTGTGCGGAATGTATATCCGCAGGGCACCGTGGATTTGGAAAATCCAAAGGACGGTTCATTTTTCAAAGTAAACGGACACCGATGCAAACCGTACCTTAGCGCCGAACCAACAGAGGAACTCCTGTTCTTACAGGAGCCGGTTTACCCTACCTAATCTTCCTCTGCCTACCTCCAAACTTCGGTTATCCAGCCAAGAACAGTGGACACTGTTCCAAAAAAGTTTGGGGGTATGTATAAACCATTTTGTATATACTTGTGAATATTCTTTTTCTTTTTCTTTTCTTTAAAAATAAAAACAAAAAAATTGTGTATCGCTAACCGACAATTTTGACCCTTCAAATGATCTCTTCATGCAATGACAGTGAGGACACTGTCCAGTTTAAGTTTGGGGGTACGCTCGGTACGCATTTCTTACCTTCGCATTCATATGTATATTTTGCATCTGCATATTAAAATCCATAAAATCCATAAAAATCTGAAAATTTTCTAAAAACATAAAAACTTTTCTGTCAAGTTAGCTAGTGGGAGGACTCTGATTCAACATTTTGACGGTTTTGTTTGATAAAATAAGAATAACTAAATATTATGTTTAGATTTTGAAAACCTGAAAGATAACTCTCCTTTGAAGTTAACTATAGCTGATATACGTCTTTACATCACACTACACGTGTCGTGAGTTTTTGGGAATTAGATGACAAGTCTTTTATGTTTAAAAACTTTTAAACAGATAAATGATTTTCTGAGGATCAAATAGGTTTGTTCTGAAATAAGTAATGTCAAGAATAGTTTATGAAGTTAAGCGAATATGAAGGAATGTTATTGATGCCGTAATTGGAACTAAGTCTGAAAAATAACCCATCTGAAACTTGATTGGAATGATTACACACCGAACCCACTAAACACGTCTTTTATCCAAAAAAATAATTGAACTGCCGGTTATATCTCCGTTCGTATTAAATCATCTGATTTTCACGCCAAACTGTCTTTTGTTTTTGGACCTAGGTAACTTGAGTAATTAAGTCCGCTGGGGTGTTTCTACACCTAATGCCCTAAAATCAACTGGTTTGGGAGCATTGGCCCAAAGCTCGCTAAGAAGCCTAGAAAGTCCAGATTAAAACAAAGTCAAGCAAGTGTTCTCTCCGAGTTAAAATTCCTAACGGTTCTTTGTGTGAGAATAATCTTGATAAAAGACAGGCTTTTATAAAAAATTTTAAACGGAGATATGAAGGTTTTATTCTATGATAAAGACTATTGCACGTTCACAGAGGTGTGTATGAAATGAAAACAAGAAAAAGGTGGAGTGAAAAATACGACTTAGTTTCCTGTTAAGGAAAATAGAAATTCTGAAGTTGAAACCTTACTGGAAAACGAAACTTGAAAAATGCTTAACTCTTTATGAAACTTATGTGATCCTTTTAGAATTGTTATCTGGGCTTTATTGTGCGACATGATGACTTTAATCGATCCTTCTGGAACTTAACGACACTATTTGCACTGCACGTAAAGACATATAAAATCTGTAGTTAAATAAGAAGCGAGGTGTGAAAATAAAGGTTCGATAGTCTAGACTTAGAATTATAGAATTGTTATTTTCTGAAACAAAACTTTAGGGTTTGAATCTTAGTTATTTTACAAAACCAACTTGACCGGATTTTGTGGGTAGTATCCGCTGAAAACCCTCAGGAGACAACACTCCTCCTACTAGGGACACCTAGAGGTTTAACGGCTTGTTGCACATGCTCAGTGCAATCGCGTTCCCTGCGAAAGTGAGGTTAGGAAATTTTTTGTAAATAAATTGGCTTTGCTCGGGATGAGAAAATGATAAGTTTGGGGGTATTTGTTCATATCAGATTTTTGCATTTTCATACCGCCCAATTTTTATCACATTGCTTATCGGTAGGTACTCTTGAGCCGTGTTTGCTAGTCAATTGCAGGATACAGGTTCTCGGTTCTAAAATGGTGAAATCCATGGAAAAACACGACAAAAATCCGGGTTCTTGCCAACCACAGATAAAACACGGGTCTCCGCTCTTTATCCGTCTGTTGCCACACACCAGTTTAGAAGACAGAATGGCAAATCGATTGTCACCTTCATGCACAAGGCTCAATAGCAACACAAGATCCAAGAAATCTACGCGGAGCTCAAGAAAATCATGACAAAAGATACACATCCAATCACCTTTTGGTCAACAGAAATTCTGGAAAAATCATGAAGAAATTTCAAGAAAATACATATACCAGAATAAAGGGTACATCAAAACAGGGGACCTCAGAAAAACAGAGGACCCAACTCCTCTATTAGGCCGCGGAACCGCGGCCGTACTGTGGATTCAGAAGTCAGGATTTTAGGGGTATTTTGGTCTTTTGATGGGGAGGCAGATGGTTGCCCTAGATTTCCAGTTTCCTGCCTATAAATAGTCCAGATCTTGCCAATGCAAATGGTCCATAATCTTGTATTTTCTTTTCTAGGTTTAGTTGTGTTTCTTCTTCCTCTTCTCATCTCTTCTCCATTAAAACTTGTAGTGAGCTTGCGAGTGAAGAATGATGAATAAAGAAGAACCGTTTATTATTTTGCTTGTCTTATTATCTTGTTAATTGTTGTAATTTTCATTTGTTAACTAGTTGTTGTTATTTCTTGTTGTTTTTTTCTTCTCTCTTTTTCTTTATCCTTAACACAACCATGATGCTTACGCTTGATCCTTGCCGAGGTGAGGTCGCAAATAGCTAGTTGTTATCTTCTAATCTCTTTCTTTCTATTTTCCTCTTTTGTTTTGTTTTATTTTTCCGTATCATGATGTGTGAGTAGTTTCATACTTGTTAGGGTAGGATAAGGGAAGTTTGAGAGAAGGAAATCTCTCTCACTCTTTTCTTGCCCAACAGCTTAATTCGACTCCCGTTAATTGAACCACAATCCTCTCCTTACGGCACCCTATCCTACATGATAGCTGTGATTCCGTAGTGAGACCGGTTGTGGTTGAATTTACCGGAGGTTATGGTTAAGAGCCAAGAACGGACGGACAAGCACCAAAAGGAAGAACTTATGCGTTGGAAAGCCTAGCTTATACTCGCAAGTTCCTTCCTAGTCGTGCTAATCCCCGTTGTTGCCGATTACCGTAACACCGATATTAAGAGGGGCAATGAAAGATGTGGGAGACTCCTAACTCAAACTAACCTAATCCTAACCCTAACAAGCTCTCTTTACATATCATTTTACCGCTTAACTAATCACAACAAAATCTGAAAAACTGGACTTAACTCGTTAAAGCACATAGAAAAAGATTCCCATCTCCCTGCGGACGACCCGTACTCAACCGGTTAGCTACGAGCGAAACCGTCTTGATTGCGGTATTTAACTAAAACTTGAACACGCAGAATCTCTAACAATCACAACCATGGTGCATTTCTTTTCTTCTCACTAGAAAAAGGCAAGAGAGAGAATGAGAAAAGAATTGTGAGCTAAAGAAAATGAACCATGGTTCAATAATGTACAAACATTATCATTACTAATCCCATCAAGATAAAGTTTGATGGCTACATTGAAATGACCTATCATAATCAAAATAGAAAAAGAAAAAGAAAAGAAGAGTGTAGATCTCTCTTGAAAGTCAATGGTCAACACGGTTAACCGGTCAACAAAGTCAAGAGAGGTCAAGGAGGTCAAATGGTCAATGCAATTAGCCATCATAAAATTATCACTAAAAGGATTAGTAAATGATGTCCGCGGCTCATAATGGTTTTGACCAAATGAACTGTCAAAACCCTAATGAGTCCGCCTCAAAATGGTTTTGACCGAATCAACTGTCAAAACCCTAATGAGCCTGCCATATAACGGTTTTGGCCGAACCAACTGCCAAAACCCTGATGAGGCACCTCCTCCTTCATCGCTCTGGAAAACTGTTCATACACACCTGCATCCGCATTCCGTAGAATGCGGATGCCCAGAAGACAAAACAAATCCATCCATTCAATACTAGGATCCGGCTTAAACCAAAGCCCACTAGTATTGCCTGCCCGAACACCACACGCACACAAGTGTACGTAAGTGATCGCAGCCCTGCCGTAAAACCATACGGCCTCTACACGTTTCGCTCAGTGCAGGGAAACTCTCTGTGTGGGACTCTAAAGACTCGACACTACGCTAGCAGTGGGTTTAACCACAGACCGCAAGCGGCACTAGCTGTACGTAACGGTCCCCAAGTAGATGTCGATAAGAAGGCCGATGAGGTAAACCCATCCGATCTCCTACTGAGCCTGTATGTGACAATCTCCGTACAGTCCGGTCTGTTCGTCTGATACATCGCATGGCGGGCCTAGGGGGGCGGTAAATGTCAGTCCCCTAATAGCGGTACAAGCCATGTCGGAGTGAAGCTCAGAACACCCTGAGATAACACTGGAAACCTACCAGTATATCTCGCTTGCCCTGGCCAGGGACTACTCGTGTAATGGCTCTCCTAGACACAGCGTAATGTCAACCCCCAATACCGGGAGAGACGAATCCTGTCTAACCATCACTGCCTCCAAGTGCTTCGGGACTACACCCAACTACTACCTGTTTGCACGACTCAGTAGAGCCATGGTAGGGTAGTAGGTAGTAATCAAAGAACAGTGGGAACACACTCGAGGCGAAGTGACAGTGTCAAGTCAGCGGACTAAGCGTACTCATGTCACCTGGGAACTGATAACTGACGATAGGTATAATACCAACCATCAGTTCCCGATGAGTCCTGTCCAGTGTACTCGTAACCTAACGAGCACCCGCATACTATCTCAAGTACGACGTACTGACGGCTGTGGGACAGACCGTCTCCCGTGCTGGGATGAGAAGCGCATACGCTAGTCTACTCCGGAGTATCGATGCCCTGTCTCGATAATCCCACGACTAGGGACATGTATAAGGATGTGCTTGTGGATTACCCAGCCCCCCACGAGTGTGATCGCCATCACAACACCGGTAATCAAGCAAAGATCCTAAGGGCTCTACTAATGCGTATAGGTGATATAATAAATAAACACACATGTACACATTAAAGCAGAGACAAACCAAGTAGCATACTACTATATTGAGCAAGATTGTCTGTACAACTGTGAATATCCCAAGCTTCCATCAAGTAATATACATACTAGTATGATACAGTAATGGCATCTAGGGCATATACACTAACATAAAGGTAGTTCTTTCTCTTAATCTATTTCTTTGTAGTTTTAATATGAATTCTCTCTTCATCTCTTCTTCTCCCAACATGCGCGAGTAATTCTCCGCTTGTTAGGGTTCATGGGATTAGGGTAGGCTAATGGAAGATGAAGATCCTTAAACTCTTTTTAAGTCCTATAAACTTTATAAACTCTATCAAAAGAATAGTTAATATCCTAATTAGGCACACTATCAATTGATTGGTAATCGCGACCACTATTAGAGATTAGATTAACAATTGTTTTGGTAAAAGGCTAGATATGAATGGAGTTCCATGTCGAGATATGGGTTAAGAGTGGGAACCCTTTTCCCTCCAGAAACCCTAATCTACATGCATCATTGTCGTTCTAGTTTTAAATCTATTAAAGGATAAAAAGGGTAATCTTTAATTAATCATCCATAACTACTAAATCCTAATGAACCCTACAAGCCCCCTTCTTATATAAACTCACATTCGCAGTTAATCTAGATCTATATTTTGCATCCGTGTTTAACGTAGATCTAGATCCTACAACCATTCTACAGTATTCTTTATCCCTCCTCTCTTTTTCAACACATCTAAAGTAAGAATAAAAGATTCAATGTTTCCCAGAGGACGACCCGTACTCATCTCGAGTTAGCTACACGCGACACCGTTATTGATTGCGGTTAAACTACACTTCTTTAAAAACAGATCAATCAGATGTCCTAACGTCACAGTTAACTCCTGCTAATAGAAGTACGCTAGGGTCTGTGGTACACGGGTTTTTTACCCGTCGTACCGCCGCGTTGGCCGATGTATTCCTCGATACGCAATCTTGCTGTTCGAGTAGTCCCGCGACTGTCGTGTCTTTGATCCCTTTGGGGGATGGACAGGATATCTTCAAGTAATCTTACAGGTGATATTACCGTCGAAAGAGCAAGCGTTAGGGATATTACATGCCGCTTTTTACTTGAGCTTAGGCTCAGTTTGGGAACCCCGATGAGTCATGACCACTCCGTGCTGGTATGGGATGATCTCTGATAGTCTTTTCAGGTGTCATTTGAGTTGCCGTCAAGACCCTGAAGCGATGGATTTTCCTTAGCTTTTTTTTTTGACATTGTGTCTGCAATATTGCGACAAATATCGAGATTGTGTCTGGGTTGTCTATGAACCGTCGAGATTTGGAACTATGGGATTTTGCCGTGGCTCCGAGGTAGTCTCTAGGCTGTCTGTGAACCGTCGAGATTTAGAACTAGGGGACTTTACTGTGGCTCCGAGGTAGTCTTTAGGCTGTATGTGAACCGTCGAGATTTGGAACCAGGGGACTTTGTCTTGGCTCCGTTTTGCTGACGTCGTATCTGCTTCTGGTTGGAACGAGAAGGAACGCCGTTGTTGATTTCTAGGCTGTAGACGTAGCCATCGAGATCTGGCTTCCCTTTGACGAAGCCTGGTGGGACAATATGGTTCCCTTTTCGTTTGTGCCCATGGATTGTATACATGGGTCGATGTGATCTCACCTGCAGGGCAAAAGTTTTATTTCATTTTTTTTATTTTTTTCCGCGATGCTCTATCATTTCAGCTTTTTATATCGCGAAAGTCGCGATTGCCCAATCATTTCGGATTTTCGTCACGGTGCTCAATCATTTCGGCTATTTTTCTTTTTTACTCGCTGCTTTTTATTGTGAGTTGCCCAAACATTTCGGCTATTTTGTCTGTATATATTTTACTCGCTGATTTTTATTGCGAGTTGCCCCCATCATTTTGGCTATTTCATATGCATTTTTGGCTCGCTGATTTTTGTTGCGAGTATGGAATTTGAGATCTGATACCAATCTTAGCATCAGCATTGCTGCGACTGGAATATGGCCGGGAGCGAATCATCATTTTCCGTGAAAAGACTTGGAATTTGATACCAATTTAGGCATCAGTATCGCTACTACTGGGATTGTTACCAGGAGTGAATCGTCATTTGACTTTGTCGATTTGAACAGAGGTAGCTTAGCAAACAGGGTTAGGATCCTGTTAACTAAAGCTTTTTGACTTTACGAGCCGTAAGGATCTCATAAAGGTATTTCTCCCTACGAGTCGTGAGGATCTCGTAGGTGTATTTTCTCCTTAGGAATCGTGGGGATCCCTAAGTGATATTTTCTCTCGTAAGTCGTAGGGATCTCACAAGAATATTTTCTCCTTACAAGCTGAGAGAACTTACAAGTGTTGTTCACCAAATGGGGTAATTTCGCGCCATTGGTGGAATTAGGCGAGGGAACGTGTATTTATGCCCATGGATTGTATACAAGGATCGATACTGGACCACCATGGCTTAAGAACAGATTCAGATCCCTGTAGCTTAAGGTTTTTGAATCCTACGAGCCATGAGGGTTTCATAGAGGGAATTCTCTTTACGAGTCGTGAGGATCTCGTAAGTGTAATTTCTCCTTTGGAATCGTGGGGATTCCTAAGTATGTTGCTCCCTTTTGTGAGTCGTAAGGATCTCACGTGGGTGTTTTCTCTTCACAAGGGCGAGATGACCTTGCAGGTGTCTCTATTTTAACGAGATTGCGCCCTTTCGGGTTTTCACAAGCTCGCCGGCAGCCCTGCTGTTTTTACTCACGGCGTCCCTTCGGGTTTTCATTCGTGCCCATTTTGCTTATGGACGTACCGCATTTTTTTACATTATGAGATTGCGCCCTTTCAGGTTTTCACAAGCTCGTTGGTAGCTCTGTTGTTTTTACTCACGGCGCCCTTTCGGGTTTTCATCCATGCCCCTTTTGCTTGTGGACGTACCACATTTTAAATTTTTTTTATCACAAGATTGCGCCCTTTCAGGTTTTCACAAGTTCGCCGGTAGACCTGCTGTTTTTACTCATGGCGCCCTTTCAGGTTTTCATCCGTGCCCCTTTTGCTTGTGGACGTACTGCATTTTTTTAACTCCTCCGTTTGCCAATGGCACTTAGGGGGATTTCGCCACCGGGGCGATTGTGCATCCAGCGGGACTTAAGTTGCAATCCTCACCTCTGGGACTTGTGGACCTGGATTCCATTGTCGCCGTATTTGAGGCGACGTATTTAGTTTAAGGACGTTGCGGTCCGTTGTTAGTTTAGGGACATTTCGGTCCACAGCCAGTTTAAAGACGTTGCGGTCCGTTATTAGTTTTGGGACATTTCGGTCCACAGCCAGTTTAAGGACGTTGCGGTCCGTTGTTAGTTTAGGGACATTTCGGTCCACAGCCAGTTTATGGTCGTTGCGGTCCGTTGTTAGTTTAGGGACATTTCGGTCCACAGCCAGTTTAAGGACGTTGCGGTCCGTTGTTAGATTAGGGAAATTTCGGTCCACAGCCAGTTTAAGGACGTTGCGGTCCGTTGTTTCGAAGCGAAGCTTTGCCCGATACTACTTACAGAGTCTTGACTCAGGAAAATAGCGAGCGGACACGAGCGTCGTCATCTATTGTTAACCTGAGTTGTGACTTGTCAGGGGTAGTATTTCTTATAGAACCGGCCATTTATTGGACGGAAGGGTCTTTCGCCATGCATATTCATGAGCAGGTAGGCCCCACCTTGGTTGACCTTGTCTATGATGTACGGACCCTCATAGTTCGGCTCGAATTTCTCTCGTTTTGCACGATTGGGGATCATAGGTCTTTTTACGACTAATACGAGTTCGCCTTGGCGGAATGTTCTCGGCCTAGTCAGTCTTTCGTATGAGCGCGTGATCCTTGCTTTGTGAGCTTCTAGGTTTTCCTACGCCATGAGACGAGTTTCATCAAGGGCATCGAGCCCCTCAAGCCGAAGATGGGCATTTTCTTCATCCGTCGACTCGTATCGAACAGCTACTCGTAGAGAGGGCAACTCTATCTCCAAAGGAAGTACTGCTTCCGCCCCGAATACCAACGCGAATGGCGTAGTATTCATGACCATTTTGAACATGGTTCGATACGCCTAGAGAGCTTCATGCACTCTCTCGTGCCAGTCTTTTCTGTTTCTGGACACCGTTTTCTTTATGATCTTCGTCAAGGTCTTGTTGAAAGCCTCAGCTAGACCGTTAGTTCGGGTATTATAGACCGAAGATTATCTCCAATATATTTTATGTTGCTGTGCGAAGCGGCTGATCTTATGGCTTCTGTAGACCGGCCCATTATCCGAGATGATCTGTCACGGAGTGCCGAACTGGTAGATGACATGTGTCCTGAAGAAATGGAGGATGTTCTCCATCTTCACCTCTCTTAGCGGTATTGCTTCTGCCCACTTGGAGAAGTACTTGGTCGTTTCGAATATACACCGATGTCCCTTAGATGATGCCGGTTCGATGGGCCCAATTATATCGGTTCCCCACATTTCGAATGGCCAGCTAGCCAGTGTTGGGTATAGCGGATTTGGATGCTGGTGGATGAAGTTCCCGTGAATTTGGCACGAGTGACACTGCTTCGCATATTCGAAGCAGTCCTGAATTATCGTGGGCCAATAGTAACCCATCCTTCTGATCTTCAGCTTCATCTTTGGCCCGGCTTGATGAGAACCGCAGAGTCCGTCATGAGTTTCTTGGATGACTCTCCTTGCTTCTTCTGGTCCCAGACATCTTAGCCATAAACAATCGAACGATCTCCTATATAGAGTATCATTGACGAAGAAGAAAGACAGAGCTTGCTTCATGAGCTGATGTCTTGATGATGCGTTTTCGGGCGTTCGATGGGATTTAAAGTAGTCTATAAAGACTTCTCTCCAATCCTCATCCTTTTCTTCCTCTATTTGGAAGACCGCTTGTTCAGTCGCTCCCTTTCTTTCAGACGGCTTCGGAGATATTTCTGCTGGCGCGAAAATCCGGCGGCTTTGCACAATGATCCTTATGTCATCGAGATTTTCGTCAGCCAGTACCTTAGCAAGCTTGGCTAATGCATCCGCTTTGCTATTTTCTGCCCGCGGTATGCTCTCCAGGATGTAGGAGGGGATTCGAGTCAGCAGTTGCTGCACTCTTTGGCTATATTTTACCAATTCTGGCTTGCACGTCTGATAGTCGCCGTTTACTTGGTTAGCGACCAGTTGGGAGTCTCCATATATGAGGAGGTTCTCGATCCCTATGTCGACAGCGCTCTCAAGACCCGCTATCAAAGCTTCATATTCCTCTTCGTTGTTTGTTCTTTGCTCTGTTAAGGAAAGGGCAAAACGCATTATCCCTTCTTGTGGAGTCACAAAGATAACGCCTACTCCTTCTTTGATTATGGGGGTGTTTTGCTTCCGCCTCTTCATAGACGATGCCCCATCGAAGTAGAGTTACCATCGGGTATCACTTCCTTCTTTCTCCCCGTCGATTGCGTCAAACGCATGTTCTTCTGGCAACTCACAGTTCAAGGGAGAGTCGGTGGATATCGGATGCTCCGCGAGAAAGTCGGCGATGGCCTGGCCTTTCACTGCCTTGAGAGGTCGATAGATTATCGAGAATTCCATCTAGAGGAGGGTCCATTTAGCAAGCCTTCCGTTATTATGGCTCTTGACATCAAATATTTGAGAGGATCCACCTTTGATATGAGATGGGCCTCATGTGCCAAGGCATAATGTCGGAGCTTCGTTACCGCGAAGATTAATTCCAGGCAATGCTTTTCGATTGGGGAGTAGTTGTTTTCTTCTCCCAGGAGAACTCGACTCAAATAGTAGAGAGCTCTCTCCTTTCCCTGATCGTTCTCCTGTGCCCATAGCGCGCCTAGAAAACCTTCAAGGGCTGTTGTGTACAGGATGAGGGGTTTTCCCTTAACTGGAGCAGTCAGTACCGACGGGCTCTGTAGATATTGCTTGATTTCGTCCAGTGCACTTTGGAATTTACGATCCCAAACGAACGGGGTCCCCTTCTTCATTAAATGGTTGTAGGGGCAGCATTTGCCGGAGAGGTTAGCTATGAACCGCCGGATATACGTGAGTTTTCCTTGAAGAGACCATAGTGTTTGAGAGTTCTTGGCACGGGCATTTCCATAATCGCCTTGATCTTTGATGGGTATATTTCGATGCCTCAGTGTCGTACGTTGAATCCTAGGAATTTGCCTGAGGAAACTCCAAACACGCATTTCAAAGGGTTCATCTTCAGGTTGTACATCCAAAGGCGCTCGAACACTATCTTCAGATGCTCCCAGTGCTCCTCGTACGATTTTCTTTTCACCACGAGGTCGTCGATATAACATTAGACAATCTCGTGTATGAGGTCATCGAAGATCTTTGTCATGGCTCTCTGGTAGGTGGCGCCAGCGTTCTTCAGACCGAAGGGCATCACTTTGTAGCAGAATATGCCCAGCGAAGTCCGGAAAGCAGTGTGCTTTTGGTCTTCAAGATGCATCTTGATTTAGTTGTATCCTGAGGACCCGTCCATGAAGGAGAAGACTTCATGATTGGACATGTTATCTATCATTAGCTCGGTAATCGGCACTGCGAAATCATCCTTCAGGCAAGCTTTATTGAGGTCCCGAAAGTCTACGCAGACGTGCACCGTCCCATTTTTCTTCATCACAGGGACAATATTGGCAATCTAATCGAGGTATTGAACTTCTTGGATGAAGCCAGAGTCAATTAGCTTCTTGACTTCGGCGTTGATGCTTATTTCAAATTCGAGCCGCATTCTTCTTGGCGCTTACTTGACCGGCTTAACGTTCGGCGATATAGCCAGTTTATGCACTGCTATTTCTGGATCTAGTCCCGGCATCACGGAATAATTCCATGCGAAGCAGTCTTTATACTGCATAAGCACGTCTTTTAACGTGGCCACATGCTTCTCAGACAGCAGCTCACCGACGAACGTTGGCCTTGGCTCGTTTGTCGTCCCCAAGTCGATTTTTCTCAGGTTGTCCGCCGTGGTATGTATCCCATCTTCCAGCTCTTTTAGTGCCAGTGGAAATTCTGAGATCATCTCGTCTTCATCTTCATTTGCGAAGCAATGGGAGAGGTCATCCATATTCTTATGCTCTCCCTCCTTTGAGAACGTTATCACGTGGCAGGTATGAGTCCGTTTCCAAGCTCGATGTTGATCCGGACTTTCCTTCGCGGCGTAGGTTGCTCTTGGCTCATGCTTTCATGGCGGGGTTATCTTCCAACTGTCAGATAGAGCGAACCTGCCTCGTTGATACTGGTCTTTGACCCAGTCTTTGAAGGTGAAGCAATCTTCAAGAGGATGTCCTATTGCTCGGTGGTAAGAGCAATAAGCCAGATGGTGGATCTCGTTTACTTTCTCAGGGTGCCGAGACTCTGGGAGTGTTATCATTTGATGATTCATGACAAGGTTGAATATTTTCATTGTCCTGTCTTGAGGAAAAGAGTATTCTCGACCCATCTTTTTCATAAAAGACGGATTCCAGCTGACTTTTTCTCGATCGTGTGGCTTCTTGAATCCGCTTCGCTGTTTTTGAACGTCATTCCCATTCTTTACCTTATTGTTGCTTCTACGTCGGACTTTCTTTTTTCTACGAAAGTGCACAACGGGTTGAGGGTGAAGGGGATCGTCATCCTCCGTAGCTTGTTGAATGATACGTTGTGTCCTGGCTTTTTTGTAAATGGTCATTTCGTGGCTGTGGTCATCCCGAACCTTTTAACCTGCTTCTCTCATTAGCTTGTCAATCTTTTCTTCGAATGACGGGCTTGGTATTCCCACGGCGGGCTCTCGCTCTGGTTTGATATCAGCACTATTTGGAAATGCTCTCGCTTCTTTACCGGAGTTATTTATGACATGGCAGCCATGGTATCGTTCCCGTTTCTTGGACCGAACGTGTCCAAGGCAAGTCGTTTCTATTCTCCCATTGGGCATCTTTCGCTGAGTCCTGGGAACGTCCTAAATCTTGTTATTGAACTGGGCTTGTCGGGCAGTCTGTTTGAAGGGTATGCTTTGGCATCTAAATATCCTTTTCAGTCCCTCTGCGTAGTATCTAGGCAGACGGATTGGTTGAAGCCTGTCGAGTGCAGGTTTGGCACCGTGCCATACTTCTTTCTCCACTTTAGTCTCCGTGGATTGGTAGAAAAGGATCGCCTTTTCACCTCTTTGCTTAAAAGGGACGTAGAAGGTCTGTAGCTCTTGCACGCTGTACGTATCAAGTGCATCAAGTTCTTTGTAATGCCTCTGCGGAACCATGGTAATTTATAAATTCTGGTCAGCTCCAGCAAAGGTCTGCATTGACGGACGGACGGAGAACATTGTGTTGGCCTCGTCCTCAGAGTCACTGCCAAAGACCAGAATAGGAGTAGATGGTCCTGACCTGTTGCCTTGGGGTTGTCCAGAGTAGACCATCTCTTCATCCTCCTCGGTATCGCTCCCAAATATCGGGATAGTGGCGATGACTTTTTGTTTATTCTCCGGTTTGCGAAATCTTTCCATGTCTTTGAAGTCTGGTAAGAAGTACTTGGCGTCTTCATATTTCCGGACTTCATTTACGGAGAATCGGTTCAGCTCCCATGTAACTATGTACTCGAGGCCGCCCTTGAAGTACTTCATACACTAATATTGTGTAGAAGGGATGATGTTGTACTAATGTAATCAGGGCCTGCCGAGCAAAGCGTTGTAGCAAGTCTTGGCGTCGATAACATGGAACTTGATGTCAATGACGAGCAACCCGAAGCGTAATGTCAGTATTACAGACCCGAGCATTTTTTATGATTGGGAGTCAATACCCGAGATGGTAATTTTATCCCGAGCCAAGTGCTGCACATTCATGCAAATCTCCCTCAACACTCTCATATTGAGAAGGTTGACGGAGGACCCGTTATCGACCAGGATCTTTCCTATCTTGATGTCATGACAATACCCGGTTACATACAGCGGACGGTTGTGCTCGCATGTTCCGAGAAGGAGGTCTTCATCGCTGAAGGTGATGTCAGCCGTGTGGACTTCTTCCAACTCGTCCTTCATCTTTTCTTCTGCAAGGAAGGCTTGAAACTGGTCGGGCTCTTGTAACGCCTTGATCAGTGAATCTTGTGCCTCTTTAGATAGGATAAGAGAATCCAGTATGCTCAGTTGTGAAGGTATCTTTCTCAGGTGTGCCAGGACATTGTAATCCACCTTGTTCTTCTGGGGCGGGTCCTTGGCTGTGAGCTCTTCGGCGACTCTATCATCGAGGTCAATCTCCTTGTAACACCCGAGCCAATGCTACTAAATTCAGTTACCATTTGAACGTAGTGTGGCACTTATTTCATTTATCTTGCTTGATTGTTACTTATTTTATCCCGTCAATTCAATTCTGCATATAACAATTTATGGCATCTAAAACAAAATTAAAAATATTCATCTTGGCCTGCTTGACACCACTAGCCCTGTTGTAGCGTCTGTGCATCGTGGTCTCGTCCCGTTCAGTGAAACGGGCATGTTTGGACGGCTACGTGCACGTACGTGTGTCCGTTTTGGGGGTATGCTTTTTGATCATAAAATACTTCATTTTAAATTTTGTATCCTGCCTAAAATTTTCTTATTTCAATTTCAAATTTTTGGACCCGACCCGGACGCAATTTGGAAATGTTTTACTTTACGCCAAAATCCCAAATTTTAATATTTTAAACCGTCAAATATTCTTAACCATATAATATTTTTAATATTCCTAAATCTTTTAAATTTCTTACTAAACCCCACGAATCCTTACTCCCAACCAATCAGCTTCTCTCAAATCCCGTGGGCCCCACCTTCTATCTTTCTCTCTTTCGCTTACTCTCTCTCTTTCTCTCTCGCTTTTCCTCTCTCCTCTCGATCTCTCTCCCCTCTCTCTATCTCTCTTCTCTTCCTCTCTCTCCCCGTCTCTCTCTCTCTCTCTCTCCCTATATATCTCTCTCTCTCTTCTATATATAAATTTTTCTTTTTCCTCCGTGAACCCAGCGCCTCAACTCCGCGCCTCACCGCCGTCGCCATCCTCTCGACACCGATCTCCTCTTTCATCATCAATCTCATCTCTCTCCCTCCACCCGACACCACCAGCACCCCGACCAGTGAACTCCGACGCCTGCATCAAAACCCGGCGAACCCATCACCTTCGTCGTCGCCTTCACACCGCCCCTGCGCCTCCTCCTCAACCACCTCGGCTTCCTGTCCTTCCTCCTCTCGTCTACCGCCTCACCTACAACCCTAGATCCATGCACCCACCGTGTAACCACAACCCGCATCACCTCGTCGCCGTTCCTTCATTGCCGGCGACCCTAGCCTCACACCACCATCTTCACCATCTCATTTCCTCCCTCGTCTTTGCATCAACACCCCCAACAGACACTGCACTTACCTTACAGTAAAACCCTAGTGCAACCTAACCCCTCGACTGAGTGCCCTGAACCCTTGCCAGAGCCTTACTGACCACCACCGTCGACGCTATCGCCTCTGAAGATCCTGCAGGTAAGCCTCCTTCCCTAAACTTCTCTGTCCTCCTTTGCTGTTTCTTATTCCATACTTTCTCTTGTGAGTTTTCACTGGTGTTTTGAATCTCGGGAATCCGGCGATGTCGACGACGTTTCCCGACGATCCAGCGCGGAACCCTGACCCGTGTGGCTCCACTGTCTGTTGTTTGGGTTCTTTCCGTGTACCGTGCGCGCGCCGCGAGTTTTCCCCGCCGACGTTTTACGTTCCGTTTTCCCGATTCGCGACCCGTCGAGGCAAGTACCACTTACTACATGCTAAACAATATTTACATACATATTAATGACACCCTAAACCTATAAATTTAACTTTGGTACGATCATTTCTCTTTTTCGTGTTCAATATTGTTATATAACATTTTATCTTTCAAACTTGGAACCTATATTTGTAGATATCATTGCATCCATGAAGTCTTAACTTGGTAACATGATTAAACGACTATAGTTGTCTTACTGCATTCTTATAATGTTGAAATCATCTCTGTGACACAATTGATAACTATATTGCTAGTTGAATGAATCTGCCTGTTGCTTAATTCATTGCTTATATCATGTTGTTGATACCCATGCTTGATTATATAACTGATTGTGAGCACACCTATGATATCGCATACTTCTTGACCTGACTTGCTACATACATATTGATTGACCCGACATGGTACCGTATACTGCTTGACTTGACATGATGTACCATGACCTGACACGTTACCTGATCTTGTGTCTGATGCCAACAAACCTGACATGTAGTCCTCATGGACCGTTCCTGTTGTCTATCCAGACAAACCTGTTTACCTGATCCTGTGTTGGCATTAGTTTCTTGATTTCGGGATACCTGACTTGACTTACACATATAACTTGGGGGTATGGGGAAATCAAAGGTGAAACTTGACCTGTAACTCAACAGTTCACTACCTGTTCTGATCTGTACACATTCCTGTTTGGTGCCTAGCGGCATGTTTCGGTTTCAGCCCGAGAATATTGAGGCCGTGGTCCCGGGTATGTACGGGATACTATTGAGTGTACACATTCCTGTTTGGTGCCTAGCGGCATGTCTCGGTTCAGCCCGAGAATATTGAGGCCGTGGTCCCGGGTATGTACGGGATATTCCTGTTTGGTGCCTAGCGGCATGTCTCGGTTTCAGCCCGAGAATATTGGGGCCGTGGTCCCGGGTATGTACGGGATACTATTGAGTTACATTGATGATTCATCAATTTTGTTTCAAAGACTTTAGAATAGAAAACCTGATAGAAAAGTCCAGTTTACCCACTGCACACTACCCTGCACTGCTCTTATTCATATTATTGTTACCCTTCCTTTATTCATGTTTATATTCACATTGCCTGTTTATTATGTTATTACTTGATGACTTGACGCGCTGACGTCTGGGTTTTGCATGGCCCAGATTCTTCTACCTTGCTGCAGACTGATTAGGAGTTTTACCGCTGTTAGACGAGCGGTGAGGTTCCTGTCGGTACGTAGTTTCACTCCAGGTGTTTCATTTATTGTATCTGTTGGCTTCCGCATATTGTTATTTCTTGACTCTTTTACTCTGGCTTATGGACATGTACTAGATAGTTAGTTTACTTTCCTGTTCTTGATATCTCTACAGCCGTAATGTGACTGTGGAAGGATACTTCCTATCCACAGGTAGCATGGTTGGGTATGTCACGTGCCCACTTTAGCGTACTCTGGGAAGCGGGGAGTGACATGGTTCTTTTTTTATCAGAGCCATAGGTTAGTCGGGTTGATTCTTTTGTAGTTGGGTATTGCACCCAATATACGAATCAGAATACCCGTGTTTAGGAAACATGTCCTGCCACCTTGCCGTTTTACCATTCTTGAATCACATTCTTCCTGATTATATCTTTTACGATGTGCAAACTTCCTTTGCATATCGACTCGAAACCTGATTCCTTGTTATCTCTAGGACTTAGGCGACTTGGGTGGAGTTATGTAATTGTGGCTATGATACCGCGGCATAGTTACAATGCGGCACTCTATTTAAGTAACTTGGAGTTCTACCCTTGACCTATATTTCGAATCTATCATCATGCTAATGTTGGGTGTTTCGATTCCGAGGACTATGGCCGGTAAGAAATTGAAGACGTACCAAGGGCGTGTGGACGAAGCCGCCATGCTTGGAGTGATAAGAGGAATGCTGGAGAATCAAAAGAAACAGACCGAGCTGATCCAGCAGCAAGCGGAATCATTTCAGGAAGGTTTACTGATCGTTCAGCATCCTGTGAACAATGTTGGAGCTAAACCAGTTGACCGAGTAGGGACCGTAGCAGATTTCAGGAGTTTGGGTCCGTCTACATTTACTGGTTTGGAGGAGCCGTTGCCAGCGGAACAGTAGCTAGTTGACACAGAGAATTTTCTTATTGCGGCACAGATTCCAGACAAGAAAAGAGTTGATGTGGTACGCATTCAGTTAGTGGACTACGCCCGAGAATGGTGGCTTGTGGAAGAGAACCGTTTGCTCAAGCCAATCAAGTGGGCGGATTTTTTTTCCAAAGAGTTTCCTGGAGAAGTTCTTCCCTCGGACCGCATGGGAAGAAGTGAAAGGGAAGTCGTCTTGGGAATGGATTTTCTTGGTACTTTCCACGCTCACATTGATTGTAGGGCAAGGAAGGTAATTTTCCAGATTCCCGGACATCCCGAGTTTAGCTTCACTGGAGGAAGCAGTTCTGTCGGGCCAGTCGAATTTAGGGCTAGGCCGACAAATAGTGTTCTTGCATCAATGGAAGTTGATAAAGTGAAGAACCGGCTGTTGTTCGTGATTTTATGGACGTGTTTGAAGATATATCGGGTTTACCGCCGAAGCGAGACATGGAGTTCGCAATTGATCTTATTCCTGGTGCAGCGCCAGTATCCAAAGCGTATTATCCAATGGCACCAGTAGAGTTGGAAGAAGTCAAGAAACAGGTTGCTGAATTGCTTGAAAAGGGTTGGATTCGAAGCAGTGACTTGCCTTGGGGAGCTCCAGTTCTTCTAGTAATGAAGAAGGATGGCACAAGAAGGATGTGCATCGACTATCGAGAATTAAACCGGGTGACTATTAAGAACAAGTACCCGATCCCTCGCATTGGCGAACTTTTCGAGCAGCTTAGTGGCGTGAGGGTATTCTCGAAGCTGGATTTGCAATCCGGATATCATCAGGTCCGAGTGAAAGCAGAAGATATTTGCAAGACGGCGTTCCGAACTCGGTAAGGACATTACAAATACTTAGTGATGCCCTTCGGAGTAACGAATGCACCGGCGATATTCATGGACTTGATGAACCGAATCTTTTCACCGTTCTTGGATCAGTTTATTGTGGTGTTCATTGACGATATCCTGGTTTACTCGAAGAGTTTTGAAGAGTATGCTGAGCATTTGAAGATCGCACTGCAGACATTGAGACAGGAGAAGTTATATGCGAAGATGAGCAAGTGCGAGTTTTGGCTGGGAGAAGTAAATTTTTTGGGGCATGTTGTGTCTGGCGATGGAATTGCCGTTGATCCCGAAAAGATTGCAGCAGTTCGTGATTGGCCAATTCCAAAGAATGTTGCAGAGATAAGAAGCTTTCTTGGACTCGCTGGATATTACAGAAGATTTGTGGAGAACTTTGCTCGTCTGGCGGAGCCATTGACCAAGCTTACGCACAAAGAGGTACCTTTTGTATGGACGGCTAAGTGTGCATTAGCTTTTGAGACGTTGAAGCAGAAGTTGATAACCGCCCCTATTCTAACCGTGCCAGACAATTCCGGAGGATTGGTGATTCACAGCGACGCATCTGGGAAAGGATTGGGATGTGTTTTGATGCAGCATGGGAAGGTTGTAGCGTACGCATCGAGACAGTTGAAGACCCATGAGATGAATTACCCAACTCATGACTTGGAGCGTGTGGCTGTTATTTTCGCTTTGAAGATTTGGAGACACTACGTTTTGGGCGAAAGGGTCAAAGTTTTTACTGGTCATAAGAGTTGAAGTATGTATTCACGCAGAAGGAGATTAATATGAGGCAACGTAGAGGGTTGGAGCGATGGCTGACTACGATCTTGATCTTAAGTACCATCCGGGGAAGGTTAATATCGTGCCGGATGCGCTTAGTCGGTTACCAGCAATTCAGGTGTTAACTACGCAGAAGGAGATCGTTGCAGATTTTCGAAGATTTGACTTGGAGGTTGTGCTACCGCATTCTACGGGACAGTTGATGCAGCTGCAAGTACAGTCATCGTTGATCGAGAATATTAAAGCAGCACAATCGCAGGATCCTAGACTACAAAAGTTTCGAGAACAGGTTGAAGCCGGACTACGAACAGATTTATTGATCCACGAAGATGGTTCGTTGAGGTATGGTAGCCGTTTATGTGTGCCAAAGGGAGATATTCGTGAAGAGCTTATGAAGGAGGCATACAGTTCATCTTATTCTGTACATCCAGGAGGCACAAAGATGTACCGAGATATTCGACAGCATTTCTGGTGGGAAGGCATGAAACGAGAGATTGCTCGCTTTGTGGCCAAGTGCTTGGTGTGTCAGCAAGTTAAGGCTGAACATCAAAGGGTTGCTGGTTTATTGCAACCACTTCTGATTCCACAGTGGAAGTGGGGACATATAACCATGGATTTCGTGACGGCTTTATCGCGAAGTCCAAAGGGCAACAAGGCTGTATGGGTGATTGTTGATCGATTGACTAAGGCAGCCCACTTCATTCCTTTCCGGGTTGGTCAACAACAGAGACTTTGGCAGAGCGGTACATGCAAGAGATTGTAAGATTGCATGGAGTACCGGTGAGTATTGTGTCCGATCGAGACACTCGGTTCTTATCACACTTTTGGCGGAGTTTACAGGAAAGTTTGGGGACTCGATTGAAGTTTAGCACAACTTATCATCCTCAAACTGATGGTCAGTCCGAGAGAACAATCCAAACTCTTGAGGATATGTTGAGGGCATGCATATTGGACTTCAAGGGTTCTTGGGAGGATCATCTTCATTTGGTGGAATTCTTACAACAACAGTTTTCAGGCAACTATCTAGATGGCTCCATTTGAAGCTTTGTATGGTCGTAAATGCCGTCCACCTGATGGTTGGGACGATATCGGTGAACGAAGATTGTTGGGACCAGATTTGGTTATGCAGACAGTTGAGAAGGTTAACACTATCAGAAATCATATGAAGGCAGCACAAGACCGACAGAAGAGTTGGGCAGACACGTCAAGAAGACCTCTAGAGTTCGCCGTGGGTGATTTGGTATTCTTGAAGATATCACCGACTAGAGGGGTGATTCGTTTTGGGAGTCGAGGAAAGCTTAGTCCTCGATTCGTTGGACCCTTTGAGACCTTGGAGCGTGTTGGTAGCGTATCGTTTGGCGTTACCGCAGTCCTTAGCAAATGTGCATGATGTGTTTCACGTATCTCAACTCCGTAGGTATGTTCGAGATGAAACGTATGTATTGGATCATTCGGAGCTAACAGTACAAGAAGACTTGACTTTTGAGGAGCGACCGATTGAAATCGTGGATCGAAGGGAAAAGGTTCTTAAGAACAAGGTGATCCCTCTTGTGCTTGTTTCTTGGGGTAATCGCTCGCATGGAGAGTCCACTTGGGAACGAGAAGATGAAATCCGGCAGAAGTTTCCTCACCCTTTTCTTGTAGTTATCTATCTTTGTATTCTTGGAATTTCGAGGACAAAATTATTTTTGTAGTTGGGTATAATGTAACACCCGAGCCCATTGCTACTAAATTCAGTTACCGTTTGAACGTAGTGTGGCACTTATTTCATTTATCTTGCTTGATTGTTACTTATTTTATCCCGTCAATTCAATTCTGCATATAACAATTTATGGCATCTAAAATAAAATTAAAAATATTCATCTTGGCCTGCTTGACACCCCTAGCCCTGTTGTAGCGTCCGTGCATCGTGGTCTCGTCCCGTTCAGTGAAACGGGCATGTTTGGACGGCTACGTGCACGTACGTGTGTGCGTTTTGGGGGTATACTTTTTGATCATAAAATACTTCATTTTAAATTTTGGATCCCGCCTAAAATTTTCTTATTTCAATTTCAAATTTTTGGACTCGACCCGGGCGCAGTTTGGAAATGTTTTACTTTGCACCAAAATCCCAAATTTTAATATTTTAAACCGTCAAATATTCTTAACCATATAATATTTTTAATATTCCTAAATCTTTTAAATTTCTTACTAAACCCCACGAATCCTTACTCCCAACCAATCAGCTTCTCTCAAATCCCGTGGGCCCCACCTTCTATCTCTCTCTCTCTCGCTTACGCTCTCTCTCTCGCTTTTCCTCTCTCCTCTCGATCTCTCTCCTCTCTCTCTATCTCTCTTCTCTCTCTTTCTCTTCCCGTCTCTCTCTCTCCTTATATATCTCTCTCTCTCCCCGTCTCTCTCTCCCTCCTTATATCTCTCTCTCTCTTCTATATATAAATTTTTCTTTCCCTCCTCCTTTTCTTTTTCCTCCGTGAACCCAGCGCCTCAACTCCGCGCCTCATCGCTGTTTCGCCCAATTAGAGCAAAACTCTGTTGAAATTCAAAATTCAAAATTTTGAAGCAACGCTTCAAGTCTCGGGCACAACGCGCCACGTGTCAGGCGCTAATACGTCAGCGCAGCGCCCAAGAAGGCGCGCCCAATCAGAGCAAAGCTCTGTTTAAAGGAAGCAACGCTTCAGTTGCGCATGCACTGCGCTGCGCGACACGTGTCAGCGCAGTTGCGCTGCGCTGTGCGCTGCGCGACACGTGTCAGCGCAGATGCGCTAGCGCAGTTGCGCTGCGCGACACGTGTCACGCGCTGGGGCATCTGCGCCAAACTGAATTAAGATTCTAAAGAAATCTTTCTGTTCTTATTAAAACAAGAAGATTTTCTTGTACAAGGCAGGGGGCCTTTGGATCAAAGATCCAACGGTGGGGAAAATTCCCCAAATCACTCAGAAAAAGATTTATGTAACAAATCTAACTAATTTATGGGCACTATAAAAAGGACCCTAGGCCTCAATTCAAAAGCATCAACATTTCTTAAAAAAAAAAGGTCAAGAGCTTCAAACAGAGAGAACTCTGAGAAAATTCCAAGAAAAAGGTAAAGAACCTTCATAAAATAGAAGAAGAAATTTCTTCTAATAGATCATTGATCTAAAAACAAGATCAATAATCTTTACATAAAAAACAGTGCTTTGAACTTCTTATGAACCTTTGGTTCTTTAAAACAAGAAAAGAATAAAATAAAAGAAAAATAGTGCTTTGCACTTTTATGAACCTCTGGTTCTTGAAACAAAAAAAGAAAAAAAGAATTTCTTTGATCTAAATTTAGATCAAGAAATTAAACAGTGCTTTGCACTTCTGATTCTTGAATCTAAAAGATTCTTAGTGCTCGGCACTTGCAAACTGCGCTGTTGCGCTCACCAGAGCGCGCCACGTGTCAGCAGCACAACAGCGCAACGCACTAGTGCAGCGCACTGCGCTGTTGCGCTTGCGCTTACCAGAGCGCGCCATGTGTCAGCAGCGCAACAGCGCAACGCACTAGCGCAGCGCACTGCGCTGTTGCGCTTGCGCTCACCAGAGCATGACACGTGTCATCACCATATGAGCTTACGCTCATTACTTGGCGCAAAGCGCCAGGCAAATGCACTGTATTGCTTACAAAAGGGCTAAGCCCAATTAAAAAGGCCTAACATGCCAAATTAAATGCAATGCATTATTTCAAAGGGCAGAGCCTAAATAAAAACAGATGCTGTGCATCATTTATAAAAGAGCAGAGCCCAAATAAAGGTCTAATAGACCAAACAAAAATGCCATGCATTATTAAACAGGAGCAGAGCCCCAATAAAGGTCTAATAGACCAAAAATAAATAAAATGTTGAACATTTTCAACTGGACTTGGCCCAATTCTGGCTGTAAGTCCTTAAATTAAATTAACCGAGCAAGATTGCTCTCATAAATCAATTTACATCTGGTTCGAGGGTACATCTCCGAACTCCTTTGACATCTGTCGTTGTAATCATTCAACGTCGTCAGAGAGGTGACGGGTCCCGACGACCACACGCATCAATACGGACCGAGACGTCCCTAAACTAATATCGGACCGAGACGTCCCTAAACTAATACCGGACCGAAACGTCCTTAAACTAATATTGGACCACCACGTCCCTAAACTGGCGGTGGACCACCACATCCCTAAACTGGAACAATAGAGTATCCAAATGCTCTTTTTCGGATCTAAACGGTCCTGTTTAAGTCGATCTTAGGCCCAAATACGGCTAACGTATCCTTAGACATTTAAATGAATGATAAAACTCCAAGTCAACTTTGGTTCAAGGGTACATCTCTGAACTCCTCTGACGCCGGTCGTTGCAATCCTTCAACGACGTCAGAGAGGTGACGAGTCCTGACGACCATATATTAAATGAATCACTACGTTATGTTGATCTTAGTTTAAAACAGGACTAACGTATCCTTAACGAACGTTTAAGTTGATCTTAGTTGCAACGCGACTAATGCATCCTTAAACTAAAAACACCAAACCCAAATCTAAGTAAATACGGATTTGGACTAATCCACGTCCTACGGGCGACGGTATTACTCAGTCTCCGTATACAATCCACGGGCAACCACAAACAAAACAAACATACACGACACGAAGTGAAATTCTGGAGAAGGAGAAAGTTGTTATCGCGATGCGGTAGCGTAATTAACTGCAGGGGCTTGCGCCTGCAGGGAAGAGCGTCCCCATAATCAAAAACCCCTCACCCTGAGGGGGAATCTGACGAAGTCTGCTACATTGGCCGCATCCGTCTAAACCTCCGATACACGGTACCATAAATCAACTTGGCATCTTCGGAGAGGTAGATGGATAAAACCAAATAGCATCTACCCCGAATCTCAGGCAAGACGCGAAGTCGTCGGCCGCCTTTTGGAGGGGAACAGATTCTGGCATGCCCGGTAGGACCTCTTCCTCTTTCCACTCCACACTTCGTGTGTCGTGTTCGCGAACAAATCGCGGTTTGCTGTGGTTTCCTGTGGATTCAAGGTACTAAGATTTGGTGTCTTACTCCGTGCAGAAGAAAACAGAAGATCGATGGCTTCGAACTGCATCGCCTGCAACAACAACTCTCGCTCCGTCATTACTGGAGGAGTGACTTATGGGCCCCAAGCGGTCTCCCTTTTCAAAATGCCGGTGGAGCAGGTGGCTCAAGCCACCACTGGACTATTTTTTGGGACCATGCTCCCACCAATGAGCTTCAGCGCCCTAATGACATTGCAAGAAGCTCCAAAGAAGTCGGTCTTCGATCAACTTACCACTGCCGCGACCCCTTTCAATAGGTCGCCCAACTCCATTGCTTCAGGTTTTAATGGATTAGGCCAGAGCTCCATCAGGCCCATGAAGAAGCCTGCCATACCAGAAGGCGTTATCCCGAAGCGGATAGCCATCCCAGCTCCCGTTCTTGGCGAAATCACCAAGGTTGCTTCCCATGTTCGGAAGCCCGCTTCTGACAGGTTGGCCGTTCCCGTTCAACGGACGTCGATCTTTAAAAAGCTGGTACCAGTATATTCTGACCAACACAGGGGGCATGAGGAGGTCACCCCTATAGCTGAAAAAACTCCATCAGCACGACATGCCCGACGTCGCTACTGGCGTCGAGTGAGGAAGGCTGGGGGCAACTCCCCCTCTGGACTTACTCGTCCAACTTTAATGGTTGGGATCGATACTGCTGTTCCAACCAAGAACAGCTTTGAACTGCTCAACAAGGTGCGCAGAAACTCTCCTACTGCGATGTTGAAACGAACTCCTTCACCTATGGAGAATACTCCAGAGAAGAAGCTAGAGCATCCCCCTCAACGGCTGTCCTCTAAAATTTACAAAGTCTGGCGACAGGTCCAAGAGTCGTTGATCGATCAAGACTGCCTCCGACGACAGAAAAAGATGAAGGTTCGGCGGGGTAAGGATTACTCTGTCAAACCACAAAAAGAAAAGGCTACTTGGATGCCCACTACAATGGCTCCCTTAACTCCAATCACTCAAAAAAGGAGGCCGCAAAAAGCCCCTGTGTCTTTGGCAAATCGCAAAGACACTGAACACAAACTCCCCAAGTCTGGGGGCATGGTGGTGCACACTGTTTATATGGCTTCTGGAAAGGAGGAAAGCCGCACTTCTACGGGCCACCGACCGCTCACCCGATTCGTGACGAAAGCCCAGGAGCAACAACAAAAGCTTCAGGAAATGATGACTACAATGGCTGCACTTACCGAGCCAAAAGAAACCCCAGAGGCATCATCAGAGCAGCGTCACGAACAAGAAACTGATGCTGACTTCTTACGCAGAGTCCTCGAAAAGAGGGACAAAGAAGCTGTAGAGCAAGCGGCTAACATAAAACAGATGGCGCTCCTCTTCCAAGATATGGTAAGGATGATGCTACAGCCGGACCCTCCTGCTGAAGATCCTCCGATCGTCCTTGAAGACGACAGGGGAGAAACGTCAAATCCTCCGCCGGCTCTATCAACAGCCAAGGAGGAGGCAATGTCCAAAGTTGACCTAGACGAATATATAGCTCAGCAGATCCGGGTTCATCAGGCGAATGAAGCGGATAGGCAAATTGTTAGAACCGGACGACCGTATCCGAGCTGGTATGACCAAATCAGTTACCCGCCAGGATATACGATCCCTAAATTCCACGTATATAAAGGGACACGGAATCCGCATCAGCATGTCGCTCAATTCAGGGCCTTATGCGGCAATACTGGAGGCGATGACAAATTGTTGCTACGTCAATTCGTCGGCAGCTTAGCAGAAACAACCTTTGAATGGTACTCTGAACTCCCAAATGACTCTATCAAGACATTTACGGAGATGGAGCTGCTGTTTACACAGAGATTCGCGAGTGCTAGTGGACGCACCCCGATAACAGCACTGATTAATGCCAGGATAAGGTCAGGCGAAACATGGGTCCAATACGCAACACGATGGCGGAACCTATGGTCGAAATGCGAACAACGCATAGAAGAGGCACCTGCGGTAGGCATGTTTGTGGGCACTCTCGATCCGCAGGCAACCATCTCGCAATTCATGATGTTCTTCAGGCCGACCACCTTCCAGGCCTTGATCGACAAATTAGCCCAAATGGACCAGATGGGCCATAGACCGTCTCCTCCAAGACCCGATCCCCGAAATGAGAAAGGAAAAGCGATCATCGTCGCCAACGCTCAGCAACAGTCGAGCAACTCAAAGCCGGTCGCTCGCCAAAACAACGTGCGTCCACGCCCATCCCTCGAAGAGAGTCTAGGACGTCATTACTCGTTTCCTCAGAATAAAACGAGAAGACTGTTCGAGCTGGCAGTGCGCAACAGACTCATTAATCTGCCGAATCCAAAACGTCCGTTGCAGCCAGGCGATCTTAATAATCCCAATTATTGCCCTTACCACCAAACGGTAAGTCACCCGATTGAGGATTGTTTCGTCTTTAAGGGATGGATTGAGGATCAATAACTGCAAGGCAAGTTCACGCTGTCTGAAAGCTGGAAGGTAAACCCCCCACAGCCGCACTCTCCAAAGAAGACGGACACGCCGGGGGCAACTTGTTCTTTCGTCAAGGATGAAAACGATGGAGAAAACTTATCGGATGAATCCGAAGACTACGTAGCGACTTGTCATGTGATTTCTTATTCACTGACGGATGATGAGGAGGATCCTTGCGCTGAGAAATCAATGGCGAACCCTGAAATAGAAATTCCGCGGCCGTCAGACAAGTTGATCGATGCCTTCCTAAATGAAATTCGTCTGAAAGCAAAAGCCAATCAAGAGCATGAAATGGCCATACTGGAAAGAACCAAGGTATTCCCGTCAAATCAAAAGCCATACACTGCGGGTAAAAAAAAATTCAAGACGAGGAAACGGTTCGCCAAAGCTCTATCAGTAGGAATGAAGCTACCGCCCTCTGAAGAAAATTCTTTCTCTGAGGTAGAGATGCACCCTAACTTCTGTTTATATCATCAGAAGATCATACATCCTACCGAAGACTGCGAATCCTTTAACTGTTGGTGGCAAGGGTATGTCGCTCAAAAGCGACACTTCGACAGGAAAAAGTGTGAAGCTTGTGGACATCAGAAAAATGCGATAGATGAGCGCAAAAGAGCCGCCGCCGACTGTCATATAGCCGAGTTCAAGGGATCACAAATTATCACTTTTGGAAGCGACTCTGACGAAGAAGCTACCCCCAACTCTTCCCTCGGGGAATCTATTTCAAAAATAAAGGAATTGAGAAGCTGCGAGAACGTTCAGCCGTGCAATCGCATGCTACTCGGAAAAAATCTCGGCCCCGTAAACAAAGGATCGAACAAAAAGGATAAAAGAAAAAGAAAAACGGCCCTCGTCGCCAGCACTCAACAACAATCAGGTGACCCTAGGCCGGTTGCTCTCCAAAGCAACAAGCGGCAACCCCTCCAGGAAAAGTTGAAACGTCCTTACTCGTTTCCGCAAGATAAAACAAGGGGACTGTTCGAGCTGGCAGTGTGCGACAGACTCATCAATCTGCCGAGTCCAAAACGTCCGTTGTGGCCAGGCGATATTAATAATCCTAATTATTGCCCTTACCACCAAACGGTAGGTCATCTGATCGAGGATTGCTACGTATTCAAGAACTGGGTTGAAGACCAATACCAACAGGGAAAGTTCGCGTTGTCCGAAATTTGGAAGGTGAACCCGCCACAACCGCATGCTCCGAAAAATATGGACACGCCGGGGGCATCATGCTCATTCATAGAGAAAGCCCAACGGACCACTACGTCCTAAAACTGGATAACTGACCGAAACGTCCTTAAACTAACAACGGACCGAGATGTCCTTAAACTAATGATAGACCGCAATGTCCTAAAACTTGCAAATGACCGAAATGTCTTTAAACTACTACCGCAGCATATTTAGGCTGACGAGATAAAAAATATATATATATCAAAAAAACAAACAAACGGTATGTCCATAAGCAAAAAGGGCACGGATGAATACCCGAAAGGGCTCCGTGAGTAAAAACAGCAGGGCTACCGGCGAGTGTTCGTGAAAATCCGAAAGGGCGCGACCTCGTAAAAAAAATGTGTAGAAATAAATAAAAACAAAAAAAAACGGTATGTCCATAAGCAAAATGGGCACGGATGAAAACCCGAAAGGGCTCCGTGAGTAAAAACAGCAGGGCTACCGGCGAGTGTTTGTGAAAACCCGAAAGGGCGCAACCTTGTTAAAGAACACTTACAAGATCCTCTCGACCTTGTAAGGAGAAACCACCCGCATGAGATCCTTACGACTCACAAGGGACCAACACACTTAGGGATCCCCACGATTCCTAAAGAGAAAATACACTTGCGAGATCCTCACAACTCGTAAGGAGAACTCTCTTATGGGACCCTCACGGCCCATAAGATTTGAAAGTCTTAAGTTACAGAGACCTAAACCTGTGCTTAAGTAAACCCCTACAAACTTCCAATATTGCCCTACAAGTGGTTCAATACTGACCCTTGTATACAATCCACGGGCGCGAACAAATATTTTCCTAATCAAGTCTCATCCGAGACTGGGGATATGTTCGCATGATGAAAAACCCTTATAAGTCCTCTCGACTTACAAGGAGAAAACCCTCCTGTAGGATTCTTACGACTTACAGAGGAAACGAACACTTAGGAATCCTCACGAGTCCTAAGGAGAAAATACACCTATAAGATCCTCACGACTTGTAGGGAGAAATAGCTTTGTGAGACCCTTATGGCTCATAAAGTCAAAAGCATTAGTCGACAGGACCTTAACCCTGGTCGCTAAGCCTCCTTTGTTCGACAACGACAGAGGCAAATGATGATTCGCTCCTGGCAATATCCCAGTTGTAGCGGTGCTGATGCCAAAATTGCTGTCCAATTTCGTGTTTACGGCGAAAAACCAGTAGGCCGCACATGCATACGAAATAGCCGAAATGATAGGGCAACTTGCAATAAAAAAGCAGCAAGTAAAAATGTATGCATGCAAAAAGCCGAAATGATTGGGCAACTCGCAATAAAAAAAACAGCGAGTAAAAATAAAATAAATAGCCAAAATGATTAGGCAACTCGCAATAAAAAGCAGCGAGTAAAAAAAAATAGCCGAAATGATTGGGTACCGCGAAAAATAGCCGAAATGATTGGGCAATCGCGATTTTCGCGATATAAAAAGCTGAAATGATAGAGCATCGCGGAAAGAATAAAAAAAATGAAAGAATGAAACTTTCCGCCTTACAGGTGAAATCACATCGATCCCTGTATACAATCCAAGGACACAGATAAAGAGGGAACCATACCTTCCCAACAGGCTCCATCAGAAAGCGAAGCCAAATCTCGACGGTTCATAGACAACCTAGAGACAATCTCGACATTTGTCGCAATATTACAGACACGATGTCAACAAATGAAGCAAACGAAGATCCCGAGCTTCAGGGTCTCGACGTCAACATCGACAACTTAGAGATCACCAATGGTGTTTCTCCTCATTCCAAGCAAGATGTAGATGCAATGTCAACAAGAGACCTCATGGTCAAAACAAAGCGAAGCGATGGCAAAATCCTAGCTTCACCTCAACATTCGTCTTGATACAGCAGACGAGGTGTCAACAATGGCGTTCCTTCGCAGTCCAACAAGATGCAGATACAACGCCAACAAAGACCTCACGGTCGAAACAAAGCGGAGTAACGGCAAAATCCCAACTCCACCTTAGCATTCGTCTCGTTACAGCAGACGCAATGTCAACAACGGCGTTCCTTCGCAGCCCAGCAGGGTGTACATGCAAAGTTAACAAAAGACCCCATGGTCGAAACAAAGCGGAGTGATGGCAAAATCCCAGCTCCACCTCAGCATTTGTCTCAATACACCAGACGCAGTGTAACCAAACGAAGCGAAGGCCACATTCCTAGCTTCAACGTCTTTACGGTAACTCACAAAAAACCGGAAAGACAATCGGAGATCATCTCGCACCAGCACAGAGTGGTCACCACCTTGACGTTCATCTCGATACAGCAGACGAAATGTCAACCCCAGCGTTCTTCCTCCAACAGGATTCGGACGTGACAAAGCAAACGAAGCGAAGTCCACATTCTTAGCTTCAACGTCTTTACGGTAACTCACATAAAACCGGAAAGACAATCGGAGATCATCTCGCACCAGCACAGAGTGGTCACCACCTTGACGTTCGTCTCGATACAGCAGACGAAATGTCAACCCCAGCGTTCTTCCTCCAACAGAATTCGGACGTGACAAAGCAAACGAAGCGAAGGCCACATTCCTAGCTTCAACGTCTTTACGGTAACTCACATAAAACCGGAAAGACAATCGGAGATCATCTCGCACCAGCACAGAGTGGTCACCACCTTGACGTTCGTCTCGATACAGCAGACGAAATGTCAACCCCAGCGTTCTTCCTCCAACAGGATTTGGACACACCAAAGCAAACGAAGCGAAGGCCACATTCCTAACTTCGACGTCTTGACGGTAACTTATATAAAACCGGAAAGACAATCGGAGATCATCTCGCACCAGCACAGAATGGTCACCACCTCGACGTCCGTCTCGATACAGCAGACGAGATGTGACCCTAACGTTCGTCTCGATACAGCAGACACAACATCACCAAAAGGAGCCACGGCAAAATCCCTAGTTCCAAACCTCGACGGTTCATCAGTAACCTAGAGACAACCATGACATTCGTCTCGATACAGAGGACGCGATGCCAGCAAACGAAGCGAAGGCCAAATTCCTAGCTTCAGGGTCTTAACGGCAAGTCATATAAAGCCTGAAAGACCATCGGAGATCATCCCACATAGAGTGGTCACCACCTCGACGTTCGTCTCGATACAGCAGACGCAACATAACCAAAAGGAGCCACGGCAAAATCCCTAGTTCCAAACCTCGACGGTTCATCAGCAACCTAGAGACAACCACGACATTCGTCTCGATACAGAGGACGCAATGCCAGCAAACGATGCAAAGGCCAAATTCCTAGCTTCAGGGTTTTAACGGCAACTCATATAAAGCCCGAAAGACTATCGGAGATAATCCCACACCAGCGCGGAGTGGTTATGACTCATCGGGGCTCTCCAAAATGAGCCTAACCTCAAGTAAAAAGCGGCATGGCAAATTCCTAGCGCTTGCTCTTCCGACGGTCAAACTGCCAAGGAGGATTGCTTGAAGACGTCTTGTCCAGCCCCCGAAGGGATCAGAGACACGGCAGTCGCAGGGCTACTCGAACAGCACGATTGCCTATCGAGGACTATATCAGCTTATGCGACGGTACGATGGCCAAAACCCTAAGTACCACCAACCTTAACGGGCTTCTGTCGTAAAGAGCAAAGGTTAAATGCGACGTTAAGATGTTCTTACGAGAAACGTTCGATTCGTCTCGACTTGTGAAAAATTGTCGAGGCGGCTCGACTCGTGAGATAAAGCCTTAGGCAGTGGGCATAAAAGAAGCCTGTTTCCTAAGTATTGGGACCCCGTAAGTTGGCCCAAAACGGTCTCTTGCATACCATCCACGGGTCTCACTCTCCAACGTCGAACTTCGACAAGGAGGGAAACAACCGCTTACAGGTCCTCTCGACTCGTAAGAGGGAAAAATTCTCTTGTAGGATCCTTACGACTTACAAGAGAAAACCACACTTAGGAATCCTCACGATTCCTAAGGGGAAAAACCCACCTACGAGATCCTTTCGATCCGTAGGGAGAAAAGTCTCTATGAGACCCTCACGGCTTATAGAGTTGAAAAGTCTTAGGCAGTAGACCTGAACCTGCGGCCTAAGCCATCGCTATTTATTAAGGAAGTCAGAATACTCGTTTTAGATATCCATCAACCATGGTTATTAAGACAGCCTGCTGACAATAAAAAAAGAAGGTGACAGAAAGAATATCCGGTCTACATTTGATCTGGCGTGCGCGACGCATTCATTTATGCATGGGCAGAAGACTCAGGACGAGAAATAAGACAAGCTGAAATAGAAAAGGGAAGAGTTTCCATTCATACTGCTAGAAAATTCCTTTTTACAATCATAAGAACAATAAATAAGAAACATTATTCAAATTATTACAACGGTATAACCTCAGATCCGGGGTACGGATTGAGGAAATCGAAAGTAAGACCATCCAGAGTTCTTCTGGCCTTTCTAATTATTCTTATGCGCAGTCTTTCGCGCTCCTCTGTGTCAAGATCATCGGCAAGCCCTCCTGGCCTTCGATAAGTGTAAGTCGATGTAGTACACCCCAGTACTTGTGGGGAGGCGGAATTTTCAAAAACGATCAAGTTTAAAGAACGAACATCGACTAACCGCTTGAATCGAAGCTAAACTATAAATAACCGTACACAAAGAGTTTCATTTCAATTGTGTTTAGGGATTATACCTAATGAAACCGGTCCTTCGTCTTTGTGTCCTCCTTTGTTCTCCTCGACCTTCTCTAGGTAGTAGACGATCCACCCGAGAGCAAAACACCAAGCTACACCTCTAACTTGAGGTAACTAATCTACTTTGATTGCTAATCAAAGAAGAAAGGATGATATAGAGTGAAGGTAATGGATGTTTAAGTCTAACTAAACCTTTGATCTCAACACATGAGGATTAAGGATTAGTCTCTTGAAGATGAGAGCTTGAGGAGAGAGAATGTGAGATAAGATTATGAGATGAGAGAGAGTGTATCATAATATATTATGAAGCATTCTCATTTATCAACAAAAGAAAATGAGTGATGAATAAGCATGCTTCACAAATATCTAATGGTGATTCATTAAGCATGTGTCATTATCATTTATGGTGCAATAATTATAATGATGAATCACTCTCATGACTCACAATCTTATCCAAAGTAACCTCCTTAGTCACATCTTCTAGAAGCTTCTCGTACAATTACGAGAACGCCCCTCCAATCCGCAAAAATACGGAAAAACTTTAGACTGTAAAAATCCAATAACCGGATACCAGTAACTGGCTTAAACCAAAGCCGACTGGTAAAAACTGTCCGAAAGTCGTACGTGCGTAAACGCACGTATGCGTCCGAACCCTTTGTCGCAAAACCATGCGACCTCTATATCGTTTCGCCTGGAGTAGGAAACTCTCTGTGTGGGACTCTAGAGACTCGACTACTATGCTGGCAGTGGGTTTAACCACAGACCGCAAGCGGCACTAGCTGTACGTAACGGTCCCCAGGTAGTTGTCGATAAGAAGGCCGATGAGAAAACCCATCCGAACTCCTACTGAGTCTGATGTGACAATCTCCATACAGTCCGGTCCGTTCGTCCAAGACTATCGCATATCGGGCCTAGGGGGCGGCAAGCGTCAGTCCCCTAATAGCGGTATAAGTCGTGTCGGAGGGAAGCCCATTACACCCTGAGAAACTACTGGAACCTACCAGCAAATCTCGCTTGCCCTGGCCAGGGACTTTGCGTAATGGCTCTCTGACACAGCACGATATCTACTCCCAATACCGGGAGGGACGAATCCTGTCTAACCGCCACTGCCTCCAAGTGCTCGGGACTGCACCCAACTGCTACCTGTTTGCACAACTCCTTTGAGCCATGGTAGGGTAGCAATCTAAGAACAGTGGGACACACTCGAGGCGAAGTAGCAGTGTCAAGTCTGCGGACTACGCTGTACTCATGTCACCTGGGAACTGTTCACTGACGACTGGTATCAAACCAACCAACAGTTCCCTGTGAGTCCTGTCTGGTGTACCCGTAACCCAACGAGCACCTGTATACTATCTCCAGTACGACGTACTGACGGCTGTGGGACAGACCATCTCCCTAACTGGGATGAGAAGCGTACACACTAGTCTACTCCGGAGTATCGATGCTCTGTCTCGATAATCCAACGACCAGGGACCTGAATGAGGATGTGCTTGTAGACTATCCAGCCCCCACTAGTGTGACTGCCATCACAACGCTGGTAGACAAGCAAGATCCCAAGAGCTCTATCAATACGTACACTCACATATTAAGATAGAAAAACCAAGTAGCATACTACCATGTTTAGCAAGACTGTTATATACATGTGAATATCCCAAGCTTCCATTAAGTAATATACAAGCTAGTATGATACAGTAATGGCCTTCTAGGGCATAAACACTAACAATCTCCCACTTGCACTAGGGCCATGTACTGGCGTATCGAAGACCGATGATCTCGAGTAGCCGCTGGAACTGAATCTGAGGAAGGACCTTTGTGAATGGATCAGCAATGTTCTCTTCTGAAGCAACTCTCCGAACCTCGATCTCCTGACGATCAATGATCTCCCTGATCAGGTGATACCGCCTCAAGATGTGTCTGGACTTCTGATGGGACCTTGGTTCCTTCGCTAAAGCTATAGCTCCGTTGTTGTCGCAATACAGAGGTATTGGATCAACTATGGTAGGAACCACCTGAAGTTCTGTTAGGAACTTCTTCATCCAGACTGCTTCTTTTGCGGCATCGCAAGCAGCTATATACTCTGCTTCCATCGTCGAGTCGGCAACGGTGTCCTGCTTGGAGCTCTTCCAGCATACCGCCCCTCCATTGAGGGTAAAGACATAACCCGACATGGACTTGGAATCGTCCTTATCACTCTGGAAGCCGGAATCAGCAAAGGCCTCCAACCTGAGGTCTTTTCCGCCGTAAACCAAGAACATCTCCTTAGTTCTCCTCAGGTACTTGAGAATGTTCTTTACTGCTATCCAGTGTTTCTCCCCTGGGTCTGACTGATACCGGCTTACCACGCTTAGTGCGTAAGCTACATCTGGTCTGGTACACAACATCGCATACATTATAGAGCCTACCGCAGAAGCGTAGGGTATAATAGACATGCGTTCCCTTTCCAAATCAGTCTTGGGAGACATCTCTTTGGAGAGGGTGATTCCGTGACAAGCCGGCAGATTACCGCGCTTAGAATCTTCCATACTGAATCTTTTCAGTACAGTGTCGATATACCTGGACTGCGAAAGTCCCAACATCCTCTTGGATCTATCACGATAAATCTGGATCCCCAGAATGTAAGAGGCATCACCCAGGTCTTTCATGGAGAACCTATGTGACAAGAATCCTTTGACAGATTGTAGCATAGGAATGTCATTTCCTATCAATAGAATGTCATCCACGTACAAGACGAGGAATACGACACTTCTGGCCACAACTTTACTATATATGCACGGTTCATCTGGATTTTTGATAAAGTCATATTCTTTGACTGTCTCATCAAAACAGATGTTCCAACTCCGCGATGCCTGCTTTAGTCCATAAATGGACTTAAGCAGCTTGCAAACTTTCCCGCTGCTCCCACTCTGATTGAAACCCTCTGGCTGATCCATATAGACGCTCTCTTCTAAATTTCCATTCAGAAAAGCCGTCTTTACGTCCATCTGCCAGATTTCATAATCATGGAAGGCAGCAATAGCAAGAAGGACCCGAATGGATTTGAGCATAGCCACTGGAGAAAAAGTTTCGTCATAGTCCAAACCAGGTCTTTGACGAAAACCCTTTGCAACAAGTCTAGCCTTATAGGTTTCCACCTGTCCATCTACACCAATCTTTTTCTTGAAGATCCATTTGCATCCTATGGGTTTTACCCCATCTGGAGCAAAGTCCAAAGTCCATACTTTGTTGGTGTACATGGACTCCATTTCGGTTCGCATTGCATCTAGCCATCGTACCGAGTCGCCGCTCTGGATGGCCTGCTGGAAGTCAGTAGGTTCATCATCATCTATGATGCAATCCTCTCTATCCCCGTCAATGAGAAAAACGTAGTATCTCTCAGGCGGATGAGACGGCCTACTACTCCTGCGGAGGGGTGCGGGAATGTCCTGTTCTTCTTGAACTTCCGGTTCTACCAAACTTTCAGTGGTAGTTTGTGGTTCTGGAATTTCTTCTAGTTCTATTTCGCTCCCACTTGATTCCTTTTCTAAAAACTGATGTTCTAGAAAATGGGCATTACGAGAAACAAATACCTTTTGTTCCTCTGCGTAATAGAATAGATATCCCCTGGAGTGCTTTGGATATCCCACAAACTTACACTTTACTGATCGTGCCTCGAGCTTGTCCACATGCTGCTTTTTAACAAAAGCTGGACATCCCCAAATCTTTATATACTGTAGATGGGGTTTCTTCCCGCTCCACATCTGATATGGAGTGGTAGGCACAGTCTTGGTAGGTACCATGTTCAAAAGATATGCCGCTGATTCTAGCGCATGACCCCAGAAAGATCGCGGTAACTCAGCATTACTCATCATGGATCGTACCATATCCAATAGGGTTCGATTCCGTCTCTCCGATACACCGTTATGCTGTGGAGTGTACGGAGGAGTAAGCTGAGAGAGAATTCCTTTCTCTTTTAGGTAACCTAGGAATTCGGCACTCAAGTATTCACCACCTCGATCAGATCTAAGTGTCTTTATACTTTTGCCGGTTTGGTTTTCTACTTCATTCTTATACTCTTGGAATTTCTCAAAAGCCTCGGATTTATGTTTCATCAGATAAATGAATCCGTATCTTGAGTAATCATCCGTGAAAGTAATGAAGTAGGAAAAACCACCCCTTGCATGTGTAGACATTGGACCACATACATCGCTGTGTATGAGTCCTAAGAGCTCGCTCGCTCTTACTCATTGTCCAGTAAATGGAGTCTTTGTCATCTTTCCTTTGAGACAAGATTGACAAGTGTCATAAGATTGATATTCGAACGAGTCCAGATATCCTTCTCTATGCAACTTAGTCAACCTTCTCTCATTGATGTGACCCAGTCTACAATGCCATAAGAAAGCTTTATTTAAATCTGGAGACTTTCTTTTTAGTGTGTTCTGGACATTGAAAATTTGGAGTTGGTTTAAAACATATATTCCGTTATTTAATGTACCGGACCCAATCAAACCATGATTAAGGTGGATGTTGACAACATCTCTTACAAACGTGAAATCATAACCTTTATTTGATAACAAGGAAACTGATATGATATTACACGTTAAGCTGGGTACAAAATAACAGTTATGTAAAACCAAAATGTGTCCACTCGTCAATCCTAGGTGATAGTCCCCGACGGACGCAGCTCCCACGCTAGCTCCGTTAGCAACCTTTAGGGTCATATCACCTTCCTTCAGCACTCTACGGTTTCTCAGTGCCTGCAATGAATTGCAAATATGAGATCCTGATCCGGTATCCAATACCCAGGAAGTAGAGTTGATCGACAGACAATTCTCAATTACAAACACACCTGAAGTCGAAGCCACAGCTTGCTTCGGTTCCTGGTTCTTGGCGTTCCACGTCTTGCAATCCTTCTTCCAGTGCCCTTTCCTGTGACAATGGAAGCACTCATCCTGGCCAACTATCGGTACTGCTTTCTTTTTCTTTCCCTTCCCTCCCACCTTACTAACACCTCCTCTAGGTCTGGGTGCGGCCTTCTTCTTCCTTCCTTTGGCCCTAGCCTTGGACCCGGAAGAAGATGAACCGCCAACAAACATAGCGGGTGTTTCCCTTGATGTCTTCAAGGTGCCCTCTGCACTCCTTAACATGTTCAGGAGTTCCGGAAGTTCAACTTCTTTTCTTTGAAGGTTGAAGTTCAGGATAAACTGGGCGTAGGTGTGAGGAAGGGACTGGAGAATAAGGTCTGTATAGAGCTCATTATCCAAAGTCGTCCCAAGGTCTGCGAGCTCTTCAATATAGCTGATCATCTGTAGGACATGTTCACCAACCGATGACCCGGCAGCCAACCTCGCTCGAAACAAGTTCTTAGAGGTCTCGTATCTTGCTATACGAGATTGCTCTCCATAAAGTTCCTTTGTATGGAGAAATATGCCATCTAGGGACATATCCTCGTGCCTCCTCTGATGTTCATTGTTCATCGAGGCAAGCACAATGCACTTGGCTCTCGCGCAATCTAAATCCCAGGTTTTGCGGATTTCCTTATCCGCATTGCTGGATTTGGGACCAGGGACAGCAGGTGCCGTAGCGGTGAGGACGTATCCCAGTTTGTCATAGGTCAAAGCCATTTTGACATTCCGCAGCCAATCTTTATAGTTTGGCCCTGTCAGTATATTTTTCTCTAAAAGTAACTTAAGTCCAGTCATTTTCAGGGTCGCTGCAATTAGGAGAGAGAGAAGAAAACTCTTTAGCATGATGCTCTTGCAAGTTTAGAGTGGTTTTTAATTTATCTAAACTGGATGGCTCCCACTGTTTCTCGAATCCTTCCTCAAACCATAAAAGAAGAATTAGTCAAGACTATTCTCACCGTACAATACTTGCTTAACCGTTCAGCCAGGCTGGTGTCGGTACTTCGAGGGAGGTTTTCCAACGCTTTCGCGAAGTTCCTTAATTAAATAACCTCTTTTCTCTGGGGGCGTAACCCCGCTGACACCTTTCTGGACACCTACTAGGTTTATAGCATTGATCGTTAAGCGACGAATATCCTGATAAGTAGCATATACTCACAGTAGGATCGGGATCCAAATATCATCGTCTGATAATGTTGTAGGAATGCTACCAACATTCATCAAACTCAAAATGGTATGCATCTCTTTGCAAATTTCAGTTTCTTTAGAAATTCCCGATATAAGTTTTTGCCCCATGCTCTTATGACCTTGGCGTTAGGTCAAAATGTCATAAGTCACATGTCAAGTTCTACCCATCATTATCTTGTCAATTTGAACCCATCCGTATATATCCTTGACGTTCGGCCAAAATGATAATACGACTGTCCCAAACTAACTCATCTATCTATGCAACAAATGAATATCCAGCAGCTACCAAACACTATGCCTTGGCGTTAGGTCAAAATACATAGCTTGAATACTACTGAATACCCAGATGAAATGACGGAGGGCTACGAATGGTTTTGGCGAAACCGTGAACGTAGTGAACTTGATATAACCGAAGGAACCTGATAGCTTTTAAAAGGAGTGGTTAAAGCCCTGCATTTAAAAATATCTGTTTTTAAAATTAACCGAGTGGTTTCTTTTAAATTGTTCCAACGATTAAAACTTGGTTTATTTTTCTTTGCATTATAGATAATGCGTCCCATCATTAACCTATCATTGCAGAAAACAACGAAAATACAACGTCCTCTTATGCCATCCGCATTTGCCACGGGGTCCCGTCATCACCCGTTAGGTTACTTAACTAACGACAGAGCGGGGGCTGGGCTAGCGCGGGTGTAAAACATAAGTGGCGTCTAAATAGCTATCATAAATATAGATATTTTACATTCGTCTGACGCAATGATATTCATTCCAGAACACAGATAAACAATATTGGATTTGCAAGCAATCTGTATTTCTTTTGAGCCTGCAAGAAAAGACAGATTACACAGTTGTGATGAATAGCCGATACCCCACCCTCGACCCCTACGGGTACGACAAACTACCCGCCCGGCAGTTTGTGTACCCCACCTTGGGTCAGTCCTAGGAGCAAAAACAGTAAAATGAAATAATACAACGGTGGCTACAACCGCAACCTGGAAGTGCCCCGCAAAATAATATTACAACAAATTACATTTTCAACAAATGAATTAAACAATAACCCATTGCAAACCCCGGCTATACACCACAACAGTCCAATACAGTTTATATGCACAAACAGATATAACCATTTCAGAAATGTGCAACCCCCTGCCAACCGACATACTAGCAGTTAGGGGAGGTTTACGAACACATTAAACAATCACAGATATAATCCAATATGCAAATACTGTACAATTTCGATCGATTAAACAACATCAATATTGCTCCAAAATCTGCTCTGTTAAACAGTAACCTGAGAAAATATTAAATATTCCAGAAAACCCTAAATATCACAGGGGACCCACACATGAAATATGAGTCCATGACTCGGCAACTCGGCCGCGGAAGCGCGGCGGATCGGTGGGATCTGCCGCCCTTCCGCGGCGCTTTAGCCGAGTCATGGGCTCGAATTTCTTGGGTGTTCTCCTGGACTCCTTTTTAGCTTTCTGAGCACACCTGAAAAATTTTTGGACTTCATTTTAAGTTCGACAGAAACTGAACAGATTTAGGGTTTTCCGGCTTCGTTTTTCCTTTCGAAATTCGTACAAATTTGCAATCAAGTTATTTAGTGTTTAGCGAGGCTCTGATACCACTGTAAGTCGATGTAGTACACCCCAGTACTTGTGGGGAGGCGGAATTTTCAAAAACGATCAAGTTTAAAGAACGAACATCGACTAACCGCTTGAATCGAAGCTAAACTATAAATAACCGTACACAAAGAGTTTCATTTCAATTGTGTTTAGGGATTATACCTAATGAAACCGGTCCTTCGTCTTTGTATCCTCCTTTGTTCTCCTCGACCTTCTCTAGGTAGTAGACGATCCACCCGACAGCAAAACACCAAGCTACACCTCTAACTTGAGGTAACTAATCTACTTTGATTGCTAATCAAAGAAGAAAGGATGATATAGAGTGAAGGTAATGGATGTTTAAGTCTAACTAAACCTTTGATCTCAACACATGAGGATTAAGGATTAGTCTCTTGAAGATGAGAGCTTGAGGAGAGAGAATGTGAGATAAGATTATGAGATGAGAGAGAGTGTATCATAATATATTATGAAGCATTCTCATTTATCAACAAAAGAAAATGAGTGATGAATAAGCATGCTTCACAAATATCTAATGGTGATTCATTAAGCATGTGTCATTATCATTTATGGTGCAATAATGATAATGATGAATCACTCTCATGACTCACAATCTTATCCAAAGTAACCTCCTTAGTCACATCTTCTAGAAGCTTCTCGTACAATTACGAGAACGCCCCTCCAATCCGCAAAAATACGGAAAAACTTTAGACTGTAAAAATCCAATAACCGGATACCAGTAACTGGCTTAAACCAAAGCCGACTGGTAAAAACTGTCTGAAAGTCGTACGTGCGTAAACGTACGTATGCGTCCGAACCCTTTGTCGCAAAACCATGCGACCTCTATATCGTTTCGCCTGGAGTAGGAAACTCTCTGTGTGGGACTCTAGAGACTCAACTACTACGCTGGCAGTGGGTTTAACCACAGACCGCAAGCGGCACTAGCTGTACGTAACGGTCCCCAGGTAGTTGTCGATAAGAAGGCCGATGAGAAAACCCATCCGAACTCCTACTGAGTCTGATGTGACAATCTCCATACAGTCCGGTCCGTTCAACCAAGACTATCGCATATCGGGCCTAGGGGGGTGGCAAGCGTCAGTCCCCTAATAGCGGTATAAGTCATGTCGGAGGGAAGCCCATTACACCCTGAGAAACTACTGGAACCTACCAGCAAATCTCGCTTGCCCTGGCCAGGGACTTTGCGTAATGGCTCTCTGACACAGCACGATATCTACTCCCAATACCGGGAGGGACGAATCCTGTCTAACCGCCACTGCCTCCAAGTGCTCGGGACTGCACCCAACTGCTACCTGTTTGCACGACTCCTTTGAGCCGTGGTAGGGTAGCAATCTAAGAACAGTGGGACACACTCGAGGCGAAGTAGCAGTGTCAAGTCTGCGGACTACGCTGTACTCATGTCACCTGGGAACTGTTCACTGACGACTGGTATCAAACCAACCAACAGTTCCCTGTGAGTCCTGTCCGGTGTACCCGTAACCCAACGAGCACCTGTATACTATCTCCAGTACGACGTACTGACGGCTGTGGGACAGACCATCTCCCCAACTGGGATGAGAAGCGTACACACTAGTCTACTCCGGAGTATCGATGCTCTGTCTCGATAATCCAACGACCAGGGACCTGAATGAGGATGTGCTTGTAGACTACCCAGCCCCCACTAATGTGACTGCCATCACAACGCTGGTAGACAAGCAAGATCCCAAGAGCTCTATCAATACGTACACTCACATATTAAGATAGAAAAACCAAGTAGCATACTACCATGTTTAGCAAGACTGTTATATACATGTGAATATCCCAAGCTTCCATTAAGTAATATACAATGTAGTATGATACAGTAATGGCCTTCTAGGGCATAAACACTAACAATAAGCAGCAACTATCGTCGTCTGCTGGAAGACTTGGTGTAGGATGTCAATGAGGCTGTTCCGCCGTTTCTTTGAGATCAGCCCTGTCAGGTACACTGAATGCACCTTGTCTTCGGCATCATCCAGCGCGTTGAGCGGTAAGGCCTCATGAAGACCCGGAAGTGCTCTCCATATGGCTCCCAACACGACTTTTAAAAGGGCCGAACGACGAGGCAACAGCCAACCACTCAGACGACCCATGACTTCTGAACATTCAGCGTCTGTAAACTCCTGGTTTTGTTGACGACCCTGAGCGCGGATATCGGCGTAGGTGATGAACTCGTGCAAACTGTATAGATGCACCGCCGCCATTATGCCTAGAAGAAATATTACAGGAAGGTCAGCAGTAGAAAAGCGATAACATACATAACGGACTAAAGTCCTAGAGAGCAAAAATATGTTCAAGGATAAAGTCCCCTGGACGAAAGCTCTGCTGGTTAAGATTAATCTAAGAATCGATTTTACCTAAAAAAGTTTTTCTAAAAACTTTAAAAAAAAAGGGGAGCAAAGCACCGGAGTTCTTGAAGGCAAGAACGAAGCTCTGAAGTTTTTGAGAATAAAAATCTGAAAGATGATAAGTGTCTGTGGGGGACCAAAGGTCCTATTTATAGGCATCAAGTGCCTCTTCGACTTCCAAAGGTTGTCATGGCGGTTTACCCTAATCAGAGCGAAGCTCTGTTCAAATTCCGAGGCGGGAGATGAAGCAACGCTTCGTCTTCCCCCAATCAGAGCAAAGCTCTGTCTTGAAAATTAATTTAATGAAGCGACGCTTCAGATTGTTTGCGCTGCGCAACATGCCACGTGTCTGACGCAGACGCAGACGCATCAGTGCAGCACCCAAAGCAGCGTACCCAATCAGAGCAAAGCTCCTTTTCAAGCAAAATTAAAGGAAGCAACGCTTCAGCTGCGTATGCGCCGTGCGCTACACGACACGTGTCGGTGCAAATGCGTTTAGCGTAGTTGCGCTAAGCCGTGCGTTACACGACACACGTCAACGCAGATGCGCTAACACAATTGCGCTGCACTGTGCGCTGTGCGACACGTGTCATACCCTGAAGCATTTGCGCTAAACAAAATTAAAAGTTCTGAAAAAATCTTTTCTGCTCTTGTTAAAATAAAAAGATTTTCTTCTGTAAAACAGAAGCCCTTGGATCAAAGATCCGACGGTGAGGGGAAATTCCCCCAAATCATTCAGAAAAGGGATTTCTTTAATAAATCGAATTTGCTTCTCAATTTGCAAGATGAAGCCTCAGGCAGCAGAGGTGGGAAAACTTGTTTCCTGAGCGATGGGACCCTACAAGTCGATCTAAAATGGTCTCTTGTATACTATACACGGGTCTCACTCTCCAAAGTCGAGATCCGATAAGGAGGGAAACAACCGCTTACGGATCCTCTCGACTCGTAAGAGGGAAAAATTCTCTTATAGGATCCTTACGACTTATAAGAGAAAACCACACTTAGGAATCCTCATGATTCCTATGGAGAAAACCCACCTACGAGATCCTCTCGATCCGTAGGGAGAAAAGTCTCTGTGAGACCCTCACGGCTCATAGAGTTGAAAAGTCTTAGGCAGCAGATCTGAACCTGAGGCCTAAGCCATCGCTATCTCTAAAAAAGAAAAAAAAAACTAAGTTATCTGCCAATTATATTTATCAAAGATAACATGCTGATAATAAGAGAAGGCAGAAAGCAAAAGAGCATACAAGACATTGCGAAAGAAAATGTGTATCTTTATTCATTGACTTCAATCAAATACAAGATGAATCGTACAAAAGAATAAAGAATAGATACATATTATTTAAAAGGAAAATTTTACAACTACATTGATACAAAGGCAGCTATTGGGAAGGAAGCGTCTTAAGTAGCTTTATCAGTTGTTCGTACGCCTCCTTCCTCGTCTTTTCCTGATTGGCCACCACTGCCAACTCCGCCTCCACTTGGGCCCGTTGCTGTGCGACAGATGCAAGCTGATCCCTGATGGCCTGATGAGCAGCTTCACGGCCCGGAGTGTCATGCTCGGAGACATCAAGTGCCCGCTTCAGTCTCAGCCCATTTGATATGCGTTCTAGAAGGCCCTCGAAGACGGCCTTTACCTCAGCGGCGTTTGCCTCAACTTCAGCACGCAGGCGGGCAGTTTTGCTTGAAGATTCTTGGCACTCCTTCATCTTCAAAGCTACTTCTTGTTCCAAATGATGGAAATGAGAAGTTCTTTGCTCGAGCCATGCTCCCCGTTGAGTGCTAAAGGCTAAAGTCTCGGGGGATAGGCGCATCAACTCCAGCTGATGAAGGCGAGCCTCAATCTCCCGACAATAATTAACCAAAGAGGCGACAATGCCCTCATCATGGAAGGTGGCAAATATCACCAACATCGGGTTAACCGTCGTAGCGAAGTCCTCAGCAGATGTAGGAGCCTCGACGTCGAGTTCCTCGATATAGTCGCTTAACATGCGCAGACTATTCGCCGCACCTTTTGAGGACGGACGTCTCTGGGAAGGGCCGCCCGGTATTGTAATCTGAGACTCAAAAGGCACCGAGACTGGAACGACAGCTGAAAAAGACAAAATGCGATTAGATGATGATTCAATAGATATGGAGAAAGTCATTGATAAGATATTTTACTATACCGGTTGAAGCAGGTGGTAAGGCCGGAAAGGCCGGTGGCGCAACCGATCTTTCTTCTCCCCCTTCGATTTGTAACACTGCAGTCAGGACAAGAGAGAGGTAGAAATAATTCTACCACTGAAAAACAAAGATATCAATCGGGAACGGTACTCACCAGCGCCACCAGAGGGAGAGGCGAATTCAGATGGGAAGGAGAAGTGTGGGAACAACACTTGATAGAGATGATCAAAAAGCACTCCTGGAAGATACAACAGTGTAACTTTAGTACACAAATTATACATCTAGAAGATAAGATTAATAAATCGCAAACACATACCTTCCAATATCTTCGAGGGTATGAGAGAGGGTTGAGAGGTGACCACCGCCAAGGTAGTCGTTGAAGGCGTTCCCTCGAGCAGTGGGGCATCGGCACTGGCTGCACCTACGTTATGAAAAGGTGAACTTGTCAGAAAAGATAGTAAAGTAAAGAAAATCAGCAACTTGGGGTTTACCTGAGGAGCTCCCGGCTGAAACAGAGGCGACTCCCTCCTCTATCGACATGAGACCACCGCCCGTGACCTCATCACCCGGCTCGATGGGGACCGTTGTGGTGCTCGCGAGACCTGGAGACGGCGGAGGACCATAGATGGGGAGGGCTATGACTGGAGTATTGCCAGATTCCAGAAAAGGAGCGGTTGGCTCGTCCTCGGGAATCATGGCCACCTCACCCACCACTCTCTCAGGTTTAGTAGTGGCGGTTGTATCGTCCACCGTCGCCGGGGGATCGCCGGCCTCGAGCGCTTCATTCGCCACCACCCTGGACTCGGCTATAATGATCATATCATCTGCCACCACTTCAGATTCGGCATCAATGACCTTCTCGGCGGCAGGCCCCTCGACCTCCGCCTCAGGCTCCAAAACCACAACGACGTTGCCCACCGTCGGCTCGAGTTCGGCAAGTACCGCCTCCTCTATTTCTTTAGGGTCAACGGTTTCCGCCTCCCCCTCGATCGGACTTGGCCCTGCAAGATAAGAGATATAAGGACCAATGACATTAAAATCCTTATAACAAAAACTCTGAGAGAAATATTACCTGAAGCGAATTTACCGTTTGCGCTCCGAACTGCGCGCGCCACCTCTCTGCGGGCCGTGTATAGGGCGACAGGGGCCTCTTCAGAGGGAGTATCAGCACGAGGGGCGGTGCTGGGGCCCGCTCCCATAGCCAAGGCTGCCCTGCACGCCTTCGCCTCACGCCTCAGCCGCTTCCTCTCCTCCCGAGCGGTCGCAAGGGACCTCTGTGACGCTTCCTTCAAGGCATCGTCATCTTCATTCAGGGATGCCTCCAGAGCCTTTAAGGCATCTCTCATCGGCTCTTCAAGACGAACCTCTTGCGGTGGTCCAGAGGAAGCAGGAACGTCGGCAGCTGGTAGAACATCTGCGTCGCTTGGAGGGAACGGCATTGAGGTTCCTGTAATTAAAAGGGAAAGGTTAGATTGACCATAACATAAGGAAAATGAAAACATGATGAGTCGAAACTTACTAAGGCCCATAGATGCTCTAAGACGTTCCTCCTCCTGGAAATTCTTCAGAGAAGCAGCAATGGCTTCTTCATCAGTGATGCCTGTCGAAAGAAAAGAAAGAAAATCGTTAGTCAAAAATAATGAAGAGGATATGTTGTAATAAGGAAAAGGCGACTAGTAGTTACCTGATTGCGCAAGCTTAGCCAGCCACGCGTCACGCTTCGCCAACCATGCCGAAGCCTTGAGAGCGGCCTCCAAGTCTGTATCGTCCGGCGGCGGCATCACTAATCCTGCGTTAGTCCCATATTCGAGCAGACCCTCGGCATAGGGAGCATTGGGTTCCTGACCAAACACGACGTCTGCAGCGAAGAGCGACTTCTTTTTCTTTTGCCCTCCGACCCTAGGCTCATGGGGGATCGACTTCCGTTTAGCAGCCACTTTGGGACGACGGGTCCCGATGTCCGCACCCACGCCAGACTCCGGCGAGGGTACAACCACTGTCTCCACTGGAGCACAGGGTGCGGGAGGTGCATCTGTGATATCAGGGAGCGGCAACTCACGTGGAGGACTTTGTGCACGCGAGGGTCCGCTTTGGCATCTTTTAAAGGGGGGATTACCGGGGTCCTTGGCACCAGAGGAGCGTTGCGATCGCTACCTGGAGGTGCACCCTTACGGTCGATCAGCAACCGCCTTTCCTCCTTTATGACCGCTCCCGTCGAATGACTGTACCATTCTGTGTATACCCTAAGAAGTCGGGGGGCGCAAGCCGGCTCAGTGATAAAGAAGTGAGAGCCCGTGTTTAGACGCATGAAGTGATGCAGCGCTCTCTCCATCCCTTCTTCAGTCGCGGCAGGTTCCGATAAAAAAGCCTCCAGCGGTACCCCTTGATTATAGCTCAGCTGTTAGGCGAAACGATGCGGGTTATATCTCATGAAGATCGCTACCCCGTCCTGCCTAAACACCAAAAAGCCCGGTCTGATAGAATATAGGTGAAGGGTCTCCCGGGCCGTTAAAACTGAAGCTCCATCCATGAAAGTGTCTTGCAATGGCCGCACTGCAATGGTGGACGTTTTTCCAATAGTCAACACCTTATCAATGAAAGACACACCGGTTCCAACGGTGTGGGAGCGAAGGAGTAAACCCCTGGCATCTCGTGGCGATGGATTTACAATTGATGCGCCGATCAACTGTAGAATGCGAGGAAAACTGCACCTTTCATAGAACGAGGGCCTTTTATGCATGCCGAAGACACCCACTGTATGTAGCTCGAGCCACGACATAAAGTAGTGCATCGGGAAGACCACGTGCAACACCCCAGGCTCATTAGCATCCGCTGCTCGGCTGAGGCCGTGATATAAGTGCGCCAAGCCGGCGATCCCAACGGCCACCTTTACCCCGATAGTCATTCGGTGGGCCGGGTAAAAAACAGAGGGCTGCATGCGGTGAGAGTGCATTGGGAGTGCAAACCAACTCAGCCAAAGCCCAAGAAATCCTAAAAAGAAGGCCTCATCATCCATCTCAGGGGTTGCGACTTCTGCAAAAGACATGGTTGGGGAGTTAGGAAGAAAAAAGTTCTTTTGGTCTATGTCTTTCGCTGGCAGGTTATCCAAACCTAAACCAAAAGGGTCCTCAAGGTTGGCAAACTTGGCAGCTTCCGTCGAGAGGACGTTTGGATGAAGTAACCGAGCAATGAAATCCTCAAAATTAACTCCGCGGCTCCCACGCTCAATGAAAAGGGCCTCGTAGATGTTCAACACCTTGATCAGACTTGGAAATTGATGTTGAACAGCGTTCTCCGGCGTGAGCCCCCTTATCACCGGCTTGGAACCAAAGACGTACTCATCCGGCGGGAGAAACTCTTCATAATGTTCCCCCATGACCGGTAGACCGGATACCTCCATAAACTCTTCTAAAGAGATTGACACTTCCCGATCCATGGCAAGGAAAGTGTGGGTAGGAATGTTCCACTGCTCCAGGAAGGCCTTAAACCACCAGGTGGGAAGCGTGGGATACTGGAAGAGGGAGACGTAGACTGCGGTATACAATCCTAATCTTATCAACTGCGACTTCTTCGTCGACAAGATATACCCGGCCCACGGCAGATAGCCGATTGGGTGGCGGGGGATCAAACCGATATTATATGATTGCCCCCAAGGTCGCGCCTCGCCTTGACAGATACGGCACCCCAGGATATCCAAAACCATGGGACGCTGAACCGGAATCGCATCTATGGCCGGATGAAGAAAACCCTTTAATGTCCAATCCGTCATCTCCACGGCATACTGCACCGGGGGTGGGCTGGCGTAATGAATCGCCGTTATGGGTTCTGACGGCACCGCGCATGTGAAGCTCCGTTGGCCAATGATGATCTGATTGTACCGCGACCCCCAAAGATGGAGACTCTTGTACTCCGGGTCGTATTCCTTAATCATGGCCAGGACCTCACGGTCCAAAGGCGCCTCGGGAAATCCCTCCTCCGAGCGGACGAACGGGAATGAAGTGTCCAAAGACATGATCGCTGCAAAAGAACGATTTGGTCGTTAGTGTTGCAATTCCAACGTTTGGTGTTTAAAAAAAAGAGAAGAAGGAAATGCATTAATTAAATTAGAATTAATTAATTACACCACACAGCAGTGCAGTGGATGGGAGACCGAAGGGGGACCCACAAAATCTCGATGACAATACGTCAGTTAATAAGACAAACTCATCATTGGATGAGATTGTCAGTTGGTCCCCAGGAAAACATTCCCATTAATAAAAAATCCCTAGAGACAAGAAGAAAATCTCCTCCTTCAGAGCAAAGCTCTGTCACAGAATGACACTTGTCAAATTCCGGTCTCAAAGGAATAAAATTCCTTAAAAAGAGCTTAGCTCTGTAATATTCCATCAAAAAGAAAATTTTGAAAAGAAATTTAAAATTAAAATTTCTGGAATCTTGAAAAATCCATGAAAACTTATAAAAAATTCTTTATTTTTCAGATCTAAAAGATCTACATTTGATTCAAGAGAAAAGCTCTGTTCATGGGTTAGAACCCATGAACAAGATCTCTGTAGATCTATAAGTTTTTTTTTAGAGCAAAGCTCTGTTTATGAAACCCCAATGGGGATTTCTTTAGATCAAAAGATCTGTGAGAGCAAAGCTCTGTTGGTTAATTAAAATTAATTTTACTTAAGATTAATTTTACCTAAAATTTTCTAACTTGGAAAATGAGAGCAAAGCTCTAAGGTTCTGGAAACGAGAGCAAAGCTCTGGAGTTCTAAGCAAGAGCAAAGCTCTGGAAATCAAAATCTTGAAATGATAAGATTTTTCTAAGGGCCAGAGGTCCTATTTATAAGGCGCTTGCGCCCCTTGAGCTCACACCTTGATCCAACGGTCAGGGGGTTGCCACCGCTGCACTCACGTGTGCGCCACGTGAGCGCAACGGTGGGGGGGCATTTGTTTCGCCCAATCACAGCAAAGCTCTGTTGAAATTCAAAATTCAAAATTTTGAAGCAACGCTTCAAGTGTCGGGCACAACGCGCCACGTGTCAGGCTCTAATACGTCAGCGCAGCGCCCAAGAAGGCGCGCCCAATCAGAGCAAAGCTCTGTTTAAAGGAAGCAACGCTTCAGTTGCGCATGCACTGCGCTGCGCGACACCTGTCAGCGCAGATGCGCTAGCGCAGTTGCGCTGCGCTATGCGTTGTGCGACACGTGTCAATGCAGATGCGCTAGCACAGTTGCGCTGCGCGACACGTGTCAGCGCAGATGCGTTAGTGCGCTAGCTCAGTTGCGCTGCGCTGTGCGCTGCGCGACACGTGTCAGCGCAGATGCGCTAGCGCAGTTGCGCTGCGCTGTGCACTGCGCGACACGTGTCAGCGCAGATGCGCCAGTGCGCTAGCGCTGGGGCATCTGCGCCAAATTGAATTAAGATTCTAAAGAAATCTTTCTGTTCTTGTTAAAACAAGAAGATTTTCTTGTACAAGACAGGGGGCCTTTGGATCAAAGATCCAACGGTGGGGAAAATTCCCCAAATCACTCAGAAAAAGATTTATGTAACAAATCTAACTAATCTATGGGCACTATAAAAAGGACCCTAGGCCTCAATTCAAAGGCATCAACATTTCTTTAAAAAAAAGGTCAGGAGCTTCAAACAGAGAGAACTCTGAGAAAATTCCAAGAAAAAGGTAAAGAAACTTCATAAAATAGAAGAAGAAATTTCTTCTAATAGATCATTAATCTAAAAACAAGATCAATGATCTTTACATAAAAAACAGTGCTTTGCACTTCTTATGAACCTTTGGTTCTTTAAAACAAGAAAAGAATAAAATAAAAATAGTGCTTTGCACTTTTATGAACCTCTGGTTCTTGAAACAAAAAAAGAAAAAAAGAATTTCTTTGATCTAAATTTAGATCAAGAAATTAAACAGTGCTTTGCACTTCTGATTCTTGAATCTAAAAGATTCTTAGTGCTCGGCACTTGCAAACTGCGCTGTTGCGCTCACCAGAGCGCGCCACGTGTCAGCAGCGCAACGCACTAGCGCAGCGCACTGCGCTGTTGCGCTTGCGCTTACCAGAGCGCGCCACGTGTCAGCAGCGCAACAGCGCAACGCACTAGCGCAGCGCACTGCGTTGTTGCGCTTGCGCTCACCAGAGCATGACACGTGTCATCACCATATGAGCTTGCGCTCATTACTTGGCACAAAGCGCCAGACAAATGCACTGTATTGCTTACAAAAGGGCTAAGCCCAATTAAAAGGGCCTAACAGGACAAATTAAATGCAATGCATTATTTCAAAGGGCAGAGCCTAAATAAAAACAGATGCTGTGCATCATTTATAAAAGAGCAGAGCCCAAATAAAGGTCTAATAGACCAAACAAAAATGCCATGCATTATTAAACAGGAGCAGAGCCCCAATAAAGGCCTAATAGACCAAAAATAAATAAAATGTTGAACATTTTCAACTGGACTTAGCCCAATTCTGGCTGTAAGTCCTTAAATTAAATTAACCGAGCAAGATTGCTCTCATAAATCAATTTACATCTGGTTCGAGGGTACATCTCCGAACTCCTCTGACATCTGTCGTTGTAATCATTCAACGTCGTCAGAGAGGTGACGGGTCCCGACGACCACACGCATCAATACGGACCGAGACGTTCCTAAACTAATATCGGACCGAGACGTCCCTAAACTAATATCGGACCGAGACGTCCCTAAACTAATATTGGACCGAGACGTCCCTAAACTAATATTGGACCGAAACGTCCTTAAACTAATATTGGACCACCACGTCCCTAAACTGGCGGTGGACCACCACGTTCCTAAACTGGAATAATAGAGTATCCAAATGCTCTTTTTCGGATCTAAACGGTCCAGTTTAAGTCGATCTTAGCCCCAAATACGGCTAACGTATCCTTAGACATTTAAATGAATGATAAAACTCCAAGTCAACTTTGGTTCAAGGGTACATCTCTGAACTCCTCTGACGCCGGTCATTGCAATCCTTCAACGACGTCAGAGAGGTGACGAGTCCTGACGACCATATATTAAATGAATCACTACGTTAAGTTGATCTTAGTCTAAAACAGGACTAACGTATCCTTAACGAACGTTTAAGTTGATCTTAGTTGCAACGCGACTAATGCATCCTTAAACTAAAAACACCAAACCCAAATCTAAGTAAATACGGATTTGGACTAATCTACGTCCTACGGGCGACGGCATTACTCAGTCTCCGTATATAATCCATGGGCAACCACAAACAAAACAAACACACACGACACGAAGTGAAATTCTGGAGAAGGAGAAAGTTGTTACCGCGATGCGGTAGCGTAATTAACTGCAGGGGTTTGCGCCTGCAGGGAAGAGCGTCCCCACAATCAAAAACCCCTCACCCTGAGGGGGAATCTGACGAAGTCTGCTACATCGGCCGCATCCGTCTAAACCTCCGATTCACGGTACCATAAATCAACTTGGCATCTTCAGAGAGGTAGACGGATAAAACCAAATAGCATCTGCCCCGAATCTCAGGCAAGACGCGAAGTCATCGGCTGCCTTTCGGAGGGGAACAACCGCCGTCGCCGTCCCCTCGACATCGATCTCCTCTTTCATCATCAATCTCATCTCTCTCCCTCCACCCGACACCACCAGTACCCCGACCAGTGAACTCCAACGCCTGCATCAAAACCTGGCGAACCCATCACCTTCGTCGTCACCTTCACACCGCCCCTGCGCCTCCTCCTCAACCACCTCGGCTTCCTGTCCTTCCTCCTCTCGTCTACCGCCTCACCTACAACCCTAGATCCGTGCACCCACCGTGTAACCACAACCCGTATCACCTCGTTGCCGTTCCTTCATCGCCGGCGACCCTAGCCTCACACCACCATCTTCACCATCTCGTTTCCTCCCTCGCCTTTGCATCTACAAGCCCCAACAGACACCGCACTTACCTTACAGTAAAACCCTAGTGCAACCTAATCCCTCGACTGAGTGCCCTGAACCCTTGCCAGAGCCTTGCCGACCACCACCGTCGACGCTATCGCCTCTGAAGATCCTGCGGGTAAGCCTCCTTCCCTAAACTTCTCTGTCCTCCTTTGTTGTTTCTTATTCCATACTTTCTCTTGTGAGTTTTCACTGTTGTTTTGAATCTCGGGAATCCGGCGATGCCGACGACGTTTCCCGACGATCCAGCACGGAACCCTGACCCGTGTGGCTCCACTGTCCGTCGTTTGGGTTATTTCCGTGTACCGTGCGCGTGCCGCGAGTTTTCCCTGCCGACGTTTTACGTTCCGTTTTCCCGATTCGCGACCCGTCGAGGCAAGTACCCCTTGCTACATGCTAAACAATATTTACATACATATTAATGACACCCTAAACCTATAAATTTAACTTTGGTATGATCATTTCTCTTTTTCATGTTCAATATTGTTATATAACATTTTATCTTTCAAACTTGGAACCTATATATGTAGATATCATTGCACCCATGAAGTCTTAACTTGGTAACAAGATTAAACGGCTATAATTGTCTTACTGCATTCTTATAATGTTGAAATCATCTCTGTGACACAATTGATAATTGTATTGCTAGTTGAATGAATCTGCCTGTTGCTTAATTCATTGCTTATATCATGTTGTTGATACCCATGCTTAATTATATAACTGATTGTGAGCACACCTATGATATCGCTTACTTCTTGACCTGACTTGCTACATATATATTGATTGACCCGACATGGTACCGTATACTGCTTGACTTGACATGATGTACCATGACCTGACCCGTTACCTGATCTTGTGTCTAATGTCAACAAACCTGACATGTAATCCTCATGGACCGTTCCTGTTGTCTATCCAGACAAACCTGTTTACCTGATCCTGTGTTGGCATTAGTTTCTTGATTTCGGGATACCTGACTTGACTTACACATATAACTTGGGGGTATGGGGAAATCAAAGGTGAAACCTGACCTGTAACTCAACAGTTCACTACCTTTTCTGATCTGTACACATTCCTGTTTGGTGCCTAGCAGCATGTCTCGGTTTCAGTCCGAGAATATTGAGGCCGTGGTCCTGGGTATGTACGGGATACTATTGAGTGTACACATTCCTGTTTGGTGCCTAGCGGCATGTCTCGGTTTTAGCCCGAGAATATTGAGGCCGTGGTCCCGGGTATGTACGGGATATTCCTGTTTGGTGCCTAGCGGCATGTCTCGGTTTCAGCCCGAGAATATTGGGGCCGTGGTCCCGGGTATGTACGGGATACTATTGAGTTACATCGATGATTCATCAATTTGGTTTCAAAGACTTTAGAATAGAAAACCTGATAGAACAGTCCAGTTTACCCACTGTACACTACCCTGCACTGCTCTTATTCATATTATTGTTACCCTTGCTTTATTCATGTTTATATTCACATTGCCTGTTTATTATGTTATTACTTGATGACTTGACGCGTTGACGTCTGGGTTTTGCATGGCCTAGATTCTTCTACCTTGCTGCAGACTGATTAGGAGTTTTGCCGCTGTTAGACGAGCGGTGAGGTTCCTGTCGGTACATAGTTTCACTCCAGGTGTTTCATTTATTGTATCTGTTGGCTTCCGCATATTGTTATTTCTTGACTCTTTTACTCTGGCTTATGGACATGTACTAGATAGTTAGTTTACTTTCCTGTTCTTGATATCTCTACAGCCGTAATGTGACTGTGGAAGGATACTTCCTATCCACAGGTAGCATGGTTGGCTATGTCACGTGCCCACTTTAGCGTACTCTGGGAAGCGGGGCGTGACACTCCTCATGGAATTTTTCCTTCCCCTTATCTCTCTTACCCGAACCTTTATTTGAGGGTCCGAGATTCTTTTCAGGCAACGTACGATTACGCTGCTGAATGTTTTCGCATTTCTTCACCTCTTCTTCTTTTCCAGAGGTGGATTCCTTGAAGAGAGGGCCGAGGGCCATTTCTTCGTCCGAATCGCTCTCGTAGGTAAGAACTTGAGATTATCCTTTTGTCAAAATGGCATCAACCATATGACAGTTACCGGATGTTTCTTTACGCTTATCTGTCGTGTTTCTCTGTTCCCGACGGGCTTTGCGCTTCATCCGCTTGAAGTGTTGTTGATGGGCAACGTATCCCTGACACCATTCCTTGAAGGCATTGCACTCTTCGGTAGGGTGTGTGACCTTTCGATGGTACAAGCAGTAGTTCGGATGTACATCCACTTCATCGAGGCACGTACTCCCTGGAGTATTTCCTTTGAAAGGTGGCAGCTTCATTCCCATTGACAGGGATTTGGCGAACCGTTGCCCCGTCTTAAACCTGCTTTTGTCTGCCGCGGGTGTTCTTCGATCTGGTTGGAGTACTTTGTGACTCTTCCTCGCCGCAGCTTCTTCATCTGGACGCCTACGCTTGGCCTTTTCGTATATGGCCATTTCACGTTCTCGGCCAGCTTTGCTCCTTTGAAAGGCATCAGTCAGTAGCCTGTCGATCAGGTCGTCTAACGGTTCCATGGATTTTGGCGCCGGTTCTGCTCCCAGCTTCTCTACGTTAGGAGCTTCTTTGCCATCAATCAACGAGTGAGAGATCATGTGGCAACTTTCCATATAATCCTTGGGTTCTTCCGACGAATCGTCTCCTTCATCAATGTCACTGTTTCCGTTCTCAAGAACATGCTTGAAGAATTCTTCCGGTGTGACTGGGGTCCGTACCTTTTGGTTGTATCCCTCCAGTGCGTCGATGTATTTTTGTAGACCCGTACGGTTGCTGTTGAGCTGCACGGGCTTCTTGGCCATCTTCTTTTTCTTTGAAGACTTCGGAGGCTTGGCCTGGAGGTTTTGCCCGTCGTTACCAACTTTTGGCGTTGGGAGCGGTTTCAACATTCCGTCAATAATCTTAGGTTCTAGCGGGATTTTCCACCTAATTGGCAGACATGCTTGAAGATCCTTCAGCATTCTTTTAGTTTTAATCGAAAGGACAACTTCCCACGGAGCTTCTTCTACAAATGAGCATGATGCCCCCGGCGTATCCACCTTTTTAGGAGCGTGCTGTTGCGGCGGGTTTATCTTTCAGTTTTCGGAAAACGCGAACTTGCCCTGCTGGTATTGGTCCTCAACCCAGTTTTTGAAGACGTGGCAATCCTCGATTGGGTGGCCCACTATTCGGTTATAGGGGCAGTAATTGGGATTGTTGACATCGCCCGGTTGCAGTGGGCGTCTCGGATCCAGCAGAGTGATGAGCCTGTTGCGCACCGCCAGTTCGAATAGTCTCTTCGTTTTATCCCGAGGGAACGAGTAAGGACATCTCAACTTTTCTTCGAGAGATCTTGGTTTATTGTTTTTGTGAGCTACTGATTTCGGGTCACTCTGTTGTTGTTGAGCGTTGGCGACGAAGGTCACTTTCCCTTTGCCCTTTTCATTCTGGAGATCCGTTTTTGAAGAGGACGACCTATGGCCTATCTGGTCCATTTGGTCCAGCTTGTCAATCAATGTCTGGAAGGTGGTCGGCTTGAAGAACATTATAAATTGGGATATAGTTGCCTGAGGATCAAGGGTCCCCACGAACATGCCCACAGCAGAAGCTTCTTCTATGCTCTGTTCACACTTTGACCATAGGTTACGCCACCGAATAGCGTATTGAACCCAGGTCTCTCCCGGCTTCACTCTAGCGTTGATTAATGTCGTGATTGGGGTGCACTCGCTTGCACTTGCGAACCGCTGTGTGAATAATAATTCCATCTCCGTGAATGTTTTGATAGAATCATTCGGGAGCTCGGAATACCATTCAAATGCTGTCTCCGACAATATGCCAACAAATTGGCGGAGCAACAGTTTGTCATCGCCCCCAGTATTACCGCACAAAGCTCTAAATTGAGCAACGTGCTGGTGTTGATTGCCCGTCCCTTTATACACATAGAACTTAGGGATCGTATATCCCGGCGAGTACTTAATTTGATCATACCGGCCTGGATAAGGTCGCCCAGTTCTGACGACTTGGCTGGCTGCTTCACTCGCTTGATGAGCTCGTATTTATTGAGCTATGTAGTTATCAAGGGTAGCCTTGGAAATTGTCTTTTCTTGGGCTACTGAGACAGCCGTAGGAAGGTTTGACGTTTCCCCTCTGTCGTCTTCGATGATTATCGGAGGGTCTTCGGCTGGAGGTTTCGGCTGGATCATCATCCCGACCATGCCTTGGAACAGGAGCGCTATCTGCCTCATATTAGTGGCTTGTTCTGCAGCCTCCTTATCCTTTCTCTCTAACACCCTCCGCAGGAACTCGGTGTCGGTCTCTTGTTCCTGGCGCTGCTCAGACGATGCTTCCGGGCTTTCTTTCTACCCAGTGAGTGCGGCCATCTTTGTCAGCATCTCCTGGAGCTTCTGTTGTTGCTCCTGAGCTTTTGTCACAGACCGTGCAGGTTGTCGATGACCCATGGAAGTGCGGCTTTCCTCTTTGCTGGAAGCCATGTACACCGTGAATACTACCATACCCCCAGACTTGGGGTGTTTGAGTCCACTGCCTTTGAGATTTGCCGCAGGTGGTGGTTGATTCTCTGTCCTTCTCTTTCTGTAGGAGGCCGAAGTTGATAGGGCCGTTGTAGCAGGCACCCATGATGACGATATCTTCCGTAGTATGATGGCGAGATGGTCCTCCTCTTGCCGAGCCTTTGTTTTTCTTCAGCCGACGAGAGTATTCTTTGTCAATTACAGAGTCTTGGACTTTCCGCCAGACTCTGTGGATCTTGGAGGACAACCGCTGAGGAGGCTGTTATGGCTTCACCTGTGTCATGCTTTCAACAGGCGGAGGAGAATTCTTCAATATGGTGGTTGGAGAGTTTTTGCGCACCCTCCTGTGCAGTTCAAAGATGTTCCTAGTTGGAACAACATCGTCAATTCCCACCATTGGAGCTGGTGGAGTAAGTCCACAGGGAGAGTTGTCCCTAGCTTTCCTCACTTGGCGCCAGTGGCGACGTCGGACATGTCTTACGGATGGGATCACCTCAGTTGTAGAAGCGACCTCGTTATGCCCCTTACTTTGATGAGAGGCTGCTGTTAGTGCCAGCCTGTCGAAGACTGACGTCCGTTGAGAGGGAACGTCTAACCTGTTGAAGACTGACTTTCGGGTAGGGGAAGCACTTGTAATGACCTCACCTGCAGCAGGAGTTGGGAGGACTATCCTTTTTGGGATAATCTTCTCAGGTATCGCGAGCCTCTTTACAGGCCCACTTGAGCTTAGGCTCAGCCTGTCGAAAACTGAGGCGCTGGAATTGGATGACCCGTTGTGAGGGGCTGTTGTAGTTGCAAGCCGATCGAAGACCGACTTCTTCGGGGCCTCTTGTGATGGCACTGATGCATTGAAGTTTATTGGCGGGAGCATGGTCCCGAAGAACAAACCAGTGGTGGCCTGAGTCACCTGCTCCACTGGCATTGCAAAGATGGAGGCCGCTTCGGGCCCATAAGTCACTCCTCCAGAAGGGACAGAATGGGAGTTGTTGTTGCAATTGGTGCAGTTGGAAGTCATCGATGTCATCTTCTCTTCTGCGTAGGAGCAAGACTCCAAATCTTAGTACCTCGAATCCAGGGGCAACCATATTAAATCGCGATTCGTTCGCGAACACGACCTACGAAGTGTGGAGTGGAAAGAGGAAAAGGTCCCACCGGGCGTGCCAGGATCTGTTTACCGCCGAAAGCCGGGAAGACAAACGTTTGCCTGAATTTGAGGGCAGATGCTATTTGGGTTTATCTGTCCATCTCTCCGAAGATGCCAAGTTGATTTATGGCACCGTGTATCGGAGGTCTGGACGGATGCGGCCGTTGTAGTAGACTTCGTTAGATTCCCCCTCGTTTGTGAGGGGTTTTTGATTGTGGGGACGCTCTTCCCTGCAGGCGCAATCCCCTGCAGTTAATTATGTTACCACGTAGCGATAACCACTTTCTTCTGCTCCAGAAGCTCACTTCGTATTGTGTGTGTTGCTTTATTTTTGGTTGCCCGTGGATTGTATACGAAGACTAATTTGTATTGTCGCCCGTAAGGCGTGGATTATTCCAAATCCGTATATTCTTAGATTTGGGTTTGGTTTGGTTTAAGGATCGTTAATCTCATTTGAGATTAAGATCAACTTAAACATTTGTTGAGGATACGCTAGTCTAATTTTAGACCATGATCTACTCAACAGGATTTTGGGATCATTCAGATCCAACAAAAGAGCATTTGGGCTCGATTGTTTTAGTTTAAGGACTTTGCGGTCCATAGCCGTTTGGGAATGCGCCAAAGAGTTATTGGTCATCGGGACCCGCCACCTCTCTGAAGACGTTGAAGAATTACAACGACATATATCAGAGGTGTGAGGAGATGTACCCTTGAACCAATGAATATTCACCGGAAGATTGGTAATCTTGTTTGGGGCTGAGACCAATTCGGATAATAAAGAACACATGGGCTCGGTTGATTGGGAGTTTGGCCAACTTGGGCTCAGCCCACTCAGTCTTTGTAATTTCATTTTTAATAAAGTGTTAAACACTTGCTTGGGCCCTGTTCTTTTTCTGTCCAAATTATTCTGAGCATTTATGTGGGTTCTGATACTCACAGTTTACTTTACTTTCCCCCCTTTTTTGTTTCTTATGGGATGTTGAACACTCTTTATGGCGCTGGGCTCTATTTGATGAGTGCAGAGCACTTTATGTTAAATAGCGTCCGTGTGAGGGGTACATGAGGCGCTTGGCGCTGAGCGCCAACCATCGAGTGCTAAACACTCTTTATTTGAGTGGCGCCCATGTGAGGGGCACGTGAGGTGCTCGGCGCTGTGTCTTTCTTTGTGCATTTTTCTGAAGAGTTCTATTCTCTATTCTCCCCTGGGTCTTTGATCCCCAAGAACAAATTCGTCCTCATGAGAATTAAATTCTCATTTGTGGGAGACTTGTCTCATGGATCTCAGATCCAGGGGAAAGAACTATGTTCTTTATGAGAGTTAAACCCTTGTATATGCAGATGAGATACTCTGATCTCTATTACTTGTATTTACCTTGAAGAAAGTTCTTCTTCTCTCTTCTTTCTTTCAGCTTTCTTTTTGCTTGCTCTTTTTTTTAAGCTTGAAGTTTATGGGGGGGGGGGTTCTTCTCTTTAAGACTTAAAGTCTTGGGTCCTTTATATAGTAGAGGCAAGCCTGTTGATTTATTTGAAGAATTCTCTCATTGAGAGATCCTTAATTGATTTGGGAATTTTATCCACCGTTGGATCTTTGATCTAAGGAATTTTGTTTTACATAATATATTTTTCTTGTTTTTAACAAGATTGGCGAAATATTTTCCCATACAGAGCTCATTTTGTAGCTTGGTGATTTTTAATCACCATTGGATTTTTAATCCAACGGTACTCTGTTTTACAGAGAATAATCTTTCTCGTTTAGAAAGATTTGAGGAATATTTGCTCAACAGAATTTAATTCTGTATTTTGATGATTTGTCATCCCCGTTGGATCTTTGATCCAATGGTAGAGAACTTTTAGTTCTGGCGCCGGCACTCTCGTGCGGGGCACGTGAGGCGCTGCCTCAGAGTTTTTAACTCTTGGCGCTGGCGCTCTCGTGCAGGGCACGTGAGGCGCCGTCTCAGAGTTTTTTAACTCTTGGCGCCGACGCCCTTGTGCAAGGCATGTGAGGCGCTGCCTCTTTATTGAAGGTGTCTTTTCACCTTCTTTCTTTGCTTTTCCTGGGTCAAACTTTTCTTTTCCAATGCTTGGAAATAGTTCCATCATGCAAAACATTTTTTGTGCCCAGACTTGAATGTCTCCCTTCATAATCTTAAGCAACGCTTCTCTTCTTTTTCACTTCCAGATAATTGTTTTAACAGAGAAGAGCTATGGCTTGTAATCATCCACATTCTCGCCGGCAGCAATGAGAGGTGCCTATTGAGCAAATGGTTCCTCATTTTGCTGCCCGCTTGGTGAACCCTTCTCTTATGGATGACCAATGCGATATGGTGCTGCACGAGCTCTTGACTCGTAGATGATCTCCTCTCCCCATCGGCTCCATTTGGCTCCGGATGGTCTTCTTGTCTGTGCTCGATGATATTCTCCCCATCCAGCGGAGATGACTCCGGCGATACTCGATGCAGCGGAGGACAAGATCGAGTGCTTTCATGAGGCACTTTTGATTACCACGGCTCTGAGGGATCGCTCTGTTCAGCTGCTAAGCCAGATACGGGCTCAGTGGGCCATCATGTCTGCCTTCGCTGATGGACACGGTGCTGACCGATGGGAGAAACTCTTCGTGAAGATCGCCGCTTTGCCACGGTGGAGAAGGCAGAGAGGGAGTTAAAGAATTTTCTTCATAGTTTTGTGAATCCCTATACTTTAGATCCCATGTATGGTAATCTATTTCCTGTAGAATAAAATATTCAATTAAATTCTTTCTTTTTATCGTTGACAACCAAGTGCTCCCTTTCTAACACCTGTTCTTCCTTTGACGTGTGTATATGCGTATATGAATGAGCCCGATTTCACACATATCTGTAAACGAAACTTATACCGGTGTAAACATGAATAAATAGCTCTTGGCCGAAGATTTTGGCGGGAACAGGCAGTTAGCACTTGACCCAGAGCTTTAGATACTTGTACATACTATTTCCAATTCTGTTATGCCATTATTTAGGCATTGCTTTCATTCCAAGTATTTACATTTCAGTTGTATTGTAAAAGAATGTTAAATAAATAAAGTTGCCGTTCATTTACATCTTGTCTTTTGTGTATTTTGTTTCCCCCAATCAGAGCAAAGCTCTGTTTGAATTTCAAAATTCAAAATTCGAAGCAACGCTTCAGATTCTTTGCGCTGCGCGCAATACGCCACGTGTCAGAAGCTGATACGTCAGCGCAGCGCCCAAGGTAGTGCGCCCAATCAGAGCAAGGCTCTATTAAAAAACAAAATTAATAGAAGCAAAGCTTCAGTTGCGCAAGCGCTGCGCTGCGCGACACGTGTCAGCGCATTCGCTTTTGCGCAAGCGCTGCGCTGCGCGACACGTGTCAGCGCAGTTGCGCTGCGCTGTGCGCTGTGTGACATGTCTCATGCGCTGGGGCATTTGCGCCAAACAGAATTAAAATTTTAAAGAAATCTTTCTGTTCTTGTTAAAACAAGAAAATTGCCTTCTGTAAAACAGAAGCCCTTGGATCAAAGATCCATCGGTGGGGAAAATTCCCTAAATCACTCAGAGAAAGATCTCTTTAACAAATTTAACAAATTTATGAGCACTATATAAAGGCCTCTAGACCCCAAATCAAAGGCATCAACGTTGAGAGAAATCAAGAACTTCAAACAGAGAGAACTCTGAAGAAATTTCAAGAAGAAAAGGTAAAAAACCTTTAAAAAAAGAGAAAATTCTCTTATGAACAGATCATTGATCTGAGAACAAGATCAATGATTAATAAAAATAGTGCTTTGCACTTATGAACCATTGGTTCTTTGAAAACAAGAGAAACTTGTTTTCTTTGATCTAAATTAGATCAAGAAAACAAACAGTGCTTTGTACTTTTTTATGAACCATTAGTTCTGGAATCTAAAAGATTCTCAAGTTAATAGTGCCTTGCACTTGCAAAACTGCGCTGTTGCGCTCTTGGGTTGGCGCAAGCCTTCAGAGAGCGCCACGTGTCAGCATCTGAACCATTTGCGCTATGCGCTTTTGAAATAGAGCCTTGCTCTCTGAAACTGGCGCAACTCACCACAGCGCGCCACGTGTCAGCAGCGCAAGCGCAGCGCACTGGCGCAGCGCACTGCGCTTGCATGACACGTGTCCTCACCACAAGCCCTTGCGCTCTTTGATTGGCGCAAAGCGCCTGACAAATGTAATGCATTTCTTTTGCTAAAGGGTCAGGCCCAAATCAAAAAGACCTAGTAGGCCAAAATAAATTGCAAAGCAATAAATGGGCAGAACCCAGGTAAAATTGATGCTCTGCATCACTTATAAATGGGCAGAGCCCAAAACAAATTGATGCTCTGCATCCTTTATGGGCAAAGCACAAACAAAAATAAAAAATAATGCAATGCATTATTACACACGGGCAAAGCCCTAGCACAGGTCTAATAGACCAAAAACAAATAAAAGCGTTGAATATTTTTCAACTGGACTTAGCCCAATCATGGCCGTAAGTCCTCAAATTAAATTGACCGAGCAAGACTGCTCTCCTAAATCAATTTACTTCCGGCTCAAGGGTACATCTCTGAACTCCTCTGACACCTATCGTTGTAATCCTTCAACGACGTCAGAGAGGTGACGGGTCCCGACAACCACACATCAACACGGACTGTGGGATCCTTAAACTCATGGACTTAAGCGCCCTTAAACTAAAACACGGACTGTGGGGTCCTTAAACTCATGGACTTAAGCATCCTTAAACTAAAACACGGACTGTGGGGTCCTTAAACCCACGGACTTAAGCGTTCTTAAACTACCTATGGACCACCATGTCCCTAAACTGGAATATGGACCGCAACGTCCTTAAACTACTTATGGACCACCATGTCCCTAAACTGGAATATGGACCACCATGTCCCTAAACTGGAATATGGACCGCAATGTCCTTAAACTACCTATAGACCACTATGTTCCTAAACTGGAACAATAGAGCCTCCAAATGCTCTTTTGTCGGATCTAAACGATACCGTTTAAGTTGATCTCAGCCTCAAATATGGCTAACGTATCCTTAAACCTTTAAACAGACTTTAGTCCCAAATTGGACTATAGGTCCCCCAATCAACTTTGGTTCAAGGGTACATCTCCGAACTCCTCTGATACGTGTCGTTGTAATCCTTCAACGTCGTCAGAGAGGCGGTGGGTCCCGACGGCCATATATTAAATGGACCACCATGTCCCTAAACTGAAAATGGATCTAGACGATCCCGTTAAGTCGATCTTAGTCTCAAATTAGACTAACGTATCCTTAACAAACGTTTAAGTCGATCTTAGCCTAAATATGGCTAACGTATCCTTAAACTAAAACACCAAACCCAAATCTAAGTAAATACGGATTTGGACTAATCCACGTCCTACGGGCGACGAAATAAATAGTCTCTGTATACAATCCACGGGCAACCACAAACAAAACAAACGCCCACGATACGAAGTGAAATTCTGGAGAAGGAGAAAGTTGTTACCGCGATGCGGTAGCGTAATTAACTGCAGGGGCTTGCGCCTGCAGGGAAGAGCGTCCCCACAATCAAAAACCCCTCAAGCGAGGGGGAATCTGATGAAGTCTGCTACATCAGACGCATCCGTCTAAACCTCTGATACATGGTGTCATAAATCAACTTGGCATCTTCGGAGACGTAGAAGGATAAAACCAAGTAGAATCTGCCCCGAACCACAGGCTAGACGTCCTAACGTCGTCACGGCCGCCGTTCGGAGGGGAACAGATTCTGGCACGCCCGGTGGGACCTTTTCCTCTTTCCACTCCACACTTCGTGTGTCGTGTTCACGAACAAATCGCGGTTTGCTGTGGTTGCCTGTGGATTCGAGGTACTAAGATTTGGTGTCTTGCTCCGTGCAGAAAACAGAAAATCAATGGCTTCAAGCTGCACTTCCTGCAACTGCAACTCTCGCTCCATCCCTGTTGGAGGAGTGACTTACGGGCCCCAAACGGCCTATCTTTTCAAGAGGCCAGTGGAGCAGGTAACTCAAGCCGCCACTGAACTATTCTTCGGGACTATGCTCCCACCGATGAGCTTCAGTGCCCCAATGGAGTCGCAAGAAGCTCTAAAGAAGTCGGTCGTTGATCGGCTTATAACTACCGCGGCACCTCTCAACGGGTCGCCCAACTCTACTGTCTCAGTTTTCAACAGACTGGGTCGGAACACCTATAAGCCCGCGATACCCGAAACTACCATCCCAAAGCGAATAGCCATCCCGCCTCAAGCGGACGAGATCATTGGAAATGCTCCTCCTTCCAAGAAGTCAGTTTTTACAAGGCTGGCCATTCCGGTTGCTACTCTAGGCGAGGTCCTCAAAGCTGCTTCCCCTGCCCAGAGGTCTGTCTTTGACAGATTAGACATTGCTTCTCAACGGGTGTCATTCTTCGACAGGCTAGCACCAATAGCAGTCTTTCCTCAAAGCAGGGGGCACGACAAAGTCACCCTTATATCTGAAACAACTCCATCCGCAAGACACGCTCGACGTCGCCACTGGCGCCGAGTGAAGAAGGCTGGGGGCAACCCCCCTTCTGGATTCACTCCACCAGCTCCAACGGTGGGGATCGATGCTGCTGTTCCAACCGGGAACAGTTTTGAATTGCTGAACACGGTGCGCAGAAACTCTCCTGCTGCGGTGTTGAAAAGAACTCCTTCACCTGTAGAGAATACTCCAGAGAAGAAGCTGGAGCAGCCCCCTCAACGGCTGTCCTCTAAAATTTACAAAGTTTGGCGACAGGTCCAAGAGTCGGTGATTGATGAAAACTATCTCCGCCGACAGAAAAAAATGAAGGTGCGGCAGGAGAGGAATTACTCCGCCAAGCCACAAAAAGCAACAGCTACTTGGGTGCCCACTGCAACGGCCCCCTCATCTCCAATCCCTCAAAGGAAAATGAGGCTGCAAAGAGCCCCTGTGAACATGGCGAAGCGTAAAAGCGCTGAACACAAACGCTCCAGGACTGGGGGCATGGTGGTGCACACTGTTTATATGGCTTCCGGAAAGGAGGAAAGCCGCTCTTCGATGGGTCACCGACCGCTCACTCGATCTGTGACAAAAGCCCAGGAGCAACAATAGAAGCTTCAGGAAATGATGAATGTGATGGCTGCACTTACCGAACCGAAAGAAAGTTCGAAAGTATCATCAGAGCAGCGTCATGAACAAGAAACTGACGCTGACTATCTACGCAGAGTCCTCGAAAAGAAGGACAAAGAGGCAGCAAAACAAGCTGCCAACATAAAACAAATGGCACTCCTCTTTCAAGATATAGTAGGGATGATGTTACACCCGGACCCTCCAGTTGAAGACCCTCCGATCATTGTTGGAGACGACAGAGGGGAGACACCTAATCCTCCTCCTACTCTTTCGGCGTCCAAGGAAGAAACCATTTCCAAGGCCGCACTGGATGACTATATAGCTCAGCAAATACGAGCTCATCAGGCGAGTGAATCGGCTGGGCAAACTGTTAGAACTGGACGACCCTATCCGGGCTGGTATGACCAAATCAGTTACCCGCTGGGATATACGATCCCTAAGTTCCACGTATATAAAGGGACAGGGAATCCACATCAGCACGTCGCTCAATTCAGGGCCTTATGCGGCAACACTGGAGGCGATGACAAACTGTTGCTTCGCCAATTCGTCGGCAGCTTAGCAGAAACAGCCTTTGAATGGTATTCAGAGCTACCTAACGACTCTGTCAAAACATTTGTGGAGATGGAGTTACTGTTTACACAAAGATTTACGAGTGCTAGTGAACGCACCCCGATAACAGCAATGATAAATGCCAGGATAAGGCCCGACAAAATATAGGTCCAATACGCGACACGATGGCGGAACCTATGCTCAAAATACGAACAACGCATAGAAGAGTCACCTGCGGTAGGCATGTTCGTGGGCACTCTTGATCCGCAAGCAACCATCTCGCAATTCATGATGTTCTTCAGGCTGACCACCTTCCAGGAATTGATCGACAAATTAGCCCAAATGGACCAGATGGGCCACGAACCATCTCCTCCAAAACCAGACTCTCGAAATGGAAAAGGAAAAGGGAAAGCGAATGTCTTTGCCAATGCTCAACAACAGCCGAACAACTCAAAGCCGGTCGTTCGCCAAAATAACGCGCGTCTACGCCCATCCCTTGAGAAGAGACTAGGACGCCCTTACTCGTTTCTTCAGAATAAAACGAGAAGACTGTTAGAGCTGGCAGTACGCAACAGACTCATCAATCCGCCGAATCCAAAACGTCCGTTGCAGCCAGGCGATCTCAATAATCCCGATTACTGCCTTTACCACCAAACGGCAAGTCACCCGATCAAGGCTTTAAGGGATGGATCGAGGATCAATACCTACAAGGCAAGTTTGCGCTGTCTGAAAACTGGAAGGTAAACCCACCACAGCCGCACACTCCAAAGAAGACGGACACGATGGGGGCAGCTTGTTCTTTTGTCAAGGACGAAAATGATGGAGAAGACTCACCAGACGAGTCTGAAGACTACGTAGCGACTTGTCACGTGATCTCTCACTCATTGGTGAATGATAAAGAGGCTCCTTGCGCTGATAAACCGAAGGCGAACCCTGAACCAGAAATTCCACGGCCGTCAGACGAGTTGATTGATGCCTTCCTGAATGAGATTCGTCTGAAAGTTAAAGCCAATCAAGAGCGTGAGATGGCCATACTGGAAGGAGCCAAACACCGACGACTGGACCAAAGAGTCGAGGCACTACCGTCAAATCAAAAGCCATCCGCTGCGGATAAAAACAAATTCAACACGAGGAAAAGGTTCGCTAAAGCCCTGTCAGCAGGAATGAAGCTACCGTCCTCTGAAGAAAATACTCTCGGTGGAGTAGAGATGCATCCTAATTTCTGCTTATATCATCAGAAGATCATACATCCTACCGAAGACTGCGACTCCTTTAAGTGTTGGTGGCAAGGATATGTTGCTCAAAAGCAACACTTCAATAGGACAAAATGTGAAACTCGTAGACATCAGAAAAATATGATAGATGAGCGCAAAAGAGCCGCCGACGATTGTCATATAGCCGACTCCATGGGATCGCATATTATCACCTTTGGAAGCGACTCTGACGAGGAAGCTACCTTCAACCCTCTCCTCAAGGAATCCGTTTCAAAGATGAAAGAATTGAGAAGTTGCGATAACGTTCAGCCGTGTAATCGCACGCTGCTCAGAAAAAATCTCGGCCCCGCAAACAAGGGATCGAGCAAAAAGGATAAAGGGAAGGAAAAAACAGCCCTCGTAGCCAATACTCAACAGCAATCGAGTGTCCCTAGACCGGTTGTTTGCCGAAACAACAAGCAGCAACCCCTCCAGGAAAAGTTGAAACGTCCTTACTCGTTTCCGCAAGATAAAACAAGGGGACTGTTCGATCTGGAAGTGCGCGGCAGACTCATCAATCTACCGAGTCCAAAACATCCATTACAGCCAGGCGATGTTAATAATCCTAATTATTGCCCTTACCACCAAACAGTAGGTCACCTGATCGAGGATTGCTATGTCTTCAAAAACTGGGTTGAAGACCAATACCAACCGGGCAAGTTCGCGCTGTCTGAAAACTGGAAGGTGAACCCACCACAATCGCACGCTCTGAGAAAGAAGGATACGCCGGGAGCATCATGCTCAGTCATAGAGAAAGCCCCATAGGCCGAAAAGTCAATAAACTAGATATTCGCCTCAAATACGGCAACGGCGGACCGAAACGTCCTTAAACTAATGGCGGACCGAAACGTCCTTAAACTAACGCTGGGCCGAAACGTCTTTAAACTAACGGCGGACCGCAACGTCCTTAAACTACTACCGCAGCATCTTTAGTCTGACGAGATGAATAAAAGAAAAAGGAAAAGAAAAGAATATATATATATATATATATATATATATATATATATATATATATATATATATATATATATAAAAAAATAAATAAACGGTATGTCCATAAGCAAAATGGGCACGGATGAAAACCCGAAAGGGCCCCGTGAGTAAAAACAGCAGGGTTACCGGCGAGTGTTCGTGAAAACCCGAAAGGGCGCGACCTCGTAAAAAAAAGAGAATAAAAAGAATAAAAAAAACGATACGTCCATAAGCAAAAAGGGCACGGATGAAAACCCGAGAGGGCTCCGTGAGTAAAACCAGCTGGACTGCCGGCGAGTATTTGTGAAAACCCGAAAGGGCGCAACCTCGTTAAAGGACACTTACAGGGTCCTATCGACCTTGTAAGGAGAAACCACCCGCGTGAGATCCTTACGACTCACAAGGGAGCAACACACTTAGGGATCCCCACGATTCCTAAGGAGAAAATACACTTGCGAGATCCTCACGACTCGTAAGGAGAACTCTCTTATGGGACCCTCACGGCTCATGAGATTTGAAAGTCTTAAGTTACAGAGACCTAAACCTGTGCTTAAGCAACCCCCACAACCTTCGATTTTGCCCTACAAGTGGCTCAATACTGACCCTTGTATACAATCCACGGGCGCGAATAAACATTTCCCTAACCAAGTCCCACTCGTGACTGGGGATATGTCCATACGGTGAACAACCCTTGTAAGTCCTCTCGACTTGCAAGGAGAAAACCCTCTTGTAAGATCTTTACGACTTATAAGAGAACAGACACTTAGGAATCCCCACGATTCCTACGGAGAAAAAGCACCTACGAGATCCTCATGACTCGCAGGGAGAAATACCTTTGTGAGACCCTTATGGCTCATGAAGTCAAAAGCCTTAGTCGACGGGATCATAACCCTGTTTGCTAAGACACCTTTGTTCGACATCGATAGAGGCAAATGATGATCCGCTCCTGGCAATATCTTAGTTGTAGCGATGTTGATACCTAAGCCGGTATCAAATTCCAAGTCCTTTCATGGCAAATGATTATTCGCTCCTGGCAATATCCCAGTTGTAGCGATGCTGATTCCTAAATCGGTGTCTAATTCCTAGCTTGCAGTGAAAAGCCAACGAACCACACATGCATACGAAATAGCCGAAATGATGGGGCAACTTGCAACGAAATCAGCAAGTAAAAATGTTTGCATACAAAAACAGCCGAAATGATTGGGCGACTCGCAATAAAAAGCAGCGAGTAAAAGTAAAATAAAGAGTCGAAATGATTGGGCAACTCGCAATAAAAGAACAGCGAGTGAAAAATAAAATAAATAGCCGAAATGATTGGGCACCGCGAAAAATAGCCGAAATGATTGGGCAATCGCGGCCTTCGCGATATAAAAGCTGAAATGATAGAGCATCGCGGAAAGAGAATAATAAAAAAAATGAATGAAACTTCTGCCCTACAGGTGATATCACATCGATCCCTGTATACAATCCAGGGGCACCAACAAAGAGAGAACATACCTTCCCAACAAGCTCCATCAGAAAGCGAAGCCAAATCTCGACGGTTCATAGACAACCTAGAGACAATCTCGACATTTGTCGCAATACTACAGACACAAAGTCAACAAACGAAGCATAGGAAGATCCCTAGCTTCAAGGTCTCGACGTCAATATCGACAACTTAGATATCACCAACGGCGTTTCTCCTCATTCCAACCAGTGCAGACGTGACGTCAACAAACCGACCTCAGAGTCGCAACGAAACGGAGCCATGGCAAAGTCCTTAGTTCCAAATCTCAATGGCCACATCTACGACCCAAAAACCAACAACGGTATGCCTCCTTATTCCAGCAGGACACAGATGTTACACTATCAAACGAAGCCATGGCAAAATCCCAGCTTCACCTCAGCATTCGTCTTGATACAGCAGACGAGATGTCAACAAAGGCGTTCCTTCGCAGTCCAACAGGATGCAGAAGCAACGTCAACAAAAGACCCCATGGTCAAACAAGCGGAGTAACGGCAAAATCTCAGCTCCACCACGACATTCGTCTCGATACAGCGGACGCGATGCCAGCAAACGAAGCAAAGGCCAAATTCCTAGCTTCAGGGTCTTAACGGCAACTCACATAAAACCTGAAAGACTATCGGATATCATCCCACACCAGCGCGGAGTGGTTATGACTCATCGGGGCTCTCCAAAATGAGCCTAACCTCAAGTAAAAAGCGGCATGGAAAATTCCTAACGCTTGCTCTTCCGACGGTCAAACTACCTAGGAAGATTGCTTGAAGACATCTTGTCCAGCCCCCGAAGGGATCAGATACACGGCGGTCGCAAGGCTACTCGAACAGCACGATTGCCTATCGAGGAATATATCAGCTTATGCGACGGTACGACGGCCAAAACCCTAAGTACCACAGACCCTAACGGACTTCTGTCGTAAAGAGAAGAGGTTAACTGTGACGTTAGGATGTTCATGCGAGAAATACTCGATTCGTATCGACTTGTGAAGAAATTGACGTCTTTGCGAGAAATTCTCGATGCGGCTCGACTCGTAAGATAAAGCCTTAGGCAGTGGGCATAAAAGAAACCTGTTTCCTAAGCACTGGGACCCTGCAAGTTGGCCCAAAATGGTTTCTTGCATACTATCCACGGGTCTCACTCTCCAAAGTCGAATCTCGACAAGGAGGGAAACAACCGCTTACGGGTTCTCTCGACTCGTAAGAGGGAAAAATTCTCTTATAGGATCCTTACGACTTATAAGAGAAAACGCGCTTAGGAATCCTTACGATTCCTAAGGAGAAAATACAACTACGAATTCCTCTCGATCCGTAGGGAGAAAAGTCTCTATGAGACCCTCACGGCTCATAGAGTTGAAAAGTCTTAGGCGGCAGATCTGAACCTGCGGCCTAAACCATCGCTATTTCTTGAGAAAATCAAGATGCTTGCTCTAATTATCTGTCAACCATGTTTACTAAGGTGACATGCTGATAATAAAAGAAAGAAAAGGCGGAGAAGTGACGCAAGACATTACAAAGAATGTGTATCTTTTATTCATAAACTTGATTGAGTACAAGATACATTGTGTTAAAGAATAAAAATATATATATACATTTTTTATTTACAAGTACAAATGATACAAAAAGGGATAGCTACTGAGGAGGAAGTGTCTTTAATAAATCCGCAAGCTGCTCTCGCACTTCCTTCAGCGCCTCCTCCTGAATAGCTGCCGCGGCCACTTCCGCTTCCACCTGGGCCCGCTGCTGCAAATAGGATGAAAGTTGCTCCTCAGCCGCCTGCTGGGCTGCTTCCTGATTAGGTGCATCCCGCTCGACAACGTCAAGCTGTTGCCACAGTGATAACCCTTCGGAGAGGCATTGCAGAAGGCCCTCAAAGATAACCTTCAGCCGTGCAGCGTTGGCCTCCACCCGAGCATGCAGTTGGGCAGACTTGCTCGAAGTCTCACCGCGCTCCTTACGCCTTGAAGTAACTTCTTGTTCGAGATGGTGGAAGTAAGAAGCGCTCTGCTCAATCCACGCTGCTCTTTGATTGCTGGCGGCTAAGGTCTCGGGAACGGGACGCATCGACTCCAGCTAATGCAGGCGAGCCTCAATCTCCCTGCAATGGTTAACCCAAGACGTGATGATGCCCTCGTCATGGAAGTTCACGAGTATCACCAGCATCGGGTTAACCGCCATAGCGAAGTCTGCAGCAGATGTAGGAGTCTCGACGATGAGTTCCTCGACGTAGTCGCTCAACATGCGCAGACTGTTCGCGGCGCCTTTCGAAGATGGACGTCTCAGGTAAGGACCTGCCGACATTGTGATGCGAGGCTCAAAGGGCGCCGAGACCGGAACGACGGATGAAAAGAAACAAAATGTGATCAGATAACAGTTCAGGAAATAAAAAAGGGGGGAAGTTATCAATGTGATAGTCGCTGTACCAGCTGAGGCAGATGGCAAGGCCGGAAGGGTCGGCGGCGCAACCGATCTTGCATCCCCTCCTTCGATTTGTAGCACTGCAGTCGGGACGAGAAAAAAAGTTAGAAGTAATTCCATCAATGAAAAAGAAAGATATCAATGGAAATCATACTCACCAGCGCCACCAGAGGAAGAAGCGAGTTCAGATGGGAAGGAGAAGTGTGGGAGCAACACCTGATAAAGATGGTCAAAAAGTACTCCTGAAAGGCACAACAGTATAACTTTAGTACTCAAATTATAAGTCTGAAAGATAAGATTAATAAGTTGCAAACCCATACCTTCCAACATCTTCGATGGTATGAGAGAGGGCTGAGAGGTGACCACCGCCAAGGCAGTAGTTGTAGGCGCTCCCTCGAGCAATGGGGCATCGGCACTGGCTGCACCTGCGTTACGAACAAATATGAACTTGTCAGAAAGGATTGTAAGATAAAGAAGACAGTAACTTGGGATTTACCTGATGAGCTGCCGGCCGAAACGGAGGCGACTCCTTCCTCCATCGACATGAGGCCACCGCCCGTGGCCTCATCACCCGACTCAATGGGGACCGTTGTCATGCTCGCGAGACCGGGAGACAGCGGGGGACCATAGGCGGGGAGGGCTATGACCGGAGCATTGCCAGATTCCTGAGAAAGAGCGGTTGGCTCGTCCTCAGGAATCATGTCTACCTCACCCGCTACTCCCTCGGGTTCAGCAGTCACGGTTGTCTCGTCCACCGTCACCACGAGGTCATCGGCCTCAGGCACTCCGCCCGCTGCTACCTCGGGCTCAGCAACAACCGCTTGCTCAGGCATAGTGGACATGACCAGTTCGTCAGCCACTATCTTGAGCCCAGCAATCCCAGCTGTGTCATCCGCCATCGGCTCGGGCTCGACCAATGCCTCTTCCCTTAGCCCCTCAGGTTCGACAGTCTCCGCCTCCCCCTCGATCGGACTTAGCCCTGCAGGATAGAATATATAAGAATCGACGGTTTTATAATTCTTACAACAAGATTCTGAAAGAAATATTACCTGAAGTGGACTTATCATTAGCTTCCCGAACCGCACGCGCTACCTGTCTGCGTGCGATAGATAGACCGGCCGGGAGCTCTTCAGAAGGAGAAGCAGAGAGAATAATGGTGCTTGGGCCCACTCCCGTGGCTAAAGCGGCCCTGCGGGCCTTCGCCTCGCGCCTCAACCGCTTCCTCTCCTCCCGAGCCGTTGAGACGGATCTCACCAGAGCCTCTTTCATTGAGGCGTCTTCGTCCGTGAACATGGATGCCTTCAAATTTTTCAAGGCATCCTTCATCGTTTTGTCAAGTTGAGGCTCCCGCGGCATCCCCGAGGAAGTTGGGACTTTAGTAGAGGATCCGGGGATAGTCCCCACATCAGCTGGCGCAGCCCCTGCAAAGAAACAAAGGAAGAAGGTTAGATTGGCCATCAGAAAAGAAGACAAAAATTTCTGATAAGGCGATACGTACCAACGCCCATTAAAGCGCGCTTATTCTCTTCCTCCTGGAAGGTTTTCAAAGAAGCAACGATGGCTTCTTTGGTATTGACCCCTGTTTAAAAAAAGGGGGGAGAAAGCATTAGTCAAAAAATAATGATATAAAAAAATGTGATAAAATGAAGAAGAAAGCAACTAATTGTTACCTGACTCAGCGAGTTTACTCAACATTGCTTCGAGCCTTTCTGATCGCTCAGAAGCTGCAATAGCAGTCGCCAAATCGGTGTCTGCGGGGTCTACCGAGAAGCCCTTATTGCTGCCATATTCGCTTATTCCTTCGGTAAGAGGGGCCTCATACTCTAAACCGAGGATCGCATCGAGGGACAGGAGCGACTTCTTCTTCTTTTGCCCGCCGGCTCTGAATGCACCCGGGGCTGATTTGCGCTTGCCAGACACCTTGGGGCGGCGGGTCCAGATATCCGCGCCTGCGCCGGACTCCGGCGATACCACCTTTACCACCTCTGCTGGAGCACGGGGGGCTGGTGGTGCATCCACAATATCGCGAAGTGGCAATCTGCGCGGAGGGCTTAACACGCGCGGAGGTCCAATTCCAGCACCTTTCAATGGTGTATTGACCGGGGTCCTCGGCTTCAGGGGAGCCTTGCGATCGCCGCCGGGAAGAGCACCCTTGTGGTTGACCAGCATGCGCTTTTCCATTTGGATAACTGGACCCATAGCATGCTCATTCCAATCCACGTACGCGTTGAGGACCTTGGGGACGCAGCTTGGCTCGCTGATGAAGAAATAGGAACCCGTGTTAAGCCGCATGAAGTGGTGCATCGCGTTCTTTATCCCCTCTCAGCTAACCACGGGTTTTTCCAAGAAAGCTTCCATCGGGATCCCTTGGTTGTAGCTCGATTGCTGAGCAAAACGGTGCGGGTTATACCTCATAAAGAGTGCTGTCTCATTCTTCCTGAACACCAAGTAGCCCGGCCGAATGGAGTAGAGATGGAGGATTTCCCGAGCCTTCAATATGGAAGCCCCGTCTTTAAAATCATCGCGTAGCGACACTGCCGACTTGTTATGACCTTATCCAAGAAAGAAGTCTTCGCTCCAACCAGGTGTGGTCGAAGGAGCAGCCCCCTAGCCTCCCGCGGAGGTGCAACTACGATCGAAGCCCCGACCAACCGTATGACCCTCGGGAGTCTGCATCTCTCAAAAAAGGGAGGAATCTTATGGGCGCCGAACACCCCGTGCATGTGCATTTCCATCCAAGAGGTAAAATAGTGCATCGGGAAGTTGGCGGGTTGCACCCCAGGCTCACTAGCGTCCGCCGCTACGCTAAGTCCATTATAAAGGTAAGCCAGCCCGGCGATTCCTACTGACAACTGCAAACCAGCCACCATCCGATGCACTGGGTAGAAAACAGATGGCCGCATGTGGCGCGGGTGCATAGGGAGCGCAAAGCTGCACAGCCACAAGCCCAGGAACCCTACAAAAAAGTCTCCTCATCCATGCACGGGACAGCAATTTCTGAAAAAGGGACGACGGCGGCACTGAGGAGGTAAAAGTCTTTGTGGTCATCCTCCGATGTGGGTCGGCGATCCAAACCGAATCCAAAAGGGTCGTCGAGCTGGACGAACTTCTCTCTCTGCTCCGATAAGAACTCCGGCCGAATAAAACGGGCAATAAAATCTGCAAAACTGACGCCCCGGACGCCCGATTCCAGATAGAGTCCTTCATAGATCTCCAGCACCTTAACCAAGCCCGGGTACTGGTGCTGAATAGCGTTCTCCGACGTCAGGTCAAACACCAGCGTCTTGGTGGAAAATACGTATTCATCGGGAGGAAGCAGCTCCTCGTAAAGCTCTCCCCTCATCGGCAGACCCGAGATTTCAGCAAACTCCTCCAAGGAGATAGAGACTTCCCGGTCCGTCATCAAGAAGGTGTGGGTGGGGATGTTCCATTGCTCGATAAAAGCCTTAACCCGCCACGTTGGAGGAAAAGGATACTCAAAGAGCGAGACGTAAATGGCCGAGTACAAACCAATCCTCATCAGATGAGTCCTCTTCGCTGATAGGATGTACCGGGCCCAGTGCGAATATCCGGCAGGCGGTCGTGGGATCAATCCAATATTATAGGCCTGTCCCCAAGGGCGTGCTTCACCCTGAAAAATTCGCCCCCCTAAAATATCTATTGCTGGCGGCGGCTGCACGGGGATAGCACCAATCGCAGGCTGGAGGAGGTCATCCGATTTCCAATTTTTGACCTCCACGGCATACTTTACCGGGGGTTCATCTGCGTAGGGGAGTGAAGATGTTGGCTCAGACGGCGTGGCGAAACCGAAACTTCGGCGACCCTGGATGATCTCATTGTACCACTTACCCCACAAGTGAAGGCTCTTGTGCTCGGGGTCATGATCCTTGATGAGAGCGAGCACCACACGGTCCACCGGTGCCTGGGGAAACCCTCCCTCCGAGCGAACAAACGGAAAAGACGAATTGGCAGACATGTTTCCTGCGAAGAGACAAAAATTAGCTATTAGTGTTATAATTCCAACGCTCAACATTTTAAAATTTTACACCACACTGCAATGCAGTGGGTAGGGGGACCAAATGGGGACCCACAAAATCTGGATGACAGTGCATCATTTAACAAGACAGCCCCATCATTGGGTGAGGCTGTCAACTAATGAAAATATCACCAAGATAATATTCTCATTAATGAGAAATCCCTAGAGACAAGGAGAAAATCTCCTCTTTTAAAGCAAAGCTCTGTCACAGAGTGACACTTGTCAAACTCTGATCTCAAGGGAATAAAGATTCTTTAAAAAAGAGCCTAGCTCTATAATAATATAATGATGGAAAAATCCATCAAAAAGAAATTTTAACTCCTGAAGATAAAAATTTGGGATTTTAAAGATCCATGAAAACTTTTGGGAGTTCTTCATTTTCAAGATAAAAAAAGATCTACATTTGATCTATGAGCAAAGCTCTGTTCATGGGTTAAAACCCATGAACAAGATCTCTGTAGATCTATGAACTTTTGAGAGCAAGGCTCTGTTGATGAAACCCCAAAAGGGTTTTAGATCGAAGATCTATGAGAGCAAGGCTCTATTAATCAACTTTAATTTAATTTGATTTAATTTTATTATACCTAAGATGATTTTAAATTCTGAACTCTGGAGTTCTTGGGAAAAAGCAAGAGCAAGGCTCTAAAATTCTTAAGCAAGAGCAAGGCTTTGAAAATCAAGATTCTTGAAAGTGGTAAAAAATTACCAAGGACCAAGGGTCCTATTTATAGGCGCCTGCGCCCCTTCAGATCACCCTTTGATCCAACGGTTGGGATTTTGCCACCGTCGCACTCACGTGCGCGCCACGTGAGCGCAATGGTGGGGGGGGGGGGAATTTGTTTCCCCCAATCAGAGCAAAGCTCTGTTTGAATTTCAAAATTCAAAATTCGAAGCAACGCTTCAGATTTTTTGCACTGCGCGCAACGCGCCACGTGTCAGAAGCTGATACGTCAGCGCAGCGCCCAAGGCAGTGCGTCCAATCAGAGCAAGGCTATATTAAAAAACAAAATTAATAGAAGGAAAGCTTCAGTTGCGCAAGCGTTGCGCTGCGCGACACGTGTCAGCGCAGTCGCTTTTGCGCAAGCGCTGCGCTGCGTGACACGTGTCAGCGCAGTTACGCAAGCGCAGCTGCGCTGCGCTGTGCGCTGCGCGACATGTGTCACGCGCTGGGTCATTTGTGCCAAACAGAATTAAAATTTTAAAGAAATCTTTCTGTTCTTGTTAAAACAAGAAGATTGCCTTCTGTAAAACAGAAGCCCTTGGATCAAAGATCCAATGGTGGGGAAAATTCTCCAAATCACTCAGAGAAAGATCTCTTTAACAAATTTAACAAATTTATGGGTACTATATAAAGGCCCCTAGACCCCAAATCAAAGGCATCAACGTTGAGAGAAAGTAAGAACTTCAAACAGAGAGAACTCTGAAGAAATTCCAAGAAGAAAAAGGTAAAAAAACCTTTTAAAAAAAAGAGAAAATTCTCTTATGAACAAATCATTGATCTGAGAGCAAGATCAATGATAAATAAAAATAGTGCTTTGAACTTATGAACCATTGGTTCTTTGAAAACAAGAGAAACTTGTTTTCTTTGATCTAAATTAGATCAAGAAAACAAACAGTGGTTTGCACTTTTTTATGAACCATTGGTTCTGGAATATAAAAGATTCTCAAGTTAATAGTGCCTTGCACTTGCAAAACTGCGCTGTTGCGCTCTTGGGTTGGCGCAAGCCATCAGAGAGGGCCACGTGTCAGCATCTGAACCATTTGCGCTATGCGCTTTTGAAATAGAGCCTTGCTCTCTGAAACTGGCGCAACTCACCACAGCGCGCCACGTGTCAGCAGCGCAAGCGCAGCGCACTGCGCTTGCATGACACGTGTCCTCACCACAAGCCCTTGCGCTCTTTGATTGGCGCAAAGCGCCTGATAAATGCAATGCATTTCTTTTGCTAAAGGGCCAAGCCCAAATCAAAAAGACCTAGTAGGCCAAAATAAATTGCAAAGCAATAAATGGGCAGAACCCAGGTAAAATTGATGCTCTGGATCACTTATAAATGGGCAGAGCCCAAAACAAATTGATGCTCTGCATCCTTTATGGGCAGAGCCCAAACAAAAATAAAAAGTAATGCAATGTATTATTACAGATGGGCAAAGCCCTAGCACAGGTCTAATAGACCAAAAACAAATAAAAGCGTTGAATATTTATCAACTGGACTTAACCCAATCATGGCCGTAAGTCCTTAAATTAAATTGACCGAGCAAGACTACTCTCCTAAATCAATTTACATCCGGCTCAATGGTACATCTCTGAACTCCTCTGACACCTATCGTTGTAATCCTTCAACGACGTCAGAGAGGTGACGGGTCCCGACAACCACACATCAACACGGACTGTGGGATCCTTAAACTCATGAACTTAAGCGTCCTTAAACTAAAACACGGACTGTGGAGTCCTTAAACTCATGGACTTAAGCGTCCTTAAACTAAAATACGGACGGTGGGGTCCTTAAACCCACGGACTTAAGCGTCCTTAAACTACCTATGGACCACCATGTCCCTAAACTGGAATATGGACCGCAACGTCCTTAAACTACTTATGGACCACCATGTCCCTAAACTGGAATATGGACCCCCATGTCCCTAAACTGGCAATGGACCGCAATGTCCTTAAACTACCTATGGACCACTACGTCCTTAAACTGGAACAATAGAGCCTCCAAATGCTCTTTTGTCGGATCTAAACGATCCCGTTTAAGTTGATCTCAGCCTCAAATATGGCTAACGTATCCTTAAACCTTTAAACAGACTTTAGTCCCAAATTGGACTATAGGTCCCTTAATCAACTTTTGTTCAAGGGTACATCTCCGAACTCCTCTGACACGTGGCGTTGTAATCCTTCAACGTCGTCAGAGAGGCGACGGGTCCCGACGGCCATATATTAAATGGACCACCATGTCCCTAAACTGGAAATGGATCTAGGCGATCCCGTTAAGTCGATCTTAGTCTCAAATCAGACTAACGTATCCTTAACAAACGTTTAAGTCGATCTTAGCCTAAATATGGCTAACGTATCGTTAAACTAAAACAACAAACCCAAATCTAAGTAAATACGGATTTGGACTAATCCGCGTCCTACGGGCGACGAAATAAATAGTCTCCGTATACAATCCACGGGCAACTACAAACAAAACAAACGCCCACGACACGAAGTGAAATTCTGGAGAAGGAGAAAGTTGTTACCGCGATGCGGTAGCGTAATTAACTGCAGGGGCTTGCGCCTGCAGGGAAGAGCGTCCCCACAATCAAAAACCCCCCAAGCGAGGGGGAATCTGACGAAGTCTGCTACATCGGACGCATCCGTCTAAACCTCTGATACACGGTGTCATAAATCAACTTGGTATTTTCGGAGAGGTAGACGGATAAAACCAAGTAGCATCTGCCCCGAACCACAGGCCAGACGTCCTAACGTCGTCGTGGCCGCCGTTCGGAGGGGAACATAATTTTCATTTTATATTTCTTAGATACGCTTAGCATGTTTACTTCTGAGTAAATACATAGCGGTTCCAGTCGCTCCTCCTTCACCGTACACCGGGAAGCGGTGCGTGACACAAGAGGAAGAAGAAGAAGGCCCCCACTAAACCGAAAGGCGGTGTCGGTAAGGTACAAGGGAAGGGCAATGAAAAAGTTGGGGGACAACAGTGATATAGGAGGAATGCTTCTATTGTTGTAGGAAAGGTCATTGGAAGAAGAACTGTAGGGCTTGGAAAGCCAGAAACCTGGATTCGAAGTAAGTTGTGACTTCGGCTTCAGGTGTGTTTATGATTTAGAACTGTCTGTCAATCAACTCTACTTTCTGGGTATTAGATACCAGTTCAGGATCTCATATCTGTAATTCATTACAGACACTGAGAAGCCATAGAGTTATAAAGGCATGCGATATGACCTTCAGGATTGCTAACAGAGCGAGCGTGGATGCTATTTCCGTAGGAAAATAGCACCTAGGATTGACAAGTGGACACATTTTGGTTTTGCGTAACTGTTTTTGTGTACCAAGTTTGACATTTAATATCATTTCTGTATCTTTACTATCTAAAGAAGGTTATGATTTTACATTTGTAAGCGATATTGTAAACATTCATCTTAATCATGGTTTGATTGAGTCTGGTACACTAGACAACAGTATATACGTATTAAATCACACCAAATTTTCAATGTTCAGAACAAACTCAAAAGAAAGACTCCAAAATTGAATCAAGCTCTCTTATGGCATTGTAGACTAGGTCACATCAATGAAACACGGTTGACGAAATTTCATAAAGAGGGATATTTGGATCCATTTGAATATCTTTCTTATGCAACTTGTCAATCATGTCTCAAACGAAAGATGACAAAAACTCCGTTCACTGGACACGGAGTAAAAGCCACCGAGCTCTTAGGACTCATTCACATCGACGTGTGTGGTCCAATATCTACACATGCAAGAAGTGATTATTCCTACTTCATTACTTTTACGAATGATTTCTCAGGGTATGGACATGTATTCTTGATGAAATATAAATCCGAGGCCTTTAAGAAATTCTAGGAATACAAGAATGAAATGGAAAAACAAACAGGAAAAAGTATCAAGACACTTCGATCTGATCGGGATGATGAATACTTGAGTGCTGAGTTCCTGGGTTATTTAAAAGAGAATTGAATTCTCTCTCAACTTACTCCTCCATACACACTTCAACACAACGGTGTATCGGAAAAGCGGAATCGCACCTTATTAGATATAGTGTGTTCCATGATGAGTAATGCTGACTTATCGTGATCCTTCTGGGGCTATGCACTAGAATCTGTTGCATATCTTTTGAACAAAGTTCTGACTAAGTCAGTGCTTTCTACTCCATATGAAATGTGGAGTGGGACGAAACCCTACCTTAAGTATCTTAAAATATGAGGATATCCAGCTTTTGTTAAAAAGCAGTATGCAGACAATCTCGAGACACGATCAGTATTGTGTAAGTTTGTGGGATACCTAAGGAATTTCAGGGGTGTCTTTTCTATTACGCAGAGGAATAAAAGGTTATTGTTTCTCCGCATGCCAACTTTCTAGAGACTCAATTTCTTGAAAAATAAATAAATAGGAGTGCAATAGAACTGGAAGAAATTCCAGAACCACAATCTATTACTGAAACCTTGGTGGAACTCGATGTTTCGAGAGATTCGGACATCCCTGCGCCACTCTGTAGATCTAGTAGGCAGTCTCATCCGCTCGAGAGATACTAAGGTTTTCTCGTAGATGGGGATAGAGAGGATTGCATCATCGATGATGATAAGTCAACTAGTTTCCAACAGGCCATTACGAGCAGAGACTCAGTAAAGTGGCTGGATGCAATTCGGTCGGAGATGGAATCCATGTACACTAACAAAGTTTGGACTTTGGACATTGCACCTAAAGAGGTAAAACCCTTAGGCTGCAAATGGATGTTCAGAAAGAAGATTGGTGCAGATGGACAGGTTGAAACCTATAAGGCTAGACTTGTAGCAAAAGGTTTTCGTCAAAGACCTGACTTGGATTATGATGAAAGCTTTTCTCCAATGTCTATACTTAAATCCATTCGGATCCTACTTGTCATTGCTGTCTTCTATGATTATGAAATTTGGCAGATGGATGTAAAGACTGCTTTTCCGAATGAAAATTTGGAAATGTGTTTATATGGATCAGCCGGAAGGCTTCATAGAGAGTGGGAGCAGCGGAAGAGTGTACAGGTTGCTGAAATCCAGTTATGAATTAAAGCATGCATCGCTGAGTTGGAATATCTGCTTTAATGAAACGGTTAGAGAATTTGACTTTATCAAAAACGGAGATGAACCATGCATTTAAAGTAAAATTGTAGCGAGAACTGTAGTATTTCTCATCTTGTACGTGGATGACATTCTCTTGATAGGAAATTACATTCCTATACTATAATCGGTTAAAAATTTCTTGTCACAGAAGTTCTATATGAAAGACCTGGGTGATGTCTCCTACATTCTCGGGATCAAGATCTATCGTGATAGATCTAAAAGTATGTTAGGACTTTCACAGTTTTGGTACAATGACACCGTACTGAAAAGATTTAGTATGGTAGATTCCAACCGTGGTAACCTGCCCGCTTGTCACGGGATCACCCTCTCCAAAGAGATATCTCCCAAGACTGATTTGGAAAGGGATCACATGAGTATTATTGTCACGACCCGAAGGTGGAATGTGACTGTCACTTAAATCACGCAACGTCTAGAGGCGTAACGTAATTCAAGTAAGCCAAAAATCCCAGAAATCTAAACTGTGAAATGAAATAGAGTGATAAAATACTTGTTTTAAAAGGTTGATTTAAACAAAATAAAGTTACAAAAAAATCATTTAAAAGCATCAAATTTTATAAAAATTTCGGCAGAGTCTCCTTTGTAAAAGCTGGTCCCAAATTGATACATAACATGAATATATAAGCAATGATAAAAAGGCATCCCCATGCGGGAGCTAGCTCTTCGCCGAATTGGTGGAACACAAACATAGGTAAGATATATTATAAACGTGCGAAAAACCATAAAAAAGCGTGAGAAATAGAAAAGCATAAAGTTGTCTCACACGAGCTCGACACCAGATATCAAAATAATACAAGTCTCACAGTCCAGTCTTTAGGTTAAATATACAAATGGAAGATGGAGTGTACTAGATATAAAAGTAATATACATGGCGGGAAACAAAAGAATATCCTCACAAAACCCACCTACAAGTATAACACTCAAGTCGAAGCGAAAGGAAGCAATCAGGAGAAGTAGCAGTGTGCCCGCTGCGACTATGCTGACGGGTCGGTCGTGCAAGACACCGTGGCACAACGGGGGCGAGTTGACAACTCATGAGTAGTAAATAACATCTAATGAGACAATCTCAAGTATGCACGCAAATGCGTCAAAAAACTATGTACAAACTATGATGCGATGCACTAATATGAATGCGGCATGTATTAATAATCAAATATGAAATTTGGGTACATCTGATATGAGAAAAACTGAGTTTTACCTTAGTAGATTTTTGGTATAGTAAAACAAAAATATCATCTAATAGAAACAACAGAATCCTGTGACAAGTATCGACACTCAATATCTCAATATCTCGGGTGTCGTCTCTCAGATCGGCCCTTAAATCTAAATCACATGACTCCGGTCGGTATCCTCCGGATCTTCGTCGGGCCAATAATCACCGGTAGGTAGTGCTCCCCTGTCGGGCTCAATGTCTCTTTATACGGCTTTCTTGTCCCGGGGTACCTCACCGGGTCCACCATGTACCCGCTGACGGTGCCTTCTCTTCCCTAATCGGGTATATGTACATACGTGGCTCAAGAACCGAGAAAGCTCATGGTGGACGCCAGACATCATATCACGAGAAAACCGAAATTTTCATTTTAAAAATGGTTATATGTTTATAAAATTCATTTGTGGTTTTCCCCAAATCAAGAAATCTCATGAATACGAAAATCTCTAAGAAAATTCATAATTTATGAATATGTCAATGATGGTGAATGTCCATGATATCAACATGATGCAATAAGACGAATGACTAGAAAACTATATATCAATAATGATGCAATGCAAAAATGCCGATTATTAAGCAAGTTTTATGGTGTTCGTGACATAGCAATTACCAATGGCGTGTGTGTTCGCTTAAAATAGTGCACGTGCGGCATGAACCATCGATAATGGTGCAAGTGTCCTAGTGGGATAATACCAATATGCATGATGATGCAAATGCAATATGAATATGATATATGCATATGAATACAAGAATTATAAATAAACCCTAACTATCGGGCGCTTTACGCCATCCAAGCGATTCCCTCCATAGATGTAACATCTACTCACTGGAACGCCTCGGCTAATCGAAACCGATCACCGCTTTTCCTTTTTTTGCCGCGTCCGACGTCTCTGCAACTGATCCTAGAATCGCACAATTATAACATATAAGACTAGACATCTGATAATACGCGATATCAAAGACCATACGAAAGAACTAACGCCCCAAGTTAAACACGTGTGCACTTGGTGCACAAAATGTGCGTGACATCGTCTAAAACTATCCCTAAAGGTTGTTTTCCTTAGAAAACGCCAAGTCTAGAATCAAAACATACGTATCGTACATTAACAAAATGCTCATTTTAAAGTAAAACGGTTCCAGATTTTATCTATAGATTAAATAGGAAAAACAAAGTATACCAAATATTCTACATGACCCACGGAGGGCTACCTACAAAAAAATCCCAGCATCCAATTCCACAGAAAAACTGGCGTCGCCGGGAAAAGGGGAAGCCTCGCCGGTCGAAAGTTGAAGGATCGGGTCCGGGTTTCTAAGGTAAACACATGGCTCTAACATCATTCTACTGTATTGTTAGATTTAATTATAGATCAACGCAATGATAGCATATTCAACAGAGACCCCTAACTAAACAAAAATACGACTTTAACACTAAACTTAAAACATTATGGTGTTTTAGTGCAATAAGGTAGATTAACAAGACTATTAGATATTAAACTACTCTTAACTACCCTAATAAGTCATTAGAACTTAAACTTAATCTAACCTTCTTTTAAAACTCATTAAACTTGCTTAAAACACTACCCTATAGACTAATTATGATTGATTAACGCAAAGATTAGCAAAACAAGAAGTAACTTGGTTTCATACGTCAAGAAGATTAGAAAGAGACCCTACTTGATAAGATTTTTCCAACAAAGGAAAACTTGCTTCAAGAACTCTTAAAAAGGGCTGAAAATAGGATTTTTGAAGTGATTTGTAGTGAATTTTGTGATGATTTGTGGAGGTTTCAAGTGAATAAAGAAGGGTTTAGTTTAAGAGAAGGAAGAAGAAGAAAAGAGAAGAAGAAATGAAGACATGAAAATATAGAGAGAGTGGGAGAGGGAGTCTAAGCCATGGCGCACCCATACCTTATATTTAAATGCACCCTGCCTCTTTTTTCATTTTCTTTTTATTTTCTTCTTTTTTTCTAAAATCTAGAACCATCCTACATTTTTGAAATATGTTAACCATTATTATTTGTGTCATGGTTGCAATAACTTGTTTAACCTATACTAACCTATGATTAACACTAGATTAGTGTGTATGTGCATGTTTAAAATAATTTTTAATAATTAATAAATAAGGAAATAAATAAGTAAACAAACAATTAAATAAATAACTAATTAAATCCATAATTAACAAGTAATTATGTAAGTAAATATGTATATTTAAGTCGATGTGGAGAATAGTTATTAACAAGGTTTTATAGAAAAACACATGTTATACCACTAATTAATATATAATTATCCTAAACGATTTTTAAAACATTACAATCTTCCCCCCTTAAAGAAATTCGGTCCCCAAATTTGAAATCTAGCTTTGCGTACCTTCGAAGAGATGGGGAAATTTTTTCCTCATCTCGTTCTCGGCTTTCCAGGTGAGCTCTTCGCTGTTCAGGCTACGCCAAAGAACCTTAACGGACAGAAAGACCTTTGACCTCAGTTTCTTCACCTGCTGATCCTGGATGACTACCGGCTGCTCGGTGAAAGAAAGATCACGCTCTACCTGGATCGTCTGGTACCGAATCATGTGAGAAGGGTCATGAAGGTACTTGCGAAGTATCGATATATGAAACATGGGGTGATCATCTGGAAAACTGGGTGGAAGTGCCAAACGATAGGCAACGATACCAACTCGCTCGAGAATCTCAAAAGGACCCACATATCAGGGACTAAGCTTCCCTTTCTTCCCGAAGATCATCATGCCTTTCATCGGCGAGACCCGCAAGAAAATATGATCACCTATGGCAAACTCAAGTCTGCTACGACGACTATCAGCATAGATTTCTGCCTGCTTTGCGCCGCTCTCATCCTGTCCTGAATCAACTGGATCTTCTCTGTAGTCTCCTGCACTATCTGCGGTCCCAAAATACTGCTCTCACTGAGCTCTGTCCAACAAACAGGCGATCGACACTTTCTCCAATACAAGGCTTCAAAAAGTGCCATCTGAATCGTCTCTTGGAAGCTGTTATTGTAGGAGAACTCTATCAAGGGTAAGTGACGATCCTAATTGCCACCGAAATCTTGAACGCAAGCTTGGAGCATATCCTCGAGAGTCTGTATAGTCCGCTCTGACTGACCGGCGGTCTACGGATGGAAAGCTGTACTGAAACTCAATCGGGTGCCCAAAACCTCCTGAAGTTTCTGCCAAAGGTGGATTGTGAACTGGGTGCCTCTATCGGACACAATGTAGGTCGGAACGTCGTGTAGTCGCACAATCTCATCAATATAAATCTAGCATACCGAGTGAATCCGAAAGTGTTCTTCACTGGCAAGAAGTGAGCCGCTTTCGTCAACCGGTCTACGATCACCCAAATAGAGTCATACCCTCGACTGGTTCTAGGTAGACTCACGATGAAATCCATAGAGATCTGCTTCCATTTCTACTCCGGAATAGGCAAAGGTCGAAACTCTCCTGCCAGTCTCTGATGCTCGGCCTTGACTTGCTGGCAAGTCAGGCATCTCGAAATAAAATCTGCGACATCATTCTTCATCCCTTACCACCAGTAGATATTTCTCAAGCCATGATACATCTTGGTGGAACCGGGATGAACGCTGTATGCTGACTGATGCGCCTCCTCTAAGATCTCACGTCTCAGCCCCTCGGAATCTGGCACACATAGACGAGTTCTAAATCATAGCACTCTCTGGTCATCGATCATGAACTCTGAATCTATACCATGACGAATCTTCCCCATAATCTCTGACAAACGAGCATCGTCGGACCGTGCCTCCCGAATGTGATCAAGTAAAAGTGGACGGGTACGGACATGAGCAAGCTGTCCTCCGGTCGAAGTAAACTCAAACTGTACTCGGCCGTCATAAAAGATCTGCAATTTTCAGACGACCGTCTTTGAACTGTGCTCAAATAGGACAAGATACCTCCGGGCCTCAGACTCAAAACATTAGCTACAACATTCGCCTTACCCGGATGATAAAGAATCTCACAGTCATAGTCCTTCACGAGCTCCATCCAACGGCGCTGCCTCAAATTAAGATCCTGTTGCTGGAAGATGTATTTTAAGCTTTTGTAGTCCGTGAATATCTGGTACGACTCTCAGTACAAGTAATGCCTCTAAATCTTGAGTGCAAAGACCACTGCGACCATCTCTAAGTCATGAGTAGGATAGTTCTGCTCACGCTTCTTCAACTGCCTAGAAGAATAAGCGACAAACCTGCCGTGCTGCATCAACATACAGCTTATACCTACTCGAGAAGCATCGCAATAGACAACAAAACCGCCTGACCCTAAAGGCAAAGATAAGACTGGTGCAGTCGTCAAACGAGTCTTCAACTGCTGAAAACTCTGCTCACATGCCTTGGTCCAAAGAAAAGGAACTCTCTTCTGGGTCAACCCGGTCAGCGGTGCAGTGATACGAGAAAAATCCTGTACAAAGCGTCGGTAGTAACCGGCCAAACCCAAGAAGCTGCGAATCTCCATCACTGATACAGGTCTGGGCCAATACTGTACGGCCTCGATTTTCTTCGGGGTCCACTCGTATACCATCTCTCATAACCAAATGACCCAAGAACTCAACACTATCAAGCCAGAAAGCGTACTTGAAGAATTTGGCAAACAGCTGGTGCTCTCTCAAAGTCTGCAACATAATCCTCAAATGCTGCTCATTCTCCTCTCGACTCCGGGGGTATACTAGAATATCGTCAATGAAAACGATAATGAACTAGTCGAGAAATGGCCTGAAAATATAGCTCATCAAATCCATGAATGCTACTGGGGCATTGGTGAGCCCGAACAACATCACTAAAAACTCATAATGCACGTAGCGCATACGAAAAGCAGTCTTCAGAATGGCATCATTCCGAACCCGCTACTGATGATAACCCGACCGCAAGTCAATCTTCGAGAAATGTCCCACACCCTGGAGCTGATCAAACAAAGCGTCAATGCGAGCTAGGGGATATCTATTCCGCACAGTAACTCGATTCAATTGACGATAATCAATGCACAATCTCATACTGCCGTTATTCTTCTTGACGAACAGGACATGAGCTCTCCAAGGTGACACACTCGGTCGAATAAGCATTTATCCAACAAATCTTGCAACTGATCTTTAAGCTTTTTAAGCTCCGCCGGGCCATCCGATAAGGCGGTATAGAAATAGGCCCCGTGCTGCGGATCAAGTCGAAGCAGAACTCGATATCGCGCTCTGGTGGCAATCCAGGTAACTCATCAGGAAAGACATCGGGAAACTCTCTCACAATCGAAGCCTGGTCCAAAAGGACCTCTGCGGCTCTAGCATCACGAATATAAACCAAGAATCCCTGATATCCTTTTCTCAAGAGCCGACTAGCACAAGGACATAAATCAAACTGGGAAGGGTGGCACCACGGCTTCTTGAATAACGAGAACGGGCTCACCCAGAAAACTAAATCTGACTGCCTTCTCATGACAGTCCACGGACACAAAACAAGTAGCTAACCAGTCCATGCAAAGATGAACATCGAAGTCTAACATGTCGAGGAGAATTAAATCAACAGAAGAATCCCTATCCCCGATACACACGGAACATGATCGATACTCATGTCGAGCGATAAAAGACTCTCCTACTGGAGTAATCATAGCAAGCAGCTGATCTAGCAAATAAGACTCTCGGTCCAACTTCGGTACGAGGTGCGTGGATACATAAGAATGCATAGTTAGCGGGCCCAACAAAAAGCGCGCATCGAAAAAAACCACCAAAAGAGTACCTGTCATGACTACATTCGATGCCTGTGCATCCTAAGGAGTCAACGCAAAAACTAGGTCATGTCCTCTACCAGCAACCGGCTGTCCTCCACCTCTGCCACCTCGTCCTCTCTGAATAAGACCGCCATGACTATGGCCTTTCTGAGCGGCGGTCTGGCGTGGAGCATCAACGGGCGTAGGAGGTAAAGCTCTCGGAGGAGGGGGTGAAGGTAGTAAGGTAACATGTGGGATTGCTGCCTCATCCTGGCGCCTCACAGTATAATATATGATGCGGTGATGTGGACTCCCACATCGAAAACATCCTGGCGACGGCTACTGACCCGGTAAATAAGAGCTGAATAACTGGCCCTGCATCATGTCTCGGCCACCACCACGGCCTAGAAAGAATCCGCCACGGCTTCTGCCTTCCATATTTCTGCCAAACTGCATGGGAGCTGATACACCTGTACGAATCCGCTTCGGTTCCGGAACAGTCATAGTAGGTGGAGCAACATCTGATCTCTGTGCTCGAATGATCTCTATCAAGGATCCGATCATCTGACGAATGTCCTAAACACTGGCCTCTAGCCTAGCAATACGATCTGTATAAGGTGGATCAATCTATCCCTGAGGGGTAGGCATACCGCCCTGATTGGACCTCGTCTCAGACGAGCCCGCTCTAACCTCATCTCTGACGGCAGCCCTCAGGTCCTCGTAGTCTTCAGTGACATAGTAGATGGAACAAGAAACAGGATTTGATGAGAATATATTACAGTCGAATCAAGAAGATATATAGAATCAAGGAAGGAATCACAAGCAATTATATATCCTAAGGTCACTTAGGCGGAGTATCGTGTCATGAGTATGTCGCGGAACATACACACGCTACGTCACTCTGCTTAAGTCACCTACTCCATCATACCAAGGGTCATCCTACACCCAGAAAGGTAAAACCTAACGTTCTGATACCAACTTTGTCACGACCTGAAGGTAGAACGTGACTGACACTTAAATAACGCAACGTCTAGAGACGTAATGTAATTCAAGTAATCCAAAAGTCCCATAAATCTAAACCATGAAATGAAATAGAGTGATAAAATACTTGTTATAAAAGGTTGATTTAAACAAAATAAAGTTACAGAAAAATCATTTAAAAGTATCAAGTTTTATAAAATTTTTGGCAGAGTCTCCTTTATAAAAACTGGTCCCAAACCGATACATAACATGAATATATAAGCAATGATAGAAAGGCATCCCCAAGCGGGAGCTAGCTCTTCGCCGAATTGGCGGAACACAAACACATGCAAGATATATTATAAACGTGCGAAAAACCATAAAAAAGCGCGAGAAATAGAAAAGCATAAAGTCGGCTCACATGAGCTCGACACCAGATATCAAAATAATATAAGTCTCACAGTCCAGTCTTTAGGTCAAATATACAAATGGTAGATGGAGTGTACTAGATACAAAAGTAATATACATGGCGGGAAACAAAAGAATATCCTCACAAAACCTACCTACAAGTATAGCACTCAAGTCGAAGCGAAAGGAAGCAATCAGGAGAAGTAGCAGTGCGCCCGCCGCGACTATACAGACGGGTCGGTTCTGCAAGACACTGTGGCACAACGGGGGTGAGTTGACAACTCGTGAGTAGTAAATAACATCTAATAAGACAATCGCAAGCATACATGCAAATGCGTCGAAAAATTATGTACAAACTATGATGCGATGCACTAATAGGAATGCGACATGAATGAATGATCAAATATGAAATCTGGGTACATCTGATATGAGAAAAACTGAGTTATCTTAGTAGATTTTTAGTATAGTAAAACCAAAATACTATCAAATAGAAACAACAGAATCCTGTGTCAAGTATCGACACTCAATATCTCAATATCTCGGATGCCATCTTTCAGATCGGCTCTTAAATCCGAATCACACGACTCCGTTTGGTATCCTCCGGATCTTCATCGGACCAATAATCACCGGTAGGTAGTACTCCCCTGCCGGGCTCAACGTCTCTCTATACGGCTTTCTTTCCTCGGGGTACCTCACCGGGTCCACCATGTACCCGCAGACGGTGCCTCCTCTCTCCTCGAATCGGGTATATGTATATATGTGGCTTAAGAACCGAGAAAGCTCATGGTGGACGCCACACATCATATCACGAGAAAACCGAAATTTGCATTTTAAAAATGATCATAAGTTTATAAAATTCATTTGCGGTTTTCCTCAAATCCAGAAATCTCATGAATACGGAAATCTCCAAGAAAATTCACAATATATGAATATGTCAATGACGGTGAATGTCCATGATATCAACATGATGCAATGAGATGAATGACTAGAAGACTATATATCAATAATGATGCAATGCAAAAATGCCGATTATTAAGCAAGTTTTATAGTGTTCGTGACATAGCAATTACCAATGGCGTGTGTGTTCGCATAAAATAGTGCACGTGCGGCATGAACTATCGGTATGGTGCAAGTTTCCTAGTGGGATAATACCAATGTGCATGATGATGCAAATGCAATATGAATATGATATATGCATATGAATACAAGAATTATAAATAAACCCTAACTATCGGGCGCTTTACGCCATCCAAGCGATTCCCCCCATAGATGTAACATCTACTCACCAGAACGTCTCAGCTAATCGAAACCGATCACTGCCTTTCCTTTTCCTGCCACGTCCGACATCTCCACAACCGATCCTAGAATCGCACAATTATAATATATAAAACTAGACATTCGATAAAACGTGATATTAAAGACCATACGAATGAACTAACGCCACAAGTTAAACACATGTGCACTTGGTGCACTAAACGTGTGCGACATCGTCTAAAACCACCCCTAAGGGCTGTTTTCCTCAGAAAACGCCAAGTCTAGAATCGAAACATACGTATCATACATTAACAAAACACTCATTTTAAAGTAAAACGGTTCCAGATTTTATCTATAGATTAAATAGGAAAAAACAAAGTATACTAAATATCCTACATGACCTACAGAGAGCTACCTACAAAAAAACCTAACATCCAATTCCACAGAAAAACTAGCGTCGCCGGGAAAAAGGGGAAGTCTCGCCTGTCGAAAGGTGAAGGTTTGGGTCTGGATTTCCAGGGTAAACACGGTACTCTAACATCATTCTACTGTATTGTTAGATTTAATTATATATCAACGCAATGACACCAGATTCAACAGAGACTCCTAGCTAAACAAAAATACGACTTTAACACTAAACTTAAAACATTATGGTGTTTTAGTGCAATAAGGTAAATTAACAAGACTATTATATATTAAACTACTTTTAACTACCCCAATAAGTCATTAAAACTTAAACTTAACCTAACCCTCTTTTAAAACTCATTAAACTTGCTTAAAACACTACCCTATAGACTAATTATGATTGATTAAGGCAAGGATTAGCAAAACAAGAAGTAACTTGGTTTCATACCTCAAGAAGATTAGAAAGAGATCCTACTTGATAAGATTTTGCCACCAAAGGAAAACTTGCTTCAAGAACTCTTAAAAAGGGTTGAAAATAGGATTTTTGAAGTGATTTGTGGTGAATTTTGTGATGATTTTTCAAGTGAATAAAAAGGGGTTTAGTTTAAAAGAAGGAAGAAGAAGAAGAGAGAAGAAGAAATGAAGACATGAAAATATCAAGAGAGTGAGAAAGAGAGAGGAAGTCTAAGCCATGGCACACCCATACCTTATATTTAAATGCACCATGCCTCTTTTTTTCATTTTCTTTTTATTTTCTTCTTTTTTTCTAAAATATAGAACCACCATACATTTTTGAAATATGTTAACCATTATTATTTGTGTCATGGTTGCAAGAACTTGTTTAACCTATACTAACCAATAATTAACACTAGATTAGTGTGTATGTGCATGTTTAAAATAATTTTTAATAATTAATAAATAAGGAAATAAATAAGTAAACAAGCAATTAAATAAATAAATACATAATTAACAAGTAATTACATAAGTAAATAAGTATATTTAAGTCGATGTGGAAAATAGTTATTAACTAGGTTTTGTAGAAAAACACACGTTACACGACTAATTAATATATAATAATCCTAAACGATTTTTGAAACATTACAATTATACCCTCCGTTTCTGCGGTAGGATCTATAATGTATGCAATGTTGTGTACCAGACAAGATATTGCTTACGCTCTGAGTGTGGTAAGCAGGTATCGGTCAAACCCTAAGGAGAAGCATTGTATAGCAGTAAAGAATATTCTCAAATATATGAGAAGGACTAAGGAGATGTTCTAGGTGTACGGCAGTAAAGATCTTCAGATCGAGGCATTCGCTGACTCCAGTTTCTAAACTGACAAGGATTACTCCAAATCTATATCAGGTTATGTCTTCACCCTCAATGGAGGGGCGGTCTGTTGGAAGAGCTCCAAACAGGACACCGTTGCTAGCTCGACGATGGAGGTAAAATATATCGCTGCATGTGACTGCTTATATCAGAATTTTGCATTTTTATACCATCCATTCTTGATCTCATTGCATATAGGTAGGTACTTTTAATCCGTATTTGCTACATAAAATACAGGTTACGGGTTCTCAGTCCAAAACAATGCAAATCATGAACAATCACGACAAATTCAGGACAACTGCTAACAAACGAATAAAAATACGGCTTCCACTCACCATCCGTCAGATACAGCTTACCAGTACAGAAGAAAAGATCAAGCAAGGGTCATTCGTGTCTCAGACAAGCACAAAGTACGAGGGTAGCCGCATAAGGATCAAAAAAGCAACGCAGAGCTCGAGGAAGATCAAGGCAATATGTCCAATAATTCTTATTTTTGACACTTTTGAAAATCTGGGAGTAATTTGGAATGATTCTGCAAATACAAGTATACCAAAAAGAAGAATAAAGCAACACAGAAAATCATGAGAAAAATGGCACGCCAATTCTACAACATGACCGCGGAATCGCGAAATTTAGCACACATTGGCGGCAGATCCGCGGCTGTGTCATGTCATCAGGCGGCTAATTTTTTGGGGTGTTTTTTTTTCATTTTACATGGGTTTAGAAAAAGACTGTATGACTTCACTTCACTGTCTATAAATATTTCATATCAAGGGCAAACAAGATATATATATATTTCCTTAGTTTTAGTTATAATTTAGTGTAAAATTCTTCTTCTTCATCATCTTTCCTCCATTAAAAATTATATGTGAGCTTTTTGAGTGGATGATAAATGAAGTGGACAGTTTTTATGTGCATGTCTTGCTCAATTGTTAACTAGTTTTATTTACTTGCTTTTATTTTTCTTAGTAGTATAAATTGTTATTTATTGGTTTTCATTTCTTCTTTTTCTATTTTGTTTATCATTGCAATCATGATACTCAAGTATGATTCTTGCTTAAGTGAGATCCCAAGTAGTTAGTTGCCGTCTTCGACCTCATTTCTTTCTATCTTCTTAACTTAGTTTATTTTTTTCCTTTTTTTAATAATGAGTGAATAGTCTTCTCACTTGTTAGGGTATGATAATGGAAGTTTGAGAGAAAGAAATCTCCCTCACTCTTTCTTTTGCCTAACAACTTGAATTGAACTCCGTCAAGATATCCACAATCCGCTCCCTACGGCACCCTATCCTCTATGATAGTGGTGACACCCTAATGAAACCGGTTGTGATTGGATTGACCACAGGTTATGACTAAGAGCTAAGAACGGACGGACAAGGACTAAAGGGAAGGAACTGAGCGTTGGAAAGCCTAGCTTATACTCGCAAGTATCCTTCCTAATCGTGCTATCCCTATTGTTGCCGATTATCGTAACATCAATATCAAGAGAGGCAAATGAAAGAAGTGAGCAAACTCTTAACTCAAACTAATATAATCCTAACCCTAACAAGCTTCCATTAACTTACATATCAAAACACATAGTTAGCTTCGAACAAACTTGGACAAACTTGACTTAACTTGTTAAAACAGAAAGAAAAAGACTCCCATCTCTCTGTGGATCGACCCGTACTCAACCGGTTAACTACATAAAGAACCCATCTTGATTGCGGAATAGGACTTTATAAAATAGGGTGAGAAACATTATCAATCAAATGGCGCTGTTGCCGGGGAATCGAGAGGGTGTTAGGGATGATGACGAGTTTTGATTAGCGTATTACAAGTCTGAAGCAGAGGATGTCTACCCTGTTAGCACGTGGTGATAGGGCAAGGTCTAGGGGTTGTGGTGCTGACACCTGTGGGGCTAGCACGAGTAATGCTGGCACAAGTGGTACTGCGTCTGGATCTAGGAGTAGTAGTTGGCGGGAGTGAGGACACTGCTACGAGTAAGTTTAAGGGTGGGGTTTGTTGTAAATAGCTATCCATGCGTATATCGCTGCATGGGACGCCGCAAAAGAGGTAGTCTGGATAAGGAAGTTCATAACAGAACTTCAGGTGGTTCTGTCCATTGTTGACCCAATACCTTTGTATTATGACAATAATGAGGCTATAGCTTTAGCAAAGGAACCAAAGTCCCATAAGAGATCCAGACATATCTTGAGACGGTATCACCTGATCAGGAAGATCGAGATGCAGAGAGTAGATACGGAGAACAACACCGCAAACACACTCACAAAGGCCATCCCTCAAACGCAGTTCGAGAGGATATTCGAGATGACAGGTCTGCAATACACCAGTACATAGCTTTAGTGCATGCGGGAAATTGTTAGTGATATATGCCCTAAATGCCATTATTGTATAGTACTGGATTGTATATTACATTTTGGAAGCTTGGGATATATACATATATATAACAGTCTTGCTTAATATGATAATATGCTATCTAGTTTGAGTCTATCTTAACATGTGTATATGTTTATTTTAACATATCGTTAATACATGTTGATAGAGCCCTTAAGATGTTTGCTTATCTACCAACGTTGTGATGGCAGTCACATTAGTGGGGGTTGGGTAGTCTATAAGCACATCCTTAAACTTGTCCATAGTCGTAGCATTATCGAGACCGAGTATCGATACTCCAGAGTAGACTAGTGTATATGCTTCTTATCCCCGTCAGGGAAGATGTCAAGTCCCGCAGCCATTGGTATATGGTACCAAAGATAGTATATAGGTGCTCATTGGATTATGTGTTACACTGGACGGACTCGCTGGAAACTGCTGGTTGGTATTATATCTATCGTCGGATAGCAATTCTCCGGTGACATGAGTACAGGTTAGTCCATTGACTTGACATCATTATTCATCTCGAGTGTGTTCCCACTGTACTTAGATTACTATTCTACCATGGCTCTAATGAGTCATGCAAACAGGTAGTAGTTGGGTGCAGTCCCGAAGCACTTGGAGGCAGTAGGGAATAAAAGGGATTCATCTCTCCCGATATTGGGAGTTGATATCGCGCTGTGTACGGTTGGCCAATACTAAACGTCCTTGGCCAGGGCAAGTGAGATTTACTGGTAGGTATACCGGTAGTTTCTCAGATTGTATCGGGCTCCACACCGACACGACTTGTCGCGCTATTATGGTTCTGATGTTTACCACCCTAAGGCCCGATATGCGATACTCTTAGACGAACAGACTGAACTGTACGGAGAATGTCACCTAGTATTATATCGCTGTCACGCCCAGCTTCCCAATGTACGGGTAAGGAGACGCGAATGGCCCGCTGCGTATTCACTCAGAAGTAAACATGCTAAGCGTATCTAAGCAATATAAAACAAAATTTACATAAGAGACAAGATTGTAAATGAACAACAACTTTATTTTTTAAACATTCTTTTACAAGTATAGCTGAAATGTAAATACAAGGATAGAAAGAAATGCCTAAACAATGGCATAACTGAAATGAAAAGTATGTAAAAGTGACTATAGCTCGGGGTCTTCAATGTACTGCTCAGGAGTCTGCTCAAAGTGCTTCTGGCTGGTCTCGAACTCTTCAGCGTCAGGTCCTCCTGACAACATTCCAAAGAAGAATAGAAATAGGAATGTCGTCAACAAACAATCGCTCGGTAAGTCCCAAAGAAAGAAGGAGAAGAATAGACATGGAAGTGGATAATGCTATATTTTCTATACTAACGTGGTTGTTGTAGCTTGGTATAGAATATGCCGGTGTATACGAGAGGAGTCCAACTTACACCGTGGACTTTGGTAACCCGTAGTACAAGGCTCCGTCGATAATAACACGGAACAACGGTATGGATGTAATTACGTCTTTTAATGACCACCTCGTGCCACCTATAACGTATCCCGTACCAGTATACCTCTTTATAACCCCGTAATGTTTTATATTATTGATTGTACTGATTGTATTGTATCGTCTTGTATTATAAATGGAATACTTGCCAAAACCATAATATCAGTAAACGGAATGGATGTAAATGGATAGTTATGTAATTAGAGTATATCCATGGTTCGGTTCAGTCATGTTCATGTTGATATGGATTGCATTGTGGTATTCATGAATGCATGTTGTATTGTGGTTATACTTGAATTGAATTAAATTCAGATTTTTTTCAGATTGCCCGTGACTTGAACTGAGCCAGACTTTTAAACAGAATTGGAGTCATAATAGTTTTAGAGTTATCGGTAACTGCTGCACATGGACGGCAGAATTTGTGTCTTTTTCCAAGACAATTATCGTATGATAACCCCGGTTTAGTTATCTACCTTAAATAGGAAAGCACACACTTTCTCCGGCTCTCCGAGACTCAAGAGAATTGGTCCCGCTTAAACCTATATTTATTAGGGTCCTTATTGTAAATTGATATAACTTGAGCGGGTTTTATGTAAAATTAGTTTTGATAGATGTAATTTAATTATCGTCTTTAGGGTTTTCATAGATGTAATTTTTAAATGTGAAGTATTTTCTAGTTGATATAAGCCTAGTGACATTTATACATGGTATTTTACTGTAATATGGAAGTTGTTTTGAATTGTAATGGTAGTTTCATGTAATTGGTGATTCTTCTTTTGAATTTAGAAAACATGGAATATGTTATATATTAAAAATAGGTATTTTGATAATATTTACATATATTATTATTTATAAAAATATAATTTTATTTATTTCTAGAAATCTCGTTTTTCTTAAATTGTAATAATAATTCCATCAGAATTCGAATGCTCCTTGCGGAGGTCTGAATTCCGCCCTACTAGATCCAAGAACGTACCATAATCCGCACCATCCCGATCGGATTTTCCCAAAAGTGGGTTGTAAGGATGCAATTGTATGGAATTAGTTACTGCATTTTAAAAAAATACGGTTTTGTAATAGTATAGGGTATTTTATTGTAAATTGTAAGTTTTCCCATAAAAATTAGTCCAAAGGTAAATCGTGCTATGTCAATAATGTGTATTGTGAGGAGGTAGGTCATTACATCATGAGTTTTCTAAAGATAATACAAGGGAATATGTTAAATTATGTCGAAGGTAAAATGTATGGTATTTAACCGTAAATATGCGATAAAAGTTGCATAATAGATTCTTTTGAGATAAAACTTGTTCTATTATTTTTGTTAATGATTACTAAACAACATATGAAGAATTGGTAGTTTTGTTATTAGTAAAATTTGTGTTTTCAAAGAAAAGAGAATCGGAAGTCGGAATAACTCTGCTTCCGATGAGTTTTGAAATGGGATTTGTTTTAATAGAAGAAGTAATGAGGAAATGGGACTTACAAGTTGAAACTAGGGAGGAGAGATAGAGGAAGGTTTATAGATCGTCGAGGAGTCGTTTCGTCGCCGAATTCTTCTTGGAACTTCGCCGGAACTTCGACTTTTGGTAACTCCACTTGCACAACTTTGGACTTGAGAATTTTAGAGAGTTTTGGTAGGGAATTTCTGAGTGAGGAGGTGTAAAATGGAGGGTGGTATTTATAGGGAAAATTAGGGTTTAGGGTATTGATTGATCATTCTTTGCGTGCGTTTTGAAAAGATAGATTTTTAAATCAAAGAATTAATTACCGAAATCAAGAACGGTGTCGCTTGGTAGCTAGCCGGTGAGTACGGGTCGGTCCACAGGGATTTTGTATATTTTCTAATTGTTCTAACGAGTTAATTCCAAATGGCGTTGGATTAATTATTCACTAAAAACTGAAATGAGTTTTATTAAAATATTGCTGGGTTAGGTTTAGATTAAGTTTGGAAAGTCAACATTCCTCACCGCTTTCTATGCCCTAATTAAGATATATTTAGGTGTTATGGTAATAATTAATAAAAGGGATTAGTACCATTTGGAAGAAGCTATGTTTCTTCCTCTAGGTCCTTATCCTTCCTTTCTTAACTCTTACCCTAACCTCCATGGAAAACATATACAACCGGTATTTTAAACTATGGTATCACCGCTATCTCGTGGGATAGGGTACCGTAGTGAGCGGTGTGTGTATGTATGCATGGGGTCCTATAAAAACGTATGATGGGCAAGAAAGGGGTGAGAGATCTTCATCTCTCAAACCTTTCCTATTCCTAACCCTAACAAGTGAGGATCTACTCACTCATTAGGGAATTGATAAAAAGAGATATTTTTATGATTTTAATTCAATAACCTAATTATCTAAACTAGGGCAAATAATTAAAATTATAACTAGGGCATATAAAGAAAATTATAACTAGGGCAGGAAAGAAAATTTAACTAGGGCATGGAAAAGAAATACTTACTTATTTGATGCACTTTTCATACATTTACAGAGAATTAAAATATTTCTGAATTTGGATGAATAAAATGAGGCACAAGAAGAGGCATACCTCAAAAAGAGGTTTAGGGCTTCTATTTATAGATCATAGAAACCCTAGGGTTACATTCGATACATATCTGCATTTACAAAATTACCCCTAAGAAGATTAGTCAACGCACCGCCAACTGTTTAATTTTGCACCGACACGTGCTCATTATAGCGGCGGAACCGCGGCCAAAAGCCCTGTTTGGCCGCAGATCCGCGGCCATATGGTGGGGACATTGGTTCATTTTTTCTGGTCTTGGTCTGGCTGCATTTGGGTACTTGTTTCTTCACTTGGTTTCTCAGATTGTCTTCTAGTTTTCTTCCAGATTTCCACAGTGCATAATGTCGTGGACTTTTACCGTTTGCTTCATGTCGAAGTCTTGAACCTTGCGCTGCCTTTTTGCTTTGTGAAATTGTCCATTGATCTTTGTTTATTTTTCAAACTGTAGGCGTGATCAAGATTCTTCCATTTGTTGGTCGTAGTCTCACTTTTGTATCGTCTTTTCATCAATTTCACTGTTTTGTTCCGAGAACCTGTAACCTGCAACTATGTAGCAGACATGAATCAAAAGCACCTGTTTATTTGTAAAATGAATAAGAATGGGGAATATAATAATGCAAAATTATGATATGAACAAATACCCCCAAACTTATCTTTTGCTCGTCCTTGAGCAAAACTAGTTTTATTCTCGAAAAAGACCTAGCCTCACTTTCGCAAGGAAACGTGATTGCACTGAGCTCGTGTAACAAGCCGTTAAACCTCTAGGTGTCCCTAGTAGGAGGAGTGTTGTCTCCTGAGGGTTTTCAGCGGATACTACCCATAAAATCTTATCAATTCAGCCTATTGACTTTTATTCTCCATTTAGGTTTTTTAACAAGAAACTCTATTATCTTCAACTCAGAAATTATCAACCCGTATTTTCACGCTTCCTTATCATTTAACTTAAGATTATATATGTTTTGTAGATTTACTTAGCATTTAGCATCTTTTGAGTTTTCCATCTAGGGTTCCATCTCAACTTAGGAATTTTTATCATCTCTACTAAAGATACAAGTCCTATTTTTCATTCCTATCTCTTATCTAAACCCCAATCACATATCCTTACGTGTGTGTATATATCACCCCTACACTTGGAAATTCAAATCAAACTATTATACTCTTGTCCATCGTCCAAAGTACTTCTTAATTGGTGAATTTTTAGATGAAATTTGCTCACACATCCTTCATGCGATCGTTAATACTTCTTGAGATACCAACGACCGATTACAAAATGTGTTTGCATATTAAAGCGTAATTCCTAGTTTTGTAACACCTAAGGCTTTAGCAGTGACTCCCAAACCAGTTGGTCTAAGGCACTAGGTGATAAAGCACCCTCACTAAATATTTTTTATTTATGCAGCCTTAAGTAATTACAAAAACCAGTGTTCATTTTTTTTTATCTCTTTATTCACACTTGTGTTTTTATTTATTTTTCTTCGTACTAAGGACTTTAGACAAGAGCATTTCAAGGTCTCTTCTACTATTCCAAGTTTCAAGGTTCGTGTTTGTGCAAGTTGTAGGGTATATATTTTCAGAATTTAGACTTAAGCTTAGGAATTATTTTTTAGACTTATACTTTAATAAAAATATCAATACTTTTCCCTTGTTTTAACTTAGCCCAAGAAGTGAACTCGAAATTTGCCTATTTCTAAATAAACTACAAATACATATATTTTCTACCGTTAAATTTTAAGAAAGGTTATTTTTAGGGGTTTTAATTTACTAAGTTTAGGATCTAGTTTTTCCTAGCTAGTTAACCGTCTTGTCAAACTTAAGTCAATTGTGGCCAAAATTGATTTTTTCAATTTTTATAATTTTTCAAAATTTTCAATTTTTATGGGTTTTTAAAATAAGTATGCAAATGCAAAAATATACATATGAATGCGAAGGAAGAGACCTTACCGAGCACACCCCCAAACTTAAACTTGACAGTGTCCTCACTGTCATGCCACACCAAGAGGGTCAAAATTGCCGGTACTCCCCTGTTTATTTTTTTATATTTTTTTATTATATTTTTTTATTTATTAACAGAAAAAGAAAACAAAATATATATACACAAAAAGGTCCCCCCAAATTTAAGTGAAACAATGTTTCTACTGTTTAAGCATTAAATTTCAGAGTTAGGGGGAAGAAAACAGTATCAAGCTATACAAGGCCTTACACAAGCCAAAGGTTAGCACCAACTATTCAAAAAATTTATTGTTATAAAGGTGTGGTTGGTGAAAGAATGGAGTGTAGAGGAAAGAAATGAGAAGCACACGAGACCGTGTGGGAATAGAAGCAGTAGACAGTCTCGGTGGAGGAGAAAAATGGCAGAAAAGAGAAAGAAGTGTAGTACGAACTTGAGGGTGTAAATTGAGTGAATAAATTAGCACAAATTGTGATGACCGATGTGTTAAAAGCGATTGTGCTAATCTATCAACCCGTCGAGAAATGGGGTCAAATCCCTCAAGATTCGCGAGAAAACATGGGTACGTTGAACTTGGTAAACCATCCATTGAAAATGGAAGTGTGATGGATTGTTGCGCGGTTGAAACGATCTCGAACTCGAAGGCTTCCATCAATGGTTCGAAATGACTGTAAGCAACCGAGTCCGATGGTTCAACTAACTCATCTGAAAGTTCAAAGGACTCAAACTCGGGCTGTGAGTCTTCAAAATCGTCCGAAAAAGTGAAACACTCGTAATCGTTATCGGTTGTGAGAACTGTGTTAGATTCAAGGAGGAACACACTAGTGGCGTTAAAACTGCTGTGATCGAACAGAAATTTTTCAAACTCACAGTCCTCCTGCGTGATTTCTTGCGTGGTCGGAATGATTGAAAGGATGAAGGGGGGTGATTTAGGAAGTATAACAGTTAAACGTTCAGGAGGATGAATTGGAAAATCCGACTCATCAAAAAAAACTGGTTCATCCTCAATACTATCCTCATAATTCTCCTCAAAAGTTATCCCACCCATGCTATTATTATCAAAATCAAGACGCATATAAAGTTCGGGAGAAACATTTAATGACTCGGGATGATGAATTGAAGAGAAAAATTCAGTCAAATCTCCGGGTTCATCATCCAAAGTATTCCCTGCGTCAATATCCTCGATCAAGTGAAAATCTATTTTTTTGGACACCTCATCAAAAGCATGAATATTTATCAATTCAGGTTCTAGATTGGAGGTGTAGAGGTCGAAAGGATTGGTGATGGTTTCACTTGAAAGGGACCCTTCACAATCTGGCAAATCAAGCACTACAAAGTCGCACAACTCATTAAACGTTTTATTTTTAACTGGTGATTCATTTGGGACACTAAATAGACATTCAAAACCGGAATTGTGAGATTCAATTGGTGATGGGTAGGTTTGATTTGTACGGGTGTATAGCCCACTCTCTCCACTCAAATTCTTGATCTGTCCAACCGCCTCATCATAAATTGGAAAATTTGGAGCTAGTTGGAAACTAGCTACCGGTTCACTAGGTTGTCTTGCTGAATTAAGGGCGGCAATGGACGCATCCAGATTCCTCATCTGTTGGTTTGTCGCTATAATATAATCTTCCAATGACCGTTTCCAGACTAGACATAGGTTGTGAAGGGATTTCAGTAAAAGATTCAAAGTTGTTTGGATTCTGAAAACTCCCAAATGGCTGTGTAGAAGCAATGTCTAGGGAAGGTGCGAAAGCCGGGTAGGACTGGTAGGAATTTAATGGTTGGACAGGAGTAGGATCAACATTTGGGTAAAAAGGTGAATGGACTTGTTGATCCCAAGAACTGGAAGTGTTGAAAGGAGTGAAAGATCGGTTACGAGATTGTTCAATATGTTCAGCAATAGACATGGATTTCGGAGTTACAACAGAACTCGAAAAAGTAGTATCAACGTACGAAGGTGGTGAAGGTTGAAATGGTTGATACAAATTGGATTGCGGAGTCGAACTGTTTCTCCTAGACGCTTCTATTCGATCTTTCAAAGAAATTTTGGGCATGGAGGGGTCGTCCGTAATTCGACCAAAACAATTTGCGTAGGAAGCAATGTTTGGTTGAGGGTACCAAAGTTCGGCAAGAGTTTTGTGAGGTGGGGTACCTATGATGTAAGAAGGAGAAGAAAAAGAATGTGGGTGCAAGTGGGATGTAATGGATTTCTTAGCGACAAGTGGCAAGTTTTTGTAAATTTTTTTTCCGTTTTGTGTTTTTTTTATAAGGAGCTTTTTGCAAAAAGATTTTCAATAAAAGGCTTAGACACACGTTCAATCAATCACAAAATGCACAATCAAGCCTAGATCTAGGGTCACCTAGGTCAATGTTCATATCGTAATTTTGCATTATTATATTCTCCATTCTTATTCATTTTACAAATAAACAGTTACTTTTGACCCATATCTGCTACATAGTTGCAGGTTACAGATTCTCGTGACAAAACAGTGAAAAAGACAAAAGACGATACAAAAGTGAGACTACGACCGATAAATGGTGGAATCTTGATCGTGCACACATCTTGAGGAACATTGAAGATCAATTAACAAGTTCACAAAGAACAAAGGCAGCGCAAGGTTCAAGACTTCGTCACGAAGCAACGGTAAAAGTCCACTACAATTATTCACTGTGGAGATCTGGAAGAAATCTAGAAGCCAATCTGAGAAAACAACTGAAGAAAAGCCAAGTACAAAGCAGCAGACAGATTCCCTGAGAAATTGAGCCCACAAGCCCACTACATGGCCGCGGAACCGCGGCCAAACAGGGGCTTGATCCGCGGATCCACGGCCATGGTGTGCCCGTGTCGGTGCAGAATTCTTGTGTCGGTGCGTCGGTGCATTAGTTAGGTTTCTTAGGGGGTAAAATTATAAAAGCAGATGTGCGTCGATTGTAAATCTAGGGTTTCTATGAATCTATAAATAGAGACCCTAAAACCTGTTTTAGGTTATGCCTCTTCTTGTGCCTCATTTCATTTTTATCAAAAATTCATATCTGTAAATTTCTGCAATGTATGAAGAGAGTATCAAATAAAAATTAGAGTAAGTTTTCTATTCTTGCCCTAGTATAATTTTATTATCTGCCCTAGTATAGATTTCATTCTCTGCCCTAGTCAATTAGATTAGAACTTGTATTTCAATTCCCTAATGAGTGAGTAGTCTCCTCGCTCGTTAGGGTTAGATTTGTGGAAGGCTTGAGAGATGAAGATCTCTCATCTCTTTCTTGCTCATCACACGTTTTTATAGGACTCCATGCATACATAACACACCGCTCCCTACGGCACCCTATCCCATGAGATAGCGGTGATACCGTAGTATAAAGAACCGGTTGTATATGTTTTCCATGTAGGTTAGAGTAAGGATTAAGAAAGGAAGGACAAGAACCTAGAGGAAAGAACATCATTTCTTCCCGATGGTACTAATCCACTTTATTAATTATCACCATAACACCTCATAGATCTTAATTAGGGCATTGAAAGTGGTGAGGAATATTGACTTTCCAAACTTAACCTACACCTAACCCTAGCAAGATTTTAATCTAGATCAACTTATTTTTTAGATTTAATCAATCCGACACCATTCGGAATTAACTCATTGGAACAAATTGAAGATACACAAAATCCCTGTGGACCGACCCGTACTCACCGGTTAGCTACCAAGCGACGCCGTTCTTGATTGCGGTTATAAATATTCTTTTGATAAATCAAATGACGCCGTTGCCGGGGATGGCGTGTTATTTTCTTTTTGCAATTTCGGGTTAATATAAAATTAAAAAAATCATAAAAACTATAAGAAAAAAAAACATAAAAATTTATCATCTTTTATTTTGTGAAGGGTATTTTTCGTGTGAATTTTGCAAGATCGACGAACAAGTTCGGATCTGGAAAAATCCAGAAAGCGAAACAGAAAACTAAAGATCTGAACAACAGAGAATTACAACAACAGAGGAGCAGAAGAAATCTGGAGATCTGAACCGCACATCTTGCCGCGATTCCGCCGCGTTGACCAGACTTTTACCGCGCATCCGCGGTCAGGAGGTGACATCATCATCTCCAAAATTTTCTCGGGATCTGAACCGTTGACACGACCGCGCTTCCGCCGCCAGAACCATCTCTTTGCTGCGGAACCACCGCCTCCTGGTGACGTCATCAGGTTGAAAAATTCCTGTGAGCTTTCTCTCTCCTCCTCTGCGAATCCCAATATCTCCTCTGTAAAATCTCCTGCAGGATTCTTTGCGCTAAAAAATCTCTCCCCCTTCCAATAATTGATCCTGTGCAGGATTCTTTGCGCCGCGCTAAAAATAAAAAATTGATTGCAAGTGATTGTTACTGCTTTGCATATTTTTAATCGGACTTTAAGGGGTTTGAAACCAATCCAGATTGGGTGGGGATTTCATTACCCTTCCCAGGACCCCAGAAATCACATAAGGCATATTGCATTGACCATCAAACTAATTAAAAAAAAGATTAGACTCAGCCCTAAGGACTTCGCACACAATAGGACAAAGGACTAGTTGTAGGCATCGACCGTTGATCCTAACCTGACTTTGTGGTGTCTAGGCAAGTGTGTCTAAGGCAAGTGGTTACTTAATTAGGTCCACTACTTACGTGGTGGAGAGCCTCCCACTTACCTGGCACTTATCTGACCACAATTGGCGGTGAAGAGGCGGTTTGAGGTCCTATTTCTTGCCCTTTGGAACAGTTAGGAGCTGTCTAGCTGACCTAGGTGACCGTAGATCTAGGCTTGATTGTGCATTTGTGGTTGAACGTGTGTCTAAGCCTTTTATTGAAAATCTTTTTGCAAAAAGCTCCACATAAAAAGAAAAAAAGAATTTTTTTTACAAAAAACTTGCAACTTGTCGCTAAGAAATCCGTGCACCCCACATTCTTTTTCTTCTCCTTTCTTACATCATGGGTACCCTACCTCCCAAAACTCTTGCCGAACTTTGGTACCCTCATCCAAACATTGCTTCTACGCGAATTATTTTGGTCAAATTACGGACGACCCCTCCATGCCCAAAATTTCTTTGAAAAATCGAATAGAAGCGTCTAGGAGAAACAGTTTGACTCCACAATCCACTTTATATCAACCATTTCAACCTTCACCACCTTCTTACGTTGATACTACTTTTTCGAGTCCTGTTGTAACTCCGAAAACTATGTCTATTGCTGAATATATAGAACAATCTCGTAACCGATCTTTCACTCCTTTCAACACTTCTAGTTCTTGGGATCAACAAGTCTATTCACCTTTTTATCCAAATGTTGATCCAACTCCTGTCCAACCATTCAATTCCTACCAGTCCTACCCGACTTCTGCACCTTCCCTAGACATTGTTTCTACACAACCGGTTGGGAGTTTCTCGTATCCAAATAATTTTAAATCTTTTACTGAAACCCCTTCACAACCCATGTCTAGTCTAGAAAAGTCATTGGAAGCTTATATGGTAGCGACAAACCAAATGATGAGGAATGTGGATGCGTCCATGGCCGCCCTTATGCAACCTAGTGAACCGGTAGCTAGTTTCCAACTAGCTCCAAAAATTCCAATATATGATGAAGCGGTTGGACATATTGAGAATTTGAGTGGAGAGAGTGAGCTGTGCACCCTTCCAATTCAAACCTACCCATTACCAATTGAATTACACAACTCCAGTTTTCAAACAAGTGTCCCAAATGATTCATCAGTTGAAAATAAAACATTTAATGAGTTGTGCGACTTTGTAGTGCTTGATTTGCCAGATTGTGAGGAGTCCCTTTCGAGTGAAACCACACCTAATCCTTTTGAACTCTACACCTCCACTCTAGAACCTGAATTGATAAATATCCATGCTTGTGATGAGGTGTCTGAAAAAATTGATTTTCACTTGATTAAGGATATTGACGCCAGGAATATTTTGGATGATGAACTCATAGATCTGACTGAAATTTTATCTCCAATTTATCATACCGAGTCATTAAATGTTTCTCCCGAACTTCATATGCGTCTTGATTTTGATGATAATTGCATGGATGAGATAACTTTTGAGGAGAAACACACTAGTGGATAGTATTGAGGATAGTATTGAGGATGAACCATTTTTGTTTGATGAGTTGGATTTTCCAATTCATCATCATGAACCTTTAACTGTTACACTTCCTAAATCAACCTCCCTCCTTTCCATCGTTCCGACCACGCAAAAGATCACGCAGGAGGATCGTGAGCTTGAAAAATTTCTATTCGATCACAGCAGTTTTGACGCCACTAGTGCGTTCCTCCTTGAATCTGACGCTCTTCTCACAACTGATATCGATTACGAGTGTTTCACTTTTTCGGACGATTTTGAAGACTCACCGCCCGAGTTTGAGTCATTTGATTTTTCAGATGAGTTAGTTGAACCATCAGACTCGGTTGCTTACAGTCATTTCGAACCATTGATGGAATCCTTCAAGTTCGAGACAGATTACTTAGGTGAGAATATGACTATCCCTAAATCACTCCCTTTCATCCTTTCTATCGTTTCGACCACGCAAGAATCCGTCGCGTTTCCATTTTCAATGGATGGTTTACCAAGTTCAAAGTACCCATGTTTTCTTGCGAATCTTGAGGGATTTGACCCTATTTCTCGACGGGTTGATAAATTAGCACAATCGCTTTTAACACATCGCTCATCATAAATTGTGCTAATTTATTCACTCAATTTACACCCTCAAGTTCGTACTACACTTCTTTCTCTCTTCCACCATTCTTCTCCTAATAGACCGAGACCATATTCCACCTTTCTTCCCAAACGGTCTCGTGTGTTTCTCAACTCCTTTCTCTACACTCCATTCTTCCACCAACCCTACCATTATCACGATAGAATTTTTGAATGGTTGGTGCTAACCTTTGGTCTGTGTAAGGCCTTGTATAGTTTGTTTCTCCTCCTCCCTAACTCTGAACTTTAACGCTTAAAACAGTGGAAACACTGTCCCACATAAGTTTGAGGGGGACCTTGTTGTATATATATTTTGTTTTTCTTTTAACAATAAAAAAAATTGTAAATAAATAAACAGGGGTGTGCCGATATTTTCAACCCTCTTGGTGTGGCATGATAGTGAGGACACTGTCAAGTTTAAGTTTGGGGGTATGCTCGGTAAGCCTTCTTCCTTCGCATTCATATGTATATTTTTGCATTTGCATACTTATTTTAAAACCCATAAAAATTAAAAATTTTAAAAATTATAAAAATTAAAGTATTCAATTTTGGCCATAATTGATTTGAGTTTGACAAGAAGGTTAACTAGCTAGGAACAACTAGATCTTAGATTTAGTAAATTAAAAACCCTAAAAATAACCTTTCTTAAAATTTAACGGTAGAAAGTATATGTCTTTGTAGTTTATTTAGAAATAGGCAAATTTCGAGTTGACTTCTTGGGCTAGGTTAAAACAAGGGAAAAGTATTGATATTTTTATGTTTGAAAAATAATTCCTAAGCTTAAGTCTAAATTCTGAAAATATATATCCTATAAATTGCACAAACACACACCTTGAAACTTGGAATAGTAGAGGAGACCTTGAAATGCTCTTGTCTAAAGTCCTTAGTACGAAGAAAAATAAAAAAATATATACAAGTGTGAATAAAGAAATAAATGAACACTGGTTTTTGTAATTACTTAAAGCTGCAAAAATAGAAAAAAAAATATTTAGCGAGGGTGCATCATTACCTAGTGCCTTAGATCAACTGGTTTGGGAGTCACTGCTAAAGCCTTAGGTGTTACAAGACTAGGAATTACGCTTTAATGTGCAAACACATCTTGTAATCGGTTGTTGGTACCTCAAGAAGTATTAACGGTCGCATGAAGGATATGTGAGCAAAATTCATCTAAAAATCCACCAATTAAGAAGTGCTTTGGACGACGGACAAGAGTATGATATCTTGATTTGAATTTCCAAGTATAGGGGTGATATATACACACACGTAGGGGTATGTGATTGGGGTTTAGATAGGAGATATGAATGAATAATAGGACTTATATCTTTAATAGAGATGATAAAAATTCCTAAGTTGAGATAGAATCCTAGAAGGAAAACTTAAAAGATGCCAAAAGCTAAGTAAGTCTACAGAACATATATAATCTTAAGTTAAATAATAAGGAAGTGTGAAAAATATGGGTGGATAATTTCTGAGTCAAAGATAATAGAGTTTCTTGTTAGAAAACCTAATTGGAGAATAAAAGTCAATAGGCCGAATTGATAGGATTTTGTGGGTAGTATCCGCTGAAAACCCTGAGGAGACAACACTCCTCCTACTAAGGACACCTAGAGATTTAACGGCTTGTTGCACCCTCGCTCAGTGCAATCGCGATTCCCTGTGAAAGTGAGGTTAGAATTTTGTTGAGAATAAAATTAGGTTTGCTCGAGGACGAGCAAAATATAAGTTTGGGGGTATTTGTTCATATCGTAATTTTGCATTATTATATTCCCTATTCTTATTCATTTTACAAATAAATAGGTGTTTACATAGTTGCAGATTACAGATTCTCGGGACAAAAATAGTGAAAAAGACAAAAGACGATACAAAAGTGAGACTACGACCGATAAATGGTGGAATCTTGATCGTGCACACATCTTGAGGAACATTGAAGATCAATTAACAAGTTCACAAAGAACAAAGGCAGCGCAAGGTTCAAGACTTCGTCACGAAGCAACGGTAAAAGTCCACTACAATTATTCACTGTGGAGATCTGGAAGAAATCTAGAAGCCAATCTGAGAAAACAACTGAAGAAAAGCCAAGTACAAAGCAGCAGACAGATTCCCTGAGAAATTGAGCCCACAAGCCCACTACATGGCCGCGGAACCGCGGCCAAACAGGGGCTTGATCCGCGGATCCACGGCCATGGTGTGCCCGTGTCGGTGCAGAATTCTTGTGTCGGTGCATCGGTGCATTAGTTAGGTTTCTTAGGGGGTAAAATTGTAAAAGCAGATGTGCGTCGATTGTAAATCTAGGGTTTCTATGAATCTATAAATAGAGACCCTAAAACCTGTTTTAGGTTATGCCTCTTCTTGTGCCTCATTTCATTTTTATCAAAAATTCAGATCTGTAAATTTCTGCAATGCATGAAGAGAGCATCGAATAAAAATTAGAGTAAGTTTTCTATTCTTGCCCTAGTATAGATTTCATTCTCTGCCCTAGTTAATTAGATTAGAACTTGTATTTCAATTCCCTAATGAGTGAGTAGTCTCCTCGCTTGTTAGGGTTAGATTTAGGAAAGGCTTGAGAGATGAAAATCTCTCACCCCTTTCTTGCCCATCATACGTTTTAATAGGACTCCATGCATACATAACACACCGCTCCCTACGGCACCCTATCCCACAAGGTAGCGGTGATACCGTAGTATAAAGAACCGGTTGTATATGTTTTCCATCGAGGTTAGGGTAAGGATTAAGAAAGGAAGGACAAGAATCTAGAGGAAGGAACATCGTTTCCTCCCGATGGTACTAATCCACTTTATTAATTATTACCATAACACCTCATAGATCTTAATTAGGGCATTGAAAGTGGTGAGGAATATTGACTTTCCAAACTTAACCTAAACCTAATCCTAGCAAGATTTTAATCTAGATCAACTTAGTTTTTAGATTTAATCAATCCGACACCATTCGGAATTAACTCGTTAGAACAAATTGAAGATACACAAAATCCCTGTGGACCGACCCGTACTCACCGGCTAGCTAACAAGCGACGCCGTTCTTGATTGAGGTTATAAATATTCTTTTGATAAATCAGTCAAATAGACTGCTCCTAACTGTTCCAAAGAGCAAATTGTGAGGACTTCAAACCGCCTCTTCACCGCCAATTGTGGCCAGGTAAGCACAAGTAGAGAAAGGAGGGATCCGCTCACGAATCACCGTGAGACGGGCCTTTTAAAGTTACCTTTCCCTACCTGTCTAGCCTAGGCACCACAAAGTCAGGTTAGGATCAACGATCAATACCTACAACTATTCCTTTGTCCTATTGAGCGCGAAGTCCTTATGGATGAGTCTAATCCTTTTTAATTTAACTTGATGGTCAATGCAATATGCTTTACGTGATTTTTGGGGTCCTGGGAAGGATAATGAAATCCCCACCCAATCTGGATTGGTGTAAAAGCCCCTTAAAGTCAATTTTAAATATGCAAAGCAGTAAACACAATCAAACACTTGCAAACAATTTTTTAGCGCGGCGCAAAAAATCCTGCACAAGATCAAGTTATTGAGAATGGGGAGAAGTTTTTGCACAAAGAACCCTGCAGGAAATTTTTTTTCCAGAGGAGATAAGGGGGTTACAGAGAAGAAGAGAAAACTTACAGAAGAATTTTGGCTTGCTGACGTCAGCAAGGCGCCGCGGTTTCGCGGCTAAATGTTGCTTTTGACCGCGGTTCCGCGGTCAAATCATTGGTTCAAATCCCCAAATCTTTTCTGTTTTCTATTCTGATTATCCTCTTCTTGTTGAGATCTGTTGTTTGCTGTTTTGCTCTCTGGATTTTTCCAGATCTGAATCTGTTCTTCGATCCTGCACAATTCAAAAGAATACCCTTCAAAAAATAACAAGATGATAAATTTTTATATATATATTTTTTAATTTTCAGTTTTTATTATTTTTCAATTTTTATATTAACCCGAAATTACAAAAAGAAAATAACTAATCCATCCCCGGCAACGGCGCCATTTGATTGATCATTCTTTGCGTGCGTTTTGAAATCAAAGAATTAATTACCGCAATCAAGAATGGCGTCACTTGGTAGCTAGCCGGTGAGTACGAGTCGGTCCATAGGGATTTTGTGTATTTTCTAATTGTTCTAACGAGTTAATTCCAAATGGCGTTGGATTAATTATTCACTAAAAACTGAAGGTTTAGGTTAAGTTTGGAATGTCAACATTCCTCACCGCTTTCTATGCCCTAATTAAGATCTATTTAGGTGTTATAGTAATAATTAATAAAGGGGATTAGTACCATCGGGAAGAAGCTATGTTTCTTCCTCTAGGTCCTTGTCCTTCCTTTCTTAACTCTTACCCTAATCTCCATGGAAAACATATACAACCGGTCTTTTAAACTACGATATCACCGCTACCTCGTGGGATAGGGTGCCGTAGTGAGCGGTGTGTGTATGTATGCATGGAGTCCTATAAAAACGTATGATGGGCAAGAAAGGGGTGAGAGATCTTCATCTCTCAAACCTTTCTTATTCCTTACCCTAACAAATAAGGATCTACTCACTCATTAGGGAATTGATAAAAAGAGACATATTTATGATTTTAATTCAATAACCTAATTATCTAAACTAGGGCAAATAATTAAAATTATAACTAGGGCAGATAAAGAAAATTATAACTAGGGCAGGAAAGAAAATTTAACTAGGGCATGGAAAAGAAAGACTTACTTTATTTGTTGCACTCTTCATACATTTACAGAGAATTAAAATATTTCTGAATTTGGATGAATAAAATGAGGCACAAGAAGAGGCATACATCAAAAAGAGGTTTAGGGCTTCTATTTATAGATCATAGAAACCCTAGGGTTAAATTCGATACATATCTGCATTTACAAAATTGCCCCTAAGAAGACTAGTCAACGCACCGCCAACTGTTTAATTTTGCACCGACACGGGCTCATTATGGCCACGGAACCGCGGCCAAAAGCCCTGTTTGGCCGCGGATCCGCGGCCATATGGTGGGGTCGTTGGTTCATTTTTTCTGGTCTTGGTCTGGCTGCATTTGGATACTTGTTTCTTCACTTGGTTTCTCAGATTGTCTTCTAGTGTTCTTTCAGATTTCCACAGTGCATAATGTCATGGACTTTTACCGTTTGCTTCGTGTCGAAGTCTTGAACCTTGCGCTGCCTTTTTGCTTTGTGAAATTGTCCATTGATCTTCGTTTATTCTTCAAACTGTAGGCGTGATCAAGATTCTTCCATTTGTTGGTCGTAGTCTCACTTTTGTATCGTCTTTTCATCAATTTCACTGTTTTGTTCCGAGAACCTGTAACCTGCAACTATGTAGCAGATATGGATCAAAAGCACCTGTTTATTTGTAAAATGAATAAGAATGGGGAATATAATAATGCAAAATTATGATATGAACATGTATTGAATTGGAGAATTAAAAATGTGCATTAAAATGGATTAAAGAGGGCAATTTTAATTCTCTGGAAATATGCAGAGTAAACAAACAATATGGGGGTAGTGGGGTAGGTGAAAGAGTGCTAGGGTTAAAGTTTGGGAAGCAATACCTATGGGGGGCCCGACGGTGTCGGTTCTAGGAAGCATCTCGCCGGTCCAATACCGGTGAAGGGGCTCTGGATTTGTACCATGTGTCCCTGTCTGTGTGTGCAATATTTTTCATATGTTTGTTTTATTTATGACTTTTCATTTTACGTGCAGTGCACGTGCAAATTTTTGGGCTTCTAAAAGTTTAAAGAAAAACCAACAAAAAAGTAATGTAGCTGAAGGGATTTGAACTCAGGTGCTATGTCTTAGCAGTGCAAGGCCTTTACCAGTGAGCTACAAGCTCTTTCATGCTGTTTAAAAGAAAATTTAATTTATAACTTATGCTCAGGCTTAGGTACTCCTTTCTGTATTTTGAAAAAAAAATCGTACAGAAAGTTTAAGGTTGTTGCAATCGCTCTCTTTTAGCTATTTGTATTTTAATACGAATACGGTATTTATATGAATACCTGTATTTATATAAATACAGGTATTTATGCTTTGATATAAATACATGTATTTCTTTCTAAATATGAATACGCATATTTTGTATTTTCGGTACAAATACGGTATTCGTATTTTGGTAGAAATATGGTATACGTATTTATTATAAATATGGGTTTATGTATACTTGTTTATATACATGCATTTATATTTATAAGTGTATATGTATGTATACTTAGTGAGGTGGCTACACATACACACACTCTATCTCTCTCTCTTTCTCTCTTTCTTCTTGGTTGAATTTAGAAGTATGTGGGCTTGTGACTCACCCTAGCGAGTCACTAGCCCACCTACCTCTTTGTTTCTAGCATAAAGAGATAAGTGAGTGAGTGTATGAGATTTTTTGTGATGAGAGTTTATCTTGTGAGAGATATTTTCTCTAGTAGCCATCTCTTTCTTCTTCTTCCTCATTTTCTCTTCTTGAGTTTTAAGGATTAAAAGAGAGCATCTTGTTTCACAAACCACACCCTCCTAAGTATCTTGTCCTAGCAAGATTCGATTTTTAGTTGCTTCGGTTGAATCTATCGCTTGAATCGCCATTCTCGGGTGGATCGTCTCTGATGTGGGAGATCTTCTTCGAGAGCTCATTCCATCAACCTTAGGAGCTTGAGAAGTCAACTTTTCAAGACCCAAAGGACCGTCTACAAAGGTTATAGTACTAACTCGGTAGTTAAAACTCTAGTTAGTTAAGTTTAGTTTAGTGTTTGAGATTGTATTATATGGTTTAAAGTTTATTGTGCTCAAGATTTTAAAATATTTGATTTCGCATAGCCGTAGTAGTCAGGGCAAGGAGCACCTTACACTTACAATAATAACCAGTAAAACGTATGCACATCAATGATAAAGACTAACCAGATAGTATACTATCATCTCGAGTAAAACTGTTCTACATGTATAGGTACTCTTTCAATTATCATAATTGCCTACCTGCAATTACAATAATTGTCTTGAGGGTACTATATCCAACAATCTCCTACTTTCACTTAAGGCCAATTATTGTGGTATCACATACCCACAACTCTTGTGCTACCGAATACCCAACTTTTCTGCTAACAGTTTCACAAAACTTGTTTGAGAAACTTCCATGTTCGAGAAAAAGCCTCGATGAATGGATCCACTATAATGCTTCTAATTTTATCTCTCTATATCTTATCTTCACAGAGACTAACTATCTCCCGAACCGAGCGATACCCTGCCTTAAAATTTGTCTGGATACTTGATAGGACCAAGTTCACAAATGAACAATTTTATCCAACAAACTTCTTGTGCTATATCCACCGCTGAATTTAATCAGCATCATGCACCATGTCTACTTCAGTATCCGTTTGGAACAGTTTCCAACATATCACCCCTTAGAAGAGGGTAAAGTTATAACTCTGACAGCTATTCTGTCATCCAGGTCATCTTGAAAGCCAGAACGGTAACTGCATCCTGTAGGAGGCTGGCATTATCATACTCCAAGAACATCCTGATATGTTTTTCACTGCTTCCTTTTGTTTCTTCAGGATTAGATTAATATTTGCTTACTACAGTAAGTGCATAAGTAACATCTGGTCTAATACATGATATTGCATGATTGACTTAATCGCCAAAGCAATCGAAATGTCATTCACGTGAGTCTCTCTCCTCATCAGTTTAGAAGACATTTCTTTAGAGAAGGTGACTTCATCACCTGCGGGTAGACTACCATGCCAGAAGTCGTCCATTCTAAACCACTTTAGAATGGTGTTCAAGTACCCGAATTGGGACACTTCCCAAATCTAGATTGTCGATATAGATCTAGTTACCAGAAACCTTGATATATTATCCAAATCCTATATGGAGAAACACCCGTGACAACTATAGTTTGACCGATTATTATATAGGAATGTCACTTCCTATTAGGAGTATGTTATCCAAATACCAGGACTGTACTCTCTACACGTTTCTTACTGGGTTGATCTGTTGTTTTGATGAAGTCAAACGCCTTGGCTGTTACATCAAAACAGATGATCCATCTCCGCTATGCCCGCTGTTGGGGTCAAAAGTTACACCCCAGTTGACCACGTCAAAGTCAAAGTCAACCCTAAGGCAGATGGGCATAAGCCCAGGTCAAGTGGGCCATGCCCAGGTCGAGCCCCGCGGCCAGCCTCCCCCATACCAAAATAAAAAATTATGCAATAAATAATTTGGCTGTAATTTTTATGAATAAATGTAAGAAAAATGGGCATAAAGCCAAATTTTTGTAAAGCTCAAGGCTCATGTGTGAAAGAAATGAGCACATGAGGCATGAGATGAGAAAAATGCCATTTTGTAAAGCCCAAAGGGCTATGTGTAAATTTGTAAACCTATATAAGATAACATGATGATGAAATGAACATAACAATTCATTCTCCCCAAAAATAATTAGGGTTTCTGTGCCTCCTTTTCTTTACTCAAGGTTCTAAACCTTTTTTTTGAATTAAATCAAGAGTTTCACTCTTCCTTTTCCAAAAAGAAATAGTTTTTCACCACAAAGCCTTTGAAGGGGAGCTCGGATCTTCCATCAGATCACAAAAAAAGGGAGATTTTTAAGTCTCACCCCCTTTTTCTCCAACAAGATCTAGCCGACCAAGAGGAGGAAGAAGGAGACCCATCTCCAAAAATCCTACTTTGGGATAGATCCAAGGCTCAAGAGAAGATCCAAGGCTTAAGAGAGAAGAAATGGGTCTCCTTTGACCACCTCTGAAGATCTTTGGGGAGTTCCAAGACCCAAATTCTCAAAGGTGTTTAACTCCTAATCCAAATCCTTTAGGAGTTTAACTCCAAATTTAAATCTTTTGGAGTTTAACTCCACTCAAAATCCTCTTTCGGAGTTTAACTTCTATTTCCGGGGCTAAAAGCCCCCTTCTTTCCACCGGTGCCCAAGCGCCCAGCGCCCACGTGCCGGGATCATGAGGCACTAGCGCTGAGCTCCCTAGCGTCTTTAAGACGCTCTTCACCCTACTTTTTCCCACACCATCCCACACTCAAAATACACCCCCGTTAGGAAATTTTTTCTAACGGGGCGCTGCCCCGTACCCCGTAAGGGGGCTGCTAGCCCCTTAACCCCCATCCCGCTATCCGGGCAGCGGGACCCCCGTAAACTCTGCGAGCCCCCCGATATACCCAAGACCCCTCATAACACAACACACGCAATACTGCACATTGAGTTCGCATGACCTGTTTGACCCGTCAATCGGAGGTTCTCTCGCTCTAAAGGCGAGGGGTAATTAACGGCAGTGTAGTCCGCGGCTGCCGGAGATTCGGATCCCTACAATCAATAAACCCCTGCCTACCCTAGACAGGGGGGTCTATAGTATGTCTGACAAGCAATGCGTATTCCCATCTCAATGGGGTGACGAAAAACACCCTACACCCTCTTTAGTCTATAAATAGACATAATCAACTTGCACACCTTCCGCTGCTCCCACCGACTACGATAACCTTCTGGCAGATTCATATACACATGCACTTCTAAATTCCCATTAGAAAGACGTTATATTCATCAACCTGCCAGATCTTATACTCATGAATAGCAACAGTGTCAAGTCATATCCGTATGGACTTCAGCGTAGTCACTGAAGTAAGAGCTTCATCACAATCCACACGGGTATTTGATGAAAAACCCTTTACTACAAGTCTAGGCTTATTAGGTTACTACCTTTCCATCTGCACCGATTTCGAAAGATTTACTTGCTCCTAATGGATTTTACCCCTTCAGGAGCATCGAGCAAAGTCCAAAATCCATAATTTGCTGGAGTGCGTGGAGTCCATCTTGGATATCTTGCATCCAGCCATCATCTGGAATTCATTACTTTCCATGGCCTGCTGATAACTAGTAGGGCCATCATCACAATGATGCTGACATCCCTGTCACCGTCTACGAGAAAACCGAAGTATCTCTCGGGTGGCCGAGGTCACCTACTAAATTAGCGGAGTGGCTAATCTTTGTCAAGTCCAATTGAATTCTTAGGTTCTACTAAATTTTCAGTAACCGTTTGTGGTTCTGGATCACTTTCTGCTCTACTATACTCCCACTAATTTCTTTTGCAAAAAATTCCTTTTTATAAAAAGGTGTCGAGTTAAGAATAATGCAACTATTGAACTTGAAAATGGTAGACGTTAAACCCTTGCTAAAAGCTTAGAATAACCCACAAACTGACATTACTGAAACGTGTCTTGAGTATATCTGGATTATGCTTTTAAAACAGAAACCGGATAACTCCATATCTTAATATCCTTAAGATATGCTACCATTCTATGTCCTTATAGAATTAAAGGAACTAATTTAGATGGAACCAGATTCAACTGTTATGCAGTTGTGTCCAGTGCATATCCCTAAATGGAAAAAAGACCATATAATATTACTCATCAAGGAGTGTACCCACGGATGGATAACCTGTAAGAGAATCAAGTACTCAATATTACTATAACGGAATACCTAACATAAGTATCTATATCTTCAATCATTTCGAAAAATCTTGATATTTCCGACATTTGGTGTTCTACTTTATTCTAATACCCTATGAACTTCTCAAAATATTTAGACCTTACATTTCAATGAACACGTGTCTAAAATTAGAGAACTCATAGGTAAAATAGAATGAAGTTAGAGTAACATCCTCTTGTCCTAAAGGACACCAAACCACATACATTACCATGTATAAGTCCCAAGAGTATACCAACTAAAACTCCGTGTGTTGTAACTTGAGAACTGTATTTTGGTTAAGAATGTCTATACCGTTATTCAATGCACCTTATCTTATCCTCAACTGATAAAGGTAAATATTTTTCAAAAATATATCTCACTTTATAAAATAAAGAGTGTAACATTTCAGAAATATAAAATATTATTTTTGGAATATAAATATTAAAATAATATATTTCGCGGAAACTATTCGATTTGCGAATAGAGATTTTTCGTAAAATGGTATAATTATATACCAATATTTGGAATATAAGTGCAGATTAAAATGATTTATTTATTATAATGATATTTATCAGATTTTTATATTTAAATATATGCAAGTTTAAATTAAACTTGATTAGTGCACAACTAATCACGATTAAGCCAAATCCGTATTTTTACATTTTCCACGGCTAGTGCACCATGTTATGTGCATTTTTGTTGCATGTTGTGTTATTTTGTTTGTTTCATTTGTATTTAGTTTATTATGTGAAAAGAGAAAAAAAAAAGATTTTTTGTCTTTGTGACATGACATGGAGAGAAAAGAGATATCTGAGAGAGTGAGGATAAGAGAGAGACCCTTGACCAAAAATCCTTCATCTGTTTTTCTTCATTTCAATTACTTCTTCTTCACCTCCTTCCTCCACCTCCTGCACCTCCATGTATCATCTCTAAATCTTCATCTGTAACAACTCCATTTTTAATGTACAAAGGATTGATTTAAATTCAATGTATACTTGGAGTATTTATTGCGGCTGATATCTCTTTAAGTATTTATTTCACTCCATAATTACAAGAAGGAGCTTGTAGCTTATTGGTAATACCTTGCACTGCTGAACCAAGCCACCAGAGTTCAAATCCCATGTCCCACATTATTTTTGTATTTATTTTGTTTTAATTTCTTTTGGAAGTCAACAGTCAAAATGCCATAACTCACAAAATTTGTACTGGACATATAAAAGTAAATATACCATTAAATACCCCCGAAGATTCCCCGGCCCTTGGAACCCTGACTCGGCCCGACTCGGCGCCGCAGGCCGGCGAACCGGCCGACTCGGTCCGGCGCCGCCAGCCGGACTCGGCCGGACGGCCGAGTCGTCAACGGAGAAAAGTTGGCTCTGGACTTGGTCAACCCTCCTGCACACTTTATATCCCTGGGTCGGTTATCAATTGCCTAATAAATCCCTTTTACTTCAAAGTTTTAATGATTTTATATACTTTTATATATTTTTTTAATTAAAACTCTAACCCTAGCCTAGCCCTATATAAACACCCCTACCCTCTACCCTCTCATCCTAAATTCCTAAGTCCACTCTCTCAAAATTCCAAGAGAACTTGGTAAGTTAAAAAACGAGTGAAAGGCGAAGCGCTGGCGAAATCGACGGTGAAATTCCGGTGATCGTGCTAGGAGCTCTCAACGACGATTCGACGCGCCGGCAAACCCTCTACCTCCCTCTCACTCTCTAGCATTGTCCAAACCCGTAAGTCCCCCTTTTCTACCTTTCTTTTCTTCCATTAAAATACGACTTTTCAAACCCGACGGAAATCCGAACAAACCGATTTCTGATTCGGTTTTCTATCAAATCTCACTTATCACCAATTCCATAATGCTTAAATATCTTCATGTTGACTACTAATCACTTAACAACTAATTTGAATAAGTTTTCTCACATGAAATGATAACGTTTCCATTTATCGTATTTCTTTCACTTAAATACAGCAATGTTTAGTTTTCACATTTAGCCCCTTAACATTGCTATACCTTAAAGTAGATCACGAGGTAATGACCTACCTCCACACACACGCAAATACAACCCTAAATTATATCATCAAAACCTAGAATACGAAAATACAAGATTTTACAATTAAATACCCTTTTCTTATAAAACCTTTTCTAAAAGTTTTAGGTTTGATACACTTTCAAAACAAATATCTTTTAATAGGAAAATACGATATGTCATGGACATCGATCATTTATCTAAACCAGATTTTGTGGTGTCTAGGCTAGGCAAGTGAGAAAAGGTAATTTTAAAAGGCCCGTCTCACGCTTCGTAAGCGGATCCCTCCTTTTCTCATTTTGTACTTACCTGACCACAATTGGCGGCGAAGAGGCGATTTGAGGCTTCTAACGACTTATCGTTTAGACCATTTAGAAATAACCTAGTTGAAATATAAAACCCTAGAATCTAAAATACGGAAAATCGACTTTTGCAAATAAATACCTTTTATTTTATAAAACCGTATTTTAAAGGTTTAGTATTTATAAATCTTTGCAAAGCACCACTACAACCCACATTTGGGAAACCCGTTAGGGATTGTACGGTTTATCGTGCACCCTCGGCTTAGTAGTGCGAGATTCAGACCTCCGCAAGGAGCATTCGGTCTCGAAAGGTTTAAAATACGATATCTTAAGAAAATGATATTTTTATATAAAATATTTATTGAAATAAATATATGTATATTATCACTAAGGGATCTATTTTGTTATAATATAAATATCCTACTTTTTCTAAAAAATCACAAGACAAGATTTTTACATTAAAATACCATGAATTTCAAATAAATCAATATTACAGATAAATACCTTTATTTATGAAATTAGGATATTTTCACTAGAAATATCACAAAATAAAATTACACTCATTATAACTATAAAGACGAATAATAAATACTTGGGGTGTATCTTGAAAACTATACAAAAGTATTTTTACATAAAACCTCCTCAAGTTTTATAAATTACAATAATGACCCTAACAAATATAGAACTTCGACTTATATTTCTTTTAGTCTGACTCGGGTTTTGAGTTTGATTATTTCTGACTTGAATATGATTCAAGTAAATCTATATTCTTCAATATTCCAACTCAATATGAACACATGAATCTCAGAATCCAGTTAACAATCTATATAACTTGACTGAACCAAACCATGGATATACATCCATTATTCTATTTACCTGATTATGCAGTTACACCCGGTTTACTGATATCATGGTTTTGGTCAGTCATCTAACTTATACAATACAATACAATCATACAATCAAAACACTACGGGGTTTAAGAGGTAGATTGGTGCAGAAGGTGTTAGAAATGGCACGAGACGGTAAGATTAAGACACCTAACCTATATTCCGTTGCTGTTGCACCGTGGCTTAATGGTTCCTTGTACATTCCGTTTGCCCTGGTCTCTAGCATACTGAGACCCCTCTCGTATACACTGGCATCCTTCCGTACCAAGCTACAAACAACATCGTAAACAAAATATTCTACAACATTATACTTTAGAAGATACCTCTTATTCTGTCTTTTCTAGTTCTTCTTATCTTTGGGACTTACCGAGCGACCTGTTCGCTAACGACATTCTATTTCTTTCTTCTTTGAATGTCGTCAGGTGTTTTAGACCCAGCAGAGATCGAGCCCACCGGTGAAGACTTGGATCAGTTTCACGAAGACCCCGAGCTCTAGACATTGTACCTTGTTCCATTCAGTATTTTCATTTTCTGTTATGCCATTGTTTAGGCATCGCTTTTCATTCCAGTTGTATTTACTTTTCATGCATTGTACAAAAGAATGTTATTAATAAAGTTGTTATTTCTATATCTCTTGTCTCTTGTGATTTACTTTTATATTTCTTAGATACGCTTAGCGTATGTACTTCTAAGTATATACGTAGCGGATCTCGTCGCGCCCCCTTCACCGTACACCGGGAAGCATGGCGTGACAGGTTTTGTTGGTGGCCCATGCAGGTCAGAGCTGTATGAATCCCTATCATGCAGTGCTGGTCTGCGTGAACAACCTAAGCAATATAATACAAGAACTAGCAACTAAAACATTCTTTACAATTCATGTTTCTTGAATCTTACAAATTTCTATTCCTTGAATCTTATCATTTCATGTATTTGAATCTGTCCTAACCCAAAATTTTTCTTTAAGGTTATGGATTCCCCGAACAACACCAGCACCAGCGTCAACAACACACCTCCAACACTACCTCTCGCACCAGCTGTTCCTGCACCACCCACCAAGCAAACAGTGCTACTTGAGGTGATTCGCAGCCTTCTCGAGGGACAACAACAACTTCTGAACCGTCCTGAGACCGACGCACCAGGGGTAAAGCAATTCATGGCTTTGCACCCCAAGAAGTTCTCTGGTAAAGGAAGCCCTCTTGAAGCGGAAGAATGGGCACAAAGCATCGAAGACGATCTGGCAGCAGCTCAAGTGCCAGACATCGCTTGGGTCCGTGTGGCAAAACTACAGCTCACGGACAATGCTCGCAACTGGTGGAAGGCGGAAGAAAGCCGTCTGGTACAGCCGATTGAATGGAAGACTTTTCGCGAGAAGTTCGACGCGAAATACTTCCCTGTGACCGCCAGGTTTGCAATGGAACAGCAGTTCATTCATCTACAACAGGATTCGATGTGGGACAAATCAGTAGATGAATACGACGCTGAATTCACCATGTTAAGCCGGTAAGATATGTTACAATAGTTTAATTTTAAATATCACATACTACACAGCTAACACAATCTTTAAAAAGATTCGCGGCACACTTGATACCGACAGACGAGATCAGAGCCCGTCGCTTTCAACAAGGTTTGGACACGGAGATTCAGGCTGCTCTAGCCACGGGAAAAATTTTTACTCATGAGGATGCTCTGGAAGCTGCCCGCGGTTATGAGGCAGTGATAAAAAGCAAGGGGCAGACCTCAGTCTGCAGGAGTCAAGCGCCCTGCCAATCAGATGGCAGGTGGAGCCTTATCCAGGCCACCTTTCGTGCCAAGGCGACCCGGAGTACCGAACCATCGTCCCAGCCCAGCCTTTTGCACCTACTGTAAGAGAACTGGACATATGATGAAAGACTGCCGTCGAGCCAACCGTCTTTGCTTAGCCTGCGGCTCAGCTACTCATGACATCAGGTCTTGTCCCCAAAGATAAAACCCAGTTGCTGCATCCAGGCCAACAATTACCTATCCGCAGCGACCAACTCTTCAGGCACCTGCTCCAAGACCTGCACTACCTGCACCACCCAGAGGACCACAAGCTGCACTACCTCCTCGTCAATTCCATCAAGCTTAAAGAAACGTTCCGAGGAATGCTCCTCAGGCCAGGAGGAATGTACCAAGGCGCCAGGCTTTCATGATGTCCGTAGAAGAAGTTGAGGCCACTGGCCAAGTCATCACTGGTAAACTTTTCTTTTCAAACTTTGCTTTTCTATCCTGCTACTTAGCTACATATTTTTCTATACTTAAAACAAATTCCACATACCTTAGGTACAATCTTAGTATCCTCAATCCCTACACTCGCACTGTTTGATACTGGAGTATCACATTGCTTTATGTCGCAACGGTTTGTTCGAACCCATGCGATTCCAGTCTCACCGCTTGTATCCAGCTGGAATGTCAGTTCAGGAAATGGCGTTCTAAATGCAACTATGGGATACCGTTTGTGTCCAGTCGTCGTCTGCAGCAGAGAATTTTATGCTGACTTCAAAGTGCTGGACATACCGAATTTCGATGTGGTTCTAGGAATGGATTGGCTTGGAACTTTTTATGCTACCATAGACTGTCGTCAAAGAAGGGTAGTATTTGAGATTCCAGACCGTCCGGTCTTCTATTTCAAAAGCGGAGACCGTACACTGGAGCCAAGTACCTACAAAGCGAAGCCAAGAGAAGCGGTAGTTGCAGCAGCTCAAGCAGAGGAAGAATCAAGGCCAGATGTGGTTCTAGAGTTCGATGATGTATTTCCTGACGATATATCAGGTTTGCCTCCCGATCGAGCTCTTGAATTCAGTATTGATTTAGTACCAGGAGCACAACCGGTGATCAAAGCACCCTATCGTTTAATTCCGGAAGGTTTGAAGGAAGTCCAAACACAGTTGGACGAATTACTGGCGCAAGGATGGATTCGTCCCAGCACTTCAAGTTGGCGATCACCTGTACTACTTGTGAAGAAGAAGGAAGGTTCATAGAGAATGTGCATCGATTATAGAGCCTTGAACGAAGTCACTATAAAGAATAAGTATCCACTCCCGCGCATCGATGATTTATTCGATCAGCTAAGTGGATCTTGTGTTTTTTCTAAATTGGATCTTCATTCAGGTTATCATCATGTGAAAGTCAAGGAAGCTGATATTCACAAAACAGCTTTCAGAACTCGCTATGGACATTACGAATTTCTAGTGACGCCATTTGGAATGACCAACGCACCCGCAATATTTATGAACCTAATGAATCAAGTTTTCCGGGAGTACTTAGACAGGTTTGTTGTCATCTTCATCGACGACATCCTGATGCATTCTAAGAGTAAGAGCATGCAGAGCACCTACGAATTGTCCTAGAAACTCTTCGAAAACATCACCTTTATGCCAAGTACAACAAGTGCGAGTTTTGGTTGAAGCAAGTTGGTTTTCTTGGACATATCGTATCAGGAGAAGGAATCTCTGTGGATCCAGCGAAAGTTTCAGCAGTTAGCGAATGGCCTACACCAAAGTCAATGAAGGATATTCGAAGTTTTTTGGGTTTAGCTGGATATTACAGAAGGTTTATTGAAGGCTTTTCGAAGATAGCAACACCCCTGACCAAGCTCATACGTAAAGATGAAGAATTTGTGTGGTCAGAAGCATGCGAACAAGCTTTCGTAGAACTCAAGTCAAGGTTGACATCAGCACCTATTCTCGTCATACTGAATCAATCTGGAGGATTCGAAGTGCATTGCGATGCATCCGGTAAGGGATTAGGATGTGTTCTACATCAGCATGGAAAGGTTGTGGCTTATGCTTCAAGACAGCTGAAGATTCATGAGCACAATTATCCGACGCATGATTTGGAGTTGGCAGCTGTCATCTTTGCTCTCAAGATTTGGCGTCATTATCTACTTGGTGAACGAGTGAACATCTACACAGATCATAAGAGCCTGAAGTACGTGTTTACTTAGAAGGAGTTGAATATGCGGCAGAGAAGATGGTTAGAACTCATGGCGGACTTTGACATCAACTTACAATATCACCCAGGGAAGGTGAATGTAGTACCTGATGCTCTTAGTCGCCAACCATTAGCAATGAATCTCACCGCTCAGTGGAAGCTTCAACAAGACTTGCATCAGATGGAGATTGAAGTAATCATGCCAGGTAATGCTTCAAGTTTGATGAATTTACAAGTTCAATCAACCATTGTCAATCAGATCAAAGCAGCCCAAGCAAGTGATGCTAAGTTGCAAAAGATCAGAGAACAAGTGGAGAATGGACTCAGAACAGACTTCATCATCCATGAAGACGGATCTTTGAGATACGGCAGCATATTGTGTGTACCAAAAGGTCCTGTTCGGGAAGAGTTAATGAAAGAAGCTCACAGCTCTCCTTATTCAGTACACCCTGGAGGTACCAAAATGTACAAAGATCTACGTCAGAATTATTGGTGGCATGGAATGAACCGTGAAGTAGCCAGAAGCATCGCAAAATGCTTGGTGTGTCAGCAAGTAAAGGCTGAACATCACAGGACTGCTGGATTACTTCAACCGTTACCAATCCCAGAATGGAAGTGGCAATATATCACGATGGATTTTGTGACTGCTCTTCCTCGCAGCACAAAGGGTAACGATGCTGTATGGGTCATTGTGGATCGACTCACAAAATCGGCTCACTTCATCCCATTTCGAGTTGGCCAATCTACTGAGACACTAGCAAAAAAGTACATGGAGGTAATAATCTAATTAAGATTTAAATTCTTCATAATGTATTATCTCTGATACACATGAACTCATACAGGAAATTGTGAGACTTCATGGAGTACCGGTCTGCATTGTCTCCGATCTGATACCAGGTTCCGATCGCAATTTTGGTAGAGTCTGCAAGCAAGCTTGGGAACAAGTCTGAACTTCAGCACGGCTTATCATACACAAACAGATGGCCAGTCGGAATGAACAATTCATATCTTGGAGGATATGCTCAGAGCGTGTATGTTAGACTTCAAAGGATCGTGGGAAGATCACCTACATCTTGTGGAGTTTTCGTACAACAACAGCTACCAAGCAAGCATAGGAATGTCACCTTTTGCAACACTGTATGGAAGAAAGTGTCGATCGCCATTAAGTTGGGACGACATCGGAGATAGGGAACTTCTTGGACCAGAGATGATAGTAGCGACTGTTGATGTGGTTCGTACTATCAGGGAAAGGATGCACATAGCCCAAGATCGACAGAAGCACTGGGCTGATGCAAAGAGACGACACTTGGAGTTCCAGCCAGGAGATCACGTATTCTTGAAAATATCTCTGAACCGCGGAGTGATCCGTTTTGGAAGACGGGGCAAGCTAAGTCTGAGATATATTGGACCGTTCGACATACTCGAACGAGTCGGTGAAGTGGCATACCGCTTAGCGCTTCCACCCTCATTGGAAGGAGTGCATAATGTGTTCCATATATCCCAACTCAGAAAGTATGTGAGTGACCCCAGCCATATTCTCGATCATTCCGAGCTCACTATACAGCCCGACTTGTCTTGTGAGCAACAGCCTGTGGAAATCCTGGACAGGAAGGTGAAGACACTTCGGAACAAGGAAGTTAACTTGGTTCGAGTGATGTGGAGGAAAGACACTCCAGGAGAGTCCACTTGGGAAAGGGAGGATGAAATGCGTACTAGATATCCACACCTCTTTGTAAACTAGTCCTCAAATAAAAGTTATAAATTTCAAGGACGAAATTTTTGTAAGGAGGGTAGACTGTAACAACTCCATTTTTAATGTACAAAGAATTGATTTAAATTCAATGTATACTTAGAGTATTTATTGTGGCTGATATCTCTTTAAGTATTTATTTCACTCCATAATTACAAGAAGGAGCTTGTAGCTCATTGGTAATACCTTACACTGCTGAACCAAGCCACCAGAGTTCAAATCCCATGCCCTACATTATTTTTGTATTTATTTTGTTTTAATTTCTTTTGGAAGTCAACAGTCAAAACGGCATAACTCACAAAATTTGTACCGGACATATAAAAGTAAATATACCATTAAATACCCCCGAAGATTCCCCGGCCCTTGGAACCCTGACTCGGCCCGACTCGGCGCTGCCGACCGGCGAACCGGCCGACTTGATCCGGCGCCGCCGGCCGGACTCGGCCGGACGGCCGAGTCGTCAACAGAGAAAAGTTGGCTCTGGACTTGGTCAACCCTCCTGCACACTTTATATCCCTGGATCGGTTATCAATTGCCCAATAAATCCCTTTTACTCCAAAGTTTTAATGATTTTAATGATTTTATATATTTTTATATATATTTTTTAATTAAAACCCTAACCCTAGCCTAACCCTATATAAACACCCCTACCCTCTACCCTCTCATCCTAAATTCCTAAGTCCGCTCTCTCAAAATATCAAGAGAACTTGGTACGTTAGAAAACGAGCGAAAGGCGAAGCGCTGGCGAAATCGACGGCGAAATTCCGGTGATCGTGCTAGGAGCTCTCAACGAAGATTCGACGCGCCGGCAAACCCTCTACCTCCCTCTCACTCTCTAGCATTATCCAAACCCGTAAGTCCCCCTTTTCTACCATTCTTTTCTTCCATTAAAATACGACTTTTCAAACCCGACGGAAATCGGAACAAACCGATTTCCGATTCGGTTTTCTATCAAATCTCACTTATCATCAATTCCATAATGCTTAAACATCTTCATGTTGACTACTAATCACTTAACAACTAATTTGAATAAGTTTTCTCACATGAAATGATAACGTTTCCATTTATCGTATTTCTTTCACTTAAATACCACAATGTTTAGTTTTCACATTTAACCCCTTAACATTGCTATACCTTAAAGTAGATCACGAGGTAATGACCTACCTCCACACACACGCAAATACAACCCTAAATTATATCATCAAAACCTAGAATACGAAAATACAAGATTTTACAATTAAATACCCTTTTCTTATAAAACCTTTTCTAAAAGTTTTAGGTTTGATACACTTTCAAAACAAATATCTTTTAATAGGAAAATACGATATGTCGTGGACATCGATCGTTTATCTAAACCTGACTTTGTGGTGTCTAGGCTAGGCAAGTGAGAAGAGGTAATTTTTAAAGGCCCGTCTCACGATTCATGAGCGGATCCCTCCTTTTCTCATTTTGTACTTACCTGGCCACAATTGGCGGTGAAGAGGCGATTTGAGGCTTCTAACGACTTATCGTTTACACCATTTAGAAATAGCCTAGTTGAAATATAAAACCCTAGAATCTAAAATTCGGAAAATCGACTTTTGCAAATAAATAACTTTTATTTTATAAAACCGTATTTTAAAGGTTTAGTATTTATAAATTTTTGCAAAGCGCCACTACAACCCACATTTGGGGAACCCGTTAGGGATTGCACGGTTTATTGTGCACCCTCGGCTTAGTAGTGCGAGATTCAGACCTCCGCAAGGAGCATTTGGTCTCGAAAGGTTTAAAATACAATATCTTAAGAAAATGAGATTTTTATATAAAATATTTATTGAAATAAATATATGTATATTATCACTAAGGGATCTATTTTGTTATAATATAAATATCCTACTTTTTCTAAAAAATCACAAGACTAGATTTTTACATTAAAATACCATGAATTTCAAATAAATCAATATTACAGATAAACACCCTTATTTATGAAATTAGGATATTTTCACTAGAAATATCACAAAATAAAATTACACTCATTATAACTATAAGGACGAATAATAAATACTTGGGGTGTATCTTGAAAACTATACAAAAGTATTTTTACATAAAACCCCCTCAAGTTTTATAAATTACAATAATGACCCTATCAAATATAGAACTTCGACTTACATTTCTTTTAATCTGACTCGGGTTTTGAGTCTGATTGTTTCTGACTTGAATATGATTCAAGTCAATCTATATTCTTCAATATTCCAACTCAATATGAACATATGAATCCCAGAATCCAGTTAACAATCTATACAACTTGACTGAACCAAACCATTAATATGCATCCATTATTCCGTTATTCCATTTACCTAATTATGCAGTTATACCTGGTTTACTGATATCATGGTTTTGGTCAGTCATCTAACTTATACAATACAATACAACCATACAATCAAAACACTACGGGGTTTAAGGGGTAGATTGGTGCGGAAGATGTTAGAAGTGGCACGAGACGGTAAGATTAAGACACCTAACCTATATTCCGCTGCTGTTGTACCGTGGCTTAACGGTTCCTTGTACATTCCGTTTGCCCTGGTCTCTAGCATACTGAGACCCCTCTCGTATACACTGGCATCCTTCCGTACCAAACTACAAACAACAGCGTAAACAAAATATTCTACAACATTATACTTTAGAAGATACCTCTTATTCTGTCTTTTCTAATTCTTCTTATCTTTGGGACTTACCGAGCGACCTGTTCGCTGACGACATTCTATTTCTTTCTTCTTTGAATATCGTCAGGTGTTTTGGACCCAGCAGAGATTGAGCCCACCGGTGAAGACTTGGATCAGTTTCACGAAGACCCCGAGCTCTAGACATTGTACCTTGTTCCATTCAGTATTTTTATTTCTATTATGCCATTGTTTAGGCATCGCTTTTCATTCCAGTTGTATTTACTTTTCATGCATTGTACAAAAAAATGTTATTAATAAAGTTGATGTTATTTCTATATCTCTTGTCTCTTGTGATTTACTTTTATATTGCCTAGATATGCTTAGTTTATGTACTTCTAAGTATATACGTAGCGGACCTCGTCGCGTCCCCTTCGCCGTACACCGGGAAGCGGGGCGTGACATCATCAAAACCCATGCCACCTTCTTTAAAAAGATGCACAACCTCTTTCTAAACCCTATGGACCATTCAAGTTTGGATTTTGGAGACCTTGGGCGACTCTAGAATTTCCTTCAGTTGCAAAGGAAGTATATTTCTAATCTTATTGCTAAACCTTTAGCTTTCCTTATGTCCTATGTTAGTTTAGAGTTAAACCGATATGATTTGATGGTTTTAGAATTTCCTAGATGAGGTTTAGAGTTTTAGTTGAGTTGTGATAGTGTATTTGAGGTGTAGTGAGTGTTTTACTTGACCTTGGTGATGTTTAAGGGCCTGGACAAGAGATTAGAACTCGATACCCAAATTTAGAATTTGTCCCGTGTCGGTTTTGTGAAGTTTTGTTGGCCTACAGGAAATATGGAGCTATTTGGGACTATTGTAAGATAATCAAACAAGTCTATTGACCTAGATAAACCACTAGAAGACCACCACCTGAATACGAACCCAAAACTCCTCAACATGGCCGGCGACACCGGTTTTTTAGGCAATCTCGCCGAGCCCACTTTTTGTATAGGTGTTGTGGTTTTTCCTGTAACTCAATTATCCTATAAACTAGCTACTGTATTGTTAGTTTAGCCCCAATTGACCTGAGCTAAAATCTGAGAGCTACTTGAGAGTGTTTTGGCTATATTTTCCGATATTTGAATTCTTGGTTTTGATATTTGAGATTGGATTTGGTCGTTGGATGTTTGTACGTCAACGACGAGGGATAATTGGTTGTTTTTGCATGCATAAGCTATAGGTTCTAACCTATAAGCAATTCATGTGCCGTATCGGTTTTCGGATATTGATTTTAATAATATTGCGATTGTGTATTGATTGTAGATACCTTCGCGTGGATTTCCGAGACGACGAAGCGTATCGACTTCGGCTAAACAAGGAGTTTAGCAGGTGAGTAGATTTATATCTACGGGAGAAGTTGGGTGGATGGCGTATAGCACTCCGCAACCGTAGTGTTATGGATATATATAGATATATATAGTCTATAAAGTTATTAGATACCATGATAGTAGTGGACATGGTAGAAAGATATATGCCTAGTTCTATTTTCTTAACCTTGAGCTATATATGCACATATGCGGGGAAAAGGAAAGTTATGATATGATAAATAAGGAAGACCCGAATGGATATATGAGAATCGTGATATATATAAGTGATTGAAAGAGGATAAATATGAGATTTATAGTGGCGTGATATGAGATCGATATCGATATGTTATGAGATCGATATCGATGAGACTTGTGAACGATAGTACGATAAAATTGAGATAGATGTGTTATGAGATGATGCATGTGACTATAGATCCGTACTATTATTTGATGATATCGTACGATGGATATTCCGTACGTGAAATAATTAGGATGAATCATCTATATTTATTCTGACTTGAGAACATTTTATTGTGCATCACGAAGTAGATATTGTTAGATGATTGGAGTCATACTTATTTCAAAACTAACGGATCGTTATGCCCTTTTTAAATGATGAATTCAAGGAGACGCTACAAACTTCTCAAATGGTATCTTTTTCAAACAATATCAAAGTCCCATATTTTCATAAATAACGATTCACACTAATTTAAACTATAACTGTATGACTCTACGTAGTTGCATATTTAATATACTGTTCGCGTTTACGATCTCTTATTTCTGCATACGCTCGCGTTTCTTTTACTATGATACATATATACGATATTTCTTACCCTTTGTTTACCTGATTTCGTCTGCCAGTACACCTGCACAATTATCGATGATACGCATGTTACACTTACACAGAATTGCCGGCTCACACACATTCATTATCGGTAATTGCTATGCCACATACACAGTAGAACTGCTATATCCTGATATTATTCTCAATTGTAAAATATATTCTTTGTCAGTACTATCATATGACATGTTTGCATGATATACTTGATATGCTCACATTATTGTTCTATGTTGCATACATCGTACTTTATGGTTATATGCATTGAGACGCCGTTTTTATGAGATCTCTGGATTTGAGAACCACAGTTATATTTCAAAGGAAATTATGTATTGTTTTAAAAATGCGGTTTTTCTTGATATGATATTTCAAGGCGTCCACCATGAGTTTTCTCGGTTCTGAGTAGTGAGTATAACCGATTCGAGGAGTGGGAGGCACCGTCTGGAATACATGGTGGACCCGGTATGGTACCCCGGGGTAAGAAATGATTTTTGCGGTGTAGACGATAAGCCTGGCAGAGGGAACACTACCTACCGGTGATAGTTTTAGGCTTGGCGGTTATCCAGAGGATACCGACCGGAGTCATAAGATAGATATGGGCCGATCCGGGCTGACGGGGCTCGTGGGCCGATCCGGATTGACGGAGCCCGAGAGCCCGAGATATGAGGATTTATGTGTCGATGCTGGACACGGGTTTCATGATGTTTAAAGTATCGATGTTAGACACTCAGGTTCCATGATTTTGATGCGTCGTTGATGGACACACGCGGTTGATATCCACATACGTACAAACACATGTTTTCATGATGATTCGAGTGTCGATGTTGAACACTCAGGTTCCATGATATTGATTGTGTCATTGATGGACACGTGGATGATATCCACATGCATGCAGGCATATGATTCAGATGTTATTAATATATATGTCATTTGCATTGACTCGATTGTTGACATATACGCATACATGGTCACCCTAGATATCATAGTCTTATCTTCATGATTTAGTATGATCTAGAAAATTGTTGTTTTATTTGATTTCTACCTGCTGATATTTTCTACTCATGAGTTGGCAACTCACCCCCGTTGTGCCACAGTTCTTGCAGGTTTGACCGCTTAGAATCAGTAGCGGTATCGCTAGCACACAGTTTCATCCAGGGTTTTTGCTTTGGTAGGTGGGACACATATTGGATCGTGCCCACTTTCGTACTCATATTCTGTTGTATCTAGATAAACTCCATCAATTAGAAACTAAAATTTGTTTATGGGTAGACCTAGTTAGACTTGGGTATTTTGCGAGACTTAGAGCGATAGTTGTATGTTCGCTTATTGAGATGATGATGTCTTGCTTTATTTACTTATTCTTTCAGTGTTGATCTTCACCGTTGGGCATCATATATATTGCTTGCGTGGTTGTGATTCCTCCATTTGGCGACGAGCCAGCTCCCGCTTGGGGATGTCTATATATTGCTGTATATATAGTTTTGGATCAAAATATACAAGGGAGGTGCTGCCCGAAATTTCAAGAACGAAAATGTTTTCAAGGATAGTGTACATTCATTGCCATTTTATATTATATGACTTATACTTTTAAAAATGAAGGCTTGAATTTCTATAAGATGTTTAAAAACTGCACCCCCCACTATTTTTCGCAAAAAGTTTTAGATTTTCTGGGTTTCGGCTTACTTGAATTGTGTTACGCTTTTAGACGTTGCGTGATTTAAGTGCCAGTCACGTGCTAAATTATGGGTCATGATAAAGAGACAGATATTTCAGTTTTAAAAATTGTTGCATAACAACGGTTATTCAAAACCAAATATTTGTCTTAGGCAAAACCAGGTGATTTAATCTAATATCACCAATTGCTACGAATTCCGATATATAGCATCAAATCACCCATTTCCCAATATTCTACTCTTTCTCAATATCTGTAACACCATACAGATGTGGGTTTCTAATCCAGTTTACATATATTTAGGAGCCATAATTAATTAGGAAACAGTTTTCAATTGCAACAACACAGAAAAACTGAAACATAAAAAATGTTTCAAAGGGGTGGTCGAGTATTCCTACTAATGCCTCTTCCCTTGCCAATATTCATGACACTAGTTGCAATTTCCCCTCACTCCAAACTCTTTATATGTTTCTATATCTTACCTTCTGTATACTAACTTGGCCAGTTGGTTTTCTTCCTTTCCTACCTTTCAGCCCAGCCTAAGGTTAGAAAGAAGACTATCCAATAAGCATAATAAGTGTACTCTCCTAATACAATGAGCTCTCAATTTGAGAGAAGGTGAAGGAGGAGAGACAACAGAATTATACAATCCAAATTCTTCAGAACCTATAACCATTCTTAGACTGAAATAAATTTCTTCGAGTTCGTATATAACTATACAGGATAACATTTCTAAACAATATGGATCGTCCTGGTGATACGATGTGTTCTAGAGAAGGCAAAGGGGAAGTAGGAGTAGTAAGGATATGTGCAACTCTGTCGTGAATCATGACAATCTAAATCTAAAGTGTAACACCCGAGCCCAATAATACTATTTATATCACTAGTTGAGGGTCATATATTGCTCTTTTCCAATTATTCTGTTTTTCTGGGGTTTATGGCTAAATTTTAACCGGTTAAGTCATTTTGGCACATAAAAAATTTTAACTCCTAAAATGAAATTTAAAATGTCCATGTTGGCCTACTCGTCGCCACTAGTCGCGTGGTAGCGTCCGCGTGGCGAGATTCCGTCCCGTTCGGCTAAACGGGCAAGTTTGGACGACTACGCGCGTGTGCAAGTGTCCGACTTGGGGGCATGCATTTTAATCGTTAAACACCTCTTTCCAAAATTTGGAACCCGCTAAAAATCCTATAATTTGAATTTGGAACATTTGGGCGCAACCCGGGCGCGATTTGGAAATATTTCATTTTGCGCCAAAAAGGCCCATTTAATTTAATATCTTAAAACTATATATATATTACGAATATAATCTCTTAACTACTAAATCCTTTCAAATCATCTCAAATTTTCCTTTATCTCGTCTCCAGCCAATCACGAACTCTCATTTAAGCAAGTGGGTCCCGCCTCCCTTTCCCTATCTCACTCTCTCTCTTCCCTCAATCTCTTTCTTTCTCTCTCCAATCTCCCCCTCTCTCTTCCTCTATAAATTTCTCGCATGCAGCCGCCTGTTCCTCCCTCATCCATCATGAGAGAAACCCACACGAAACCCTAACCCTAGCCCTCGCGATCTCACCGCCGACCTCCCCGTGACCTCGTCGCCGCCATCAACACCTCCTCGACCTAGCCGCACCTTCCTCCCCTCGTTCTCCCGCTCTTTCCCGCACCTGCACCCAACCCCGACGACGCCTCCAACCCCCGCAGACCTCGCCGTCGACGCGACCTCCCGTCGCCGACGACCCCCGCGACACCCTCTCATCCTCCTCGTCACTACCTCGTCATCACCTCCCTCCTCTCCTCGCTGGACCACCACCAACCTGCAGCCGACCCTACACCTACCCCGGGTCGTCGGGAACCGCGCCGTCGACCCTCGTCGACGTCACCTCCGACCACCTCCCTTCCCCCTCGACCACCAGAGTCGACTACCACCCTTATTCTCACTGCAGCACCTCTTTCCAGCGAACCCAGGATTTCCAGCCATCGTTGTTCGTCGTCGCTGCCTCGCCGGCATTCCAGTGCCGTCGAGCCATCGTGGTTGCACCCTGCTTCTTTCCTGTAAGTTTTCCTTGTCCTCCCTTTTGGTACAATCCCCCTTGCTGGTCGTTATTTGCGTGTATCATATCGTAATTGCTAACTTCGCTACTTTTGTTGTTGCCGGAATCCGACCGTGCCGTCTTGGCGAACCCGACGCTCCAGCGAAGCCCCCTGGTCCGTGTGACCCCGTTGTTCTCTGTTGAGACTCGATCCGTGGCCCGTGCTATCATATCGTGTTTTCTGCCGACATCGCATCCGTGTTCCAGTTTGCAGACCGTCGAGGCAAGTATCTGAATACTTGCTTAAACATGCTAGCGTGCGAGATCTAGTCTTGCCACGCAATTGAATTCATACTATATAATACAACAACTTAATGATGGTAATTAATATCATGTTATAAGTTAGAATTGACAGTTGCGGTTATCTTTAACATGGAATCGTTATAATGGTTCTCGTAATTAATCAACCCACTATCAATCCATAATTCAACTAAATAAGACCTTTGGATCATATCCGCTTTAATTGTTAAATCACCCATGAGACAATTATTATATTTAGTTTAATTTCATGTAGCTTCATTAATTTATGATTGTGGATATTGCTTCACCTTGTGGCTATTGCACCCCAAGGGTGCTCGAACCTGTTAATAAGAGAATACAAAATATCATTGTGTTTACATGGAATATTATTGTTATTTACTGTTTCCTGCTACTGTTCATTACTTGATTGTACACATGTTGTGAGCACATGCTCGATTGCACTACATATTGGCCTGACCCTGCTACACATGACATATACATACATACCGACTCATCCTGTTGTACCGTGACATGACGTGTTTCCTGACCTCATGCCTAATGCCGACAAACCTGACCATTCCTGCTGTCGATCCAGACAGACCTACTTTTACTTGATTTTGTGTTGGCATTAGTCCTTGACTACTAAATACCTGACCTGACATACATATTTAGGGGTATGGGGAAATCAAAGGTGAAACCGACTTGTAACTCAACAGTTTGATACATTGTTCTGATCAGTCTTACGGGCTTGGCCAGCTCCGGAGTGTTGATGCTGACATCACTCGTCCATCCTACTACCTTTTACTGCTTAGCGGCACGTCTCGGATTCAGCCCGAGGGTTTTGACCGTGGTCCCGGGCACGCACGGGATACTATTGAGTTACATCGACGATTCATCAATTGATTTCAAAGACTATAGAGTAGAAAACCTGATAGGACAGTTTGGACACCATTGCACATTACCCTGCTTGTTATTTCTTGTTACTGCTTTATTCATGTTCATACTTGCATTGCTTATTACCATGTTTATGCTATATACTTGATGTCATGACGCGCTGACGTCTGGGTTTTGCATGGCCCAGATTCCGTGCCACTGTCGACGACCGAGCAGGAGTACTTCAGCCAGCAGGCTGAACAGTGAGTCCTTAGGGTTTAGTTTATTTATTTCCTTTCATTTCCAGATGTGAGCCCGCATTATGGGACGTACTGTTTATTCATTGTATTGGATCATTAGCTTCCGCACTTATTGTTTATTGATTCTTGTTATTATGGATTTGGACATGTACTAGATTAGTTTTTATCTTGTTCTTGATATCCTTACAACCGTAATGTGACTGTGGATGGATACTTCCTACCCACAGGTAGCATGGTTGGCTATGTCACGTGCCCAATCTTGCGTACTCTGGGAAGCGGGGCGTGACATGGTTCTTTTGGTATCAGAGCCATAGGTTAATTGGGTTGATTCTTTGTAGTTGGGTATTGCACCCGATACACGAATCAGGATACCCATGATTAGGAAACATGTCCTGCCACTTTGACCGTTTTACCATCCTTGAATCATTCTTCCGGATCATGTCGACATGCAAACTTACTTTGCATTGTTAACTCGAAAACCTAACTTCTTGTTATCTCTAGGACTTAGGCGACTTGGGTGGAGTTAAGTAATTGCGGCTATGATACCGCGGCATAGCTACAATGCAGCACTCTATTTAAGTATCTTGGAGTTCTAGCCTTGATCTATACTCGAAAACTATCATCATGCTAATGTTGGGTACTTTGATTTCCAGGAATATGGCCGGTCAGAATTTGAAGATGGACCCAGGGCGTGCGGTCTTAGCCGCCAGGCGTAGAGTGATAAGGGGATTGCTGGAGAAACTAAAGGAACAAATCGAGCTGGAACCAGCATTTGCACTGAACCACCCGTCCGTACGTAGAAGTCTTCCGGTGAACAGGCGCAGCGTAGCACCAATGAAGAAAACAAGTGTGGGTGATCGGAAGGGGAGCGTAATCTGTAGCTACTGCCATAAACCCGGACATGTGCGAAAGAAGTGTCGTATGAGGCTGGGACTCTGTTTTAGATGTGGAGCGGCAGATCACACCGTTGATGCTTGTCCGTCGAAGCATCGCACGAAAGATGATGTTCAGAAGCCTCCGCAGCGACCGTTCCAAGGACAGGAACCGCTTACTCAAGGACCAAAGCAGGCTCGAGCGTTCACGTTGACAGCTGAGGAAGCTAAGGCATCGGGAGAAGTGGTTTCAGGTAATTTACTCGTTCATGGTTTTCCCGCTTTGGCATTACTTTATTTCGGAGCATCCCATTGTTTATGTCATCCAAATTTATAACTACACACTCGGTTACCTGCACGACCTTGTCTAGTTTCTGGGATATACACACTGGGAATGGGAAAATCATAGCTAGTAAGGAATGTAGAGATTGTACAGCTGTTGTTTGCGGACGGGAGATTTTGCAGATTTCTTGGTGATAGATACGGGCAGTTATGAGGTTGTTTTGGGGATGGATTTTCTTGGCACTTTCCACGTCCACATTGACTGTAGGGCAAGGAAGGAAATTTTCCAGATTCCCGGACATCCTAAGTTTACTTTCATTGGAGGAAGCAGTTCTGTCGGGCCAGTCGAGTTTAGGGCTAGGCCGACGAACAATGTTCTTGCGGCTATGGTAGTGGAGAGTAATGAAGAGCCGGCAGTTGTCCGTGACTTATGGATGTGTTGGAAGATATTTCGGGCTTACCGCCGAAGCGAGATGTGGAGGTTGTGATTGACCTTATTCCTGGTACAGCGCCAGTATCAAAATCTTACTATCCGATGGCACCGGTGGAATTGGAAGAAGTTAAGAAACAAGTTGGTGAATTACTCGAGAAGGGATGGATTCGAAGCAGCAACTCACCTTTGGGGAGCTCCAGTTCTTTTAGTAAAGAAGAAGGATGGCACAAGAAGGATGTGCATTGATTATCGAGAATTGAACCGGGTGACTATTAAGAACAAGTACCCGATCCCTCGCATTGGAGAGCTTTTTGAGCAGCTTAGTGGCGCGAGGGTATTCTCGAAACTGGACTTGCGATCAGGATATCATCAAGTCCGGGTGAAAGCAGAAGACATTTGCAAGACGGCGTTTCGAACTCGGTATGGACATTTCGAGTATCTAGTGATGCCCTTCGGAGTGACGAATGCGCCGGCAATATTTATGGATTTGATGAACAGGATCTTTTCACCGTTCTTGGACCAGTTTATTGTGGTATTCATTGACGATATTCTGGTATACTCGAAGAGTCCGGAGGAGCATGCTGAGCACTTAAGGATCGCACTGCAAACGCTGAGACAAGAGAAGTTATTCGCGAAGATGAGTAAGTGCGAATTCTGGCTGGAAGAAGTGAAGTTTCTGGGGCATGTCGTGTCGGGCGATGGAATCGCCGTCGATCCCGAAAAGATTGCAGCAGTTCGAGACTGGCCTATTCCAAAGAATGTTGCGGAGATAAGAAGTTTTCTTGGACTCGCCGGTTACTACAGAAGATTTATGGAGAACTTCGCTCGCGTAGCCGAGCCGTTAACCAAGCTCACCCGAAAGGAGGTACCGTTTGTTTGGACGGATGGATGTGCTTAGCCTTCGAGACGCTGAAGCAGAAGTTGATAACCGCCCCGATCCTGACCGTACCAGATAATTCAGGAGGACTTGTGATTCACAGCGACGCATCCGGAAAGGGATTGGGATGTGTTCTGATGCAGAATGGGAAAGTCGTCGCATACGCATCGAGACAACTGAAGACGGTTCGTTGAGATATGGTAGCCGTGTGTGTGTGCCAAAAGGAGATGTACGTGAAGAGCTTATGAAGGAGGCACACAGTTCAGCTTACTCTGTACATCCAGGAGGGACAAAGATGTACCGAGATATTCGACAGCACTTCTGGTGGGAAGGTATGAAACGGGAAATTGCTCGCTTCGTGGCTAAGTGCTTGGTGTGTCAGCAAGTCAAGGCTGAACACCAAAGGGTTGCTGGTTTGTTGCAACCACTTCCGATTCCTCAGTGGAAGTGGGAACATATAACCATGGATTTCGTGACGGCTTTACCGCGGAGTCCAAAGGGCAACAATGCTGTATGGGTGATTGTCGATCGGTTGACCAAGGCAGCTCACTTTATTCCTTTTCGGGTTGGTCAATCGACAGAGACTTTGGCAGAGCGGTACATGCAGGAGATTGTCAGATTGCATGGAGTACCAGTAAGCATCGTGTCCGATCGGGACACTCGGTTCTTGTCGCACTTTTGGAGGAGCTTACAAGAAAGTTTGGGGACTCGATTGAAGTTTAGCACAGCTTATCATCCTCAGACTGATAGACAATCGGAGAGAACGATCCAGACCCTTGAAGATATGTTGAGAGCTTGCATGTTGGACTTCAAAGGTTCTTGGGAAGATCATCTACACCTGGTGGAGTTTTCATACAACAATAGCTTCCAAGCGACTTTTCAGATGGCTCCGTTTGAAGAGTTGTATGGTCGTAAGTGTCATTCGCCTGTTGGTCGGGATGATGTTGGTGAACGAAAGTTAATAGGACCAGATTTGGTGGTACAGACAGTCGAGAAGGTGAATACAATCAGGAAGCATATGAAGGCAGCTCAAGACAGACAGAAAAGTTGGGCCGACACGTCAAGAAGACCTCTAGAGTTCGCCGTGGGTGATTTGGTATTCCTGAAGATATCACCGACTAGAGGGGTGATTCGCTTTGGCAGTCGGGGAAAGCTTAGTCCTCGTTTCGTTGGACCCTTCGAGATATTGGAGCGTGTTGGAGAGGTATCGTACCGGTTGGCGTTACCACAGTCTTTAGCAGGAGTTCACGATGTGTTTCATGTGTCTCAACTACGGAGGTATGTTCGTGATGAGACTCATGTCTTGGATCATTCGGAGTTGACCGTACGGGAGGACCTGACTTTTGAGGAGCGACCAGTTGAAATCAAGGATCGAAGAGAAAAGATTCTTAAGAACAAGGTTATCCCTCTTGTGCTAGTTTCTTGGGGTAATCGATCACATGGAGAATCCACTTGGGAGCGAGAAGACGAGATCCGACAGAAATTCCCTCACCTTTTCCAGTAGTTAGCTAGCTTGTATTCTCGGAATTTCGAGGACGAAATTCTTTTGTAATTGGGTATGATGTAACACCCGAGCCCAATAATACTATTTATATCACTAGTTGAGGGTCATATATTGCTCCTTTCCAATTATTCTGTTTTTCTGGGGTTTATTGCTAAATTTTAACCGGTTAAGTCATTTTGGCACATAACAAATTTTAACTCCTAAAATGAAATTTAAAATGTCAATGTTGGCCTACTCGTCGCCACTAGTCGCGTGGTAGCGTCCGCGTGGCGAGATTCCGTCCCGTTCGGCTAAACGAGCAAGTTTGGACGACTACGCGCGCGTGCAAGTGTCCGACTTGGGGGCATGCATTTTAATCGTTAAACACCTCTTTCCAAAATTTGGAACCCGCTTAAAATCCTATAATTTGAATTTGGAACATTTGGGCGCAACCCGGGCGCGATTTGGAAATATTTCATTTTGCGCCAAAAAGGCCCATTTAATTTAATATCTTAAAACTATATATATATATATATATTACGAATATAATCTCTTAACTACTAAATCCTTTCAAATCATCTCAAATTTTCCTTTATCTCGTCTCCAGCCAATCACGAACTCTCATTTAAGCGAGTGGGTCCCGCCTCCCTTTCCCTATCTCACTCTCTCTCTTCCCTCAATCTCTTTCTTTCTCTCTCCAATCTCCCTCTCTCTCTTCCTCTATAAATTTCTCGCATGCAGTCGCCTGTTCCTCCCTCGTCCATCGCGAGAGAAACCCACACGAAACCCTAACCCTAGCCCTCGCGACCTCACCGCCGACCTCCCCGTGACCTCGTCGCCGCCATCAACACCTCCTCGATCTAGCCGCACCTTCCTCCCCTTGTTCTCCCGCTCTTTCCCGCACCTGCACCCAACCCCGACGACGCCTCCAACCCCCGCAGACCTCGCCATCGACGCGACCTCCCGTCGCCGACGACCCCCGCGACACCCTCTCATCCTCCTCGTCACTACCTCGTCATCACCTCCCTCCTCTCCTCGCTGGACCACCACCAACCTGCAGCCGACCCTACACCTACCCTGGGTCGCCGGGAACCGTGCCGTCGACCCTCGTCGACGTCACCTCCGACCACCTCCCTTCCCCCTCGACCACCAGAGTCGACTACCACCCTTATTCTCACTGCAGCACCTCTTTCCAGCGAACCCAGGATTTCCAGCCATCGTTGTTCGCCGTCGCTGCCTCGCCGGCATTCCAGTGCCGTCGAGCCATCGTGGTTGCACCCTGCTTCTTTCCTGTAAGTTTTCCTTGTCCTTCCTTTTGGTACAATCCCCCTTGCTGGTCGTTATTTGTGTGTATCATATCGTAATTGCTAACTTCGCTACTTTTGTTGTTGCCGGAATCCGACCGTGCCGTCTTGGCGAACCCGACGCTCCAGCGAAGCCCCCTGGTCCGTGTGACCCCGTTGTTCTCTGTTGGGACTCGATCCGTGGCCCGTGCTATCATATCGTGTTTTTTGCCGACATCGCATCCGTGTTCCAGTTTGCAGACCGTCGAGGCAAGTATCTGAATACTTGCTTAAACATGCTAGCGTGCGAGATCTAGTCTTGCCACGCAATTGAATTCATACTATATAATACAACAACTTAATGATGGTAATTAATATCATGTTATAAGTTAGAATTGACAGTTGCGGTTATCTTTAACATGGAATCGTTATAATGGTTCTCGTAATTAATCAACCCACTATCAATCCATAATTCAACTAAATAAGACCTTTGGATCATATCCGCTTTAATTGTTAAATCACCCATGAGACAATTATTATATTTAGTTTAATTTCATGTAGCTTCATTAATTTATGATTGTGGATATTGCTTCACCTTGTGGCTATTGCACCCCAAGGGTGCTCGAACCTGTTAATAAGAGAATACAAAATATCATTGTGTTTACATGGAATATTATTGTTATTTACTGTTTCCTGCTACTGTTCATTACTTGATTGTACATCTGTTGTGAGCACATGCTCGATTGCACTACATATTGGCCTGACCCTGCTACACATGACATATACATACATACCGACTCATCCTGTTGTACCGTGACATGACGTGTTTCCTGACCTCATGCCTAATGCCGACAAACCTGACCATTCCTGCTGTCGATCCAGACAGACCTACTTTTACTTGATTTTGTGTTGGCATTAGTCCTTGACTACTGAATACCTGACCTGACATACATATTTGGGGGTATGGGGAAATCAAAGGTGAAACCGACTTGTAACTCAACAGTTCGATACATTGTTCTGATCAGTCTTACGGGCTTGGCCAGCTCCGGAGTGTTGATGCTGACATCACTCATCCATCCTACTACCTTTTACTGCTTAGCGGCACGTCTCGGATTCAGCCCGAGGGTTTTGACCGTGGTCCCGGGCACGCACGGGATACTATTGAGTTACATCGACGATTCATCAATTGATTTCAAAGACTATAGAGTAGAAAACCTGATAGGACAGTTTGGACACCATTGCACATTACCCTGCTTGTTATTTCTTGTTACTGCTTTATTCATGTTCATACTTGCATTACTTATTACCATGTTTATGCTATATACTTGATGTCATGACGCGCTGACGTCTGGGTTTTGCATGGCCCAGATTCCGTGCCACTGTCGACGACCGAGCAGGAGTACTTCAGCCAGCAGGCTGAACAGTGAGTCCTTAGGGTTTAGTTTATTTATTTCTTTTCATTTCCAGATGTGAGCCCGCATTATGGGACGTACTGTTTATTCATTGTATTGGATCATTAGCTTCCGCACTTATTGTTTATTGATTCTTGTTATTATGGATTTGGACATGTACTAGATTAGTTTTTATCTTGTTCTTGATATCCTTACAACCGTAATGTGACTGTGGATGGATACTTCCTACCCACAGGTAGCATGGTTGGCTATGTCACGTGTGTTGGGGTAAAAATTTACACCGCGGTTGACCAAGTCAAAATCCAAGTCAACCCCAAGCCAAGTGGGCCCATGCCCGGGTCGAGCCCGAACATGAAGCGGCCGGCCTCCCCCCATGCCAAGATAAAATTTTTGTAATAAATAATTTTGTTGCATTTTCTTTTATTTTATGGATAAATGTAAGAAAAATAGGCATAAAGCCAAATTTTTGTAAAGCCCATGGCTTATGTGCAAAAAGAAATGGCACATGAGCCATGGGATAGGCAAAATGCCATTTTGTGAAGCCCAAGGGGCTATGTGTAAAATGTATAGCCTATAAAGGCAAGGATAATGAAATATCCCAACAACTTTTTCTCTCTAAAAAAAAAAACAAGTCTTAGAGCTGAGCTCTTTTCTTCCATCTTCAAGGTTCTAAACCTTTTCATTTTTCTTTTGAATTTAAATCAAGAGTTTTACTCTTTCTTTTCCAAAACTAAGTAGTTTTCCACCACAAAACCCACAAAGGGGAACTCAAATCTTCCATTAGATCTCAAAAAGGAGTGATCTTTAAAATCTCCTCTTCTTGATCTTCAAGATCCGGCCAAGCGATAGGAGGAAGAAGAAGAACATCTTTCACTAAATCCCCCCCCCAAAAAAAAAGAAAAAGAAGAAGAAGAAGAAGAAGAACACTTAGGAGTCCAACTCCTCTTTGATTTCTCATCAGAGAAATCTTTTTTAGGCTAAAAGCCTCTTTTTCCTGCCGGCGCTCAAGCGCAGAGCGCCCACGTGCCGACACGTGGCGCGCTTGCGCTCCAGCGCAAGCGCTCGAGCGCAAGTCGCCCTCGTGCCGACACGTGGCGCTCTTGCGCTCCAGCGCAAGCGCCCGAGCGCAAGTCACCCTGGTGCCGACACGTGGCGCGCTTGCGCTCAAGCGCAAGCGCTCGAGCGCAAGTCGCCCTCGTGCCGACACGTGGCGCTCTTGCGCTCAAGCGCAAGCGCTCGAGCGCAAGTCGCCCTCGTGCCGACACGTGGCGCGCTTGCGCTTAAGCGCAAGCGCTCGAGCGCAAGTCGCCTACGTGCCGACACGTGGCGCGTTGCACTCCAGCACTCTGCGCTCGAGCGCAAAGCGCCCACGTACCGACACGTGGCGCGCTCGCGCTCAAGCGCCTAGGCGCCGGCTCCACGCATCCTTTGGATGTCTTTTTCCTCTCTACTTATATATACATGTATATATATGCATGTGTATACAAATGTACACATACACATACTTCGCCACACTCTCCCCCTCAAAAAAATTTTCGGGCCGGGGCGCTGCCCCGAACCCCGCAAGTGGGCTGCTAGCCCCCTTGACCCCCAGCCCGCTATCCGGGTAGCGGGACCCCCGTAAAAACTCTGCGTGGCTCCCGATATACCCCAAACCCCCTTTTCAAACAAAACACACGCACACCGCACATTGAGTTCGCATGACCAGTTTAACCCATTAATCGGAGGTTCCCTCGCCCCAAAGGCGAGGGGTAATTAACGGCAACTTAGTCCGCGGCTGCCGGAGATTCGGATCCCCACAATCATTAAACCCCAGCCTACCCTAGGCAGGGGGAATCTGTAGTACGCCTGACAAGCGTGCGCGTATTCCCATCTCAATGGGGTGACGAAAAACACCCTACAGATTCTGGCACGCCCGGTGGGACCAATCTCTCCTCCCATATTTCGGGTTAAGCGTTCATGCGAACCCAATCAATATACATATCGATTGCCTATACTGAAATGATATTTTCTTTTCGTGCAGCAATCAACTTTCGACGATAATGTCTCCCAAGACGAATTCAGCTTCCAACGTGACCCCGATTCCGTACGTGGTCAAGATCAACGCTCGTGTGGTTCTCCCCGCGAGCCTCAGTCGACAATGGGAGGAACCGCCCCGCCAGTTTGGCTCTGTCATCATCTACCCTGTCGGAAGCGCTCATCTGGCAGAGATCCCAGCGGAACAGGTGGCCAAGCCGGTCTCAAGGGGTAAGAGGCCGAATGTCGTGATCGCCAAGGCACCACAACCGAAACTTAAGATGGTGTCTGAACGAGTCCCTGGTGCTCTGGCTGGGGGCAAGACTTCCGATGTGAAGGGCAACATTAAAAGTTGTGGACGAGCTCAGGCGATGACTCTAACAAATGCACAATCGGGCGTATCTCCAAGGCCCTCCATCAACCGGTCTGCGGCGTCTTCCCAAAAAGCCGAAGTCTGCCAGGTGCTTAGAACAGAAAAGTTAAGGCAGAAGCGGCTCAGGTATCGAGCCAACAAGAGGGCCAGGGCTTCAGCCAAATGGAATCGTGTAAAGTTCCAAGTGCAGGGTTGCCCGGCGACGACGGCCGAGTCGGACGTAAGAATCAGCAATTCCTTCGAGCCTCTGAAGTGGGTTCAGAAAAACGCCATGACCGCCAGAATCAAGAAGACAGCGGTCCGAACAGTGCCACAAAGAGACGTGTCCCGGCCCCAACAGAAAAAGTATGACACTGTCTCTTCAAGAGTCTATCAAGCACTCTGTGCCGCGCGAAAGCAGCGGGGCAAACCCAGAAAAGAAGCGCCAGCACCATTCAAGAACCTGGTTAGGCCGGCCGCCTTCAATCGACTACCATCTACCGAAACAAGGGGGTCAAGACAGCGAGCCGTGAAATCAGCTGCCAATGATAGAGAGACGGCCGGATATATCATCCATACGGTCTATATGGCGGGCGGGCGCCCCAGCGACAACCTTCGCAGCAAAAGCAAGGACGGAGCCACCACATCCCAAGCCCAATCTAGCCTGAATGTGGTTGCCGCCGCCCAAGAACAGCCGCCCCTGCTGGATGAAGAAAACCCTCTCGATGAGGATGATAGGCAGATAGACCCCTCGGTCCATGTAGAGTCAAGCTCGGACAGCGAGGAAGAGCCGACTTTCCGCCCTAGGACTGCGGAGCAAGAGCTGCTTCAAGAACTTCGAAAACAGCTCAGGAGCAAAGATAAAGAGATGGCCAAGCTCTATTCGAAGATTGACGACTTAACGAACGTGGTGATGCAGCTTACGGCTCAAATTGCTCGAGCGCCTCCTAATCAAGCACAAGCCGCTACTAATCAGCCGGGTGATGACAATCCGAGGCAGCCAATGCCTGTTCCTTTAGGACCAAGACTGGTCGAGCCGAATGAAAGCCGGCTACATTCCGCTTCTGGGGACGCCTTGGCCCCAGATAGCACTATCCCGCTAACACAGGATCGGATAATGGATTTGGTCACCAGCAAGGTTAAAACATTGGTGGCCGAAGCCGAAGCTCAGAAAGAAATCGGCAGTAGTGGGCGGCCATATCCCGCGCAGTACGATCTGATTGAGTTCCCAAGCGGCTACGTCATTCCTAAGTTCGGAAGATTTGATGGAACGGGGAATGCAAACCAGCACGTCGCCCACTTCAAAGCATCGTGCGGAAATACAGGGGGCAATGACGCGCTCCTTCTTCGTCAGTTTGTCAACAGCCTGACCGGCGTCGCTTTCGACTGGTATGCGAGTATACCGGACGGGTCCGTCATTACCTTTGCCCAAATGGAGTCTCTGTTCCGGCAAAGGTTCATGAGCGTCAGTGATAAAATCTCCATAGCCGATCTTGTGAGGACCAAGCCGGGGAAGAATGAAAGCAACACCGACTTTATCGCCCGATGGCGCAATCTCACAGTCAAGTGCGAACCGCCACTGGAGCAGGACCAGTCCGTCAGCCTTCTCATTGGGAACCTCAGCAATTGGATGGTCCCATTCTTGTGTACGGCGGGCCTCAAGACATTTCAGGAGCTAACCAAGAAAGTCCAAATGCTGGAACGTTCGAAGCAAGAGTCCCCGCCAGACTCTCAGAGAGACAAAACCTGGAAAAGCAAGCGGGACGACAACCGTAGAAGCGGGAGTTCCAGCAGTACCAATGTCTTCAATGCCTCCGACAATGAAGAAAAGCGAAGGGCGGGCGAATCCAAAACCAACCGGTCTCGAAAGCCATTGCTGGGAGGAGATGGGCCTTCCCTAGAGGAGAAAAAGAACAAGGTTTACTCTTTCAGAAGGGACAAGGTCCGCAAGATATTTAAAGATGCCTTGAACAACGGCCTACAATTGCCGGAGTCGAAAAGACCCCAAGAAGCAAAAATGACCGACAATCCCCTGTATTGCCCGTACCACCGAGTAGTGAGCCATGCGATCGAAGATTGCTATATCTTCAAGGACTGGGTCGAGAAGCAGTACAAGGCTGGAGAGATCGAGCTGTCCAAAAGCGTGTTGGTGAACAATCAAGTTGCAACCGCCAACTTTATACAGACAGAAGTTGAAGCCTTCTGGGAGCAGACAGCCGAACCTGCTACCCTGAAAAATGAAACTGACTCATCGCGGCCTCCGTGGAGTACGCACATATCTAATAAGATGAAGAAGATGATAAAGCTATTTCGGAAAGAACCCAGGATGGAATGGGAAGGACAGAAGAAGCCTACCAGCCCAGCTGCCAATGCGGCTCCATCAGGCTCAAAATCCAAGAAGCTCAAGAAGAAGAAAAGTGCAGCTCGGCGCGAAAAAGAGTCTGCAGGGAGATCGACCATTCAAAAGTATATCGATTCCCTCGAAGAATATGAGCAAAAGGAAAGAACATTGATTCAATTGAAGGAGTTCTTCCCTGTACAAGCGGCTGAAATTCTGGAGGAGTTAGAAGAAGACTCCAATGAAGAAATTCCAGTAGTGACCTGCTACGCCATCCATCTTGGCAGCGACTCTGAGGATGATCTCTGTTTTCCGGAAGAGGATGAGGAGCTCACCACAAAGGCCAATCAAATCCAGCTCAGAAGCGGCAGGGCTCTACCGCAAAATCAGGGCAACGCCCCAAAAGGGAAGGAAAAACAAGTCGCTAATGAAGAAGATGGCAGAGAACCGGCTGATGAAAACATAAGTCCTTCCTCGGTGGACTATAATGTCTTGGCGCATCTCCGGAAGCTTCCGTCTCTCCTGAGCATCTACGACGCCTTGGTCCTATCTAAGGAGCTTAGAGATGTTCTCATCCACGCTCTGCAAAATCCCGAGCGGTATCAGGCTCACTTTGCTGAAATTAACATGAAAGAAGCCCAGCATGCTTTGTATGCCGCCGCAGTCACATTTAAGGATGAAGACTTGCTACTGGGAACGGCTGAGCATAATCGGCCGCTTTACGTGACCGGGTATAGCGACGGAGATCGAATTAATCGCATATTGATTGATCCGGGGTCCTCAGTGAACATCATGAACTTGCGAACTCTGAAGAGTTTGTCAATGGACGTCCGACACCTGTCAAGGGAAAGGATTGTCATTCAAGGCTTCAACCAAAATTGCCAGCAGGTTCTGGGGTCTATAGCTCTGCCAATCAAATTTGGGGATCTGCAAACTGAAGCTAAGATATACGTGATCGACGCCGACACGTCTTATAAGATTCTCTTGGGGCGGCCGTGGCTCCACGATTACGGCATCATTCCGTCAACTCTCCATCAATGCATGAAGTACACTAAAAATGGCGAAGAAAGACGCATTGACGGAGACATCCAGCCGTTCGGTGTGCATGAAGTCCGATATGAAGATTCTCGGTACTTTACGAACCACCAAAATGCCAAGCCACAACTGACCGAGGATAGAACGGCCCCAAGACTCAAAAGCAAATCTGCGCCGGCTATCACTTTCAAAAGCAAAAATACCCAAGTGCGCCCGCATTTCGGCAGCGACTCTGATGAGTCCGACGCTGGAAGCCCGTCCTTCCGCAAAACTCGCCCTCATTTCGGCAGCGATACGGACGAATTTGTTACTGAAGGCCCATCTAGCAGCAAAGTCCGCCCTCATCTTGGCAGTGACACTGAAGAGTCAGAAGAAGAGGACCTGCCGTGCAACAGCTGTGCAGATCGGCCCCCCATGCAGCAAGCGAAACTACGAGAGACCTTCGAAGTTGCAGAAAGGTCCCTAGCCGTTACAAGGGTACCAGAGCAAATGGGCAAAGAGCTCGATGCATTATCAATCTCCACCGTGGACCAGCTGAAAACTTTTTACGTTCCCGGGAGGAAAAGTGGACAGAAGGGCATCTTGTTTTATGGGTCAAACCCCGTTGTGCACCCGGACGACCTTTCTGTCGCGTGCCTTCCCTATGAGAGAGGCATAAGAGCCGTCCTCAATCCCAGATACTATGCGCCCGAGATGCGGGAATACTTTAAGAAGTGCGGATGCCGGTTATATCAAACGGAGTCCGAAGCAAAGTTTTACGAAGGGCTATGGTATCCGCCCCAGGTCCGAGCACTCATCGATGGACGGATTCCAGATAGACGGGGCATAGGCTACATTCAACCTGATTCCAAAGCATGCTACATGATCCATGTTGGTGAGACCAGCGAAAGATCAAATGATGATAACGAGATAGCCGAGCCAGAAGAAGCTCCTCAAGAGCTCGAAGATGGCGGACAAGCAACCTTTGATGAGCTGATCGAGATTGACTTAGGAACGCCCGATAATCCAAGGCCGACCTACATCAGCTCACTCTTGTCGGAGGAAATGAAAGAGCAGATAATTGCCCTGCTGCGTGAGTTCGTCGACTGCTTCGCGTGGACGTACAAAGAAATGCCTGGCCTTTCCCCTGAGGTAGCCGTGCATAAGCTGGCTATATCTCCTGATGCTAAGCCAGTCAAACAAGCTCCTCGAAGAATGAGAAGGGAGTTAGAAGAAAAGGTCATCGAGGAAACCAAGAAGCTCATCGATGCCGGCTTCATCAGGGAAGAGAAATATGCAGACTGGATCGCATGCATAGTCCCAGTGAAGAAGAAAAATGGGCAGATCCGAGTTTGTGTCGATTTCAGGGACCTCAATAAGGCATGTCCTAAAGACGACTTCCCGCTACCGGTCATGGAAATGATGGTCGATGACACCTCAAATTACGAACTGTTCACCTTTATGGATGGCTCGTCTGGATATAATCAGATCAAGATGTCGCCTGAGGATGAGAAGCACACAGCATTTCGAACCCCGATCGGAATATATTGCTACAAGGTAATGCCATTCGGACTGAAGAACGCAGGTGCTACATATCAAAGGGCGATGACTAATATCTTTGATGACCTAATCCATAAAGTCGTCGAATGCTATGTTGATGATCTGGTCGTCAAGACTAAAGCCAAGGCCGATCATATCCAAGATCTCAGGACCGTTCTCACCAGACTGAGGGAATACGATCTGAAGATGAATCCTCTGAAGTGCGCTTTTGGCGTGTCATCGGGAAAATTCCTGGGCTTCATAGTCCGACATCGAGGGATCGAAGTTGACCCATCAAAGATAAAGGCCATCATGGAGATGCCCCCTCCGAAGAGCCTGACGCAGCTAAGATCTTTTCAAGGCAAGCTTGCTTATATACGGAGGTTTATCTCAAATTTATCAGGGAGATGTAGGCCCTTCTCAAAGCTCATGAAGAAAGGAGCTCCTTTTATTTGGGATGCGGAATGTCAAGTAGCGTTCGAAAGCATCAAACAATACTTGTTGCACCCTCCAGTGCTGGCCGCTCCCATTCCAAATAAACCGTTGATTCTCTACACTGCCGCGCTGGACGAGTCACTCGGTGCGCTCCTTGCCCAAAATAACGAGGAAGGAAAAGAAAATGCCCTCTACTACCTCAGTCGAACTCTAGTCGGGGCGGAACACAACTACTCCCCAATCGAAAAGCAATGCCTGGCTCTAATATTTGCTGTGAAGAAGCTGAGGCACTATTTGCTCGCTCATCGGGTTATGCTGATCTCCAAGGTCGACCCGCTCAAACACTTGATGACCAAAGCAAGCCTAGCCGGCAGAATGGCAAGATGGGCTGTTATGCTACTTGAGTTTGACATAGTTTACACTCCTCAGAAAGCAGTAAAAGGGCAAGCTCTTGCAGACTTTCTCGCTGCTCATCCCATACCAGAAGGATCGCCGGTAAATTGTGAGTTACCCGACGAACAAGTGCTGCACCTCGAGGAAGATGAGCCATGTTGGGAGCTCTACTTCGATGGGGCCTCATCGATAAGAACCTCCAGTAAATCAAGCATCCCGGAGATAAAAGCAGGGATAGGATTGGTGTTCATCACACCATCAATGGGAACCCTACGGCGTTCTTTTGCTCTCACCGAGCCTCGGACAAACAACGAAGCTGAGTATGAAGCTCTGATAGCTGGTTTGGAGCTTGCCGTAGAAATGGGAATCCGTCGGCTACGGGTCTACGGTGACTCCCAGCTCGTCGTCAGCCAAGTAAGCGGCGATTATAAGATATACAAACCTGAGTTAGCTCGGTACAGAGGTCGAGTGGTGGAACTCATGAAACGGTTCACTCATATTGAACTAACGAGGGTCCCTAGAGCGATGAACGGAAAGGCTGATGTACTCGCTCGCTTGGCCAAGGAGCTGGCTGATCCTGACATGGACGAAATTCTGATCACAGTCAGGAGCCGGCAAATTCTACCCCCAGTCTCTCTACGAGAAGAGGAAAGCGAGGAACAGAAGAGCAGTCCTGCGGAAGAAGCTTCGATCATCCAAGACGAGCCCGATTGGAGAGAACCCTTTATAGAGTACCTCCGATACGACAAGCTGCCCGAAGAAAAATCTGCGAGGATTCAGCTGAAGAAAAGAGCTCTCCGGTACGTGTTTGTAAATGACACGTTATACCGCAGGTCATATGATCAACTATGGCTCAGGTGTCTGTCATTGGCCGAAGCCCAAAAGGTCATGAAAGATGTCCACTCGGGCGTTTGCGGTGCTCACCAATCTGGCCCTAAGATGCGACTTCAAATCAAACGGCTTGGGTATTACTGGCCCACCATGATACGGGATTGCGGAGAGCATGCAAAGAAATGTTATATCTGCCAAATTCATGGCGATTTCATTCACAAGCATCCCAATCCGTTGCATCCTACGGTGGCGTCGTGGCCCTTCGAAGTCTGGGGCACCGACATTGTTGGCCCAATTGATCCTCCGTCATCTAAAGGACACCGGTTCATACTGGCCGCGACAGACTACTTTTCCAGATGGGCTGAGGCTGTCCCGCTAAAAGAAGTCAAGACAAAAGATATTCTGACATTCTTCCAGCATAATATTCTATACCGCTTCGGTACACCAAGAAGAATCATTTCTGACAACGGGCCTTCTTTCAAGAGCTTCAATGTCTCAAGGTTCGCTACTCAGCACAAGATAGACTGGAGATATTCCTCCATCTATAATCCAAGAGCCAATGGGCTAGCCGAAGCCTTCAATAAGACTCTATGCAAGCTCCTGAGGAAAAATGCTTCAGCCAACAAGAGAGACTGGAATCTCAAGCTTCACGAGGCATTGTGGGCATATCGTACCACGCACCGTACTCCAACTCAGTCCACTCCATACTCATTGCTCTTCGGAGTGGAGGCGGTCCTCCCCCTCGAAGTCGAAGTTCCAAGCTTAAGAATGGCCGTTCAGCATGAGTTGACAGAAGAGGAAAACGTGCTCCTTCGACTTGAAGAACTCGATGCCCTCGAAGAAAAGAGGCTCGCGGCGCAGCAAAATCTGGAGCTATACCGAGCCCAAATGTCACGGGCCTATGACAAGGTAACCCGTCTCCGCGCTTTCAAGAAAGGTGAATTGGTGCTGGTCCTCAAAAGACCGATCATCCCCAATCGACATGCCAAGGGAAAATTCGAGCCGAACTGGGAAGGACCATACGTCATCGAGAAAGTGTTCGACGGAGGATCCTACCAACTAATAAGTGCCGAGGGAGAAAGGCCCATGCCACCCATCAATGGCCGATATCTCAAGAAATACTACACATGAATGCTCCAAGTCGCAGGCGAATTGAGCACATCAGCCCTACGGTCTGGATCAGACATCCTGCAAAACCGTATACAATCCACGGGCGTAAATGACCCCTATTTCTCCCAAATCCTGCCGGTGAGACCACTTTTAAAGTCCCACCAGCGGCAAAAAAAAAAAAAAAAAAAAAAAAGAAGAATTAAACGGTATGTCCACAAGCAAAATGGGCACGGATGAAAACCCGAAAGGGCTCCGTGAGTAAAAACAGCAGGACTACCGGCGAGTCTGTGAAAACCCGAAAGGGCGCAAACTCGTGAAAAGAGATGAAACACACTCACAAAGTCCTCTCGACCTTGTGAGGAGAAAACCCCTGCGTGAGATCCTTACGACTCACAAAGGAGCAACACACTTAGGAATCCTCACGATTCCTAAGGAGAAAATACACCTGCGGGATCCTTACGACTCGTAGGGAGAAAATGTTTTTATGGGACCCTCACGGCCCATAAAATTGAAAAGCCTTAGGCGATAGGGATCTAAACCTGTCTCCTAAGCCATCGCTCCCCAATCCCCAAGTGGCGAATGATGAGTCGCTCCTGGTACCATATTCCAGTGTAGCGATGCAGACGCCAACCAAATTCCAAATCTCAATCCCCAACGGCGAATGATGAGTCGCTCCTGGTACCATATTCCAGTGCAGCGATGCAGACGCCGACAAAGTCCCGAAATTTTTCCAGCCCTACGGTCTGGATCCTACATCCTGCAAAACCGTATACAATCCACGGGCGTAAAACAATCCTAATTTCTCCCAAATTCTCTCGGGGCAAATGATGAGTTGCTCCTGGCATTATTCCAGTGCAGCAATGCAGATGCTAAACAAAAACCAAAATCCCCAAAATCCTCTCCATGACAGATGATGATTCGCTCCTGGTACCATATTCCAGTATAGCGATGCTGATGTCAACCCAAATCAAAATCAACAAGTCAACTTCCACTCCGACACCGCAGAAAGCGGAGCGAGTCAGAATCCAATCCCGACACCGCAAGAAGCGGAGCAAGTCAAGTCTACCCCTGACATTGCAAGAAGCAGAGCAAGTCAAATCAAGCATCGACCGTCCAAGTCACAAAAATGGCAGCACCGACCGTCCACGTCGCTAAAATGGCAGCACCGACCGTCCATGTCGCAAAAAGGGCAGAACCGACCGTCCATGTCGCAAAAAGGGCAGAACCGACCGTCCATGTCGCAAAAAGGGCAGAACCGACCGTCCAAGTCGCTAAAATGGCAGCAACGACCGTCCACGTCGCTAAAATGGCAGCACCGACCGTCCACGTCGCTAAAATGGCAGCACCGACCGTCCAAGTCGCAAAAAGGGCAGCACCGACCGTCCATGTCGTAAAAAGGGCAGAATCGACTGTCCAAGTCGCAAAAAGGGCAGCACCGACCGTCCAAGTCGCTAAAAGGGCAGCACCGACCGTCCAAGTCGCAAAAAGGGCAGCACCGACCGTCCAAGTCGCAAAAAGGGCAGCACCGACCGTCCAAGTCGCAAAAAGGGCAGCACCGACCGTCCACGTCGCTAAAAGGGCAGCATCGACCGTCCAAGTCGCTAAAAGGGCAGCATCGACCGCCCAAGTCGCTAAAAGGGCAGCATCGACCGTCCAAGTCGCTAAAAGGGCAGCACCGACCGTCCAAGTCGCTAAAAGGGCAGCACCGACCGTCCAAGTCGCAAAAAGGGCAGCACCGACCGTCCAAGTCGCAAAAAGGGCAGCATCGACCGTCCACGTCGCTAAAAGGGCAGCACCGACCGTCCAAGTCGCAAAAAGGGCAGCGCAGGATTCCTACAAAGCAGGAACCAGATAACTCCGGGCTAGGGAAAACGTCTATCACGGACACTCCGTCTCGGAGACATGACAAGCAACGACCGTCCATGTCGTAAAAAGGGCAGTGCCAGCTTCCCAAAAAGTGGGAACCAAATCAAGTCGCCTCCACGTGAAAGAAGATCCATCAATTTCATGCACACGACCCACATGTGTGGTGTGCATTTATTGATGGGGGGCAATTTGTTGGGGTAAAAATTTACACCGCGGTTGACCAAGTCAAAATCCAAGTCAACCCCAAGCCAAGTGGGCCCATGCCCGGGTCGAGCCCGAACATGAAGCGGCCGGCCTCCCCCCATGCCAAGATAAAATTTTTGTAATAAATAATTTTGTTGCATTTTCTTTTATTTTATGGATAAATGTAAGAAAAATAGGCATAAAGCCAAATTTTTGTAAAGCCCATGGCTTATGTGCAAAAAGAAATGGCACATGAGCCATGGGATAGGCAAAATGCCATTTTGTGAAGCCCAAGGGGCTATGTGTAAAATGTATAGCCTATAAAGGCAAGGATAATGAAATATCCCAACAACTTTTTCTCTCTAAAAAAAAAAACAAGTCTTAGAGCTGAGCTCTTTTCTTCCATCTTCAAGGTTCTAAACCTTTTCATTTTTCTTTTGAATTTAAATCAAGAGTTTTACTCTTTCTTTTCCAAAACTAAGTAGTTTTCCACCACAAAACCCACAAAGGGGAACTCAAATCTTCCATTAGATCTCAAAAAGGAGTGATCTTTAAAATCTCCTCTTCTTGATCTTCAAGATCCGGCCAAGCGATAGGAGGAAGAAGAAGAACATCTTTCACTAAATCCCCCCCCCAAAAAAAAAGAAAAAGAAGAAGAAGAAGAAGAAGAACACTTAGGAGTCCAACTCCTCTTTGATTTCTCATCAGAGAAATCTTTTTTAGGCTAAAAGCCTCTTTTTCCTGCCGGCGCTCAAGCGCAGAGCGCCCACGTGCCGACACGTGGCGCGCTTGCGCTCCAGCGCAAGCGCTCGAGCGCAAGTCGCCCTCGTGCCGACACGTGGCGCTCTTGCGCTCCAGCGCAAGCGCCCGAGCGCAAGTCACCCTGGTGCCGACACGTGGCGCGCTTGCGCTCAAGCGCAAGCGCTCGAGCGCAAGTCGCCCTCGTGCCGACACGTGGCGCTCTTGCGCTCAAGCGCAAGCGCTCGAGCGCAAGTCGCCCTCGTGCCGACACGTGGCGCGCTTGCGCTTAAGCGCAAGCGCTCGAGCGCAAGTCGCCTACGTGCCGACACGTGGCGCGTTGCACTCCAGCACTCTGCGCTCGAGCGCAAAGCGCCCACGTACCGACACGTGGCGCGCTCGCGCTCAAGCGCCTAGGCGCCGGCTCCACGCATCCTTTGGATGTCTTTTTCCTCTCTACTTATATATACATGTATATATATGCATGTGTATACAAATGTACACATACACATACTTCGCCACACTCTCCCCCTCAAAAAAATTTTCGGGCCGGGGCGCTGCCCCGAACCCCGCAAGTGGGCTGCTAGCCCCCTTGACCCCCAGCCCGCTATCCGGGTAGCGGGACCCCCGTAAAAACTCTGCGTGGCTCCCGATATACCCCAAACCCCCTTTTCAAACAAAACACACGCACACCGCACATTGAGTTCGCATGACCAGTTTAACCCATTAATCGGAGGTTCCCTCGCCCCAAAGGCGAGGGGTAATTAACGGCAACTTAGTCCGCGGCTGCCGGAGATTCGGATCCCCACAATCATTAAACCCCAGCCTACCCTAGGCAGGGGGAATCTGTAGTACGCCTGACAAGCGTGCGCGTATTCCCATCTCAATGGGGTGACGAAAAACACCCTACAACGTGCCCAATCTTGCGTACTCTGGGAAGCGGGGCGTGACATAAAGTTTGTAAAAGGTTTGGTTAACTTGGTTTACGAGTTTTGGTTTTAAGGTAAATCATGGTCGCAAACCAGAGAGAGTACAGAAACACTTAGCGTGTATTCTATTAATATTAGATTAGTTAATTAATTTATCTAATCAGGATGGTTCCCACTGTTTTCTTAAATTCTCCTTCAAACCCTAAAAGGAGAACTAGTCGGGATCATTTACACCTTACAAGTTCGCTAACCGTTTAACCAGGCCAGTGTTGGTACTCCGAGGGAGGTCCCCCGTATTTTCGCACGGGCCTAATTAAATAACCCCGTTTCCATAGAGCCATAACCCTGTTAACACCTTTCTAAACACCTAATGAGTTAGGTAGTTGTGAAGTGAAAATCTTCCGAGAGTAATACCTACTCATCAGTGGGAATCGGGACCCAACTATCGTCGTGTGATAACCTTAATGGAAACCAACCAAAGTCATCACACTACAAAAAATATGCGCATACTTGGCAAGTTTCCCTTATATTTGAAACTCTCGATATGGTTTTTGCCCGTAGTGGCTTATGACCTTGGCGAAGGTCAACAAATCATAAGTCGCAAGTCAAGTTCTACCCATCATTGTCTTGATTAATCTAGACCTATCCGCATGAGCCCTTGACGATGGTCAACAAGACTATACGACTATCCTAGATTAATGCATCTCTATACTGCAGAAAAGCAACACCTAGCTACCATACACTATGCGTTGGCAAAGGTCAACAAACATAACATGAATACTAAGTGCTTCTTAACTGAACTGACGGAGGGCTACGACTGGTTTTTGGCGAAAAAACCGTTAACATAATGAACTTGATATCGTTGAAGGAACTCGAGTGGTTTTGAAATGGAGCGGCTCATGCTCCGCTTATAAAATAAGTGGTTTTAAAGAAAACCGAGTGGTTTATAATAACATAAACTTTTGCTTAAGAGTCAACTCCTCGTAAAAGGATTAAGGCTCTTTCCTCATCGAATGAGGTGTATAATATTCCTAACTGAATACTTCTATGCAAAGCAAAAGAATAAGACCATGGTTTTTAAATTCGGTTCCAACAATACCATTTTAGGTTTATTTTCCTTGCACTAAAAATATAATGTAGTCTCGTCATTTAATTTTCAAGCCACAATAGAAACAGCCAAAATGACATACTTTTATATGCCATCCGCATTCACCATAGGGTCTCGGGTCCTCACCGTAAGGTTACTTAACTTATGGTAGGACCGAGGCAGGACTAGCGCGAATGCAAAACATATAGAAGCATCTAATATATATATATATATATATATATATATATATATATATATATATATATATCATCACATGCATGTAATAAACAAAATGGAATAGCAGATAAACTAAGAGCCCTGCGTTTCATTTGTGCCGTAAATAAAACGCGACGTTTCCCGGTCGTGTGGATAGCCCATACAATATCGAACGAAGACCCCTACGAGTGCGGCAAGCCACCCGCCAATCCTAGAAATGGGGCAACTCGAGCTCAATGTCATGAGTGGGCCACCCGGCGCTTTCTAGAATCCAGTAACTTGAGAACCCCTCTGCGGGTCTATCCTAGAACCCTTATAAGTGCGGCGAGCAACCCGCCAATTCTAGAGTGAGGCGGCCCGGTCTCAACTCCATAAGATGGCTATCTACCACACTCTAGAACCCGACTACTCGAGCGCTTCTCACGGGTTCAGTACATTAATGAAATATATACAATGCTGACAACGGCCTCCACCCGGACGTGTCCTAAAAAAATATACATACACCAGCAACGACAGACATAAACCGGCCGCTCGTCCCAAAAAATGAATATACAAAAATATTATTACATTATAAACATCACATGAAGGGCTATCCATCACGACAATCCGGCTAAACTATAACAAAAATATATATCACAAGAACAACACAAGTAACGACAATATGTGTGCAGTCCCGTCTAATCGAACATATAGTAATTAAATGACGTTTTCCCACACATACACAAATCTTGGGATCATAAACGATGCAAAAGTTTACCGAGTTACCCGAAAACAAAGATAACATTCAATGAAATCTGGGGCGAAAATGAGACATTCTAAAACTCATGTTTTCTCGAGTTCAAGACACTGTAGGAAGCAGGAGGCCAGAACTCATGTTCTGGCTGACGTGGTCGGCCAAAAGGCTTATTTGGTAGGCCAGAGCAATGAGTTATGGGCTCGTGTTCCTAACACTTCATTCTTATGCAAATACTTGTCCTCTGGCACACTTCAAAAAATATTCAGGTGCCGTTGTGGGGTGTTTTTCGTCACCCAATTGAGATGGGAATACGCATCGCTTGTCAGCATTACTACCGATTCCCTATGCTTAGGGTAGATGGGGGTTTATTGATTGTGGTGATCCGAATCTCCGGCAGCCTCGGACTAAACTGCCGTTAATTACCCCTCGCATTTGGAGCGAGAGAACATTCGATTGACGGGTCGAACTGGTCATGCGAACTCAATGTGCAGTGTGTGTATGTGTGTCTTTAGGGGTTTTGGGTATATCAGGGGCCACACAGAGTTTACGGGGGTCCCACTACCCGGATAGCAGGTTGGGGGTCAAGAGGGCTAGCAGCCCCCTTACGGGATGCGGGACAGCGCCCCGTTAGAATTTTTTTCTAACGGGGGAAATGTTTTGGAGTGTGCGTGTGTGTGTATAAGGGAAAATAGCGTCTAAAGGACGCGTGAGCGCCAGCGCTTCACGTTCCTGGCGCGGGCCCCGGGAGCTGGATGTCAACAGGAAAAGGGGTTAGCCCCTACACTGGGAGTTGTACTCTCGATTGACTTTTGGAGTTGAACTCCTAAAAAGAAGGGATTTATTATTATATTTTTCTTTTATGGAGTTTAACTCCAAGAGATTTTGAATGGAGTTAAACTCCTAATGAGGGTTTTATTTATGGAGTTGAACTCCAACAGATCTTGAATGGAGCTAAACTCCTAGAAATGTTTGGAGATGATCAAAGAAGGTCCCTTCCTCCTCCCCTTTAATCCTGGATTGTCTTTTGAGCCTTGGATTTTTCCAAAGTTGGATTTTGGAGATGGGTCTTCTTTTTCCTCCTCTTGGTCGGCTGGATCTTAGAGAAAAAAGGGGTGAGACATAAAAATCTTCCCTTTTCACGATCTGATGGAAGATCCGAGCTCCCCTTCAAGGGTTTTGTGGTGAAAAGCTATTTCTTTTCGGAATAGGAATAGTGAAATTCTTGATTTAATTCAAAAGAAGGAAGAAAATTTAGAACCTTAAGCAAGAAGAAAGAGGCACATAAACCCTAATTTTTTTTTGGAGAATGAATTCTCTTTTTCATTTCATTATCATGTTGCCTTATATAGACTTACAAATTTACATAGCCCCTTCGGCTTTACAAAATGACATTTTTTTCTCATTCCATGCCTCATGTGCTCATTTCTTTTGTACATGAGCCATGGGCTTTACAAAAATTTGGATTTATGCCCATTTTTCTTACATTTATTCATAAAAATTATATCAAAATTATTTATTACATAATTTTCATTTTGGCATGGGGTAGACCGGCCGCGGGGCTCGACTTGGGCATGAGCCCACTTGAACTGGGCTTAGGCCCACTTACATGGGGTTGACCTTGACTTAGTCAACCGGGGTGTAAATTTTGACCCCAACAGCCGTTTTGAAAAATGGACAGAAACTTGAACTTTGAAACACAATATGTCAAGTTTTCGGGCTCGAAACTAAAACATTGTCTACAACTAGTTCTAATGTTTGGGCGGCTCTGATACCACTGAAGGGTTCCCTAATGCTCTCGGCTATTGCGGAAGCGAATTACATAACAAAAATTTCAAGAGAGCACGAGGAAATCACGACCTTAGAATCGTCCAAACATTAAACTAGTAAACTAAACATATAAGGTTGATGGATTACAACTTTTGTTGTATGTCCACCTAATCGTGAAGACCCCTCCAAGCTCAATAGGCCGTCGGGAACGTGCTTGAGAGGTGACCGTCCTTGACGAAGATGATCCATCAGAGGGAAACCGATCTAAGCTCCAGCTTCATATAGTGAAGCAACCTAAAGATCACAATTCCCTAGGTTGTGATTTTTAGGGATGTAGGAATATTTCCACTAACATTTTTCTCTCTAAATCAAAGCTGAAAAGAGCTAGCATGAAGGAGGAGGAAGATGGTGATGTGATGGAGGGTATTTTCGAACCATGAAAAATAATGTCATACCAATTTCCAAATAAGCAATGAAGCCCATCCCTCTCTCCCACCTTTCCCATCACCTCACTCCTCCACCTCATTTCTCTTTTTTCTAAAAAGAAAAAGACTACAAATGAGGTGTTCTCCTTCTAGAAATATTTCGTATAAATACGGAATATAACCCTGGTATATGTATCAAATATATATACGCATGTCCATAAAAAAATACAAATAGTTAAAGAGAGAGAAAATGTATAGTAAATATAATACTAGAATATGTGTTTGTGTGTAAATTATTAAATCAATACTTGATTTAATAATCCAGCTTAATTCTAAGATGGCTAGTATTATCAACCGTCCGATTAAAGTCCATGTAGCCAGTACACGTGAGAGAATGGACTAATTCATTTGGTTTTGAGAAAATGGTTTTTCAATAAAGAATTCCAACTATGCCTCAATAGCAAACCCTAATGAATAAATAAATGAATTAGCCATTCCTCTCACTATTCCTAATGCCACCTCACCCCTCACTTGCTCCTCTTCATCTCACTCCTCTCATGTGTTGAGAATTAAGACGGGATTGAGATAGAAAAATTATTAGAACACTCTCTACATCTTATCGTCTGAACCGGAAAAACTCTCTGTGTGAGACTCTAAAGATTCGACAATACACCTGCAGTGAGTTGCTGAATAAATTCATAAGCACAAGCATGTCAGTGGTACTAGCTGTACGTAAAGGCTACCAAGTATATGTCGAAAGGGGTGTCGACAATCAAGTTCGTCCGTATCCTACTAAGCATGTAACTAACAATCTCTATATAGTCCAGTCTCTTTGTCTGAGAGTATTGCATACCGGGTTTAGGGGGTGAATAACGTCAGACTCCTAATAACTTGATAAGTTATATTGATGTCAATCCCATCACTCACCAAGAATCTACCGATCTCCCATTAGTAAATCTCATCCACCTTAGCCAAGAATTTATAGTGATGATCAATTGAACATAGCTCGACATCGACTCACTATACCGGGAAAGACGAATCCCTGACAATCACTCACTGCCTCCATGTGGCTCGGGATTGTACCCAACTAAAATCTGTTTGCACGACTCCTTTGAGCCATGGTAGGGTAGTAATTAAAGTACAGTAGGAACTCACATGAGACAAATGACGATCTTGTTGGATATAGGTGCACTCAATGCAATTATTATAATTGAAGGATGACCAATACAAAGAACAATCTTACTCGAGATGATATTATGCTTGCTGGTTTGTCTTTATCTGACATGTGTATACGTTATCGTGAATAGATAATATATGAGATAAAGCCCTTAAGATTTTTCTTGATTACTAGGACTATGATAAGGGATCATACTTGTGGGGCCTGGTAGTTCATAAGCACATCCTTAAAGTCCCTAGTCGTAGGAGTATCGAGACTGGGTATCGGTATTCTCGTTTAGACTAGTGTATATGTTTCATAACCCTGTACGGGGCGGTGGCTGAATCTCATAACCATTGGTGTTTGACATCGATGATTGTATATATTTGCTCATTAGAGAGTGAGTTACACTGGAAGGACTCACCTGAGAACTTCTGAGTGGTATTGTACCTACTGTCAGATAGCAGTTCTTATGTGACATGAGTACAGTGTAGTATGTAGACCTGAAATCGTCGCAGTATCTTGTGTGTGTTCCCACTGTATTTAGATTACTATCCTACCATGGCTCTACTGAGTCGTGCAAACATGTTTTAGTTGGGTGCAGTCCCGAAGCACATGGAGGCAGTGGGCGATCGAAGGGATTTCGTCTCTCCCAGTATAAGGAGTCGAGGTCATGCTGTGCCAGATTGACTATAACTATAAATCCTTGGCCAAGTCAGTTGAGATTTACTGATAAGGGTTATCAGTAGTTTCTCAGGTGGTTATGAGTTTATGATTAGCACGACTTATCGGGTTATTGGAGTCTGGCGGTTTCAACCTCCTAGACCCGATATGCAACACTCTAAGACAAAGTGATTGGACTGTACGATGACTATTGCTGATAGGCTCAATAGGGGTTCAAACAAGCTTGCTTGTTGATCTTCTTTTCGTTCAATATCTGGATAGTCGTTACGTGCAGCTGGTACCACTAACGGTTTGTGAGTCTAACCCATGAGGGGATTGAATTGAAAGCGTTTCAAAATTGATCTTATTGAGTTGCCTAGGTTTTAGTATCACTAGGGTCCAATTCTTGGCTCTCAGGGGGACAGAGTTTGGTACGAATTATCAATCGGATATGAGCTAGACCTACTGTCAGCGTATTGTCGAGTCTTTAAAGTCTCATACAGAGGTTTTCTAGCTCAGATGAAACGATATAGAGTGCGTATATGGATACGTGCAGGAGTTCGATTAAACATGTGTATTTGATACACGTATTTAATCGGGTGTTTTATGATATTAGTCGGTATATATTGATATAACCAGATTATTAAATCAAGTGTTGATTTAATAATTAAATATATATAATATATTTTCTAGTATCATGCTTACTTGATTTTTTATCTCTCTTTATGTATTTGTATATGATACAAATATTTATTAATATGTATTTGATACATATTAGTTGTGTGTATAAATGCACATGAATGATTAAATGATAACACATCATTTTCTTTATTTTCTTAATAAAGAAATGAGTCGTTTTAGAAAAGAAGAGAGTACACTGTTTTGGAATGCTCTTGATCTTTTCTTTTAGATTAGAATGGCTATGTTTTTTTGCTCTCATGATCATTCTTATCATCATTTTCTCTCTCTTGAGTTTTTTCTTTTGAGAGTGGGAAAAAGAAATGAGAGGAAAAATTAGTAAGATTATTATCTACATCATTTTCTTACACTAATCTAGCAAGTTAGTGTTAATTAATTATTTCACATACATCTCATTTGTGAATTGGAGCTTGAGTTGGACATTCCTTAAGGTGGATCATTTTTGGCATTGGAGATCAGCATGCTAGCTTGTTTCCACCTAATTCATAGAGCCTATAAGGAGTCCAACACAAATGTAGAGCAATTGAAGATACTACAAAAATTGTAGTTTCTATGGACTTGAAGAATTAGCTCACTTATTTTGTTGCACTTGATCTTTTGTTTGCTTGTAGTTTCTTTCTATATTTTTAAAATTATCGTTTGCGTCTCGCTTTAAAATCCATAGTAGAGAGCATAACAAACTAACAGATTTCAGGTCAAAAGACTACCATGTACTCATGTCACCTGAGAACTGCTATCGGACGATAGGTATAATACCATCTAGAAGTTCTCGGTGAGTCCGTCCGGTGTACTCACCTCTAGTGAGAGCATATATACTATCTTAGATGCCAAAATACCAATGGCTTGTGAGACCGACCACCGCCCCTTGTCGGGGTCTAGAAACGTATATACTAGTCTACTCTGGAATATCGATACCCAGTCTCGATGCTCTCTCGACTAGGGACATTTAAAGATGTGCTTATGCACTACCCAGCTCCCACGTATATGATCGTCATCTTAATGCATGTTGATAGTCAAGTAAGAATCCGACGGGCTTTATCATTATATATTAACGACACGTAATAAACAGTAAAACGTATATATATCAATGATAAAGACAAATCAGATAGCATACTATCATCTCGAGTAAGACTGTTTTACTTGTATAGATGCTCTTTCAATTATCATAATCGTATACCTGCAATTACAATAATTGTCTTGAGAGCGCTATATCCAACAGTTAGGAAACAACAACCTAAATTTCTATCTGGATGGAGAAGTGATCGAAATTCTCCACAGGTTGTACCACCCTATACCCAACCCCGTCTCTTGCTCCACTGTCGTCTGACGACATTCCCCAGAAAAGAAAACAGAAAACATGAGTGTCGTCAGCGAACTAAAGTTCAGTAAGTCTCCATTTTATAAAAAAAATATTTGAAACGAAATATGGTATACCTAATAGTAGGCATGAGAATAACTGTGAACAACAAACGGCGGTGTGCATGTCAAATAAGTAATATGTGTTAATCAGTGCAAGTTAATTAGAGTATCACGATATTTGATATTTCAGTGTTATTAATTATAAGTATAAGCTCGATTTGTGGGGGCTTTATTATATAATCAGGATATTCCGTAATTCCTACGGAACAACAGCAACACGAGAGTCGAGATTTATATGTAATACAATATACCATACTCATCGGTACCATGAGGAATAAGTATGATCCATTATTACACATAAAATACCCCCATTCTTAGAGCTATCACATCCCCATATAAATATAGTGTCTATTATACATGTCATGATCATGAGATTCAAATATTCAAATGGTTCATGTCAAATAATATAAAATACAACAGCCGAATTTAGAATAGCAACGTATAAAAGTGGCGAGTAATCTAGCAACTTACCTTCTATAATGAACAATAATCAATTCAAGACATGCTAACATTAATGTGACTCTATACTTTGCTCCCCTGACACTAATATTAAATAAACAACCCTATATCTGATGAGAATAAGAGAGAAAAGATGCTATGAGAGAGAATTTCCTTCTATGGCGTCGCAAAAGTATGCCCTCTTTCATTTTTTCCGACGATCGGCACTCATTATCTTCATCGTTATCATCTAAGATGTGGGTACACCAAATTTCATGTGACTCTACAACCTTTTCACCGTTGATTTAGTGGGTTCAAAATTAACGGTTTACCGACAACAGAACTTTTTACATTACTAAATCAACGGGGAAAAAGTTGTAGAATTACATGAAATTAGATGATAACGATGAAGATGATAGACGCCGATCGTCGAAAAAAATGAGAAAAAAATGTACTTTTTCGACGCCATAAGAGGAAATTCCCTTCTATGACCTTTTTCCTCCATTATTCTCATATATAATATACAAGCACTAGTTGTATCTGTACCATGTGAAATCAACAAAAACGACTTACCAAATATATATTGAAATATAAATTGTGAACACTAAAAATGCAACCCTATATATAATACTATAATAAAATTTGTGTTCACTAAAATATTAATATAACCTGTTCTGAAATATATACCTGCTCTGTACATATATACTGCATATCTATCACTATATTAAACAAATATGTTAATATGAGAGCTTTTCTAAGAATTTGGATGGACTTGTCATTCAATCTCAAGATATAAACCGTGATTTCATACGTAAAATAAGACTACCTGAGATTAAAGAAGTTTTGAACAGAATGAGTTTAAGAAAAGCGGTTGGTCCTGACGGGATTCCTATCGAGATTTGGAGATACTTAGGAGAAATAAGCGTTAAATGGCTGACAAATCTGTTTAATAAGATTTGGCAGACAAAAAAGATACCAAATGAATGGAGAAAAAGTATCCTTATACCTATCTACAAGAACAAGGGTGACATTCAAAGTTGCTCAAACTACCGTAAAATAAAACTTATGTGTCACACCATGAAACTTTGGGAGAGAGTGATTGAACACAGGCTAAGAAAGGATATTAAGATAACAGAGAACCAGTTTGGGTTCATGCCTGGACGATCGACGACAAAAGCTATTCATTTGCTTCGTCAACTTGTCGAGCGTTTTCGAGAGAGGGGAAGAGATTTGCATATGATATTTATTGATTTAGAAAAAGCGTACGACAAGATACCTAGAGAGGTATTATGGGGGACAATGATGAAGAAGGGGGTCCCCGTCAAGTATATTAACATAATCAAGAATATGTACGATGGAGTAGTGGCAAATGTCAGAACTTGCGGCGGCTTGACGAGTGATTTTCCGATTACCATTGGTTTACATCAAGGATGTGCATTAAGTCCATTCATGTTTACCATCGTGATGGATAAGCTTATTAGAACTATCCAAGATGAGATACCTTGGTGTATGCTATTCGCTGATGATATTGTTCTAGTAAATGAGACGAAAGCAGGGGTTAATGCCAAATTGGAATTATGGAGGCAAACATTGGAATCTCGGGGATTCAGACTGAGCAGGTCCAAGACAGCATATATGCATTGCAAATTTAGTAGCCAGAGAAGTCAAAACCATATTGGTATAACATTGGAAGGGCATGAGATATCACCGAGCGACCAGTTTAGTTATCTAGGTTCCATCATCCAAAAGAATGGGGAGATCGATAGTGATGTTAATCAAAGGATCCAAGCTGGTTGGTTGAAATGGAGGAGTGCACATGGATTTTGTATGATCGTAACTTCCCGTTAAAATTGAAAGGGAAGTTTTATCGGAGCGCTATTCGGCATGCCTTATTATATGGTACAGAATGCTGGGCTCCTAAGAAGCATCATTCATAGAAGATGCACGTAGCGAAGATGCGCATACTTCGTTGGATGTGCGGTAACACTAGAAAAGATAAGGTGCGAAATGAGAATATTCGTGCAAAAGTCGGTGTAACACCCGTGGAGGAGAAGATGCGGGAAAATCGGCTAAGATGGTTTGGTCATGTGCGACGCAGACCTATGAAAGCACCGGTTCGACGAATAAATACTCTCGATATGAGCAATGGTAAAAGGGCAAAAGGGATACCGAAGAAAACATGGATGGAGGTGATACGAAACGATATGGTTGCTTAAGGACTCAATGAAAGTATATTGTTCGATAGGAGTGAGTGGAGGCAGAGGATTCATGTGCCTGACCCGGCGTGATTCTCATGTTAGTTCATGTAGCCTACCCCATATACTTGGGATAAAAGGCTCAGTTGTTGTTGTTGTATTATATAGAAAGCCCAGTGTATGAATATAACTTGAGATCGATACTTTAATGATCATCTTGCTACAAAACTATCTTATAAAATATTACATTACTTAATGTTCAAACGTGTAAGTTATAAAAAAAATGTTGTTGTTGAATTTGATAACTGCACAAATAATAAAATAATATGCATAATTTATATGTTTAAGGTAGCATACAGTAAGTGTCAATAATTATTATACATATGCATATTAAATAAATAGTGAAAAACATGTGTGATAACTGCATAAATAATAAAATAATATGCCTAATTTTACTTAACGCATTTGTAACGGATATTGATCTATAATTTTTGTGTGAAAATCACTTTACAAATTTATGTAAATGATTATATAAATTCATCCTATGCTGCAACAGCTCTAATTTGTGTTAAAAAATTGTATTTTGTATGATTATATTCGCATATTCTACAAAACTGTACCAATAACAATTCTAGTATGATTGATTACTATTACATTGACTTTAGCAAATGGGACAATAATAATTTGTGATCCGAACAACTAAATATAACAACTACTCTAACCTATATTATAATACTGACATTGTTGTAAAAACTGCTAATGTTGAACTAAGGTGGAATTAAAGTTTCCTGAATATACTCTACATTTATATAATAAATATTACTAATGACTTTATTATGGAGGTTGATATGATTTTATATTGTATTTATATCAAGTTAGGAGAAATTTGCAACAAAAGAGAAAGAGAAAAAAAGGAGGTAACATACAAATAAAGGGACAACCTAGATCGTCCATTGACAGGCGAAAGATGCCTCGATTAGATCGAGACGAGGGGGTGAGTCTTCGTCTCCCTTTGCTCGGTTCTCTCGTCGTCGAGTCGTGGCGTTTTTTTTCTTTTCTCTTTTGAGTTACTGCACAAAAGAAAAAGATAAATGGGTTAAGATTTATTAAAATCCTATCAATCTCCCAAAATCAAAACACTAAAAAAGAAATAGTCAAACAAATATATCCAAATAACAAACAAATAAATTAAACTAAACAAATAAATTTTATTTTTAATTAAAAGAAAAATCTTAAAATATTAATAAATATTTGTCTATAAAAAATATGATTTTATTTTAAAACTTGGAAATTTAAAATAAAATTAAAATAATTTAATCGCGGTCGGAACATGCGACTTTTAGAGAAACGAACTCAGCACACATGGATTCTTGATACAAGATTACTCTTACCAAAGTGTTAAAAAAAACAGTATTATATAAAAATAGGGGTGATTTACATAATCAACTTGGGTGTGTCAACTGCTGTGACCCATAATTATAACCTGTAATTAGCTTAACCACACCATCTTTACCAGGTGAAGACAAGTCCCACTTACACACAAAACACACCCACACTCGCAAGCATCCCGAAGGATGAGATGAGGCGTTCCACCCAACCTTCCCCTCGCACCCTCACACGTGTACTCCTGCATGCCCATGCAAACCCACCCTCCCTCACACGTGTCGCCTCTCCCCCTCCCTTTTTATTTTGCCACCAAGTTTCATTTTCACCCTCAACTCACTCCCACCTCCCTCCCTCTCATTTCCCAATCGCACGCCATGGCGGATCGACAGCCCGGTCCCGGCCCGCTAACACGCCAGAGCCTACCCGGATCCGCCGGAGGAGGGGGGCCCACCATCCTCCGCCGCCTCCAGGACCACGCCCCGACGTCCACCCAGGTGGTTGGGTTCCTCACCCTGCTCATCTCCGGCGCCATCCTGCTCCTCCTCACCGGGCTCACCGTCACCGCGGCGGTGACCGGGCTCGTCTTCTTTGCGCCCATCCTGCTCATCTCCAGCCCCATGTGGGTCCCGGCTGCGGCGGTGCTGTTCGTGGGGGTCACCGGCTTCCTGGCCGCGTGCGGCGTCGGCGTGGCGCTTCTAGCGGGCGCCACGTGGATGTATAGGTATATAAGATTTGTTTTGTTTCATTATTCGTTCTTTAATTAACTATTAGTATTTAGCATGCGCTAAGCACGTTTGGATATTTTAAATAAAGATTTGAGAGTATTTTTTAAAAAAAATTAGTTAAAATGATATAAATTTTTCAGGTTTTCAAAGTATTTTTATTTTTTTATAAATTTGATAAGTTATCTATTTTAAATAATTTTTATAAACCATTATTATCTTAACTAAAAAAAAGTATTTAAGATATTTCTCAAAAAATTAAAGTGATTTAAATTAAAAAAACTAAAAATCTTTTTTTTTCTATATCTTATTAATTTAATTATTTGGATGTGCCATAATAAGTTTACACGTCATCGTGCGTATGTGGCGGCAAATTAGAAGACTTCTTTTGCATACATCCCTCGCATTAATATAGTAGAAGATAGATATTTGGGTAAATTGTCAAAATTCTCCTGGCCCACTTCAAACTTGAGTAAAAACGCCTGGGCGTCCAATTAAAACCAGCTGCCCGAAGCATCCAAGCATTTGTTTGCAATATCTAAACAGTTGCTTGTAATATCTAAGTAGTTGGATTGAATAAAAGCTAAAACGAAATGCGGCCCAGGGTTTTTCCAGAAAGATTTTAAATAGTAGGCTCTTCCCAACAATTTTAAAAATATCATAAGCTTTTAGGCATCACCTGAGCTTTTGACAACTCCCCACTGGGGCGATGCTTTTTGACAACTTTTGTTGGAACGAGTTGATGTGACAATCTCGGCCCAGCTCGTGAGTACTTCATGTCCTATTATTTACGTCCTCCACCTTGGAATTTAGGACTCGACCAAATAAGATAAAATAATATTTCCGTATCAAAACAAATGACAGATTTTTAGAATTAAAAAAGCAGGAGTTTCAATGAAATTGCATGCGATCTTTGTATCTTTTTTGAAAAAAAACATTTTAATGTTATGTTAGAACCCATTAAATTTGGATAGGGAAACAGAGATGCAAAATGCTACATTTTTTGTAACACCACCGAATCAAATGACTGTTGGTAACTTTAAACGATGTAAAAGATGACATGCGAACTTACTGTTTACTCCCTCTGCTAAGGTGCAAATAATGCTGCATTTTCATTTAATTTTGCATAATCAAACATCAAAGTTGAGTTGAATTGGAGACCTTACTATAAAAACTGAAGGCAGTATCAACCCTAACCTATAAGAGGATAAATAAGTCTGAGTGCCACCATAGGCTTCATGGCCTAGTGGTAAAACCTTCGAGTGGGAAATTTGGAGTTATCCTGCTTGCATAGGCTCCATGGTCTAGAGATAAAACCATCTTGCAGCTGAGCGGAAGGTATGGAGTTACTCCGGTAACTCTGCTTACATCAGGGTACAGCCTACTGTTAAAAAAAGTTTAAATAAGTAAACTAATTACATGCATATTCTTTTGTCAAACTGAATTAGCCAAACTAAAAGCATGCACAATTGCACTTGCTCGGCATGGATAAATCTGTAAATCTGTAACGCAAACAAATATGTGCAGGTATTTCTCTGGGAGGCATCCGGTTGGATCGGGAAGAGTGGACTATGCACGGAGCCGGATTGCAGATACAGCAAGGGAGATGAAGGATTACGCGAGGGAGCATGGGATCTACTTCCCAGGCCGGGTGAAGGACGCTGCGCCGGGGGCTTGAGATAGGGGGGTTTCCATGATGGTTTAGAATCATGTGTTGAGTTTGATTTGCCTTCTTTATTTTCGGGGTTCCCCCCTTCTTTGTCCCCCATTTCTTTTCTTTTTGGTGTATGGGAGTGGTGTGGTGTATGGATAAAAGTGTGCGCTTCCGTATCAGCTGGTGGTGTGTGTCGTCTATGTTTGAGCCAAGTTGTGGTGGTTTGTGTGTCTTAGCATGTGTTGTGGCTGCAGTCTGGAATGAACTTGCATCGTTATTTTTATGGGGTGAAATGCTTTGCGCATCTAAACAGCCTTACTTCCATGTGGCGCTATGGTAGACCGCAGCGAACGTATTACCAACTTCCACATGAGAACAAAAAAAGAGGCGTGGGTGCTTGGGGTTTAATTGAGGACCTTAGCCCTAGGGTCCCTGGGGTTTAACCGGGAACCCACCCTCTGAGGCAGTCTTGCCATGCTCGTGCCAATTTTTTTTTCTTTTTCTAAAATGAGTATGAACAATGCTTTTCCTATTCGCAATTTGTCTATCCAAAAGTTTACCTGAGGACAAAAACCATGGGTCCACCTGTTTAATACTACATTTAGGTAATAGTGTCAAATATGTGGACCTATGACTCTTGGGTAAACTTTTGGATAGACAAATTGCGGTAGAAAAAGTATTTTTGAACAAGTATGGCCTCTAATAATAAAGAGATGTGGATATAAATACCATGAGAGAGATGAGAATCTCTCTTATGCTGGTCAAAAAGTTGATTTTTCGCAGTCATCTTGATCTTATTTGCTGAAAGCATATTTACATGAATTTATATTTGATTATATGGCTATGGAAAATGTTCCATTATCAGTTAACTTTGTGACCCTCATGATTTATTGAGTTTTGATATTATGTTATATTTTGTGCGGGCATATGTTTTAGTGGACGTTTTATATATTTATTGACATGCCTCTGAAGTGTATAAAAGTATATACATTTGAAGGGAATTTGTTCAATGTTTAAGCTCAAATAGGAAAGTGAGAATTCTAAAACAACTCGATCACTCTATATGCTAATCTAAAATTTCAAAATTATTAAGTTGACAACTATAATTCCGGGCCCAGAACATAATAAAGCATAACAGAAACATCTCTTTTAATCACTTGTCGTTTGCCAAATTCATCACATTATCAGTAACAGGCTTCAGAACGGAGGGTTAACGAGTGGATCCATAGCTCAATCCCGATTTCTATCATAATGGATCACACACGGAAAGTTTAACGGGACGCGCCTTCTTTCTTGGCCTCGCTCTTGTACTTCTTCATGATGTTGAGAATGCGGATGAAGCCGATGCCATGCTCAAGACGGCGGCGAGCGGCACGTGAGACGATGGATGTCACCGTGCGAATGAGGTTGGTTGTGGCCATTGAGATGAATAAATTTGTGCGAATGAGGTTGGTTGTGGCCATTGAGATGAATAAATTTGTGCGAATGAGGTTGGTTGTGGCCATTGAGATGAATAAATTTGTGAGGGATGTTGTGGTCTTGATATCACTTTAATTGAGGTTTGGGGCTTCAATACAAGAGGGTTACCTTTTGAATTGGCTATTGGAGAGTCCTGTTTGTCTTGGTGTTTGTGAAATTAATTATGAATTTTAAGGAGTTTAATTAATTACACTCAATTCTCTTGAGGATGCGCACCTTAGATTGCCAGATGTAAAAATATTTTCGGTAACATAATATTACCATGATGATCAAATGCCCTCGTTTCAAATATGCGTCTATCATAAATTACTACGAAACATCTCCGCCTAGCATGAAATGAGTAATGGTCATCCGCCGCCGGCCTCTCTCACCATCGGCCGGCCTCCCCGCCTATCGTTGGTCGTCAGTCGGTCAGCTCGCCGCCGATCGGCTATTCGCCGGTCATTGTCGATCATTCACTAGCATGTTGGTTGTCGATAGGATTTTTGCCGCCGGCCGGCCATAGTTCGCCGATCAGCAGGTCGCCAGTCATCGACGATCGGTCACTGGCATGTTCGCTGACAATCGGATTTTCGCCGCCGACCGGCAGTAGTTCGTTGATCGGCCGTTCGTTGTCGGCCTCACTGTCATCTATTGGTCTTCCTCCGGCCTCACCGTCTGTCGACAGTTGCGCGCGCGCATATATATATATATATATATATATATATATATATATATATATATTACCGGGATGATTAAAATATACCAAGCACGTTAATTCAGGATTCCTTGAAATTAGATGTACAGTTATTACCGGGATGATTAAAATATACCAAGCACGTTAATTCAGGATTCCTTGAAATTAGATGTACAGTCATCTTATTCCCGGAAATACGAGAATTTCCGGTAATCTTTCATTCCACGTACCAAGCGCAATCGGCGATCCTGAGATTATGACCAGTCACCATGAAACCAATTGAAACTCGATCTAATCTGAATTGGGTCCATGCAGAAAATGCCCACACAACTTTTTTGGCGATTGGTAACGGTTACTGAAACCCTGGTTACATGGGGATTAGATGCCGAACTATAAAAATTAAATCTTGGTTCTTTTAGCAACCAAAATAGAGTTTACCATGTTGCGGATCCAAAAACTTTTTGGGCCTCGGAGCTTCATTTGTTGTAACTCCAAAATTGCAAGGTTTTCTATGTCCTAATCGGATTCTCTCTTCCACCACGGAATTTTATAAAATTGAATTAAATAAAAATTTGGCTTCATAACTTGTGTTTCCAGACAATTTTTAAATTTTGTGCAATCCCGACTTTACGGATTCACGGCTTTCACACATACAAACCAAACCATGGTTACGTTATAATTTAAACCTTTTTGAGGATCGGAATCGATGCCTTGGGTTGGTTCTTGTGTCATGTTGCCGTCTTCTCTCCTTTGGATTAGACTTTGTGTGTTTGTTTTCGATGATCGATGAAACTGGTTGATTGCTCGATGTATGGAGCACAGCGGTTTCTATTTAGTTATGTTTATGTTGTATGGATGCTTGCCGTTTCATTATCTCCTTCTTATTGAAGCTGTGGTGGATACACCGTTTTGTAAGAATGTTACATATTCTTAATCTATACGGTATGATTATAGACTTGGCAATCTCATACACATACCATACATGAGTTTAGGAAGCATACCTTAAAATATAATTATAGATAAAGAAATAATCTGAATCCATTAATCTTTCTTACCTACTCCAATTCCTTAGAGTTTCCTTATGATCGAAGGAACACAAACTATATTTTCACAAGTTTTGATTTCTTTTTTCATTTACATTGTGTAGATAATGACTCTCTTTATATAACTCCTTCCATCAAAAGAGTTATAGATAGTTCTTATAACTACTTGGTGGTTCCATAACAATAACCACTCAAAATTACAATGTGGTTTCATAATTATAACCACACAATTATATTATGCTCATATATCATATTTAATCGGATATTTAAAGTCATACATATGGTGTTATTTCTAACATTCTCCTACTTGACTCAAACTATCCTATTAATGTCTTGTATATAACATCATTATAACCATACTTTATGGCTAATTAAATACTGACATTTTAATGAGCAAAATAACTTGCCTTTAAGGAGCTTCATTCATGTATATATAAATCACTATATGAATGGTTAATATAACTATTTCGAGTCCGATATAAAATTGCTCTAAAAGTAAAAATTCATATGACTAAATCCGATGCGCACACTTTATTAGTCGTGTACAAAATACTGATAATATCCATATGTCTCGATGTACAAATATATAGATCATAGATAATGACATACAACACTTAAATACTTATGAGTCTCATATTTCTTACATAACCCGTAAGAATGACACATAATATTTTAACCAATGGATCAATAATTACGGACTCCATCTTTATGTGCTAAAAATCAAATGTGCTCATGAAATTGATCTATAATCTTAAAAATCTTATGTCGATATGCCTTTAATCAACTTTTTATATACCGTTGTTAGCAAACAAAGATTTGTTATAGTAGATTGTAAATCCTTTAATATGTGTCAATCTCTTTAAGCTTTATGATAAATTTCTCAATCATAACATTTGTGAAAGCCTCATAGCAATATATATATATATATATATATATTCTATTATTTTCAAACATATTTTCCTCATCATGAGTCGTTGTAAATGCATTTTTTTTCTATAACCTTATGCTTAAATCTTTCTTATTATCGATGATATCTTTATTTTCAATGGCTCATCCAAAGTATCCATATTTTGGACAAATTAAACTTTATGAGTTAGTTAATAATGGAAGTGATCCACTTTATCTTTATCTTTTATATCGTTAAGAAGGTAAAATAATTTCTCAAACTTTACGTATGAGAAAATTTAGTCCCACTAAACTCAAAATCCTTAAATTTTATCATTGGATGCATATGCAAGGATCACAAGTACGAATAATTTTATAATCAAGTCAATATACGTATCATTGATTTGATATCTTAAGTATATTAAAATAGACCAATGTCTACTTCTATTAGTAAATTCAACCTTCATGTGGATATAACTTGCTAAATGAATGAATATATTAATTACAATATATTAAGATTAGCAATGTATTATCAGATAGACAATTTCTTTTTGATGGAGTTGTTCCCCTCCGAACGACGGCGCGACCGGCGTCTTGCCTGAAATTCAGGGCAGATGCTAATTGGTGCTATCCGTCCACCTCTCCGAAAATGCCAAGTTGATTTATGGCACCATGTATCGAAGGTTTGAACGGATGCGTCCGATATAGCAGACTTCGTCAGATTCCCCCTTGCTTGAGGGGTTTTTGATTGTGGGGACACTCTTCCCTGCAGGCGCAAGCCCCTGCAGTTAATTACGCTACCGCATTACGGTAACAACTTTCTCCTTCTCCAGATGGTCACTTCGTCTCATGTGTGTTTGTTTTGTGTTTTGTTGCCCGTGGATTGTATACGGAGACTGAGTTATGTCGTCACCCGTAGGGCGTGGACTAGTCCAAATCCGTATTACCTTAGATTTGGGTTTGGGGGTTTGGGTTTAAGGATACGTTAGCCTCATTTGAGACTAAGATCGACTTAAAACGTTTGTTAAGGATACGTTAGTCTAGCTTTTAGACTAAGATCAACTTAACGGGATCGTTTAGATCCAACAAGAGAGCAATAAAAGGGGGAGGACTCTGTTGTTTAGTTTAGTGACGTTACGGTCGGTAAGTAGTTTAAGGACATTGCGCTCCATGGGTAGTTTAAGGACATTGCGGTCAAGGTTAAGGACGTCATAGTCCATGGGTTTAAGGACCCCACAGTCCGTTGTTAGTTTTAAGACATCTCGGTCAGGGTTAAGGACTTCATAGTCCATGGGTTTAGGGACCCCACAGTCCGTTGTTAGTTTTAAGACATCTCGGTCAAGGTTAAGGACCTCATAGTCCATGGGTTTAGAGACCCCACAGTCCGTTGTTAGTTTTAAGACATCTCGGTCAAGGTTAAGGACCTCATAGTCCATGTGTTTAGGGACCCCACAGTCCGTGTCAATGTGTGGTCATCGGGACCCGTCACCTCTTTGGAGACGTTGAGAAATTACAACGCCAAGTATCAAAGGAGTGAAGAGATGTACCCTTGAACCGGGGTGGATTAAATAGTTTTTGGCCCAATTTGGGATCAAGACCAATTAATTATATTATGAGCCCATTAGCCCAGTTAAATTTGAATTGAGGACTTATGTCCATCTTGGGCTAAGTCCAATCATGTTTGGAATATTGGCTTTCTGTTGGTCCATTGAAGGAGAGGCTTTTCCTCTGGCCATTTAGCCAATTGGGCTAACGTTAATTCAGCAGTGTTGAACACTGGGATCAAGTTAGTGTTTTAACACTAAAAGACAGTTGGAGTTAAACATCAGCAACAGGGGGTTCAAATTAGTGCTAAACACTAGAAAAAATCAGTGTCAAACATTAGCAGCAGAGACTTCAAATTAGTGTTAAACACTAAGAAAATTAATGTTAAACTCTGTCAACAGAGATTTAATTTAGTGTTAAATACTAAGAAATTCAGTGTTAAACACTACAAGAAAGCTCTTTAATTAGTGTTGAACATTAAGGCAAAACAGTGTTTAACACTGGGCTCAGGGGTTCCAATTTAGTGTTAAACACTGAGGCAAAAGGGGTCACATGGTAGCACGTGAGGGCGCCCTCCCTTCATTTGTTCTGCTGAGAATATTGCATCTTTTAGAGCATCACGTTCCATCACGTGACGGGCATTTAAATACTTGTATGCCAAAGCCTCTGCCAAAGGTCACATGGGTCACGTGAGGCACTGCCTCAAAGGCCCTTCTCTGTGGATCTTCTCGGGGGTCGCGTGGTAGCACGTGACCCTACCTCTTTATATGTTCTTTTAGAAGATCTGTTAATCCTTTTTTAAGAATTAAATTCTTCGTAGGGTTGACCCCTAACGATAAATTTAAGAGGAATTAAATTCCTATTCCCTTCTGAAGATTTATATTCTGGGATAGAGTTGAACTCTGAATTTTCTGTAGGAATTAAATTCTTCATATATGTGACGAACTGAATTCCATCATAGGGTTAAACCCTAATAAAAGCTTTAAAGGAATTAAATTCCCACTCTCTTTTAGAGAGGTATGAGATCCTGTCATAGGGCGAAACCCTAATTTCTTCTTTCTTAAGGGAATTAAATTTCTGTTATTTTAACAGAACTAAGTTCTTAACTAGGGTTAAACCCTGATTAAATTCCCATAACATATGGTTAAACCCTAATTTTATTTTAAAGGAATTAAATTCCTATAGTTCTGTGAGAATTAAATTCTCAAGCTTCCATTCCCTCTCTATGCTTTGGATCTGCATGGCAGGATCTCAACCCAACGAGAATTAAATTCTCAATTCAAGGGGAGATGTGCACTTTACAGATCCTCCACTAAAGAGAGAACTATGTTCTTCTTGTTTAATATCAGAGTTAAACTCTGTTGAGAATTGAATTCTCTTTTCTTTCAAAAATCCTTCCCTTTCTTACCTAGGGTTTTCTTTTGCAGAAGATCCAAATTCCTCCAAAGTATCAAGGCTCTCTCTCTTTTTTCTCCCTCTGCATATATCTCTATCTGTATGTCCCTTGGCTCCTATTTATAGGAGAAGCAGCAGAATCAATTAGTTTTTGATGAATCTTTCATCGAGAGATTTGATTTGTATTCACCATTCATTTGGACCTTTGGATTATTAGGTGAATTTTATTCACCGTTGGATTTTAAATCCAAAGATTTTCCTTTGTTATTTCGATTAGATTTTAAGGGGAAATCTTTTCAAGTTCAAGATTTTTCCATAGATAGGTAATATTTAATCACCTTTAAATTTTTAATTCAATCGGTTCCAAATAATCATTTTCCTTTGGAAAGATTTGAGTGATCTCTTCTCAGAATTTGATTCTGTTAAAAGATAGGCTTTGAAAGCCGGTCACGTGTGGCCTTGGTCACGTGTGGGCACGTGACCCCCTTGGAACGAGCCCTCTTCTTCTTTTTGCGCTCTGCCTTCTTCCGTTGCTTAGCCGTCACGTGCCACCACGTGACCCCTGGTCACGTGTGAGCATGTGACCCTTGTCTGGAGCCTTTTTCTTGATTTAACCGGAGAATGAGTCCGCTGCTTTAAATGTCACATGCCAACACATGACCCTGTTCATGTGGGAGCACGTGACCCTGGTCACGTGGGAGCACGTGACCCTTTCTGAAGCCCTTTTCTTTGATGTAGTCGGGAAACTGAATCTGCCTTGCCGATGCTTTTAGATGTCACGTGCCAACACGTGACTGCTGGTCACGTGTGAGCACGTGACCCTTTTCTGAAGCCTCTTCCGCAGGCTTTCCTGATTTTAAATCAGGAAACAGGAGTTCCTTTTCGGGTCTCCGTCAGATGTTGTCTTCCGTCGATCTCCCGGTGGATTTGGAGGTGATCTCCTGCTGCGTGTGGGTCTCAATGAGTTTTGAGGAGACTGGTGGTTTGAGGAGTTTGCGCCGAGCATCTGCAAGGAAGTCCCGAGGTGGTTTGGTACCACCGAAGACCCTCCGACGATCAAGTTAGCACGAGATCCGTAACAACTCCAATTTTTTGTATACATAAATTTGAGTTAAATTTGAAGTATACTTGGAGTATTGATGTTGCTGAAAACACTTTAAGTATCTATTTCCCCACAATAATTACAAGAAGGAGTTTGTAGCTCATTGGTAATACCTTGCACTGCTGAACCAAGCCACCAGAGTTCAAATCCCATACCCCATATTATTTTTAATATTGATTTTTTAAAAAACCTTTAGAATACCAAGAGTTTACACGTGCATATCTTACAAAAACCCCACTACACCCAAATATGTAACACTTGCAGAGGGTAGATGAACCGTCAGGGGAGATCCAGGCCACCGGACTCGGCCGGGAATCGGTCAACTCGGCCTTGACTCGGCCGACTCAGTGCTCAGACCGAGTCACGGCCGAGTCACCCCCGATTCGGCCGATTCCGGCGATGGTCACAACATGAAAGTTGTGTCTTTTCATATTCCCTATGCACCTGCAAAATTTCAGCTTCATACAACTTCCAGAACTCTTTAAAAATCCCAATTACTCCACTTTTAATACATTTTTTATTACATTTTATCACATTTTTATTTTTTAACTTTTCATCTACCGTAACCCTAGCCTAGCCCTATATAAAGACCCCTACCCTCTACTATTTCATCTCACAACTCTAAGTCCACTCTCCCAAATTCTCGAGAACTCGGTACAAAGAGCGAGAAGCGAAGCGCTGCCGAAACCGACGACGGATTCCGGCGATCGTAGTAGAACCTTCGCGACGTTTTCGACGCACCGACAATCACCACCTCCCTTAGCCTCCTTAGTTTGTCCAAAACCGTAAGTCCCATCTCTTCTATCTCTCTTTTCTTTTAATAGAAAATACGACTTTTTGGAACCCGACGGAAATCGGAACAAACCGATTTCCGATTCGTTTTTCTACAAATTTCCACTTGTCACCTAATACATAATACCCAAACCTATCTATGATGACTATTAATCACCTAGAAACCAATTCAAATAAAGTTTCTCACATGAAATGATAGCTTTCTTGTAAAACCGTATTCTTTTCATAAAAATACCATAAAGTTTATTTTTCTTGTTCTAATTAATTCCCTCACTCTTAAATATGTTTAACTTGATAAATAAACTTGTAGAAATCAATTTGAATGAATTTTCACACATGAAATGATAACGTTTTCAAATACCGTATTCTTGCGCTTTAATACCTTCAAGTTTAATATATCATGTTTAACCTATAAACTTAACTAAAACTTAAAATAAGTCACGAGGTAATGACCTACTTCTACACACACACAAATATAACCCTAATTGATAAATATCAAAATATAGAATACGAAAATACAGGACTTTTCACTAAAATACCATATTCTTTATAAACCTTTTCTAAAAGCTTTAAGTTGCACACAATTCTAAATAAAATCTTTTAAAATAAAAGCACGATATGTCATGGACGTCGATCGTTTATCTAAACTGTCTTGTGGTGTCTAGGCAAGTGTGTCTAGGCTAGTGGTTTTTAATTAGGCCCACGACTGTGGTTCCTTCCCACTTACCTGGCACTTACCTGGCCGCAATTGACGGTGAAGAGGCGATTTGAGGCTTCTAATGACTTATCGTTTAGACCTTAGAAATAGGCTAGTTGGCTTAGGAAACCCTAGAAAATAAAATACTGAAAGTTATACCTTTTTTTTAAAGAAATACCTTATATTTATAAAACCGTTTTTACTAAATGAATGGTATTTATTAAACCTAAACAAAGCGCCGCTACAACCCATCTTTGGGGAACCCGTTAGGGAAAGTACGGTTCATCGTGCACCCGCGGGCTAGTAGTGCGAGATTCAGACCTCCGCAAGGAGCATTCGGTCTCGAAAGGTTTAAAATACGGCATTTAAGAAAAAAATGAGATTTTGGAAAATAAAATATTATTTAAAAATCATTCTTGTATTAATATATATATATAAATATCATTTAAACACCTATTTTATTATAATATAAAGTTTCCATCTTTTTCTAAAATTTACAAGTTTAAAAGTTACATTAAAATACCACGAGTTTCAAATGAATCAATTAATACTTTTATTAGGATATATTCACTAGAATAACATAAATAAAATCCACACTCATTATAACTATAAAGACGAATAACAAATACTTGAGGTGTATTTTTGAAAACTATACAATAGTACTTTTTACATAAAACCCCCTCAAGTTTTATAAATTACAATAAGGCCCCTAACAATTATTGAACTTCAAATTATCTTCTTTTTAGTCTGACTCGGGTTAGAGTCTGACTATTTCTGACTTGAATTTGATTCAAGTCAATCTATATTATTTCATATTCCAACCCAAGGTGAACACATGAATCCCTGAATCCAGTTAACAATCTATATAACTTGACTAAACTGAACCATGGATATTCCTTCTACATGTTTCCCAGTATTCCATTTACATGACTCTACGGTTATAACCGTTTCCTGATATCATGGTTTCGGTCAGTCAGTTAATCAATCTTACAATTAATACAATTTTACAAGATAACAATACAAACAAGACATCGCGGGGTTTAAAGGGTAGATTGGTACGGAAGGTGTTAAAGGTGGCACGAGGTGGTCAGATTAAGACACCTAACCTGAATCCCATTGCTGTTGTACCGTGGCATAACGGTTCCTTGTACTACACGTGCCGTAGTCTCTGGCAAGTGAGACTCCCCTCGTATACACTGGCATCCTTCTGTACCAAGCTACAAACAACAACGTTAACATAACATTACAGCAATAGTTTACACTTTAAAAATGTTTCTTCTTATTCTGTCTTCTCTACTTCCCTCTTACCTTTGGGACTTACCGAGCGATCTGTTCGCTGACGACATTCTATTCTCTCTTCTTTGAATATCGTCAGGTGACTTGGACCCGGCAGAAGTTGAGCCAACCCAGGAAGACTTGGAGCAATTTGCCGAAGACCCAACAGTATAATTTCATTGTACACTTTTCTTTTCAGTATTTTCCTTTTTCCTGTTATGCCACTGTTTAGGCATCTTTATTTCAGTTGTATTTTCCTTTCCATGTATTGTACAAAGAATGTTAATAAATAAAAGTTGCTGTTCTTTTATACTCTTGTCTCTTGTGTATTTATTTTATATTGCTTAGTTACGCTTAGCGCATGTACTTCTGAGTACATACGTAGCGGGCCTCGTCGCGTCCACTTCCCCGTACACTGGGATGCGGGGCGTGACAAGATCCGAGCAGAGTAACGGCTAAGTGGGGTGAAAAAAGCTTACTTGACCCCTCTGTGATGGGGGTTTATATAGAAGCGGCAGCACGCAGTAGCAGGCGCGAGAATTTCGCCGGCAGTTACGCTCCCGACGTCACGTCCGCGTAATGAGCGGATCGCCCGTTAATGGGGATCGTGATGGCGTGGAATGTGGGATGTTTCCGGCGGAAAATCTGCGCATGGGGGGATTTGCGGAGCGGCGGTTACGCCTACGAGTGGTGGAGTTGGTCGGTTGGAGGGACCGAGGAAGATGGCCTCGGCAGGGGAGCTCGGGAACGAGCGGGAGGGCCGAGGCATTCTGGTCCTGTAGTAGATCGGGGAGAGCTGAGAGGCCGAGGAGGCCAATTTTCCGGGGGCTCTGAGGTGAGCCAGCTTGCGCTTGCAGGTCGGGTACAGGGGTGGCCTGGTCGGCCCCTGCGGGCCCTTTCTTCTGAGCTCTGGGACACATCATCTGCCACGTGTCATGATCTGCGATGTCACCAATATAGAGCATCATCATTAGCCCCCCACTCTTATTCCGACCAGCTGGTGGGTCGGGTCAAGAGTGGTCTGCCGGCCGCCCGGGGTGAGCTCTCTCTCAAGATTTCGTCGGGACGCGTTCCCGGGCTGTCAGCTGTCTTTTCTGCCAGCGAATCAGGGTGAGATCTCTGCATTTAAGGAAGGTGCGTCGGTTCATGCATCCTGTCACTGAAGCGACGGTCCGCGTGTCAAGCGTCGGTTGGCTGACGCGACGTGTGCAGACCTGCGGCGTCTGATGGGATGCGGCCTAGTGTGGGAACGAAAAGTGGAGCGATCGGGGTCGTTGGACGCGAGGAGGCATTTTGGCGGGAGATGAAGGGCGCCATTGGATGAGGGCGATTGCAGTGGTAAATAATGGTGAGGCCCACTCCAGGGCCTATACTCCTTCATATTTCCTCGCTATAAGTTCTGGTTGCTCGGTGCTCGTCTTCTTTCTTCTGCTTTCGTTCCCTGAGGATCTCTCTTCTTCAGGTTAGATGTCTTCTTTTGCAGAATCTGTAGATGCCGTAGGAGTAGGTTCTAGGGACCCTCTAGTTGAGCCTGAGTCTTCCCGGAGAGCAGGGGTCAGATCCTTTTCCTGGGAACGTGCGGCGAGGGTGAACCCGAGGGAGGAGGCGGTAGACGCCGCCCCCGGCACATCGTGTTGGGTGAGACATGAGGACGAGCTTGCCAATGCCCGGGCTCACTTCCACATCCCTTCACGTTATACGCTTCGTCTGGACAAGGTGGGAGAGAGGGCAGACCAAGTACGGGGTAGGGAGATCGTCCAGTATTTGGAAGCTTTTTGGGGTGGAATGCGCCTGCCCTTCCCTTCCGAGGTCGTCGAAGCACTGAACTTCTTCGGGTTAGCCCCAGGCCAGCTAGTGCCGAACTTATGGAGGATTCTCCTTGGGTTCGTGATCCGCCTGAAGCTACAAGCGGTTCCCTTCAGCTCTCTCCATCCTTGATTCTTCCCTTGTTTTCAAAAATCATCCTGGGGGCCGAGCGGACGACCCAAGGTGGGTCTTGTAGAGTGTTTTTCGTCACCCCCTTTGAGATGGGAATGCGCGTACACTTGTCAGGAGCAGTACAGATTCCCCCTGCCTAAGGTAGGCTGGGGTTTATTGATTGTGGGGATCCGAATCTCCGGCAGCCGCGGATTAAGCCGTCGTTAATTACCCCTCGTATTTGGAGCGAAAGAACATTCGATTGACGGGTTAAACTTGTTATGTGAACTCAATGTGCAGTGTGTTGGTGTGTGTGTGTGTTTTGAAAGGGGTTTTGGATGTATCGGGGGCCCCACAGAGTTTTTACGGGGGGCCTGCTACCCGGATAGCAGGCTCGAGGTCAAGGGGGCTAGCGGCCCCCTTGCGGGGTGCGGGGCAGAGCCCCGTTAGAATTTTTTTCTAACGGGGGAGGTATATTTAGTGTGGAGTGCATAAAAAATGGGGGGGAAGTGTCTTGAAGGCGCGTGCGTGGCACGTCGGCGCATGGTGCCCGGGGTCACGTGCGCGCACGTGACCATTGGGCACCTCAACGCCCGGGGTCACGTGGCGCACACGTGATTACTGGGCGTCTCAGCGACCGGGGCCACGTGGGGCACACGTGACCGATGGGCGCCTTAGCGCCCCGGGGTCACGCGGCGCGCACGTGACCGATGGGCGCCTTAGCGCCCGGGGTCACGCGGTGCACACATGACCGCGGAAAACACCCGCGGGAAGGGCCTAGCCCCTAGGTTGAGGAGTTAAACTCCCAAGGAGTTTTTGGAGTTGAACTCCTAACTGAAATTAATTTATGGAGTTAAACTCCAACAGATCTAGAAAGGAGTTAAACTCCTGAGGATTTATTGCTCTTCTTTTGAGCCTTGGATCTGTCCAAAGTTAGATTTTTGGAGATGGGTCTTCTTCTTCCTGCTCTTGATCGGCGGGGTCTTGGAGAAAAAGGGGTGAGACTTAAAAGTCTCCCCTTTTCGAGATCTGAATGGAGATTCGATTGGATATTCGAGCTTCCCTTCGTGAGTTTTGTGGTGAAAAACTATTTATTTTTGAGAATGGAAGAGTTAAACTCTTGATGTAATTCAAAAACGAAGAAAAGGGTTTTAGACCCTTGAGAAAGGGGAAGGAGGCACAAACCCTATTTTTTTGAGGGGAATGAAAAAAGTATATCTTTTATTCATCATCATGTTGCCTTATATAGGCTTACATGTTTACATATAGCCCCTTGGGTTTTACAAAATAGCATTTTGCCTGTCCCATGGCTCATGTACCATTTCTTTTTGCACATAAGCCATGGGCTTTACAAAAATTTGGCTTTATGCCCATTTTGCATACATTCATGCATAAAAAATTACATAGAAATTATTTATTACATAATCTATATTTTGGCATGGAGGAGGCTGGCTGCAGGCTCGACTTGGGCATAGGCCCGCTTGACCTGGGCTTGGGCCCACCTAGCTTGGGGTTGACCTTGACTTTGACTCGGTCAACCGGGGTGCAAATTTTGACCCCAACAAAGTGCCCCCCATCGATAAATGCACACCGCACATTTGTGGGTCGTGTGCATGAAATTGATGGATCTTCTTTCGCGTGGAGGCGACTTGCTTTGGTTCCTACTTTTTGGTATGCACTGCCATTTTTACGATATGGACGGTCGACGCTTGACGCGTCTCCGAGACGGAGTGTCCGTGGTAGAATTTTCCCCGGCCCAGAGTGATCTGGTTCCCGCTTTATAGGAAGCCTGCATTGCCCTTTTTACGACATGGACGGTCGGCACTTGACGCGTTTCCGAGACGGAGTGTCCGTAGTAGACTTTTCCCCGGCCCGGAGTGATTTGGTTCTTGCTTTGTAGGAAGCCTGCACTGCCCTTTTTACGACATGGACGGTCGATGCTTACCCGATTTGTGGGAAGCATGCACTGCCCTTTTTACGACATGGACGATCGACGCTCTGATCCGGAGCGATTTGGTTCCCTATTTGTGGGAAGCCTGCACTGCCCTTTTTGCGACATGGACTGTCGACGCTCTGATCCAGAGCGATTTGGTTCCCGATTTGTGGGAAGCATGCACTGCCCTTTTTGCGACATGGACGGTCGACGCTCTGATCCGAAGCGATTTGGTTCCCAATTTGTGGGAAGCCTGCACTGACCTTTTTACGACATGGACAGTCGATGCTTGACGTGTCTCCGAGACGGAGTGTCCATGGTAGACATTTCCCTGGCCCGGAGTGATCTGGTTCCTGCTTTGTAGGAAGCCTGCACTGCCCTTTTTACGACATGGACGGTCGACGCTTGACGTGTCTCTGAGACGGAGTGTCCGTGGTAGACGTTTCCCTGGTCCGGAGTGATATGGTTCCTGCTTTATAGGAAGCCTGCACTGCCCTTTTTACGACATGGACGGTCGACGCTCTGATCCGGAGCGATTTGGTTCCCAATTTGTGGGAAGCCTGCACTGCCCTTTTCACGACATGTACGGTCGATGCTCTGATCCGGAGCGATTTGGTACCCGATTTGTGGGAAGCTTGCACTGCCCTTTTTGCAACATGGACGGTCGACGCTCTGCTCCGGAGCGATTTGGTTCCCGCTTTGTAGGAAGCCTGCACTGCCCTTTTTGCGACATGGACGGTCGACGCTCTGATCCGGAGCGATTTGGTTCCCGATTTGTGGGAAGCCTGCACTGCCCTTTTTACGACATGGACGGTCAACTTGATTCTGAGACGAAGCATAATTTCGACAGGGAAGGCAGGTACACCGAGGCGAAGCATGATTTTGGCACGCGGTGCACATTCTGAGACGAAGCATGATTCCGACGCGGAGCTTGCTGGTTGACTTGATTCCGAGGCGGAGCATAATTCCGACGAGGAGGTCGTTGGTTGATTCCGAGCCAAAGCATAATTCCGACATGGAAGGTATATACACCGTGGCGAATCTTGATTTCGACAACGGGTACACTCTGAGACGAAGTATGACTCCGACGCAGAGCTAGTTGGTTGATTTGATTCCGATGCGGAGCATAATTCCGGCAGGGAAGGTAAATATCCCGAGGCGAAGCATGATTTCGACACGGGGTAAATTCTGGGACGGAGCATGATTTCGCCGCAGAGGTTGTTGGTTTGATTTGATTTGGGTTGACATCAGCATCGCTATACTGGAATATGGTACCAGAAGCGAATCATCATTTGCCATGAGAGGATTTGGGGATTGTTTTTTTTTATTTGGCATCTGCATTGCTGCACTGGAATAATGGTACCAGGAGAGAATCATCATTTGCATTTTCTTATTAGGAAACGATGGCTTAGGACACAGGTTTTAGGTCCCTATCACCTAAGACTTTTCAATTTCATGGGTCGTAAGGGTCCCATAAAAGCATTTTCTCCCTACGAGTCGAAAGGATCTCGCAGGTGTATTTTCTCCTTAGGAGTCGTGGGGACTCCTAAGTGTGTTGCTCCTTTGTGAGTCGTAAGGATCTCACGCGGGAATTTTCTTCTCACAAAGTCGAGAGGACTTTGCGAGTGCATTTCATCTCTTTTTTACGAGTTTGCGCCCTTTCGGGTTTTCACAAACTCGCCGGCAGTCCTGCTGTTTTTACTCACGGAGCCCTTTCGGGTTCTCATCCATGCCCATTTTGCTTGTGGACATACCATTTTTTTGGGACTTTGAATGTGGTCTCACCGGTAGGACTCGGGAGAGATTAGGATTGTTTTACGCCAGTGGATTGTATACGGTTTTGCAGGATGTATGATCCAGACCGTAGGGCCAGAAAAATTTCGGGACTTTGTTGGCGTCTGCATCGCTGCACTGGAATATGGTACCAGGAGCGACTCATCATTCGCCGTTGGGGTATGGGATTTGGAATTTGGTTGGCGTCTACATCGCTGCACTGGAATATGGTACCATGAGCGACTCATCATTCGCCACATGGGGATTTGGATTTTCGTTGGCGTCTACATCGCTGCACTGGAATATGGTACCAGAAGCGACTCATCATTCGCCGTTGGGGTATGTGATTTGGAATTTGGTTGGCGTCTGCATCGCTGCTCTGGAATATGGTACCAGAAGCGACTCATCTTTCGCTGTTGGGGTATGGGATTTGGAATTTTGTTGGCGTCTGCATCGCTGCACTGGAATATGGTACCAGGAGCGACTCATCATTCGCCACATGGGGATTTGGATTTTGGTTGGCGTCTGCATCGCTGCACTGGAATATGGTATCAGGAGCGACTCATCATTCGCCACTTGGGGATTGGGGAGCGATGGCTTAGGAGACAGGTTTTGGTCCCTATCACCTAAGGCTTTTCAATTTTATGGGCCGTAAGGGTCCCATAAAAGCATTTTCTCCCTATGAGTTGTAAGGATCCCGTAGGTGCATTTCTCCTTAGGAGTCGTGAGGACTCCCAAGTGTGTTTTTCCTTTGTGATTCGTAAGGATCCCACGAAGGTTTGTTCTCCTCATGTATCGTGACGACACATGAGTGAGTCTTCCCAATGGAGCATAATTCCGAGGGCGGAGACCAGGCGCGTAACTGGTGATTGCAGTGGGGCAAGGGCATGGTGAGGATTATTTAAGCCCATAGATTGTATACGGTAATCAATTTGGGGACTGGCCGTAGGGCCGGAAGAATTTTAGGAAACTGGATTTTGGTTGGCGTCTGCATTGCTGCATTGGAATATGGTACCAGGAGCGACTCATCATTCGCCGTTTTTTTAAATTTATTTTTTATTTACCGCGATTGCTCTATCATTTCAGCTTTTTTTATCGCGAAGATCGCGATTGCCCTATCATTTCGGCTTTTATTCGCGGTTGCCCTATCATTTCGGCTTTATTTTCATCTTTTTTTTACTCGCTGATTTTTATTGCGAGTTGCCCCATCATTTCGGCTTTTATTTATTTTTCTTTTATTTACACATTTTTTGTTTATTTACACACACACACACACACACACACACACACACACATATATATATTTTACATTCCCAGTTTAACGACTTAGAGGTCGAATATTCCCAGTTTAATGACGTGGTGGTCGATTGTTCCCAGTTTAATAATGTGGTGGTCAGCTTTACTTATCCCAGCTCCTTGAATTTTGATCTTGGCGGAGCTGTGTTGATGACCGTAGCTCTGCGGCTTACCGATACATTCGAGGATTGTGAGGTTTTTCCAAGCTTGTATTGGTCCTCTGCCCAATCTTTGAACACACGGCAGTCTTCAATGGTATTACTCACCACTCTATGGTATGGGCAGTATACGGGATTGCCGGTCATATTCGCTTCCTGCGGTCTTTTTGATTCTGGCAGTTGTAGACCGTTTCTCAGGGCGTCTTTGAATATTTTAGGGATTTTGTCCCTTCTGAAGGAATAGACCTTATCCAGCTTTTTTCAGTGGAGATTCTCCTCCGGTGTATCTATCGGAGGGATTGGAGGCTGCTCGCGGCCGTTTTTCACGAAGGCGCTCCGCTCTTAGGTTGAAGGGGGTATCAGTTGGCTGCCCCCGGGTATCAATCCCTGGCTCATGAACCAAAATTTGATTCTGCTATAATTTCAATCGGGTGACTTGGGTTGCGATATCTGCCACGACGTTTGCCAATTCGTCGACCTTAGATTGTACCTTGGCTAACTTCTCATCCCTGTCCTGAAGCTGCCTCTGAAGCCATCAGAATAATGCTTGTTCTGTAGTTTCGGTTATGACAACCGGGTCATCCTTATTGTCTGAGCTCAATTCCGCAGGAACCACGGGCTCCTATCGCTTATCGGCCTGAGCGGGCTCTTCATCATTCAGATCGAGTTGATGTTGGGTAGCGTCCACTGCATCATTACCATAGATATGAAGCATGGGAGGGTTCGTTTCTTCATGTCCGACCATGTAGACAGTGCGGACCATATATCCAGCCGTCTTTTTATCATCGGCGGGGTAACCCCGTTCTTAGAGCCTCATGAAGCTTAGCCTAGTATGAGCCCTAGCCCTTTTGTTGGCTCTGTATCTAAGCCTTTTCTGCCTTAGCTTCTCGATTTTGAAGGCTAGGCGGACATCCGTTTTCTGGGAAGCCAATGTGAGTCGATTGATAGGGAACTTAAAGAAGATACTCGATCGAGCAGTTGTCGAGTGTACCGCTGGAGCTTTCCTGAGATGCCCCGCTGCCTTATTGACGTTGATGGCCTTGCCCCCAGCTGGAGCGATGGAGAGTCGTTCGGAAATAGATTTGCATTTGGGTTGGGGCGCCCTCGAGACCACCACATTTGGCCTCTTGCTTTTCAGGGCCGGTTTGACTGTTACCTGAGCTTGAGGAGCTGGGATGGCGTTAGCGGACACGAATAGAATAGAGCCATATGGTAGCGGCAGCTCTTCCCATTGTGTAGGAGATGGGACCGTCCTGGCGTCCATCTTCATCGTGTAGGAGATGGGAGCGGAGTTCATCTTTAGAGACATTGTTGAGAAGTGATTGCTTGAATACCTGCATGAAAGAGCATTATTTTAGTATAAATATAGATATGTATATTAAGTGAGTTCGCATGAACACTTGACCTGAGATATGGGAGGAGAGATTGGTCCCACCGGGCGTGCCAGAATCTGTAGAGTGTTTTTCGTCATCCTATTGAGATGGGAATGCGCGCGCGCTTGTCAGGCGCAGTACAGATTCCCCCTGCCTAAGGTAAGCTGGGGTTTATTGATTATGGGGATCCGAATCTCCGGCAGCTACGGACTAAGCTGCCGTTAATTACCCCTCGCATTTGGATTGAAGGAACCTCCGATTGACGGGTTAAACTGGTCATGCGAACTCAATGTGCAGTGTGTTGGTGTGTGTGTGTGTGTTTTGAAAGGGGTTTTGGATATATCGAGGGACCCACAGAGTTTTTACAGGGGTCCCGCTACCCGGATAGCGGACTGGGGGTCAAGGGGGTTAGCAGCCCCCTTGCGGGGTGCGGGCAGCGCCCTGTTAGAATATTTTTCTAACGGGGGATGTATATTTAGTGTGGAGTGCAAAAAAAATGGGAGGAAGCGTCTTGAAGGCGCGTGCGTGGCATGTGGGCGCATGGTGCCCGGGGTCACGTGCGCGACCATTGGACGCCTCAGCGCCCGGGGTCACGTGGCGCATACGTGACCACTGGGCGTCTCAGCGCCAGGGGTCACATGGGGCACACGTGACCATTGGACGCACACGTGACCATTGAGCGCCCCGGGGTCACGTGGCGCACACGTGACCATTGGGCGCCTGAGCGCCCGGGGTTACGTGGCGCGCACGTGACCGATGGGCGCCTTAGCGTCCCGGGGTCACGTGGCGCGCACGTGACCGATGGGCGCCTTAGCGTCCCGGGGTCACGTGGCGCGCACGTGACCGATGGGCGTCTTAGCGCCCGGGGTCATGTGGCGCGCACGTAACCGATGGGCGCCTTAGCGCCCCGGGGTCATGCGGCGCGCACGTGACCGATGGGCGCCTTAGCTCTCGGGGTCACGTGGCGCACACGTGACCGCGGGAAACACCCGCGGGAAGGGCCTAGCCCCTAGGTTGAGGAGTTAAACTCCCAAGGGGTTTTTGGAGTTGAACTCCTAACAGAAAATAATTTATGGAGTTAAACTCCAATAGATCTAGAAAGGAGTTAAACTCCTGGGGATTTATTGCTCTTCTTTTGAGCCTTGGATCTATCCAAAGTTAGATTTTTGGAGATGGGTCTTCTTCTTCCTGCTCTTGATCGGCGGGATCTTGGAGAAAAAGGGGTAAGACTTAAAAGTCTCCTCTTTTCGAGATCTGATTGGAGATTCGAGCTCCCCTTCGTAGGTTTTGTGGTGAAAAACTATTTATTTTTTAGAAAGGAAGAGTAAAACTTTTGATTTAATTCAAAAAAGAGGAAGAAGGTTTTAGACCCTTGAGAAAGAGGAAGGAGGCACAAACCCTAGTTTTTTGAGGGGAATGAAAATAGTATATCTTTTATTCATCATCATGTTGCCTTATATAGGCTTACATGTTTACATATAGCCCCTTGGGTTTTACAAAATGGCATTTTGCCCATCCCATGGCTCATGTACCATTTCTTTTTGCACATAAGCCATGGGCTTTACAAAAATTTGGCTTTATGCCCATTTTGCATACATTCATGCATAAAAAATTACATAAAAATTATTTATTACATAATCTATATTTTGGCATGGAGGAGGCTGGCCGCGGGCTCGACTTGGGCATGGACCCGCTTGACATGGGCTTGGGCCCACCTAGCTTGGGGTTGACCTTGACTTTGATTCGGTCAACCGGGGTGCAAATTTTGACCCCAATAGGTCTACCTCTCTTTTAGAAAGCGACAGGGCGGCGTCGCTGGGATAGGGGTTGTTGCCCTGCCTTCTTCCATTTATGACTGGAAGATGAAGTATTTCTTCATCGCGCAGCCTGAGGGCGAGGACTGGCCCGTGCCCACCAAGTGGTCAAGGGAAAAGTGCTTGCCGGGGATCCAGTCCAATGACCCAGCCGCGGTGAAAGTGGCGTCATGGGAGCCCGTCCCCCGATTTGACGTGTTGCTGTCTGAAAGGGTCCTGAGTTGGGCCGGACTCAGCCCCGTCGGGTTCGTCGGTAAATTAGGCTTGCTTTTTGGCTTGTATATTGCATGTGTCGCTGACTTCTTTGCTTTTGGTTTTGTGCAGGACCCATGGATATGGACGAGCTCCGAGCCTCCATGCGCCAGCCGAGGAAGGTCACGAAGGCTGGAGGCGCCAGCTCTTCCCGTTCGAAGCCTGCCCCGGCTCCTTCGGCCTCCATCCCAGCGCCTCCGGTGGCCGCGTCCCTTGAGCGTTCGGGGGCGGATCCCGTCCCGGGGCCTAGCAGAGCGCCAGGCCAGAAGCGGGCTCGAATTCTGGAGGACCCGGCCTCGGAGGAGGAGACCGGCTCTCCATCAGAGCCACTCAAGAGGGGGTCTCGGAGGCCTCCTCAGGGCCCATCCTCGCCGATCATGGTGGAGTGGGGCCTCTGGTTCGTAGTTCCCTCGGGGCTATCTATCGCGGATAGCTTGCTGCACGAAATAGAGAGGTCGGCAGGGGGCAGGGTCCCCGGGGGGACCTTCAGGGCCCAGATGGCGTCCATCGCCCAGGAGTCCTTGTAAGTAAGTGCTCGGTTGCTTGTGAGATTTGGTGCTTCCTTCGTCTTCCTGACCTCTTTCTTATTTTTTTCAGGTCCTCCAGCACGTCGCCCTTGCCTTACGCATGGAGGCCGTGGTGATAGCCCCGGCGATGGAGGCCGTGAGCCAGCTTGCCTCGCTGGATGAGAGCTCCAAGCGGGAGCTGGAGGCGGCGACGGCGAGGGTTGCTGCCCTGGAGGGCGAGGAGGCCGGGAAATGGGAGGCTACCCAGCACCGCGAGGCCGCCGTGTCCTCCGAGGTCAAGCTTGAGGACGCTCAGGCGCTCGCCGGCAACCTGAAGAAGACGGTAATGACCCTACGGAGGAGCCGGGGGCGGCGGTCAAGGCGGCGGAGCAGGCCGACCTCTCGGCGGCGAAGGCGGTGGAGGGCTACAAGAAGTTGAAGGACTTCTACAATGACTTAGCCGTGGCCACCACCCGCATCTGGCACGAGGCCCTCGACTCCGTTAAGGCCCGGATGCCAGAGTTCGCCGATGAAGAGCTCCGGGCCGAATATCCCCCCGCCGACGCCGATGAGCAGGGGGAAGAGATTCCTTACGAGGAGTTGGCCGAGGACCCTACTCGACTCGTGGTAGATATCGAGGACCCTAAGGTCGTGCCCGGCCCCGAGGCTTAAAGCCCCCGTCTTCGTCCTCCTTTTATTTTGTAAGCCTCCGGGCAGTCTGTAAGGCTGGGGAGCCCAAAATACCCTTTGTAAAGACTTTGCTTTTGGTAGTAAATTTTTTTGTTTCATCAGTTTGCACTTTATCTTTTGTTCGTGAAGAATGCTCGTAAAATATCTTTGTTTGTACTGTTGGGCTTTCATGTCAGGTCGGCTATCTGTCTAGCGATCGTTCGTCTGAGGGGTTTTTGATTATGGGGACGCTCTTCCCTGCAGGCGCAAGCCCCTGCAGTTAATTACGCTACCGAATCGCGGTAACAACTTTCTCCTTCTCCAGATGGTCACTTCGTGTCGTGGGTGTTTGTTTTGTGTTCGGTTTCCCGTGGATCGTATACGAAGACTAAGTTATGCTGTCACCTGTAGGACGTGGATTAGTCTAAATCCGTATCTTTCTTAGATTTGGGTTTGGGCGGTTATGTTTAAGGATACGTTAGCCTTATTTGGGGCTAAGATCAACTTAAACGTTTGTTAAGGACACGTTAGTCTCATTTTAGACTAAGATCAACTTAACGGGATCGTTTAGATCCAACAAAAGAGCAATCGGGCTCTATTGTTTAGTTTAATGACGTTGCGGTCGATAATTAGTTTAAGGACATTGCGGTCCAATGTTAGTTTTAAGACATCGCGGTCGAGGTTAAGGACATCATAGTCCATGAGTTTAAGGACCTCACAGTCCGGTGTTAGTTTTAAGACATCACGGTCAAGGTTAAGGACATCATAGTCCGTGGATTTAAGGACTCCACAGTCCGACGTTAGTTTTAAGACATCACGATCGAGGTTAAGGACATCATAGTCCATGGATTTAAGGACTCCACAGTCCGATGTTAGTTTTAAGACATCACGGTCGAGGTTAAAGACATCACGTGGATTTAAGGACTCCACAGTCCGACGTTAGTTTTAAGACATCACGGTCGAGGTTAAGGACATCATAGTCCATGGATTTAAGGACTCCACAGTCCGATGTTAGTTTTAAGACATCACGGTCGAGGTTAAGGACATCATAGTCCATGGATTTAAGGACTCCACCGTCTGATGTTAGTTTTAAGACATCACGGTCGAGGTTAAGGACATCATAGTCCATGAATTTAAGGACCCCACAGTCCGTAGTAATGTGTGGTTGTCGGGACCCGTTACCTCTCTGACGGCGTTAAGGGATTACAACGACAGATATCAGAGGAGTAGAGAGATATACCCTCGAACCGGGTGTAAATTGATTGGAAGAGCAGATGAGCTCAGTTCAATTTAAATTGAGTACTTATGGCCAGAATTGGGCTAAGTCCAGTTAAAATGTTTAACATTTCATTGTTGTTCTGCCTGCTAGGCCTTTATTTGGGCTCTGCCCTTTTAATAATGCCAAGTATTGGGCTCTGACATTTTTTCTGGTATTGAATGCATAGCATTTATCAGAACAAAGTATGTTCTGACAGCGCGTCACGTGGCGCATCAGGCGCTTTGCGCCAATTAAAGAGCGCATTGCGCTAGCGCATATGAGAGTGACACGTGTCGGTTAGCGCTAAGCGCTAGTTTGTTAGCGCACCGCGCTTTAAATTTATGAGCGCGCTGCGCCAGTTTATGGGTGCGCCAGTGAGTGACACGTGGAGCGCTTGGCGCTGAGCGCCAACCCAAGAGCGCAGTACACTGTTTTTCAGGAGCGCAAAGCGCAGATCATGTCCATGGTTGACACGTGGTATGTTATGGCGCTGAGCGCCAGTCCAAGGAGCGCAAGGGCGTAGTTCATGAGTGCAAAGCACTGCCCAATAGTGCAAAGCGCATTTTGATCAATTTAAGATCAAAGAACAAGTTTGTGTTCTTCTTAAAAGAGCCTTTGCCTCAAGATTCACGAACTAAGTTCTTATTCTTAAAAAAAAAGGCTCTGCCTTTATGGATCAGAAGATCTGTGAATTATAAATACTTCTTTTTTTTATAATTAGATCTTGATCTTTTCTTTTTATTCGAAGGCCTCGGTCTTTTTATAGATCTAAGATCTTTTTAGAAGACATTTCTTCTTTTTACGAGATGTTTCATCTCTATTTTTCAAGAACTCAATTCTTTACCTTTCTTTTCCTTTTGAATTCTTCTCAAAGTTTGCCCCGAGTTTTTTCTATCGCTCTTCTGTGTATGTAGACTTGAAGTCTTGGGGCCTTTATATAGGGCCAATTGATTTGTTAAATCAGTTAAAGAGATCTTTCTCTGATTGATTTGGGGATGTTTCCCCACCATTGGATTTTTGATCTTAGGGCTTCTGTTTTACAGAAGGCAATCTTCTTGTTTTTATCAAGATTGGAAAAATCTTTTTATGTAGAATTTGTTATGTTTTTGGTAATTCATTATTTACCATTGGATCATTGATCCAGCGGTGCTTAAAGCACAATCTTGTTATTTGGAAAGATTTCGAGAAATCTTTCCTTAACAGAATTTAATTCTGGTTAATTAATGATTTACCATCATTATCAGATCCTTTGATCCAACGGTGGGAATTTTTAATTCCAACGGTGGGAATTTTTAATTCCAGCGCTGGCGCACCTATGTTAGACACGTGGCACGTAATGCAGAGCGCAGCGCAACCGCGCTAGCATACCCATGCTTGACACATGGCGCGTAGCGCAGAGTGCAAGATCTGAAGCGTTGTTTCAGCAGAGCGCTGGATCCGAAGCGTTGCTTCAACCGAGGTGTCATTTCACCTTCCTTTTTAAGCCAGACTTATATTCCCGAGAATCTTTCATTTCTCAATCTTGGAAATAGTTCCATTGTGCACAGAATTTTCTGTGCTTCGTCTTTATAACTTTAAGCAAAGCTTCTTCCTTCTCTCATCCCCAAAGAACTTTCTCAACTATGGCCTGTAACCGCCCCCATGCTCATAAACAGCCGTGGGAAGTGCCCATTCAGGACCTCGTTCCTCGCTTTGCTCCACGCTTGATGGATCCTTCTCTCACGGATGAGCAGTGCGACGCTGCGCTGCACGATCTTTTGACTCGTGTGGGGTCCCTTCTTCCCCCACACTTCATTTGGCTTCGGATGATCCTTGCGTCTATGTTCGCCGATCTTCCCCCTCACCCAGCGGAGATGACCCTGGCGATGCTCGATGCGGCTGAGGACAAGCTCGAGTGTTTCCATGAGGCGTGCCTGATTACTCAGGCTCTGAAAGACTGCTCGGTTCACTTGTTGAGCCAGATAAGAGCCCGGCGGGCTATCATGTCTGCTTTCGCGGATGAACATGGCGCCAATTGGTGGGGAGCCACTCCTCGTGAAAATCGACGTTTTGATGTGCTGGAGAAGGCGACGAGGGAGTTAGAGAATTTTGTTTATTGTTTTGTTAACCCCTGTGCCACCGATATCTTGTTTGGTGATCTTTTTTAAATGTAATAATAATAATAATAAAAAGATGTTTTAATTTAGTATTTTATTATCTGTTAAGTGTTCTCTCGTTTTTAATTCTTTATTATTCCTCTGTAAGATGTTTATGAGCTGCATAATCATGAAGCGTTGCTTTGCTTTCTAATCTTGGAAACAGAGCTTTGCTCTAATTTGGGGTGTGCAGTGCAATTGCGCTAGTGCTAGCGCATTCGTGTTTTGACACGTAGCACGCAGCGCGCCTTGCGCTAGCGCACTTGCGCTCGACACGTGGCGCGCAGCGCAGAGTGCAGCGCAACTGTGCTAGCGCACCAGTGTCAGACACGTGGCGAGCAGCGCAACTGCGCCAGCGTGCCAGTGTCAGACACGTGGCGAGCAGCGCAACGCAACTGCGCCAACGCGCCTGTGTTAGACACGTGGCGCGCAGCGCAGAGCGTAGGATTTGAAGCGTTGCTTCAATTTTTGACTCTTAAATTTCTAAACAGAGCTTTACTCTGATTGGGGGATGCAGAAGCGTCGCTTCATTTCCAGTCTTGGAACTTGAACAGAGCTTTGCTCTGATTGGGAGACGCAGAAACGTCGCTTCATTTCCTGTCTTGGAATTTGAACAGAGCTTTGCTCTGATTGGGGGAAACAAATGCCCCCCCCCCCCCACCGTTGCGCTTACGTGGCCCCAAGCGTGAGTGCGGTGGCGGCAGCATCTCATCCGTTGGATCAACTTTCGGGGAGTTGAAACGGCTTTCAATGCCTATAAATAGGACCTTTGGTCCTCAGATGATTTCCATCTTCTTTATAAGAATTTTTGTTCAGAGCCTTGCTCTTCTGTTTAAGAACTTTTAAGAGTTAGAACTCTTTCCAAGCTTAGGTAAGATTTAATTAATTTTAAGAAATTAAGGTTTTTACCCATTAACAGAGCCTTGCTCTTAATAGATCTTTGACCTTAAGAAAACCCATTTAGGGTTTCACTAACAGAGCTTTGTTCCATAGGTCTAAAGAGATCTAAAGGGAACTAAAGAGAACCCTATTAGGGTTCCATTAATAGAGCTCTGCTCTCTAAAAGGATTTTTCTTGTGATTTCTTAATTCATTAATGGAGCTTTGCTTCTTTCAAATCATATAGAAGAACTCTTAAGAGTTTTTCATGGATCTTGAAGATTAAAGATGGAATTTTATATTTTGATGAATTATATCATCTTCTCAGAGCAAAGCTCTTAATGTTCTCAGGGGCTTTCTTTAACTTCCCTTCATAACTGATTTTGACAGGTGTCATTCCTATCTGCAGAGCATTGCTCTCGAGGAGTTTAACTCCATGTGCCTGTTTTGAATAAGAAATTGTTTATTCAGTCTGTCTGCTGATCTTTGCTGATTTTCTTTTACAGGAGTAATGGACGCTCACATGTATGATCTCGAAGAGAATATCTCTTACGGAGACATCCGCCGACTCGGCCGTTCTCAGAATCGAGAATTCACAAACGCCGAGTGTGCCGAAATTATGAGTCGCTTTGACGCATACAATGGTCAACTGCTTCCTCGGCGTTCCCCTCTTCTGAAGCTTATTGTAGGAGCGATCTGGGAAGCGCTCCCTCTATTCTGTACCGGCATGACGCTTAGAGCATTGGATGCCGCTGAGGATAAGGTGCACTCGGTGTATCTGATGAACCTAATCTTGAAGAGACGGCGAGACAATCTTGTCGATCTCCTGCACCAGGCTTTTCAATAGTCTTCCATACTTGCTGCCTATCGGAGGGTGGAGGACATCCGTGGGGATGCCGACGCTTGTGATCGCGAAAGAAAGCACACTAGCATGGTTCGCCAGACTTGGAAAATTCTGGACAAGGTCACTTTTGATTTCCTTAATCCATGTCCTGGATTTGAGGTTTTGCCATTGTAATTACTTTAGCAATGTCTTTGTTCATTGCTTTCGTAATTGTAAGAATCTTTTTGCAATATGAATGGAAAATTTCTCATTTTAGCGTGTTTTAATTCATGTTCTGAATCTTTTGCAAATGCATGGATGGGGTGTGCCTCGAACGCTTAATTAAATGCAGATCAGATGTTCTCCTTGTTGCCTTCTTCTCTTTACTGTATTGTTGCCATTGGATTTTAGATAGTATATAACTGTCAGTGTTGGATTCTTTGTAGAGTGGTGATGCCTTAGAAAACAGGGTTAGGATCTGTCATCTAAGACTTTTCAACTTTATGAGCCGTGAGGATCTCATAAAGAATTTTCTTCCTACCGGTCGAGAGGATCCTGTAGGTGCAATTTCTCCTTAAGAATCGTAAGGATTCCTAAGTGCGTTTTCTTTTGAAAGTCGTAAGGATCTCACAAGAGAATTTACTTCCTTGCGAGTCGTGAGGACCCGCAAGTGATGGGTAAGATTGTCCTTATCCGCATTTCACAGAGTTAAGGGTTGCTCTGGGCTCTTCCTACGGGTTTACTGCCGTGTTTGGCGAGGGCCAGGCTCCGTTCTAGACGTTTTCCACGGTACCGTAGTTTAAAGACATCGCGGTCAAGGTTAAGGACATCATAATCCATGGTTTTAAGGACTCCACAGTCCGTTGTTAGTTTTAAGACATCACGGTCGAGGTTAAGGACATCATAGTCCGTGAGTTTAAGGACCTCATAGTCCGATGTTAGTTTTAAGACATCACGGTTGAGGTTAAGGACATCATAGTCCGTGGATTTAAGGACCCCACAGTCCGTGAAATGTGTGGTTGTCGGGACCCGTCACCTCTTTGAAGTTGTTGAGGAATTACAACGACAAATGTCAAAGGAATGAAGAGTTGTACCCTTGAACCAAGGTAAAATTAGTTTAAGGACATTACGGTCCATTGTTAGTTTTAAGACATCACGGTCGAGATTAAGGAAATCATAGTCCGTGAGTTTAAGGACCTCACAGTCCGATGTTGTTAGTTTTAAGACATCACGGTCAAGGTTAAGAACATCATAGTCCATGAGTTTAAGGACCTCACAGTCCGATATTAGTTTTAAGACATCACGGTCGAGGTTAAGGACGTCATAGTCCGTGAGTTTAAGGACCTTATAGTCCGATGTTAGTTTTAAGACATTACGGTCGAGGTTAAGGACATCATAGTCCGTAAGTTTAAAGACCTCACAGTCAAATGTTGTTAGTTTTAAGACATCACGGTCAAGGTTAAGGACATCATAGTCCGTGAGTTTAAGGACCTCACAGTCCAATGTTGTTAGTTGTAAGACATCACGGTCAAGGTTAAGGACATCATAGTCCATGAGTTTAAGGACCTCACAGTCCGATCTTGTTAGTTTTAAGACATCACGGTCAAAGTTAAGGACATCATAGTCCGTGAGTTTAAGGACCTCACAGTCCGATGTTTGCTCTGGATGCTTCCCACGGGTTCACTGCCGTGCTCTGCGAGGACCAGGCTCCGCTCTGGATGTTTTCCACGGGGTCAGAAGTGACATAATCCGCATTCCACGTAGCCAGGAATTTTGCTCTGGATGCTTCCCACGAGTTCACTGCCGTGTTCTGCGAGGACCAGGATCCGCTCTGGATGCTTCACACGGGTTCACTGCCGTGCTCTGCGAGGACCAGGATCCGCTCTGGACATTTTCCACGGGGTCAGAAGTGACGTTATCCACGTTCCACGTGACAAGGAATTTTTCTTTGGATGCTTCCCACAGGTTCACTGCCGTGTTCAGCGAGGACCAGGCTTCGCTCTGGATGCTTCACACGGGTTCACTGCCGTGCTCTGCGAGGACCAGGATCCGCTCTGGACGTTTTCCATTGGGTCAGAAGTGATGTTATCCGCGTTCCACGTGACCAGGAATTTTGCTCTGGATGATTACCACGGGTTCACTGCCGTGTTTAGCGAGGACCAGGCTCCGCTCTGGATGCTTCACACGGGTTCACTGCCGTACTCTGCGAGGACCAGGATCCGCTCTGGACGTTTTCCACGGGGTCAGAAGTGACGTTATCCGCGTTCCACGTGACCGGGAATTTTGCTCTGGATGCTTCCCACAGGTTCACTGCCGTGTTCAGCGAGGACCAGGCTCCGCTCTGGATACTTCACACGGGTTCACTGCCGTGCTCTGCGAGGACCAGGATCCGCTCTGGACGTTTTCCATGGGGTCAGAAGTGACGTTATCCGCGTTCCACGTGACCAGGAATTTTGCTCTGGATACTTCGCGCGGGTTCACTGTTGTGTTCAGCGAGGACCAGGCTTGTTCATATCATAATATTGCATTATTATATTCCCCATTCTTATGCCTTTTACAAATAAACAGGTGCTTTTGACCCATGTCTGCTATATAGTACAGGTTACAGGTTCTTGGAACGAAAACAGTGAAAAAGACAAAAGACGATGCAAAAGTGAGACTACGACCAACAAATAGAAGGATCTTGATCAAGCCTACACAAAGATCAGTTCACAAAGTACAAGGCAACACAAGGTCCAAGAGTTCGAAGCAACGTTCAAAGTCCACTGCACTACTCACTGTGAAGATCTGGAGAAGAAATAGAAGCCAATCTGAGAAAAGACCTGCAGAAGTAGGAAGACCAACATGACAGAAGCCACCAGAAGAAAATGCAGCAAATGATTCCTCCAGTTGGCCGCGGAACCGCGGCCAAACCCTGGCTGTGGCCGCGGTTCCGCGGCGGTACTAAGCCTATAGTGGAGATATTTTTTACCATAATTCTGGCGGCGCTGACTAAGTCTTCCTAGGGGTATTTTTGTAATAGCAGACATGCGGCAATTGTAAACCTAGGGTTTTCTATGTCCTATAAATAGATACCCAAACTTTTGTATTAGGTCATGCCTCCCTTCATTAATAAAATTCAGATTTCTTTTTGGAGAGCATCAATTTGTAAGTTCTAATTTTAATTCCTTGCCCTAGGTAATTTTAATTCCTTGCCCTAGTTAGATCTCTTATTCTCTGCCCTAGATAAATGTTCTTCAATTCTCTAATGAGTGAGTAGTCTCCTCGCTTGTTAGGGTTAGATTTGGGGAAGGTTTGAGACATGAAGATCCCTCACCCTTTTCTTGCCATCATATATAATTAATAGGAATCTATGCATACATGCACATACCGCTCCCTATGGCACCCTATCTCTCGAGGTAGCGGTGATACCGTAGTATAAAGGCCCGGTTGTGATTTTTTTCCATAGAGGTTAGGGTAAGGATTGATAAAGGAAGGACAAGAACCTAGAGGAAGAAACATCTTTCCAAATGATTATAATCCCCTTTATTAATAATTACCATAACTCTTAATAATATCTTAATATGGGTATAGAAAGCGGTGCGATTTATAGACTTTCCAAACTTAACCTCGACCTAACCCTAGCAAGATTTAGATCTAGATTAATTCAGTTTTTAGATCAAATCAATCCGACGCCCATAGGAATTAACTCGTAAGAGCGATTAGGAAATTCACAACATCCCTGTGGACCGACCCGTACTCACCGGCTAGCTACCAAGCGAAGCCGTTCTTGATTGCAGTTACTAGATATTTTTGAGATCAATCAAATGACGTCGTTGCCGGAGATGGCGTGTTATTTCCTTTTTGCAATTTCGGGTTAATCTAAAATTAAAAAAATCATAAAAACTGAAAAATATAAAAGAAAAATAAATTTTTTGGTATTGTTTGAAGGGTATTTTTGTGAGAATTTTGCAGGATCTACAATCAAGTTCGGATCTGGAAATCTCCAGAGATCGAAACAGAAAACCAACGATCTAAACAACAGAGGAATTTACCAACAGAACAACAGAACAAATCTTGAGAAACGAACAGTCAATATGACCGCGCTTCCGCCGCGTTGACCCTATTCGGACCGCGGAATCGCGGTGGGGAGGTGACATCATCTTCTCAAAAAATTTCTCGAGACCTGAACCATACGGAAGACCGCGGTTCCGCGGCAATAACCCCCCCTCTGGCGGCGGATTAGCGGCAGGAAGCTGACATCAGCACGAGGAAATTTCACTGTTTGTTCCCTTTTTCTCTCCTCTGCAACCTAAAATATATCTTTTGTCAAATATCCTGCAGGATTCTTTGCGCTTAAAAATCTTCCCCCTTCTCAATAACAAATTTTGTGCAGGATTCTTTGCGCCGCGCATAAAATAAAAAGATTTGATTGCAAGTGATTTACTGTTTTGCATATCTTTAATCGGACTTTAAGGGGCTTTTGACCAATTCAGATTGGGTGGGGATTTCATCTCCCTTCCCAAGACCCCAGAAATCATATAAAACATTTGTATTGACCAATCTTTAATTAAAAAATACTAGACTCAGCCCTAAGGACTTCGAGCTCAATAGGACAGAGGACTAGTTATAGGCATCGGCCGTTAATCCTAACCTGACTTTGCGGTGTCTAGGTAAGTGTGTCTAAGGCAAGTGGTTACTTAATTAGGACCGCTACTTGTAGCGGGGAGCCTCCCACTCACCTGGTACTTACCTGGCCGCAATTGGCGGTGAAGAGGCGGTTTGAGGTCCTATTTCTAGCCCTCTGGAACAGTTAGGAGCTGTCTAGCTAACCTAGGTGACCCTAGATCTAGGCCTGATTGTGCATTTCTGGTTGATTGCATTTGTGTCTAAGCCCTTTATCGAAAATCTTTTTTTCAAAAAGTTACAAATAATAAAAAAGGGAAAATTTTTATAAAAAGACCTGCAACTTTTGTCGCTAAGAAATCCGTGCACCCCAATCTTCTTTCTCTTCTCCCTCTTACATCATGGGTACCCCACCTCATATATCTCTTGCCGAACTTTGGTATCCTGAACCTAACTTTGCCTCGTACGTCAATTGTTTCGGTCGATTTAAGGATGATACCTCCATACCCAAAATTTCTTTGAAAGATCAAATAGAAGTGTCTAGGAGAAACAGTTCGACATTGCAATCCACTTTGTATCAACCATGTCAACCTTCACCACCTTCTTATGTTGACACCACTTTTTCGAGTCCTATTGTAATACCTAAACCGATATCTATTGTTGAGCATATTGCACAATCTCGTAGCCGATCTTTCACTCCTCTCCACACGTCCAGTTCTAGGGATCAACAAGTCCATTCATCTTTTTATCCAAATGTTGATCATATTCCGGTCCAACCATCCAATTCCTACCAGTCCTACCCAACTTTCCCACCTTCACTAGACATTACTTCTACACAGCCATTTGGGAGTTTCACGTATCAAAACCATTTCGAATCTTTTACCGAAACCCCTTCACAACCCATGTCTAGTTTGGAACAGTCGTTGGAAGCTTATATTTTAGCAACAAACAAAATGGTGAGGAATGTGGATGCGTCCATGGCCGCCCTTATGCAACCTAGTGAACCGGTAGCTAGTTTCCAACTACTCCAAAAATTCCAATGTATGAGGAGGCGGTTGGACAGAGTGAGAATTTGAGAGGAGAAGTGAGTTCTACACATTTCCAAATCAAACCTACCCATACCCAATTGAATCCCACAACTCCGATTTTCCATCGATTGTCCCAAATGATTCACAAGTTGAAAATAAAGCATCTAACGAGTTGTGTGACTTTGTAGTGCTTGATTTTCCAGATTGTGAAGAATCTCTTTCGAGTGAAACCACACCTAATCCTTTCGATCTTTACACCTCCAATCTAGAACCTGAATTGATAAATATCCATGTTTTTAATGAGGTGTCAGAAAAAATTGATTTTCACTTGATTGAGGATATAGACGCCGGGAATATTTTGGATGATGAACCCGTCGATTTGATTGAAATTTTATGTCCAATTCATCATCCTGAGTCATTAAATGTTTCTCCCGAACTTCATATGCGTCTTGATTTGATGATAATGGCATGGATAGGCTAAATTTTGAGGCGAATATTGAGGAAATTATTGAGGAGGAACCAATTTTGTTTGATGAGTCGGATTTCCCAATTCATCATGTCCCTTCCACTGATTGTGTACACCCTCCTGAATCTTTAACCGATACCCTTCCTTACTCACTTCCCTCCGTCCTCATTCCGACCTTGCAAGAGACCGTTACGCTTTCATCTCCAATACCAAGTTCGACGTACCCATGTTGGCTCACGAATCTTGAGGGATTTAATCTCATTTTTCTGCGGTTTGATAGATTAGCACAATCGTTTTTTACATATCGGTCATTACAAATTGTGCTAATTTATACACTCCACCCCCACCCTCAAGTTCGTATTCCCACTTTCTTTGGTTCTACTAGTCTTCCTTTAATGATGCTGAATGTTGATGAATCACAATCCGATATTTTGAGTTCGATAATTTTCAATTGGACCTTCGATGACAGTTTCGAAGATATTTTCGCCGACGAACTCGTATTCTTAAACGATACGAATTTTGTGATTAATCAACCTCCACTTGAAGAAGTAAAACCACTACCATTTCTTTTCCCCTTCCGCCATTCTTCTCCTCCACCGAGACCGTATACTGTTTCTATCTCGACACGGTCTCGTGTGCTTCTCATCTCATTTCTCTACACCCCATTCTTTCACCAACTCTACCATTATCACGATAGAATTTTTGAATGGTTGGTGCTAACATTTGGCTTGTGTAAGGCCTTGCTTAAGTTTGGGGGGAACTTTGTTGTATATATATTTTGTTTTTCTTTTAACAATAAAAAATAAAAAAAAATTTGCAAATAAATAAACAGGGGAGTGCCAACATTCTTAACCCTCTTGGTATAGCATGACAGTGAGGACACTATCCAGTTTAAGTTTGGGGGTATGCTCGATAAGTCTTCTTCCCTTCGCATTCATTTGTATATATTTTTGAATTTGCATACTTATTTTAAAACCCATAAAAATTGAAAAATTTCAAAAATTAATGTATTCAATTTTGGCCTTATTCGACTTGAGTTTGACAAATAGGTTAACTGGCTAGGAACAACTAGATCTTAGACTTAGTAAATTAAAAACCCTAAAAATAACCTTCCTTAAAGTTTAACGGTAGAAAGTATATGTCTTTGTAGTTTATTTAGAAATAAGCAAATTTTGAGTTCACTTCTTGGGCTAAGTCGAAACAAAGAAAAAGTATTGATATTTTTATTAGAGTATAAGTTTGAAAAATAATTCCTAGTTTAAGTCTAGATTCTGAAAATGTATACCCTACAAATTGCACAATCACTCACCTTGAAACTTGGAATGGTAGAAGAGACCTTGAAATGCTCTTGTCTAAAGTCTTTAGTACGATAAAATATATATATATATATATATATATACAAGTGTGAATAAAGAAAAAAAACGAACACTGGTTTTTGTGATTACTTAAGGCTGCAAAAATAGAAAAATATTTAGGGAGGGTGCTTCATCACCTAGTACCTTAGACCAACTGGTTTGGGAGTCACTGCTATAAAGCCTTAGGTGTTACAAGACTAGGAAGTACGCTTTAAAGTGTAAACGCATTTTGTAATCGGTCGTTGGTACCTCAAGAAGTATTAACGGTCGCATGAAGGATGTGTAAGCAAAATTCATAAAAATTCACCAATTAAGAAGTGCTTTGGACAACGGACAAGAGTATGATTGCTTGATTTGAATTTCCGAGTGTAAGGGTGATATATACACACACGTAGGGATATGTGATTGGAGTTTAGATGAGAGAAAGGAGTGAAGAATAGAACTTGTATCTTTAATAGAGTTGATAAAAATTCCTAAGTGGAGATGAAACCCTAGAAGGAAAACTTAAGAAATGCCGAAAGCTAAGTAGATCTGCAGAACATATATAATCTTAAGTTAAATGATGAGGAAGTGTGAAGAATATGGGTGGATAATTTACGAGTCGACGATAATAGAATTCCTTGTTAGAAAACCTACTTGGAGAATAAAAGTTAATAGGCCGAATTGATAAGATTTTGTGGATAGTATCCGCTGAAAACCCTCAGGAGACAACACTCCTCCTACCAGGGATACCTAGAGGTTTAACGGCTTGTTGCACGAGCTCAGTGCAATCGCGTTTCCCTGCGAAAGTGAGGTTAGGTTTTTGTCAAGAATAAAACTAGGTTTGCTCGAGAACGAGCAAAAGATAAGTTTGGGGGTATTTGTTTATATCATAATATTGCATTATTATATTCCCCATTCTTATGCCTTTTACAAATAAACAGGTGCTTTTGACCCATGTCTGCTACATAGTATAGGTTACAGGTTCTTGGAACGAAAACAGTGAAAAAGACAAAAGACGATGCAAAAGTGAGACTACGACTAACAAATAGAAGGATCTTGATCAAGCCTACACAAAGATCAGTTCACAAAGTACAGGGCAACGCAAGGTCCAAGAGTTCGAAGCAACGTTCAAAGTCCACTGCACTACTCACTGTGAAGATCTGGAGAAGAAATAGAAGCCAATCTGAGAAAAAACCTGCAGAAGTAGGAAGAACAACATGACAGAAGCCACCAGAAGAAAATGCAGCAAATGATTCCTCCAGTTGGCCGCGGAACTGCGGCCAAACCCTGGCTGCGGCCGCGGTTCCGCGGCGGTACTAAGCCTATAGTGGAGATATTTTTTACCATAATTCTGGCGGTGCTGACTAAGTCTTCCTAGGGGTATTTTTGTAATAGCAGACATGCGGCAATTGTAAACCTAGGGTTTTCTATGTCCTATAAATAGATACCCAAACTCTTGTATTAGGTCATGCCTCCCTTCATTAATAAAATTCAGATTTCTTTTTGGAGAGCATCAATTTGTAAGTTCTAATTTTAATTCCTTGCCCTAGGTAATTTTTATTCCTTGCCCTAGTTAGATCTTTTATTCTCTGCCCTAGATAAATGTTCTTCAATTCCCTAATGAGCGAGTAGTTTCCTCGCTTGTTAGGGTTAGATTTGGGGAAGGTTTGAGAGATGAAGATCTCTCATCCCTTTCTTTCCCATCATATATAATTAATAGGACTCTATGTATACATGCATATACCGCTCCCTACGGCACCCTATCTCTCGAGGTAGGGATGATACCGTAGTATAAAGGCCCGATTATGATTGTTTTCCATAGAGGTTAGGGTAAGGATTGATAAAGGAAGGACAAGAATCTAGAGGAAGAAACATCTTTCCAAATGATTCTAATCCCCTTTATTAATAATTACCATAACTCCTAATAAGATCTTAATATGGGTATAGAAAGCAGTGAGATTTATAGACTTTCCAAACTTAACCTAGACCTAACCCTAGCAAGATTTAGATCTAGATTAATTCAGTTTTTAGATCAAATCAATCCGACGCCCATCGGAATTAACTCGTAAGAGCGATTAGGAAATTCACAACATCCCTGTGGACCGACCCGTACTCACCGGCTAGCTACCAAGCGACGTCGTTCTTGATTGCGGTTACTAGATATTTTTGAGATCAATCAAGGCTCCGCTCTGGATGCTTCATACGGGTTCACTGCCGTGCTCTGCGAGAACCAGGATCCGCTCTGGACGTTTTCCACGGGGTCAGAAGTGACGTTATCCGCGTTCCACGTGACCAGGAATTTTGCTGATTATATCCGCATTTCACGGAGTTGGGACTTGACACTCGGTCATCTGTACACCGCCGAGTCATGGAACTGGGAGTTACCGTTGTTCCGCTTTGCTTGATGTTGTGTCTGCTGTAATGAGACGAATGTTGAGATGATCTCCAGGCTATCTGTGACCCGTCGAGATTTGGCTTCTTCTTCTGATGAAACCTGGGGAGGAGGAGTGTGACTCTCTCTTCGTTTGCGCCCCTGGATTGTATACAGGGATCGATGCGATATCACCTGTAGGGCATACATTTCATTCATTTTTTTATTTCTTTCCACGATGCTCTATCATTTCAGCTTTTATATCGCGAAGGTCGCGATTGCCCAATCATTTCGGCTGTTTTTCATGGTGCCCAATCATTTCGGCTACTTTCTTTATTTTTACTCACTGCTTTTTATTGCGAGTTGCCCAATCATTTCGGTTATTTTGCATGCATACATTTTTTTTTACTTGCTGATTTTTTATTTGCAAGTTGCCCCATCATTTCGGTTATTTCGTATGCATGTGTGGCTTGCTAGCTTTTCGCTGCAAACTTGGGATTAGACACCGATTTCGGCATCAGCACTGCTACAACTGGGATATTGCCAGGAGAGAATCATCATTTTCTTCTGTCGATGTCGAAAAAAGGTGGCTTAGTAAACAGGGTTAGGATTCTGTCGACTAAGGCTTTTGACTTCATGAGCCGTAAGGGTCTCATAAAGGTATTTCTCCCTACGAATCGTGAGGATCTTGTAGGTGTGTTTTCTCCTTAGGATTCTTGAGGACTCCCAAGTGTATGATCTCTTGTAAGTCGTAAGGATCTTACCAGAGTGTTTTCTCCTTATAGGTCGAGGGGACTCATAAGGGTTATTCACCGTGCGAACATATCCCTAGTCACGGATGGGACTTTGTTAGGGAAATGTTTATTCGCACCCGTGGATTGTATACAAGGGTCAGCGTTGAGTCGCTTGTAAGGCAGTATTGGAGGTTGTGGGGGCTGCTTAAGAACATGTTCAGATCTCTGTAGCTTAAGGCTTTTGAATCTTATGAGCCGTGAGGGGACCATAAGAGGGTACTCCTTACGAGTCGTGAGGATCTCACAAGTGTAATTTCTCCTTAGGGATCGTGGGGATCCCTAAGTGTGTTGCTCCCTTGTAAGTCGTAAGGATCTCACTCGGGTGGTTTCTCCTTACAAGGTCGAGAGGACCTTGCAAGTGTCTTTTAACGAGGTTGCGCCCTTTCGGGTTTTCACAAACACTCGCCGGTAGCCCTGCTGTTTTTACTCATAGAGCCCTTTTGGGTTTTCATCCGTGCCCATTTTGCTTATGGACATACCGTTTTCCTCCCTTTTTTTTTTCGAACGAGGTTGCGCCCTTTCGGGTTTTCACAAGACTCGCCGATAGCCCTGCTGTTTTTACTCACGGAGCCCTTTCGGGTTTTCATCTGTGCCTATTTTGCTTATGGACATACCGTTTTTTTATCAGCTTTGGGATGCTGCAATCCACCGTAGTTTATCGACATCTCGGTCAACAGCTAGTTTTAGGACATAGTGGTCCGTTGTTAGTTTTAAGGATATTTCGGTCCGCCGTTAGTTTAGGGACGTTTCGGTCCGCCGTTAGTTTAAGGACGTTTCGGTCCGCTGTTAGTTTGAGGACGTTTCGGTCCGTTATAAAGTAAGCCGGTTACTACTTATAGAGTTCGGGCTTAGGAAGATAGCGAGCGGACATAGTCGTCGTCATCTATCATTCACCTAGGCCGTGATTCGTCAAGCATATTACTTCTTCAGGAAGCGACCGTTTATTGGCCTGAAAGGTCTTTCACCATGCATGTCCATGAGTAGATAGGCTCCACTCTGGTATACTTTGTCTATGATGTACGGGCCTCCATAGTTCGGTTCGAATTTTCCCCGCTTGGCGCGATTGGGGATCATAGGTCTTTTGACCACTAGCATGAGTTCGCCTTGGTGGAATGTCATCGGCCTGGTCAATCTTTCATATGTGCGCGTCATCTTTACTTTATAAGCCTCCAGATTTTGTTGCGCTATGAGTCGGGTTTCATCAAGGGCATCAAGCTCCTCAAGCTGAAGGTGAGCATTCTCTTTGTCCGTTAGCTCATAATGGACTGCCACTCGTAGAGAGGGTAACTCTATTTCGAGGGGGGGGTACTGCTTCTGTACCGAATACCAACGCGTACGGCGTTGTGTTCGTGGCTGTCTTGAACGTAGTTCGATATGCCCAGAGAGCTTCATGCAGTCTCTCGTGCCAGTCCTTTTTATTTTGGGATACCGTCTTCTTCACGATCTTTGTCAGGGTCTTGTTGAAAGCTTCAGCTAGACCGTTAGTTCGGGGATTATAGACCGAGGAGTATCTCCAGTCTATGTTGTGCTGTTGTGCGAAGCGGTTGATCTTATGGCTTCTGTAGGCTGGCCCGTTATCGGAGATGATCCGTCGCGGAGTTCCAAACCGGTAAATAACGTGCGTCTTGAAGAAGTGGAGGATATTCTCCGTCTTCACTTCCCTCAGCGGTACTGCTTCTGCCCATTTGGAGAAGTAATCAGTTGTCGCTAAAATGAATTGATGTCCCCTCGACGATGCTGGTTCGATGGGGCCGATTATGTCGGTTCCCCACATTTCGAATGGCCAGCTAGCCACTGTCGGATGTAACGGATTCGGATGTTGATGGATAAAGTCTCTATGGATCTGGCACGAGTAGTATTGCTTCGCATACTCGAGGCAGTCCTGGATCATCGTGGGCCAATAATAACCCATCCGTTTGATCTTCAACTTCATCTTCGGGCCTAATTGGTGAGAACCACAGAGTCCGTCGTGAGTTTCTTGGATGACTCTCTTTACCTCTTCAGGTCCCAGACATCTTAACCATAAAGAATCAAATGACCTATTGTACAGAGTATCATTGACGAAGGAGAAAGATAGGGCTCGCTTCATGAGCTGATGTTTTAAGGACGCATCTTCAGGTGTTCGACGGGATTTGAAGTAGTCTATATAGATTTCTCTCCAATCCTCAACCTTTTCTTGGTCTTTTATTTGCATAGCCGTCTGCTCGGTCGCTTCTTTTTCCTCGGACGACTCCGAAGATATTCTTGCCGGTGCAAGAACCCGACGGCTTTGCACAACGATTCTCACGTCATCGAGGTTCTCGTCGGCTAGTTCTTTAGCGAGCTTGGCCAATGCATCCGCTTTGCTTTTCTCCGCACGCGGTATGCTTTCCAGGGTGTAGGAAGGAATTTGAGTCAGCAGTTGCTGCACTCTTTCGCCGTATTTCACCAGTTCTGGTTTGCACGTTTGGTAGTCGCCATTTACTTGACTGACGACCAGTTGGGAATCTCTATATATGAGGAGGTTTTTAATTTCCATGTCAATGGCGATCTCGAGGCCTGCTATCAAAGCTTCGTATTCGGCTTCATTGTTCGTCCTCGGCTCTGTCAAGGAGAAGGCGAAGCGCATTATCCCTCCTTGTGGGGTCACGAAGATAAGGCCTACCCCTGATTTGATTATAGGCGCGTTTTGTTTGCGCTTCTTCATGGAAGACGCTCCATCAAAATAAAGTTCCCACCGGATACCCACCACCGTCGATCGCATCAAACGCATGTTCGTCTGGCAGTTCGCAATTCAATGGGGAATCGGCCGGTATCGGATGTTCAGCGAGGAAGTCGGCGATGGCCTGGCCTTTCATTGCCTTAAGAGGTCGATAAGTTATCGAGAACTCCATCAAGAGCAGGGCCCATTTAGCTAGTCGCCCCGTCAATATGGCTTTTGACATCAAGTATTTGAGAGGATCCACCTTCGATATGAGGCGGACTTCATGCGCCAATGCATAATGCCGGAGTTTCGTTATCGCGAAGATCAACGCCAGGCAGTGTTTTTCGATGGGAGAATAATTGCTTTCTACCCCCAGGAGAACTCGACTCAAATAGTAAAGGGTTCTCTCTTTCCCTTGATCGTTCTCTTGTGCCCATAATGCGCCTAAGGAACCTTCGAGGGTTGTTGTATAAAGAATAAAGGGCTTTCCTTTGACCGGAGCAGCTAGTACTGGCGGATTCTGCAGATCCTGCTTGATTTCATCCAGCGCGCCTTGGCATTTGTGATCCCAGACGAACGGGGTTCCCTTCTTCATCAGGTGACTGTAAGGGCGGGACTTTCCAGAGAGATTGGCTATAAATCACCGAATATATGCGAGCTTCCCTTGGAGAGACTACAATTGTTTGAGAGTCCTTGGTGGAGGCATTTCCATGATCGCCTTGATCTTTGACGGATCTATCTCGATACATCGGTTTCGGACAATGAATCCTAGGAATTTGCCTGAGGACACTCCGAACGCGCATTTGAGAGGGTTCATCTTCAAGTTGTATTGCCGAAGGCGTTGAAACACGATCTTCAGATGCTCGAGATGTTCCTCGTATGATTTGATTTTAACCACGAGGTCGTCGATATAGCATTAGATGATTTCATGTATGAGGTCATCGAAGATCTTCTTCATGGCCCTCTAATAGGTGGCGCCGGCGTTCTTTAGACCGAAGGGCATCACTTTGTAGCAAAATATTCCCAAAAGGGTCCAGGAAGCAGTGTGCTTCTGGTCCTCGGGATGCATCTTTATCTGATTGTATCCTGATGAGCCGTCCATGAAGGAGAAAACTTTGTGAGTGGACGTGTTATCTATCATCAGCTCGGTGACCGGTACTGGAAAGTCGTCCTTTGGGCAAGCTTTGTTGAGATCCCGAAAGTCTACGCATATGCGCACCGTCCCATTTTTCTTCATCACCGGGACGATGTTGGCGATCCAGTCAGGATACTGAACTTCTTGGATGAAGCCGGAGTCGATTAGCTTCTTAACCTCGGCGTTGATGCTCATCTCAAGCTCGAGCCACATTCTTCTCAGTGCTTGTTTGATTGGCTTGACGTATGGGGATATTGCCAGTTTGTGGACAGCAATCTCTGGGTCTAGTCCTGGAATTTCGGAATAGTTCAACGCGAAGCAATCCTTATGCTGCATAAGCACGTCTTTTAGTGTAGCTACCCTTTCCTCAGACAGCAACTCACTGATGAAGGTCGGTCGCGGATCACTTGTCGTCCCCAAATCAATTTTCTTTAGGTTATCTGCAGTGGTATGTATTCCATCTTCCAGCTCTTTTAGCGCTGGTGGAAACTCTGAGATCACCTCGTCATCATTGTTTTCAAAGCACCAGGGGAGTTCATCCATATTCTCGGGTTCTTCTTTTGATATCGTTATCATATGACAAGTACGAGCTCGCTTCCACGACCGATGTTGATCTGGTTCTACCCTCGTAGATTTGGGTCCATGCTTCTGCGGCGGAGTTATCCTCCAACTGTCGGATAGAGCGAACTTGTCGAGCTGATATTGGTCTTCGACCCAGTTCTTGAAGGTGAAGCAATCTTCGAGAGGGTGTCCTATTGCTCGGTGATAAGAGCAATAGTCTGGATGAAAGACCTCGTTAGCTTGCTCAGGGTGTTTGGACTCCGGAAGTGTTAGCATTTGATGTCTTATGGCAAGATCAAGAATCTTCTTTGTCTTGTCTTGAGGAAAAGAGTATGCTCGACTCATCTTCTTCATAAGGAACAAATCCGGACCGCTCGATTCCCAATCGCGTGACTTCTTGGTCCCACTTTGTCGCCGTCGAATGCCTTTTCCGCTCTTTGACTTGTTTCTGCCTCTGCGTCGAGCCTTTTGTACGACAGGTTGACAGGGAGGGGTATTTTCATCTTTCGCAGCCTGTTGAAGAAGGCGTTATGTCCTGGCTTTCTCGTAGATAGCCATTTCGCGATTATGGTCGTCTCGAACTTTTTGACCAGCTTCCCTTATAAGCTTGTCCATTTGTTCGTCGAACGACGGACTGGGCATTTTCACGTCGGGGGCTCTTTCTGGTTCAGGGTTAGCATCTTCCATTGAGCATCTCCTTCTTCATCAAAGTCATGTATGACATAGCAGTCGCGGAGTAGCTCCCGTTTCTTGGACCGAACATATCCATGCCTGATTGCTTCCCTTCTCCCATTGGGCAACTTGCGCTGAGTTCTGGGAACGTTCCAGATCCTGTCATAGAACTTAGCTTTTCGAGCGGTCTGTTTGAAGGATATCCCTTGGCGCTTCAACAGCCTTTTCAAGCCTTTTGTATAATATCTAGGCAGACGGATGGGCTGGAGCCTGTCAAGTGTAGAATTCGCGCCGTGCCAGATTTCTTTCTCCACTTTGGTTTCCCCGGAGCGGTAGAATAGGTTCGCCTTTTCGCTTTCCCGCCTGGGAGGGACATAGAACGTCTGCAGCTCTTCCACACTGTAGGTATTGAGCGCGTCTAGTTCTTTATGATGTTTGGACGGAACCATGTCAACTTGCAAACTTTGCTCTTTGTCAGTGAAGGTTTGTATTGAAGGCCGAGCGGAGAATATAGCATGGACCTTATCTTCCGAGTCGCTGCCAAAGATCAACATAGGAGTGAACGGTCCCGGCTTGTTGTATTGGGATCGACCTGAACAAACTATCTCATCCTCTTCTTCAGTATCACTCCCAAAGACCGGAATGGTGGTGATAGCTTTTTTCTCCGGTTTGTGACATCTCTCCGTGTCCTCGAAATCTGGCAAGAAATATTTTGCATCTTCATACTTGCGGACTTCGTTTACGGAGAACGGATTCAGCTCTCCTGTTACGGTATACTCGAGACCATCCTTAAAGTATTTCATACACTGATGTTGTGTAGAAGGGATGATGTTGTACTCGTGTAACCAAGGCCGGCCGAGCAAAGCATTGTAGCATGTCTTGGCATCAATGACATGAAACTTGATATCCGTGACAAGTAGCCCGAATCGTAATATCAATATCACAGACTCGAGAGTCCGCGACGACTGGGAGTCAAAACCAGAGATGGTGATTTTATCACGAGCGAGATGCTGGACGCTCATGCAGATTTTCTTCAATACTCTCACGTTGAGGAGATTGACGGAAGACCCATTGTCAACCAGGATTTTGCCTATCTTTATATCATGGCAGTATCCTGAGACATAGAGGGGACGGTTGTGCTCATACGTCCTAAGGAGGAGGTCTTCGTCGCCGAAAGTGATATCAGCTGTGTATACTTCCTCCTGCTCGTCCTTCATTATTTCTTTGGCGAGAAAAGCTTGGAATTGCTCTGACTCTTGTAGCGCCTTGATCAATGAATCTCTTACTTCTTTGGATAGTAAAAGGGCGTCGAGAATACTGAGTTGTGAGGGTAGCTTCCTCAAGTGTGCCAGAACGTTGTAGTCCACCTTGTTCTTCTTTGGCGGGTCCTTGGCAGTCAACTCTTTCATGACTTGGTCATCCAGGGCGATGTCCTCAGAGACCTCTTCTTTTCCCTTATCTTCTCTGCTCGTGGGTCCGAGATTCTTTTCTGGAAGCGTGCGATTGCGCAGCTGAATGTTTTTACAGGCCTTCGGTTCTTCCTCTTTCCCCAAGGTGGATTCTTTAAAGAGAGGGCCTAGAGTCATTTCCTCGTCAGAGTCGCTCCCAAAGGTGAGAACCTGTGATCCTCCGACGTTGATTATGCGACAGTTACCGGTAGTTCTTTTATGCTCCTCGGTCGCACTTCTTTGCTCCCGACGATTCTTGCGTTTCATCCGCTTAAAATGTTGCCGGTGAGCAACATACCCATGCCACCATCTTTTAAAAGCATTGCATTCTTCGGTAGGGTGCGAAATCTTTCGATGATATAAGCAGTAGCTAGGATGTGTTTTTGCTTCACCGAGAGTGTTTTCTTCAAAGGGTGGTAGCTTCATTCCTATTGATATGGCTTTAGCGAACCTTTTCCTTGTCTTGAACTTTTTTTTATCCGCGACGGATGTCTCATGATTCGGCGTGAGTGCCTCGACTTTTTCGTCCAGCCGTCCGCGTTTGGCTCTTTCAAATATGGCCATTTCACGCTCCCGATTGTCTTTACTTTCCAGATGAATCTCATTCAGGAAGGCGTCAATCATTTCGTCTGACGGCCATAGAAGTTCTGGCTCGGGACCTGCCTCCAGTCTCTCTGTGCAGGGAGCTTCTTCATTGTCTAGCGATGAATGAGAGATCACATGGAAACTTGCTACGTAATCCTCAGATCCATCCGACGAGTCTTCTCCATCCTCTTCGTCCTTAAGGACGTGGCCGAGGAACTCTTGGAGCGTGATTGGAGTCCACGCCTTCTGATTATACTCTTCCAGCACGTCAATTTGCTTCTGTAGGTCCGTGCGCTTGTCGCTAGGCTTCACGGGCTTCTTGGATTTCTTCTTCTTTTTCGAAGATTTTGACGGCTGAGCATGAACGCTTTGGCTATCACCACCAATCTTTGGAGTTGGGCGTGGCTTCAGCATCCCCTCGATGATCTCAGGTTCCAACGGATTCTTCCACCTGATCGCTGGGCATGTTTGGAGGTCATTCAGCATCCTTTTGGTTTTGGCGGAAAGAGCCACCTTCCATGGAGCTTCCTCAACAAAAGAGCACGTTGCCAACGGTGTGTCCGTCTTCTTAGGAGTGTGCGGTTGTGGTGTGTTTACTTTCCACTTCTCAGACAACGAAACTTGCCTTGTAGGCACTGATCCTCGATCCATCCTTTAAAGACGAAGCAATCCTCGATCGGATGGCTTACCGTTTGGTGGTAAGGGCAATAATTAGGATTATTCACTTCGCTGGGTTGCGGTGGTCGTCTTGGATTTGGCAAGTTGATAAGCCTGTTGCGCACCGCCAGCTCGAACAGCCTCTTCGTTTTATCCCGTGGGAATGAGTAAGGACGCTTCATTTTTTCATTGTAATAGCGTCGTCTCTCCTCCAGTTAATCCGCTAGCTTTGGAGAACTGGGCTGTTGTTGGGTGTTCGCAACGAAGGTCGCCTTCCCTTTACCCTTTTCGTTCCATGGTTCCGGCTTTGGGGGAGATGGTCTATGATCCATCTGGTCCATCTGGGCCAGCTTGTCGATTAGGGCCTGGAACGTGGTCGGTTTGAAGAACATCATGAACTGTGAAATAGTTGCATGAGGGTTTAGGGTGCCCACGAACATGCCCACTGCTGGTGCTTCTTCGATGCGCTGTTCGCACCTCGACCACAGATTTCTCTATCGGATTGCATATTGAACCCAAGTTTCGCCCGGCTTCACCCTTGCATTGATCAACGCCGTTATTGGGGTGCATTCACTGGCGCTCGCGAATCGCTCGGTGAACAGCAACTCCATCTCTGCGAAAGTTTTGACGGAGTCGTTTGGAAGCTCGGAGTACCACTCAAACGCCGTTTTCGATAAGCTGCCGACAAATTGACGGAGCAAAAGCTTATCATCGCCCCCAGTGTTGCCGCACAGAGCCCTGAACTGGGCGACATGCTGGTGGGGATTGCCCGTCCCCTTCTACATATGGAATTTGGGGATTGTGTATCCCGGCGGGTATTTAATCTGATCATACCAGCCTGGATACGGTCGCCCTGTTTTGACAACTTGGTCGGCTGCCTCATTTTCCTGGTGAACTCTTATTTGCTGAGCAATATAGTCATCCAGGGCATCTTTAGAGATTGTTTCCTCTTTAGCTGTTGACAGAGCCGGTAGAGGATTCGATGTCTCTCCTCTGTCATCTTCGAGAATAATCGGAGGATCTTCAGTGGGAAGATCCTGCTGGATCATCATACCCACCATGTCCTGGAACAGAAGAACCATTTTCTTTATATTGGCCGCTTGTTCCGCAGCCTCCTTGTCCTTCTTTTCGAGCATTCTCCGAAGGAATTCAGCATCAGTCTCGTGTTCGCGACGTTGTTCTGATGACGCCTCCGGGTTTTCTTTTGGCCCGGTGAGTGCGGCCATGGCAGTCAGTATCTCCTGAAGCTTCTGCTGTTGCTGTTTCTGAGCTCTTGTGATGGATCGGGTGAGTGGTCGGTGGCCCGTAGAAGCATGGCTATCTTCCTTCTCGGATGCTATGTAGATGGTATGCACCACCATGCCCCCAAACTTAGGGCGTTTGGGCTCAGTGCCTTTGACATTTGTCGCAGGCATGGGGATCTTCTCTGGTCTTCCCTTCTTATGAGCGGTCAAAGTTGAGGGGGCCGTCACAGTAGGCACCCAGATAGCTTTTCGTGGCTTGGCAGGATGGCTTTCTTCTTGTTGAATCTTCGTCCTTTTCTGCCGGCGAGGGTAATCTTGATCAACCACTGAGTTCTGGACCTGCCGCCAGACTTTGTAGATCTTGGAAGACAGCCGCTGAGGGGACTGTTCTAGCTTGTCTTCCGCAACATTCTCCACCAGAGGAGGAGATCTTTTCAGTACGGCGGTGGGAGAATTCCTGCGCACCTTATTCAGCAGCTCGAAGCTGTTCCTGGTTGGAACAGCAACATTGATTTCCACCGTTGGGGCTGGTGGAGTTAGCCCAGAGGGGGAGTTTCCCCCAGCCTTCTTTACCCGGCGCCAGTGGCGACGTCGAGCATGTCGAGCTGATGGAGTTGGTTCGATGACGAGGATGGCCTTGTCTTGCCCCCTATTCAGGTGAGGGGCCGTTGCTGGTGTCAGCCCGTTAAAGACTGATGTCCTTTGAGTAGCAGGAGCGGGAGTGGGAGTTGGGACGGTCAGTCTTGTAAAGACCGACCCCTTGGCAGGAGAAGCCTCCTTGACGACTTCGGGAGCAGGGTTGGTTACTCTCTTCTGAATAACCTTCTATGGGATTGCAGGCTTCATTGTGGGCCCACAGGAATTTTGGCCCAATCTGGAGAAGACCGAAGCGCCGGTGCTGGACGACCCGTTGAGAGGGGCCGCAGTAGCTGTAATTCGATCGAAGACCGACTTCTTGGGAGCTTCTGGTACGAGCACGGGAGCGGTGAAGCTCGTTGGCGGGAGCATGGTCCCGAAAAACAGCCCTGAGGTGGCTTGGGTGACCTGCTCTACGGGCATCGTGAACAGGGAAGCCGCTTGGGGCCCGTAGGTTATGCCCCCAGTTGAGGCAGGACGTAGATTGCAGCTGCAGTTGGAGCACTTTACGTAAGTAAATACCATTGCTGTTTTGCTTTCTGCGCCAAACAAGAAACCAAATCTTAGTAACTCGAAACACAAGGGCAACCATTGGCAGACCGCGATTGGTTCATGAACACGACACACAAAGTGTGGAGTGGAAAGAGGAAAAGGTCCCACCAGGCGTGCCAGAATCCGTTCCCCTCCGAATCACGGAGACGCGACCGCGCAGGTCCGTCTTGCCTGAAATCCGGGGCAGATGCTAATTGGTGCTATCCGTCCACCTCTCCGAAGATGCCAAGTTGATTTATGGCACTATGTATCGAAGGTTTAAATGGATGCGGCCGATATAGTAGACTTCGTCAGATTCCCCCTCGTCTGAGGGGTTTTTGATTGTGGGGACGCTCTTCCCTGCAGGCGCAAGCCCCTGCAGTTAATTACGCTACCGAATCGCGGTAACAACTTTCTCCTTCTCCAGATGGTCACTTCGTGTCGTGGGTGTTTGTTTTGTGTTCGGTTGCCCGTGGATCGTAAACGGAGACTAAGATATGCTGTCGCCCATAGGACGTGGATTAGTCCAAATCTGTATCTTTCTTAGATTTGGGTTTGGGGGGGTTGTGTTTAAGGATACGTTAGCCTTATTTGGGGCTAAGATCAACTTAAACGTTTGTTAAGGACACGTTAGTCTCATTTTAGACTAAGATCAACTTAACGGGATCGTTTAGATCCAACAAAAGAGCAATCGAGCTCTATTGTTTAGTTTAATGACGTTGCGGTCGATAATTAGTTTAAGGACATTGCGGTCCAATGTTAGTTTTAAGACATCGCGGTCGAGGTTAAGGACATCATAGTCCATGAGTTTAAGGACCTCACAGTCCGGTGTTAGTTTTAAGACATCGCGGTCGAGGTTAAGGACATCATAGTCCATGAGTTTAAGGACCTCACAGTCCGGTGTTAGTTTTAAGACATCACGGTCGAGGTTAAGGACATCATAGTCCGTGGACTTAAGGACTCCACAGTCCGACGTTAGTTTTAAGACATCACGGTCGAGGTTAAGGACATCATAGTCCATGGATTTAAGGACTCCACAGTCCGATGTTAGTTTTAAGACATCACGGTCAAGGTTAAGGACATCATAGTCCGTGGATTTACGGACTCCACAGTCCGACGTTAGTTTTAAGACATCACGGTCGAGGTTATGGACATCATAGTCCATGGATTTAAGGACTCCACAGTCCGATGTTAGTTTTAAAACATCACGGTCGAGGTTAAGGACATCATAGTCCATGGATTTAAGGACTTCACCATCCAATGTTAGTTTTAAGAAATCACAGTCGAGGTCAAGGACATCATAGTCCATGAGTTTAAGGACCCCACAGTCCGTAGTAATGCGTGGTTGTCGGGACCCGTTACCTCTCTGACGACGTTGAGGGATTACAACGACAGATATCAGAGGAGTAGCGAGATGTACCCTCGAATCGGGTGTAAATTGATTGGAAGAGCAGACGAGCTCAGTTCAATTTAAATTGAGGACTTATGGCCAGAATTAGGCTAAGTCCAGTTAAAATGTTTAACATTTCATTGTTGTTCTGCCTGCTAGGCCTTTATTTGGGCTCTGCCCTTTTAATAATGCCAAGCATTGGGCTCTGACATTTTGTCTGGTATTGAATGCATAGCATTTATCAGAACAAAGTATGTTCTGACAGCGCGCCACGTGGCGCATCAGGCGCTTTGCGTCAATTAAAGAGCGCATTGCGCTAGCGCACATGAGAGTGACACGTGTCGCTTAGCGCTAAGCGATAGTTTGTTGGTGCTAAGAGCTTTAAATTTATAAGCGCGCTGTGCCAGTTTATGGGTGCGCCAGTGAGTGACACGTGGCGCGCTTGGCGCTGAGCGCCAACCCAAGAGCGCAGTGCACTGTTTTTCAGGAGCGCAAAACAAACACCCACTAAGGATGACCGGGAAGTGAAGCTGCGCGGTTGCCTCTTGGCGAGGGCTTTGATCCCTGGCGTTGCGAGTAGGGAAGCTACCGGCCAGGGATAGCCGAGCGGGGAAGCCGCTCGGCTGCCTCTACGGGGAACTTTTGATCCCTAGCGTTGGAGGGGCCATGTAACACCCGAGCCCAATAATACTATGTATATTACTAGTTGAGGGTTATTTATCGCTCTTTCCAATTTTCCTGATTTTCTGGTGTTTATTGCTAAATTTTACCCGGTTAAGTCATTTTGGCACATAACAAATTTTAACTCCGAAAATGAAATTTAAGATGTCCATGTTAGCCTACTCGCCGCCACTAGTCGCGTGGTAGCGTCCGCGTGTCGAGATTCCGTTCCGTTTGGCTAAACGGGCAAGTTCGGGCGACTACGCGCGCGTGCAAGTGTCCGACTTGGGGGCATGCATTTTAATCACTAAACACCTCTTTTCAAAATTTGGAACCCGCTTAAAATCCTATAATTTGAATTTGGAACATTTGGGCGCAACCCGGGCGCGATTTGGAAATGTTTCATTTCGCGCCAAAAAGGGCCCGTTTTAATTTAATATATATAACTATAATTATATACAAATCTAATTCCCTTAACAGTTTATTTCCCTAAAATCTTTACTTCAATATTTTAGTATCCTGTATCAACCAATCGCGAGCTGGGATTTTCCTTCGCGTGGGCCCCGCTCCATTCCCTCATCTCTGTCTCTCTCCTCATTCTTTCTCTCTCTCTATCTCACCAAATATCTCTTTCTCTCTCTCCAATCTCTCTCTTTCTCTTTATATTCGTAACCATGCAGCCGCCCTCGCCATCTTTTCCTCGCGAGAAAACCCATCACGAACCCTAACCCTAGCCACCTCCGGTCTTCGCCGCCGACCTCCCCGCGATCTCACCTTCGCCGTCGTCGCCTCTACAACCTAGCCGCACCCATTCCTCCTTCTCCCGCTCCTTCCCGCGCCTACAACCCATCTCCCCGACGCCTCCACCTCCTCGAGGCCTCGCCGTCGACGCCGTCTCCGACCGTCGAAGCCTCCCACGACACCCTCGCACCCTACTCGACCCGACCTCGTCGTCACTGTCCTCCTCCCCTCGCCGGAACACCCAACACGAACCCTAACCCATCTCCTACCCCGCTGTTCGCCGGAGAAACGCGCCGGCGACCCCGTCGACACCAACTCCGACCACCTCCTTCTCTCCCTAGATCACCAGAGACGACCACACTCCTCCCCACTCACCGCAGCACCCCTTCCAGCGACCCCGAGCCGTTCAGCAGTTCCAACACCCTCGCCGCGCCTCCTGTTCACCGCCGGTGGGTCCATCGCCGTCGGGCTCGTCTCAGTTACCCCTGTTTCTCCTCTGTAAGCATCACTCTATACTCCTTCGATGCAAACCCCGTTGATCTTGTATGTTTTTCGTATTTCTAACTTGTTGCCGTTAACTTTTGCCGGAATCCGACCGTGCCGTCCGACGAACCCGACGCTCCAGCGAAGTCCCCTGGTCCGTGTGATCCCGTTGACCTCTGTTGGGACTCGATCCGTGGCCCGTACTTCCGTATCGTGGTTTCTACCGACATCGCACCCGTGTTTCGGTTTGCGGAACCGCCGAGGCAAGTATCCGAATACTTGCTTAACATGCTACGAACTTAATAATCATGTTACCTGTTATAATCGCACGACTTGATGATAATTATAATCATCCGTAACGATAAATCATTATAGTGGTTACTGGTAGTTAATCGGTATGCTATCAATTTCACACTTTAACTAATTAACCAATTGGCACATCATTGCTTAAATTGCAAGCTCACTCTTGTAACTATTATTATGCTGTAATTTAATGGTTTCATTGCTTCGTGTTAATAATACTGTTTTACCCTGGAAATTGTTGCACCCTAGAGACGATTGAACCTGTTAATAAGAGAATACAAACATCACTGTCATTATACGGAATATTGTGGTTAATTATTGTTTCATGATGCTGTCCACTATTGATCATATGCCTGATTGCACCTGACACATGTTCTGACACACCGGACACAACACCCTGTACATATCGACTCTACATGTGGAAAGTAACCTGACCTGTTACCTGATCTCATGCCTAATGCCGACAAACCTAACCATTCCTGCTGTCGACCCAGACAGACCTACGGTTACTTGACCTTGCGTCGGCATTAGTCCTCGACCACTGAATACCTGACTTGACATACATAGTTTGGGGGTATGGGGAAATCAAAGGTGAAACCGACTTGTAACTCAACAGTTCGATATATTGTTCTGATCAGTCTTACGGGCTTGGCCGGTCCGGGAGTGATGATGCTGACATCACTCGTCTATCCTACTACCTTTTACTGCTTAGCGGCACGTCTCGGACTCAGCCCCGAGGATCATGACCGTGGTCCCGGGCCCGCACGGGATACTATTGAGTTACATCGACGATTCATCAATTGGTTTCAAAGACTATAGAGTAGGAAACCTGATAGGACAGTTTAGTCACTACTGCACATTACCCGGTTCATGACTTCTTATTACTGCTTTATTCATGTTCATGCTTGCATTGTTTATTACCGTGTTTATGCTATATACTTGATATCATGACGCGCTGACGTCTGGGTTTTGCATGGCCCAGATTCCGTACCCTTGACGTCGACCGAGCAGGAGTACTTCAGCCAGCAGGCTGAACTGTGAGTTCTTGAGAGTTTAGTTTATTTATGTTATTTCATTTCCAGATGTGAGCCCGCATTATGGGACATACTGTTTATTCATTGTATTGAATCATTAGCTTCCGCACTTATTGTTTATTGATTCCTGTCATTATGGATTTGGACATGTATTAGTTTAGTTTATTTTGCTGTTCTTGATATCTCTACAACCGTAATGTGACTGTGGATGGATACGTCCTACCCACAGGTAGCATGGTTGGCTATGTCACGTGCCCAAATCTTGCGCACTCTGGGAAGCGGGGCGTGACATGGTTTTATGGTATCAGAGCCATAGGTTAGTTGGGTTGATTCTTGTAGTTGGGTATTGCACCCGATACATGAATCAGAATACCCGTGATTAGAAAACATGTCCTGCCACCTTGACTGTTTTACCGTTCTTGAATCATTCTTCCAGATCATGTCGACATGCAAACTTACTTTGCATTGTCAACTCGAAAGCCTAATTTCTTGTTATCTCTAGGACTTAGGCGACTTGGGTGGAGTTAAGTAATTGCGGCTATGATACCGCGGCATAGCTACAATGCAGCACTCTATTTAAGTATCTTGGAGTTCTAGCCTTGATTTATATATATTGAATCTATCATCATGCTAATGTTGTTTGTTTTGATTTCAGGATCATGGCAGATAAGAATTTCAAGACGTATCAGAGGCGTGTGGATGAAGCCGCCATGTTAGGAGTGATACGTGGGATGTTGGAAAATCAGAAGAGGCAAACTGAACTGATCCAGCAGCAAGCCGATTCATTTCAGGAGGGTTTGCAGGCTATGCAGCAGTCTGTAAACACCGCCGTAGCGAAGCCAGTCGACCGAGTAGGGACCGTGGCAGATTTCAGACGATTGGGTCCTACTACTTTCACTGGCTTGGAGGAGCCGTTGCCAGCCGAGCAGTGGCTCGTGGACACAGAGAATTTATTGATTGCGGCGCAGATCCCAGAAGACAAGAGAGTTGATGTGGTGCGCATTCAGCTGGTGGATTACGCCCGAGAGTGGTGGCTTGTGGAGGAGACCCGCCTGTCCAAGCCAATCAGTTGGGCGGATTTCTCCAAAAGCTTCTTGGAAAAGTTCTTCCCGCGGACTGCACGGGAGGAAATGGAGGAGAGATTTATTGGGCTGAAACAAAATGGAGCAGCTGTGGATGTGCATGCAGCGGAGTGGACGAGACTTAGCCGTTTCGCTGGACCCTTAGTCGCCAAGGAGGCAGACAGGGCGCGAAGGTTCTTGCGCAGTTTGGATGTGGACATCCAGAGGCAGATTGTCTCCCTGGGTTTGACCACTTTCTCGCAGGTTCTTACGGCAGCTAGAGAGCAACAGAGTTTATCAGGATCGAAAGGGAACCTTCACCAGACAGCAGTTGCGGCCAGGAAGCCTGCATTTGTACCTAACCGAGATCATGGGCGCAGAGGTATTCCAGTGGACCGTCGAGGTGTAGCGCCGATGAAGAAGCCTGTGATCGTTGATCGAAGGAAGAGCGTGACCTGTGCCTACTGCCACTTACCTGGGCACTTGCATAAGGAGTGTAGAAGAAGACTGGGACTTTGCTTGGTTTGTGGAGCAGCCGATCATGCAGTCAGTGCTTGTCCGTCGAAGCTTCGCACGAGAGATGATATACAGAAGCCCCCGCAAAGACCGTTCCAGGGCCAGAAGCAGCTGACACAAGGACCCAACCAGGGTCGAGCTTTCACTTTGACAGCTGAGGAAGCCAAGGCATCAGGAGAAGTGGTTTCAGGTACTGTACTCGTTCGTGGTTTTCCTGCTTTGGCATTATTTGATTCCGGAGCATCCCACTGTTTTATGTCATCAAAGTTTATAACTACACACTCGATCACCTGCACGACCCTGTCTAGTTTTTGGGACATACACACTGGGAATGGGAAAATCATAGCTAGTAAGGAATGTAGAGATTGTACTGTTGTTGTTTGTGGACGGGAGCTTTTTGCGGATTTTTTGGTGATTGATACGGGCAGTTATGAAGTAGTCTTGGGAATGGATTTTCTGGGCACTTTCCACGCACACATTGATTGTAGGGCAAGGAAAGTAATTTTCCAGATTCCCGGACACCCTGAGTTTACTTTCATCGGAGGAAGCAGTGCTGTCGGGCCAGTCGAGTTCAGGGCTAGGCCGACGAACAATGTTCTTGCGGCTGTGGTTGCGGATAGAAATGAAGAGCCGGCAGTTGTCCGCGACTTTATGGATGTGTTTGAAGATATTTCAGGCCTACCGCCGAAGCGAGATGTGGAGTTTACGATTGACCTCATTCCTGGTGCAGCGCCAGTATCAAAGTCTTATTATCCTATGGCACCGGTGGAATTGGAAGAAGTTAAGAAACAGGTGGGTGAATTACTCGAGAAGGGATGGATTCGAAGCAGCAACTCACCTTGGGGAGCTCCAGTTCTTTTGGTAAAGAAGAAGGATGGCACGAGAAGAATGTGCATCGATTACCGAGAATTAAACCGGGTGACTATTAAGAACAAGTACCCGATCCCTCGCATTGGAGAACTTTTTGAGCAGCTTAGTGGCGCGAGGGTATTCTCGAAACTGGACTTACGATCAGGATATCATCAGGTCCGAGTGAAGGCAGAAGACATTTGCAAGACGGCGTTTCGAACTCGGTATGGGCATTTCGAGTATTTAGTGATGCCCTTCGGAGTGACTAATGCGCCGGCAATATTTATGGACTTGATGAACAGGATCTTTTCACCGTTCCTGGACCAGTTTATTGTGGTATTCATTGACGATATTCTGGTGTACTCGAAGAGTCCGGAGGAGCATGCTGAGCACTTAAGGATCGCACTGCAAACGCTGAGACAGGAGAAATTATTTGCGAAGATGAGTAAGTGCGAATTCTGGTTGGAAGAAGTGAAGTTTCTGGGGCATGTCGTGTCGGGCGATGGAATCGCCGTTGATCCCGAGAAGATTGCAGCAGTTCGAGATTGGCCTGTTCCAAAGAATGTTGCAGAGATAAGAAGTTTCCTTGGACTCGCCGGTTACTACAGAAGATTTGTGGAGAACTTCGCTCGTGTAGCTGAGCCGTTAACCAAGCTTACGCGTAAGGAGGTACCGTTTGTTTGGACAGATGGATGTGCATTGGCCTTCGAGACGTTGAAGCAGAAGTTGATAACCGCCCCTATCCTAACCGTACCGGATGATTCAGGAGGACTGGTAATTCACAGCGACGCATCTGGAAAGGGATTGGGATGTGTTTTGATGCAGAATGGGAAAGTCGTCGCTTACGCATCGAGACAGCTGAAGACTCATGAACAGAACTATCCGACTCACGACTTGGAGCTTGCAGCCGTGATCTTCGCCCTGAAGATTTGGAGACACTACCTTCTGGGCGAGAGAGTTGAAGTCTTTACGGATCACAAGAGTTTGAAATATGTGTTCACTCAGAAGGAGTTGAACATGAGGCAACGCAGATGGTTGGAGCTGATGGCCGACTACGACCTTGATCTTAAGTACCATCCGGGAAAAGTTAACGTCGTGCCAGATGCGCTAAGTCGGTTACCAGCAATTCAACTATTGACTGCACAGAGAGAGATCATTGAGGAGTTTCGGAGATTTGACTTGGAGGTTGTGCTACCGCGTGCTACAGGACAGTTGATGCAGTTACAAGTACAATCGTCCTTAGTTGAGAAGATTAAAGCGGCGCAATCGCAGGATCCTAGACTGCAAAAGTTTCGAGAGCAGGTTGGAGCCGGACTACGAACCGATCTACTGATCCATGAGGATGGTTCGTTGAGATATGGTAGCCGTCTTTGTGTGCCAAAAGGAGATGTGCGTGAAGAGCTTATGAAGGAGGCACACAGTTCAGCTTACTCTGTACATCCAGGAGGGACAAAGATGTACCGAGATATTCGACAGCATTTCTGGTGGGAAGGTATGAAACGGGAAATCGCTCGCTTCGTGGCTAAGTGCTTGGTGTGTCAGCAAGTCAAGGCTGAACACCAAAGGGTTGCTGGTTTGTTGCAACCACTTCCGATTCCTCAATGGAAGTGGGAACATATAACCATGGATTTCGTGACGGCTTTACCGCGGAGTCCAAAGGGCAACAATGCAGTATGGGTGATTGTCGATCGGTTGACCAAGGCAGCTCACTTTATTCCGTTTCGGGTTGGTCAATCGACAGAGACTCTGGCAGAGCGGTACATGCAGGAGATTGTCAGATTGCATGGAGTACCGGTAAGCATCGTGTCCGACCGGGACACTCGGTTCTTGTCACACTTTTGGAGGAGTTTACAAGAAAGTTTGGGGACTCGATTGAAGTTCAGCACAGCTTATCACCCCCAGACTGATGGACAATCAGAGAGAACGATCCAGACCCTTGAAGATATGTTGAGGGCTTGCATGTTAGACTTCAAAGGTTCCTGGGAAGATCATCTACACCTGGTGGAGTTTTCGTACAACAACAGCTTCCAAGCAACAATTCAGATGGCCCCGTTCGAAGCATTGTATGGTCGTAAGTGCCGTTCACCTGTATGTTGGGATGATGTGGGTGAACGAAGGTTGCTAGGGCCAGACTTAGTGGTACAGACAGTTGAGAAGGTGAATACAATCAGAAAGCATATGAAGGCAGCTCAAGATAGACAGAAGAGTTGGGCCGACACGTCAAGAAGACCTCTAGAGTTCGCCGTGGGCGATTTGGTATTCCTGAAGATATCACCGACTAGAGGGGTGATTCGATTTGGGAGTCGGGGAAAGCTTAGTCCCCGATTCGTTGGACCCTTCGAGATATTGGAGCGTGTCGGAGAGGTATCGTACCGGTTGGCGTTACCATCGTCATTAGCAGGAGTTCACGATGTATTTCATGTGTCTCAACTACGGAGGTATGTTCGTGATGAGACCCATGTTTTGGATCACTCGGAGTTGACCGTTCGGGAAGACCTGACTTTTGAGGAGCGACCAGTCGAGATCACGGATCGAAGAGAAAAGGTTCTTAAGAACAAGGTTATCCCTCTTGTGCTAGTTTCTTGGGGTGACCGATCGCATGGAGAATCTACTTGGGAGCGAGAAGACGAGATCCGGCAGAAATTCCCTTACCTTTTCCAGTAGTTAGCTATCTTGTATTCTTGGAATTTCGAGGACGAAATTCTTTTTGTAGTTGGGTATGATGTAACACCCGAGCCCAATAATACTATGTATATTACTAGTTGAGGGTTATTTATCGCTCTTTCCAATTTTCCTGATTTTCTGGTGTTTATTGCTAAATTTTACCCGGTTAAGTCATTTTGGCACATAACAAATTTTAACTCCGAAAATGAAATTTAAGATGTCCATGTTAGCCTACTCGCCGCCACTAGTCGCGTGGTAGCGTCCGCGTGTCGAGATTCCGTTCCGTTTGGCTAAACGGGCAAGTTCGGGCGACTACGCGCGCGTGCAAGTGTCCGACTTGGGGGCATGCATTTTAATCACTAAACACCTCTTTTCAAAATTTGGAACCCGCTTAAAATCCTATAATTTGAATTTGGAACATTTGGGCGCAACCCGGGCGCGATTTGGAAATGTTTCATTTCGCGCCAAAAAGGGCCCGTTTTAATTTAATATATATAACTATAATTATATACAAATCTAATTCCCTTAACAGTTTATTTCCCTAAAATCTTTACTTCAATATTTTAGTATCCTGTATCAACCAATCGCGAGCTGGGATTTTCCTTCGCGTGGGCCCCGCTCCATTCCCTCATCTCTGTCTCTCTCCTCATTCTTTCTCTCTCTCTATCTCACCAAATATCTCTTTCTCTCTCTCCAATCTCTCTCTTTCTCTTTATATTCGTAACCATGCAGCCGCCCTCGCCATCTTTTCCTCGCGAGAAAACCCATCACGAACCCTAACCCTAGCCACCTCCGGTCTTCGCCGCCGACCTCCCCGCGATCTCACCTTCGCCGTCGTCGCCTCTACAACCTAGCCGCACCCATTCCTCCTTCTCCCGCTCCTTCCCGCGCCTACAACCCATCTCCCCGACGCCTCCACCTCCTCGAGGCCTCGCCGTCGACGCCGTCTCCGACCGTCGAAGCCTCCCACGACACCCTCGCACCCTACTCGACCCGACCTCGTCGTCACTGTCCTCCTCCCCTCGCCGGAACACCCAACACGAACCCTAACCCATCTCCTACCCCGCTGTTCGCCGGAGAAACGCGCCGGCGACCCCGTCGACACCAACTCCGACCACCTCCTTCTCTCCCTAGATCACCAGAGACGACCACACTCCTCCCCACTCACCGCAGCACCCCTTCCAGCGACCCCGAGCCGTTCAGCAGTTCCAACACCCTCGCCGCGCCTCCTGTTCACCGCCGGTGGGTCCATCGCCGTCGGGCTCGTCTCAGTTACCCCTGTTTCTCCTCTGTAAGCATCACTCTATACTCCTTCGATGCAAACCCCGTTGATCTTGTATGTTTTTCGTATTTCTAACTTGTTGCCGTTAACTTTTGCCGGAATCCGACCGTGCCGTCCGACGAACCCGACGCTCCAGCGAAGTCCCCTGGTCCGTGTGATCCCGTTGACCTCTGTTGGGACTCGATCCGTGGCCCGTACTTCCGTATCGTGGTTTCTACCGACATCGCACCCGTGTTTCGGTTTGCGGAACCGCCGAGGCAAGTATCCGAATACTTGCTTAACATGCTACGAACTTAATAATCATGTTACCTGTTATAATCGCACGACTTGATGATAATTATAATCATCCGTAACGATAAATCATTATAGTGGTTACTGGTAGTTAATCGGTATGCTATCAATTTCACACTTTAACTAATTAACCAATTGGCACATCATTGCTTAAATTGCAAGCTCACTCTTGTAACTATTATTATGCTGTAATTTAATGGTTTCATTGCTTCGTGTTAATAATACTGTTTTACCCTGGAAATTGTTGCACCCTAGAGACGATTGAACCTGTTAATAAGAGAATACAAACATCACTGTCATTATACGGAATATTGTGGTTAATTATTGTTTCATGATGCTGTCCACTATTGATCATATGCCTGATTGCACCTGACACATGTTCTGACACACCGGACACAACACCCTGTACATATCGACTCTACATGTGGAAAGTAACCTGACCTGTTACCTGATCTCATGCCTAATGCCGACAAACCTAACCATTCCTGCTGTCGACCCAGACAGACCTACGGTTACTTGACCTTGCGTCGGCATTAGTCCTCGACCACTGAATACCTGACTTGACATACATAGTTTGGGGGTATGGGGAAATCAAAGGTGAAACCGACTTGTAACTCAACAGTTCGATATATTGTTCTGATCAGTCTTACGGGCTTGGCCGGTCCGGGAGTGATGATGCTGACATCACTCGTCTATCCTACTACCTTTTACTGCTTAGCGGCACGTCTCGGACTCAGCCCCGAGGATCATGACCGTGGTCCCGGGCCCGCACGGGATACTATTGAGTTACATCGACGATTCATCAATTGGTTTCAAAGACTATAGAGTAGGAAACCTGATAGGACAGTTTAGTCACTACTGCACATTACCCGGTTCATGACTTCTTATTACTGCTTTATTCATGTTCATGCTTGCATTGTTTATTACCGTGTTTATGCTATATACTTGATATCATGACGCGCTGACGTCTGGGTTTTGCATGGCCCAGATTCCGTACCCTTGACGTCGACCGAGCAGGAGTACTTCAGCCAGCAGGCTGAACTGTGAGTTCTTGAGAGTTTAGTTTATTTATGTTATTTCATTTCCAGATGTGAGCCCGCATTATGGGACATACTGTTTATTCATTGTATTGAATCATTAGCTTCCGCACTTATTGTTTATTGATTCCTGTCATTATGGATTTGGACATGTATTAGTTTAGTTTATTTTGCTGTTCTTGATATCTCTACAACCGTAATGTGACTGTGGATGGATACGTCCTACCCACAGGTAGCATGGTTGGCTATGTCACGTGCCCAAATCTTGCGCACTCTGGGAAGCGGGGCGTGACAGGCCATAGGAGACCTACAAAGGATAACCGGGCAGTGAAGCTGCGCGGTTGCCTCTCGGAGAGGGCTTTAATCCCCGGCGTTGCGTGTAAGGAAGATACCGGCCAGGGATGGCCGAGCATGGTAGATGCTTGGCCGATTCTTCATGAGGTTTCGCCCAACCATCCCGTGGCAGGTATGCGGAACAGGAACGGTCGGGCGAGATTGCGCGTAGTATGTGTTGGAGATAGTGCCCTCATAGTCAATTATTGGATCGCAGGTACGTGATTGCAATGATTGCGGAGGACCTATACCGGTAGGACAGTCTTACTCAAGATGATAGTATGCTATCTGGTTTGCCTTTATCAGTCGTGTACATGTTCAGGTGACTGATTACATGTTACACTTTGATAGAGCCCTTAGGATCTTGCATTACTACCAACTGTATGATGGCGATCATATACGTGAGAGTTGGGTAGTTTATATGCATATCCGTAATTGTGGTCCCTAGTCGTGGGAGTTTCGAGACAGGGCATCGATACTCCGGAGTAGACTAGTGTGTACAGTCGAGACCCCGACGAGGGGCGGTAGCCGGTCTCACAAGCCACTGGTGTCAGTTGGATCACCTAAGATGTATACAGGTGCTCATTGGGTTATGAGTACACCAGACAGGACTCGCCGGGAACCTGCTAGTTAGTATTATACATATCGTCAGATAGCAGTTCCCTGGTGACATGTGTATAGGTTAGTTCATCGACCTGAGGTCGTCATTTGTCTCGTGTGAGTTCCCACTGTGCTTTGATTTCTACCCTACCACGGCTCAAAGGAGTCGTGCAAACAGGTAGCTTTTGGGTACAGTCCCGAGCCATATGGAGGCACGTGAGCGGATCGGCAGGGGATTCGTCTCTCCCGGTATTGGGGGCGAGGTCGTGCTGTGTCTAGGAGAGCCATTACACAAAGTCCATGGCCATGGCAGAAGATTTACTGGTAGGTACTCCAGTAGTATCTCAGGGTGTTATTGGGCTTCACTCCGACACGACTTATACTGCTATTGGGGGTCTGACGTTACTAGCCCCCTAGGCAGATATGCGATACTCATTGACGAACGGACCGGACTGTATATACATTGTCACTGTTAGGCTCAGTAGGGTTTTCTGGATGAGTTCGCTCATCAGCCTCCCTTGAGGTCAGTCCATGGGCAGCCGTTACGCATTGCTAGTGCCGCTGACGGTTTGTGGTTAAACCCACTGCCAGGGTACTGACGAGTCATTAGAGTCCCCCACAGACAGTTTCCCAAGTTCGGGCGAAACGTTGTAGAGACCGTATGGTTTTATGGCAGGGTTCGGAAAATGCACGTGCGTTTACGCACGTGTTATTTTTCGGGCAGATGATACTGATCGGCTTTGGTTTAAGCCGGATCCAAGTATTATATTGAGTAGATATAATATCTTTGTCTCAGTTGCATTTGTATTCGGTCGTAATACAAATGCGGGTATATTTATACAGTTACGGGGTTATCCTGAAAGTCGTTTCAGGATCACTTTTGGAAGTTGCCAGTTTCCAGTTTTCTATCAGCCGTCTTTTAACATTCGGTTAAAGACGGATTTATCTTTTCTTAGATGAGGGTGAGTCATGCTTCTAGAAGGTTCTAGAAGGTGATGACTTAGTTAATTGGTGTTGTGTTTTCATTGGTTGCATTAATGAATGGATGACTAGGTTTAGTGAGTCATTCAATTCATTAATGAGTTTTGTTTACTTAAGGATATTTCTTCATGATCTTTGTTTATGGTCACCTCCTTGATTGCTCCTACCCTCACCTCCCTCCTTGCATAAATATGGCCGGCCCCCTCTCCTCCACTCACTCACTCATGAGAGAAAAATTATGGTTGTTAAAAGAAAAGACTAAAGTTTTGGATGCATGAAAATTTCATAGTTCATATCTCATTTCCATCGGCAACTTCATTAACCGATCGTCCACGGTTTTGGACGAAGTGAGACAAAGTCATCTACTCATTCTCTACATCATTCTTGGTCGTCTCTTTTAGCAAACTTGACGACCGAGTTGCCTCAAGTCAGAGGCGGGAGCCCGTTTAAAGAATCGTCGATGTGGTGCCACCTCGACGAGGATATCGGAGATCGACGAGATCGGAGCAGCCGCAACGGAGCGTGGGATGATGGTTAAAGAACGAAGGACTCGGATCGTTCGGTATAACCTTTCTACACTCTTTACAGTTTGTTAGTTTAGCAATAATGGCAGATCCGGGTTACAGTATACGATAGCGCCAGTTAAAAAGTTTTTGTTCCGCATTTGGCGTCTGTAGACGGCCGGGGCGCTACCGTAGACTTACAGTGGTATCAGAGCCTCACCATTTTGCTATACTAACTTGTGCTAACGTGTTTAAAATATCGATCGAACGGATTTTCAAAAACTACAATTTTCAAGTTTAAAGTTTCTGTTAATTTTCAAACTGGTCCAAATGTCATTTTGACCATACCAGAAAATCAAGCAGGGTTTTTAAAGAACACAGGAGAAATTCGACCCTCTGATTCGACCGTACGACCGCGGAACCGCCGCCAAAGCCATGCTTTGGCCGCGGAACCGCGGCCGTCTAGGTGAATCAGTGGACCATCTTTCTTCTGTGGATTCTACCTGGGAAATTGTGGTTTCTGGAACTATTTTTTGGGGCCCAGTATTTTTTACTGTACAGCAGATTTGCGTGGGGCCTACTTCGGGAAATTTAGTCGATCGAAATTTAAATGTGTTAGTTTACAGTGCTTACATTATATCTTCGACCGGGAATGTCATTTGATCGGTAAACCGCGTCTGATTGCTATAGTTCTTTTAGACGGGTTTGCGAACGTGACATTCGCGTTGATGTTCTGTGTTGTGCTGTGATGTTGCGGATTTGTCGTGGTGGATAGCAGTGTGCAATGGTAGTACAGTTTGAGTTTATTTGTACATTTGATATTGCGGGGCGAGCGTCCAACTTGTGGACTGCCGTCTCTGCCTGTTGTATAATATTCTTTTGGGGCACGACCAGGTTGCGGTCGATGTACCTATTGTACTATTTTTCATTACTGTACTAGGTTTTGCCCCGCGACGGAGTGCACGGATAGCCGGGTTCTGGAGGGCAACGGGTCCGCATCTCATGGCTTTGAGAGGCAGAAGGTCCCACTCTAGAATTGGCAGACTATTCGCCGCACTCGTAGGGGGTACAGGTTGACCCAAGGAGGGGTGCCCAAGATTACCGGATTCCGTGGAGTGCTGGGTGGTCCATTCACTATGCTGTAGGGGGCTGCCTCGCTTGAGGTTTTGGCGGGTAACTTGCCGCACCCGTAGGGGTCTAGGTTTCATTGCACAGGCTATCCACACGACAGGGGAACGTCGGGTTTCAGCAGCGGCTCTGTGAAACCCGGGGATCCCAGATTATCTGTATTGTTCTGTGATGCTTATTACTTTTCTGTAATGTTGCATATTATCACGCCTGGAGCGATTATTGTATATTGGTTTATATACTATTAGATGTTGTATATGTTTTACACCCCCGCTAGTCCAGTCCCTACTCTGTCGTTAGTTAAGTAACCTAACGGGTGATGACGGGACCCAGTGACGAATGCGGATGGCATATACGTATATTTTATTTTCGTTCTTTTCTGGTGTGATTAATTGATGTGACTGCGTTGATTCTGATCAATGCGAAGTAAAACAAACCTGTTTGCAGTTGTGGAACATATTTAAAAAGTGTTATTGCAAAGACGTTTCCTTTTGTTTTGCATAGAGATATTCGGTTGGAATATCCTGCACCTCATTCGACGGGGCAAGGGCCGATATCCCTTCACCGGGACTGACCCCTTGGGCAGAAGTTTGCGTCAGGGTAATAACTTCACTATAGTCAATTACAAGTTGCTTTGCATAGCGGTATTCAATGGAATATCCTGCACCTCATTCCACGAGGAAAGAGCCGAGATCCCTTTACCGGGAGTGACCTCTTTAGCAAAAGGTTTTCGCCACTATATTTTAAAAAGCTATCAGGTTCCTTCAGCGATATCAAGTTCACTACGTTAAAGGTTTTTCGCCAAAAACCAGCCGTAGCCCTCCGTCACTTCTTTTGGGTATTCAGTAGTATTCAAGCTATGTATTTTGACCTAACGCCAAGGCATAGTGTTTGGTAGCTGCTGGGTATTCAATTGTTGCATAGATAAATGAGTTGGTTTGGGACAGCCGTTCTGCCATTTTGACCTAACGCCAAGGGCATGTGCGGGTGGGTTCAAATTAACAAGATAGTGACGGGTAGAACTTGGCATGTGACTTATGACATTTTGACCTAACGCCAAGGTTATAAGAGCATGGGGCAAAAACTATATCGGGAGTTTCTAAAGAAACTGAAACTTGCCAAGTATGCGCATACCTTCTGGAGTATGAGTAACGTGGATGCATTCCATCACGTTATCATGCGATGAGAGTTGGATCCTGATTCCCACTGATGAGTTGGTTTACTCTTCGGGTGATCTCGATTGATTCTTCTTTAGGTTTGGAGGAGAATTTGACAGGACAGTGGGAGGTTTCCGGATTAGATAAAGTGATGACCATTCTGATCTAGGTTAGAGTGCACGCAGAGTGTTTCTTTTCTCTCTCTATTTGGCAGCGACCTTTGACCGACCCTAGACTATGACTCAGTGACCAGGTTGACCGAACCTTCTTAAAATACTGGCTTTTGGATTGTCTGAGTTGCAGAAGTCATTGCCACTCCTTCTTTTACCCTTTGAATTTCTCAGAACACCCGTATTACTACAGATATCCACTTCCATTGGATAGATCCATCGTATGGTTATATATGAACTCGAAGGGACTTCTTCGAGGATGGATCCAGGTTCAGGAGAAATAGAATTGGTTTATTCAGTTGTCTTTTATTATCACCTTCTCTCAGGTTGCGAGAGCTCCTTGGTTTAGGAGAGTACACCTATTACGCTTATTGGATAGTCTTATTCCAAACCATAGGCAGGTGCCGAAAGGTAGGGAATGAAGAAAACCAATTAGCCTAAGTAGGGTGTGCAGAAGGTAATATGTAAAGACAAAATAAAGGGATTAGAAAGAGGGCAAAGTAAATTGCGACTGTTATCATTCACGACCAAAACCGCGTACTTCATCGCCACTCCTATTTCACCTTTAAAGAATAAGGTATTGTTCAGTTGTCTTTTATCATCACCTTCTCTCGAGATGCGAGTACTCCTTGGTTTAGGAGGGTACACCTATTATGCTTACTGGATAGTCTTCTTCCAAACCATAGGCTGGTGCCGAACGGTAGGGAAGGAAGAAAACCATTTAGCCTAACGATGGTGTACAGAAGGTAACGACTAAAGACAAATAAAGGGATTTGGAGAGATGGCAATAAAATATACGGTTGAAGTCATGAATTGGATTATGGAAGAGGCATTGCTATGAATACCAGGATACCCCTACGAAACATTTTCATGTTTCAGTACATTGTTTAAGAAAAACTGTTTTCCCGATTAGATACTTACTCCAAGGGTATGTATTTACCAGGTTTCATTCTCATATCTGTATGGTTTTACAGATGATGATTGGGAGTAAGTTATTGGGAATTAGGTGATTATCCTCACTATATCGGAATTCGTTGTAATTGGTGATATTTGAGGAAATCGCCAGGGTATAGTTTTCAACCTACGACGCACAGGTTTTGAGTTGTTTAACTCAGCGGACTTATACATAGTATTGTATGTTGTCCAAGTGTCCATCAGGACAAAGGGGTAGGTCCTCGTACTATGTTCTGTTTACTTATAACTTCTCTAGTATTTAGACGAGTGTTTCGTAGAAATACAAGGTCTAAGTTTTGAGAAGTTGTGGGTATAAGAATAAAGTAGAGAACCAGGTGTCACAAGTATCAGGATTCTTCAAAGAGATCGAAGATGTAGATTCTTGTGATTGGTATTCAGATGATAGTGATGGTTTTGAGAAACGAGTTTTCTCTTTCAGGTTACTCATAATTGGATGGATTCCTAAGTTGAGTAATGCTGATTAGCCTCTTTCCATTAAGTTGATATGCACTGGAGACAGCTACATGATTTGAATCAGGTTCCAATTAAATAAGTGCCAAAGTTTCTGTATTGGATATAGAATGGATCGTACCTTAAAAGATATTAAGGTACGGGGAGTTGTCCAGCTTATGCTTAAAACCAGACTCTGGATAACTCAGGGCACGTTTCTGTAATGGCTGTTTGTGGGTTGACCCTGGCTATGACGAGGGTTGATATTCTACCATTTGGAAGATCAATAGTGATATTGTTCTTGACTCGCCACAGTTTTAGTAAAATGGATCTTTTTCAGAAAACAGTAGTGGGAGTATGGTAGAACTGGAAGTGATTCCAGAACCGCAAACGATTACGGAAAATTTAATAGGACCTATATATTCAATCAGGTTTGACATTCCATTAGCCACTCCGCAGATTTGGTGGGTAACCTCAGACACCCGAGAGATACTCCGGTAGCCTCAAGGACGGTGACAGGGAGGTTCTTATCTACCCAGACTTGACACTACTGTTGTTCCAGGTTATGAGACTCGGAAGGAGGGTTGTCGTAGTCAGTGGGAGCAACGGAAGCATGGTGGGCAAGTAGCTTATATCTATTTATAGACTTGAGCAGTTATAGGGGAGATAGATCATCTAATTTTGATGTGACAGTCATAGGTTTGACTTCATCGGAATAGGGGATGGATCTGTTAAGAAGGTAGTAGGGTGTAATGTCATGGTATATGGATGACATACACAAAGTAGGAAGTAAAATTCCTATACTACGATCGGTTGTACTGTGGTCGTCACACAGTTGTTTCTCCAGACAGGATATGGATATAGTATTTAACATTCTGGTTTCTAGATCTATGGTTTTAGATCTGGATTTGGGTAGTTTCCCAATGTGGGTACTTTGACAGATATTCTAATGGTTTTTAGAATAGTTGACTCCTAGCATGGTGGTGTACCTGCAGGTGATGGAGTCACCCTCTTTAAAGGTGTCGTATAGACTAAAGGGGAGAGGGATGTGCATGATTGACAGATCACTTGCTTAGGCAATTGAGTCAATCGTGAGATGTCAAGTACCACACCAGATGTTGTTTTTGCACTAGATGCGATGAGTTTATATTAATCCAATTCTGGAGAAACATAAGGAAGCAGTTATAGAACATAAGTACATGTTCTGCGGATTTGATGACGGCAGCCTCCTTCGGGAGACGGTTATCATTCCAAGCTTCAAAGGTGACATGATTGACAGAGTGATTGTCAGAGTTATAGTTTTTCCCTCTGACGAAGAGGGACAGTATTATGGACAGGTGGTTCAAGAGGATACTGTGGGTGGCCTGGTGCCGGATACTGATTAGGTTCAGTGATCGATACAGTCTAAGAAGTTTGGATTTGGAGTTCATTTATGAACTAGGTCCCATCAGATTTCCAGACATATTCTAAGACAGGTATTACTCGATTCGGGAGATGGCTTTCTCCGCGAACTTGAGATTTAGAGAGATATAGAAAGAAACTTCAAGGCGGATCCACTCACTAAGGCTATTTCTCGAACACAATAGTTTTACAAACGGGCTTTGTGAAACTGATTAGTAGAGGAGTTGGATGTTCGGTTTCACACGGGCTGTGAGTAGTCGACATCGCAATAATTAGCCTTGAGTGCAAGTGGGAGATTGTTGGAGATAGTGCCCTCATAGTCAATTATTGGATCGCAGGTACGTGATTGCAATGATTGCGGAGGACCTATACCGGTAGGACAGTCTTACTCAAGATGATAGTATGCTATCTGGTTTACCTTTATCAGTCGTGTACATGTTCAGGTGACTGATTACATGTTACACTTTGATAGAGCCCTTAGGATCTTGCTTTGCTACCAACTGTATGATGGCGATCATATACGTGAGAGTTGGGTAGTTTATATGTATATCCTTAATTGTGGTCCCTAGTCGTGGGAGTTTCGAGACAGGGCATCGATACTCCGGAGTAGACTAGTGTGTACAGTCGAGACCCCGACGAGGGGCGGTGGCCGGTCTCACAAGCCACTGGTGTCAGTTGGATCACCTAAGATGTATACAGGTGCTCATTGGGTTATGAGTATACCGGACAGGACTCGCCGGGAACCTGCTAGTTGGTATTATACATATCGTCAGATAGCAGTTCCCTGGTGACATGTGTACAGGTTAGTTCATCGACCTGAGGTCGTCATTTGTCTCGTGTGAGTTCCCACTGTGCTTTTATTTCTACCCTACCACGGCTCAAAGGAGTCGTGCAAACAGGTAGCTTTTGGGTACAGTCCCGAGCCATATGGAGGCACGTGAGCGGATCGGCAGGGGATTCGTCTCTCCCGGTATTGGGGGTGAGGTCGTGCTGTGTCTAGGAGAGCCATTACACAAAGTCTATGGCCATGGCATGAGATTTACTGGTAGGTACTCCAGTAGTATCTCAGGGTGTTATTGGGCTTCACTCCGACACGACTTATACTGCTATTGGGGGTCTGACGTTACTAGCCCCCTAGGCAGATATGCGATACTCATTGACGAACGGACCGGACTGTATATACATTGTCACTGTTAGGCTCAGTAGGGTTTTCTGGATGAGTTCGCTCATCAGCCTCCCTTGAGGTCAGTCCATGGGTAGCCGTTACGCATTTCTAGTGCCGCTGACGGTTTGTGGTTAAACCCACTGCCAGGGTACTGACGAGTCATTAGAGTCCCCCACAGACAGTTTCCCAAGTTCGGGCGAAACGTTGTAGAGGCCGTATGGTTTTACGGCAGGGTTCGGAAAATGCACGTGCATTTACGCACGTGTTATTTTTCGGGCAGATGATACTGATCGGCTTTGGTTTAAGCCGGATCCAAGTATTATATTGAGTAGATATAATATCTTTGTCTCGGTTGCATTTGTATTCGGTCGTAATACAAATGCGGGTATATTTATACAGTTACGGGGTTATCCTGAAAGTCGTTTCAGGATCACTTTTGGAAGTTGCCAGTTTCCAGTTTTCTATCAGCCGTCTTTTAACATTCGGTTAAAGACGGATTTATCTTTTCTTGGATGAGGGTGAGTCATGCTTCTAGAAGGTTCTAGAAGGTGATGACTTAGTTAATTGGTGTTGTGTTTTCATTGGTTGCATTAATGAATGGATGACTAGGTTTAGTGAGTCATTCAATTCATTAATGAGTTTTGTTTACTTAAGGATATTTCTTCATGATCTTTGTTTATGGTCACCTCCTTGATTGCTCCTACCCTCACCTCCCTCCTTGCATAAATATGGCCGGCCCCCTCTCCTCCACTCACTCACTCATGAGAGAAAAATTATGGTTGTTAAAAGAAAAGACTAAAGTTTTGGATGCATGGAAATTTCATAATTCATATCTCATTTCCATCGGCAACTTCATTAACCGATCGTCCACGGTTTTGGACGAAGTGAGACAAAGTCATCTACTCATTCTCTACATCATTCTTGGTCGTCTCTTTTAGCAAACTTGACGACCGAGTTGCCTCAAGTCAGAGGCGGGAGCCCGTTTAAAGAATCGTCGACGTGGTGCCACCTCGACGAGGATATCGGAGATCGACGAGATCGGAGCAGCCGCAACGGAGTGTGGGATGATGGTTAAAGAACGAAGGACTCGGATCGTTCGGTATAACCTTTCTACACTCTTTACAGTTTGTTAGTTTAGCAATAATGGCAGATCCGGGTTAAAGTATACGATAGCGCCAGTTAAAAAGTTTTTGTTCCGCATTTGGCGTCTGTAGACGGCCGGGGCGCTACCGTAGACTTACAGCATGCGCATTGAATGTATTGGGAAGCGGAGCGCCAGAGTCACGTCGTTTCGATTCTGCCAGAGAAGGCTCAATGATCGCCGCGTGGTAGCGACTTTGTGGGCGAAAACTGGCGACTGTTGGGTTCCGTTGGGACGCAGTGGGCTATATAAGGCTGAGGGAGCACTGGTCCTTCCTTTCTTCGCAAACAGATCGTTGAGAATGGAAGACTTCCCCTTTACCATCCCCGATATCATCCACTTCGAAGACGTATACCTCTATGACCAGAATTGCACTAAGGAAACGGTGCAGTTGGTCTGTAGGAGCATCGAAGACCACTTCGGCCAGCTGCTCCCCCGGCGCTCCTCTCTGCTGCAGCTGCTGATGTTCTCCATCTGGAGGGCATCGCCGGGCTTTACAACCCCTTGACCGAGCAGCTCTACGATGCGGCCGTGGGCAAGCTGCGGTCTCTGAGGCGCTTCGGCCTGATCTTCGCGAGTCGGCTGGCTCGCTCGGTGGCGCTCGTCCATGAGTGCTACGAATTGAGGCTCGAAGTCAACGCGCGCGCGGGGGGATCGAGGGCAGAGTCTGGATCTCGCGAGGCCTCGGCTGGTGGAGATCTTTGCTGAGTACCATGAGCAGTGCTCTCTGCACCCCCTTCCCCCGCTGCTGTAATTTTCTTTTTCTTTTTGTATGTATGGCTGAGGAGCCCATAATACTTTTTTGAATAAATGAGACTTTTCTTTCTTTTTCACAATGGTCCATTGATCTTTATTAAGTTAACAACAGACCCTAGGAAGAGTTTACATTGCCCTTAGAAAAAAAGGTACATGCTAATAGATGACCTCATTAGCGTGGCCCGAGCTCCCCGGAGGCTTGTTGGTCTCCGTGCTCGGCATTGGGTACGGGGCTCCCTGGGCTCCAGACCGGTCATCTTCCAAAACGAGCATGATTTGGCCAATGGTCAGCTCGGTGGGAGGGGGATGCTGCTCCTGCTCGCGGTCGCCCTGCCGCTTATCCCTCAAATAGGCGGCGAGGTGCCCTGATCGGATGAGCTCCTCGATGTAGTCCCGGATTTGCTTACAATCCTCCGTGGCGTGGCCCAACGTCCGGTGGAAGGCGCAGTAGGGGCACTGGGTTCTCTTCGAGGCCTGACGTGGGATTGGAGGGAACTTGAAGAACCCCTCGCCCTGGGCCTCCTCTAGTAACACTGTGAGGGAGACGTTGAGCAGGGTGTACTCCTGGAACTTCAAGTGATAGGGCTGATGACGCTCCGGTCTCTCTTCCCGGGCCCTCTTCTTCTGGTCGGATCTTTCTGCTCGAGGGAGGTTCGCATTCACCTCGGACTCGAGCTGGACCACGCGCTTGGTCCACGTCTTGACCTCGGCCATGGTCTTAGGTTGCGCCAACGCAAAGGAGCGCAACCACTCCTTGTGCCTAAGACCAGATCCGAGCGCCATAATGATGGTCTCGTCCAGTGCTCGGGGACCTTGAGGAGGGCATTATAGAAGCGGGTGACGTAAGCTTTGAATGTCTCCTTGTCCCCGCTCTTAATTGTGAAGAGCTAGTCGACCGTGCGCTTCTGCTGACGGTTTCTGACGAAGTGGCCGAGAAACTGAGTAGCCAGCTCGTCAAAGGTCGAGATTAAGCGAGGCTCGAGTTCTCGGAACCAGTACCGACCAGAGAGGATGAGGGTAGCTGGGAAGGCTCTGCACTGGGCGGTGTCGGAATGGTCCTGGAACCTCATCCCAGCGGTGAAAGCATCCAAATGGTCTTTCGGGTCGGTTTTTCCATCGAACAGAGAGACCTTCGGGGGCTTGTTGCGCGATGAGATGTGAACAGCGAGCAGTCCCTCGGTAAATAGCTTGGTGAGCGAGTCGGCGGCGTACTTAGCCCCGTCGCCCGAGAGGTGACCTTCTCGGCGTATGCTCTCGATCTTCTTCTCGAGGGCATCGAGTTGGCCGTGGTATCCCGAGAACTCGGCACCTTGCGATCCCTGGCCTCTGCTGTGGGAGATATGCGTCTGGACGCGGCCCCGGTTCCTCTCGATGAGGTTCCTTAGATCCCTGGGCGAGGTGTCCCTCGAGCCGCCGTGGCGATCCCCTTCTGTGCGGCCCCGTCGAGGGAGGGGGTGTCAGTCATGCCTGGGGATAGGCAAGGTGACCGACATTTCCTCAGGGGGGTGAGGGTTGCGAGGAGGCTCGAGGCGAGGCACTCTGGCGGCGGATCTTGGTGTGGAGCCGTGGGGCGCCCAGCAAGCCTCAGAGAGTATCGACCCGTGAGATCTGTGGCCATGGGACATAGCTTGCCGGTGGTCAGCCGTGCCAACAAGGGCAGAGTCTTCGGGAGGCAGAGGAGCGGCGATCTGGGGCTCTGGCCCGGCCGTTTGAACGCGGATGAGCGCCTCCACAATGGATTGTAGTTGGTCTATTTGGCCGGCGAGGGCGTTGATGACGGTCGCCGGAGGAGGTTCATCCGCGCCTCCGGTGAGGGGGAGGCTGGTACCTGGATCTTCAGGGTGATCGCTTGCCATGTGGATGGAGATCAGAAGGCCAACTTAGTTTTTTTGTGGAGTTTAATTCCCACATACGGCGCCAACTGATGGAGTTCTTTTTCGGGTCTCCGTCAGATGTTGTCTTCCGTCAATCTCCCGGTGGATTTGGAGGCGATCTCCTGCTGCGTATGGGTCTCAATGGGTTTTGAGGAGACTGGTGGGTTGAGGAGTTTGCGTCGAGTACCTGCAAGGAAGTCCCGGGATGGTTTGGTACCTCCGAGGACCCTCCGACGATCAAGTTAGCATGAGATCCGAGCAGAGTAACGGCTAAGTGGGGTGAAAAAAGCTTACTTGACCCCTCTGTGATGGGGGTTTATATAGCGGCGGCGGCAAGCAGTAGCAGGCGCGAGAATTTCGCTGGCAGTTACGCTCCCGACGTCACGCCCGTGTAATGAGCGGATCGCCCGTTAATGGGGATCGTGATGGCGTGGAACGTGGGATGTTGCCGGCGGAGAATCCACGCATGGCGGGATTTGCGGAGCGGCGGTTACGCCTGCGAGTGGTAGAGTTGGTCGGTCGGAGGAACCGAGGAAGATGGCCTCGGCAGGGGAGCTCGGGAACGAGCGGGAGGGCCGAGGCATCCTGGTCCTGTAGTAGATCGGGGCGAGCTGAGAGGCCGAGGAGGCCAATTTGCCGAGGGCTCTGAAGTGAGCCAGCTTGCGCTTGCAGGTCGGGTGTATGCTATAACATTTTGTGTTGTATCATAGCATGCAATATGTAATACCCGGTTCATTTATATACGCCTATATCCGTATTTCTCTTTAACCTATAAATTTTTTTATTTATAATTATTTATTATTTTAAAAACTCCATTAAACCCTAAAACCCAAACCATACTATATCTCATTGTTCCCAAAATCTTCCTTTAAGCCCCGGCCCCCTCTTCCATTATTATTTCTTTTATTCGTTAAAATTTAAACCCAGCCCATCCCTTTTATTTAAATTAATTCAAACCCAGCCCGGCCCAATTCCCCCAGCAGCCCACTTCTTTATAAAATTATTTTCCTTTCCTTCAAAGCCAGCCCAGCAGCCCACACCCCTCACCCAACCCGACCCGGCCCGCTCTTCATCTCCTTCCCCCAACGGCTACTCCCTTCCCGCTCGCTCGACCCACCTCCTTCGCCCACGCCCACGCTCGCGCATGTTACCCCACGACGCGCGCGTTTCCCCTACGACCCGTTCCCCAACCGTTCGCACCTCTCTTACCTCCTCACCTCCCTCGTCTCCTCCCATCGCCTGCCCCGAGCTCCACTTGCATCCAACCTCCCGCTGCCCTCTTTTCTAAACCCGATCCCCCTCCACCACTACAGCCCCAGCCACTGCACCGTTGTCCACCACCTCGCCCTCCTTCTTCGACCACCTCACTCCACCTCCAGCGTCCAATCGCCACTTCCCCCGCCTGCAAACCCAACCATATTCGAGCTCGAGCCCCTGCGCGCCCTCCGTCACCGAGTCTCCCCGCAGCCTCGGCCTTGCCTTCACCAACCTTCGACACCCCCGCACCATCGTCGACCGCATCATCATCATCATCATCATCATTGTCGCCATCATCCTCTATTCTCTCTCTACCCTCTCTCTCTCTTTCTCTGTTCTCTCTACTCTCTCTCTCTCTCTTTCCCTGTTCTCTCTCACTCTCTCTGCAATCTCTCTCTCTCTCTCTCTCTCTCTCTTTGTCTCTCTCTCTCACTCTTGATCTCTCTTTCTCTCTCTGCATCTCTCCCTCTCTCGTTTTCTCCCAAGCCTCAACCTACCTCTCTTCTACACAGCACCACCATCAACACCTCCAATCGCCGTCGATCACCCCCCATCCGAAACACATCATCACTGAGTATATCCTCTTCTGCACCAAACTCAACCTACCTCTCTTCCGTCGAGCATCCACGCATCAACAGCAAAGCTGCGACGCAAGACCAAGCCTAGTCGAGCCCCGGCATTTCGTCGAACACCTACAGAGATCGCCTTTGCCGCTGCCGTGCATCACCAGAACGTCTCCAGGCAAGTTCCCTACTTGCTACATGCTACTTTATGTTAATTACAAATTACAATCGTATAGATTCCATATTTTACTTTTCCGTTAAACTATACGGCGCAACTGTTCGATGCATGATCCCTATGGAAATCCTCATCTGATTTGACGGAACTCAATTGCATGGTCTGGCTCGTAGGGTAGTGAACCTAGTGTGTAAATCTCATTGGAAAATACGACTGTTAACGACTAAAATGTATACCCCCAAGTAGACCTGTAAAACTGGAAATTTCTTGTACCTGAAAACCGTTAAAATCACCATAAATTATATACATACTGGAATGATGCGTTCGAGGGCTTAAATTGAAGCAGACTCGACGAACTATAACCCTATGCAAGTTTCTAATGATTTCTGTACTTAAATTGTAACAATATTTGGTTCGGAGTGTGACTCTAGACTGCAGTTCAGAGCGACTCTAGTTGTTGTTCACTGTCCCGTAATGGGTACCACCCTGTTTCCTTAACTCGTAGGTTATGGAACTCTACTGTTTAGTTAAGGTGAATCTGTTAGCTAGATAACACAAGTGGTTTCATTCTGTTTCGTCATCGGTTGCTATTTAATCTGTAATTTAAAAGATGAGGACGTATAACAGTCCCAACAGAATCAGAAGTGACATACTAGTGTTAAACAGTGTATAACTCCTGACGTACAGATGCGATTGAAAATCTGTCTATTGAGTTGAAAACCTTACTGAAAACCCTAGATTTCATCCAACTGTAGCTTCACTAAAATCTGATCCCAACTGGGATTAAATTGCGTTGCGAAACAGACTTCCGATTCTGAAACTGGATTTCCAGCCGTGAATGCTTAAAATGAAATGGCCATAACTAGTGATCCTGAAACCCGATTGACGTGAAACTAAATTCGCTGGATAGATAATCAGACATACTATTTATTCCCCATTCATTGTTCTGCTAAACTGTACACATATGATTTCTGATAAATTATGCAAGTGGTAGAATACTGATTTACGGGATCTTAATCATGCTTTACATACTGTTTCTTCATCATATCATACATAGATCACTGAATTGATAACCTAGTGATCATATGCATTACCCAGTATTAGGTATTAGTGATTATTATGGCAAGTACGTTTGTGTTCGTGCATGAGTGAATACGTGAAAGTGACACGTACTTGTACACAATCAGTGAACCTTATTATTCTATTGCATTGTCGACGTCTGTGGGACGCGTGTACGTGTGACTATAAGTGGTATGGGACACTTATGGAAGCTCTTGCATGGGTGTCACAGATAAGGCACCAGACACTGCCATTTATCTTGAGTATTAGTCGGGACGTGCTTGATGGAGATCCTGTCTCCAGCTCTCGTGCAGACTTGTCACAGACCGACTGGTATTTGAGATTATGGTTAGCGTTTGATGTAGACCACGGGGTGCGGGGTAGTTTGAGTGTGAGTTCAACATAATCTCGGGAGTCCCATGCCGGCTTATATATATGGAGATATATGGAGATTTACAGGGTACATGATTATTACCGTGAGTTACATGTTGGGCCCGTGGTCCCTTGCCCTTGGGTCCTACCCTTGGGTGGAGGACACTCGCGAGTGGTTGACTCTCACACTTGGACTGACGATATGCTTTGTGACCTGTGCAGTGAGACTTAGAGACTGATAGGGATAATGGCATTGATATACATTACTTACTGTGTTGACATACCTGGCATATTATTTTACTGTTTTACTGTTCACCTGATCTATTAGACACTTCTTTGGTTACTGCAGTTCATACCTATACCGTCTTGATTTACTGTCATATATAACTATTATCACTGTTCGAGTTGTCACTCGTATCTATATATTATATTGCTATTGTGTCACTCTGACGACCTGAGTATGCATGCTCAGTGTGAGGAGTGGATCTAGCCTGGATCAGGACTAGACGTACATCGCGGACATCTTGATCAGCTATCCAGAGTTATACTCTTTTACCTCTATCAGGTCAGTTTCTTGTATTTGATTGTTTCAGTTACCGCATTTCTCATTACCTGCGCATTTTTACTGATTACCACGTAAAGCTAGAAGCCGAAGTGTGACTGCGGCAGGATATTCCCTTGACCGTAGGAGCATGGCTGTCCTTGTCAACCCCTCGTATTCCGTATTTTGGGAAGCGGGGCGTGACATGGTTTAGTTGGTATCAGAGCCTAGGTTTTGCTTCGATTGGGATTGCAGTTTTCCGTGTATAGCTTGACAATCTAAGACATCCCTCGGTCTAGATTGTAAACTTGTTATTCTTGATCCATATTCACATTGTGTGTTCTGCTATCCATACGTTAGGGTTTCGGGAAACTTGGCAAGGTTACGTGGTTGTAATTGCGAACTACATCATAATTACACTACCGTACTCTGTTTAAGTGACTTAGAACTCTGCAGTTGATTTCCACTTGTAATGAATTTCATTACATCTGATATTCTTGAATCCTTGCCCAATTCGTATTATATTTTGATTCTTATAGCTTGTGCCTTATATCATCCTCAAAATTATTGTTTCAGGACCATGTCTTCCAACGACTCTTCCTCTATCTCCACTCCCCAGAATCAGACCGTTGAGATTCTGAGTGTACTGCAAGGTCTGAAGGAAACCCAGGAGCGAGCGAACGATTTTTTAGCTGAAGGACTGAGAGGGCGGGTGAATCAGGCGCCAGCGGGAGTTTCCAATCGTAAAGGGATCCCTGTTAGACGAGTAAAAGAGAAGAAGATGAAGCGCCCATTTGTTTCACCGAGACAGAAGCAGCAGAAGACCCAATGTTGTGGGTACTGTAAGAGGCCAGGACATCTTCAGAGGGATTGTCGCCGCGCCCAAGGGAAATGTCTGATTTGCGGATCCAGCGAACATCTCATCAACGGTTGCCCAAAAAGGAAAGAGCTACAGGGAGGAGACTCATCCACACTCTCCACTTCTGCCAAGTGATGATTATTGCGTAGTTCGAACTTCGAGGATAAGGCGGACTCAGCGTAGGATTCAACTCGCGTGACACGAATGCAGAGGCCGAGTAATCGAAGAAGATTTATTATGTTTTCTGCTTTCAATAATAATGCTGTTACCCCTTTTGTAAAATTTCCTTTCATTTGAAATCTTGTATCCGTCGAACTTTTAGTTGAATGCAATAAAACTTTGAATCGTAACTTATGTATCATTCCCTTGCTTTCCCCCTTATTTGTACTATTCATTACCATAGCAATTTTTAATTTTGATTTTTCAGTTCCTGCCCACCGCATATTTTCCTATACTCCGTACCCTTAGCTATTTTCTTGATGTATTCCATTGTCTGATCATGACTCTTTCTTTTCAGGCCATGGCCCATCCTGAAGCAGCGCCGCATCTAGATGAGGATGCACAGTCATGCGTTTCCTTAGACCGCACGATGATGAGTTTTGACAATGAGATCAACGGTCCTCAGGTCATCTTCGGAATCAGCGATTCCGAGGACGAAGGAGCCGCCGCCCCAGAGGTTGACATGATAGATGATTCCGACGAAGAGGAAGGAGACCCTGAAGAGAATCCGATAGAGGAAGATCCCGAGAAAGACCCGATAGAAGAAAATCCAGTGGAGGAAAATCCCATGGAAGAGAATCCAGAAGAAGAGAATCACATGGAAGCAGGCCTTGAAGAAGCAGCTTCAGCCGAGGAAGAAGGACCAGAAGAACAAAACCCTGCTGTGGAAGAACTCCCAATGGCGATCCCTGCGAGACATATGGGAATGGACGCCCCTACCTGTGCGCACGAGCCTACCGCAACCTGCTGAACCTCCACAACCGCGACTGACGGGATTTTTAGATGTTGTCTTCTCTGGCCAAATAAATTTATGTATAGTTAGGGCCACCTTCGTTTTTCGAGAGTGCTTTGTTTCGAATTTTCTTGAATGAAATAAACCTTCTGAGTTCGCAAATCTTTTGTTTACTGTTTCACTTGATGCGGTGATTTTACCCCTATACCGTCATTTTCTCTTGAGACCTCTGACTTTCCACCTCTATACCTTAGGCTGTTCCGACCCTCACTTAGATTAAAAAAAAGTACCGCACCCGATCTTTTTAGTGGTCCACCCTTCAGCTTTCGTCTGTGCTTCGTTTGAGATCCTTCTGGGAGGGGAAATTGACAGTAAAATTTCCGAGATAACCGACTCTTCGGATTTTTGATTCACATAATGTATCACCGTATCCTCCCCATACATTCTCTTTTCCCCTTGTAGTCCCTTGCTGCTCACCCTTACTGCCTGTGCTGACCCGACCCCAAACTCTTTGACCTTCAGTCTAAATCCATCACACTTCGACCTTTTATATGAGCCACACTCCATTGTAGTCCCTATCCTAGCTAGCCCTATACATTTTTGTGCTTTTCCTGCTAACCTAACTATATTTAGGGACATTATTATTCGAAAATTTGGTTTTCATTATTTTGTATTTATCGAAGAGTGTGTTTTATTGACTATCCCCATTTTACGCATTTCAAGTACTTCACTACTAGATTTCCTATTATTTTCGGTAGCGTAACCTTACATCGCGCATATTTTCGTTCCATGCTTCTTATTTTCACTATGTGAGTTTTCTAAGTTATTTTAGAACTGTTCGATCGATACATTACCCTAAAATGTTTCAACCTACCGACAAATCTTTCACTACTTTATTGCCGTTACTTTATTTCCGGGTATTGTGCCTATGGTTACTATTATAAATGGTTGTGTTTTATACTTATTATTTCTGCTGTGCTACTTTTGATATACTTATATGTGCACATATTTGAGTTTCGATTTTATAGAACACACCTTGATTATTATTGTTCGTTATTATTATCTATATTCTCGTATACATGCAGTTGCCCTATAGTTATTCCTGCCTTATACCTATTTAGACCTATCTTTTTGTATGTTGTTCTTACATATATATACCTTCAAATTTCTTCATCCACGTATTTCTAGTAAATCTTTATGTGTTAGTTTGCAATATAATAGCTTTTGCTTATGTTTGTATAACTTATCGTTTATTTTAAATTTCGAGGACGCAATTTTTGTAAGGGTGGTATGACGTAATACCCGGTTCATTTATATACGCCTATATCCGTATTTCTCTTTAACCTATAAATTTTTTTATTTATAATTATTTATTATTTTAAAAACTCCATTAAACCCTAAAACCCAAACCCTACTATATCTCATCGTTCCCAAAATCTTCCTTTAAGCCGCGGCCCCCTCTTCCATTATTATTTCTTTTATTCATTAAAATTTAAACCCAGCCCATCCCTTTTATTTAAATTAATTCAAACCCAGCCCGGCCCAATTCCCCCAGCAGCCCACTTCTTTATAAACTTATTTTCCTTTCCTTCAAATCCAGCCCAGCCGCCCACACCCCTCACCCAACCCGACCCGGCCCGCTCTTCATTTCCTTCCCCTAACGGCTACTCCCTTCCCGCTCGCTCGACCCACATCCTTCGCCCACGCCCACGCTCGCGCACGTTACCCCAAGACGCGCGCGTTTCCCCTACGACCCGTTCCCCAACCGTTCGCACCTCTCTCACCTCCTCACCTCCCTCGTCTCCTCCCATCACTTGCCCCGAGCTCCACTTGCATCCAACCTCCCGCTGCCCTCTTTTCTAAACCCGATCCCCCTCCACCACTACAGCCCCATCCACTGCACCGCTGTCCACCACCTCGCCCTCCTTCTTCAACCACCTCACTCCACCTCCAACGCCCAATCGCCACTTCCCCCGCCTCGAAACCCAAACATATTCGAGCTCGAGCCCCTGCGCGCCCTCCGTCACCGAGTCTCCCCGCAGCTCCGACCTCGCCTTCACCAACCTTCGACACCCCCGCACCATCGTCTACCGCATCATCATCATCATCATCGTCGTCGTCGTCGTCATCATCCTCCGTTCTCTCTCTACCCTCTCTCTCTTTCTCTGTTCTCTCTACCCTCTCTCTCTCTTTCTCTATTCTCTCTACTCTCTCTCTCTCTTTCCATGTTCTCTCTCACTCTCTCTGCAATCTCTCTCTTTCTCTTTCTCTCTCTGCATCTCTCCCTCTCTCGTTTTCTCCCAAGCCTCAACCTACCTCTCTTCTACACAGCACCACCATCAACACCTCCAATCGCCGTCGATCACCCCCCATCCGAAACACATCATCACTGAGTATATCCTCTTCTGCACCAAACTCAACCTACCTCTCTTCCGTCGAGCATCCACGCATCAACAGCAAAGCTGCGACGCAAGACCAAGCCTAGTCGAGCCCCGGCATTTCGTCGAACACCTACAGAGATCGCCTTTGCCGCTGCCGTGCATCACCAGAACGTCTCCAGGCAAGTTCCCTACTTGCTACATGCTACTTTATGTTAATTACAAATTACAATCGTATAGATTCCATATTTTACTTTTCCGTTAAACTATACGGCGTAACTGTTCGATGCGTCTGTGGGACGCGTGTAAGTGTGACTATAAGTGGTATGGGATACTTATGGAACCTCTTGCATGGGTGTCACAGATAAGGCACCAGACACCGCCATTTATCTTGAGTATTAGTCGGGACGTGCTTGATGGAGATCCTGTCTCCAGCTCTCGTGCAGACTTGTCACAGACCGACTGGTATTTGAGGTTATGGTTAGCGTTTGATGTAGACCATGGGGTGTGGGGTAGTTTGAGTGTGAGTTCAACATAATCTCGGGAGTCCCATGCCGGCTTATATATATGGAGATATATGGAGATTTACAGGGTACATGATTATTACCGTGAGTTACATGTTGGGCCTGTGGTCCCTTACCCTTGGGTCCTACCCTTGGGTGGAGGACACTCGCGAGTGGTTGACTCTCACACTTGGACTGACGATAGGCTTTGTGACATGTACAGTGAGACTTAGAGACTGATAGGGATAATGACATTGATATACATTATTTACTGTGTTGACATACCTGACATATTATTTTACTGTTTACTGTTCACCTGATCTATTAGACACTTCTTTGGTTACTACATGTTCATACCTATACCGTCTTGATTTACTGTCATATATAACTATTATCACTGTTCGAGTTGTCACTCGTATCTATATATTATATTGCCATTGTATCGCTCTGACGACCAGAGTATGCATGCTCAGTGTGAGGAGTGGATCTAGCCTGGACCAGGACTAGACGTACATCGCGGACATCTTGATCAGCTATCCAGAGTTATACTCTTTTACCCCTATCAGGTCAGTTTCTTGTATTTGATTGTTTCAGTTACTGCATTTCTCATTACCTGCGCATTTTTACTGATTACCACGTAAAGCTAGAAGCCGAAGTGTGACTACGGCAGGATATTCGCTTGACCGTAGGAGTAAGGCCGGCCTTGTCAACCTCTCGTATTCCGTATTTTGGGAAGCGGGGCATGACACAATATACTGAAAATTTTAAGGAAACGTAATTTTTTGTCATTTTTGAGGATGACGCGATTTTCTTGTGCTATACCAAATAAAATATTGAAAAAACGCGCACTTAAAATTTTGTAAATTTTAAAAATTAACTATTTTTGTATGCCATAACATTCAAAATATTGCAAACTCGAAGAAAACTAGAATATTTTGACATTTTTGAAATTTCCGTGATCTTCTTGTGGTAGTAAGCAAAATATTGAAAAACCATAGAAAACAGAAAGTTTGGGATTTTTGAAAACTACACAATTTTTGTGTGGTAGCGTATAAGATATTATAAATTCGAAGAAAACAAATAATTTTGAGATTTTTATAACTTTCGCGATTATCATATGCTAATATAGATTGGAAAATATTAAATAATGGAGAATAAAAGAAAAGTTTGATATTTTTCTGAACTTTCATAATTTTCGTATGCTAACATGCATAATATTGAAAAAGAAAGAAAGAAAACATAAACTTTTTGATTTTTTAAAATTTTGCCATATTTTCGCGTGATATATCATGGAAAATAAAAAAAATCAAAGAGAACAAAAAATATTTTATTTATTAAATTATCTTGATTTTCTTATGCTACAGCAAACAAAATATTAGAAAACTAGTGAAAACAGAAATTTTAAGTTTTTTAAAATTCCGCCATATTCGTATGTAACATGCAAAATGTTGAAAATTTACAAAGCGGCGTTAATTTTTATCTAAATTGCAACAGAAATAAATTTGTAAAATTGTAAATAAGATGCAGAGATTGTAATTCTATATCAAATGTCAATAAAAATGTAAATTTTTAACCAAGTTAAACTTTACTAATGATTCAAAAACTTCAACGACTACGTAAAGGTTATAAAATTTCTGAATCTGAACTATTGAAACATGATAGATGTAACTCATTGTCAGTCAAAGCGATATTAATTTTTAACACGAATTACATCAGAAATAAATATAAATATAAATTTATAACAAAGTTACAGAGACTTTGTAATTTTATAATCACATAATTTAACTACTCAAAAATAATTTAAATCGTCACATCTCTAAAGTAAGTAAAGATTGTCAATATTTTCGATTGATTATCAAAATCAATATCAATAAGATAAGTAAGAAAATTTGAACTTTGATAAGTGTTTGCCGCACCACAATTTAAAGAGAATTAAAAACCTAAAATATAAGTTCAGGAATCAAACAATGATACATATCCACTCTATTTCTTATTATACTTGTTAAGAAGATTTTGTTGAACAATAGCATTAGTAGACACATAAGATTGTACACGAGAAAATAAAATTTGATCAACACAAACGATTATCATTAAACAGAAAATCTGATCAGAAAATCCTTCAGAAAAAATCACATAAGATATGAGGAGAACAGGCAATAAAGAAAATTTTGAGAAAGAAATCAAAGAACAAATACCCATTTCTAACAAAATAGACAAAAATTTCACAATTTTCATAGTCCGAAGCATTTGTAATTTAATCCTCCGTGTATTTTATTTATGAAGATCATAAATATGAGACATCAAGAGAGTAGCTAGAGATCTACTTGGTGAGTCGAGAGTTGGTGCTCCACCATCTAAAGACACATCATGGTGGAATGAAGAAGTAAAAAACTGCTATTAAAATTAAAAGGGATTCTTATAAAAATTTGAAGAAAAGCACAGATATAGAGAGATTTGAGAAGTATAAAATGGCTAAAAAGGAAGTTAAGAAAGCTTTTCGGGAAGCTAAATCTAAGATCTGTAAGGAGATGTATGAGAAGTTAGACACTAAAGAGGCTGAAAATGATATATATATACTGGAATGCGCGGATGCGGGAAAAGAAGACCAGAGACTTATGTGCGGTGAAATATGTCAAAAATGAAAATCATAAGGTTTTAGTTCGAGATGAGGATATTAAGGAAAGGTGGAAAGATTATTTCGACAAATTGTTTAATGAGAGCTTTACAAAGAATTTGGATGGACTTGTCATTCAATCTCAAGATATAAACCGTGATTTCATGCGTAAAATAAGATTATCTGAGACTAAACAAGCTTTGAACAGAATGAGTTCAAGAAAAGCGGTTGGTCCTGATGGGATTCCTATCGAGATTTGGAGATGCTTAGGAGAAATAGGCGTTAAATGGCTGACAGATCTGTTTAATAAAATTTGGCAGACAAAAAAAATGCCAAATGAATGGAGAAAAGGTACCGTTGTATCTATCTACAAGAACAGGGACGACATTCAAAATTGCTCAAACTACCGTGGAATAAAACTTATGTGTCACACCATGAAACTTTGGGAGAGTGATTGAACACAGGCTAAGAAAGGATGTTAAGATAACAGAGAACCGGTTTCGGTTCATACCTGGACGATCGACGATAGAGGCTATTCATTTGCATCGTCAACTTGTCGAGCGTTTTCGAGAGAGGAGAAGAGATTTGCATATGATATTTATTGATTTAGTGAAAGCGTACGACAAAATACCTAGAGAGCTATTATGGGGAACAATGGTGAAGAAGGGGGTCCCCGTCAAGTACATTGGCATAATCAAGGACATGCATGATGGAGTAGTGACAAATGTCAGAACTTACGGTGGCCTAACGAGTGATTTTCCGATTACAATTGGTTTACATCAAGGATCTGCATTAAATCCGTTTCTGTTTACCATCATGATGGATGAGCTTACTAGAACTATCTAAGATGGGGTATCTTGGTGTATGCTATTCGCTGATGATATTGTTCTAATAAATGAGACGAAAGTAGGGGTAAATGCCAAATTGGAATTATGGAGGCAAACGTTGGAATCTTAGGGTTTCAGATTGAGCAGATCCAAGACAGCATATATGCATTGCAAATTTAGTAAACAGAGAAGTTAAAACCATATTGTTATAACATTGGAAGGACAAGATATATCACCAAGCGACCAGTTTAGATATCTAGGTTCCGTCATCCAAAAGGATGGGAAGATCGATAATGGTATTAATCAAAGGATCCAAGCTGGATGATTGAAATGGAGGAGTGCAACAGAGATTTTGTGTGATCGTAACTTTCCGTTAAAATTGAAAGGGAAGTTTTATCGGAGCACTATTCGGCCTGCCTTATTATATTGTACAGAATGCTGGGCTTCTAAGAAACATCATACCCAGAAGATGCATGTAGCGGAGATGCGCCTGCTTCGTTGGATGTGCGGTAACACTAGAAAAGATAAGGTGCGAAATGAGGATATTCGTGCAAAAGTTGGTGTAGCACCCGTGGAGGAGAAGATGCGGGAAAACCGGCTAAGATGATTTGATCATGTGCGACGCAGACCTATGCAAGTACCGGTTCGACGAATGGATACTCTCGATCTGGGCAATGTCAAAAGGACGAAAGGAAGACTGAAGAAAACATGGATGGAGGTGATACGAAAAGATATGGTTGCCAAAGGCCTCAATGAAAGTATATTATTCGATAGGGGTGAGTGGAGGCGGAGGATTTATGTGCTGGACCCGGCGTGATTCTCATGCTGGTTCATGTAGCCCACTCCATATGCTTGGGATAAAAGGCTCAATTGTTGTTGTATAAATATGAGACACTACAACTTTTAAATCAATGTGTTTTTTACTTTGGACTTCGCACCCGCATTGTGCTGGGGCCAAGCCTTCTAGTGATTAGATATTTTCCCCTTAAAACTTGTGATCAACTTCGCACCCGCATTGCGCAGGGGCCAAGCCGACGGGCGACGGGATCGTGATCAACTCGTTCGAGGCATTGGAGACGAGAGCGGTGGAGGCGTTGACGGACGGCAGCTGCTTCCCCGGTCGACCGATGCCTCCTGTATACTGTATAGGCCCGTTGATCGCGGATGGAAACGGACCAGAAAGGGAGATGCACGAGTGTCTCGCTTGGCTCGACGCACAACCGAAGGGGAGTGTGGTGTTTCTGAGTTTTGGGAGTTTAGATTCGTTTGCTAAAGATCAAGTGAAGGAGATTATACAAGGGGACCAAAACTTTCACTGTCCTTTCTCATACACACACACACACACACACAAGGGGACCAAACCTTTTACTGTCCTTTCTCATACATATATATATATATACATATATATATATATATATATATATATATATATATATATGATGGGACCAAACCTTTTACTGTCCTTTCTCCAGTAGAAATGGAATATCTATACTGAACCAACGGATTAAAAGATATATATTCTCTTATCTTAGATATATTATTAGGATGACTAGCTGCTGAGAAATGCAAAAAGAAAAGAGAAAATAAAATTAGGCAATGATTGGAATTATGAAATGCACGGATAAAGGGTAAGGGTACATATTTCTGAAAACCTAGTTAATAAATTTGTGTTCATCGACTTCCTGTAATTGAATTTTCTGTTGCTAGTTAACTGATTCCAACAAGACTTGCTTTATTTAATGTTATCTCACTTTATCAATTATGTGTTAGGTTGGTGATTAGATTATTTTCTGGTATCAGAATCCATGACGGATAAAGTTTATGACTCGTATATTCTTCCTGAAGTCACTGGCAGCGACCATTGCTCAATAGGGCTAATAGTAGCTCTAGATGAGTACACATTCGTATTTATTTTTTGAAGCACCATGTTTCTTTAAATTTTCATGCTGTTACTTTCGTTTGCATTTTCATCAACTCCTTTTTTTTGGCTTGCAGTGCCCAAACGAAGCATCGAGGTGCTATATTGTGAATAGCCTTTTCTGGTGGCTATACTGTAGTCATGCAGGGTATTAGATAAATTTTGTAGCGGTTTCGTCGTTCTCCCATTCTGATGTCAAGCAATGTTCAAGAGCAGCATTCTATTTATATTTTGCCTTTTTGAGGAAGAATTTGTAAAAGAATATTCTTGAATGTAGCAGAGCTGCTGCTTGCTTGCCAAACATTAGAAGATTTTTTGTAGTTGATGACACATATGTTGGTCCATGATACTCTTGTTTATATGTTAAAACCGTATCAAAAATTACCCGGAGAATGGAATGCAGATGTTTTTGAATGCCAGATAAGCCTCGATTCAGAAAATGAAATAGTTTTTGCCCGAGAAGAAAGACTTAGTTAATTCCTTTGATTTCCTGACCCTTAATATAATAAGCTCCGCTCATATCCCGAGATTCCATCATCATTCCAACAAAAAAGGAACAGAGAAGATGATGAACGAATCGGTGGTGCTGTACCCAAGCATAGGCTTGGGCCATCTCATCCCTATGGTTGAGCTCGCCAAGCTCTGTCTACCGAAACAACCTCTCCGTCACCATCATCCTCGTCGAATCCCCATTCGCCTTCGCCGCCTCTGCCGCCGACTCCTTCGTCTCCCGCGTTTCTTCCACCTACCCCTCTATCTCCTTCCACTGCCTTCCGAGACCACAACAACTTTCACCTCCTGCAGGTAACATGCACCCCATCCGTGTCCTGTTCCAATGCTTCCATCTCTCGAACCCCTTCCTACTCGATTTCCTCAAAATGCACTCCCAAACATCCAACATCCGCGCCCTCGTCCTCGACATGTTCGTCACCGCCGCTCTCGACGTCGCCGGCGAGCTCCGTATCCCATCCTACTTCTTCTTCGCTAGCGGCGCGTGTGCCCTCGCTTCTTTCTCAGATGACGGGTTCCAAAATGGATGAGCTCGGCGACAGCCCTCTCCCACCGATTCCTGGCGTCCCACCGATCCCTGCGTCTCATTTCCCGGACCACATGCGGGACTGGGAATGTGAGGGTTGCAAGGCGCTGGTGTCAAACTTCCAGCGCCTTGCGGAGGCGGATGGGATCGTCATCAACACGTTCGAGCTGTTGGAGGAGAGGGCGGTGGGGGCGCTCTCCGACGGGCTCTGTGTTCCGGATTGGAAAACGCCGCCTATTTACTGTGTTGGTCCTATCGTTGCCAAAGGAGAAAAGGCGGAGGAGCATGAGTGTTTGAAGTGGCTCGACGCGCAGCCGAAGAGGAGCGTGGTGTTTCTGTGTTTCGGGAGTATGGGCAATTTCTCCGCGGAGCAGCTGAAGGAGATCGCGGTTGGATTGGAGAGGTCTGAGCAGAGATTCATGTGGGTCGTTCGGAGCCCGCGGAGCACCGACGTCGGCATGAAAAGATTCGAGCCGTTGACAGAGCCTGACCTGGAGGTCCTGATGCCAGATGGGTTCTTGGAGCGTACGGAGGGGAGGCGGATGGTGATCAAGTCATGGGCCCCACAAGCGGCGGTGCTGGCCCATGAGTCGGTGGGCGCGTTCGTGAGCCATTGCGGATGGAACTCTATATTGGAGGCGGTGAGCACAGGGGTGCCGATGATTGCATGGCCGCTGTATGCGGAGCAGAAGTTGAATAAGGTGTTTCTGACGGAGGAGGTGAAGATGGCAGCGGAGATGAAGGGATACGATAAGGAGATGGTGAGCGCGGAAGAGATAGAGGCGAAGGTGAGATGGGTGATGGAGTCAGACGGAGGAAAAGAGCTGAGAGATCGTGCAACGGCGATGAAGGAGAGAGCAATTGCGGCAAAGAAAAATGGAGGATCATCGGATAAGGCGTGGGTGGATTTGGTGAGTTTGCTAAAAGCTGCATGCTGAATTGGAAAAATTATTCCTTATGTCGCGGTCGTAAAAAAAAGAAGAAATAGCAGGTAGTCTTACACGTTGTCTAAGGCTGACCGGAATTCTCTCCACCCTTCGCCGGGCATGGGACACCTCGTCTCCATGTTCGAACTCGGCAAGCTCCTCGTCAAACATGGCCTTGCCGTCACCATCCTCATCATCGAGTTGCACTACAACACCGGCTCCACCTCCCGCTTCATCTCCCGCGTCTCCGCCTCCAACCCTTCCATCTCATTCCACCGCCTCCCTTCCATCTCCCCCACCTCCCAACCCTTCCCCTCACCAGGTTGATCTCGTCTTTGACCTCCTCCGCCTCCAACCCTTCCATCCCAACCCTTCCTCGCCTTCCTTAAGACTACCACATCGTCGCCCTCCTTTCATTCCAAAGTTCATATTTTGTTGGTGTACATGGACTCCATTTCGGTCCGTATTGCATCCAGTCATTTTACCGAGTCTGTGCTCTGTATGGCTTGCTGGAAACTAGTTGGCTCATCATCGTCGATGATGCAATCCTCTCTATCACCGTCTATAAGAAAACCGTAATATCTCTTGGATGGATGAGACTACCTACTAGTTCTGCGGAGCTGTGCGGGGATGTTCGGTTCTTTCGAAACTTCTGGTTCCACCATACCTTCAGTAATAGCTTGTGGTTCTGGAATTTCTTCCAGCTCTATTGCGCTCTCATTTATTTCTTTTTCAAGAAATTGAGTCTCCAAAAAGTGTGTTGGGGTAAAAATTTACACCCCGATTGACCAAGTCAAAATCAAAGTCAACCCCAAGCCAGGTGGGCCCAAACCCAAGTCATGTGGGCCAATGCCCGGAGCGAGTCGAACATGAAGCGGCCGGCCTCCCCCCATGCCAAAATAAAAATTTTGTAATAAATAATTTTGTTGTATTTCTTTTATTTTATTTTACGAATAAATGTAAGAAAATGGGCATAAAACCAAATTTTTGTAAACCCAATGGCTTATGTGCAAAAAGAAATGGCACATGAGCCATCGGATAGGCAAAATGCCATTTTGAAAAGCCCAGGGGGCTATATGTAAAGTGTATAGCCTATAAAGGCAAAGATAATGAAAATATCTCAACTACTTTTTCTCTTTCCTCAAAAGAATCCAGATTTGAGATCTTTTTCTTTCCTCAAGATTCTAAAAGCTTCTTCTTTCTTTTAAATTAAATCAAGAGTTTTACTCTTCCTTTTCAAAAACTAAATAGTTTTTCACCACAAAACCCACGAAGGGGAACTTGGATCTGCCATTAGATCTCAAAAGGGGGAGATCTTTAAATCTCACCCCCCTTTCTTCAAGATCCAGCCAAAAGAGGAGGAAGAAAGAGACCCATCTCCTAAAAATCCCACTTTGGGAAGATCCAGAGCTCAAGGGAGAAGCCTGTTTCGGCATCTCCAAAAACATCTTAGGAGTTTAACTCCCCTCTAATTTCTCTTTCGGGAGTTTAAATCCCATTTCTGGGGCTAAAAGACCCTTTTTCTCGCCGGCGCCCGAGCACCTAGTGCCCCAAGCGCTCAAGCGTCCAGCGCCCACGTGCCGGGCACGTGGTGCGCTAGCGCTTAAGCGCCCAGCGTCCACGTGTCCGACATGTGGTGCGCTGGCGCTTAAGCTCACAGCGCTCAAGCGTACAGCGCCCATGTGTCGGACACGTGGTGCGCTTGCGCTTGAGCGCCCAGCGCTCGCGTGCTAGGCACGTGTGGCGCTGGCCCTACGCGTCCTTTAGACGCTTTTCCCCTTTATATATATATATATATATATATATATATATATATATATACTCACACACTCCACAACACTGTCCCTCTAAAAATATTTGGAGCGGGGCTGTTCCCCTCAGAACGGCGGCGCACAAGACTTTGCGTCTCGCCTGAGATTCGGGGCAGATGCTATATGGTTTTATCCGTCTAGCTCTCCGAAAATGCCAAGTTGATTTATGGCACCATGTATCGGAGGTTTAGACGGATGCGGCCGATATAGCAGACTTCGTCAGATTCCCCCTCAGGGTGAGGGGTTTTTGATTGTGGGGGCGCTCTTCCCTGCAGGCGCAAGCCCATGCGGTTAATTACGCTACCGCATTGCGGTAACAACTTTCTCCTTCTCCAGAATTTCACTTCGTGTCGTGTGTGTTTGTTTTGTTTGTGGTTGCCCGTGGATTGTATACGGAGACTGGGTAATGCCGTCGCCCGTAGGACGTGGATTAGTCCAAATCCGTATTTACTTAGATTTGAGTATGGTGTTTTTAGTTTAAGGATACATTAGTCGCGTTACGGCTAAGATCAACTTAAACGTTCGTTAAGGATACGATAGTCCTGTTTGAGACTAAGATCAACTTAACGTGATAATCCATTTAATATCTGGCCATCGGGACTCGTCACCTCTCTAACGTCGTTGAAGGATTACAACGATAGGTGTCAGGGGAGTTCAGAGATGTACCCTTGAACCAAAGTCGATTTGTAGTTTTAATGTTCATTTAAATGTTTAAGGATACGTTAGCCGTATTTGGGGCTAATATCAACTTAAACGGTACCGTTTAGATCCAGCAAAAGAGCATTTGGATGCTCTGTTGTTCCAGTTTAGGGACGTAGTGGTCCATAGGTAGTTTAGGGACATTGCGGTCTATTGCAAGTTTAGGGACATGGGGGTCCATATTCCATTTTAGGGACGTGGTGGTCTGTGTTCCAGTTTAGGGACGTGGTGGTCCGATATTAGTTTAAGGATGTTTCGGTCCATCGCCAATTTAGGGACGCGGTGGTCCATGTTCCAGTTTAGGTACATGATGGTCCATCGCCAGTTTAAGGACGTGGTGGTCCATCATTAGTTTAAGGACGTTTCGGTCCGATATTAGTTTTAGGGACGTTTCGGTCCGATATTAGTTTAGGGACGTTTCGGTCCAATATTAGTTTAAGGACGTTTCGGTCCACGAGTTTAAGGACCCCGCAGTCCATATTGATGTGTGTGGTCGTTGGGACTCATCACCTCTCTGACGACGTTGAATGATTACAACGACATGTGTCAGAGGAGTTCGGAGATGTACCCTCGAACCGGATATAAATTGATTTAAGGGAGCAATCTTGCTCAGTCAATTTAATTTAGGAACTTACGGCTATGATTGGGCTAAGTCCCGTTGAAAATGTTCAACACTTTTATTAAATAATGCATTGCATTTCTTCCATTTTTTTGTTTGGGCTCCGCCTATAAAGATGTAGAGCATCAATTTATTCTGGGCTCTGCTCATTTATGAATGATACAAGGCATCTGTTTTGTCTGGGCTTTGCCCCCTTTAAAAATGCGTAGCGTTTTTATTATTTCGTTTGGGCTCTGATCATTTATAAATGATGCAGAGCATCAATTTAATTAGGCCTGTTTGTTCTTTTAAATTGGGCCTGGCCCTTCAGGAAAAGAAATGCATTGCATTTGCTAGGCGCTTTGCGCCAATTACTGAGCGCAAGCGCTTGTGGTGAGGACATGTGTCACGCTCTGGTGAGCGCAAGCGCAACAACGCAGTGCGCTGCGCTAGTGCGCTGCTGACACGTGGCGCGCTCTGGCGAGTTGCGCCAATTCCAGAGAGCAAAGCTCTATTTCAAGATCGCGTAGCACAAGTTGTTCTGTGGCTAACACGTGGCGCTCTCTTAAGAGCGCAACAGCGCAGTCTGGAAGTGCAGAGCACTAAGAATCTTTTAGATTCAAGAACAGAAGTGCAAAGCACTATTTGATTTCTTGATCTAAATTAGATCAAAGAAAAATAAATTTTTCTTTTTGTTTCAAGAACCAGAGGTTCATAAAAGTGCAAAGCACTATTTTTATTTTATTGTTTTCTTGTTTTAAAGTACCAGAGGTTCATAAGATGTGCAAAGCACTGTTTATTATGTAAAGATCATTGATCTGGTTTTTAGATCAATGATCTATTAGAAGAAATTTCTTCTTTCTCGTGAAGGTTTTTACCTTTTTCTTGGAATTTTCTCAGAATTCTCTCTCTGTTTTAAGCTCTTGACTTTTTTCAAAAAATGTTGATCTTTTGAATTGAGGCCTAGGGTCCTTTTTATAGTGCCCATAAATTAGTTAAATTTGTTAAAGAGATCTTTCTCTGAGTGATTTGGGGAATTTTCCCCACCGTTGGATCTTTGATCCAAGGGCATCTGCTTTGCAGAAGAAAATCTTCTTGTTTTAACAAGAACGGAAAAGATTTCTTAGAATTTTAATTCTGTTTGGCGTAGATGCCTCAGCGCGTGACATGTGTCGCGCAGCGCAACTGCGCTGACACATGGCGTGCAGCGCAGAGCGCAGGCCAGCTGAAGCGTTGCTTCTTTAATTAAAGTCTGAATTTCAAACAGAGCCTTGCTCTGATTGGGTGCGCTGCCTTGGGCGCTGCGCTCTGTAAGTCCACGTTGCGACCCCCGGTTCTTACGGGGAGGCGGAAACGGTATAAAAATCAAATTTTAGTGCAAGAGGCAACATGGACTATGCAAGGTCGGGATCGTTGTCTAAACTAAAACTAGCAACCTAGATAAAGAAGTTTAGCTACTCGGATGAAGATGGTTATACCTAGACTTGAACTCCTTCGTCTTCAAACTTTGTAGAGGTTGATGGTTCTCCTTTGTCGCCTTCTCCCGTCGAAGATGGATCCACCTCGAAGGCTCGACCTTTGGGCTCTTTCTCGTACTTGGAGTGAACTAGAATCGCCGGCTTGCTAGACCCTTGATCCTAGAGTGAGTAGAGAGTGTTTAGGGTTTGCTTTTGTTTTTCAAGAGAAGGATTCTCAACTCATGAGAAGGTTTCTCTTGACTAGAGGAAGAAGAAGATGAGAATGAAGAGAGAGAGTGAGTATGATAGAATTGAGCTCACCTTTTTCTTTTTGCAACCATATCAAAATGAAAAAGGTTTAATCAAATAATAATAATAATCAAAATGAAAAAGGTTTGATGGATAGTTTAGAATGACTAATATCATTACAAGCATTAAATGAATAAAGCAAGAATGAAAAGGCATCTTGCATTTGTAATGATGGTAGTCAAATGTTCAACCATGGTCAACAAGTCAACCATGGTCAACAAGTCAACAAAAACTAACCATGACACAATTTCATTTTATTATATATTATTAAATGATATAATACAAATCCATTAGGGTTTGGAAAAAGACGACTGTCAACTGTGCATACGCACCCGTTCCGAAACCCTAATGGAAATCATCTTCCTCCTCCTCAAATAACTGTGCATACACACCTGCATTCATGTTCCGAGGAACATGAATACTGAGAGATAAAAGCAACCCCAAATACTATACCAGTATTCGGCTCAAACCAGAGCCCGCTGGTAATATCTGTCCGGACTCCAAACGTGCACAAGTGCGCGGATGAGAACGAACCCTGTCGCAAAACCATGCGACCTCTACTCTGTTTTGCCCAGAGGCGAATACCCTCTGTGTGGGACTCTAAAGACTCGACACTACGCTGGCAGTGGGTTTAACCACAGACCGCAAGCGGCACTAGCTGTGCGTAACGGTCCCCAGGTAGATGTCGACAAGAAGGCTGACGAGGTGAAACCCCATCGGTACTCCTACTGAGTCTGAATGTGACAGTCTCCGTACAGTCCGGTCTGTTCGTCTGATACATCGCATGGCGGGCCTAGGGGGCGGTAAACGTCAGTCCCCCAATAGCGGTACAAGTCGTGCCGGAGCGAAGCCCAAAACACCCTGAGATAACACTGGAAACCTACCAGTATATCTCGTTTGCCCTGGCCAGGGACTACTCGTGTAATGGCTCTCCTAGACACAGCGCGATGTCAACCCCCAATACTGGGAGAGACGAATCCTGTCTAACCGTCACTGCCTCCAAGTGCTTCGGGACTGCACCCAACCACCACCTGTTTGCACGACTCCTTTGAGCCGTGGTAGGGTAGTGATCAAAGTGCAGTGGGAACACACTCGAGGCGAAGTGCCAGTGTCAAGTCAGCGGACTAAGCTGTACTCATGTCACCTGGGAACTGATGACTGACGATAGGTATAATACCAACCTGTCAGTTCCCGACGAGTCCTGTCCAGTGTACTCGTAACCCAACGAGCACCCGTATACTATCTCCAGTACGACGTACTGATGGCTGTGGGACAGACCATCTCCCACACTGGGATGAGAAGCGCATACGCTAGTCTACTCCGGAGTATCGATGCCCTGTCTCGATAGTCCTGCGACTAGGGACCTGTATAAGGATGTGCTTATAGATTACCCAGCCCCCACTAGTGTGACTGCCATCACAATGCTGGTAATCAAGCAAAGATCCTAAGGGCTCCACTAATGCGTATAAGTGATATAGTAAAATAAACACAAGTACACATTGAAGTAGAGACAAACCAAGTAGCATACTACTATTTTGAGCAAGATTGTATATACAAGGTGAATATCCCAAGCATCCATTAAGTAATATACAAACTAGTATGATACAGTAATGGCCTCTAGGGCATATACACTAACAATCTCCCACTTGCACTAAGGCCATGTACTGGCGTATCGAAGACCTATCATCTCGATCAGCCGCTCGAACTGAGTCTGGGGCAGGGCCTTGGTGAATGGATCTGCAGTGTTGTCTTCTGAAGCAACTCTCCGAACCTCGATCTCCTTGCGATCCACGATCTCCCTGATCAGGTGATACCGCCTCAAGATGTGCCTGGATCTCTGATGGGACCTGGGTTCCTTCGCTAAAGCTATAGCCCCATTGTTGTCGCAATACAGAGGTATTGGATCAACAATGGACGGAACCACCTGAAGTTCTTTCAAGAACTTCCTCATCCAGACAGCTTCTTTTGCGGCATCAGATGCAGCGATGTATTCCGCTTCCATCGTCGAGTCTGCAACGGTTTCCTGTTTGGAACTCTTCCAACACACCGCCCCTCCATTGAGGGTAAAGACAAAGCCCGACATGGACTTGGAATCATCCTTGTCACTCTGGAAGCTGGAGTCAGCAAAGGCCTCGATCTGGAGGTCTTTTCCGCCATATACCAAGAACATCTCCTTAGTCCTTCTCAGGTACTTGAGAATGTTCTTTACCGCTATCCAGTGTTTCTCCCCAGGGTTTGACTGATACCGGCTTACCACACTCAGTGCATAAGCTACATCCGGTCTGGTACATAACATCGCATACATTATAGAGCCTACCGCAGAAGCGTAGGGTATAATAGACATGCGATCCCTTTCCAAATCAGTCTTGGGAGACATCTCTTTAGAGAGGGTGATCCCGTGACAAGCCGGTAGGTTACCGCGCTTGGAATCTTCCATACTGAATCTCTTCACTATGGTGTCGATGTACCTGGACTGAGAAAGTCCCAATATCCTCTTGGATCTATCACGATGGATCCGGATCCCCAGGATGTATGAGGCATCATCCAGGTCTTTCATGGAGAACCTGTGCGACAAGAACCCCTTGACAGATTGTAGCATAGGAATGTCATTTCCTATCAAGAGAATGTCATCCACGTATAAAACGAGAAATACTACAGTTCTCGCTACAAATCTACTGTAGATGCATGGTTCATCTGGATTTTTGATAAAGCCAAATTCTTTGGCCGTCTCATCAAAGCAGATGTTCCAACTCCGCGATGCCTGCTTTAGTCCATAGATGGACTTGAGCAACTTGCACACCTTTCCGCTGCTCCCACTCTGAATGAAGCCCTCTGGCTGGTCCATATAGACACACTCCTCTAAATTTCCATTTAGAAAAGCTGTCTTTACGTCCATTTGCCAGATCTCATAATCGTGGAAGGCAGCGATGGCAAGAAGGATCCGAATGGATTTCAGCATGGCTACTGGAGAAAAGGTTTCGTCATAGTCCAAGCCAGGTCTTTGACGGAAACCCTTTGCTACCAGCCTAGCTTTATAGGTCTCAACCTGTCCATCTACACCAATCTTCCTTTTGAAGATCCACTTGCATCCTACGGGTTTTACCCCGTCTGGAGCAATGTCCAACGTCCATACCTTGTTGGTGTACATGGACTCCATTTCGGTCCGCATTGCATCCAGCCATTTCACTGAGTCAACGCTCTGAACGGCCTGCTGGAAGCTAGTAGGCTCATCATAATCTATGATGCAATCCTCTCTATCCCCGTCTATGAGAAAACCGTAGTATCTCTCGGGCGGATGAGACTGCCTACTACTCCTGTGGAGCGGCGTAGGAATGTCCTGTTCTTTCGAACCCTCTGGTTCCTCTAAGCTTTCAGTAATGTTTTGTGGTTCTGGAATTTCTTCCAGTTCTACTGCGCTCCCACTTATCTGGTTTTCCAAAAACTCAGTTTCCAAGAAGTAGGCATGACGAGAAACAAGGACTTTTTGTTCCTCTTCGTAGTAGAAAAGATACCCCTTGGAGTTCTTTGGGTATCCCACAAACTTGCACTGTACTGAGCGTGCCTCGAGCTTGTCCGCATGCTGCTTTTTCACAAAAGCCGGACATCCCCATGTCTTAAAGGATTTAAGACATGGTTTCTTCCCACTCCACATCTGATATGGTGTGGTAGGCACTGTCTTAGTAGGAACTTGGTTCAAGAGATGTGCAGCTGTTTCCAGTGCATAACCCCAGAAAGATCGCGGTAACTCAGCCTTACTCATCATGGAACGAACCATATCCAATAGGGTTCGATTCCTCCTTTCCGATACACCGTTATGTTGCGGAGTGTATGGAGGAGTACGCTGAGAGAGAATTCCATTCTCTTTTAAATAGTCCAGGAACTCGGCACTCAAGTATTCTCCACCTCGATCCGATCTTAGAATCTTAATACTTTTGCCTGTTTGTTTTTCAACTTCATTCTTGTAATCCTGAAATTTCTCAAAGGCCTCGGATTTGTGCTTCATTAAGAAGACATGTCCATACCTAGAGAAATCGTCTGTGAAAGTAATGAAGTATGAATAACCGCTTCGCGCATGTGTAGACATTGGACCACACACGTCACTGTGTATGAGTCCCAAGAGCTCGCTCGCTCTTTCTCCGTGTCCAGTGAACGGAGTCTTTGTCATCTTTCCCATGAGACAAGATTCACAAGTGGCATAAGACTGATACTCGAACGGATCCAAGTATCCTTCTTTATGTAACTTAGTCAACCGTGTCTCATTGATGTGACCCAGTCTACAATGCCATAAGAAAGCCCGATTAATATCTGGAGACTTTCTTTTGTGTGTATTCTGGACATTAAAAATCTGTGGTTGGTTTAACACGTATATACCATTACTCAAAGTACCTGACCCAATCAAAACTTGATTAAGGCGAATGTTTACAACATTACTTACAAACGCAAATTCATAACCTTCTTTAGAAACTAAAGATACAGAAATGATATTACAAGTTGCGTTGGGTACAAAAAAGCAATTACGCAAAACCAAAACATGTCCATCTGACATTCCCAGGTGATAGTCCCCCACGGCTTTAGCATCCATGCTAGCTCCGTTTGCAACTCTGAGGGTCATGTCACCTGCTTTCAAAACACTACGGTTTCTCAACGCCTGCAAAGAATTACAGATATGAGATCTTGATCCGGTATCCAATACCCAGGAAGTAGAGTTTATTGAAAGACAGTTTTCAATAACATACACACCTGAAGCTGAAGCTGCAACCTGCTTCAATTCCTGTGTTCTGGCCTTCCAGGCCCTTTAATCATTCTTCCAGTGTCCTTTCTTATGACAAAAGAAGCATTCTTCCTTATCCACAAGCTTCCCCGCTATCTTTGTTGCTTTACCTTTTCCCTTCGTATCCACTTTACTAACACCGCCCCTTGGTTTGGCGGGGGCTTTCTTCTTCTTTCCCTTGGCTTTCGCCTTGGACCTAGAAGAAGATGATCCTCCTACAAACAAAGTGGATGTTTCCCTACCTTTCTGTAGGGTGCCCTCTGCGCTCCTCAGCAGGTTGAGGAGCTCTGAAAGTTCAACCTCCTTTTCTTGTAGGTTGAAGTTCATTATAAACTGGGCGTAAGTAGAAAGAAGGGACTGGAGAACTATATCCGTATATAGCTCACTCTCCAATGTGATCCCTAGGTCAGCGAGCTCCTCAATGTAGCCGATCATCTTTAGCACGTGCTCGGCTACTGATGATCCGACGGCCATTCTTGTCGAAAACAACTTTTTCGACGCTTCGTATCTTGCGATACGTGATTGCTCTCCATACAGTTCTTTTGTATGAAGCAATATGGACTCCATGTCCATATTCTCATGCCTCCTCTGATGTTCGTTGTCCATCGAGGCAAGCAGGAGGCACTTGGCCTTCGCGCTATCAATCTCCCAAGTCTTGCGGATTTCCTTATCCGCGACGCTGGAAGTTGGACCAGGGACAGGGGGAGCTTTGGTGGTAAGAAGATACCCCAGCTTGTCATAAGTGATTGCTATCTTGACATTCCTGAGCCAATCTTTGTAGTTTGGCCCTGTCAACTTGTTTTTATCTAGGAGTAACTTAAGTCCAGTCATGTTGATTGGTCGCTGCAATTAGGAGAGAGAAGAAGAAACACTTAGCATGATGCTCTTGCAAGTTTAGAGTGGTTTTTAATTTGTCTAAACAGGATGGCTCCCACTGTTTCTCGAATCCCTCCTCAAACCATAAAGGAAGAATTAGTCAGGATCAATCCCACCGTACAATACTTGCTTAACCGTTCGGCCAGGCTGGTGTCGGTACTTCGAGGGAGGTTTTCCAACGCTTTCGCGAAGTTCCTTAATTAAAGAACCTCTTTTCCCTGGGGGCGTAGCCCCGCTAACACCTTTCTAGGCACCTACTAGGTTTATAGCATTGATCGTTAAGTGAGAAATTTCCCGAGGAGTAGCATATACTCACAGTAGGATCGGGATCCAAATATCATCGCGTGACGAAACTGAAGGAATCCTACCAGAATCACCACACTCCAAATGGTATGCAAAACTAGCAAGTTTCAGTTCTTATGAAACTCCCGATGTGGATTTTTGCCCCATGCTCTTATGACCTTGACTAAGGCCAACAAATCATAAGTCACATGTCAAGTTCTACCCGTCGTTATCCAGGTTAATTTGAATCCATCCGTATCTACCCTTGACTATGGCCAACAAGGCAATACGACTGTCCCAAACCAACGCATTCTATCTATGCAACATATGAATACCCACCAGCTACCAAACACTGTGCCTTGACTAAGGCCAACAAACACAGCTTGAATACCGTTGAATATTCATATGAAACGACGGAGGGCTACGAATGGTTTTGGCAAAACCGTGAACGTAGTGAACTTGATTTGGTCGATGGAACGAGATAGCTTTTAAATGGAGTGGCTCAAACTCCGTATTTTAAAAGTTGGTTTTGAAAAGAACCGAGTGGTTTTTCGAAAGTGTTCCAACGACTTTAACTTGGTTTATTATCTTGCATTAGTTCTTTTAATGCGTGATATTCTTGCATTAGTACTTTTAATGCGTCCCATCATTTAAATCCTACCATTGCAGAAAACAACCAAAATATGACGTACGCTTATGCCATTCGCATTCGCCACTGGGCCCCGTCATTACCCGTTAGGTTACTTAACTAACGACAGAGCGGGGGCTGGGCTAGCGCGTCTGTAAAACATAAGCAACGCCTAAATAGAAAGCAATGATAAACATTTCAGATCACAGATAAATACATTGGATATGCTAGTAATCTGTAATTTGTACGTGCCTGTAACAAAAAACAGATAACACGGTCGCGGTGAATAGCCAATACCCCACCCAAGACCCCTACGGGTGCGGCAAACTACCCGCCAAGTACCCGAAGCGTAGCAACCTCCCTCATCTCCATGAGTAGGCCACTCGACACTTCGGCATACCCGGTAGTTTGTGCACCCCTCCATGGGTCTATCCTAGGAGCAAAAACAGTAAAAGAATTATACAATGACGGCTACAACCCCGACCCGGTTGTGCGGCCAAACAAATAATAATTATTACATCAATTTACATTTACAATGAATTGCAAGAAAAGAAAACTCTCGTCTCACAACCCCCGGCTATTCACCCGCGACAATCCAACATATTTATATACACATTCCAGCACATTACAGATCATGTATAACCCCGACTAATCGTCTTATAGCGATTAGTCGACGTTCAATACATGCAAACATCACAGATATAACCATCATAGTCAAAGTGCAGTGAAGTTCGGAAAAAAACGGAATTATAGGCCCCCAAAAGTAAATTTTAGTTCTGGAAAATCTGGGCATATAATATATATCCTAAAAATCCCAAAATCAACAAATAAAGACACTGCACGAAAAACGATGCAGAGGGGACATCAAGTCGCGGCGGTTCCGCGGCGGCCAAGAAGGCTCACGCGGCGGAAGGGCGGCGGCTTAGATGAATCTCTGTGTCGTTTTTCATGGGTGTTTTTAAAAAACCCTGAGATGAATTTACAAATATAAAGTTTTTCATTTTGAGCCCAAAAAATTTCAACAGAAACTCAGGTTTTGAAAAATACGGTTTTTGGGTTTTTTACGGTTCCGAACTTCGTTACACTTCACTACCAAGCTAGTTTAAGTTTAGTTAGGCTCTGATACCACTGTAAGTCCACGTTGCGACCCCCGGTTCTTACGGGGAGGCGGAAACGGTATAAAAATCAAATTTTAGTGCAAGAGGCAACATGGACTATGCAAGGTCGGGATCGTTGTCTAAACTAAAACTAGCAACCTAGCTAAAGAAGTTTAGCTACTCGGATGAAGATGGTTATACCTAGACTTGAACTCCTTCGTCTTCAAACTTTGTAGAGGTTGATGGTTCTCCTTTGTCGCCTTCTCCCGTCGAAGATGGATCCACCTCGAAGGCTCGACCTTTGGGCTCTTTCTCGTACTTGGAGTGAACTAGAATCGCCGGCTTGCTAGACCCTTGATCCTAGAGTGAGTAGAGAGTGTTTAGGGTTTGCTTTTGTTTTTCAAGAGAAGGATTCTCAACTCATGAGAAGGTTTCTCTTGACTAGAGGAAGAAGAAGATGAGAATGAAGAGAGAGAGTGAGTATGATAGAATTGAGCTCACCTTTTTCTTTTTGCAACCATATCAAAATGAAAAAGGTTTAATCAAATAATAATAATAATCAAAATGAAAAAGGTTTGATGGATAGTTTAGAATGACTAATATCATTACAAGCATTAAATGAATAAAGCAAGAATGAAAAGGCATCTTGCATTTGTAATGATGGTAGTCAAATGTTCAACCATGGTCAACAAGTCAACCATGGTCAACAAGTCAACAAAAACTAACCATGACACAATTTCATTTTATTATATATTATTAAATGATATAATACAAATCCATTAGGGTTTGGAAAAAGACGACTGTCAACTGTGCATACGCACCCGTTCCGAAACCCTAATGGAAATCATCTTCCTCCTCCTCAAATAACTGTGCATACACACCTGCATTCATGTTCCGAGGAACATGAATACTGAGAGATAAAAGCAACCCCAAATACTATACCAGTATTCGGCTCAAACCAGAGCCCGCTGGTAATATCTGTCCGGACTCCAAACGTGCACAAGTGCGCGGATGAGAACGAACCCTGTCGCAAAACCATGCGACCTCTACTCTGTTTTGCCCAGAGGCGAATGCCCTCTGTGTGGGACTCTAAAGACTCGACACTACGCTGGCAGTGGGTTTAACCACAGACCGCAAGCGGCACTAGCTGTGCGTAACGGTCCCCAGGTAGATGTCGACAAGAAGGCTGACGAGGTGAAACCCCATCGGTACTCCTACTGAGTCTGAATGTGACAGTCTCCGTACAGTCCGGTCTGTTCGTCTGATACATCGCATGGCGGGCCTAGGGGCGGTAAACGTCAGTCCCCCAATAGCGGTACAAGTCGTGCCGGAGCGAAGCCCAAAACACCCTGAGATAACACTGGAAACCTACCAGTATATCTCGTTTGCCCTGGCCAGGGACTACTCGTGTAATGGCTCTCCTAGACACAGCGCGATGTCAATCCCCAATACCGGGAGAGACGAATCCTGTCTAACCGTCACTGCCTCCAAGTGCTTCGGGACTGCACCCAACCACCACCTGTTTGCACGACTCCTTTGAGCCGTGGTAGGGTAGTGATCAAAGTGCAGTGGGAACACACTCGAGGCGAAGTGCCAGTGTCAAGTCAGCGGACTAAGCTGTACTCATGTCACCTGGGAACTGATGACTGACGATAGGTATAATACCAACCTGTCAGTTCCCGACGAGTCCTGTCCAGTGTACTCGTAACCCAACGAGCACCCGTATACTATCTCCAGTACGACGTACTGATGGCTGTGGGACAGACCATCTCCCACACTGGGATGAGAAGCGCATACGCTAGTCTACTCCGGAGTATCGATGCCCTGTCTCGATAGTCCTGCGACTAGGGACCTGTATAAGGATGTGCTTATAGATTACCCAGCCCCCACTAGTGTGACTGCCATCACAACGCTGGTAATCAAGCAAAGATCCTAAGGGCTCCACTAATGCGTATAAGTGATATAGTAAAATAAACACAAGTACACATTGAAGTAGAGACAAACCAAGTAGCATACTACTATTTTGAGCAAGATTGTATATACAAGGTGAATATCCCAAGCATCCATTAAGTAATATACAAACTAGTATGATACAGTAATGGCCTCTAGGGCATATACACTAACACGCTCTCTGCGCTAACGTATCTGATTTTGACACGTGGTGCTCTGCGCGCAGCGCAAAGAATCTGAAGCGTTGCTTCAGTTATTAAAGTTTAAATTTTCCAAGAAGAGCTTTGCTCTGATTGGGGGGAGATGAAGCGTTGCTACATCTCCCGCCTCGGAATTTGAACAGAGCTTTGCTCTGATTGGGGTAAACAAATGCCCCCCCACTGTTGCGCTTACGTGGCCCCAAACGTGAGCGCAACGGTGGCAGAATTCCAATCGCCGTGACAACTTTTGGAAGTCGAAGAGGCACTTGAGGCCTATAAATAGGACCTTTGGTCACCCACAGATGCTTATCATCTTTCAGATTTTTATTTTCAAAAAACTTCAGAGCTTTGCTCTTGCCTTCAAGAACTCTAGAGCTTTTCTCTTCTTTCCAAAGTTTTTAGAAAAAAAAAACTTTAGGTAAAATTGATTCTTAGATTAAATTAATTTTAATTAATCTTAACCAGCAGAGCTTTGCTCTCATAGATCTTTTGATCTAAAGAGATCCCCATTGGGGTTTCACTAGCAGAGCTTTGCTCATTTTCAAAGTTAGAGACTTTGGGTAAAATTAATATAAATCAAATTAATTTAAATTAATCTCAATCAAAGAGCTTTGCTCTCTAGGAATTTAGCCCTCTATGTATATTATTTTTCTTCTATCGTTAATCTTCCTGTGGTATTTCCTCTAGGCATAATGGCGGTGGATCTATACAGTTTGCACGAGTTCATCACCTATGACGATATCCGCGCACAGGGTCGTCAACAAAACCAGGAGTTTACAGACGCTCAATATGCAAAGGTTATGGGTCGTCTGAACGCAAGCGGTGGTTGGCTGCTACCCCGTCGTTCGGCTCTTTTGAAAGTCGTGCTGGGAGCAATATGGAGAGCACTTCCGAGTCTTCACGAGGCCCTGCCGCTCAATGCCCTGGATGATGCCGAGGACAAGGTGCATTCCGTGTACCTGACGGGGCTGATCTCGAAGAAACGGCGGGACAACCTCATTGACATCCTACATCAAATCTTCCAGCAGACGACGATAGTTGCTGCTTATCGAAGGCCGGGAGGGCTTGCCGATGATCTTGACACAGAGGAGCGCGAGAGGCTGCGCATAAGAATAATTAGAAAGGCCAGAAGAACTCTGGATGGCCTTACTTTTGAATTCCTCAATCCGTGCCCCGGATCTGAGGTTATACCGTTGTAATAATTTGAATAATGTTTCTTATTCATTGCTCTTGTGATTGTAAGAATTTTTAGCAATATGAATGGAAACCCTCCTTTTTTATTTCAGCTTGTCTTATTTCTCGTCCTGAGTCTTCTGCCCATGCATAAATGAATGCGTCTCGAACGCTTGATCAAATGTAAATCGGATGTTCTTTTTGTAGCTTTCTTCTTTCTCTTATTATCGACATGCTATCTTAATAAACATGGTTGACGGATAATAAAGCACGCATCTTGACTTTCTTAAGAAATAACGATGGCTTAGGCCGTAGGTTCAGATCTGCTGCCTAAGACTTTTCAACTCTATAAGCCGTGAGGGTCTCATAGAGACTTTTCTCCCTACGGATCGAGAGGATCTCGCAGGTGGGTTTTCTCCTTAGGAATCGTGAGGATTCCTAAGTGTGGTTTTCTCTTATAAGTCGTAAGGATCCTATAAGAGAATTTTTCCTTCTTACGAGTCGAGAGGACTCGTAAGCGGTTGTTTCCTTCCTTGTCGAAACTCGACCTTGGATTGTGAGACCCGTAGATGGTATGCAAGAGACCGTTTTGGGTCAACTTGTAGGGTCCCAGTGCTTAGGAAACAGGCTTCTTTTATGCCTACTGCCTACGGCTTTATCTCACGAGTCGAGCCGCCTCAACAATTTCTTCACAAGTCGAGACGAATCGAACGTTTCTCGCAAGAACATCTTAACGTCGCATTTAACCTCTGTTCTTTATGACAGAAGCCCATTAAGGTTGGTGGTACTTAGACTTTTGGCCATCGTACCGTCGCATAAGCCGATATAGTCCTCGATAAGCAATCGTGCTGTTTGAGTAGCCCTGCGACTGCCGTGTCTCTGATCCCTTCGGGGGCTCGACAAGACGTCTTCAAGCAATCTTCCTAGGCAGTTTGACCGTCGGAAGAGCAAGCGTTAGGAATTTGCCATGCCGCTTTTTTACTTGAGGTTAGGCTCATTTTGGTGAGCCCCGATGAGTCATAACCACTCCGCGCTGGTGTGGGGATGATCTCCGATAGTCTTTCGGGCTTTATGTGAGTTGCCGTCAAGACCCTGAAGCTAGGAATTTGGCCTTTGCTTCGTTTGCTGGCATTGCGTCTGCTGTATCAAGACGAATGTTGCAGTGGGAACTAGGGATTTTGCCGTGGCTCCGTTTGTTTGATGACGTTGCGTCTGCTGTGTCGAGACGAACGTTGGGGTGACATCTCGTCTGCTGTATCGAGACGGACGTCGAGGTTGTCTCTAGGTTGCTGGTGAACCGCCGAGGTTTGGAACTAGTGATTTTTCCGTGGCTCCATTCGTTTAATGACGTTGCGTTTGCTATGTCGAGACGAACATTGGGGTGACATCTCGTCTACTGTATCGAGACGAACGTCGAGGTTGTCTCTAGGTTGCTGGTGAACCGTCGAGGTTTGGAACTAGGGATTTTTCCGTGGCTCCATTCGTTTAATGACGTTGCGTATGCTGTGTCGAGACGAACATTGGGGTGACATCTCGTCTGCTGTATTGAGACGGATGTCGAGGTGGTGACCATTCTGTGCTGGTGAGAGATGATCTCTGATTGTCTTTCCGGTTTTATATGAGTTACCGTCAAGACGTCGAAACTAGGAATGTGGCCTTCGCTTCGTTTGCTTTAGTGTGTCCAAATCCTGTTGGAGGAAGAACGCTGGGGTTGACATTTCGTCTGCTGTATCGAGACGAACGTCAAGGTGGTGACCACTCTGTGCTGGTGCGAGATGATCTCCGATTGTCTTTCCGGTTTTATGTGAGTTACCGTAAAGACGTTGAAGCTAGGAATGTGGCTTTCGCTTCGTTTGCTTTGTCACGTCCGAATCCCTGCTGGAGGAAGAACGCTGGGGTGACAACTCGTCTGCTGTATCGAAACGAACGTCGAGGAGGTGACCACTCCATGTGAGATGATCTCCGGTGGTCTTTCAGGCTTTATATGACTTGCCGTTAGGACCTTAAAGCCAGGAATTTGGCCTTCGCTTCATTTGCTCACACTGCGTCTGGTGTATTGGAACGATTGCTGAGGTGGAGCTGGGATTTTGCCGTCACTCCGCTTGGTTTCGACCATGGGGTCTTTTGCATGTACACCTTGCTGGACTGCGAAGGAACGCCGTTGTTGACATTGCGTCTGCTGTAATGAGACGAATGCTAAGGTGGAGTTGGGATTTTGCCATTACTCTGCTTTGTTTCGACCGTGAGGTCTTTTATTGACGTTGCATCTGCCTCCAGCTGGACTGCGGAGGAACGTTGTTGTTGACATTGCGTCTACTGTATCGAGACGAATGCTGAGGTGAAGCTGGGATTTTGCCATCGCTCCGCTTGATGGTGTAACATATGTGTCCTGCTGGAATGAGGAGGCACACCGTTGTTGGTCTCCAGGCTGCAGATGTGGCCATTGAGATTTGGAACTAGAGACTTTGCCATGGTTCCGTTTTGTTGCGATTCTGAGGTCGGTTGTTGACGTCATGTCTGCATCTAGTTGGAGTGAGGAGAAACGCCGTTGGTGATCTCTAAGTTGTCGATGTTGACGTCGAGACCCTGAAGCTCGGGATCTTCATTTGCTTCATTTGTTGACATCGTGTCTGTAATATTGCGACAAATGTCGAGATTGTCTCTAGGTTGTCTATGAACCGTCGAGATTTGGCTTCGCTTTCTGATGGAGCCTGTTAGGAAGGTATGGTTCCCTCTTTATCTGTACCTCTGGATTGTATACAGAGATCGATGTGATTTCACCTGTAGAGCAAAAGGTTTCATTCTTTCATTTTTTTTCATTCATTTTTTTTAATCTTTCCGTGATGCTCTATCATTTCAGCTTTTTATATCGCGAAAATCGCGATTGCCCAATCATTTCGGCTATTTTTCGCGGTGACCAATCATTTCGGCTATTTTTTCTTTTTACTCGCTGCTTTTTATTGCGAGTTGCCTAATCATTTTGGCTATTTATTTTATTTTTACTCGCTGTTTTTTATTGCGAGTTGCCCAATCATTTCGGCTATATTTTTTTTATTTTTACTCGCTGTTTTTTATTGCGAGTTGCCCAATCATTTCGGCTATTTCGTGTGCCCAATCGTTTCGGTTGTTTATTTTGTTTTTACTCGCTGCTTTTTATTGCGAGTTACCCAATCATTTCGGCTATTTATTTTATTTTTACTCGCTGTTTTTTATTGCGAGTTGCCCAATCATTTCGGCTATTTCGTGTGCATACGTTTTTACTTGCTGCTTTTGTTGCAAATTGCCCCATCATTTCGGCTATTTAATATGCATTTTCAGCTCGCTGATTTTTATCGCGAGCGTAGAACTTGGAATCTGGTGCCAATCTCAGCACCAGCATCGCTACAACCGGAATATTGCCAGGAGCGAATCATCATCTGCCATGAAAGGACTTGGAATTTGATACCGATTTGGGCATCAGTATCGCTACAACTAGGATATTGCCAGGAGCGAATCATCATCTGCCATGAAAGGACTTGGAATTTGATACCGATTTAGGCATCAGTATCGCTACAACTGAGATATTACCAGGAGCGAATCATCATCTGCCTCCGTCGATGTCGAACAAAGGTGGCTTAGCGAACAGGGTTAAGGTCTTGTTGACTAAGGCTTTTGACTTTATGAGCCGTAAGGGTTTCACAAAGGTATTTCTCCCTACAAGTCATGAGGATCTTGTAGGTGTATTTTCTCCTTAGGAGTCGTGAGGATTCCTAAGTGTATGTTCCTCGGTAAGTCATAAGGATCCTACAAGAGGGTTTTCTCCTTGTAAATCGAGAGGACTTACAAGTGTTGTTTGCTGTACGAGCATATCCCCAGTCACGGATGAGACTTTGTTAGGGAAATGTTTATTCACGCCCGTGGATTGTATACAAGAGCCAGTATTGGACCACTTGTAGGGCCATAACGAAAATTGTGAGGGTTGCTTAAGCACAGGTTTAGCTCTCTGTAACTTAAGACTTTCAAATCTTATGAGCCGTGAGGGTCCCATAAGAGAGTTCTCCTTACGAGTCGTGAGGATCTCGCAAGTGTATTTTCTCCTTAGGAATCGTGGGGATCCCTAAGTGTGTTGCTCCCTTTGTGAGTCATAAGGATCTCACGCGGGTGGTTTCTCCTTACAAGGTCGAGGGGACCTTATAAGTGTCTTTTAACGAGGTTGTGCCCTTTTCGGGTTTTCACGAACACTCGCCGGTAGCCCTGCTGTTTTTACTCACGGAGCCCTTTCGGGTTTTCATCCGTGCCCGTTTCACTTATGGACATACCATCTTTTTTTTTTGTTTTTTTTATTTTTGTTTTTTTTATTCACGAGGTCGCGCCCTTTCGGGTTCTCACGAACACTCACCGGTAGTCCTGCTGTTTTTACTCACGGAGCCCTTTCGGTTTTTCATCCGTGCCCGTTTTGCTTATGGACATACCATTTTTTATTTTATTTTATTTTATTTTATTTTTATTTTTTTATTCTTTATATATATATATTTTTTATTTTATTTTTTTCATCTCATTAGCCTAAGGATGCTGCGGTAGTAGTTTAAAGACATTTCGGTCATTTGCAAGTTTTAGGACATTGCGGTCCATCATTAGTTTAAGGACATCTCGGTCCGCCGTCGCCGTATTTGAGACGAATATCTAGTTTATTGACTTTTCGGTCTATGAGTCTTTCTCTATGACTGACCATGATGCCCCCGGCGTATCCATCTTTCTCAGAGCATGCGGTTGTGGCGGGTTCACCTTCCAATTTTCGGACAGCGCGAACTTGCCTTGTTGGTATTGGTCTTCAACCCAGTTCTTGAAGACGTAGCAATCCTCGATCAGATGACCTACCGTTTGATGGTAAGGGCAATAATTAGGATTATTAACATCGCTTAGCCGCAACGGACATTTTGGACTCGGCAGATTGATGAGTCTGTCGCACACTGCCAGCTCGAACAGTCCCCTTGTTTTATCTTGCGGAAACGAGTAAGGACGTTTCAATTTATCCTGGAGGGGTTGCCGCTTGTTGCTTTGGCGAGCAACCGGTCTAGGGTCACTTAATTGTTGTTGAGCGCTGGTGACGAAGGCCGTTTTTCCTTTTCCTTTATCCTTTTTGTTCGCTCTGTTGTTTGCGGGGCCGGGATTTTTTCCGAGTAGCGTGCGATTGCATGGCTGAACGTTCTCGCAGCTCCTCAATTACTTCATTTTTGAAATAGATTCCCTGAGGGAAGGGTTGGGGGTAGATTCTTCGTCAGAGTCGCTTCCAAAGGTGATAATTTGCGATACCTTAGAGTCAGCCGTATGACAATCGTCGGCGGCTCTTTTGCGATCATCTATCGCATTTTTTCGACGTCTACAAGCTTCACATTTTGTCCTGTCGAAGTGTTGCTTTTGAGCGACACACCCTTGCCACCAACAGTTAAAAGATTCGCAGTCTTCGGTAGGATGTATGATCTTCTGATGATATAAGCAGAAGTTAGGGTGCATCTCTACCTCAGCGAGAGTATTTTCTTCAAAGGGCAGTAGCTTCATTCCTATTGATAAAGCTTTGGCGAACCTTTTCCTCATCTTGAATTTGTTTTTATCCGCAGTGGATGGCTTTTGATTTGACGGGAATGCCTTGGCTTTTTCCAGTATGGCCATTTCATGCTCTTGATTGGCTTTTGCTTTCAGACGAATTTTATTTAGGAAGACATCGATCAGCTCGTCTGATGGCTGTTGAATTTTCGGTTCGGGGTTCGCCATTGGTTTCTCGGCGCAAGAAGCTTCTTTATTATCTGTCAGTGAGTGAGAAATCACATGACAAGTCGCTACGTAGTCTTCGGATTCATCTGATGAGTTTTCTCCATCGTTTTCATCCTTGACTAAAGAACAAACTGCCCCCGGCGTGTCCGTTTTCTTTGGAGAGTGCGGCTGTGGTGGGTTTACCTTCCAGTTTTCCGACAGCGTGAACTTGCCTTGTAGGTACTGATCCTCGATCCATCCCTTAAAGACGAAACAATCCTCAATCGGGTGACTTACCATTTGGTGGTAAGGGCAATAATTGAGATTATTAAGATCGCCTGGCTGCGACAGACGCTTTGGACTCGGCAAATTAATGAGTCTGTTGCGCACTGCCAGCTCGAACAGTCTTCTCGTTTTATTCTGAGGAAACGAGTAGGGACATCCTAGCCTCTCTTCGAGGGAAGGGCGTGGACGCACGTTGTTTTGGCGAACGACCGGCTTTGAGTTGTTCGAATGTTGCTGAGCATTGGCGACGACGATCGCTTTCCCTTTTCCTTTCTCATTTCGGGAATCTGGTTTTGGAGGAGACGGTCTATGGCCCATCTGGTCCATTTGGGCTAATTTGTCGATCAAGGCCTGGAAGGTAGTCGGCCTGAAGAACATCATGAATTGTGAGATGGTCGCCTGCGGATCGAGAGTGCCCACAAACATGCTTACCGCAGGTGCCTCTTCTATGCGTTGTTCGCATTTCGACCATGGGTTTCGCCATCGTGTTGCGTATTGGACCCACGTTTCGCCTGGCCTTATTCTGGCATTTATTAGTGCTGTTATCGGGGTGCGTTCACTAGCACTCACGAATCTTTATGTGAACAGTAGCTCCTTCTCCGCGAATGTTTTGACAGAGTCGTTAGGTAGCTCCGAATACCATTCAAAGGCTGTTTCTGCTAAGCTGCTGATGAATTGACGTAGCAACAATTTGTCATCACCTCTAGTATTGCAGCATAAGGCCCTGAATTGAGCGACATGCTGATGCGGATTCCCTGTCCCTTTATATACGTGGAATTTAGGGATCGTATATCCCGGCGAGTAACTGATTTGGTCGTACCAGCTCGGATACGGTCGTCCGGTTCTAGTAATTTGCCAAGCCGCTTCATTCACCTGATGAACCCGGATCTGCTGAGCTATATATTCGTCCAAGTCAGCTTTGGAGATTTCCTCCTCCTTGGCTGTTGACAGAGCCGGTGGAGGATTTGACGTTTCTCCCCTGTCGTCTTCAAGGACGATCGGAGGATCTTCAGCAGGAGGGTCCGGCTGTAACATCATCCCTACCATATCTTGGAAGAGGAGCGCCATCTGTTTTATGTTAGCCGCTTGCTCTGCAGCTTCTTTGTCCCTCTTTTCGAGGACTCTGCATAAAAAGTCAGCATCGGTTTCTTGTTCTTGACGCTCATCCGAAGATGTTTCAGAGCTTTCTTTTGGCTCAGTGAGTGCAGCAATTGTAGTCATCATTTCCTGAAGCTTTTGTTGTTGTTCCTGGGCTTTCGTCACGGATCGGGTGAGCGGTCGGTGGCCCGTAGAAATGCGGCTTTCCTCATTTCCAGAAGCCATATAAACAGTGTGCACCACCATGCCCCCAGATTTGGGGCGTTTGTGTTCAGCGCTTTTATGCTTCGCCATGTTCACAGGGGCTTTTTGCGGCCTCCTTTTCTTCTGAGTGATTGGAGTTAAGGGGGCCGTTGTAATGGGCACCCGGGTAACTATTGGTTTTTGGGGCTTAACGGAGTAATCCTTCTCTTGCCGAACCTTCATTTTTTTTCGTTGGCGGAGATAGTTTTCATCAATCACTGACTCCTGGACCTATCGCCAGACTCTGTAAATTTTAGAGGACAGCCGTTGAGGGGGCTGTTCTAGCTTTTTCTCTGGAGTACTCTTCGCAGCTGAAGGAGTTCGTTTCAACATTGCAGTAGAAGAGTTTCTGCGCACCGTGTTCAGCAATTCAAAACTGTTCCCGATTGGAACAGGAGTATTGATCCCCACCGTTGGAACCGGAGGAGTAAATCCAGAGGGGAAGTTGCCCCCAGCCTTCTTTACTCGGCGCCAGTGGCGACATCGAGCATGCCGTGCTAATAGAGTTGTTTCAGCTATAGGGGTGACCTCCTCATGCCCCCCGTGTTGGTCAGAATATGCTGGTACCAGTCTTTTAAAGATCGACGTCCGTTGAACGGGGACGGCCAACCTGTCAGAAGCGGACTTCCGAGCATGGGAAGCAACCTTGGTGACTTTGCCAAGAACGGGAGCTGGGATGGCTATCCGCTTCGGGATAACGTCTTCTGGTATGGCAGGCTTCTTCATGGGCCCGATGGAGCTCTGGCCTAATCCATTAAAACCTGAAGCAGTGGAGTTGGGCGACCTGTTGAGAGGGGTCGCGGTAGTGGTAAGTCGATCGAAGACCGACTTCTTTGGAGCTTCTTGCAATGTCATTGGGGGCGTTGAAGCTCATTGGTGGGAGCATGGTCCCAAAAAATAGTCCAGTGGTGGTTTGAGCCACCTGCTCCACCGGCATTTTGAAAAGGGAGGCCGCTTGGGGCCCATAAGTCACTCCTCCAGCAAGGACCGAGCGAGAGTTGCAGTTGCAGGCAGTGCAGTTTGAAGCCATTGATATTCTGTTTTCTGCACGGAGCAAGACACCAAATCTTAGTACCTCGTAACCCACGGACAACCATTAGCAAACCGCGATTCGTTCGCGAACACGACACACGAAGTGTGGAGTGGAAAGAGGAAAAGGTCCCACCGGGCGTGTCAGAATCTGTTCCCCTCCGAACGGCGGCGCACAAGACTTTGCGTCTCGCCTGAGATTCGGGGCAGATGCTATATGGTTTTATCCGTCTACCTCTCCGAAAATGCCAAGTTGATTTATGGCACCATGTATCGGAGGTTTAGACGGATGCGGCCGATGTAGCAGACTTCGTCAGATTCCCCCTCAGGGTGAGGGGTTTTTGATTGTGGGGACGCTCTTCCCTACAGGCGCAAGCCCCTGCAGTTAATTACGCTACCGCATTGCGGTAACAACTTTCTCCTTCTCCAGAATTTCACTTCGTGTCGTGTGTGTTTGTTTTGTTTGTGGTTGCCCGTGGATTGTATACGGAGACTGGGTAATGCCGTCGCCCGTAGGACGTGGATTAGTCCAAATCCGTATTTACTTAGATTTGGGTTTGGTGTTTTTAGTTTAAGGATACATTAGTCGCGTTGCGGCTAAGATCAACTTAAACGTTTGTTAAGGATACGATAGTCCTGTTTGAGACTAAGATCAACTTAACGTGATAATCCATTTAATATCTGGCCATCGGGACTCGTTACCTCTCTAACGTCGTTGAAGGATTACAACGATAGGTGTCAGGGGAGTTCAGAGATGTACCCTTGAACCAAAGTCAATTTGTAGTTTTATCGTTCATTTAAATGTTTAAGGATACGTTAGCCGTATTTGGGGCTAAGATCAACTTAAACGGGACCGTTTAGATCCAGCTAAAGAGCATTTGGATGCTCTGTTGTTCCAGTTTAGGGACGTAGTGGTCCATAGGTAGTTTAGGGACATTGCGGTCCATTGCAAGTTTAGGGACATGGGGGTCCATATTCCAGTTTAGGGACGTGGTGGTCTGTGTTCCAGTTTAGGGACATGGTGGTCTATCGCCAGTTTAGAGACGTGGTGGTCCATATTCCAGTTTAGGGACGCGGTGGTCCATATTCCAGTTTAGGGACGTGGTGATCCGATATTAGTTTAAGGACGTTTCGGTCCATCGCCAATTTAGGGACGCAGTGGTCCATGTTCCAGTTTAGGGACATGATGGTCCATCGCCAGTTTAAGGACGTGGTGGTCCATCATTAGTTTAAGGACGTTTCGGTCCGATATTAGTTTTAGGGACGTTTCGGTCCGATATTAGTTTAGGGACGTTTCGGTCCGATATTAGTTTAGGGACGTTTCGGTCCAATATTAGTTTAAGGACGTTTTGGTCCATGAGTTTAAGGACCCCGCAGTCCATATTGATGTGTGTGGTCGTTGGGACCCGTCACCTCTCTGACGACGTTGAATGATTACAACGACATGTGTCAGAGGAGTTCGGAGATGTACCCTCGAACCGGATATAAATTGATTTAAGGGAGCAATCTTGCTCAGTCAATTTAATTTAGGAACTTACGACTATGATTAGGCTAAGTTTCGTTGAAAATGTTCAACACTTTTATTAAATAATTCATTGCATTTCTTCCATTTTTTTGGTTTGGGCTCCGCCTATAAAGATGTAGAGCATCAATTTATTCTGGGCTCTGCTCATTTATGAATGATGCAAGGCATCTGTTTTGTCTGGGCTTTGCCCCCTTTAAAAATGCGTAGCGTTTTTATTATTTCGTTTGGGCTCTGCCCATTTATAAATGATGCAGAGCATCAATTTAATTAGGCCTGTTTGGTCTTTTAAATTGGGCCTGGCCCTTCAGGAAAAGAAATGCATTGCATTTGCTAGGCGCTTTGCGCCAATTACTGAGCGCAAGCGCTTGTGGTGAGGACACGTGTCACGCTCTGGTGAGCGCAAGCGCAACAGCGCAGTGCGCTGCACTAGTGCGCTGCGCTGTTGCGCTGCTGATACGTGGCGCGCTCTGGCGAGTTGCGCCAATTCCAGAGAGCAAAGCTCTATTTCAAGAGCGCGTAGCGCAAGTTGTTCTGTGGCTGACACGTGGCGCTCTCTTAAGAGCGCAACAGCGCAGTCTGGAAGTGCAGAGCACTAAGAATCTTTTAGATTCAAGAACAGAAGTGCAAAGCACTATTTGATTTCTTGATTTAAATTAGATCAAAGAAAAATAAATTTTTCTTTTTGTTTCAAGAACCAGAGGTTCATAAAAGTGCAAAGCACTATTTTTATTTTATTGTTTTCTTGTTTTAAAGAACCAGAGGTTCATAAGAAGTGCAAAGCACTGTTTATTATGTAAAAATCATTGATCTAGTTTTTAGATCAATGATCTATTAGAAGAAATTTCTTCTTTCTCGTGAAGGTTTTTACCTTTTTCTTGGAATTTTCTCAGAATTCTCTCTCTGTTTTAAGCTCTTGACTTTTTTCAAAAAATGTTGATCCTTTGAATTGAGGCCTAGGGTTCTTTTTATAGTGCCCATAAATTAGTTAAATTTGTTAAAGAGATCTTTCTCTGAGTGATTTGGGGAATTTTCCCCACCGTTGGATCTTTGATCCAAGGGCTTCTGCTTTGCAGAAGAAAATCTTCTTGTTTTAACAAGAACAGAAAAGATTTCTTAGAATTTTAATTCTGTTTGGCGCAGATGCCTCTGCGCCCATGTGGCGTGCAGCGCAGAGCGCAGGCCAGCTGAAGCGTTGCTTCTTTAATTAAAGTCTGAATTTCAAACAGAGCCTTGCTCTGATTGGGTGCGTTGCCTTGGGCGCTGCGCTCCCTGTGCTAACGTGTCTGATTTTGACACGTGGCGCTCTGCGCGCAGCGCAAAGAATCTGAAGCGTTGCTTCAGTTATTAAAGTTTAAATTTTCTAAGCAGACCTTTGCTCTTATTGGGGGGAGATGAAGCGTTTCTATATCTTCCGCCTCGGAATTTGAACAGAGCTTTGCTCTGATTGGGGTAAACAGGGGCGCTGCTCCGCACCCCGCAAGGGGGCTGCTAGCCCCCTTGACCCCCAACCCGCTATCCGGGTAGCGGGACCCCCGTAAGATACTCTGCGGGGCCCCCGATATATCCAAAACCCCTCCAAAACACAACACTGCACATTGAGTTCGCATGACCAGTTTAACCCGTCAATCGGAGGTTCTATCGCTCCAAATGCGAGGGGTAATTAACGGTAGCTTAGTCCGCGGTTGCCGGAGATTCGGATCCCCACAATCAATAAACCCCAGCCTAATCTAGGCAGAGGGAATCTGTAATGCGCCTGACCAGCGCGCGCGTATTCCCATCTCAATGGGGTGACGGAAAACACCCTACAGATTCTGGCATGCCCGGTAGGACATTTCTCTCCTTCCATATTTCGGGTTAAACGTTCATGCGAACTCAATCAATATACATATCGATTGCCTATACTGAAATGATGTTTTTTTTCCATGCAGCAATCAACTTTTGACGACAATATCTCCTAAGACGAATCCATCTTCCAACGCGACTCTGATCCCGTACGTGGTCAAGGCCAATGCTCGTGTGGTTCTCCCCACAAGCCTCAGTCGACAGTGGGAGGAAATGCCCCACCAGTTTGGCTCTGTTATCGTCTACCCTGCTGGAAGCGATCATCTGGCAGAAATCCCGGCAAAACAGGTGGCCAAGCCGGTCTCAAGGGGCAAGAGGCCGAATGTTGTGATCGCTAAGGCACCACAACCAAAGCTTAAGACGGTGTCTGAACGACTCTCTGACGCTCCAGCTGGGGGTAAGACTTCCGGTACAAAAGGAAACATCAAATGTTGCGGACGAGCTCAGGCAATGACTCCAACAAATGCACAATCGAGCGTATCTCCAAAATCCTCCATCGCCCGGTCTATGGTGTCTTCCCAAAGAGCCAAAGTCTGCCAGGTGCTTAGAACAGAAAAGTTAAGGCAGAAGCGACTCAGGTATCGAGCCAATAAGAGGGCCAGGGCTTCGGCCAAGTGGAATCTTGTGAAGTTCCAAGAGCAGGGTTACTCTGTGACGACGGCTGAGTCGGCCATAAAAATCAGCAATTCCTTCGAACCTCTGAAGTGGGTTCAGAGAAATGCCATGATCGCCAGAATCAAGAAGACATCGGTCCGAACGTCGCTACAAAGAGACGTGTCCCGGCCCCAACAGAAAAAGAATGACACTGTCTCTTCAAGAGTCTATCAGGCGCTCTGTGCCGCACGAAAGCAGCGGGGCAAACCAAGAAAAGAAGCGCCAGCACCATTCAAGAATCTGGTCAGGCCAGCCGCCTTCAACCGATTGCCTGCTACCGAAACAGGGGGGTCAAGACAGCGATCTGTGAAATCAGCCGTCGATGATAAAAAGACGGCCGGATATATTATCCATACGGTTTATATGGCGGGTGGGCACCCCAGCGACAACCTTCGCAGCGAAAGCAAGGATGGGGCCACCACATCCCAAGCCCAATCTGGCTTGAATGTGGTTGCCGCTTCCCAAGAACAGCCGCCTCCGCTGGATAATGAAAACCCTCTCGATGAGGACAATAGGCAGAAGGACCCTTCGGTCCAGACAGAGTCAAGCTCGGACAGTGAGGAAGAGCCGACTTTCCGCCCCAGGACCGCAGAGCAAGAGCTGCTTCAAGAGCTTCGGAAACAGCTCAAGAGCAAAGATAAAGAGATGGCCAAGCTCTATTCGAAAATTGACGACCTAACAAACGTTGTGATGCAGCTTACGGCTCAAATTGCTCGAGCGCCTCCCAATCAAGCACAAGTCGCTACTCATGAGCCGGATGATGACAATCCGAAGCGGCCGTTACCTGTCCCTCTGGGTCCGAGATTCGTCGAGCCACACGAAAGCCGGCCGCATTTCGCTTCTAGGGACGCCTTGGTACCAGATAATACCGTCCCACTAACATAAGATCGGATAATGGATTTGGTCACCAGCAAGGTTAAAACATTGATGGCCGAAGCTGAAGCCCAAAAAGAAATTGGCAGTAGTGGGCGGCCATATCCCGCATAGTACGATCTGATCGAGTTCCCGAGCGGCTACGTCATTCCTAAGTTCGGAAGATTTGACGGAACGGGGAATGCAAATCAGCACGTCACCCACTTCAAAGCATCGTGCGGAAATACAGGGGGCAATGACGCGCTCCTTCTTCGTCAGTTTGTCAACAGCCTGACCGGTGTCGTCTTCGACTGGTATGCGAGTATACCAGACGGGTCCATCATTACCTTTGCCCAAATGGAGTCTCTGTTTCGGCAAAGGTTCATGAGTGTCAGTGATAAAATCTCCATTGCCGACCTTGTGAGGACCAAGCCAGGGAAGAATAAAAGCAACACCGACTTTATCACCCGATGGCGTAATCTCACAGTCAAGTGCGAACCGCCGTGATTGATCGTTTTTCCGTTGTGTAGTATGAATCAATTCAAAGGTCTCCTAAAACGGTACCATTCGATTGAAACAGTTTCTTGTGTCGGTAATCAGAAAATTTATAAAGAACTTCACAACCAAAAAAATATTTTGACCGCAATCAAACTACGGTGTCGGATGTAGTTTGTAGTGAGTGCGGATCGTCCACAGGGATTGCACGATTCTTTTTAATGATATGCTTGAATTGAAAACTTAATTGACAAGAAAAGAAAACATGATTCAAGAATGTATCAAATGATTCAGGTGTCACGATGTTTAATCAAGAATCAAGAACTGATAAAAAATCAAGAATTGGGTTTCGATAATATTTTCCAATTAACAGTCAAGAATCTAAGAGAGGCTCGTAGGAATCGATCGGGTTAATAGACGTGATGTAATCTAAAGATATCGTGTTCTTGTCCTTCGAAGGATTGATACTAGATTGATGATGATCGATGAGAGTTGGGGCTTTCTCGTGAAACTAGGGTTTCATCCTATAACCCTTGTTCTTTCGTCGATATCATTCCTTTTCTAGCCTCTACCAAATTCAAGAAACAATCGTAACTCCCCCATTTTGAACGATGTCAATCAAGAAAGCATCGAAACAAAATGGGTCGTTGTTTCTTGAACTTGCTAGGGTTTACAAAGCTCGTAGGACTCAAGAATCGATTAAAGCTATGTTACATCATCATTCTATTGACCGTCTCGACTCCTCGACGAGCGGAGTTTTATTCACACATCACCACACATAAAAGATTGACAAATTGTAAGGATATCATGATGCAGAAATTAAAGAAAGCAAGATAAAAGAATATCACCTTTATTTATCTCAGCAATTTTGATTACATTTGCTTCAAGAACTACAAGAAGAAGAATCTAGATTGTTGATAGGGCGTCGCTCGGCTTCGTGAGTCATGGATCAGCTCGGATCGTTTGCTCCGTTGAAGATCGGCTTCGCTCGTAAAGGTTGTCGGGCTTCTTGCTTAATGGGTACTCGGGATTCTTGATCTCAATTGGAATTAGGGTTAGGGTTTCCTACAAGCCCTCTCACTAGACTTGAGGAGGAAGGGGATGAAGAAGGAGAAGATGAAGAGAAATAGATTGGGGATAGATTCACTAATTTGATGAATAATTCCCAAGGTTGAATTTTTAATTTTTTCACAATGAGCCTAAGGTCTTATTTATAGAGCATCCAAACCCTAGGTTTAAGTTTGAAATGGTAGTTCCCTCCCAAATTTTGTTGAGTAGTTTCTAGAAAGAGTTTGTTAGGAGCTAGCTTAGGGTTTAAGCTAGGGTTTAGGGGGAAGGTTCTAGAATGATAGGCTAGTTTAGTGTAGATCAAAGTGTTTGCTGATCTGGTAGAAACCTCTGGAGTCTTCTGGAAGTTGACATGTCTTTTTGAAGTGTAGCAGATGAAACAGGAGTTTTGGTGCAAATTTGAGGAGCCAATTCCCTGAAACCACCGCGGATCCGCGGCCTTAGCAAGCCCATGCCGCGGATCCGCGGCCATGCTAGAGGCTTGGGCCTTGTACTTTCTGGAGTGGTCTTGTACTGCTATTTGGAGCTTCTTCTGATATGTTGATTTGTGATTGCTCCTTAGAGTTGATACCAGATTTGAAATTAGTGAGATGACATATCTTTTGAGCGGTGTAATGTTCGAGCAAGCTTTCCTTTTCCTGCACAGACTTCGAAATACGGGTTGCGACATATAGAAATATTGCGATGCCATGCAATGCAGTCAATTTCCCTAGAAATGCCGGTTTTAAGGTCTAGTACATGTAATCTGATAATCTGTGATAGATTTGCTAATATGTGAAATACGGATACCGAACATTTCTATATGTATGCAGATGATAGGGAAATTGCCGGTTAAAATATGCAATATTTTCGACTGATCACGCCGCTGGAGCAGGACCAGTCCATCAGCCTTCTCATTGGGAATTTCAGCAATTGGATGGTCCCGTTCTTGTGTACAGCAGGCCTCAAGACGTTTCAAGAGCTAACCAAGAAAGTCTAAATGCTGGAACGCTCGAAGCAAGAGTCTACCCCGGACTCTCAGAGAGACAAAACTTGGAAAAGTAAGCGGGACGACAACCGTAGAAGCGGGAGTTCCAGCAGTACCATTGTCTTCAATGCGTCCGACAATGAAGAAAAGCGATGGGCGGGCGAATCCAAAACCAACCGGTCTTGAAAGCCATTGCTGGGAGGAGATGGGCCTTTCCTAGAGGAGAAGAAGAACAGGGTTTACTCTTTCAGAAGGGACAAGGTCCACAAGAAATTTAAAGATGCCTTGAACAACGGCCTACAATTGCCAGAGTCGAAAAGACCTCAAGAAGCAAAAATGACCGACAATCCCCTGTATTGCCCGTACCACCGAGTAGTGAGCCATGCGATCGAGGATTACTATATCTTCAAAGACTGGGTCGAGAAGAAGTACAAGGTTGGAGATATCGAGCTATCCAAAAGTGTGTTGGTGAACAATCAAGTTGTAACCACCAACTTTATACAGACAGAAGCTGAAGCCTTCTGGGAGCAGACAGCTGAACCCGCTGCCCTGAGAAATGAAACGGACTCACTGCGGCCTCCGTGGAGTATGCACATATCTAATAAGACGAAGAAGATGATAAAGCTACTTCGAAAAGAGCCCAGGACGGAATGGGGAGGGCAGAAGAAGCCTACCTTTCCAGCTGCCAATACGGCTCCATCAGGCTCAAAATCCAAAAAGCTCAAGAAGAAGAAAAGTGCAGCTCGGTGCGAAAAGGAGTCTGTAGGGAGATCGACCATTCAAAAATATATTGATTCCCTTGAAGAATATGAACAGAAGGAAAGAACTCTGATTCAATTGAAGGAGTTCCTCCTTGTACGAGCGGCTGAAATTCTGGAGGAGTTAGAAGAAGAATCCAATGAAGACATCCCAATAGTGACCTGCTACGACATCCATCTTGGCAGCGACTCTGAGGAGGAGCTCTGTTTTCCCGAAGAGGACAAGGAGCTCGCCACAAAGGCCAACCAAATCCAGCTTAGAAGCGGCAGGGCTCTACCGCCAAATCAGGGCAGCGCCCCAAAAGGGAAGGAAAAACAAGTCGCTAATGAAGAGGATGGCAGAGAACTTGCTAATGAAGATTCGAGTCCTTCCCCAGTAGACTATAATGTCTTGGCTCACCTCCGAAAGCTTCCGTCTCTCCTTAACATCTACGATGCCTTCGTTATATCTCAAGAGCTTAGAGATGTTCTCATTCATGCTCTACAAAACCCTGAGCGGTATCAGGCTCGCTTTGCGGAAATTAATATGAAAGAAGCCCGGTATGCTCTGCATGCCGCCGCAGTCACGTTTAAGGATGAAGACTTGCTACTGGGAACGGCTGAGCATAATCGGCCGCTTTACGTGACCGGGTACAGTGACGGAGATCGGATTAATCGCATATTGACTGATCCGGGGTCCTCAGTGAACATCATGAACTTGCGGAGACTGAAGAGTTTGTCAATAGACGTTCGACACCTGTCAAGGGAAAGGATTTTCATTCAAGGCTTCAATCAAAACTGCCAGCAAGTTCTGGGGTCTATAGCTTTGCCAATCAAATTCGGGGATCTGCAAACTGAAGCTAAGATATACGTGATCGACGCCGACACGTCTTATAAGATTCTCTTGGGACGGCCGTGGCTCCACGATTACGGCATCATCCCGTCAACTCTCCATCAATGCATGAAGTATACTAGAAACGGTGAAGAAAGATGCATTGACGGAGACATCCAGCCATTTAGTGTGCATGGAGTCCGATATGAAGATTCTCGGTACTTTGTGAACCTCCAAAGCACTGAGCCACGGCTGACCAAAGACAGAACAGCCCCGAGACTCAAAAGCAAATCTGCGCTGGCTTTCACTTTCAAAAGCAAAAATGCCCAAGTCCGCCCGCGTTTCGGTAGCGACACTGATGAGCCCGACGCTGGAAGTCCGTCTTTCCGTAAAACTCGTTCTCGTTTCGGTGGCGATACGGAAGAATCTGATGCTTAAGGCCCATCTAGCAGCAAAATCCGCCCTCATCTTGGCCGCGACACTGAAGAGTCGGAAGAAGAGGACATGTCTTTCAATAGCTGTGCAGATTGGGCCCCCATGCAACAAGAAAAACTACGAGAGACCTTCGAAATTACAAAAGGGTCCTTAGCTGTCATAAGGGTGCCGGAGCAGATGTGCAAAGAGCTCGATGCATTGTCAGTCTCTACCGTGGACCGGTTGAAAACTTTCTACATCCCCGGAAGGAAAAGTGGACAGAAAGGCATCCTGTTTTATGAGTCAAACCCCGTTGTGCACCCGGACGATTTGTTTGTCGCGTGCCTTCCATATGAGAGAAGCATAAGAGCCGTCCTCAATCCCAGATACTATTCGCCCGAGATGCGGGAATACTTTAAAAAGTGCAGATGCCGGTTATATCAAACGGAGTCCGAAGCAAAGTTTTACGAAGGGCTGTGGCATCCACCTCAGGTCCGAGCACTCGTCGATGGACGAGTTCCAGATAGGCGGGGCATAGGTTTCATCCAGCCGATTCTAAGGCATGCTACATGACCCATATTGGGGAAGCCAGCGAAGAGTCAAATGATGAAGACGAGCTAGCCGAGCCAGAAGAAGCTCCTCAGGAGCTCGAAGATGGCGGACAAGCAACCTTAGACGAGCTGACCGATATTGACTTAGGAACGCCCGATAATCTAAGGCCGACCAACATCAGCTCACTCTTGTCGGAGGAAATGAAAGAACAGATAATTGCCCTGCTGCATGAGATCGTCGACTGCTTCGTGTGGACATACAAAGAAATGCCTGGCCTTTCCCCTGAAGTGGTCGTGCATAAGATGGCTATATCTCCTGATGCTAAGCCAGTCCAACAAGCTCCTCGAAGAATGAGAAGGGAACTAGAAGAAAGGTCATCGAGGAAACCAAGAAGCTCATCGATGCCGGCTTCATCAGGGAAGAGAAATATGCAGACTGGATCGCATTCATAGTCCCTGTGAAGAAGAAAAATGAGCAGATCCGAGTTTGTGTCGATTTCAGGGACCTCAACACGGCATGTCCTAAAGACGACTTCCCGCTACCGGTCATGGAAATGATGGTCGATGACACCTCAAATTACGAGTTGTTCACCTTTATGGATGGCTCGTCTGGATATAATCAGATCAAGATATCGCCTGAGGATGAGAAACACACAGCATTTTGAACCCTGATCGGAATATATTGCTATAAGGTGATGCCGTTCGGACTGAAGAACGCAGGTGCTACATATCAAAGGGCAATGACTAATATCTTTGATGACCTAATCCATAGTGTCATCTAATACTATGTTGATGATTTGGTCATCAAAACTAAAGCCAAGGCTGACCACATCCAAGATCTGAGGACCGTTCTCACCAGACTGAGGGAATACGATCTGAAGTTGAATCCTTTAAAGTGCGCTTTTGGCGTGTCATCGGGAAAATTCCTAGGCTTCATAGTCCGACATCGAGGCATCGAAGTTGACCCATCAAAAATAAAGGCCATCATGGAGATGCCCCCTCCAAAGAGCTTGACACAGCTAAGATCTTTTCAAGGCAAGCTTGTTTATATACGGAGGTTTATCTCAAATTTATCGGGAAGATGTAAGCCCTTCTCAAAGCTCATGAAGAAAGGAGCTCCTTTTATCTGGGATGCTGAATGTCAAGCAGCGTTCGAAAACATCAAACAATACTTGTTGCGCCCTCCAGTGCTGGCCGCTCCCATTCCAAATAAACCGCTGATTATCTACACTGCCGCGCTAGATGAGTCACTCAGTGCTCTCCTTGCCCAGAATAACGAGGAGGGAAAAGAAAATACCCTCTACTTCCTCAGTCGAACTCTAGTCGGGGCGGAACACAACTATTCCCCAATCGAAAAGCAATGCCTGGCTCTGATATTTGCAGTGAAGAAGCTGAGGCACTATCTGCTCGCTCATCGGGTTATGCTGATCTCCAAGGTCGACCCGCTCAAACACTTGATGACCAAAGCAAGCCTCGCCGGCAGAATGGCAAGATGGACTGTCATGCTACTTGAGTTTGACATAGTTTATACTCCTCAGAAAGTAGTAAAAGGGCAAGCGCTTGCAGACTTTCTCGCTGCTCATCCCATACCAGAAGGGTCACCACTTAATTGCGAGTTACCCGACGAACAAGTGTTTCACCTCGAGAATGACGAGCCATGTTGGGAGTTCTACTTCGATGGGGCCTCATCGATAAGGACCTCCAGTAAATCAAGCGCCCCGGAGATAAAACCAGGGATAGGATTAGTGTTCATCATGCCATCAATGGGAACCCTACGGCGTTCTTTTGCTCTCACCGAGCCTCGCACAAACAATGAGGCCGAGTATGAAGCTCTGATAGCTGGTTTGGAGCTCGCCATAGAAATGGAAATCCTTCGGCTACGGGTTTACGGTGACTCCCAGCTTGTCGTCAACCAAGTAAGCTGTCACGCCCCGCTTCCCAGAGTACGCAAGATTGGGCACGTAACATAGCCAACCATGCTACCTGTGGGTAGGAAGTATCCATCCACAGTCACATTACGGTTGTAAGGATATCAAGAACAAGATAATAAACTAATCTAACACATGTCCAAATCCATAATAACAAGAGTCAATAAACAATAAGTGCGGAAGCAAATGATCCAATACAATAAATAACCAGTACGTCCCATAATGCGGGCTCACATCTGGAAATGAAATGGAATAAATAAACTAATCACTACGGAACTCACAGATCAGCCTGCCGGCTGAAGTACTCCTGCTCGGTCGTCGACAGTGGTAAGGAATCTGGGCCATGCAAAACCCAGACGTCAGCGCGTCATGTCAACCAATAATATAATATAAACATAGTAATAAACAATGCAGGTATGAACATGAATAAAGCAGTACTATGGAATAACAGTGCAGCGGTAACTAAACTATCCCATCAGGTTTCTACTCTAAAGTCTTTGAAATAAATTGATGACTCGTCGATGTAACTCAATAGTATCCCGTGCGTGCCCGGGACCACGGTCAAGATCCTCGGGGCTGAATCCGAGACGTGCCGCTAAGCAGTAATAGGTAGCAGGATGGGCGAGTGATGTCAGCATCATCACTCCGGGGCTGGCCAAGCCCGTAAGACTGATCAGAACAGGTATCGAACTGTTGAGTTACAAGTCGGTTTCACCTTTGATTTCCCCATACCCCCAAGTTATGTATGTCAGGTCAGGTATTCAATAATCAAGGACTAATGCCGACACAGGATCAGGTAACAGGTCAGGTTTGTCTGGATAGACAACAGGAGTGGTCCATGAGGACCCCAAGTCAGGTTTATCGGCATTAGGCAATGAGATCATGTAACAAGTCAGGTCGTGGTACAACAGGTTGAGTCGGTAAGTATATACATATCATGTGTAGCAGGGTCAGGCCAATATGTAGTGCAATCGAGTATGTGCTCACAACAGGTATACAATCAAATAATAACAATAGCAAGAATAAAGTAATTAACAATAACGGTTCACTTAATCACAATGGCACATGAATAAGGTGCAGTTGTATGATATTAACAGGTTCGAGCACCCTTGGGGTGCAATAATCCCAGGGTAGCGCAATATCAATAACAGCAGGTAATAAAGATATAAGTGTGCGACTATCATCCTCTAAATAGTAAAATGATTAGCAGGTAGTCGTTATTAAAGTTATGGTGGCAAAGTACAATTTAGATGGCAGTATTATGATGCATATCACATTTCGTCCAATGAAAACAAGTAACAATACTTAGTTAAAGCAGCATGTTTTATGAGTCAAATATTTAATTAGTTTAACGTAGCATGTAGCAAGAAATCTTGCCTCGACGGTTTCGCAAACCGGAAAACACGAATGCAAAGTCGGCGGAAAACACGAGACGGATGCACGGGCCACGGATCTAGTCCAAACAGCGAACAGCGGGACCACACGGACCAGAGTACTTCGCTGGAAAGTCGGGTCCAAACGACGGCACGGCCGGAATCCGGCGAAAAGTCAAAAGGCGACGAAGTTAGCAAAACATACGATACACGCAACTAAGGACCAGCGAGGGGGTTTAATACGAATGGAAAGGTAAAGGGATGCTTACAGGGAGACACCAGGGGGCAACCACGATCGGCTCGACGGCGATGGGACGCCGGCGAGGCAGCGACGGCGAGCAGCGAAGGCTGGAAAGCTGTTGGGTTCGCTGGAAAGGGTGGTGCTGTGCGATGAGGGGAGGTAAAGGCCGGGTTCTGGTCGCAGGGAAGAGGAGGTGGTCGGAGGTGGCGCGGGTGACGACGACAAGGGTCGACGCTGTCCATCCCGGCGAACTAGGGTTAGGTGACGGGGGGCTCGGGTTCGGTCGTGGCCGGCGAGGGAAGGAGAAGGAAGACAAGGAGGTCGGGACGAGGGTGAAGAGAGGGAGTCTCAGGCGGCGTCGACGGCGGGCACCGCGTGCAGGAGGTGGCGTCGGGGTTGGGTTCGCAGGCTCGGGAAGGAGGGAGGAGAGGAGGTAGGGGTGCGGCTAGGCTGTGGAGGCTAGGACGGTGACGGCGAGGTCGCGGGGAGGGTGACGGCGCAGGTCGCGGGGAGGCTAGGGTTAGGGTTCAGTGAGATTTTCTCGTGGTGGTTTTCTTGGTGAGGACGAGGAACTGTTGGGGAGAATATATAATAGAGAGAGAGAAAGAGTTTGTTAGAGAGTGAGAGAAAGAGTTTGTTAGAGAGAGAGAGAGAGAAGGAGATTAGAGAGAGAGAGAGAGACGGAGAGAGAGAGAGAGATAGAGAGAGACGGAGAGAGAGAGAGGGTGGATGGGGCCCACGAGCGATTTAAGTCTCTCGTGATTGGCTGCCACAAAGATTTTGAATCAACTGGAATATTTCTTAAGGATTTAATATACAGAGAATATATATCTATATAGTTTAGTATAATTAATTGATTTGGGATTTTGGCGCTAAATGAAACATTTCCAAATCGCGCCCGTGTTGCGCCCAAATGTTTCAAATTCAAATTATAGGATTTTAAGCGAGTTCCAAATTTTTAAATGAGGTGTTTTATGATAAAAATGCATGCCCCCAAGTCGGACACTTGCACGCGCGCGTAGCCGTCCAAACTTGCCCGTTTCGCCGAACGGGATGAAATCTCGACGCGCGGACGCTACCACGCGACTAGTGGCGATGAGTAGGCCAACATGGATATTTTTAATTTCATTTTAGGTGTTAAAATTTGTTATGTGCCAAAATGACTTAACCGGTTAAAATTTAGCAATAAGCACCAAACGATCAAAATAATTGAAATGAGCAATATATAACACTCAACAAGTAATAGAAATAGTATTATTGGGCTCGGGTGTTACATCATACCCAACTACAAAAGAATTTCGTCCTCGAAATTCCAAGAATACAAGATAGCTAACTACGGGAAAAGGTGAGGAAATTTCTGCCGGATCTCGTCTTCTCGCTCCCAAGTAGATTCTCCATGCGATCGATTACGCCAAGAAACTAGTACAAGAGGGATAACCTTGTTCTTAAGAACCTTTTCTCTTCGATCCTTGATTTCAACTGGTCGCTCCTCAAAAGTTAGGTCCTCCCGTACAGTCAACTCCGAATGATCCAAGACGTGAGTCTCATCTCGGACATACCTCTGTAGCTGAGATACATGAAACACATCGTGCACTCCTGCCAATGACTGTGGTAACGCCAAACGGTACGCTACCTCTCCAACACGCTCCAATATCTCGAAGGGCCCAACGAATCGAGGACTAAGCTTTCCCCGACTCCCAAAGCGAATCACTCCTCTAGTCGGTGATATCTTCAGGAATACCAAATCCCCCGCGGCGAACTCTAGAGGTCTTCTTGACGTGTCCGCCCAACTTTTCTGTCTGTCTTGAGCTGCCTTCATATGCTTCCTGATTGTATTCACCTTCTCGACTGTCTGTACCACCAAATCTGGTCCTAGTAGCCTTCGTTCACCAACATCATCCCAGCAAACAGGTGAACGGCACTTACGACCATACAACGCTTCAAACGGAGCCATCTGAATAGTCACTTGGAAGCTATTGTTGTACGAAAACTCCACCAGGTGTAGATGATCCTCCCAAGAACCTTTGAAGTCCAACATGCAAGCCCTCAACATATCTTCAAGGGTCTGGATCGTTCTCTCCGATTGCCCATCAGTTTGAGGATGATAGGCTGTGCTAAACTTCAATCGAGTCCCCAAACTTTCTTGTAAACTCCTCCAAAAGTGCGACAAGAACCGAGTGTCCCGATCGGACACGATGCTTACCGGTACTCCATGCAATCTTACAATCTCCTGCATGTACCGCTCTGCCAAAGTTTCCGTCGATTGACCAACCCGAAAAGGAATAAAGTGAGCTGCCTTGGTCAACCGATCGACAATCACCCATACTGCATTGTTGCCCTTTGGACTCCGCGGTAAAGCCGTCACGAAATCCATGGTTATATGTTCCCACTTCCACTGAGGGATCGGAAGTGGTTGCAATAAACCAGCGACCCTTTGGTGTTCAGCCTTGACTTGCTGACACACCAAGCACTTAGCCACGAAACGAGCAATTTCCCGTTTCATACCTTCCCACCAAAAGTGCTGTCGAATATCTCGGTACATCTTTGTCCCTCCTGGATGTACAGAGTAAGCTGAACTGTGTGCCTCCTTCATAAGCTCTTCACGCACATCTCCTTTTGGCACACACACACGGCTACCATACCTCAACGAACCATCTTCATGGATCAGTAAATCGGTTCGCAGTCCGGCTTCAACCTGCTCTCGAAACTTTTGCAGTCTAGGATCCTGCGATTGTGCCGCTTTAATCCTCTCAACTAAGGACGTCTGTACCTGCAATTGCATCAACTGTCCCATAGCATGCGGTAGCACAACCTCCAAGTCAAATCTCCGAAAATCCGCAATGATCTCCCTCTGTGCAGTCAATACCTGAATTGCTGGTAACCGATTAAGCGCGTCCGGCACGACGTTAACCTTTCCCGGATGATACTTAAGATCAAGGTCGTAGTCGGCCATCAGCTCCAACCATCTGCGTTGCCTCATGTTCAACTCCTTCTGGGTGAACACGTACTTTAAACTCTTGTGATCTGTAAAGACTTCGACTCTCTCGCCCAAAAGGTAGTGTCTCCAAATTTTCAAGGCGAAGATCACAGCTGCAAGCTCCAAGTCATGAGTCAGATAATTCTTCTCATGAGTCTTCAGTTGTCTCGATGCGTAAGCCACGACCTTCCCATTCTGCATCAAAACACATCCCAATCCTATTCCAGATGAGTCGCTGTGAATTACCAGTCCTCCTGAATTATTTGGTACAGTCAGGATAGGGGCGGTTATCAACTTATGCTTCAACGTCTCGAAGGCCAATGCACATCCATCCGTCCAAACAAACGGTACCTCCTTACGCGTAAGCTTGGTTAACGGCTCTGCCAAACGAGCGAAGTTCTCCACAAATCTCCTGTAGTATCCGGCGAGTCCAAGAAAACTTCTTATCTCCGCAACATTCTTTGGAATAGGCCAATCTCGAACTGCTGCAATCTTTTCGGGATCAACGGCGATTCCATTGCCCGACACAACATGCCCCAGAAACTTCACTTCTTCCAGCCAGAATTCGCACTTACTCATCTTCACATACAATTTCTCCTGTCTCAGCGTCTGCAGTGCGATCTTTAGATGCTCAGCATGCTCCTCCGGACTCTTCGAGTACACCAGAATATCGTCAATGAATACCACAATAAACTGGTCCAAGAATGGTGAAAAGATCCTGTTCATCAAATCCATGAATATTGCCGGCGCGTTCGTCACTCCGAAGGGCATCACTAGATACTCGAAATGTCCATATCGAGTTCGAAACGCCGTCTTGCAAATGTCTTTTGCTTTTACTCGGACCTGATGATATCCTGATCGCAAATCCAATTTCGAGAATACCCTCGCGCCACTAAGCTGCTCAAAAAGTTCTCCAATGCGAGGGATCGGGTACTTGTTCTTAATAGTCACCCGGTTCAATTCTCGATAATCAATGCACATCCTTCTCGTGCCATCCTTCTTCTTTACTAAAAGAACTGGAGCTCCCCATGGTGAGTTGCTGCTTCGAATCCATCCCTTCTCAAGTAATTCGCCAACTTGTTTCTTAACTTCTTCCAATTCCACCGGTGCCATCGGATAGTAAGATTTTGATACTGGCGCTGCACCAGGAATAAGGTCAATCGCGAACTCCACATCTCGCTTTGGCGGTAAGCCCGATATATCTTCAAATACATCCATAAAGTCGCGTACAACTGCCGGCTCTTCATTACTATCCACTACCATAGTCGCAAGAACACTGTTCGTCGGCCTAGCCCTAAACTCGACTGGCCCGACAGAACTGCTTCCCCCAGTGAAGGTAAACTCAGGATGTCCGAGAATCTGGAAAATTACCTTCCTTGCCCTACAGTCAATGTGGGCGTGGAAAGTACCAAGAAAATCCATTCCCAAGACAACTTCATAGCTGCCAGTATCTATCACCAAGAAATCTGCAAAAAGCTCCCGTCCGCACACAACAACTGTACAATCTCTACACTCTTTACTAGCTATGATTTTCCCATTCCCAGTGTATATGTCCCAAAAACTAGACAGGGTCGTGCAGGTAATCGAGTGTGTAGTTATAAATTTGGATGACATAAAACAGTGGGATGCTCCGGAATCAAATAATGCCAATGCGGGAAAACCATGAACGAGCAAAGTACCTGAAACCACTTCTCCTGATGCCTTGGCTTCCTCAGCTGCCAACGTGAAGGCTCGAGCCTGCTTTGGTCCTTGAGTCAGCTGTTTCTGCCCATGGAACGGTCTCTGCGGAGGCTTCTGTATATCATCTCTCGTGCGAAGCTTCGACGGACAGGCACCAACTGCGTGATCGGCCGCTCCACAAACCAGGCAAAGTCCCAGTCTCCTTCGACAATCCTTCTGCACGTGCCCAGGTAAACGGAAGTAGTCACAAATCACGCTCTTCCTTCGGTCAACGATCACAGGCTTCTTCATGGGTGCTACACCTCGACGGTCCACTGGAATACCTCTGCGCCCATGATCTCGGTTAGGTACAAATGCGGGCTTTCTGGCCGCAACTGTTGTCTGCTGTAGGTTCCCCTTCAATCCTGATAAACTCTGCTGCTCTCTGGCTGCCGTAAGAACCTGCGAGAAAGTGTTCAAACCCAGGGAGACAATCTGCCTCTGGATGTCCACATCCAAACTGCGCAAGAACCTTCGCGCCCTGTCTGCCTCCTTGGCGACTAAGGGTCCAGCGAAGCGGCTGAGTCTCGTCCATTCCGCTGCATGTACATCTACAGCTGCTCCATTTTGTCTCAGCCCAATAAATTTCTCCTCCATTTCCTCCCGTGCAGTCCGCAGGAAGAACTTTTCCAAAAAACTTTTAGAGAAATCCGCCCAACTAATTGGCTTGGGCAAGCGGGTCTCCTCCACAAGCCACCACTCTCGGGCGTAATCCACCAGCTGAATGCGCACCACATCAACTCTCTTGTCTTCTGAAATCTGTGCCGTAATCATTAAATTCTCCGTGTCCACTAGCCACTGCTCGGCTGGCAACGGCTCCTCCAAACCAGTGAAAGTAGTAGGACCCAACCGTCTGAAATCTGCCACGGTCCCTACTCGGTCAACTGGCTTCGCTACAGCGGTGTTTACAGACTGCCGAATGTCCTGCAAACCCTCCTGGAATGAATCTGCTTGCTGCTGGATCAGCTCAGTTTGCCTTTTCTGATTCTCCAACATCCCACGTATCACTCCTAACATGGCGGCTTCATCCACGCGCCTCTGATACGTCTTGAAATTCTTATCTGCCATGGTCCTGAAATCAAAACAAACAACATTAGCATGATGATAGATACAATATATAAATCAAAGCTAGAACTCCAAGATACTTAAATAGAGTACTGCATTGTAGCTATGCCGCGGTATCATAGCCGCAATTACTTAACTCCACCCAAGTCGCCTAAGTCCTAGAGATAACAAGAAATTAGGTTTTCGAGTTGACAATGCAAAGTAAGTTTGCATGTCGACATGATCCGGAAGAATGATTCAAGGATGGTAAAACGGTCAAGGTGGCAGAACATGTTTCCTAATCACGGGTATTATGATCCGTGTATCGGGTGCAATACCCAACTACAAAGAATCAACCCAATTAACCTATGGCTCTGATACCAAAAGAACCATGTCACGCCCCGCTTCCCAGAGTACGCAAGATTGGGCACGTAACATAGCCAACCATGCTACCTGTGGGTAGGAAGTATCCATCCACAGTCACATTACGGTTGTAAGGATATCAAGAACAAGATAATAAACTAATCTAACACATGTCCAAATTCATAATAACAAGAGTCAATAAATAATAAGTGCGGAAGCAAATGATCCAATACAATAAATAACCAGTACGTCCCATAATGCGGGCTCATATCTGGAAATGAAATGGAATAAATAAATTAATCACTACGGAACTCACAGATCAGCCTGCCGGCTGAAGTACTCCTGCTCGGTCGTCGACAGTGGTAAGGAATCTGGGCCATGCAAAACCCAGACGTCAGCGCGTCATGTCAACCAATAATATAATATAAACATAGTAATAAACAATGCAGGTATGAACATGAATAAAGCAGTACTATGGAATAACAGTGCAGCGGTAACTAAACGGTCCCATCGGGTTTCTACTCTAAAGTCTTTGAAATCAATTGATGACTCGTCGATGTAACTCAATAGTATCCCGTGCGTGCCCGGGACCACGGTTAAGATCCTCGGGGCTGAATCCGAGACGTGCCGCTAAGCAGTAATAGGTAGCAGGATGGGCGAGTGATGTCAGCATCATCACTCCGGGGCTGGCCAAGCCCGTAAGACTGATCAGAACAGGTATCGAACTGTTGAGTTACAAGTCGGTTTCACCTTTGATTTCCCCATACCCCCAAGTTATGTATGTCAGGTCAGGTATTCAATAATCAAGGACTAATGCCGACACAGGATCAGGTAACAGGTCAGGTTTGTCTGGATAGACAACAGGAGTGGTCCATGAGGACCCCAAGTCAGGTTTATCGGCATTAGGCAATGAGATCATGTAACAAGTCAGGTCGTGGTACAACAGGTTGAGTCGGTAAGTATATACATATCATGTGTAGCAGGGTCAGGCCAATATGTAGTGCAATCGAGTATGTGCTCACAACAGGTATACAATCAAATAATAACAGCAGCAAGAATAAAGTAATTAACAATAACGGTTCACTTAATCACAATGGCACATGAATAAGGTGCAGTTGTATGATATTAACAGGTTCGAGCACCCTTGGGGTGCAATAATCCCAGGGTAGCGCAATATCAATAACAGCAGGTAATAAAGATATAAGTGTGCGACTATCATCCTCTAAATAGTAAAATGATTAGCAGGTAGTCGTTATTAAAGTTATGGTGGCAAAGTACAATTTAGATGGCAGTATTATGATGCATATCACATTTCCTCCAATGAAAACAAGTAACAATACTTAGTTAAAGCAGCAAGTTTTATGAGTCAAATATTTAATTAGTTTAACGTAGCATGTAGCAAGAAATCTTGCCTCGATGGTTTCGCAAACCGGAAAACACGAATGCAAAGTCGGCGGAAAACACGAGACGGATGCACGGGCCACGGATCGAGTCCAAACAGCGAACAGCGGGACCATACGGACCAGAGTACTTCGCTGGAAAGTCGGGTCCAAACGACGGCACGGCCGGAATCCGGCGAAAAGTCAAAAGGCGACGAAGTTAGCAAAACATACGATACACGCAACTAAGGACCAGCGAGGGGGTTTAATACGAATGGAAAGGTAAAGGGATGCTTACAGGGAGACACCAGGGGGCAACCACGACGGGATCGACGGTGATGGGACGCCGGCGAGGCAGCGACGGCGAGCAGCGAAGGCTGGAAAGCTGTTGGGTTCGCTGGAGAGGGTGGTGATGTGCGATGAGGGGAGGTAAAGGCCGGGTTCTGGTCGCAGGGAAGAGGAGGTGGTCGGAGGTGGCGTGGGTGACGACGACGAGGGTCGACGGTGTCCTTCCCGGCGAACTAGGGTTAGGTGACGGGGGGCTCGGGTTCGGTCGTAGCCGGCGAGGGAAGGAGAAGGAAGACGAGGAGGTCGGGACGAGGGTGAAGAGAGGGAGTCTCCGGCGTCGTCGGTGACGGGAGGCGGCGTCGACGGCGGGCACCGCGTGCAGGAGGTGGCGTCGGGGTTGGGTTCGCAGGCTCGGGAAGGAGGGAGGAGAGGAGGTAGGGGTGCGGCTAGGCTGTGGAGGCTAGGACGGTGACGGCGAGGTCGCGGGGACGCCGACGGTGAAGGCACGAGGAGGCTAGGGTTAGGGTTCGGTGAGATTTTCTCGTGGTGGTTTTCTTGGTGAGGACGAGGAACTGTTGGGGAGAATATATAATAGAGAAAGAGAGAAAGAGTTTGTTAGAGAGTGAGAGAGAAGGAGATTAGAGAGAGATAGAGAGAGACGGAGAGAGAGAGAGAGGGTGGATGGGGCCCACGAGAGATTTAAGTCTCTCGTCATTGGCTGCCACAAAGATTTTGAATCAACTGGAATATTTCTTAAGGATTTAATGTACAGAGAATATATATCTATATAGTTTAGTATAATCAATTGATTTGGGATTTTGGCGCTAAATGAAATATTTCCAAATCGCGCCCGGGTTGCGTCCAAATGTTTCAAATTCAAATTATAGGATTTTAAGCGAGTTCCAAATTTTGAAATGAAGTGTTTTATGATAAAAATGCATGCCCCCAAGTCGGACACTTGCACGCGCGCGTAGCCGTCCAAACTTGCCCGTTTCGCCGAACGGGATGAAATCTCGACGCGCGGACGCTACCACGCGACTAGTGGCGACGAGTAGGCCAACATGGATATTTTTAATTTCATTTTAGGTGTTAAAATTTGTTATGTGCCAAAATGACTTAACCGGTTAAAATTTAGCAATAAGCACCAAACGATCAAAATAATTGAAATGAGCAATATATAACACTCAACTAGTAATAGAAATAGTATTATTGGGCTCGGGTGTTACATCATACCCAACTACAAAAGAATTTCGTCCTCGAAATTCCAAGAATACAAGATAGCTAACTACGGGAAAAGGTGAGGAAATTTCTGCCGGATCTCGTCTTCTCGCTCCCAAGTGGATTCTCCATGCGATCGATTACCCCAAGAAACTAGTACAAGAGAGATAACCTTGTTCTTAAGAACCTTTTCTCTTCGATCCTTGATTTCAACTGGTCGCTCCTCAAAAGTTAGGTCCTCCCGTACAGTCAACTCCGAATGATCCAAGACGTGAGTCTCATCTCGGACATACCTCCGTAGCTGAGATACATGAAACACATCGTGTACTCCTGCCAATGACTGTGGTAACGCCAAACGGTACGCCACCTCTCCAACACGCTCCAATATCTCGAAGGGCCCAACGAATCGAGGACTAAGCTTTCCCCGACTCCCAAAGCGAATCACTCCTCTAGTCGGTGATATCTTCAGGAATACCAAATCCCCCGCGGCGAACTCTAGAGGTCTTCTTGACGTGTCCGCCCAACTTTTCTGTCTGTCTTGAGCTGTCTTCATATGCTTCCTGATTGTATTCACCTTCTCGACTGTCTGTACCACCAAATCTGGTCCTAGTAACCTTCGTTCACCAACATCATCCCAGCAAACAGGTGAACGGCACTTATGACCATACAACGCTTCAAACGGAGCCATCTGAATAGTCACTTGGAAGCTATTGTTGTACGAAAACTCCACCAGGTGTAGATGATCCTCCCAAGAACCTTTGAAGTCCAACATGCAAGCCCTCAACATATCTTCAAGGGTCTGGATCGTTCTCTCCGATTGCCCATCAGTTTGAGGATGATAAGCTGTGCTAAACTTCAATCGAGTCCCCAAACTTTCTTGTAAACTCCTCCAAAAGTGCGACAAGAACCGAGTGTCCCGATCGGACACGATGCTTACCGGTACTCCATGCAATCTTACAATCTCTTGCATGTACCGCTCTGCCAAAGTTTCCGTCGATTGACCAACCCGAAAAGGAATAAAGTGAGCTGCCTTGGTCAACCGATCGACAATCACCCATACTGCATTGTTTCCCTTTGGACTCCGCGGTAAAGCCGTCACGAAATCCATGGTTATATGTTCCCACTTCCACTGAGGGATCGGAAGTGGTTGCAATAAACCAGCGACCCTTTGGTGTTCAGCCTTGAGTTGCTGACACACCAAGCACTTAGCCACGAAGCGAGCAATTTCCCGTTTCATACCTTCCCACCAAAAGTGTTGTCGAATATCTCGGTACATCTTTGTCCCTCCTGGATGTACAGAGTAAGCTGAACTGTGTGCCTCCTTCATAAGCTCTTCACGCACATCTCCTTTTGGCACACACACACGGCTACCATACCTCAACGAACCATCTTCATGGATCAGTAAATCGGTTCGCAGTCCGGCTTCAACCTGCTCTCGAAACTTTTGCAGTCTAGGATCCTGCGATTGTACCGCTTTAATCCTCTCAACTAAGGACGACTGTACCTGCAATTGCATCAACTGTCCCATAGCATGCGGTAGCACAACCTCCAAGTCAAATCTTCGAAAATCCGCAATGATCTCCCTCTGTGCAGCCAATACCTGAATTGCTGGTAACCGACTAAGTGCGTCCGGCACGACGTTAACCTTTCCCGGATGATACTTAAGATCAAGGTCGTAGTCGGCCATCAGCTCCAACCATCTGCGTTGCCTCATGTTCAACTCCTTCTGGGTGAACACGTACTTTAAACTCTTGTGATCTGTAAAGACTTCGACTCTCTCGCCCAAAAGGTAGTGTCTCCAAATTTTCAAGGCGAAGATCACAGCTGCAAGCTCCAAGTCATGAGTTGGATAATTCTTCTCATGAGTCTTCAGTTGTCTCGATGCGTAAGCCACGACCTTCCCATTCTGCATCAAAACACATCCCAATCCTTTTCCAGATGCGTCGCTGTGAATTACCAGTCCTCCTGAATTATTTGGTACAGTCAGGATAGGGACGGTTATCAACTTCTGCTTCAACGTCTCGAAGGCCAATGCACATCCATCCGTCCAAACAAACGGTACCTCCTTGCGCGTAAGCTTGGTTAACGGCTCTGCCAAACGAGCGAAGTTCTCCACAAATCTCCTGTAGTATCCGGCGAGTCCAAGAAAACTTCTTATCTCCGCAACATTCTTTGGAATAGGCCAATCTCGAACTGCTGCAATCTTTTCGGGATCAACGGCGATTCCATTGCTCGACACAACATGCCCCAGAAACTTCACTTCTTCCAGCCAGAATTCTCACTTACTCATCTTCGCATACAATTTCTCCTGTCTCAGCGTCTGCAGTGCGTTCTTTAGATGCTCAGCATGCTCCTCCGGACTCTTCGAGTACACCAGAATATCGTCAATGAATACCACAATAAACTGGTCCAAGAATGGTGAAAAGATCCTGTTCATCAAATCCATGAATATTGCCGGCGCGTTCGTCACTCCGAAGGGCATCACTAGATACTCGAAATGTCCATATTGAGTTCGAAACGCCGTCTTGCAAATGTCTTCTGCTTTTACTCGGACCTGATGATATCCTGATCGCAAATCCAATTTCGAGAATACCCTCGCGCCACTAAGCTGCTCAAAAAGTTTTCCAATGCGAGGGATCGGGTACTTGTTCTTAATAGTCACCCGGTTCAATTCTCGATAATCAATGCACATCCTTCTCGTGCCATCCTTCTTCTTTACTAAAAGAACTGGAGCTCCCCATGGTGAGTTGCTGCTTCGAATCCATCCCTTCTCAAGTAATTCGCCAACTTGTTTCTTAACTTCTTCCAATTCCACCGGTGCCATCGGATAGTAAGATTTTGATACTGGCGCTGCACCAGGAATAAGGTCAATTGCGAACTCCATATCTCGCTTTGGCGGTAAGCCCGATATATCTTCAGATACATCCATAAAGTCGCGAACAACTGCCGGCTCTTCATTACTATCCACTACCATAGTCGCAAGAACACTGTTCGTCGGCCTAGCCCTAAACTCGACTGGCCCGACAGAACTGCTTCCCCCAGTGAAGGTAAACTCAGGATGTCCGGGAATCTGGAAAATTACCTTCCTTGCCCTACAGTCAATGTGGGCGTGGAAAGTACCAAGAAAATCCATTCCCAAGACAACTTCATAGCTGCCAGTATCTATCACCAAGAAATCTGCAAAAAGCTCCCGTCCGCACACAACAACTGTACAATCTCTACACTCTTTACTAGCTATGATTTTCCCATTCCCAGTGTATATGTCCCAAAAACTAGACAGGGTCGTGCAGGTAATCGAGTGTGTAGTTATAAATTTGGATGACATAAAACAGTGGGATGCTCCGGAATCAAATAATGCCAATGCGGGAAAACCATGAACGAGCAAAGTACCTGAAACCACTTCTCCTGATGCCTTGGCTTCCTCAGCTGTCAACGTGAAGGCTCGAGCCTGCTTTGGTCCTTGAGTCAGCTGTTTCTGCCCTTGGAACGGTCTCTGCGGAGGCTTCTGTATATCATCTCTCGTGCGAAGCTTCGACGGACAGGCACCAACTGCGTGATCGGCCGCTCCACAAACCAGGCAAAGTCCCAGTCTCCTTCGACAATCCTTCTGCACGTGCCCAGGTAAACGGAAGTAGTCACAAATCACGCTCTTCCTTCGGTCAACGATCACAGGCTTCTTCATGGGTGCTACACCTCGACGGTCCACTGGAATACCTCTGCGCCCATGATCTCGGTTAGGTACAAATGCGGGCTTTCTGGCCGCAACTGTTGTCTGCTGTAGGTTCCCCTTCAATCCTGATAAACTCTGCTGCTCTCTGGCTGCCGTAAGAACCTGCGAGAAAGTGGTCAAACCCAGGGAGACAATCTGCCTCTGGATGTCCACATCCAAACTGCGCAAGAACCTTCGCGCCCTGTCTGCCTCCTTGGCGACTAAGGGTCCAGCAAAGCGGCTGAGTCTCGTCCATTCCGCTGCATGTACATCCACAGCTGCTCCATTTTGTCTCAGCCCAATAAATTTCGCCTCCATTTCCTCCCGTGCAGTCCGCGGGAAGAACTTTTCCAAGAAACTTTTAGAGAAATCCGCCCAACTAATTGGGTTGGGCAAGCGGGTCTCCTCCACAAGCCATCACTCTCGGGCGTAATCCACCAGCTGAATGCGCACCACATCAACTCTCTTGTCTTCTGAAATCTGTGCCGTAATCAGTAAATTCTCCGTGTCCACTAGCCACTGCTCGGCTGGCAACGGCTCCTCCAAACCAGTGAAAGTAGTAGGACCCAACCGTCTGAAATCTGCCACGGTCCCTACTCGGTCAACTGGCTTCGCTACAGCGGTGTTTACAGACTGCCGAATGTCCTGCAAACCCTCCTGGAATGAATCTGCTTGCTGCTGGATCAGCTCAGTTTGCCTTTTCTGATTCTCCAACATCCCACGTATCACTCCTAACATGGCGGCTTCATCCACGCGCCTCTGATACGTCTTGAAATTCTTATCTGCCATGGTCCTGAAATCAAAACAAACAACATTAGCATGATGATAGATTCAATATATAAATCAAAGCTAGAACTCCAAGATACTTAAATAGAGTACTGCATTGTAGCTATGCCGCGGTATCATAGCCGCAATTACTTAACTCCACCCAAGTCGCCTAAGTCCTAGAGATAACAAGAAATTAGGTTTTCGAGTTGACAATGCAAAGTAAGTTTGCATGTCGACATGATCCGGAAGAATGATTCAAGGATGGTAAAACGGTCAAGGTGGCAGAACATGTTTCCTAATCACGGGTATTATGATCCGTGTATCGGGTGCAATACCCAACTACAAAGAATCAACCCAATTAACCTATGGCTCTGATACCAAAAGAACCATGTCACGCCCCGCTTCCCAGAGTACGCAAGATTGGGCACGTAACATAGCCAACCATGCTACCTGTGGGTAGGAAGTATCCATCCACAGTCACATTACGGTTGTAAGGATATCAAGAACAAGATAATAAACTAATCTAACACATGTCCAAATCCATAATAACAAGAGTCAATAAACAATAAGTGCGGAAGCAAATGATCCAATACAATAAATAACCAGTACGTCCCATAATGCGGGCTCACATCTGGAAATGAAATGGAATAAATAAACTAATCACTACGGAACTCACAGATCAGCCTGCCGGCTGAAGTACTCCTGCTCGGTCGTCGACAGTGGTAAGGAATCTGGGCCATGCAAAACCCAGACGTCAGCGCGTCATGTCAACCAATAATATAATATAAACATAGTAATAAACAATGTAGGTATGAACATGAATAAAGCAGTACTATGGAATAACAGTGCAGCGGTAACTAAACGGTCCCATCGGGTTTCTACTCTAAAGTCTTTGAAATCAATTGATGACTCGTCGATGTAACTCAATAGTATCCCGTGCGTGCCCGGGACCACGGTCAAGATCCTCGGGGCTGAATCCGAGACGTGCCGCTAAGCAGTAATAGGTAGCAGGATGGGCGAGTGATGTCAGCATCATCACTCCGGGGCTGGCCAAGCCCGTAAGACTGATCAGAACAGGTATCGAACTGTTGAGTTACAAGTCGGTTTCACCTTTGATTTCCCCATACCCCCAAGTTATGTATGTCAGGTCAGGTATTCAATAATCAAGGACTGATGCCGACACAGGATCAGGTAACAGGTCAGGTTTGTCTGGATAGACAACAGGAGTGGTCCATGAGGACCCCAAGTCAGGTTTATCGGCATTAGGCAATGAGATCATGTAACAAGTCAGGTCGTGGTACAACAGGTTGAGTCGGTAAGTATATACATATCATGTGTAGCAGGGTCAGGCCAATATGTAGTGCAATCGAGTATGTGCTCACAACAGGTATACAATCAAATAATAACAGCAGCAAGAATAAAGTAATTAACAATAACGGTTCACTTAATCACAATGGCACATGAATAAGGTGCAGTTGTATGATATTAACAGGTTCGAGCACCCTTGGGGTGCAATAATCCCAGGGTAGCGCAATATCAATAACAGCAGGTAATAAAGATATAAGTGTGCGACTATCATCCTCTAAATAGTAAAATGATTAGCAGGTAGTCGTTATTAAAGTTATGGTGGCAAAGTACAATTTAGATGGCAGTATTATGATGCATATCACATTTCGTCCAATGAAAACAAGTAACAATACTTAGTTAAAGCAGCAAGTTTTATGAGTCAAATATTTAATTAGTTTAACGTAGCATGTAGCAAGAAATCTTGCCTCGACGGTTTCGCAAACCGGAAAACACGAATGCAAAGTCGGCGGAAAACACGAGACGGATGCACGGGCCACGGATCGAGTCCAAACAGCGAACAGCGGGACCACACGGACCAGAGTACTTCGCTGGAAAGTCGGGTCCAAACGACGGCACGGCCGGAATCCGGCGAAAAGTCAAAAGGCGACGAAGTTAGCAAAACATACGATACACGCAACTAAGGACCAGCGAGGGGGTTTAATACGAATGGAAAGGTAAAGGGATGCTTACAGGGAGACACCAGGGGGCAACCACGACGGGCTCGACGGCGATGGGACGCCGGCGAGGCAGCGACGGCGAGCAGCGAAGGCTGGAAAGCTGTTGGGTTCGCTGGAAAGGGTGGTGATGTGCGATGAGGGGAGGTAAAGGCCGGGTTCTGGTCGCAGGGAAGAGGAGGTGGTCGGAGGTGGCGCGGGTGACGACGACGAGGGTCGACGGTGTCCTTCCCGGCGAACTAGGGTTAGGTGACGGGGGGCTCGGGTTCGGTCGTAGCCGGCGAGGGAAGGAGAAGGAAGACGAGGAGGTCGGGACGAGGGTGAAGAGAGGGAGTCTCAGGCGTCGTCGGTGACGGGAGGCGGCGTCGACGGCGGGCACCGCGTGCAGGAGGTGGCGTCGGGGTTGGGTTCGCAGGCTCGGGAAGGAGGGAGGAGAGGAGGTAGGGGTGCGGCTAGGCTGTGGAGGCTAGGACGGTGACGGCGAGGTCGCGGGGACGCCGACGGCGCAGGCACGAGGAGGCTAGGGTTAGGGTTCCGTGAGATTTTCTCATGGTGGTTTTCTTGGTGAGGACGAGGAACTGTTGGGGAGAATATATAATAGAGAGAGAGAAAGAGTTTGTTAGAGAGTGAGAGAGAAGGAGATTAGAGAGAGATAGAGAGAGACGGAGAGAGAGAGAGAGAGGGTGGATGGGGACCACGAGAGATTTAAGTCTCTCGTCATTGGCTGCCACAAAGATTTTGAATCAACTGGAATATTTCTTAAGGATTTAATGTACAGAGAATATATATCTATATAGTTTAGTATAATTAATTGATTTGGGATTTTGGCGCTAAATGAAACATTTCCAAATCGCGCCCGGGTTGCGCCCAAATGTTTCAAATTCAAATTATAGGATTTTAAGCGAGTTCCAAATTTTGAAATGAGGTGTTTTATGATAAAAATGCATGCCCCCAAGTCGGACACTTGCACGCGCGCGTAGCCGTCCAAACTTGCTCGTTTCGCCGAACGGGATGAAATCTCGACGCGCGGACGCTACCACGCGACTAGTGGCGACGAGTAGGCCAACATGGATATTTTTAATTTCATTTTAGGTGTTAAAATTTGTTATGTGCCAAAATGACTTAACCGGTTAAAATTTAGCAATAAGCACCAAACGATCAAAATAATTGAAATGAGCAATATATAACACTCAACTAGTAATAGAAATAGTATTATTTTGCTCGGGTGTTACATCATACCCAACTACAAAAGAATTTCGTCCTCGAAATTCCAAGAATACAAGATAGCTAACTACGGGAAAAGGTGAGGAAATTTCTGCCGGATCTCGTCTTCTCGCTCCCAAGTGGATTCTCCATGCGATCGATTATCCCAAGAAACTAGTACAAGAGAGATAACCTTGTTCTTAAGAACCTTTTCTCTTCGATCCTTGATTTCAACTGGTCGCTCCTCAAAAGTTAGGTCCTCCCGTACAGTCAACTCCGAATGATCCAAGACGTGAGTCTCATCTCGGACATAACTCCGTAGCTGAGATACATGAAACACATCGTGTACTCCTGCCAATGACTGTGGTAACGCCAAATGGTACGCTACCTCTCCAACACGCTCCAATATCTCGAAGGGCCCAACGAATCGAGGACTAAGCTTTCCCCGACACCCAAAGCGAATCACTCCTCTAGTCGGTGATATCTTCAGGAATACCAAATCCCCCGCGGCGAACTCTAGAGGTCTTCTTGACGTGTTCGCCCAACTTTTCTGTCTGTCTTGAGCTGCCTTCATATGCTTCCTGATTGTATTCACCTTCTCGACTGTCTGTACCACCAAATCCGGTCCTAGTAACCTTCGTTCACCAACATCATCCCAGCAAACAGGTGAACGGCACTTACGACCATACAACGCTTCAAACGGAGCCATCTGAATAGTCACTTGGAAGCTATTGTTGTACGAAAACTCCACCAGGTGTAGATGATCCTCCCAAGAACCTTTGAAGTCCAACATGCAAGCCCTCAACATATCTTCAAGGGTCTGGATCGTTCTCTCCGATTGCCCATCAGTTTGAGGATGATAAGCTGTGCTAAACTTCAATCGAGTCCCCAAACTTTCTTGTAAACTCCTCCAAAAGTGCGACAAGAACTGAATGTCCCGATCGGACACGATGCTTACCGGTACTCCATTCAATCTTACAATCTCCTGCATGTACCGCTCTGCCAAAGTTTCCGTCGATTGACCAACCCGAAAAGGAATAAAGTGAGCTGCCTTGGTCAACCGATCGACAAACACCCATACTGCATTGTTTCCCTTTGGACTCCGCGGTAAAGCCGTCACGAAATCCATGGTTATATGTTCCCACTTCCACTGAGGGATCGGAAGTGGTTGCAATAAACCAGCGACCCTTTGGTGTTCAGCCTTGAGTTGCTGACACACCAAGCACTTAGCCACGAAGCGAGCAATTTCCCGTTTCATACCTTCCCACCAAAAGTGCTGTCGAATATCTCGGTACATCTTTGTCCCTCCTGGATGTACAGAGTAAGCTGAACTGTGTGCCTCCTTCATAAGCTCTTCACGCACATCTCCTTTTGGCACACACACACGGCTACCATACCTCAACGAACCATCTTCATGGATCAGTAAATCGGTTCGCAGTCCGGCTTCAACCTGCTCTCGAAACTTTTGCAGTCTAGGATCCTGCGATTGTGCCGCTTTAATCCTCTCAACTAAGGACGACTGTACCTGCAATTGCATCAACTGTCCCATAGCATGCGGTAGCACAACCTCCAAGTCAAATCTCCGAAAATCCGCAATGATCTCCCTCTGTGCAGTCAATACCTGAATTGCTGGTAACCGACTAAGCGCGTCCGGCACGACGTTAACCTTTCCCGGATGATACTTAAGATCAAGGTCGTAGTCGGCCATCAGCTCCAACCATCTGCGTTGCCTCATGTTCAACTCCTTCTGGGTGAACACGTACTTTAAACTCTTGTGATCTGTAAAGACTTCGACTCTCTCGCCCAAAAGGTAGTGTCTCCAAATTTTCAAGGCGAAGATCACAGCTGCAAGCTCCAAGTCATGAGTCGGATAATTCTTCTCATGAGTCTTCAGTTGTCTCGATGCGTAAGCCACGACCTTCCCATTCTGCATCAAAACACATCCCAATCCTTTTCCAGATGCGTCGCTGTGAATTACCAGTCCTCCTGAATTATTTGGTACAGTCAGGATAGGGGCGGTTATCAACTTCTGCTTCAACGTCTCGAAGGCCAATGCACATCCATCCGTCCAAACAAACGGTACCTCCTTGCGCGTAAGCTTGGTTAACGGCTCTGCCAAACGAGCGAAGTTCTCCACAAATCTCCTGTAGTATCCGGCGAGTCCAAGAAAACTTCTTATCTCCGCAACATTCTTTGGAATAGGCCAATCTCGAACTGCTGCAATCTTTTCGGGATCAACGGCGATTCCATTGCCCGACACAACATGCCCCAGAAACTTCACTTCTTCCAGCCAGAATTCTCACTTACTCATCTTCGCATACAATTTCTCCTGTCTCAGCGTCTGCAGTGCGATCTTTAGATGCTCAGCATTCTCCTCCGGACTCTTCGAGTACACCAGAATATCGTCAATGAATACCACAATAAACTGGTCCAAGAATGGTTAAAAGATCCTGTTCATCAAATCCATGAATATTGCCGGCGCGTTCGTCACTCCGAAGGGCATCACTAGATACTCGAAATGTCCATATTGAGTTCGAAACGCCGTCTTGCAAATGTCTTCTGCTTTTACTCGGACCTGATGATATCCTGATCGCAAATCCAATTTCGAGAATACCCTCGCGCCACTAAGCTGCTCAAAAAGTTTTCCAATGCGAGGGATCGGGTACTTGTTCTTAATAGTCACCCGGTTCAATTCTCGATAATCAATGCACATCCTTCTCGTGCCATCCTTCTTCTTTACTAAAAGAACTGGAGCTCCCCATGGTGAGTTGCTGCTTCGAATCCATCCCTTCTCAAGTAATTCGCCAACTTGTTTCTTAACTTCTTCCAATTCCACCGGTGCCATCGGATAGTAAGATTTTGATACTGGCGCTGCACCAGGAATAAGGTCAATTGCGAACTCCACATCTCGCTTTGGCGGTAAGCCCGATATATCTTCAAATACATCCATAAAGTCGCGAACAACTGCCGGCTCTTCATTACTATCCACTACCATAGTCGCAAGAACACTGTTCGTCGGCCTAGCCCTAAACTCGACTGGCCCGACAGAACTGCTTCCCCCAGTGAAGGTAAACTCAGGATGTCCGGGAATCTGGAAAATTACCTTCCTTGCCCTACAGTCAATGTGGGCGTGGAAAGTACCAAGAAAATCCATTCCCAAGACAACTTCATAGCTGCCAGTATCTATCACCAAGAAATCTGCAAAAAGCTCCCGTCCGCACACAACAACTGTACAATCTCTACACTCTTTACTAGCTATGATTTTCCCATTCCCAGTGTATATGTCCCAAAAACTAGACAGGGTCGTGCAGGTAATCGAGTGTGTAGTTATAAATTTGGATGACATAAAACAGTGGGATGCTCCGGAATCAAATAATGCCAATGCGGGAAAACCATGAACGAGCAAAGTACCTGAAACCACTTCTCCTGATGCCTTGGCTTCCTCAGCTGTCAACGTGAAGGCTCGAGCCTGCTTTGGTCCTTGAGTCAGCTGTTTCTGCCCTTGGAACGGTCTCTGTGGAGGCTTCTGTATATCATCTCTCGTGCGAAGCTTCGACGGACAGGCACCAACTGCGTGATCGGCCGCTCCACAAACCAGGCAAAGTCCCAGTCTCCTTCGACAATCCTTCTGCACGTGCCCAGGTAAACGGAAGTAGTCACAAATCACGCTCTTCCTTCGGTCAACGATCACAGGCTTCTTCATGGGTGCTACACCTCGACGGTCCACTGGAATACCTCTGCGCCCATGATCTCGGTTAGGTACAAATGCGGGCTTTCTGGCCGCAACTGTTGTCTGCTGTAGGTTCCCCTTCAAGCCTGATAAACTCTGCTGCTCTCTGGCTGCCGTAAGAACCTGCGAGAAAGTGGTCAAACCCAGGGAGACAATCTGCCTCTGGATGTCCACATCCAAACTGCGCAAGAACCTTCGCGCCCTGTCTGCCTCCTTGGCGACTAAGGGTCCAGCGAAGCGGCTGAGTCTCGTCCATTCCGCTGCATGTACATCCACAGCTGCTCCATTTTGTCTCAGCCCAATAAATTTCTCCTCCATTTCCTCCCGTGCAGTCCGCGGGAAGAACTTTTCCTAGAAACTTTTAGAGAAATCCGCCCAACTAATTGGCTTGGGCAAGCGGGTCTCCTCCACAAGCCATCACTCTCGGGCGTAATCCACCAGCTGAATGCACACCACATCAACTCTCTTGTCTTCTGAAATCTGTGCCGTAATCAGTAAATTCTCCGTGTCCACTAGCCACTGCTCGGCTGGCAACGGCTCCTCCAAACCAGTGAAAGTAGTAGGACCCAACCGTCTGAAATCTGCCACGGTCCCTACTCGGTCAACTGGCTTCGCTACAGCGGTGTTTACAGACTGCCGAATGTCCTGCAAACCCTCCTGGAATGAATCTGCTTGCTGCTGGATCAGCTCAGTTTGCCTTTTCTGATTCTCCAACATCCCACGTATCACTCCTAACATGGCGGCTTCATCCACGCGCCTCTGATACGTCTTGAAATTCTTATCTGCCATGGTCCTGAAATCAAAACAAACAACATTAGCATGATGATAGATTCAATATATAAATCAAAGCTAGAACTCCAAGATACTTAAATAGAGTACTGCATTGTAGCTATGCCGCGGTATCATAGCCGCAATTACTTAACTCCACCCAAGTCGCCTAAGTCCTAGAGATAACAAGAAATTAGGTTTTCGAGTTGACAATGCAAAGTAAGTTTGCATGTCGACATGATCCGGAAGAATGATTCAAGGATGGTAAAACGGTCAAGGTGGCAGAACATGTTTCCTAATCACGGGTATTATGATCCGTGTATCGGGTGCAATACCCAACTACAAAGAATCAACCCAATTAACCTATGGCTCTGATACCAAAAGAACCATGTCACGCCCCGCTTCCCAGAGTACGCAAGATTGGGCACGTAACATAGCCAACCATGCTACCTGTGGGTAGGAAGTATCCATCCACAGTCACATTACGGTTGTAAGGATATCAAGAACAAGATAATAAACTAATCTAACACATGTCCAAATCCATAATAACAAGAGTCAATAAACAATAAGTGCGGAAGCAAATGATCCAATACAATAAATAACCAGTACGTCCCATAATGCGGGCTCACATCTGGAAATGAAATGGAATAAATAAACTAATCACTACGGAACTCACAGATCAGCCTGCCGGCTGAAGTACTCCTGCTCGGTCGTCGACAGTGGTAAGGAATCTGGGCCATGCAAAACCCAGACGTCAGCGCGTCATGTCCACCAATAATATAATATAAACATAGTAATAAACAATGCAGGTATGAACATGAATAAAGCAGTACTATGGAATAACAGTGCAGCGGTAACTAAACGGTCCCATCGGGTTTCTACTCTAAAGTCTTTGAAATCAATTGATGACTCGTCGATGTAACTCAATAGTATCCCGTGCGTGCCCGGGACCACGGTCAAGATCCTCGGGGCTGAATCCGAGACGTGCCGCTAAGCAGTAATAGGTAGCAGGATGGGCGAGTGATGTCAGCATCATCACTCCGGGGCTGGCCAAGCCTGTAAGACTGATCAGAACAGGTATCGAACTGTTGAGTTACAAGTCGGTTTCACCTTTGATTTCCCCATACCCCCAAGTTATGTATGTCAGGTCAGGTATTCAATAATCAAGGACTGATGCCGACACAGGATCAGGTAACAGGTCAGGTTTGTCTGGATAGACAACAGGAGTGGTCCATGAGGACCCCAAGTCAGGTTTATCGGCATTAGGCAATGAGATCATGTAACAAGTCAGGTCGTGGTACAACAGGTTGAGTCGGTAAGTATATACATATCATGTGTAGCAGGGTCAGGCCAATATGTAGTGCAATCGAGTATGTGCTCACAACAGGTATACAATCAAATAATAACAGCAGCAAGAATAAAGTAATTAACAATAACGGTTCACTTAATCACAATGGCACATGAATAAGGTGCAGTTGTATGATATTAACAGGTTCGAGCACCCTTGGGGTGCAATAATCCCAGGGTAGCGCAATATCAATAACAGCAGGTAATAAAGATATAAGTGTGCGACTATCATCCTCTAAATAGTAAAATGATTAGCAGGTAGTCGTTATTAAAGTTATGGTGGCAAAGTACAATTTAGATGACAGTATTATGATGCATATCACATTTCGTCCAATGAAAACAAGTAACAATACTTAGTTAAAGCAGCAAGTTTTATGAGTCAAATATTTAATTAGTTTAAAGTAGCATGTAGCAAGAAATCTTGCCTCGACGGTTTCGCAAACCGGAAAATACGAATGCAAAGTCGGCGGAAAACACGAGACGGATGCACGGGCCACGGATCGAGTCCAAACAGCGAACAGCGGGACCACACGGACCAGAGTACTTCGCTGGAAAGTCGGGTCCAAACGACGGCACGGCCGGAATCCGGCGAAAAGTCAAAAGGCGACGAAGTTAGCAAAACATACGATACACGCAACTAAGGACCAGCGAGGGGGTTTAATACGAATGGAAAGGTAAAGGGATGCTTACAGGGAGACACCAGGGGGCAACCACGACGGGCTCGACGGCGATGGGACGCCGGCGAGGCAGCGACGGCGAGCAGCGAAGGCTGGAAAGCTGTTGGGTTCGCTGGAAAGGGTGGTGATGTGCGATGAGGGGAGGTAAAGGCCGGGTTCTGGTCGCAAGGAAGAGGAGGTGGTCGGAGGTGGCGCGGGTGACGACGACGAGGGTCGACGGTGTCCTTCCCGGCGAACTAGGGTTAGGTGACGGGGGGCTCGGGTTCGGTCGTAGCCGGCGAGGGAAGGAGAAGGAAGACGAGGAGGTCGGGACGAGGGTGAAGAGAGGGAGTCTCAGGCGTCGTCGGTGACGGGAGGCGGCGTCGACGGCGGGCACCGCGTGCAGGAGGTGGCGTCGGGGTTGGGTTCGCAGGCTCGGGAAGGAGGGAGGAGAGGAGGTAGGGGTGCGGCTAGGCTGTGGAGGCTAGGACGGTGACGGCGAGGTCGCGGGGACGCCGACGGCGCAGGCACGAGGAGGCTAGGGTTAGGGTTCCGTGAGATTTTCTCGTGGTGGTTTTCTTGGTGAGGACGAGGAACTGTTGGGGAGAATATATAATAGAGAGAGAGAGAAAGAGTTTGTTAGAGAGTGAGAGAGAAGGAGATTAGAGAGAGATAGAGAGAGACGGAGAGAGAGAGAGAGAGGGTGGATGGGGCCCACGAGAGATTTAAGTCTCTCGTCATTGGCTGCCACAAAGATTTTGAATCAACTGGAATATTTCTTAAGGATTTAATGTACAGAGAATATATATCTATATAGTTTAGTATAATTAATTGATTTGGGATTTTGGCGCTAAATGAAACATTTCCAAATCGCGCCCGGGTTGCACCCAAATGTTTCAAATTCAAATTATAGGATTTTAAGCGAGTTCCAAATTTTTAAATGAGGTGTTTTATGATAAAAATGCATGCCCCCAAGTCGGACACTTGCACGCGCGCGTAGCCGTCCAAACTTGCCCGTTTCGCCGAACGGGATGAAATCTCGACGCGCGGACGCTACCACGCGACTAGTGGCGACGAGTAGGCCAACATGGATATTTTTAATTTCATTTTAGGTGTTAAAATTTGTTATGTGCCAAAATGACTTAACCGGTTAAAATTTAGCAATAAGCACCAAACGATCAAAATAATTGAAATGAGCAATATATAACACTCAACTAGTAATAGAAATAGTATTATTGGGCTCGGGTGTTACAACATACCCAACTACAAAAGAATTTCGTCCTCGAAATTCCAAGAATACAAGATAGCTAACTACGGGAAAAGGTGAGGAAATTTCTGCCGGATCTCGTCTTCTCGCTCCCAAGTGGATTCTCCATGCGATCGATTACCCCAAGAAACTAGTACAAGAGGGATAACCTTATTCTTAAGAACCTTTTCTCTTCGATCCTTGATTTCAACTGGTCGCTCCTCAAAAGTTAGGTCCTCCCGTACAGTCAACTCCGAATGATCCAAGACGTGAGTCTTATCTCGGACATACCACGGTAGCTGAGATACATGAAACACATCGTGCACTCCTGCCAATGACTGTGGTAACGCCAAACGGTACGCTACCTCTCCAACACGCTCCAATATCTCGAAGGGCCCAACGAATCGAGGACTAAGCTTTCCCCGACTCCCAAAGCGAATCACTCCTCTAGTCGGTGATATCTTCAGGAATACCAAATCCCCCGCGGCGAACTCTAGAGGTCTTCTTGATGTGTCCGCCCAACTTTTCTGTCTGTCTTGAGCTGCCTTCATATGCTTCCTGATTGTATTCACCTTCTCGACTGTCTGTACCACCAAATCTGGTCCTAGTAACCTTCGTTCACCAACATCATCCCAGCAAACAGGTGAACGGCACTTACGACCATACAACGCTTCAAACGGAGCCATCTGAATAGTCACTTGGAAGCTATTGTTGTACGAAAACTCCACCAGGTGTAGATGATCCTCCCAAGAACCTTTGAAGTCCAACATGCAAGCCCTCAACATATCTTCAAGGGTCTGGATCGTTCTCTCCGATTGCCCATCAGTTTGAGGATGATAAGCTGTGCTAAACTTCAATCGAGTCCCCAAACTTTCTTGTAAACTCCTCCAAAAGTGCGACAAGAACCGAGTGTCCCGATCGGACACGATGCTTACCGGTACTCCATGCAATCTTACAATCTCCTGCATGTACCGCTCTGCCAAAGTTTCCGTCGATTGACTAACCCGAAAAGGAATAAAGTGAGCTGCCTTGGTCAACCGATCGACAATCACCCATACTGCATTGTTTCCCTTTGGACTCCGCGGTAAAGCCGTCACGAAATCCATGGTTATATGTTCCCACTTCCTCTGAGGGATCGAAAGTGGTTGCAATAAACCAGCGACCCTTTGGTGTTCAGCCTTGAGTTGCTGACACACCAAGCACTTAGCCACGAAGCGAGCAATTTCCCGTTTCATACCTTCCCACCAAAAGTGCTGTCGAATATCTCGGTACATCTTTGTCCCTCCTGGATGTACAGAGTAAGCTGAACTGTGTGCCTCCTTCATAAGCTCTTCACGCACATCTCCTTTTGGCACACACACACGGCTACCATACCTCAACGAACCATCTTCATGGATCAGTAAATCGGTTCGCAGTCCGGCTTCAACCTGCTCTCGAAACTTTTGCAGTCTAGGATCCTGCGATTGTGCCGCTTTAATCCTCTCAACTAAGGACGACTGTACCTGCAATTGCATCAACTGTCCCATAGCATGCGGTAGCACAACCTCCAAGTCAAATCTCCGAAAATCCGCAATGATCTCCCTCTGTGCAGTCAATACCGGAATTGCTGGTAACCGACTAAGCGCGTCCGGCACGACGTTAACCTTTCCCGGATGATACTTAAGATCAAGGTCGTAGTCGGCCATCAGCTCCAACCATCTGTGTTGCCTCATGTTCAACTCCTTCGGGGTGAACACGTACTTTAAACTCTTGTGATCTGTAAAGACTTCGACTCTCTCGCCCAAAAGGTAGTGTCTCTAAATTTTCAAGGCGAAGATCACAGCTGCAAGCTCCAAGTCATGAGTCGGATAATTCTTCTCATGAGTCTTCAGTTGTCTCGATGCGTAAGCCACGACCTTCCCATTCTGCATCAAAACACATCCCAATCCTTTTCCAGTTGCGTCGCTGTGAATTACCAGTCCTCCTGAATTATTTGGTACAGTCAGGATAGAGGCGGTTATCAACTTCTGCTTCAACGTCTCGAAGGCCAATGCACATCCATCCGTCCAAACAAACGGTACCTCCTTGCGCGTAAGCTTGGTTAACGGCTCTGCCAAACGAGCGAAGTTCTCCACAAATCTCCTGTAGTATCCGGCGAGTCCAAGAAAACTTCTTATCTCCGCAACATTCTTTGGAATAGGCCAATCTCAAACTGCTGCAATCTTTTCGGGATCAACGGCGATTCCATTGCCCGACACAACATGCCCCAGAAACTTCACTTCTTCCAGCCAGAATTCGCACTTACTCATCTTCGCATACAATTTCTCCTGTCTCAGCGTCTGCAGTGCGATCTTTAGATGCTCAGCATGCTCCTCCGGACTCTTCGAGTACACCAGAATATCGTCAATGAATACCACAATAAACTGGTCCAAGAATGGTGAAAAGATCCTGTTCATCAAATCCATGAATATTGCCGGCGCGTTCGTCACTCCGAAGGGCATCACTAGATACTCGAAATGTCCATATCGAGTTCGAAACGCCGTCTTGCAAATGTCTTCTGCTTTTACTCGGACCTGATGATATCCTGATCGCAAATCCAATTTCGAGAATACCCTCGCGCCACTAAGCTGCTCAAAAAGTTCTCCAATGCGAGGGATCGGGTACTTGTTCTTAATAGTCACCCGGTTCAATTCTCGATAATCAATGCACATCCTTCTCGTGCCATCCTTCTTCTTTACTAAAAGAACTGGAGCTCCCCATGGTGAGTTGCTGCTTCGAATCCATCCCTTCTCAAGTAATTCGCCAACTTGTTTCTTAACTTCTTCCAATTCAACCGGTGCCATCAGATAGTAAGATTTTGATACTGGCGCTGCACCAGGAATAAGGTCAATCGCGAACTCCACATCTCGCTTTGGCGGTAAGCCCGATATATCTTCAAATACATCCATAAAGTCGCGAACAACTGCCGGCTCTTCATTACTATCCACTACCATAGTCGCAAGAACACTGTTCGTCGGCCTAGCCCTAAACTCGACTGGCCCGACAGAACTGCTTCCCCCAGTGAAGGTAAACTCAGGATGTCCGGGAATCTGGAAAATTACCTTCCTTGCCCTACAGTCAATGTGGGCGTGGAAAGTACCAAGAAAATCCATTCCCAAGACAACTTCATAGCTGCCAGTATCTATCACCAAGAAATCTGCAAAAAGCTCCCGTCCGTACACAACAACTGTACAATCTCTACACTCTTTACTAGCTATGATTTTCCCATTCCCAGTGTATATGTCCCAAAAACTAGACAGGGTCGTGCAGGTAATCGAGTGTGTAGTTATAAATTTGGATGACATAAAACAGTGGGATGCTCCGGAATCAAATAATGCCAATGCGGGAAAACCATGAACGAGCAAAGTACCTGAAACCACTTCTCCTGATGCCTTGGCTTCCTCAGCTGTCAACGTGAAGGCTCGAGCCTGCTTTGGTCCTTGAGTCAGCTGTTTCTGCCCTTGGAACGGTCTCTGTGGAGGCTTCTGTATATCATCTCTCGTGCGAAGCTTCGACGGACAGGCACCAACTGCGTGATCGGCCGCTCCACAAACCAGGCAAAGTCCCAGTCTCCTTCGACAATCCTTCTGCACGTGCCCAGGTAAACGGATGTAGTCACAAATCACGCTCTTCCTTCGGTCAACGATCACAGGCTTCTTCATGGGTGCTACACCTCGACGGTCCACTGGAATACCTCTGCGCCCATGATCTCGGTTAGGTACAAATGCGGGCTTTCTGGCCGCAACTGTTGTCTGCTGTAGGTTCCCCTTCAATCCTGATAAACTCTGCTGCTCTCTGGCTGCCGTAAGAACCTGCGAGAAAGTGGTCAAACCCAGGGAGACAATCTGCCTCTGGATGTCCACATCCAAACTGCGCAAGAACCTTCGCGCCCTGTCTGCCTCCTTGGCGACTAAGGGTCCAGCGAAGCGGCTGAGTCTCGTCCATTCCGCTGCATGTACATCCACAGCTGCTCCATTTTGTCTCAGCCCAATAAATTTCTCCTCCATTTCCTTCCGTGCAGTCCGCGGGAAGAACTTTTCCAAAAAACTTTTAGAGAAATCAACCCAACTAATTGGCTTGGGCAAGCGGGTCTCCTCCACAAGCCACCACTCTCGGGCGTAATCCACCAGCTGAATGCGCACCACATCAACTCTCTTGTCTTCTGAAATCTGTGCCGTAATCAGTAAATTCTCCGTGTCCACTAGCCACTGCTCGGCTGGCAACGGCTCCTCCAAACCAGTGAAAGTAGTAGGACCCAACCGTCTGAAATCTGCCACGGTCCCTACTCGGTCAACTGGCTTCGCTACAGCGGTGTTTACAGACTGCCGAATGTCCTGCAAACCCTCCTAGAATGAATCTGCTTGCTGCTGGATCAGCTCAGTTTGCCTTTTCTGATTCTCCAACATCCCACGTATCACTCCTAACATGGAGGCTTCATCCACGCGCCTCTGATACGTCTTGAAATTCTTATCTGCCATGGTCCTGAAATCAAAACAAACAACATTAGCATGATGATAGATTCAATATATAAATCAAAGCTAGAACTCCAAGATACTTAAATAGAGTACTGCATTGTAGCTATGCCGCGGTATCATAGCCGCAATTACTTAACTCCACCCAAGTCGCCTAAGTCCTAGAGATAACAAGAAATTAGGTTTTCGAGTTGACAATGCAAAGTAAGTTTGCATGTCGACATGATCCGGAAGAATGATTCAAGGATGGTAAAACGGTCAAGGTGGCAGGACATGTTTCCTAATCACGGGTATTATGATCCGTGTATCGGGTGCAATACCCAACTACAAAGAATCAACCCAATTAACCTATGGCTCTGATACCAAAAGAACCATGTCACGCCCCGCTTCCTAGAGTACGCAAGATTGGGCACGTAACATAGCCAACCATGCTACCTGTGGGTAGGAAGTATCCATCCACAGTCACATTACGGTTGTAAGGATATCAAGAACAAGATAATAAACTAATCTAACACATGTCCAAATCCATAATAACAAGAGTCAATAAACAATAAGTGCGGAAGCAAATGATCCAATACAATAAATAACCAGTACGTCCCATAATGCGGGCTCACATCTGGAAATGAAATGGAATAAATAAACTAATCACTACGGAACTCACAGATCAGCTTGCCGGCTGAAGTACTCCTGCTCGGTCGTCGACAGTGGTAAGGAATCTGGGCCATGCAAAACCCAGACGTCAGTGCGTCATGTCAACCAATAATATAATATAAACATAGTAATAAACAATGCAGGTATGAACATGAATAAAGCAGTACTATGGAATAACAGTGCAGCGGTAACTAAACTGTCCCATCTGGTTTCTACTCTAAAGTCTTTGAAATCAATTGATGACTCGTCGATGTAACTCAATAGTATCCCGTGCGTGCCCGGGACCACGGTCAAGATCCTCGGGGCTGAATCCGAGACGTGCCGCTAAGCAGTAATAGGTAGCAGGATGGGCGAGTGATGTCAGCATCATCACTCCGGGGCTGGCCAAGCCCGTAAGACTGATCAGAACAGGTATCGAACTGTTGAGTTACAAGTCGGTTTCACCTTTGATTTCCCCATACCCCCAAGTTATGTATGTCAGGTCTGGTATTCAATAATCAAGGACTAATGCCGACACAGGATCAGGTAACAGGTCAGGTTTGTCTGGATAGACAACAGGAGTGGTCCATGAGGACCCCAAGTCAGGTTTATCGGCATTAGGCAATGAGATCATGTAACAAGTCAGGTCATGGTACAACAGGTTGAGTCGGTAAGTATATACATATCATGTGTAGCAGGGTCAGGCCAATATGTAGTGCAATCGAGTATGTGCTCACAACAGGTATACAATCAAATAATAACAGCAGCAAGAATAAAGTAATTAACAATAACGGTTCACTTAATCACAATGGCACATGAATAAGGTGCAGTTGTATGATATTAACAGGTTCGAGCACCCTTGGGGTGCAATAATCCCAGGGTAGCGCAATATCAATAACAGCAGGTAATAAAGATATAAGTGTGCGACTATCATCCTCTAAATAGTAAAATGATTAGCAGGTAGTCGTTATTAAAGTTATGGTGGCAAAGTACAATTTAGATGACAGTATTATGATGCATATCACATTTCGTCCAATGAAAACAAGTAACAATACTTAGTTAAAGCAGCAAGTTTTATGAGTCAAATATTTAATTAGTTTAAAGTAGCATGTAGCAAGAAATCTTGCCTCTACGGTTTCGCAAACCGGAAAATACGAATGCAAAGTCGGCGGAAAACACGAGACGGATGCACGGGCCACGGATCGAGTCCAAACAGCGAACAGCGGGACCACACGGACCAGAGTACTTCGCTGGAAAGTCGGGTCCAAACGACGGCACGGCCGGAATCCGGCGAAAAGTCAAAAGGCGACGAAGTTAGCAAAACATACGATACACGCAACTAAGGACCAGCGAGGGGGTTTAATACGAATAGAAAGGTAATGGGATGCTTACAGGGAGACACCAGGGGGCAACCACGACGGGCTCGACGGCGATAGGACGCCGGCGAGGCAGCGACGGCGAGCAGCGAAGGCTGGAAAGCTGTTGGGTTCGCTAGAAAGGGTGGTGCTGTGCGATGAGGGGAGGTAAAGGCCGGGTTCTGGTCGCAGGGAAGAGGAGGTGGTCGGAGGTGGCGCGGGTGACGACGACGAGGGTCGACGGTGTCCTTCCCGGCGAACTAGGGTTAGGTGACGGGGGGCTCGGGTTCGGTCGTGGCCGGCGAGGGAAGGAGAAGGAAGACGAGGAGGTCGAGACGAGGGTGAAGAGAGGGAGTCTCAGGCGTCGTCGGTGACGGGAGGCGGCGTCGACGGCGGGCGCCGCGTGCAGGAGGTGGCGTCGGGGTTGGGTTCGCAGGCTCGGGAAGGAGGGAGGAGAGGAGGTAGGTGTGCGGCTAGGCTGTGGAGGCTAGGACGGTGACGGCGAGGTCGCGGGGAGGCCGACGGCGCAGGCACGAGGAGGGTAGGGTTAGGGTTCGGTGAGATTTTCTCGTGGTGGTTTTCTTAGTGAGGATGAGGAACTGTTGGGGAGAATATATAATAGAGAGAGAGAGAAAGAGTTTGTTAGAGAGTGAGAGAGAAGGAGATTAGAGAGAGATAGAGAGAGACGGAGAGAGAGAGAGAGGGTGGATGGGGCCCACGAGAGATTTAAGTCTCTCGTCATTGGCTGCCACAAAGATTTTGAATCAACTGGAATATTTCTTAAGGATTTAATGTACAGAGAATATATATCTATATAGTTTAGTATAATTAATTGATTTGGGATTTTGGCGCTAAATGAAACATTTCCAAATCGCGCCCGGGTTGCGCCCAAATGTTTCAAATTCAAATTATAGGATTTTAAGCGAGTTCCAAATTTTGAAATGAGGTGTTTTATGATAAAAATGCATGCCCCCAAGTCGGACACTTGCACGCGCTCGTTGCCGTCCAAACTTGCCCGTTTCGCCGAACGGGATGAAATCTCGACGCGGGGACGCTACCACGCGACTAGTGGCGACGAGTAGGCCAACATGGATATTTTTAATTTCATTTTAGGTGTTAAAATTTGTTATGTGCCAAAATGACTTAACCGGTTAAAATTTAGCAATAAGCACCAAACGATCAAAATAATTGAAATGAGCAATATATAACACTCAACTAGTAATAGAAATAGTATTATTGGGCTCGGGTGTTACATCATACCCAACTACAAAAGAATTTCGTCCTCGAAATTCCAAGAATACAAGATAGCTAACTACGGGAAAAGGTGAGGAAATTTCTGCCGGATCTCGTCTTCTCGCTCCCAAGTGGATTCTCCATGCGATCGATTACCCCAAGAAGCTAGTACAAGAGAGATAACCTTGTTCTTAAGAACCTTTTCTCTTCGATCCTTGATTTCAACTGGTCGCTCCTCAAAAGTTAGGTCCTCCCGTACAGTCAACTCCGAATGATCCAAGACGTGAGTCTCATCTCGGACATACCTCCGTAGCTGAGATACATGAAACACATCGTGTACTCCTGCCAATGACTGTGGTAACGCCAAACGGTACGCTACCTCTCCAACACGCTTCAATATCTCGAAGGGCCCAACGAATCGAGGACTAAGCTTTCCCCGACTCCCAAAGCGAATCACTCCTCTAGTCGGTGATATCTTCAGGAATACCAAATCCCCCGCGGCGAACTCTAGAGGTCTTCTTGACGTGTCCGCCCAACATTTCTGTCTGTCTTGAGCTGCCTTCATATGCTTCCTGATTGTATTCACCTTCTCGACTGTCTGTACCACCAAATCTGGTCCTAGTAACCTTCGTTCACCAACATCATCCCAGCAAACAGGTGAACGGCACTTACGACCATACAACGCTTCAAACGGAGCCATCTGAATAGTCACTTGGAAGCTATTGTTGTACGAAAACTCCACCAGGTGTAGATGATCCTCCCAAGAACCTTTGAAGTCCAACATGCAAGCCCTCAACATATCTTCAAGGGTCTGGATCGTTCTCTCCGATTGCCCATCAGTTTGAGGATGATAAGCTGTGCTAAACTTCAATCGAGTCCCCAAACTTTCTTGTAAACTTCTCCAAAAGTGAGACAAGAACCGAGTGTCCCGATCGGACACGATGCTTACCGGTACTCCATGCAATCTTACAATCTCCTGCATGTACCGCTCTGCCAAAGTTTCCGTCGATTGACCAACCCGAAAAGGAATAAAGTGAGCTGCCTTGGTCAACCGATCGACAATCACCCATACTGCATTGTTGCCCTTTGGACTCCGCGGTAAAGCCGTCACGAAATCCATGGTTATATGTTCCCACTTCCACTGAGGGATCGGAAGTGGTTGCAATAAACCAGCGACCCTTTGGTGTTCAGCCTTGACTTGCTGACACACCAAGCACTTAGCCACGAAGCGAGCAATTTCCCGTTTCATACCTTCCCACCAAAAGTGCTGTCGAATATCTCGGTACATCTTTGTCCCTCCTGGATGTACAGAGTAAGCTGAACTGTGTGCCTCCTTCATAAGCTCTTCACGCACATCTCCTTTTGGCACACACACACGGCTACCATACCTCAACGAACCATCTTCATGGATCAGTAAATCGGTTCGCAGTCCGGCTTCAACCTGCTCTCGAAACTTTTGCAGTCTAGGATCCTGCGATTGTGCCGCTTTAATCCTCTCAACTAAGGACGACTGTACCTGCAATTGCATCAACTGTCCCATAGCATGCGGTAGCACAACCTCCAAGTCAAATCTCCGAAAATCCGCAATGATCTCCCTCTGTGCAGTCAATACCTGAATTGCTGGTAACCGACTAAGCGCGTCCGGCACGACGTTAACCTTTCCCGGATGATACTTAAGATCAAGGTCGTAGTCGGCCATCAGCTCCAACCATCTGCGTTGCCTCATGTTAAACTTCTTCTGGGTGAACACGTACTTTAAACTCTTGTGATCTGTAAAGACTTCGACTCTCTCGCCCAAAAGGTAGTGTCTCCAAATTTTCAAGGCGAAGATCACAGCTGCAAGCTCCAAGTCATGAGTCGGATAATTCTTCTCATGAGTCTTCAGTTGTCTCGATGAGTAAGCCACGACCTTCCCATTCTGCATCAAAACACATCCCAATCCTTTTCCAGATGCGTCGCTGTGAATTACCAGTCCTCCTGAATTATTTGGTACAGTCAGGATAGGGGCGGTTATCAACTTCTGCTTCAACGTCTCGAAGGCCAATGCACATCCATCCGTCCAAACAAACGGTACCTCCTTGCGCGTAAGCTTGGTTAACGGCTCTGCCAAACGAGCGAAGTTCTCCACAAATCTCCTGTAGTATCCGGCGAGTCCAAGAAAACTTCTTATCTCCGCAACATTCTTTGGAATAGGCCAATCTCGAACTGCTGCAATCTTTTCGGGATCAACGGCGATTCCATTGCCCGACACAACATGCCCCAGAAACTTCATTTCTTCTAGCCAGAATTCGCACTTACTCATCTTCGCATACAATTTCTCCTGTCTCAGCGTCTGCAGTGCGATCTTTAGATGCTCAGCATGCTCCTCCGGACTCTTCGAGTACACCAGAATATCGTCAATGAATACCACAATAAACTGGTCCAAGAATGGTGAAAAGATCCTGTTCATCAAATCCATGAATATTGCCGGCGCGTTCGTCACTCCGAAGGGCATCACTAGATACTCGAAATGTCCATATCGAGTTCGAAACGCCGTCTTGCAAATGTCTTCTGCTTTTACTCGGACCTGATGATATCCTGATCGCAAATCCAATTTCGAGAATACCCTCGCGCCACTAAGCTGCTCAAAAAGTTCTCCAATGCGAGGGATCGGGTACTTGTTCTTAATAGTCACCCGGTTCAATTCTCGATAATCAATGCACATCCTTCTCGTGCCATCCTTCTTCTTTACTAAAAGAACTGGAGCTCCCCATGGTGAGTTGCTGCTTCGAATCCATCCCTTCTCAAGTAATTCGCCAACTTGTTTCTTAACTTCTTCCAATTCCACCGGTGCCATCGGATAGTAAGATTTTGATACTGGCGCTGCACCAGGAATAAGGTCAATCGCGAACTCCACATCTCGCTTTGGCGGTAAGCCCGATATATCTTCAAATACATCCATAAAGTCGCGAACAACTGCCGGCTGTTCATTACTATCGACTACCATAGTCGCAAGAACACTGTTCGTCGGCCTAGCCCTAAACTCGACTGGCCCGACAGAACTGCTTCCCCCAGTGAAGGTAAACTCAGGATGTCCGGGAATCTGGAAAATTACCTTCCTTGCCCTACAGTCAATGTGGGCGTGGAAAGTACCAAGAAAATCCATTCCCAAGACAACTTCATAGCTGCCAGTATCTATCACCAAGAAATCTGTAAAAAGCTCCCGTCCGCACACAACAACTGTACAATCTCTACACTCTTTACTAGCTATGATTTTCCCATTCCCAGTGTATATGTCCCAAAAACTAGACAGGGTCGTGCAGGTAATCGAGTGTGTAGTTATAAATTTGGATGACATAAAACAGTGGGATGCTCCGGAATCAAATAATGCCAATGCGGGAAAACCATGAACGAGCAAAGTACCTGAAACCACTTCTCCTGATGCCTTGGCTTCCTCAGCTGTCAACGTGAAGGCTCGAGCCTGCTTTGGTCCTTGAGTCAGCTGTTTCTGCCCTTGGAACGGTCTCTGCGGAGGCTTCTGTATATCATCTCTCGTGCGAAGCTTCGACGGACAGGCACCAACTGCGTGATCGGCCGCTCCACAAACCAGGCAAAGTCCCAGTCTCCTTCGACAATCCTTCTGCACGTGCCCAGGTAAACGGAAGTAGTCACAAATCACGCTCTTCCTTCGGTCAATGATCACAGGCTTCTTCATGGGTGCTACACCTCGACGGTCCACTGGAATACCTCTGCGCCCATGATCTCGGTGAGGTACAAATGCTGGCTTTCTGGCCGCAACTGTTGTCTGCTGTAGGTTCCTCTTCAATCCTGATAAACTCTGCTGCTCTCGGGCTGCCGTAAGAACCTGCGAGAAAGTGGTTAAACCCAGGGAGACAATCTGCCTCTGGATGTCCACATCCAAACTGCGCAAGAACCTTCGCGCCCTGTCTGCCTCCTTGGCGACTAAGGGTCCAGCGAAGCGGCTGAGTCTCGTCCATTCCGCTGCATGTACATCCACAGCTGCTCCATTTTGTCTCAGCCCAATAAATTTCTCCTCCATTTCCTCCCGTGCAGTCCACGGGAAGAACTTTTCCAAGAAACTTTTAGAGAAATCCGCCCAACTAATTGGCTTGGGAAAGCGGGTCTCCTCCACAAGCAACCACTCTCGGGCGTAATCCACCAGCTGAATGCGCACCACATCAACTCTCTTGTCTTCTGGAATCTGTGCCGCAATCAGTAAATTCTCCGTGTCCACTAGCCACTGCACGGCTGGCAACGGCTCCTCCAAACCAGTGAAAGTAGTAGGACCCAACCGTCTGAAATCTGCCACGGTCCCTACTCGGTCAACTGGCTTCGCTACAGTGGTGTTTACAGACTGCCGAATGTCCTGCAAACCCTCCTGGAATGAATCTGCTTGCTGCTGGATCAGCTCAGTTTGCCTTTTCTGATTCTCCAACATCCCACGTATCACTCCTAACATGGCGGCTTCATCCACGCGCCTCTGATACGTCTTGAAATTCTTATCTGCCATGGTCCTGAAATCAAAACAAACAACATTAGCATGATGATAGATTCAATATATAAATCAAAGCTAGAACTCCAAGATACTTAAATAGAGTACTGCATTGTAGCTATGCCGCGGTATCATAGCCGCAATTACTTAACTCCACCCAAGTCGCCTAAGTCCTAGAGATAACAAGAAATTAGGTTTTCGAGTTGACAATGCAAAGTAAGTTTGCATGTCGACATGATCCGGAAGAATGATTCAAGGATGGTAAAACTGTCAAGGTGGCAGGACATGTTTCCTAATCACGGGTATTATGATCCGTGTATAGGGTGCAATACCCAACTACAAAGAATCAACCCAATTAACCTATGGCTCTGATACCAAAAGAACCATGTCACGCCCCGCTTCCTAGAGTACGCAAGATTGGGCACGTAACATAGCCAACCATGCTACCTGTGGGTAGGAAGTATCCATCCACAGTCACATTACGGTTGTAAGGATATCAAGAACAAGATAATAAACTAATCTAACACATGTCCAAATCCATAATAACAAGAGTCAATAAACAATAAGTGCGGAAGCAAATGATCCAATACAATAAATAACCAGTACGTCCCATAATGCGGGCTCACATCTGGAAATGAAATGGAATAAATAAACTAATCACTACGGAACTCACAGATCAGCCTGCCGGCTGAAGTACTCCTGCTCGGTCGTCGACAGTGGTAAGGAATCTGGGCCATGCAAAACCCAGACGTCAGCGCGTCATGTCAACCAATAATATAATATAAACATAGTAATAAACAATGCAGGTATGAACATGAATAAAGCAGTACTATGGAATAACAGTGCAGCGGTAACTAAACTGTCCCATCGGGTTTCTACTCTAAAGTCTTTGAAATCAATTGATGACTCGTCGATGTAACTCAATAGTATCCCGTGCGTGCCCGGGACCACGGTCAAGATCCTCGGGGCTGAATCCGAGACGTGCCGCTAAGCAGTAATAGGTAGCAGGATGGGCGAGTGATGTCAGCATCATCACTCCGGGGCTGGCCAAGCCCGTAAGACTGATCAGAACAGGTATCGAACTGTTGAGTTACAAGTCGGTTTCACCTTTGATTTCCCCATACCCCCAAGTTATGTATGTCAGGTCAGGTATTCAATAATCAAGGACTGATGCCGACACAGGATCAGGTAACAGGTCAGGTTTGTCTGGATAGACAACAGGAGTGGTCCATGAGGACCCCAAGTCAGGTTTATCGGCATTAGGCAATGAGATCATGTAACAAGTCAGGTCGTGGTACAACAGGTTGAGTCGGTAAGTATATACATATCATGTGTAGCAGGGTCAGGCCAATATGTAGTGCAATCGAGTATGTGCTCACAACAGGTATACAATCAAATAATAACAGCAGCAAGAATAAAGTAATTAACAATAATGGTTCACTTAATCACAATGGCACATGAATAAGATGCAGTTGTATGATATTAACAGGTTCGAGCACCCTTGGGGTGCAATAATCCCAGGGTAGCGCAATATCAATAACAGCAGATAATAAAAATATAAGTGTGAGACTATCATCCTCTAAATAGTAAAATGATTAGCAGGTAGTCGTTATTAAAGTTATGGTGGCAAAGTACAATTTAGATGGCAGTATTATGATGCATATCACATTTCGTCCAATGAAAACAAGTAACAATACTTAGTTAAAGTAGCAAGTTTTATGAGTCAAATATTTAATTAGTTTAACGTAGCATGTAGCAAGAAATCTTGCCTCGACGGTTTCGCAAACCGGAAAACATGAATGCAAAGTCGGCGGAAAACACGAGACGGATGCACGGGCCACGGATCGAGTCCAAACAGCGAACAGCGGGACCACACGGACCAGAGTACTTCGCTGGAAAGTCGGGTCCAAACGACGGCACGGCCGGAATCCGGCGAAAAGTCAAAAGGCGACGAAGTTAGCAAAACATACGATACACGCAACTAAGGACCAGCGAGGGGGTTTAATACGAATGGAAAGGTAAAGGGATGCTTACAGGGAGACACCAGGGGGCAACCACGACGGGCTCGACGGCGATGGGACGCCGGCGAGGCAGCGACGGCGAGCAGCGAAGGCTGGAAAGCTGTTGGGTTCGCTCGAAAGGGTGGTGCTGTGCGATGAGGGGAGGTAAAGGCCGGGTTCTGGTCGCAGGGAAGAGGAGGTGGTCGGAGGTGGCGCGGGTGACGACGACGAGGGTCGACGGTGTCCTTCCCGGCGAACTAGGGTTAGGTGACGGGGGGCTCGGGTTCGGTCGTGGCCGGCGAGGGAAGGAGAAGGAAGACGAGGAGGTCGGGACGAGGGTGAAGAGAGGGAGTCTCAGGCGTCGTCGGTGACGGGAGGCGGCGTCGACGGCGGGCACCGCGTGCAGGAGGTGGCGTCGGGGTTGGGTTCGCAGGCTCGGGAAGGAGGGAGGAGAGGAGGTAGGGGTGCGGCTAGGCTGTGGAGGCTAGGACGGTGACGGCGAGGTCGCGGGGACGCCGACGGCGCAGGCACGAGGAGGCTAGGGTTAGGGTTCGGTGAGATTTTCTCGTGGTGGTTTTCTTGGTGAGGACGAGGAACTGTTGGGGAGAATATATAATAGAGAGAGAGAAAGAGTTTGTTAGAGAGTGAGAGAAAGAGTTTGTTAGAGAGAGAGAGAGAAGGAGATTAGAGAGAGATAGAGAGAGACGGAGAGAGAGAGAGATAGAGAGAGACGGAGAGAGAGAGAGGGTGGATGGGGCCCACGGGAGATTTAAGTCTCTCGTGATTGGCTGCCACAAAGATTTTGAATCAACTGGAATATTTCTTAAGGATTTAATGTACAGAGAATATATATCTATATAGTTTAGTATAATTAATTGATTTGGGATTTTGGCGCTAAATGAAACATTTTCAAATCGAGCCCGGGTTGCGCTCAAATGTTTCAAATTCAAATTATAGGATTTTAAGCGAGTTCCAAATTTTGAAATGAGGTGTTTTATGATAAAAATGCATGCCCCCAAGTCGGACACTTGCACGCGCGCGTAGCCGTCCAAACTTGCCCGTTTCGCCGAACGGGATGAAATCTCGACGCGCGGACGCTACCACGCGACTAGTGGCGACGAGTAGGCCAACATGGATATTTTTAATTTCATTTTAGGTGTTAAAATTTGTTATGTGCCAAAATGACTTAACCGGTTAAAATTTAGGAATAAGCACCAAACGATCAAAATAATTGAAATGAGCAATATATAACACTCAACTAGTAATAGAAATAGTATTATTGGGCTCGGGTGTTACATAAGCGGCGACTATAAGATATACAAAACCGAGTTAGCTCAGTACAGAAGCCGGGTGGTGGAACCCATGAAACGGTTCACTCACATTGAACTAATGAGATCCCCAGAGCGTTGAACAGAAAAGCCGACACACTCGCTCGCCTAGACAAGGAGCTGGCTGATCCTGACATGGAAGAAATTCTGATCACAGTCAGGAGACGGCAAATTCTACTCCTAGTCTCTCTACGAGAAGAGGAAAGCGCGGAACAGAAGAGCGGTCCGGCCGAAGAAACTTCGATCATCCAAGACGAGCCCGATTGGAGAGGACCCTTCATAGAGTACCTCCGATATGACAAGCTGACCGAAGGAAAATCTGCAAGGATTCAGCTGAAGAAGAGAGCTCTCCGATACGTGTTTGTGAATGACACGCTATACCGCAGGTCATATGACCAACTCTGGCTCACGTGCCTGTCATCGGCCGAAGCCCAAAAAGTTATGAAAGAAGTTCACTCAGGCGTCTGCGGGGATCACCAGTCCGGCCCCAAAATGTGGCTTCAGATCAAACGGCTTGGGTATTACTGGCCCACCATGATACGGGATTGCGGAGAGCATGCAAAGAAATGTTATATCTGCCAAATTCACGGTGATTTCATTCACAAGCACCCCAATCCGTTGCATCCTACGGTGGGTCGTGGCCCTTCGAAGTCTGGGGAACCGACATAGTTGGTCCAATTGATCCTCCGTCATCCGAAGGCCACTGGTTCATACTGGCCGCAACAGACTACTTCTCCAGATGGGCTGAAGCTGTCCCGCTAAAAGAAGTCAAGACAAAGAATATTCTGACATTCTTCCAGCATAATATTCTATACCGCTTCGGTACACCAAGAAGAATCATTTCTGACAACGGGTCTTCTTTCAAGAGCTTCGAAGTCTCAAGGTTCGCTACTCAACACAAGATAGACTGGAGATATTCCTCCATCTATAATCCAAGAGCAAATAGGCTAGCCGAACCCTTCAATAAGACTCTATGCAAGCTCCTGAGGAAAAATGCTTCAGCCAACAAGAGAGACTGGAATCTCAAGCTTCACGAGGCATTGTGGGCATATCGTACTCCAACTCAGTCCACTCCATATTCCTTGCTCTTCGGAGTAGAGGAGGTCCTCCCTCTCGAAGTCGAAGTTCCAAGCTTAAGAATGGCCGTTCAGCATGAATTGACGGAGGAGGAGAATGTGCTCCTTCGGCTTGAAGAGCTCGATGCCCTCGAAGAAAAGAGGCTCGCGGTGCAGCAAAATCTGGAGCTATACCGAGCCCAAATGTCATGGGCCTATGACAAGATAACCCGTCTTCGCGCTTTCAAGAAAGGTGAATTGGTGTTGGTGCTCAAAAGACCGATCATTCTCAATCGACACGCAAAGAGAAAATTCGAGCCAAACTGGGAAGGACCATACATCATCGAGAAAGTGTTCGACGGAGGATCCTACCAACTAATAAGTGTCGTGGGAGAAAGGCCCATGCCACCCATCAATGGCCGATATCTCAAGAAATATTACGCGTGAATGCACCAGTCGCAAGCGAATTGAGCACATCAGCCCCACGGTCTGGATCATACATCCTGCAAAACCGTATACAATCCACGGGCGTAAACGACCCCTATCTCTCCCAAATCCTGCCGGTGAGACTACTTTTAAAGTCCCACCAGTGGCAAAAAAAAGGTATGTCCACAAGCAAAATGGGCACGGATGAAAACCTGAAAGGGCTCCGTGAGTAAAAACAGCAGGACTACCGGCGAGTTTGTGAAAACCCGAAGGACGCAAACTCGTGAAAAGAGATGAAATACACTCGCAAAGTCCTCTTGACCTTGTGAGGAGAAAATCCCTGCGTGAGATCCTTACGACTCACAAAGGAGCAACACACTTAGGAATCCTCACGATTCCTAAGGAGAACATACATCTGCGAGATCCTCTCGACTCGTAGGGAGAAAATGCTTTTATGAGACCCTTACGGCTTATGAAATTGAAAAGTCATAGGTGACAGAGACCTAAACATGTCTCCTAAGCCACCGCTCTCCAACGGGAAATGGAAAATGATGAGTCGCTCCTGGCGTTACGCTTCAATGTTAGCGGTGCTGATGCCGACCAAAAACCCAAATCCCAAGTCTTTCTGAGGCAAATGATGAGTTGCTCCTGGCATTGTTCCAGTGCAGCAATGCTGATGCCAAACAAGATCCAAATTCCAAGTCCCCAAACGGCGAATGATGAGTCGCTCCTGGTACCATATTCCGGTGCAGCAATGCAGACGCCAACCAAAATCCAATTTCTCAAAATTCTCCCGGCCTTACGGTTAGTCCCCAAATTGATTGCCGTATACAATCCACGGGCTCAAATAATTCTCAGCATATCCATGCCCTACCGCAATCACCAGTTACGCGGCTGTCTCCGCCCTCGGAATTATGCTCCATTTGGGAAGACCCACTCATGTGTCCTTACGATACATGAGGAGAACAAACCTTCGTGGGATCCTTACAACTCACAAAGGAAAAACACACTTGGGAATTCCCACGACTCCAAAGGAGAAAGTGCACCTACGAGATCCTTTCGACTCATAGGGAGAAAATGCTTTTATGGGACCCTTACGGCTCATAAAATTGAAAAGCCTTAGGTGATGGGGACCTAAACCTGTCTCCTAAGCCATCGCTTCCCAACAGAAAAAAAGGCAAATGATGAATTGCTCCTGGCACATGCGCTTCAGTGTTAGCAACGTTGATGCCTACCCTAACCCCAAAATTCCAAACTCCAATCCATAGACCCCTAAGTCGTTAAACTGGGAACAGATGACCTCTAAGTCGTTAAACTGGAAACAGATGACCCATAAGTTGTTAAACTGGGAATGAAGGAAATCGCCTCATGACAAATGATGATTCGCTCCTGGTACCATATTCCAGTGCAGCGGTGCTGATGTCAATCCAAATCACATCAAATCAGCAAAACAACCAATGACCTCCCTGGCAGAATTAAATTCCACCTCGGAAACAAGTCAACTTCATCCCTGACACCGCAAGAAGCGGAGCAAGTCAAATCCAGAACCGACCGTCCAAGTCGCTAAAAAGGGCAGAACCGACCGTCCAAGTCGCAAAAAGGGCAGCACCGACCGTGCACGTTGCTAAAATGGCAGCATCGACTGTCTACGTCGCAAAAAGGGCAGCACCGACCGTCCAAGTTGCTAAAAGGGCAGAATCGACCGTCCAAGTCGCAAAAAGGGCAGAATCGACCGTCCAAGTCGCAAAAAGGGCAGAACCGACCGTCCAAATCGCTAAAAGGGCAGCACCGACCGTCCACGTCGTAAAAAGGGCAGCACCGACCGTCCAAGTCGCTAAAAGGGCAGAACCGACCGTCCAAGTCGCTAAAAGGGCAGCACCGACCGTCCAAGTCGATAAAAGGGCAGAAGCGACCGTCCAAGTCGCAAAAAGGGCAGAACCGACCGTCCAGGTCGCTAAAAGGGCAGCACCAACCGTCCACGTCGTAAAAGGGGCAGCATCGACCGTCCAAGTCGCTAAAAGGGCAGAACCGACCGTCCAGGTCGCAAAAAGGGCAGCACCGACCGTCCAGGTCGCAAAAAGGGCAGCATCGACCGTCCAAGTCGCAAAAAGGGCAGAACCGATCGTCTAAGTCGCTAAAAGGGAAGCACCGACCATCCACGTCATAATTGTAGGATATAGTTCCCTCAAAGTCAATTATTGGATCGCAGGTACGTGATTGCAATGATTGAGGGAGGACCTATACCGATATGACAGTCTTGCTCGAGATGATAGTATGCTATCTGGTTTGTCTTTATCATCGTATACATGCTTTAGTTCACTATTGCATGATGATAAAGCCCATAGGATTCTTGATTTACTGCCAGCAGTATGATAGCGATCATATACGTGGGAGCTGGGGTCTATAAGCACATCCTTAAAAGTGTCCCTAGTCGTGGGAGTTTCGAGACAGGGCATCGATACTCCATAGTAGACTAGTGTATACAGTCGAGACCCCGACGAGGAGCGGTGACCGGTCTCACAAGCCACTGGTGTCAGTTGGATCACCTAAGATGTATACAGGTGCTCATTGGGTTATGAGTACACCGGACAGGACTCGCCGGGAACATGCTAGTTGGTATTATACATATCATCAGATAGCAGTTCCCTGGTGACATGGGTACATGTTAGTTTGTCGACCTGAGATCGTCATTTGTCTCGTGTGAGTTCCCACTGTGCTTTGATTACTACCCTACCACGCTCAAAGGAGACGTGCAAACAGGTTTTAGTTGGGTACAGTTCCGAGCCACATGGAGGTAGTGAGCGGATCGTCGGGGATTCGTCTCTCCCGGTATTTGGGGTTGATGTCGCACAGTGCACGGATGGCCATCACTAGAAATCCTCGGCCGGGGTATTGGAGAATTACTGATTTGGATCAGTAGTTTCCCAAGTGGTGATGGGCTTCATACCGACACGAATTATCGCGTTATTAGGGGTCTGACTTTATCCACCCCCTAGACTCGATATGCGATACTCTTAGACGAACGGACCGGACTGTATGGATATTGTCACTGTCAGGCTCAGTAGGGTTTCTGGAAGAATTCGCTCGTCAGCTTCCCTTCCAATCAATACATCGGCAACCGTTACGTACAGCTGGTACTTCTGACGTGCTAGTGGTTATACCCAATGCTAGTGTGTTGATGAGTCATTAGAGTCCCCCCACACAGTTTTCCAAGTTCGGGCGAAACGTTGTAGAGGCCGTATGGTTTTATGGCAGGGTTCGGAAAATGCACGTGTGTTTACGCACGTGTCATATTTCGGGCAGATAATACTGGTGGGCTTTGGTTTAAGTCGGATCCGAGTATTATACTGTGTAGATATAATATCTTTGTCTCAGTTGCATTTGTATTCGGTCGTAATACAAATGCGGGTATGTTTATACTGTTACGGGGTTATCCTGAAATTCGTTTCGGGGTCGCTTTTGGAAGTTGCCAGTTTCCAGTTTTCTATCGCCCGTCTTTAACATTCGGTTAAAGACGGATTTATCTTTTCTTGAGGTGAGTCATGAGTGTGTGGAAGTTTCTAGATGTTTCTAGATGGTGACTAGGATTAGTGACTCATGGGTGGATTAATTGTTCATTTAATGATTTGATGACTAGGTTAGATGATTCATGTTTTTCATTAAATGATGTTGCAAGGTGTTTAGATGAATCACTCATTCATTAATGTTGTGGTCACCTCCTTTGTTCCTACACTCACCTCCCCCCTCCTTCATAAGTGGCCGGCCCCTCTTGAGAGAGGAATAATGGTTGCTTGAGAGTAAAAAGATTATGATAGTTTTGGTATATAGAAATTAGATGTTATCAATTTCCAATTTACCCGATTCCAAAAGGCAACTTCATTAACCGTTCATCCATTGCTTTGGATGTAAAGAGACAAAGTGTTCTACTCATTCTCTACATTAATCTTGGTCATCTCTTTTAGCGAACTTGATGATCGAGTTACCTCGGTTCAGAGGCGGGAGCCTGTTTAAAGATCCGTCGACGTGGTGCCACCTGGACGAGAAGACTGGAGATTCAGGAGATCGGAGCAGCCGCAACAAAATGTGGGATGATGGTTGAAGACCGAAGGACTCAGATCGTTCGGTATAACATTTCTACCCACTTTGTAATTTGTTAGTTTAGCATTAATGGCAGATCCGGGTTATAGTATGCGATAGCGCCAGTCAAAAAGTTTTTGTTCCGCATTTGGCGTCTGTTAGACGGCCGGGGCGCTACTGTGTACTTACAGTGGTATCAGAGCCTCACCATTAAGCTTTACTAACTTGTGCTAACGTGTTTAAAATATCGATTGAACGGAATTTCGAAAACTACAATTTTCTGGGTTAAAGTTTCTATCGATTTTTAAAAGGGTCTAAAAATTATTTTGCATATCACAGAAAATAGAGCAGGCTTTTTTAAGAATACGGGTGAAATTTGGTCAAGTGAACTTACTGTACGGCCGAGGATCCGCAGCCTAAACCAGGGTTTGGCCGCAGATCCGCCGCCATATTGTGGGATCAATGCTCCAAATTTCTACAGTGTCTTCTACACAGCGAATTGTGCTTTCTGGAATATTTCTTTCGGGCCCATATTTTATTACTGTACAGCAGATGTACGTGGGTCCCACTTCGGAAAGTTTTGTCGATCGAAATTTTAAACTTGTTAGTATGCAGTACTTATATTATATCTCCGACCGGGAATGTCATTTGAGCGGTAAATTGCGTCTAATTGCTATAATCCTTTTAGACGGATTTGCGAACGTGACATTCGCGTTAATGTTCTGTGTTGTGCTGTGATATTGCGGATTTGTCGTGGTGGATAACAGTGTGCAATGGTAGTAATTTTTGGATTTATTTGTATATTTGATATTGCGGGGCGAGCGTCCAACATGTGGACTGCCGTCACTGCCTGTTTGTATAATATTCTTTTTGGGGAACGACCGGGCTGAGGTCGATGTACCCGTTGTACATATTTTTATTTCTGTACTAGGTTTACCCCGCGACGGAGTGCACGGATAGCCGGGTTCTAGAGGGCAACGGGTCCGTATCTCATGGCTTTGAGAGGCAGAGGGGCCTCACTCTAGAATTGGCAAACTATTCGCCGCACTCGTAGGGGTACAGGTTGACCCAAGGAGGGGTGCTCAAGTTACCGGATTCCGTGAAGTGCCGGGTGGTCCATTCACTTTGCTGCAGGGGGCTGCCTCGCTTCAGGTTTTGGCGGGTAACTTGCCGCACCCGTAGGGGTCTAGGTTTCATTGCACAGGCTATCCACACGACCAGGGGAACGTCGGGTTTCAGTAGCGGCTCTGTGAAACCCGGGGATCCCAGATTATCTGTATTGTTCTGTGATGCTTATTACTTTTTCTGTAATGTTGCATATTATCACGCCTAGAGCGATTATTGTATATTGGTATATATACTATTAGATGTTGTATATGTTTTACACCCGCGCTAGTCCAGTCCCCGCTCTGCCGTTAGTTAAGTAACCTAACGGGTGATGACGGGACCCAGTGGCGAATGCGGATGGCATATACGTACATTTTATTTTTCGTTCTTCTCTGGTGTGATTAAATGATGGGACTGCGTTGATTCTTATCAATGCAAGAAAAACAAACAATATTTGATGTCGTTGGAACAGTTTTAAAAAGTGTTATTACAAAGACGTTTCCTTTTGTTATGCATAGTGATATTCGGTTAGAATATCCTGCACCTCATTCGACGAGGCAAAGGCTGATATCCCTTCACCGGGAGAGACCCCTTGGGCAGAAGTTTGCGTCAGGGTAATAACTTCATTATAGTCGATTACTAGTTGTTTTGCATCGCGGTATTCAGTTTGGAATATCTTGCACCTCATTCCACGAGGAAAGAGCCGAGATACCTTCACTGGGAGTGACCTCTTTAGGAAAGGTTTTCGCCACTATATTTTTATAAAAAGCTATCAGGTTCTTTCAGCGATATCAAGTTCATTACGTTAAAGGTTTTTCACCAAAAACCAGTCGTAGCCCTCCGTCATTTCTTATGGATAGTCAGTAGTATTCAAGCTATGTTTGTTGACTAAATTCAAGGCATGGTGTTTGGTAGCTGTTGCATAGATAGATGTGTTGGTTTGGGACAGTCGTATTACCTTGTTGACTAAAGTCAAGGGTATGTACGGGTGGGTTCAAATCGACCTGGATAATGATGGGTAGAACTTGACATGTGACTTATGATTTGTTGACTAAAGTCAAGGTCATAAGAGCATGAGGTAAAAATCACATTGGGAGTTTCAAACATACAGGAAACTTGCCAGGCATGCGCATACCTTCTGGACTGTGATAACTTGAGTGGCTTCCATAAAGTTATCATGCGATGATAGTTGGATCCCGATTCTCACTGATGAGTTGGTTTACTCTTCGGGTGATCCCGACTAATTCTTCTTTCAGGTTTGGAGGAGAATTTGAGATTACAGTGGGAGGTTTCCTGATTAGATAAAGTGATAACCATTCTGATCTAGGTTAGAGTGCACGCAGAGTGTTTCTTTTCTCTCTCTCTCTTTGGCAGCGACCTTTGACCGACTCTAGACTATGACTCAGTGACCAAGTTGACCGAACCATCTTAAAATACTGGTTTTTGGATTGTCTAAAGTTGCATAAGTCATTGGAGCTCCTTCTTTTACCCTTTGTATTTCTCAGAACACCCCATATTACTATGGACATCCACTTCCATTGGATAGATCCATCGTATGGTTATATACGAACTCGAAGGGAATTCTTCGATGATGGATCCAGGTTCAGGAGAAATAGAATTGGTTTATTCAGTTGTCTTTTATTATCACATTCTCTCAGGTTGCGAGGGCTCCTTAGTTTAGGAGAGTACACCTATTACGCTTATTGGATAATCTTATTCCAGACTATAGGCAGGTGTCGAAAGGTAGGGAATGAAGAAAACCAATTAGCCTAAGTAGGGTGTACAGAAGGTAATAACTAAAGACAGAATAAAGGGATTAGAGAGAGGGCAAAGTAAATTGCGACTGCTATCATTCATGACCAAACCGCGTACTTCATCGCCACTCCTATTTCACCTTTGCTTTTTCCCAGTTCGGGAGAAATAGAATAAGGTATTATTCAGTTGTATTTTATCATCACATTCTCTCAGGTTGCGAGTACTCCTTGGTTTAGGAGGGTACACCCATTATGCTTACTGGATAGTCTTTTTTCAAATCATAGGCTGGTGCCGAACGGTAGAGAAGGAAGAAAACCACTTAGCCTAACGATAGTGTACAGAAGGTAATGAATAAAGACAAATAAAGGGATTGAAGAGATGACAAAGAAATATACGGTTATAGTCATGGATTGGATTATGGAAGAGGCATTACTAAGAATACCAGGATACCCCTATGAAACATTTTCATGTTTCAGTGCATTGTTAAAGGAAAACTGATTTTCCGATTAGATACTTACTCCAGGGTATGTATTTACCAGGTATGATTCTCATATCTGTATGGTTTTACAGATGATGAGTGGGAGTAAGTTATTGGGAATTAGGTGATCATCCTCATTATATTGGAATTCGTTGTAATTGGTGATATTTGAGGAAATCGCCTGGGTACAGTTTTCAACCTACGACGCACAGGTTTTGAGTTATTCAACTCAGCGGACTTATACAGAGTATTGTATGTTGTCCAGTGTCCATCAGGACAAAGGGGTTAGTCCTCGTACTCTGTTCTGTTTACTTGTAACTTCTCTAGTTTTTAGACAAGTGTTTCATAAAAATACAAAGTCTAAGTTTCGAGAAGTTGTGGGTATAGGAATAAAGCAGAGAACCAGGTGTTGCAAGTATTGGGATTCTTCAAAGAGATCGAAGATGTAGATTCTTGTGACAGGTATTCAGTTGATAGTAATGGTTTTGAGAAACTTGTTTCTCTTTCAGGTTACTCATAATTGGATGTATTCCTAAGTTGAGTAATGCTGATTAGCCTAACTCCATTAAGTTGATATGCACTGGAGACAGTTGCATGATTTGAATTTGGTTCTAATTAAATAAGTGCCAATGTTTCTATATTAGATATAGAATGGTTCATATCTTAACTGTTAGTGTATATGCCCTAGGGGCCATTATTGTATCATACTAGATTGTATATTACTTAATGGAAGCTTGAGATTTCACAGTTGTATTGACAGTCTTGCTAAATATGGTAGTATGCTACTTGGTTTGTGTCTACTTTAATATGTGCATATGTTTCTTGTAACGTATCACTTATACATATTAGTAGAGCCCATAGGTTCTTTTCTTGATTATCAGCATTGTGATGGCAGTCACACTAATGGGGGCTGGGTAGTCTATAAGCAACATCCTATACTTGTCCCTAGTCGTAGGATTATCGAGACAGGGCATCGATACTCCAGAGTAGACTAGTGTGTACGCTTCTCATCCCAGTTGGGGAGATGGTCTGTCCCACAGCCATCAGTACGTCGTACTGGAGATAGTATACAAGTGCTCGTTAGGTTACGGGTACACCGGACAGGACTCGCAGGAGAATTGACTGGATGGTATTATACATAACGTCAGATAGCAGTTCTCAGGTGACATTTGTGCAGATAGTCTGTTGACTTAAGGTCGTCATTTGTCTCGTATGAGTTCCCACTGTGCTTTGATTACTACCCTACCACGGCTCAAAGGAGTTGTGCAAACAGGTTTTAGTTGGGTATAGTCCCGAGCCACATGGAGGCAGTGAGCGACTGTGAGGGATTCGTCTCTCCCGGTATAGGGAGTTGATATCGCACAGTGATCGGTTGGTCATTACCACAAGTCCCTGGCCAGGGCTGATGGAGAATTACTGGTGGACTGATCAGTAAATTCTCAAATAGTCATGAGCCATACCGGCACGACTTGTACGGTTATTAGGGGTCTGACGTTCTCCACCTCCCTAGACCATACATGCGATACTCTTAGACGAACAGACCAGACTGCGTGGATATTGTCACGGACAGGCTCAGTAGGAGTTCGGATGGGTTATCTCATCGGCCTTCTTATCGATATCTACCTGGGGACCGTTACGTACAGCTAATGCCGCTTGCGGTCTGTGGTTAAACCTACTGCCAGCGTAGTGTCGAGTCTTTAGAGTCCCACATAGAGAGTTTCCCTGCTCCAGGCGAAACGATATAGAGGTCGTATGGTTTTACGACAAGGGTTCGGACACATACGTGTTTAAACGCACGTACGACGTTCGGACAGTTTTTACTAGCCAGCTTTGGTTTAAGCCAGATTCTAGTATCAGGTTATTGGATTTATACAGTCTAAAGTTTTTTCGTGTTTTCATGGATTGGAGGGGCGTTCTCGTAATTTTCCGGGAAGCTTCTAGAAGCATGGTGACTTGGGGGTTAAGGTGGCATAAGCATTTATTGCTTAATGACTCATTTGTGTGATTCATCCTTAGAGTTAATGCTTCATTTATTGAGCTTATGACTCATGTGATGAATCACACAAGGTGAATGCATCAACCATGATGATTAATCATTTATATTATTTATTTGATAAATTGTTATGGTTGTTATATTCTAATGAGTTCATTTTCAATATCATTCTTATCATCACCTTCTTTTTCCTCAAGCTCTCTCATTCTTGAAACCCTAACCCTAACCTCTCATGTGTTGAGATCAAGGGTTAGCTAGACTAATACATCCATAACCTCACTCTACATCCCCTAGGTAGCTTAGATTAGCACTTTGAGCAACCTAGTTATCTTAAGTTAGAGATCAAGCTTGGAGAAGGAGCTTTCGGGTGGATTGTTTTTGACTCGAGGAGGCCGTTGAGGTGCCGATGTTCCAAGGAGCCAACGAGGAGTAGAGGATAGCGATGAAGACCCGAAGGACATGTAACGTGAGGTATAATTTCGAATCCGAGTAGTTAAACCTCTCGTAGTTAGTTAGTAACGGTTTAGATACGATTCATGCGCTCAAGTCTGTGTTACGAAGCTTTGATAATCGTTTTTCATATATTCCGCCTTCCCGCAAGTTCGTGGGGTGCGTGACATGGACTTACATTAACGATGTTAAGGTACGGGGAGTTGTCCAGCTTATGCTTAAAACCAGACACTGGATAACTCAAGGCACGTTTCTGTAATGGCAGTTTGTGGGTTGACCTTGGCTTTGACGAGGGTTGATTTTCTACCATCTGGAAGATCAATAGTGATATTGTTTTTGACTCGCCACAGTTTTAGTAAAATGGATTTTTTCAGAAAACAGTAGTGGGAGTATGGTAGAACTGGAAGTGATTCCAGAACCGCAAACGATTACGAAAAATTTAATAGGACCTATATATTCAATCAGGTTTGACATTCTAATAGCCACTCCACGGATATGGTGGGTAACCTCAGATACCCGAGAGGTACTAAGGTAACCTCAAGGATGGTGACAGGGAGGTTCTTGTTTACCCAGACTTGACACTACTGTTGTTCCAGGCTATGAGACCCGGCAGGAGGTTAAGTATAGCGTCATTCTAAACTAGTTTTAGAAGTGTACGTATATATTATTCTGCCAGAGGGTTGTCATAATCAGTGGAAGCAGCGGAAGCATAGTGGGCAAGTAGCTTATGTCTATTTATAGGCTTGAGCAGATATAGCGGAGATTAGATCATCTAATTTTGATGTGAAAGTCATGGGTTTGACTTCATCAGAATATGGGATGTATCTGTTAAGAAGGTAGTAGGGTGTGATGTCCTGGTATTTGGATAACATACACAGAGTAGGAAGTAAAATTCCTATACTACGATCGGTTATACTATGGTTGTCACACAGTTGTTTCTCCACAAAGGACATGGAAATAATATCTGACATTCTGGTTACTAGATCTATGGTTTTAGATCTAGATTTGGCTAGTTTCCCAATATGGGTACTCTGATAGTATTCTAATATTATTTTAGAATAGATGACTCCTGGTATGGTGGTGTACCTGCAGGTGATGGAGTCACCCTCTCTAAAGGTGTCTTACAGACTAAAGAGGAGAGGGACGTACATGATTGGCAGATCACTTGCTTAGGCAATTGAGTCAATCGTGAAATGTCAAGTACCACACCAGATGTTGTTTTTGCACTAGATGCAATAAGTTTGTATTAATCCAATTCTGGAGAAACATAAGAAAGCAGTTTTAGAACATAAGTGAATGTTCTAAGGAATTGATGACGGCAGCCTCCTTCGGAAGACGGTTATCATTCCAGGCTTCAAAGGTGACATGGATGACAGAGTGATTGTCAGAGTTATAGTTTTCCCTATGATGAGGGATAGTATTATGGACAGGTGGTCCAAGAGGATACTGTGGGAGGCATGGTACTGGATACTGATTAGGTTCAGTTATCAATACAGTCTAAGAAGTTTGGATTTGGAGTTCATTTATGAACTAGGTCCCATCAGATATCCAGACATATTCTAAGACACCTATTACTCAATTCAGGAGATGGCCTTCTCCGCGAACTTGAGATTAAGAGAGACATAGAAAAAAACATCAGGGTGGATCCACTTACTGAGGCTATTTCTCGAACACAATAGTTTTACAAACGAGCTTTGTGAAACTGATTAGTAGAGGAGTTGGATGTTCGGTATCACACGGGCTCTGAGTATGCGACATCGCAATAATTAGCCTTAAGTGCAAGTGGGAGATTGTAGGATATAGTGCCCTCAAAGTCAAATATTGGATCGCAGGTACGTGATTGCAATGATTGAGGGAGGACCTATACCGATATGACAGTCTTGCTCGAGATGATAGTATGCTATCTGGTTTGTCTTTATCATCGTATACATGCTTTAGTTCACTATTGCATGATGATAGAGCCCATAGGATTCTTGATTTACTGCCAGCAGTATGATGGCGATCATATACATGGGAGCTGGGTTCTATAAGCACATCCTTAAAAGTGTCCCTAGTCGTGGGAGTTTCGAGACAGGGCATCGATACTCCAAAGTAGACTAGTGTATACAGTCGAGACCCCGACGAGGGGCGGTGGCCGATCTTACAAGCCATTGGTGTCAGTTGGATCACCTAAGATGTATACAGGTGCTCATTGGGTTATGAGTACACCGGACAGGACTCGCCGGGAACATGCTAGTTGGTATTATACATATCGTCAGATAGCAGTTCCCTGGTGACATGTGTACAGGTTAGTTTGTCGACCTGAGATCGCCATTTGTCTCGTGTGAGTTCCCACTGTGCTTTGATTACTACCCTACTACGCTCAAAGGAGACGTGCAAACAGGTTTTAGTTGGGTACAGTCCCGAGCCACATGGAGGTAGTGAGCGGATCGTCGGGGATTCGTCTCTCCCGGTATTTGGGGTTGATGTCACACAGTGAACGAATGACCATCACTAGAAATCCACGGCCGGGTAGTGGAGAATTACTGATTTGGATCAGTAGTTTCTCAAGTGGTGATGGGCTTCATACCGACACGAATTATCGCATTATTAGAGGTCTGACTTTATCCACCCCCCTAGACTCGATATGCGATACTCTTAGACGAACGGACCGGACTGTACGGATATTGTCACTGTCAGGCTCATTAGGGTTTCTGGATGAGTTCGCTCGTCAGCTTCCCTTCCAATCAACACATAGGCAACCGTTACGTACAGCTAGTACCTCTGACGTGCTAGTGGTTATACACAGTGACAGTGTGTTGATGAGTCATTAGAGTCCCCCACACACAGTTTCCCAAGTTCGGGCGAAACGTTGTAGAGGCCATATGGTTTTATGGCAGGGTTCGGAAAATGCACGTGCGTTTACGCACGTATCATATTTCGGGTAGATAATACTGGTGGGCTTTGGTTTAAGCCGAATCCGAGTATTATACTGTGTAGATATAATATCTTTGTCTCAGTTGCATTTGTATTCGGTCGTAAATGCGGGTATGTTTATACTGTTACAGGGTTATCCTGAAATTCGTTTCGGGATCGCTTTTGGAAATTGCCAGTTTCCAGTTTTCTATCGCCCGTCTTTAACATTCGGTTAAAGACGGATTTATCTTTTCTTGAGGTGAGTCATGAGTGTGTGGAAGTTTCTTGATGCTTCTAGATGGTGACTAGGATTAGTGACTCATGGTTGCATTAATTGTTCATTTAATGATTTGATGACTAGGTTAGATGATTCATGTTTTTCATTAAATGATGTTGCAAGGTGTTTAGATGAATCACTCATTCAATAATGTTGTGGTCACCTCCTTTGTTCCTACACTCACCTCCCCCCTCCTTCATAAGTGGCCGGCCCCTCTTGAGAGAGGAATAATGGTTGCTTGAGAGTAAAAAGATTATGATAGTTTTGGAATATAGAAATTAGATGTGATCAATTTCCAATTTACCCGATTCCAAAAGGCAACTTCATTAACCGTTCATCCATAGTTTTGGATGTAACGAGACAAAGTGTTCTACTCATACTCTACATCAATCTTGGTCATCTCTTTTAGCAAACTTGATGATCGATTTGCCTCGGTTCAGAGGCGGGAGCCCGTTTAAAGATCCGTCGACGTGGTGCTACCTGGACGAGAAGACTGGAGATTCAGGAGATCGGAGCAGCCGCAACAAAGCGTGGGATGATAGTTGAAGACCGAAGGACTCGGATCGTTCGGTATAACATTTCTACCCACTTTGTAGTTTGTTAGTTTAGCTTTAATGGCAGATCCGGGTTATAGTATGCGATAGCGCCAGTCAAAAAGTTTTTGTTTCGCATTTGGCGTCTGTTAGACGGCCGGGGCGCTACCGTGTACTTACAGTAAAAAGGGAAGCATCGACCGTCCAAGTCGCTAAAAGGGAAGAACCGACCGTCAAAGTCACTAAAAAGGCAGCACCGACCGTCCAAGTCGCTAAAAGGGCAGCATCGACCGTCCAAGTCGCTAAAAGGGCAGAATCGACCGTCCAAGTCGCAAAAAGGGCAGAACCGACAGTCCAAGTCGCTAAAATGGCAGCACCGACCGTCCACGTCATAAAAAGGGCAGCATCGACCGTCCAAGTCACAGAAAGGGCAGTATCGACCGTCCAAGTCGCTAAAAGGGCAGCACCGACTGTCCACGTCGCAAAAAGGGTAGCATCGACCATCCAAGTCGCTAAAAGGGCAGTATCGACCATCTACGTCGCTAAAAGGGCAGCACCGACCGTCCACGTCGCTAAAAGGGCAGTATCGACCATCTACGTCGCTAAAAGGGCATCAACGACCTCCTCGTCGGAATAATGCTCCACCTCGGAATCAAGTCAACCAGACACTCCACCTCGGAGACACGTCAAGTATCGACCGTCCATGTCGTAAAAAGAGCAGTGCCAGCTTCCCAAAAAGTGGGAACCGAATCAGGTCGCCTCCACGTGAAAGAAGATCCATCAATTTCATGCACACGACCCACATATGCTGTGTGCATTTATTGATGGGGGGCAATTTGTTAGGGTAAAAATTTACACCCCGGTTGAACAAGTCAAAATCAAAGTCAACCCCAAGCCAGGTGGGCCCAAGCCTAGGTCATGTAGGCCAATACCTGGAGCGAGCCAGAACATGAAGCGGCCGGCCTCCTCCCATGCCAAAATAAAATTTTGTAATAAATAATTTTTTTGTATTTCTTTTATTTTATTTTACGAATAAATGTAAGAAAATGGGCATAAAGCTAAATTTTTGTAAAGCTCATGGCTTATGTGCAAAAAGAAATGGCACATGAGCCATGGGATAGGAAAAATGTCAATTTGAAAAGCCCAAGGGGCTATATGTAAAGTGTATAGCCTATAAAGGCAAAGATAATGAAAATATCTCAATAACTTTTTCACTCTCCCCAAAAGAATCCAGATCTGAGATCTTTCCCCTTCCTCGAGGTTCTAAAACCTTCTTCTTTATTTTGAATTAAATCAAGAGTTTACTCTTCCTTTTCAAAAACTAAATAGTTTTTCACCACAAAACCCACGAAGGGGAACTTGGATCTGCCATTAGATCTCAAAAATGGGGGATCTTTAAATCTCACCCCCCCTTTCTTCAAGATCCAGCCAAAAGAGGAGGAAGAAGGAGACCCATCCCTAAAAATCCCACTTTGGGAAGATCCAGAGCACAAGGGAGAAGCCCGTTTCAGCATCTCCAAAAATATCTTAGGAGTTTAACTCCCCTCTAATTTTTCTTTCGGGAATTTAAATCCCATTTCTGAGGCTAAAAGACCATTTTCCTCGCCGGCGCCCAAGCGCCCCAAGCGCTCAAGCGCCCAGCGCCCATGTGTCTGACACGTGGTGCGCTAGTGCCTAAGCTCATAGTGCCTAAGCGCACAGAGCCCATGTGTCGGACACGTGGTGCGCCCGGCGCTCCAGCGCCCAGTGCTCGCGTGCTAGGCATGTATGGCGCTGGCCCCACGCGTCCTTTGGGCGCTTTTCCCCTTTTTATATATGTATATATATACACACACACACTCATACACTCCACAACACCGTCCCTCTAAAAAAACTCTGCGGGGCTCCCGATATATCCAAAACCCCTTCAAAACACAACACTGTACATTGAGTTCGCATGACCAGTTTAACCCGTCAATCGGAGGTTCTATCGCTCCAAATGCGAGGGGTAATTAACGGCAGCTTAGTCCGCGGCTGCCGGAGATTCGGATCCCTACAATCAATAAACCCCAGCCTAATCTAGACAAGGGGAATCTGTAATGCGTCTGACCAGCGCGCGCGTATTCCCATCTCAATGGGGTGACGAAAAACACCCTACAAAGTGGGCATGCCGAGAAACAAAAACCTTTTGTTCCTCTGCGTAATAGAAAAGATACCCCATGGAGTTTTTTGGGTATCCTACAAACTTACACAGTACTGAGCATACCTGAGTTTATCCGCATACAGCTTTTTTACAAAAGCTGGAATCCTCATGTCTTAAGATACTTAAGATATGGTGTCTTCCCACTCCACATCTGATATGGTGTGGTAGGCACTAACTTAGTAGGAATCTTTTTCAAATGATATGCAGTTGATTCTAGTGCATAACCCCAGAAGGATCACGGTAATTCAGCGTTACTTATCATGGAATGTACCATATCCAATAAGGTTCGGTGCCGCCTTTCCGATACATAGTTGTGTTGAGGTGTGTATGGAGGAGTAAGTTGAGAGAGAATTTCATTCTCTTTTAAGTAATTCAGGAACTCGGCACGTAAGTATTCACTACCTTGATCAGATCTAAGTGTCTTGATACTTTTGCCGGTTTGTTTTTCCACTTCATTCTTATATTCCCGGAATTTGTCAAAAGCCTCGGATTTATTTTTCATCAAGAATACATGTCCATACCTTGAGAAATCATCCGTAAAAATAATGAAATAGGAATAACCACTTCTTGCATGTGTAGACATTGGACCACACATGTCGCTGAGTATGAATCCCAAGAGCTCAGTGGCTCTTTCTCCGTGTCCTGTGAACGGAGTTTTTGTCATCTTTCCTTTGAGACATGATTGACAAGTTGCATAGAACTGATATTCGAATGGATCCAAATATCCCTTTTTATGTAACTTTGTCAACCGTGTTTCATTGATGTGACCCAGTCTACAATACCATAAGAAAACTTGATTTAATTCTGGAGACTTTCTTTTGAGTGTGTTCTAGACGTTGAAAACCTGAGCCGTTACCGTTATCTAGTGTACCTGATCCAATCAAATTTTAATTAAGGTAGATGTGGACCACATCGCTTACAAATGTAAAATCATAATCTTATTTAGAAAGTAAAGATACAAAAATGATATTACAAGCCAGATGATCAGTCGAAAATATTGCATTTTTAACACGTCAATTTCTCTACCATTTGCACTCATCTAGAGGTGTTCGGTATTAATATAGCACATATTAGCAAAACAGCTGTAAAATACCAAATTACATGTGTTATATATTAAAACCGACATTTCTAAGGGAAATTGAGTGTTTATCATTGCATCGCATAATCTTTGTGTAGCGCAACACTTGTTTCGAGAATCTGTGCAGGAAATTCCAGGAGAAAAGCAAAATCTGTGAAAAAGTGCTGATAAAAATATGCCAACTCCAGCACTTGAGATCTGGCAGCAATATAGAAAGCTTTATGAGATTAAACATATCAGAGAAATACTATGAGGTCAATATAAAGCAACACTGGAAACTTGATGCACCAAGGCTCCTATTGGGCCGCGGATCCGCGGCCGGAGCATGGCTTGCGCGGCGGATCCGCGGTCACGTGTCAGTGACGTCAGCATCTCTTCGTCTCAGTATTCTTCTCTCAAGGGCAACACTCCTTTAAGACACTGCAAATTCCATAATTCTCTAGAAGTTTCTGCCATATCAGCAAGGCCCTTGGTACAAGCTAATCACTCTCAAGCTTCCAAAGCAAGCTACTTAACAAGCTAAGCCTAGAAGCTTCTCCCTAACCTTCAAGCTTATGAAGGAAGCTAAGCCTAACTAACTATCTCTAGAAGCTTCTACCTAACTACCTAGCTTACAAGGGAAGCTAAACTAAACCTAGCTTCTAAAGGAAGCCAAAACTAATCAAGGCTATAAAAAGGACCCTAAGCCTTCACTTCTAAGGTTGTTAATTCCTACATCAATTCTCAATACAAGTTGAGTGACACAACTTGGAAACCCTAATCCCCAATTCAAAATTCAAAATCCAAAACCAAAAATCAAGAACTCCGAGTACCAAATCAAGCATGAAGCCTTCGATCCTTTAGAAAGCGACGCCGGACTTCATCGGAGCAAGTAATCCAAGAAGATCCGCGACTCAAGGAGACGAGCGAAGCCGAAATCGACGATCGAGTTCTTTCCTCTTGTAGATCTTGAGAGAATTGTAACAAAATTGTTGATAAATAAAGGTGAAGATGTTTAATCTTGCTTTCTTTACATTCTTGCATCATGATTCGATCTCTATTCTTGATTGAGTATTTTGTTATGATGTTTGAGTAAAACTCCGCTCGTGGAGGAATCGAGACGATCAATAGATGATGATGTTACAAATCTTGAAACGATTCTTAATTCCTATAAGTTTTGTAAACTCTTGTAAATTGAAGAATCGGCAACCTAGTTTCGAGCGATGCTTTCTTGATTGTGTTCGCTCTTAATTAGTGATCCACGATAGATTCTTGAATTTACGAGAGGCTAGAATTTGTATGAGATTCAACGAAAGGACAAAGGATGAGATGAAGAAACCCTAGTTTCTTTAAAAGATCCTTAAACCTCGATTAATCGTCATCGATCTAGTATCAAATCATTAATGGATAAGAATACGTAATCAATAGATTTCATCATGTCTATAAATTCGATCGATTCCTACGAGCCTCACTTCGATTCTTGATTATTGGATTGGATATCATCACTTCTTGATTCTTGATTTTTAAATGTTTTCTTGATTTTAGATTTAGATCTAGACAATTCTTGAACTTCAACTTTAAAATCTTGAATTGAATTGTTTTCTTTTTTCTTTAATTTTCAATTCATATAATTCGAAATACGAACGGATTACACTTTCCCTGTGGACGATCCGCACTCGCTAACGCGCTACAATCGACACCGTTATTGATTGCGGTCAAAATATTTTTGGTTGTGATTTCTATACATTTTCTACATACACACCAGAAAACGAATCAATCAAATGGCGCCGTTGCCGGGGATAGTGCGCTAATTCGTTCGTTTTTGAAATTTGAGTTGAAAAGTTTATTCCATCATAATTTTGAGATCAAAATTCGTGCAAACACTAAAAGATTCGTTGTGATTTGTTGCAAGGAAATCTGGAGTCTACTGTGCAATTAGAAAAATATTTGGAATATTCCAGAGGTCTCAGGGACTGAAAATAAGCAACACCAAAATATTTTGTGCAGTGATTCATCGACATCACCGCGGAAGCGCGGCATTACCGGCCTATTGCGGCAGAACCGCGGCGGGATTAAGGCTTCACTGCACGAAAATCTCTCGGTGAATTTCTACCTTTCTTGTCTCTCTCTTCATCTGCTCCATTAACAATTTGCTGCAGGTTTCTTTGCAAAATTCGCAGCGCCGCAAAACGCAATAAAAATTGTGCATGTTTTTTATTCTTGGTTGTTTGCATATTAATACGGAATTTAAGGGGCACGGCCAAATCCAGATTAGGTGGGGAGTTCATTACCCTTCTTAAGCCCCGAAAATCACAAACTTGCATCCGCATTACCCTCATTAACTAAAAAAGATCTAGACATGTCTCTAAGGACCGTCGCGCTCACTTTGGACAGAAGAAGGCCGTGTGTAATTCATTGCTTATCCGCGTTTCTTTTGTGGTGTCTAAGGCAAGTGTGTTTAAGGCAAGTGGTTACTATTAGGCCCACTACTTACGTAGTGGAGAACCTCCCACTTACCTGGCCCCAGGAGAGACAAAGAGGCAGTGGAGGATTGATCCCGCGACTTGTCTTTTTGCAGTTAGGAGCGGTCTAGAGCCTTGACCTATGTGACCACTAGACTTAGGGTTGCTTGTTGCATTTGTTGTGATTTGCATCATTTTTTAAAAAAATCCGTATCGTTTTCAAAACAAACACCACTTCATTCATTTCCCTTAATTATATCAACGCTGCCACTTGTACTAAACCCTTTTAGTGCAAGATAGGCTGGACACGGGATTCTAGTGCCCGTTTAGTCCGTGTTCCCCCGATCGACTCCGAAGTCGGTATTTCTACATTTACTTCTTCTTTACACACCACCACACCCACATCGATGGATCCTTCTCCATCGAACTTCTTTACCACTAATCTTCCGCCGTCCGTAAGTGCGCAGAATCCACCCAGCATCTCTCTCCAAGAGAGGTGCTATCCTATGCGAGGTCCTCTTTCGACCTGCTTATCCATTCCACCAGCCAACGGGGATAATTTTGAGATTAAACCCCAATACATCAATCTTCTACCCAAATATCACGGTCTCGAGACTGAAGACGCATATGTCTTTATCACCAAATTTGAAAATGTATGCGCAATGATGGGTACTTCACAGCTTTCTGTGGATGCTATGCGTCTACGTCTTCTTCCCTTTACCTTGTACGATATAGCCGAGAAGTGGCTGTATAACACTACCGCATATTCCATTACGAATTGGGAAGAATTCGTTGCAGTATTCCTTAAGAAATTCTACCCTAATCACAAGACAACACGAGTCCATAGAGAAATAAATCAATTCACCCATCTTCCAAATGAACCATTTTCAAAATGTCTTGACCGCTTCAAGGATCTGTTGGTTCAATGTCCACATCACGGAATCCCGAGATGGGATCTATGCCGAATCATATTTGAGGGCATTAACCTACCACTAAACAAAGCCTTGAAGCCATGTATCAAGGCAATTTTATGACCAAAGACGATGGGGAAGCTTAGAAATACTTAGAAGATTTCGCTGAAAAATCTTTACGGTGGGAGAGTCAATCGTTTAGGAGTGGCAATAACCAATCGGATGTTTCCATAGGAGTTAGAGCTGACATTTCAGCTATACACAAGAAACTCGAGACTATGGAGAACAAATTTTTAGCCGCCGCCCTAAATCAACGTCGCTCTCCAAAACTGTATATGGATGTTGTTCTGATCCTTCTCACTTGACAGAAGAATGTCCATTGAATTCTCCATTTCAAGGTCATGAGCGTACCAATGCTGCTTTTCAAAGACCTAGAAACGATCCATTTTCTTCCCTTAAAATCAGGGTTGGAGGAATCACCCTAATTTTGCTTGGAACCAATCACAGAATCAAAACACGGTTGCAAACCAAACCAATTTTCAAAGGGCTCTTCCACCACAACAGCAACCATTTCACCTGACTCAGCACCCCTACCAATCACAAAACTTTCAAGATCCAGTCAACACACATGCACCGTATAATCCTGCACAGTTGACTGGTACCGATCTCTCTGCTTCACTCGAACGGACTTTTGAAACATACATGAAACGAATGCCGGCTGAAGTTAAGTCTTCCCTCGATAAATTTGAGAAAAACTCTGACCTCCAGGCTGAGAGTTTAAAATCGATGGAAGCAGAAATTGCACGACTAAAAGCAGAAATGAGTGCGAGAGAAAAAGGGAAACTTCCATCTCAACCCCTACCGAATCCTGGGCATTACAATGTAAATGCCATTACAACGTTGAGATCAGGAAGAGTGCTGAATAATCATGTTGGGGAAGAGTTTAATGATACTGAAAAATCTATCAATAACACCCCGGCTGAGACCTTTCCTCACACACACACTTCTACTTCTGATCCTTGTTCTTCTACCCCACCGCCTTCTCACGAGCCTATTCTCCTCTTCCCTCTAGGCTCGACACCTCAGCCCACCTCCTCTATTCCTCCACAGAAGATCCCCGCTCCTATTCTGGGATCATGTCTACACACACCACCTTCTCCTATGATGGACCCAGCGCTTATTGCTAAAGCTCCTTATCTTAATCGGTTAAGGGGTAACAAATCGAGTCCACATATGGAGAAGATTATGGAAATGTTCAAACAGGTTAACATCAGCATCCCTCTCCTAGATGCTATTCAATAAGTCCCCGCTTATGCGAAAATTCTTAAAGACTTGTGCACTAGGAAGAGGAAGACTCAAGTGCCAAAGAAGGTCTTCATGTCTAATAATGTTAGCACTGCTTTTATCTCACAGCTACCAAAGAAACGTAAGGACCCAGGATGTCCTACGATATAGATTTCTATTGGGGGTAAAAACATCAACCGTGCTCTTCTTGACCTAGGCGCAAGTGTTAACCTACTTCCATATTCTGTTTATGAGCAGCTAGGGATTGGAGAGTTGAAACCAGCTTACTGCACTCTCCAAATGGCAGACCGTTCAATCACCAAACCTAGGGGTGAACTAGAGGATGTGTTGATAAAAGTCGGGGAATTTGTATTTCCTATGGACTTCATTGTTCTCGATACACAACCTGTAGCAAACCCACGGAGTCAAATTCCGGTGATTTTGGGTCCACCATTCCTTGCCACTTCCAATGCTGTCATTAACTGTAAAAACGGTTCAATGAACTTATCATTTGGAAATATGACAATTGAACTGAACATCTACAAAATTGGAATTCAGCCATCTGAACCCTCTGCTCATATACTTGATGTGTGCTCTGTCCATGAGATTGCTCCCGAAAGTTGCGGAGTTGATGAACTTTGCGTTAAAGATCTCGACGACACTACCACATCAATGTTTGATCTTGCACATCTTAGTTAGGACACATTTTCCATGCTTGAGTCCGACACTCCCGACTCATCACCATCCGAGTCTGTATCTTATGCAGGCTATGAGCTTCTTTGTGACTCCGAATATCATTCGATGATCCCACCTTCTATTATTTCTCCGCCAGCATTAGATCTCGAACTTTTACCTTCTCATATTAAATATGCATATTTAGGTGAGAATGAGTCTTTACCGGTTATCATATCCGCTTCTCTAGCATCAGAGCAAGAGAATGCGCTTTTGACGGTATTGAGATCTAATAGGCAGGCGTTTGGTTGGACCATGGCGAACATCAAAGGGATTAGTCCCTTGATTGTAGTACATCATATACACTTGATGGATGATGCCAAACCGACCCGAGAACCACAGAGACGATTGAACCCCGTCATGAAAGATGCGGTGAAGAAAGAGATCGTAAAATGCCTTGACAATGGTATTATTTACCCAATCTCCGATAGCCAATGGGTGAGTCCAATTCATATCGTCCCTAAGAAATCTGGCATCACAGTTATCACCAATGAGGAAAATGAGTTAATTCAGACATGCGCCCAAACTGGGTGGCGTGTATGTATTGATTACAGAAAACTCAATGCCGCTACGAGGAAAGACCACTTTCCTCCACCTTTCATTGATAAGATGCTGGAACGCTTAGCTGGACGTGAGTATTATTGCTTTATGGACGGATACTCTGGCTATAATCAGGTCCCCATTGCCAAAAAGGATGAAGATAAAACCACATTTACTTGTCCTTTTGGTACCTTTGCTTGTAGTCGCATGCCCTTTGGGTTATGCAATGCTTCCGCTACATTTCAACAGTGTATGATGGGGATATTCTCGGACATGGTCGAGAATTTTTTGGAGATTTTCATGGACGATTTCTCGATTTTCGGAGACCCTTTTTCTGACTGCCTATCGAATCTTGATGCGGTTCTTACTCGTTGCAAAGAGAAGAACTTAACCTTGAATTGAGAAAAATGCCATTTCATGGTCCAAGAGGGAATTGTGCTTGGGCATGTTATTTCACGGAAAGGCATTGAGGTTGACAGAGCTAAAATAGATGTCATTCAAAACCTTCCTCATCCCAAAAGCGTCAAGGTATCCGATCATTTCTTGGCCATGCAGGTTTTTACAGGAGATTCATTAAGGATTTTAGCAAAATTGCTAGACCTTTAACTCTTCTCTTGGCCAAGGATACGACCTTCCACTTTGACTCGGATTGTGAGGCAGCATTCGACTCACTCAAACACTTTCTCACTACAGCCCCCGTTCTATCGTCTCCAGATTGGGACCACCCTTTTGAGCTTATGTGTGATGCATCAGATTTTGCAGTTGGTGCAGTTTTAGGACAGCACATTGAAAAGATGCCACACGTGATCTATTACGCAAGTAAGACCCTGAACGATGCTTAAATTAACTATACAACTACCGAAAAAGAACTTTTGGCGGTTGTATTTTCATTAGAAAAATTCAGGCCTTACTTGATTGGCTCACCAATAGTTGTGTACACTGACCACTCCGCCTTGAAACATCTTTTGGCGAAGAAGGACGCTAAAGGTAGGCTAATACGTTGGATCTTTCTATTGCAAGAATTTGATCTTGTTATTAAAGATAAGAAAGGATGTGAAAACGTTGTAGCCGATAATCTTTCACGCATCTCTTCTTCACCTATGACCCTGCCGATCAATGATTCTTTTCCCGATGAACAACTCTTGAACGTATCCGATGAACCATGGTTCAGGGATATTGTGAACTATCTTGTCACGGGACTTATACCCAGCGATTGGTCAAAACAGGACAAACATCGTTTTCTATCCCAAGTAAAGCATTTTTACTGGGATGAACCCTATCTGTTTAAGTATTGTCCTGACCAGATCATTCGCCGGTGTGTCCCGAATGAGGAATTCAAGAGCGTTCTATCTTTTAGTCATGATCAGGCATGTGGGAGTTACTTCGGTCCTAGAAAGACGACGGAGAAGGTTTTGCAATCTGGTTTTTTTTGGCCGACCTTGTTCAAAGACGCATTTGATCATTGCAAAACCTGTACACAGTGTCAACACACGGGTAGGATTTCCCTGAGAAATGAGATGCCACAGCAACCCATTCTAGTGGTTGAAATTTTTGATGTTTGGGGCATTGACTTTATGGGTCCTTTTCCCAACTCCTTTGGGAATCTGTACATACTGCTTGCGGTTGATTACGTCTCAAAGTGGGTTGGAGCTATTCCTTGTCGCACTAATGAAAGTTGTCATTAAGTTCTTAAAAGAAAACATCTTTTCGCGATTTGGACACCTACGCGCTATCATTAGCGATAACGGGACACATTTCTGTAACAAATCTTTCAAGACTTTGATGCGGAAATATGCAATCAACCACAAACTTTCCACACCCTATCATCCCCAAACGAGCGGGCAGGCTGAGATTTCGAATAGACAGATCAAACAAATCGTGGAGAAAACTGTTGCGAAGAATAGAAAAGATTGGTCGACCAAATTGACGGATACTCTTTGGGCATTCCGAACTGCATATAAAACCGATCTAGGGATGTCTCCTTATAGGTTAGTGTTTAGGAAGGCTTGTCACTTGCCAGTCGAGATTGAGCACAAAGCAATGTGGGCTATTAAAGAAATCAACTTTGACTTAAATTAAGCCTGCAACTTTCGGAAGCTGCAATTAAATGAGCTAAGCGAACTCCGCGATGAAGCTTATGATAACGCTGTAATTGTAAAGAATCGGACTAAGGTATTTCACGATAAAAACATTTTGAGGAAAACGTTTACACCTGGTCAACAAGTCCTTCTTTACGATTCACGACTACACCTTCACGCGGGTAAGCTACGATCTCGGTGGAAGGGACCTTTTGTTGTGCGGTCTGTATACCCGCACGGGGCAGTTGAGGTAGAAAATGTTCAAAACGGTACATTTTTCAAAGTGAATGGACATAGATTAAAGCCGTATTTTTCCACTGACCCCACGGAGGAGCTCCTGTTCTTACAGGAGCTATTTTATCTTGATTAAAATTCCTCCGTCTCACCTCCATGTCCAGTAAATTATTGCATCATCTTTTGAATGGAGGTGAGTGAAAAGAATAAGTTTAGGGGAGGATCTTCACTTAAATATTTTGCCCCCGATAATAAATTTCCTCCCAAGCTTACATGTTTTTTGTATATCTAGCAAACGGCAACAGTGAGGACACTGTTGAAAACAAGTTTGGAGGTGGTTTGTGCTTATTTTCGCATCATTTGCATATCACTTTGCATAAGCACAAAGCATTTCATTTCAAAACCTATAAAAATTTAAAAATTTTAAATAAAAATATTTTTTGTACATAAATAAGATAATAAAAGATTAGATAGTGAAAATTTGCATCCAAAAGATTAGAAAAATTTAAGAAAATCTAGAAAATTAAAAGTTTTCTTATACGAACTAGTAATAAGTAGTTATGAGCCGTTGTCCTAAGGGTTAGTAAGATGAAGGAAGTCACTAATCTGAGGATAAAAATAAGTCTGAAAAATTGTTTCTATTCTGGAAGCCAAACATTTTGAACGTTGATACCCTACTATTCGCACTTACACACGTCTTGAAACTCGGGATAGCAGAGGATACCTTGAAATGCTCTTGTCTAAAAGCCGAAATATGAAGGAAAAAAATGAATAAAAATATAAAGTGGTGAGAAAAATGAACACTGGTTTTGTTATCGCCAAGGCAGCAATAAAAAATATAGCGATGGTGCCTCTTCACCTAGTGCCTTAGACCAACTGGTCTGGGAGTCACTGCTAAGCCTTAGGTGGTGCAAAACGAGGAAAATACACATAATAAGCAAGCACATGAGTAATCGGTCGGTTAGTACCTCAAGAAGTATTAACGGTCGCATGAAAGTGTGTGAGCAATCTTATCTAAATATTCATTAATTAAAAAGTACTGAGGCAGATGGACAAGAGTATGATAGCTTGAATTGAATTCTCCGGGTGTAGGGATGTCTATTACACACACGTAGGGGTATATGATCGATGTTTGGAAGAAAAATATGAATGAAAAATAAAGACGATGTTTTATTGAGGGATGATGTGATTTCTGACATCTTTTCATGACTATTAAGATAGGGCTCATGACAACCGAAAAGCTAGTATAGTTGGAAACTCTAATTTTCAAAGTCTTTCTTTTATAATTCTTATCTTTATATGTAACTTTCACGGTCTTCCTTTTATTATTGGATTTTGTGGGTGCAATCCGCTGAAAACCCTCAGGAGACAACACTCCTCCTACTAGGGACACCTAGTGGTTTAAAGGCTTGTTGCACGTGCTCAGTGCAATCGTGTTGCCTACGAAAGTGTGCTAGTTAGTTTTTCTCTTTCTTTATTTTCTCCTTCTATTTTTTAAAACAGTTCGCTCGAGACGACCGAAAATAAGTTTGGGGGAATTTGATCAGTCGAAAATATTGCATTTTTAACACGTCAATTTTCCTACCATTTGCACTCATCTAGAGGTGTTCGGTATTAATATAGCACATATTAGCAAAACAGCCGTAAAATACCAAATTACATGTGTTATATATTAAAACAGACATTTCTAAATGAAATTGAGTATTTATCATTGCATCACATAATCTTTTTGTAGTGCAATACTTATTTCGAGAATCTATGCAGAAAATTCCAGGAGAAAAGCAAAATCTGTGAAAAAGTGCTGATAAAAATATACCAACTCCAGGACTTGAGATCTGGCAGCAATATAGAAAGCTTTATGAGATTAAACATATTAGAGAAATACCATGAGGTCAATATAAAGCAACACTGGAAACTTGATGCACCAAGGCTCCTATTAGGCCGCGGATCCGCGGCCGGAGCATGGCTTGCGCGGCGGATCCACGGCCACGTGTCAGTGACGTCAGCATCTCTTCGTCTCAGTATTCTTCTCTCAAGGTCAACACTCCTTTAAGCCACTGCAAGTTCCATAATTCTCCAGAAGTTTCTGCCAGATCAGCAAGGCCTTTGGTACAAGCTAATCACTCTCAAGCTTCCAAAGCAAGCTACTTAACAAGCTAATCCTAGAAGCTTCTCCCTAACCTCCAAGCTTATGAAGGAAGCTAAGCCTAACTAACTACCTCTAGAAGGTTCTACCTAACTACCTAGCTTACAAGGGAAGCTAAACTAAACCTAGCTTCTAAAGGAAGCCAAAGCTAATCAAGGCTATAAAAAGGACCCTAAGCCTTCACTTCTAAGGTTGTTGATTCCTACATCAATTCCCAATACAAGTTGAGTGACACAACTTGTAAACCCTAATCCCCAATTCAAAATCCAAAGTCAAAAATCAAGAACTCCGAGTACCAAATCAAGCATGAAGCCTTTGATCCTTTAGAAAGCGACGCCGGACTTTATCGGAGCAAGTGATCCAAGAAGATCCGCGACTCAAGGAGACGAGCGAAGCCAAAATCGACGATCAAGTTCTTTCCTCTTATAGATCTTGAGAGAATTGTAACAAAATTGTTGATAAATAAAGATGAAGATCTTTAATCTTTCTTTCTTTACATTCTTGCATCATGATTCGATCTCTATTCTTGATTGAGTATTTTGTTATGATGTTTAAGTAAAACTCCGCTCGTGGAGGAATCGAGACGATCAATAGATGATGATGTTAAAAATCTTGAAACGATTCTTAATTCCTATAAGTTTTGTAAACTCTTGTAAATTGAAGAATCGGCAACCTAGTTTCGAGCGATGCTTTCTTGATTGTGTTCGCTCTTAATTAGTGATCCACGATCGATTCTTGAAATTACGAGAGGCTAGAATTTGTATGAGATTCATCGAAAGGACAAATGATGAGATGAAGAAACCCTAGTTTCTTTAAAAGATCCTTAAAGCTCGATTAATCGTCATCGATCTAGTATCAAATCATTAATGGATAAGAATACGTAATCAATAGATTTCATCACGTCTATAGATTCGATCGATTCCTACGAGCCTCACTTCGATTCTTGATTATTGGATTGGATATCATCACTTCTTGATTCTTGATTTTTAAATGTTTTCTTGATTTTAGATTTAGATCTAGACAATTCTTGAACTTCAACTTTAAAATCTTGAATTGAATTGTTTTCTCTTTTCTTTAATTTTTAATTCATCTAATTTGAAATACGAACGGATTACACTTTCCTTGTGGACGATCCGCACTCGCTAACGAGCTACAATCGACACCATTATTGATTGCGGTCAAAATATTTTTGGTTGTGATTTCTATACATTTTCTACATACACACCGGAAAACGAATCAATCAAATGGCGCCGTTGCCGGGGATAGTGCGCTAATTCATTCGTTTTTGAAATTTGAGTTGAAAGGTTTATTCCATCATAATTTTGAGATCAAAATTCGCGCAAACACTAAATGATTCGTTGTGATTTGTTGCAAGGAAATCTGGATTCTGCTGTGCAATTGGAAAAATATTTGGAATATTCCAGAGGACTCAGAGACTGAAAATAAGCAACACCAAAATTTTTTGTGTAGTGATTCATCGAAGTCACCGCGGAAGCGTGGCATTAGCGGCCTATTGCGGCGGAACCACGGCGGGATTAAGGCTTCGCTGCACGAAAATCTCTCGGTGAATTTCTACCTTTCTTATCTCTCTCTTCATCTGCTCCATTAACAATTTGCTGCAGGTTTCTTTGCAAAATTCGCAGCGCCGCAAAAAGCTATAAAAATTGTGCGTGTTTTTGATTCTTGGTTGTTTGCATATTAATACGGAATTTAAGGGGCACGGCCAAATCCAGATTAGGTGGGGAGTTCATTACCCTTCCTAAGCCCCGAAAATCACAAACTTGCATCCGCATTACCCTCATTAACTAAAAAAGATCTAGACATGTCTCTAAGGACCGTCGCGCTCACTTTGGATAGAAGAAGGCCGTGGGTAATTCATTGCTTATCCACGTTTCTTTTGTGGTGTCTAAGGCAAGTGTGTTTAAGGCAAGTGGTTACTTAATTAGGCCCACTACTTACGTAGTGGAGAACCTTTCACTTACCTGGCCACATGAGAGACAAAGAGGCAGTGGAGGATTGATCCCGCGACTTGTCTTTTGGCAGTTAGGAGCGGTCTAGAGCCTTGACCTAGGTGACCACTAGACTTAGGGTTGCTTGTTGCATTTGTTGTGATTTGCATCATTTTTTTAAAAAATCCGTATCGTTTTCAAAACAAACACCACTTCATTCATTTCCCCTAATTATATCAACGCTGCCACTTGTACTAAACCCTTTTAGTGCAAGATAGGCTGGACACGGGATTCTAGTGCCCGTTTAGTCCGCGTTCCCCAAATCGACTCCGAAGTCCGTATTTCTACATTTACTTCTTCTTTACCCACCACCACACCCACATCGATGGATCCTTCTCCATCGAACTTCTTTACCACTAATCTTCCGCCGTCCGTAGGTGCGCAGAATCCACCCCGCATCTCTCTCCAAGAGAGGTGCTATCCTATGCGAGGTCCTCTTTCGACCTGCTTATCCATTCCACCAGCCAACGGGGATAATTTTGAGATTAAACCCCAATACATCAACCTTCTACCTAAATATCACGGTCTCGAGACTGAAGACGCATATGTCTTTATCACCAAATTTGAAAATGTATGCGTAATGATGGGTACTTCACAGCTTTCTGTGGATACTATGCGTCTACGTCTTCTTCCCTTTACCTTGTGCGATATAGCCGAGAAGTGGCTGTATAACACTACCGCACATTCCATTACGAATTGGGAAGAATTCGTTGCAGCATTCCTTAAGAAATTCTACCCTAATCACAAAACAGCTCGAGTCCGTAGCGAAATAAATCAATTCACCCAGCTTCCAAATGAACCATTTTCAAAATGTCTTGACCGCTTCAAGGATCTGTTGGTTCAATGTCCACATCACGGAATCCCGAGATGGGAACTTTGCCGAATCATATATGAGGGCATTAACCTACCACTAAACAAAGCCTTGAAGCCATGTGTCAAGGCAATTTTATGACCAAAGACGATGGGGAAGCTTGGAAATACTTAGAAGATTTCACTGAAAAATCTTTACAGTGGGAGAGTCAATCGTTTAGGGGTGGCAATAACCAATCGGATGTTTCCATAGGAGTTAGAGCTGACATTTCAGCTATACACAAGAAACTCGAGACTATGGAAAACAAATTTTTAGCTGCCGCCCTAAATCAATGTCGCTCTCCAAAACTGTATGTCCTTCTCACTTGACGGAAGAATGTCCATTGAATTCCCCGTTTCAAGGTCATGAGCATACCAATGCTGCTTTTCAAAGACCTAGAAACGATCCATTTTTTTCCACTTATAATCAGGGTTGGAGGAATCACCCTAATTTTGCTTGGAACTAATCACAGAATCAAAACACGGTTCTAAACCAAACCAATTTTCAAAGGGCTCTTCCACCACAACAGCAACCATTTCACCTGACTCGGCACCCCTACCAATCACAAAACTTTCAAGATCCAGTCAACACACATGCACCATATAATCCTGCACAGTTGACTGGTACTGATCTCTCTGCTTCACTCGAACGGACTTTTGAAACATACATGAAACGAATGTCGGCTGAAGTTACGTCTTCCCTCGATAAATTTGAGAAAAACTCTGACCTCCAGGCCAAGAGTTTAAAATCGATGGAAGCAGAAATTGCACGACTAAAAGCCGAAATGAGTGCGAGAGAAAAAGGGAAACTTCCATCTCAACCCCTACCGAATCCTGGGCATTACAATGTAAATGCCATCACAACGTTGAGATCAGGAAGAGTGCTGAATAATCATGTTGGGGAAGAATTTGATGATACTGAAAAATCTATCAATAACACCCCGGATGAGACCTTTCCTCACACACACACTTCTACTTATGATCCTTGTTCTTCTACCCCACCGCCTTCTCACGAGCCTATTCTCCGCTTCCCTCTAGGCTCGACACCTCAGCCCACCTCTTCTATTCCTCCACAGACGATCCCCACTCCTATTCTGGGATCATGTCTACACACACCACCTTCTCCTATGATGGACCCAGCGCTTATTGCTAAAGCTTCTTATCCTAATCGGTTAAGGGGTATCAAATCGAGTCCACATATGGAGAAGATTATGGAAATGTTCAAACAGGTTAACATCAGCATCCCTCTCCTAGATGCTATTCAACAAGTCCCCGCTTATGCGAAAATTCTTAAAGACTTGTGCACTAGGAAGAGGAAGACTCAAGTGCCAAAGAAGGTCTTCATGTCTAATAATGTTAGCACCGCTTTTATCCCACAGCTACCAAAGAAACGTAAGGACTCAGGATGTCCTACGATATCGATTTCTATTGGGTGTAAAAACATCAACCATGCTCTTCTTGACCTAGGCGCAAGTGTTAACCTACTTCCATATTCTGTTTATGAGCAGCTAGGGATTGGAGAGTTGAAACCAGCTTACTGCACTCTCCAAATGGCAGACCGTTCAATCACCAAACCTAGGGGTGAACTAGAGGATGTGTTGATAAAAGTCGGGGAATTTGTATTTCCTGTGGACTTCATTGTTCTCGATACACAACCTGTAGCAAACCCACGGAGTCAAATTCCGGTGATTTTGGGTCGACCATTCCTTGCCACTTCCAATGCTGTCATTAACTGTAGAAACGGTTCAATGAACTTATCATTTGGAAATATGACAATTGAACTGAACATCTACAAAATTGGAAGTCAGCCATCTGAACCCTCTGCTCATATACTTGATGTGTGCTCTGTCCACGAGATTGCTCCCGAAAGTTGCGGAGTTGATGAACTTTGCTTTAAAGATCTCGACGACACTACCACATCAATACTTGATCTTGCACATCTTAGTAAGGACACATTTTCCACGCTTGAGTCTGACACTCCCGACTCATCACCATCCGAGTCTGTATCTTATGCAGACTATGAGCTTCTTTGTGACTCCGAATATCATTCGATGATCCCATCTTCTATTATTTCTCCGCCAGCATTAGATCTCAAATTTTTACCTTCTCATCTTAAATATGCATATTTAGGTGAGAATGAGTTTTTACCGGCTATCATATCCTCTTCTCTAGCATCAGAACAAGAGAATGCGCTTTTGACGGTATTGAGATCTAATAGACAGGCATTTGGTTGGACCATGGCGAACATCAAAGGGATTAGTCCCTTGATTGTAGAACATCATATACACTTGATGGATGATGCCAAACCAACCCGAGAACCATAGAGTCGGTTGAACCCCGTCATGAAGGATGCGGTGAAGAAAGAGATCGTCAAATGCCTTGACAATGGTATTATCTACCCAATCTCCGATAGCCAATGGGTGAGTCCAATTCATGTCGTCCCTAAGAAATCTGGCATCACAGTTATCACCAATGAGGCAAATGAGTTAATTCAGACACGCGCCCAAACTGGATGGCGTGTATGTATTGATTACAGAAAACTCAATGCCGCTACGAGGAAAGACCACTTTCCTCTACCTTTCATTGATCAGATGCTGGAACGCTTAGCTGGACGTGAGTATTATTGCTTTATGGACGGATACTCTGGCTATAATCATGTTCCTATTGCCAAAAAGGATGAAGATAAAACCACATTTACTTGTCCTTTTGGTACCTTTGCTTGTAGTCGCATGCCCTTTGGGTTATGCAATGCTTCCGCTACATTTCAGCGGTGTATGATGGGGATATTCTCGGACATGGTCGAGAATTTTTTGGAGATTTACATGAACGATTTCTCGATTTTCGGAGGCTCTTTTCTGACTGCCTATCGAATCTTGACGCGGTTCTTACTCGTTGCAAAGAGAAGAACTTAACCTTGAATTGAGAAAAATGTCATTTCATGGTCCAAGAGGGAATTGTGCTTGGGCATGTTATTTCACGGAAAGGCATTGAGGTTGACAGAGCTAAGATAGATGTCATTCAAAACCTTCCTCATCCCAAAAGCGTCAAGGATATCCCATTATTTCTTGGTCATGCAGGTTTTTACCGGAGATTCATTAAGGATTTTAGCAAAATTGTTAGACCTTTAACTCTTCTCTTGGCCAAGGATACGACCTTTCACTTTGACTCGGATTGTGAGGCAGCATTCGACTCACTCAAACACTTTCTTACTACAGCCCTCGTTCTATCGTCTCCAGATTGGGACCACCCTTTTGAGCTTATGTGTGATGCATCAGATTTTGCAGTTGGTGCAGTCTTAGGACATCACATTGAAAAGATGCCACACGTGATCTATTACGCAAGTAAGACCCTGAACGATGCTTAAATTAACTATACAACTACCGAAAAAGAACTTTTGGCGGTTGTATTTTCATTAGAAAAATTCAGGCCTTACTTGATTGGCTCACTAATAGTTGTATACACTGACCACTCCGCCTTGAAACATCTTTTGGCGAAGAAGGACGCTAAAGGTAGGCTAATACGTTGGATCCTTCTATTGCAAGAATTTGATCTTGTTATTAAAGATACGCTAGCGCGAGATGCGGGTCGTAGAGCGGCCGAGATCTCGTCCTGGCGAGATATACAGAGCTGTTACGGGGGCGTTTGGGCTCCGTGTTCTCGGTTGAACAGGAAAACTGAGGAAGCTCAGCTCGGTGGATAGCTCGGTGGCCGAGGGAGCTCAGCTGTAGGATTGCTCGGAGGCGTGCTGTCGGATGGTTGTTTAGGCAACTAAGGAAGGCTTTCTCGAGAGGTCTCCAAAAGGTCGGATGCAACCTTGGAGACGAGGTGCCGAAGAATGTCCCTAATGCATCATACTTGTTTCAGCTCCGTAGCCCCCAGGAGTTTAGCGGACTTAGCGGATGACACGTCATCCGCTACTTGTCGTGATATGGAAAATACTCATTTATGAGCCTCATCAGACATTGGCCGAGAAAGCCAAGAATTACAACCCAAAATCTGTTCTAATTTAAATTTAAAATTTATCTTGCAATAACCAAGATCGTAATTTAGTCCAAAGCACATTAAAATTTTGTCCCAGAAGCAAACAGAATTCACAGAAGTCACTTATTTATCCCCATATATATATATATATATATATATATATATATATATATATATATATGACTAAAAATTTATCATATATTATAATTTTAGCGGGAGACACCCCTTCTATTGAATCCTACAATAAAAAATTTCATTTGACCCGAAACACACGACTAAAACAAAAAAAAATACCATCTTCACTTGATGTTCTCCAAGTTCAACAAGTAAGTAGGCAGCGGGCTTCGGAGCGGCGACTTACAGGGCGGGCTCATCACCTGGTTCCCATCGCCGTCGTAATGGATCACACCCGAGAACGCCAACGGGTCGCACTTTTCGCCCATGAGGATCGTCCTCCGCCAAAGCACTCCATCTTCGGACTTCTTCTTCGTGCTGCCTTGTTTCTTGCTCTTCCTCTTGCCGTTCAGGAAGCGGATGAAGCTGACCCCGTGCGTGAGGTGCGGCCTGCTGCGGAGAGTGAGCTGGTTCAGGTTTGTGTGGGGCCGCTGGATGCGCTTGGTGGCACGTTCGACGATGGATGTCACCGTGTGAAAGATGTCGCTGATCGCCATCGAGTGATTGATCGTTGGCCGGTGACAGCATCGCCCTGGGGGTGTATGGGGGGTTTATATAGGACTGGGAGGAAGCTAGGGTCACTCCATATAAAATAAAAATATGATAGAATTGGAAAAAAATTTAGATATTTAGGCTATAATATTAGTTTTGTATGTTGAAATCTAAATATTGCTCCACTTTTCTTTTTAAAGTTTTATTTCCTTACGTGTGATATGTGGGTGATGAAAAGTATATTGAGGGCATCTTCTGATTGAAATCCTAATTTGATAATTAGCATGATACATGGTAAGCAAAAATGTATAAATTTTCTTTTCATTCTGAACTAATCAGCCCTTTTCAAATATATCTTCAAAATCTCTATTAAACATATTAAAATTTCTTACTTTATTAAAAATAAAGTAAAATATATTTTATTTCGAGAAAAAATCTTTTAATTTATATTAATTATCTTTTCGCTATGCTTAAATATGTGGAGGTGCTCGCACGTGCAAAACAATAGTCATTTCATGGTAAAATACAAGTGGAACGTTCGCCGCACCAATTTTAGTGTGGACCAAATTAATTTTATATACCAACACGGCTCAAGGTGTTTGACTTGGCTTTTAAGGTGGCTCTTGAGGTCCTTATTTTTTGTGAGGATCATGTGTTTGTGGATTAAACTATGAACAAGAGCAATGTATGCACACATAAGTGATGTAATTAGGGATAATAATTAATTATTTTTTAATTAATGGTGGGATTAATTTTGTTGACGCAGGTGATTAGAGCTCCGAAAGGGCGCCGTTGGTCATGTAAGAGAAGGAAACAGGAAGGCAAGAATACAGCCGTTATTTGAAAGTGGACTTTTCTTATTAGAAAGCTACACAGTATTTTTTTATCTTCTTATTTTAAAGAAAAATATATTTACTTGATATTGTTACGTTTTAAACATGAATAGACTAATAAAGTAATCAAAATGATTGAGCATGTCTATGGATGAATCTCTGCATGATGTTGTTTAGTTGTATATTTGTTTAGTTTTATTACATTTAAGAAAATTAGGACTAGAAATCATTGCGCGAACTCGTTTTTCTTTCAATCGTGAGTTGTATTTGTTCATTTGGAATATAGTATAAATAATAAATACTTAATAATTTTCCATGCAATGATGTTGGTACAAAGTATACATATATGCTATGGGAGGTATTTAATATTTGTAAAGTTCATTCCTCGGCAACATTAATTTTACGGCTAAAAGGAGCCTACAGTGACATTGCAATCCCCTCCCTGTAGTGATCTAACCTGGGAGAGGGTGGAACCCAAGGGCAAACTTGTAATTTTGCCTTAGCCCCCACCCTCTTCCAGAAGAAGGCACTACAAGAAGGGGCCTGTAGTGTCACCACATGCCCCGAATTTCCTAAGTTAACACATCGTTTTGTAGCTATCATCCTTTTGCAACTTGAATTGCAGTTGCTGATAAAGTGTAATATTTATTACATGTTGAAGGAAGATATTCACTACTAGAATATGGGGTTGTCCCTATGGATAAAGGAATCCGTAGGGGCAACTATTTATTGCCCCTACGGATAGAACCGTAGGTCCATATACCTGGTCCTACGGTTCTCTACGTTTTAATTTAAAAATATTTAATCGTAATTTGATGTTTGGTCATATGGAGCCGCAAACAAAGTACCTAGGGATTAGTCCGTAGGGACATGTATATGGATTAATTAATAATAAAAAAATAGCACAGAAAATCCCTCCGTTCCCAAAAATCTTTATCATCTTCTCGCGCCTCGCGATCGATTTCCTCCCGCGCCTCGTCGACCTCCTCGTCTCCTCCTCAGTCGCCTCCTCATAACATCCTCGTCGACTTCCTCCAGCGCCTCGATCCCGAGCCTCGTCGACTTCCTCGTCGCCTCCTCCGTCGTCTCTTCCACTGCGAAAAAGGTTAGTAAATATCTAATTTCTACTTCTAATTTAATGTTTTTATTTCCCTCCTTTGATAATGTTAGGTTCAGGGCAGGGTACGGGTACGGGTGAGGGTTAGGGTTAGGCATCGGATCAGATTCAGTTAGGGTTACGTTTAGGGTTAGGGTTAGGGGTCGGTTGGGGTTGGGATTAGGATTCTGTTGCTGTTGGGGTTGGGTTTAGGGTTGGGGTTAGGGTTGGGGTTCGGAATTGGGGTTAGGGTTAGAGTTAGGGTTCAGAATTGGGGTTGGGGTTGGGGTTGGGGTTAGGATTGTTTTTTCTTGAAAACAACTCTAATTAAAGGTTAGGGTTAATATGGGTTTAGTGTTAGAGCTTAGGGTTAATTTGGGTTAATTAAAGGGTAGGGTTAATTTGGGTTAATTAGTGATAATTTGAAAGGGTTATAGTGTTGATTAGGTTTAATTTGGTTAAGTTTGGGTTGATTAGGGTTAATTAGGTTAATTTGGGTAAATTGGGTTAAATTTGGGTTAATTAGAGATAATTTGTGTTTGGGTAACGATTATGGTTAATTGTGGTTAATTAGGGTTATTTTGGTTTATGGTGCACTATTATTTAGTAGGATACAATAGTTCATTGCAGTAGGATACTCGATAATAACGTAAATGTACAATTTTACCATGAACGCAAGAAAATTTACCCTAAACTTGAAATTTCGAACCCTTAATAACGAAACGTAAACGTAAAAACTATTTATGTTAAATGTTCAAGTTAAAACCAATATATGATACTCGATGATAATATGAAACCTTCGTATTCCCATCGATACTCATATATGAAACTAAAAGCGCCACTTAGTCCCCGTCTATCGGTTAATATACGTGCGATACTCGTCATAACATAGAACTATACGAAGGTTGTTGTATATCGGACGGTATAGCTCGATACTAACAACCGTCGTATAGTCTACGCGACGAGAAAATTCAATCGTATGGTAACCCATAGATTTGTCCCGTGTGGACAAATTAAGAATGTATAAAGCAAATGCCTTCATTCACTTGTGTTTTCATCCGCTTCGAGATATTTCGTCGGTACCTTTCCGCTGGTTCTCCGTGTACAAAGATAGATTAGATGATCATTTCAACGTTGTTTCACAGCTTTGAAATGATTATCTATTCTATTACAGTGTACTCGGAGAACAGCGGGGAGGTGCTGCCGAAATTTACTCGAAACGGTTGAAAGCACAAGTGATGGGTGTTCGCTCTATACATTCTTAATGGGATAGAAGTCTACCCCCGACAGCCGGAACACATACATACAACAAGAATATACAACAAACGCATAATTAGAGAGCGATTTGAGATGTTCGGGTTAAAACTACTATATGATAATATGAAACCTTCGTATTCCTATCGATATTCATATATAAAACTAAAAGCGCCACTTAGTCCCCGTCTATCGGTTAACATACGTGCGATACTCGTCGTGACATACAACTATACGAAGGTTGTTAAATATCGGACAGTATAGGTCAATACTAACAACCGTCGTATAGTCTACGCGACGAGAAAATTCAATCGTATGGTAACCCATAGATTTGTCCCGTGTGGACAAATTAAGAATGTATAAAGCAAACGCCTTCATTCACTTATGTTTTCATCCGTTTCGAGATATTTCTTCGGTACCTTTCCGCTGGTTCTCCATGTACAAAGATAGATTAGATGTTTATTTCAACTTTGTTTCACAGCTTTGAAATGATTAACTATTCTATTACAGTGTACTCGGAAAACAGCGAGGAGGTGCTGCCGAAATTTACTCGAAACGGTTGGAAGCACAAGTGATGGGTGTTCGCTCTATACATTCTTAATGGGATAGAAGCCTACCCCCGACAGCCGGAACACACACATACAACAAGAATACACAACAAACGCATAATTAGAGAGCGATTCGAAATGTTCGGGGTTAAAACCACTATATGATAATATGAAACCTTCATATTCCTATCGATACTCATATATGAAACTAAAAGCGCCACTTAGTCCCCGTCTATCGGTTAACATACGTGCGATGCTCGTCGTGACATAGAACTATACGAAGGTTGTTAAATATCGGACAGTATAGCTCGATACTAACAACCGTCGTATAGTCTACGCGACGAGAAAATTCAATCGTATGGTAACCCATAGATTTGTCCCGTATGGACAAGTTAAGAATGTACAAAGCAAACGCCTTCATTCACTTGTGTTTTCATCCGTTTCGAGATATTTCGTCGGTACATTTCCGCTGGTTCTCCATGTACAAAGATAGATTAGATATTCATTTCAACGTTGTTTCACAGCTTTGAAATGATTATCTATTCTACTACAGTGTACTCGGAGAACAGCGGGGAGGTGCTGCCGAAATTTACTCGAAACGGTTGAAAGCACAAGTGATGGGTGTTCGCTCTATACATTCTTAATGGGATAGAAGCCTACCCCCGACAGCCAGAATACACACATACAACAAGAACCCTTATGTATTTGTCGTAAAATTCGAACTTGTCTGCATCATTTGAGAGTGATTTAAGATGTTTAGCTTAATTTCCTAGTACGGAAGTTGCATATTACAAAGGATTTGGTGTCCTTGGATACAAATTCGAAGTTAAGGAATTAGAAACATGTAAAACCACTCAGAATAGTGGGATTGCGACGGTAGGATCGGACGGTGTGATTTATTATGGGTACTTAAATTGTATATTCGGCATCCACTATCCCGGACGATCAGAACCCTTTTATATATTCCAGTGTACTTGGTACGATACGCGGACCGATATGGACAGGTGGAGAAGCAATCTTGGGACTTGGAAAGATGAATATGGATTGACCAGTGTGAACACACTTCGATTTTACTGTCAGGAAGATCCGTTTATCTTTTCGAACCAAGCATTCCAAGTATACTACTCCCAGTGTTTGAAGCATCCGGGGTGGAGTGTTGTATGCCGATGGAAACCCAGAGATGTCTATGATGTCCCAGAATACGAGTACAGCGATGAGGACGAAGAAGAGAGAAGGCTTAAAGTGCTCCGACCGTCTGTTTCGAAGGACGGGTTGTCTTCGACCGATCATGAAGTTACGTGGGTTAGAAATGACATCGATGATGAAATCCAAGTAGATATGTATAATGCACCCACGAAACGAAAAAGGTTATCAGTAATGTTATATTATTACTTCACATTTTACGCTCTATACATATATAGTCAATACTTTTAATGATTGTCTAATGCGTCCACGAACCGTTTATCTAGATTTGATGACGATGTCGGGAGCAGCGAGGGGCGGCAGGAGCTCCAGCCGCGGCAGAGGCAGAGGCAGAGCGGTTCTGCCACCCGGAGAGCTTCGTAGGGAGCTTCAGAGGGCCGGTCTTGCACCCAGATCGGAGACCCCTTCGGATGCCTCCTTCCGTGTGGATTTTGCCATAGCTCCAGGTATACAGCACTCATATCCATTTTGAATATAATATTACAGATATCCATACATGTTTATGTCAAAATTACTTATTTTGTCAATGTTTGATTTCTAGTTGTTGGTGATGCGTCCACATCTGAGACAGAGGGCACTCCCGCTCCTCCAGGTATGTTTATATATCATATAGTGCATGTATATTGATTTAGAATGCTATATCATAAATATACACACATTCCTTTTGCTCTTACTTAGCAATTTTTATTATTGTCTAGCTGTAGGTGGTGACACTACCGCACCTGCGGGTATATTTATATATCCTATAGTGCATGCATATTGATTTAGAATGTTATATTATTGATCTACACATTCTTTTTGCAATTACTTATATAATCTATTTTTAATTGTCTAATTATAAGTGGTGCGTCCACATCTTCCGCAGGGGCCACTCCTGCCGCTTTCATACCATTCGCATCGTCTGCAGGTTAGTATGAATAAATATAAAATATTTTTTCATTTTACATATGCTCTATAGAATAAATATGAATTTCATGGAAATTTAGCGTCAATATTTATTTTCTAGTTGCAGGGGATGAGTCCGCATCCGGGACCTCGGTTGTTCCTCACCGGAGGAACTATCGTCCCACTCATGCTGCTGCCCGGGCCCAGGCTCGTGCGATAGTCACCGGAGGTATATATCACACTTCAATTTTCGCTTAAGCTTTATTTCTTAATACAACTTTGTCTTAATATTGATTGTCTTGATATTTCGTGCAGACGCAGGGCCTCCCCATCCCCAGAGGGGGGCTCGAGTCCCAAATCAGTCCCATAGGCTGAGACCTGACAGAGCTAGGGGGAGGAACCATTCCCCCTCCTTTTTACCCTTGACTATCGATATACCGGTCCTCATGCCGATAGGTTCGGCCGGTATATGGGGGACGAGAGCCGGCTCGTGAAGAACTATCCACTTCACGTTGAGTGGGGCGAGCAGCACCGGTGCTCATTCGTCGTCTTCTTTGATCAGGCTCGGGTACGTATTAATATATATTTTCAGTTGATCTATCCGCTTATCATATTTATTATTAACATTTGCAATCTAATAACAATGTTTTTTTTGTATTTTCAGTTGGATTATGATTTTCAGCCTGTAGCCGACCCTGATCATCTGGGGAGGGTGCTCGACCTTCATGCTCTGTACAATGGCCTGATGAAGAACATGCAGGCCAAGGTCCGATACAACAGGAATGAGCTGAAGGCCGACTGCTACTCCCTGTGGATGGCGACCCCCGAGGCAGAGAGAGCGGCCCTCCTATCTACTCCGGCGTTTGCGAGAGTCGACGTAGAGGCATGGCCTCTATTGTGCGAATATTTCGACTCCCAGCGCAAACATGTATGTATTTTAAATGTAATTTATTATTTCGGATATAATTTATTTTTTGTGTTCCTTAATTAGAAAACTAAATGTTAATGCGTTGTGCAGAAACAGTCCGCTCAGAATACAGAGAACAGGAAGTCGGCGAAGAGGGATCGCCCTACTTACACAGGTGGCTCGAGGAATATTACTCGAGCCATGGAGTTATCGGTAAATTACAATAGACCGACCTTTGTGATAATCTGCAATATTAAGAGTTATTTTCTAATATTTCTAATATTAAGAGTTATTTTCTAATATTGCAGACAGCTCGGACCGTGGCGTCAAGTGGTACACCGAGCGTACTGTCCGCATATCTTGCCGTCCACGGCACCTCGACAGATCCCGCCACGGGCGAGCTTCAATATCCCGGCGTCGCTACCCAGGAGTATTGCGTAAGTGTTAATATTTTTTCTACCCAAATTTGAAATTTTAGTTTTGGAAGGTTCAAGTTTTAAATTTTATACTTATACTTTACTGCTTAATGTGGGTGTAGGAGCGGGTGGTTGAGCAGGCCGAGGCATCGGGGATCGATTTTACCGGACAGAGCGATCCGAGGCTGCTGACCCCAGTTCTGGACGCCGCACACGGAGGGCACCACGGAGGTTAGGGGAGAGGCCGGGGACTGGGCCCTAGCAGGGCCCATATGAGGTTGGACTCCACCCCGGCGGTTACTTCCTACGTCTCCAGTGACCGACCTGTCTATCAGGAACTGGAGAGCTTGAGGGCCACTGTTCAGGAGTTGAAGGAGATGCTAGTATGTATACTAGTTTATAGTAAAATATCATGTCATATTATATAGATATCAACATATCCATAATTAGTACGTAACTTGAGCTTATTTGGTTTTAGACTTAAGTTTGATTAATCATACATACATATGTAATTAAATTAAACAACGGTTTTCCAAACTAGATATCCAAACGGGGTTTCGAAATAACTTAATAATGATACGAATTCGAATAATACACAGTTCTTACATGCTTATTGCACACGTTAGGTCTAGACGCGACAGGGTACATCGGCCGAGCCTCCACATGCATCTCCTTCGGCTGCGACTCCGCAAGCCACTACATCGGCTGCGGTTCCGCATACAGCTCCTATAGCTCCACCGCCGCTCAGACTCCCGCAGTCGCGGCTCCGCAAGCGACTACCTCGACGGTGGCTGCGCAGACCACATCGCCAGCTCCACAGGTCGCTCAGACTCCTGCTCGCGCCGAATTGCAGAGTTTATTGACCGAGAAGTAGGCGCGCGTTATTCTATTGTTATTCAGAGGTGGAGCTGGACCGAGCTAGGGTAGCTTTTTGGTTCTTATTTTTTGAAACATGTATTTATTTATATCATACATATTGTACTATATTTTGAAACGATATTGATATTGGTTTATATTTATATCATATTCAGTTTTTGGGTTTCTTTTGTATATTATATGCGTGAGATGTGATTATGAATACTGCGATATATGTTGTATGATGATTAATTTTATATTTTATTGTTTTATATATTATTGTGCACAGGGCGGGAAAAAATCAGGTAGCCCTTTTTTTTAAAAAAAAATACAGATAATGTGTACCTACGGATTAATCCGTAAGTACACATGTTTCCCCTACGGCTATAACCGTAGGGGCAAAATATCTGCAGCAACTGATATTCCCCCCCTGATCTCAGTACCAGGGGGTTAGGAATGCCCCTACGGACATATCCGTAGGGGCCATTGCTTCGCCCCTACGGCGTTATCCGGAGGGGAAAAATATCAGGAATCCTGATATTTTACCCCTACGGATAAGTACCTACGCAGATATCCGTAGGGGATAGTACGTGGCCCTACGGTTATATCCGTAGGTACAGTTAATATATTTAAAAAACCGTAAATAATATAACTTTTTTTACCCTACGGCCTACTCCGTCGGTGAAACAGGACCTACACAGAAATCCGTAGGGGCAAGATTTTGCCCGTAGGGGCAAGTTCAGGGCTTCAACTTGCACCTGCGGCCTTTGCACTTACGGGGTCTTTTTTCGTCCCTACGCACATCTCCGTAGGGGCAGTGGGTTGACCCTACCGATAAATCCGTAGGACCAACCCTTATTTATAGTAGTGATTTAAATGCAACATAAATGAAATATTAAAGTAATCCTATTTCCAAAGAAGCCCTTGGAAGTTAGAAGCGAAGTAGTGTCTTATGTTATTTACAATCTTCCATCTCGGTTTCTCAAGTTGGTGGCCCTGGATCTTTCCTTGATTCATAGTCCAAGAATTGCTTAAAATTGGTAGCACTAAGAATAATAACTATTGCTGGATTTTAGCTTTTATCCCTAGTGATGATGCTCGATATCGGTGATCTTCCAGATCAGGACACGTGGCAGATGACGAGTCCCAGAGCATGCAAAAAAGGACTTACAGTGGCCGACCAGACCACGCATACGCTCGTCCTACCGAGCGAACGCTGGCTCGCCTCCGAGCCCCCTGCACAACTAGCCTCCTCGGCCTCACAACTCGTCTCCGAGCTATCGCAGAACCAAGATATCTCGGCTCTCCCGCTCGTCTGCGAGCTGTCCCGCCGAGGTCATCTTCCTCGGTCTCATCGACCGACCAACAACACCGCTTGCAGGCATAACCGCCATCCCGCGAATCTCGCCATGTGCAAGATCTCCGCCGGCCACATCCCATGTTCCACGCCACCACGATCCCCTATTAACAAGCCTGTCTCACTATTAATAGGAGGTTCCGCTGATCATGCGGGCATGACGTCGGGAGTGTAACGGCGGTGTGATTCCCGCGCCTGCCTCGCCTGCTGCCACCGCTATATAAACCCCTCTTCCAGACGGTTCAAGTAAGCCATTTTTACTCCACTAAGCCGTTACTCTGCTCGGATCTCTAGTCTAACTTGATCGTCGGAGGGTGCTCGGTGGTACAACCTGTAATACCCAGTTCTTTTATAGGCCAATAACCGTATTTTATTAATAAGGGTCATTTACAAATTTACCTATTCATACTTATAATTATTTTAAGTACTTAAAATGATTATAAGTATGAATAGGTAAATTTGTAAATGACCCTTATTAATAAAATACGGTTATTGGCCTATAAAAGAACTGGGTATTACATCATACCCCCTTACAAAAATTTCGTTCTCGAAATTTAAAATAAATGATAAGCTACAAAACAACAAGCGAAAGGCTACCACATCGAACATTAACACATAATGATTTACTTAAAACAGGTGGATAAAAATTTCTTTGAAGGTCTATATATGTATAAGAATAACACAACTAAAAGGGTAAGTATAATGCCAGAAAAACTATAAGGGCAACCTATATGTACAAAAGAATAAAATAGCAACAACGAATAATAACATTCGAGGCGTACTAGAAAAATTGAAATCCTAAATATGTGTACACCTATATATATCAAAAGTAGCGTAGCTAAAATAATAAATATAAGGCACAATCATAATGGAATAGTGAAGGATCTGTCGGTAGGTTAAAATATTTTAAATTAACGTATCAATCAAACAATTTTAACATAACTTAGAAAGCCACATGGTGAAAATAAGAGACATACAACAAAGTGAAATGCGCGATATAAGGTTGCGCTATTGAAAATGTGAAGAATAGTAGAGTATTTAAGATGGGTAAAATGGAAGTAGTTGATAACACACATTTTGTAAACACTAGATATTGGGAGCTGAATTTCGAATGCAATGTCACGGAAGGTAATTATGGTGATAGGAGAAAGTAAAAGTATATAGTGCTGGCCAGGGTAGGGATTTCAATGGAGTAAGGCCCATTCAAAAGGTCGGGGTGCGGCATTTCCTAATCTAAGCGAAGGTCAAAAACAACACAAGGTGCAGAAGTGAAGGACACAAATGAATCTCAGGAGAAAAGAAGGGTATAGGGGAGACAGTCAAAGTATCACGTGAACTAACGATCAAAAGATTAGCGAACACATCAAATTTATGCCATTCCAGAAAATTCGAAACAAAGCATTCTCGAAAAGTAAAAGATGGCCCTAAATCATACACAGATTTATTTGGCCAGAGGAGACAAAAACTAGATCATGTCAGTCGCGGTTGTGGAGGTTCAGCAGGTTATGGTAGGCTCGTGCGCTCAGATAGGGGTGTCCATTTCCATAGCGCCTCGCAGGGACTGCCGTTGAAAGTTCTTCTGCCGCGGGGTCTTGTTCTTCCGGTCTTTCTTCCTCGGCTGGAGCTTCTTCATCGAGGTCTGCCTCCATGTGGTTCTCTCCTTCTGGATCCTCTTCTATAGGGTTCTCCTCCACTGGATTTTCTTCTATCGGGTCCTTCTCGGGATCTTCCTCTATCGGGTTCTCTTCAGGGTCTCCTTCTTCCTCGCCGAAATCGCCGATCATGTCAATCTCGGGGGCGGCGGCTCCTTCGTCCTCTGAATCGCTGTTTCCGAAAACAACCTGGGAACTGTTGATCTCGTCATCCAAACTCACCAGCATGCGGTCTAAGGAAACGCATGACTGTGCATCCTCATCTAGATACGGCGTTGCTCCAGGGTGGGCCATGGCCTGAAAAGAAAGAGTCATGATCAGGCAGTGGAACATATTAAGAAAATAATCAAGGATACGGAGTACAAGGAAAATAGCAGTAAGCAAGGACTGAAAAACAAAATCTAGAATACTGATGCAACGAATAGTATAAGTAAAGTGAGTGGGAAGGGGACGATACATACATCACAACTCAGAATTTTATTACATTCAGCCAAAAGTTTAACGGATACAGGATCTCAAACGAAAAGAGAAATATTTACAAGTGACAACATTTTATTAAAAGCAGAAAACGTGATAACTCTTTCTTCGATTACTAGACCGCTGCATTCTCGTCACGCGAGTTGAATCCTGCGTTGGGTCAGCTCTATCCTCGAAGTTCGAACTACGAAATAACCATCACTTGGCAAAAGTGGAGAGTGTGGACGAATCTCCTCCTTGTAGCTCCTTCTTTTTAGGGCAGCCATTGATAGGGTGTTCGCTGGATCTGCAAATCAAGGATTGCCTCTTGGGGCGGCGATAATCTCTCTGAAGGTGTCCTGGCTTCTTACAGTACCCACAACGTTGGGTCTTCCGTTGCTTCTGTTGCCGGGGAACGAGTGGGCGCTTCATCTTTACCTCTCTTCCGCGCCTGACAGGGATATCTTTACGATTGTAGACTTCCGCGGGTGCCTGAGTCATCTGCTCTCTTAGTCCTTCAGCTAGCAGGTTGTTTGTTCGCTCCTGGGTTTCTTTCAGACTTTACAGTGCATTCAGAATCTCTACGGTCTGATTCTGGGATGTGGAGATAGAAGATGGGTCGTTGGAAGATATGGTCCTGAAACAACAATTTGAGAACGATATAAGGCACAAGCTATAAGAATTAAAATACAATATGGATTGGGCAAGGAATCAAGAATGTCGGGTGCGGTGAAATTCAAACAAGCGGGAATCAACTGTAGGACTCTAAGTCACTCGAACAGAGTACAATATTGTAACTATGATGTAGTTCACAATTACAACCACGTAACTCTAGCTGATAGATCAAAATGCATATCCGAATACACTATGTGAATTAAGATTAAGAATAACAACTTTACAATCCAGACCGAAGGATGTCTTAGATTGTCAAATGCTACACGGTACTTAAAATTCCTTTTTCCGAAAACTAATTCTATTACTTAAAACCCTTTTCATTTTCCCCTTTACTATTTTCTCTTTTCTATATCCACTCCCCTATAAATATTTAGCTTATTATAATAAATAAGTCTTCAGATATTTCCCTGAATTTTCTACAAATTTTCTGTATCTTTCCAGAATATAATCCGGGTCTGTCTGATTTAAATATACGTATTTTATATATTTTTTATTTAATTTAGTTTATTAAAACTCATAACCTAAAACTAAATACTTTTCCCTTCCCTTTTATTTTTCTCCTTCTATTTAGCCCAGCCCATGTCCATTTTTCCTAAATTCCTTCTATTTTTCCGGCCTATCCCACTTCTATTAAATTTCCCTTAAATAATTTCCCATTTTATCCCAGCCCAAAACAATTAAATTAAATCAATATCTTTCTCTGCCGGCCCACACCATTCCCCCTACAAAATAAATTAGGTTCCCTTTATTTTTAAGCCCAAGCTCCCAAAAAACCCAGCCCATTTCCCCTCAAATAAAAACTAAATCCTTAATCTCCGTGGCCCAATCTCCCTTCAGCCCGAGCCCGCCATCCCCAGACCCGACCTGCTCCTTAACTTCTTCTTCCCCACTCGAAAATTTTTCCCGCTCATCCTCGCGCCTCCCCCACGTCGCCGCTCTCTTCGCCCCACTCCTCGCGCCCACAACGCGCGCACTCCCCCGAACACCCGCTACCCTCAACGGCTCCTCCTCCCCACTCTCTCTCCCCTCGTACCGCTTCTCTCGCAATCAAGACCCCTCGTCCACGACTCGCTCTCCCTCGCAACTTCCTCCAACGTCCCCCGCGTTCCCCTCTTCTCGTTCTTATGCCTGACCCGCTCCCCTCTGCAGCCATCCCCTGATCCCCATCGCCTTCTCACCACACCCACACCAATACACCATCACCACCACTCGATCTCACCCACTGCATCCCTCGCTCCCGACTCTCAAACCCATCCACTTCACACCCTCCTCGCCATGAGCCTCCCATGCACGACACCCACCACGATGAGCTCCCCTCGCTGCCGCCGACGCAATTCCCGTTACTCCCCAGAACGCCTTCGCCTGCACTCCCGAGCCTCACCCCGAGCACCGTCTCCGACCCATCCTACCGCCGACGAGTTCCTCGTCACCACCAATTCCCCACTTATCACAGCACCTCTCTCTGTACAACCCTCTCTCTCCCCCTCTCACTCAGCACATCTCTCTCTGTCTGTCTCTCTCTCTCTCAATCTCTCTGTCGCTCTCAGACTCTCTCTCTTTCTCTCTCTCTCTCAATCTCTCTGTCTCTCTCTCAGTCTCTCACTCTATCTTTCTAATTCTCTGTCTCTCTCTCAGTCTCTCTCTCTCTTTCTAAATCTCTCTCTCCAAATCTCTCTTTTTCTCTCTCTCTCTTAGCACCTCTCCTCCCCGCTGGAGCTACAGTACTCGTCGCCACCACCTCCAACCAAAACCAAGCCTCGAGGCTAGCCCAAGCCTCAAACCCAGCATTAGCCATTTCATCGAGCACTTGCCCCTATCGTCGATCACCGCTATTCCAGCCGTCATCGTCGCCGAAAAAGCCATGGCTTTAGTCTCTGCGTCCGTCATCATCAGCAAGGTTGTAACCGTCGCAACGCCAGCGTACGTCCGTCGCACCCACCAAGACATCGAGTCCAAGAGCCCAAGCTCGAGTCGAGACCGCAAACCCTAGCCGCACCGTTCGTCGCGCGACCGTGCCATTGCCGCTGCCGTGTATCGCTAGAACATCTCCAGGCAAGTACCCTACTTGCTATATGCTATATTATTTCCGTTATAATTCAAACCGTATTAATTCCCTGTTTGCGATTCATGAAAACCTTATATGACTTAACTGTTCGATGCAAGATCCCAATGAAAATCTTCATTTAATTTGACGGAACTTGATTGCATAATCCGGACAATGTGATAAGGAACCTTGTGGTCAAATTTCACCGAATAATATGACCGTTAACGACTTAAACAAACACCCCCAATTACACCCGTAAAAACTGGGGATTTCCCGCACTTGAAAATTGTTAAAATTACAATAAATTATGTACATATTGAAATGAGGCGTTCGAGGGCTCAAATCGAAGCCGTCTCGACGACCTGTAACCCTATGCAAGTTCTTAGTTGTTTCTATACTAATATTATGACGAGAATCAGCTCGGAGAGCGGCTCTGGACTGCAGTCCAGGGCGACTCTGGTTATTATTTTCTGTCTCGTAATCCTTCCTACCTTGTTGTCTGAACTCGTATGTTGCGGAACCCTACACCTTATCGAAGGTGAATCCGTTAGCTAACTAACGCAAGTGATTTCACCTTGTTTTATTGTAACGTTTTGGGAATCGTTTTGTGTTTGTTTCTGTTTTTGGGTGAAATTCGTCGATATTTTCAGTTTTATACCGATTGGGATCAAACGGCCATATCGACTTGCCAGCACCTAGTTTTGATAAAATAAGGCTAGTGCGCAAACTTTGAGAGTATATAGGACGTTTTGGTCCAATTTGAATTTTTCCCAATTTTAATGTTATTTTAATCCGGTTTGCACATTTTTGGAAATCTTCTCTTTTCATCTTTTCTTAAATTTTCCTTAAGTTGAACTAAACCACATGGCATAATGATTGTGTGGACAAGGTTTAAAGGAGGAAAAGAATAGAAAAGAAAAGAATAGAGAAGAAGATGCATGAATGTGTGAGTGTGTGTGTGTTGTGTGAATGCATTAAATTGCATTAAATGTTTGTTTTTGCTAGGAAACTTCCCTTTTTCTCTCTCCTTCTCTCCTTGGCCGAGCTCCCCTTTCTCTCTACTGCCTTGGTCATTTTTCTTCTCTCTTTTCATCACAAAATCCTTCACTAATCAATTTCATTTCATTCAAAGTTCTAAAATCACAAATTTCCTTCACTTCATCCCTTTTTCTTGCTTTGGAGTGCACAAAGCTTGGTTCCTTGTGTTCTTTGCTGTAGGTAAAATTCTCTTACTGCTCTTTTATGTGTTTCTAGTGTAACTTAGCTGTTTAATTTCAGTTTAGATTGTTAAATTAGGTTTTGTCGTGAAATATCGTATTTTAGTGTCGGTTTGTAGTTTCTAGGACCTGCTTTGACCCGGGGTGTTTACTGAGAAACTAAATATAGTGGTAGTGTTGTACTAGAGACCCTGGAGCACCACCTAGGAGATGGACCCCAGGCCACCGGCCAGGGCCGGCGACGGCTTGAGGAGGGGCCGGCGTCGCCGGCCAAGCTGGGGAGTTAGGGTTTGGGTTTTCCTGTATAGGTGTCTGCTATGGTTTGGGTTCTGTTGGTATTGTTTGTTTGTTTAGTTTTCACAGTAGGCAAAATCTGGGATCAATTGGGTAGTTTCTAGTGTTTCATGTCCGCGCGATACGTGTTACGACACGGGTCGTGCAGTTTTCGTGGTTTCGCTCTTAAGTTGTTTTCGTCGTGTCGCTACTCTCGTTAGCCACGATACGAACACTTAAGAGGTGGTTGTGTGTTGTTGTGTCGGTTAGATGTAGCTAGTTTGTATTTCGTAGCTATTATTAATATATATATTTGCTTGTTGTTTGTCTGTTGCAGGTTCGCAGACGGGGACTACGGACACTGCCACAGGGGGATTTAGGTGGTAGATTTCATCTAGCTTGGAGTGTGGGTGAGTAGATTTAACATCTACAGGGGAATCGCCCGCATGGCGTTATGCGTCTGGGCTAGAAATATTACTTTTTCGCATATTCTATGTCATGTTTAGAATTGCGCAATTACCTTCTGCTTAGTGATAGTTGTGCTTGGACTAGTATCCTTAGGACACTGCACTATTATTGACGGCTCAGATTGCGAGAGCACTGATTGTATGCCACACACACCGTCAATAATTGCCATGTCATGCACAACCCATATGTAGAAATAATATTGTCTGGTTAGGGACATTGTGACTTTGATACATATTTCTTATCGTTACAACTTAGACATTGACATGCTAGTTCCTGTTTACCTATAGGGTTTTGTACCATTAGTGTTAGGTACATACACACCTAAGGACATAGCTACGGGTGTACTTGCATTTCATACTTTACTTATACCTGATAGGTATATCACATCATCATATAGGTTGATACCTATATTTCTGCTTTACCATTCATGTGTTCATTTATATCTGGTGAATGCTATGCTTTTACTTTATACGCTTTCATTACAGTTTTCATATTGCGTATGCTTTATTCATGGATTATCGCATTGTTATATGGATTTTTCATGATGTTTTCTGGATTTGGGAACCGTGGTAGTTCATGAAATTATGCATACATTGAAAAACCCGGTTTCCTTGATATGATATTATAGCATCCACCATGAGATTTATCGGTGCTGATATATATATATACCCTACGCGAGGAAAGGAGGGATCCGTGTACGGGTACATGGTGGGGCCCGGAGGTACCCCGAAGCAAGAACGTTGTCGCAGTGAGACGACGTCGCAGTGAGGCGATGAGGCCTAGGGGAGCCATACTTTCCGGTGACAGGACCATTGACTCATCGGCTATCGAGTGGATACCGACGGGAGTCATGTGCGTATGGATACGTCGAGAGGCGAGGGTCAGAGCTAGGCACTCGAGCTTTCGGGATAGCGTATGATACGTACTTATCAGGGGGGCAGTCATGGAGACAGCACCTGATGGATCAGTATTTCTGTGTCGATGCTTGGCACATGGGTTTCATGATATTTCTAATTACTCTTTTGTATATATAACAGGGGATTGAGCCGCTGTTATATATGCCCTTACACCAATATTAGTGGAATGGGACGCTAATATATGTGTATTGCCCTCATCATATTATTATGACATTATATTTAGGATGTTAGAACTGTGCTGGAGATTGGATTCAGAATATAAGAGATTCATTGGGATTGGATGTTGATGTTGTACATACTAGATATGTGAGATCCACTTGATGTTGTACATTTGATATATGTGAGATATACTGATATTGTACATACGAGATATGTGAGATCCACTTGCTGTTGTACAGTTGATATGTGTGAGATATACTGATGTTGTACATACTAGATATGTGAGATCCACTTGATGTTGTACATTTGATATATGTGAGATATACTGATGTTGTATATACTAGATATGTGAGATCCACTTGATGATGTACATTCGATATATGTGAGATCCACTTGCTATTGTACATTTGATATATGTGAGATATACCTGATATTGTACATACGAGATATGTGAGATCCACTTGCTATTGTACATTTGATATATGTGAGATATACCTGATATTGTACATACGAGATATGTGAGATCCACTTGCTATTATACATTTGATATATGTGAGATATACCTGATATTGTACATACGAGATATATGAGATCCACTTGCTATTGTACATTTGATATATGTGAGATATACTGATGTTGTACATACTAGATATGTGAGATCTACTTGATGATGTACATTCGATATATGTGAGATATACTTTGGTGTTGTACATTCGATACTTATGCGAGATATACTAGATATTGTGCAGTTGAGGAGATGTGACACTTAGATGATATGAGAGCCAATTTAGGGGCTGATTGAGGAATTGCGATTTTGATTTGTCTTGCTGGATTGTGATCCTACCACGATGTCAGGATTCCGTGGAAATGACATATTTCACTCCATACCTCATCTTTATATACTTGTGCACTGTTCCATGTATTAGGAGTAACTGTGAGTGTACCTTCATGAGTGTTGCATATTTACTTTCTCATATCCCCAGTGCATGATTATTGCATACTGTTGTCATATCGTTATTGCTTTATATATTGGTGGTTCTTGTTTATGTACTTTCCATTATTTCATACTCATATGACCTGTTATTACTGCAATTGTCATATATTAGATTCATGCTGTACATACATTCTTGCGATTACCTGCATATGTTATTTACTATTCACGAGTTGGCAACTCACCCCCGTTGTGCCACAGGTATTGCAGGTGTTTCCCCAGAGTAGTCAAGGCAAGCTATTCACTTATCTATCATCTTTTGGCTGCGGATACCACTTCGCTTGTTAGTGTGCAGTTTTGCCCAGGTGGGTTTTGTGGTTATCTGAGATTGTGTTGTATATTCGTTGTATCTTGTACTCTCCATCTACTACCAGTATGTTGTGACTTAGAGACTTGGTGAGGACGATATTGTATATTATTGTGGATTTGTTGCTTTTATACAGTTTCCTTTCTTTTGTCTCTTATTTCTTCGCTACGGCGCCGTATATCTGTTGTGTTGTTTTCCGCCGTTGGGCGTGGATTTTGCTCCCGTTTGGGATGCTTTACTTTATATTTATGTTGTACCCTTTTTGGGGGCTTGTTTTATAAAAGAGGTGCTGCCAAAAGTTTAAAGAAAAAGTGGACTCTTTTAAAGAATTTGGGTTGTGATTTCAACTGTTTCCAAAACTTTTATTATCTTTTCCGTATTTTTATGGTTTAGATTTCTGGGTTTTGGCTTTCTTTTACTGCGTTACGTCTGGAGGCGTTGCGTAGTATTAGGGCCGTCACGTGCCATTTTTGGGTCGTGACATTTATCGTCGTTTACTATTTAAAATTTAATTTAATAGATCGGGACGTATAGCAGTCCCAAACAGAACCAGAACCGATATCTTAGTGTTGAACAGTGCATAACTTTTGACGTACAGGCGCGATTGAGAATCCGTCTATTGAGTTAAAAACCTTATTGAAAACCCTAGAATTCATTCAACTGTATAATTACTAAATTCTCGTCCCAACTAGGATTAAAATGCGTTGCGAAACGGACTTCCGATTCTTAAACCGGATTTCTAGCAATGAACGCTTAAAATGAAATGGCCATATCTAGTGATCCTGAAACCCGATTGACTTGAAACCAAATTTGCTGGATAAATAATCAAACATAATACCTATCTCCTGTTCATTGTTTCGCTAAATTTGGCATGCATGATTTATGATAAATTATGTAAGTGGTAGGATACCGACTTATGGCGTCTTAATTATGCCTTACACTCTGTTTTCTCATCACATCATATATATGTCATTGCATTGGTAACCTAGTGATCATGTGCATTACCCAGTGTTAGATATTAGTGGTGATTGTGGCAAGTACGTTAATGTTCGTGCATGAGTGGATAAGTGAAAGTGACACGTACTTGTACATAATCAGTGGACCCTATTATTCTATTGCATTGTCGATGTCTATGGGACGCGTATAAGTATGACTATAAGTGGTATGAGACACTTATAGAAGCACTTATATGGGTGTCACAGGTAAGGTAACATACACTGTCCATTTATCTTGGGTATCAGTCGGGACATGCTTGATGGAGATCCTGTCTCCAGTTCTCGCGCAGACTTGTCATGGACCGACCAGTATTTAAGGTTATGGTTGGCGTTTGATGTAGACCACGGAGTGTGGGGTAGTTTTAGTGTGAGTTCAATAGAATCTCGAGAGTCCCATGCCGGCATATATATATGGAGATATATGGAGATTTACAGGGATTTTACGTGATTATTACCATGCGTTATATGTTGGGCCCATGGTCCCTTACCCTTGGGTCCTACTATTGGGTGGAGGACACTCACGAGTGGTTGACTCTCACACTTGAACTGACGATAGGCATAGTGACTTATACAGTGAGACTTAGAGACTGATAGGGATAATGACATTGACATGCATTACATACTGTATTGACACACCTGGCCTACTATTTTACTGCTTTACTGTTCACCTGCTCTATTAGATACTGCATTGGTTACTCCATGTTCACATCTTTACTGTCTTGATTTACTGTTATATATTAATTATCATTGTTCGAGTTACCACTTGCATATATATATATATATATATATTGCTATCGTGTCGCTCTGATGACCTGAGTATGCATGCTCAGAGTGAGAAGTGGACTTAGCTTCGACCAGGACCAGACGTACCCCGAGGACATCGCGGACATTTTGATCAGCTACTCAGAAACATACTCTCTTGATCCCCATCTGGTTAGTTCTTTGTGATTATTTTGATTTATATACTGCATTTCTCATTACCTGTGCGTTGTATTACTGGTTACCACGCAAAGCTAGAAGCCGAAATGTGATTACGACAAGATATTTCTTTGACCGTAGGAGCATGGCTAGCCTTGTCAACCCCTCATGTTCTGCATTTTGGGAAGCAGGGCGTGACACAACCACACCGGGACTTCCTTGTAGGTAACTCGGCAACCTTAAACCTATTGAGATCCATAAGCTTCAGGAGCGACAGCCTCCAGATCCAATCTCATCCACCCATCGCCGCTATCAGCAGATCAACAGAAGGCAACATCTGAAGGAGATCTACGCCTCCATCAGCTGGCGCCGTCTGTGGGAAATCCTTAATTCCACAAAAACAAAAGTTCGCCTCCCGATCTCAACCTAATGGCGAGCGATCATCATGACGATCCAAGCACCAGTCGCCGCCTCCCCCTCTACGGAGACACGGACGAACCTCCTCCGCCGAATGCCATCAACGCCCTCGCCGGCCAGATAGACCGACTCGCATCTGTTATAGAGGCGCTGATCTACGTCCAAACGGTGGGGCAAGATCACCAAGTCGCAGCTCCCTCGCCTCGGGACCAGAACCCCTACAGGGGGAGAGAAGACCCTGTCCACGTTGGCACTGCCGACCACCGCGTCGCTACCTCCCACGGCCGCAGATCTCCCGGGCCAATACGTTTTAAGGCCCGCTGAGCGCCTCACAGTTCAACGCCGAGGTCCATCGCCAGAGCGCCTCGTCCCGAGATCCTCCGCGCGCCTGTCCCTCCCGAGGGAATTTCTGTCAGCTCGCCTGTTACCAGGCCTGACCGACACCCCTTCCCTCGACGGGGCCGCGTGGACGAGACTCACCACGGCAGCTCGAGGACTACCTCGCCAAGGGATCTAAGGAACCTCATTGAGACGAACCGGAGCCAAGGCCAGGCTAAGGCCTCCAACAGCATAGGTCTGGTATCAAAATGTGCTGAGTCGTCCGGATACCACGGCCGACTCGATGCCCTCGATAAGAAGATCAAGAGTCTGCATCGGGAAGGTCACCGTTCGAGCGACGGGGCTAAGTGTGCCGCCCACTCACTCACAAAACCGTTCATCCATAAGCTGCTCGCCATCCGCGTCTCCTCCCGCAACAAGCCCCCAAAGGTCTCCCTCTTCGACGACAAATCTGACCCGAAAGACCACTTAAATGCATTTACCGCGGGAATGAGCTTCCAAGACCACTCCGATACCGCCCAGTGCTGAGCTTTCCCGGCCACTCTCATCCGCTCTGGGCAAGACTGGTTCCGAGGACTCGAGCCACGCTCGATCTCAACCTTCGACGAGCCGGCCACACAATTCCTCGGCCACTTCGTCGGGAACAGGCGGCAGAAGCGCACAGTCGGCTATCTCTTCACGATCAAGAGCGGGGACAAGGAGACGTTCAAAGTATACGTCACCCGCTTCTACAACGCCCTTCTCAAAGTCCCAGAGCATCGGGACGAGACGGTCATCACGGCTCTGAGGTCTGGTCTTAGGTACAAGGAGTGGTTACGCTCCTTTGCATTAGCGCAACCTAAGACCATGGGCGAGATAAAGGCCTGGACCGAGCGTGGGGTCCAGCTCAAATCCGAGATGAATGCAAATCTCCCCCGGGCAGAGCAAACCGACCAAAAGAAGAGGGCAAGAGAAGAGAGAAGGGGACCTGAGCGACAAAAGCCCTATCTCCCAAAGTTCCAGGAGTACACCCCGCTCAACGTCTCCTAGACGGTGCTACTAGAGGAGGCCAAGGGCGAGGGTTCTTCAAGCTTCCCTCGGTCCCGCGAATGGCCTCAAAGTGAACCTAGGGCCCCTACTGCGGCTTTCATCGGTCGCTGGGCCACTCCACAGAGAGCTGCAAACAACTCCGAGACTATATTGAAGAGCTCATCCATTCGGGGCACCTCGCAGCGTACCTGAGAGACAAGCGGCAAGCTGACCGCAAGCAGGAGCAGCGTCCCCTCCAGCCGAGCTGACCATCGGCCAGATCATGGTAGTGTCAGCGGAGGATACGTCTGGTATCCACGAAGCTCGGTACCCTATGCTGGGCATAGATGCCAACAGACATCCGGGGGGCTCGAGCTGCACGAATAAGAACATCTACTAGCATGTATTTTCTTTTCAGAGCAATGTATATCTTTCTTGAAATCTTTTGTTCATATAATAAAGGGATCAATAAAGCATTGCAGAAAAGAAAAAGAATCTTATTCATTCAATAGGTACTATAGGCTCCTCAGCCGTACATAGAATATATATCACAAGAGCGGGGGAATGGGGTACATAGAGCACTGTTCGTGGTACTCTGAAGATATTTCTGCCGGTCGAGCCCTCGCGGCGTCTAACATCTTGCTTCGATGACCCCCGCTAGCGTCGGCATTGAGCTTCAAGTGGTAACATTCAAGGACGAGCGCCTCCGAGCGATTTAGCCGGCTCACAGAGATCAAGCCGAAACGCCTCAGAGACCTCAACTTGCCAATGACCTCGTCTTTCAGCTGCTCGGATAAGGGGTTGTAGAGCCCCGGCGATGCCCTCCAGATGGAGTACAGCAGCTGGAGGAGGGAGGAACGCCAGGGGAGCAGTCGGCCGAAGTGGTCCTCGATCCTGCCTATAGCCAACTGCACCGTGTCCTCGGTGCAGTACGGGTCATAGAGGTAGACATCCTCAAAGTTTGTGATGTCTTCAATGGTGAAGGGGAAGTCCTGCATTTTTGCGTTTCGGGTGTGAGGAGGAAGTAAACAACACCCTCTCAGTTTTATAGCCCCCAAACACCCCCCCCGAAGTTCAGCGGTCGCCTGTTTCACCCACGACAGTGTCGCCACGTAGCAGAAGTCGCGCCGCTCGATGCGAAACCGAAACGACACTTCTTTGCTTCGCATTCCCCACACAATCACGACACGTGTCTCTAGCGACTGTACCTCTTCCCAGTGCGCCGACTGGCTATCAAAGTCAAAGCCCTCACCAAGAGGCAGCCGAGCGGCTACCCTGCTCGGCTATCCCCGGTCGGTAGCTTCCTAACTCACAACGCCAGGAATCTAAGCCCTCGCATAGAGGCATCCGAGCGGCTTCCCCGCTCGGCTATCCTTGGCCGGTAGCTCCCCTACCTCCAACGCCAGGGATCTAAGCCCTCGCAAGAGGCAACCGGGACCGCCCTTACTCGGTTATCCCTGGTTGGTAGCTCCTGTCATGCCCCGCTTCCCAAAAGAAGGAGCAGGATGACGTGGCATAGTCCGCAACCTAATTGTATTGAAGGTGGTCTATTCAATACAGTTACGTTAAGTGTATGAATATTTAACATGCAGGATGTATATCAAAACAAAAATAATAAAAGCGAAAGGCATTTATTTCCATTAACCAAACTTTATTACATCCCAAAAGAAAGAGTAAAATAAACTAAGCAGTTTAATTATATCGAGAAGAAACAAAAGCCCTAAACATGTGGGTAACAACAAAAATTAAATTTAGCTAATCTTCCGTCATCAAGTCTGCATAACCTTCATTAGTTAGCTCTACTCCTTGATCCTCGCCATAATTCCCATTCTCATCTGACGGACATTCCAAAGATAGAAGAAGAAAAGGAAAGTCCGTCAGCGAGTTATACTTGGGTAGGATTGCCTCATAAGGAAGTAAAGATATAGAAACAGACATGTGCGTATAACTGAAATGAATATGATGTACATGGATATAAAGGTATGAGGTTATATACAAATTAGATATGTTGACAGGGGTATATGTGAATATGAGTAAGTTGTGTGAGATATATGTTTGGTAAAAGTTCAAGTCAAGTCAAACGGATATTCAGTCTAAGAGTTAGATCAGGTTAAATAAGGTGTGTATTGATGGAATTTACTGGTGAACATACTCGTATCTTTGAGATATCTCATGACTAGCTGGAAGCAGTATGAGCTGGTACTCATGCCTGGGGTGGCAATCAATGCGGTAGCGTGAACATCCCCGAAAGGTGTCCCATAACCACTATGGAGTTTTGTCTAGCGTGAATATCACTCAAGTGCACAGGTATTTCCATCCTTCAGTTCCATAATAAACAACAAGTCTAAACTGGTAAAATATCCACATCCAAGTTACTGAATAACTCGTGTCTCATAAAGAAAGATAGATAAGGTAACAGGTGGGTATGGCACATGATGTAAGTTTAATGTTGAGTATCAATAGGTATTGTAAACATTTTAGTTTGTTAAATATGGGTTCGAATACTCGCGATTATTCCGTTGTGGTCACGGAACAACAACTGGGGAAGTGAAATGTACCGTTTCACTTTCCGGGATCATGATCGAGTAGTAGGGGAATCCGAGTTCCGAATCTCCTTGCCTAATCAAACTACCCATCCCCGTAGTTCAGTATAAAGGTTTTGACGAGTTAGAGTTAGTGCGTATACCTCTAGGCATGAAATTTCCACATTGTATGCCATTCATATATTGGATCATTTGCCCTCAAATAGGGTTAGTATTCGCTCGAATATCGGGTTAGTATTCGCCCGAATATCGGGTTAGTAGTCGTCCACACATTAGACTGTTCACCCTGCCTGCAGGGATCCTCATATATAAGTATTATGTACCTAGGTCCGCGCATTCTAACCCTAACCGTATCATATGTCATGTATGTCATAAACTTGTAATCAAGAAGTTGATTTCATTTAATATGGCCTTCCACAACCGCTCGTTTTGTCTTGTTATGTTTTAAAGTTTGTAATGTACTTCGTGTCATCTTATAGAACACTTAGTTAATAAAAGATAATAGTGTTTAATTATATTTATTGTTTATAAGAAAACCATGAAGTTTGGAATATTTATCGTTTTGGAAACCCATAATATTTTACTGAGAAAATATCTTTTTAATAAAAGATTATGGTATTTATTTGAAAATTATCTTTTTATAAAGATTTAGATATTATTTTGGAAAATATCATTTATAAGGGTTATGGTCTTTGTTGAAAATGGTCTTTTAGTAAAGGTCAAGATATTTAAATGAAATTATCTCTTTTTTGGATGGATTGAGGTATTTTATTGTAAATAATAATTTTATGAAATTATAGTGTTTTAAGTTTTAGGTAACGTTTTTAGAAAATACGTTCGTGTTGGCAACCACTGCATATGGACGACAGAATTTGTATTCTTTTCAAGGACGATTGCCTATCAACCACGAGGTACTTGTATAAAACATTACCCTATTATTCGAGTAACTCATTAAACTTTAGTTAATATTCTAAGAAGAATTAATATAAAAATATCCTTTCGAGTGAAAGGGGCTAAGTTGGAAAAACCATATGCCGTTATTTAGATTTAGTATTATCCCCTTTCAAAGGGAAAGGATTTAACAAAATTACAGTAGTTGGTGAAAAAGGTGTAAGTAGAATATATATATATATATATAAACAAATACAACATTTTAATAAAACAAGGGTATTTTGTGAAAGTATCCTATTTCGAGATCAAATTGGTAGTATGGGTAAGTGTGGGCATGTAATGCCCAGCCCCTTTTATACCTATAATCGGTATTTTGTTATAACTAAATTGTATTTATTTTTATTTATAATTTTAATTCTTCTAAACTTCCATTTTCCTTTTATCAATAAAACCCCAAAACCCAAACCCTATTATATATTTTTCCAACAAATTCCCTTAGCCAGCACCATTTTCTTTTAATAGAACCCCAATTCCCATTCTTTTATATAAATTCATTTTTCTTTTAGCCCAATCCTTCCTCAAGGCCGGCCTTCACTCTTTTTCCTTTAAAACTCCCTTTTATTTTCATAACTCAGCCCTCTTCCCTAGCCCAGCAAGCTCCTTAGCCCACACAATAATTGAAATTCATTTTTTTAATTTAAATACCGGCCCAGCTTTTCCTAAAGCCCAGAGGAATAAATAAATAAGGAATTTACTAAACCCCTTCAGCCCAGCCCAAGCCTCTAAGCCCCACCTTACCCGACCCGGCCCACATCCTATTCTTCTTCTCCTCCAACGGCTCCTTTCTCTTTCCCGCCCCTGTCGCTCGAGATCTGTAACTCACGCCGCTTCCTCCGCCCACGCCCACGTCGCAGCGCACGTCTCCCCGCGACCCGCTCCCCAACGCTTCGCACCTCTCTTCCATCACACCTTCTTCCTCATTCTCCCTCTCTCTTTTCTTTCCACTCCCATTCTCTCTTTCTCGAGCCACACCCACGCCTCCTCCATCGCCGTCATCCCACACTGCCGACCACCTCGTCGAACCCTCATCACCGCCCTCATCTCCTCACCACCTCCCCTCACTCTTCCCTGCCACCATCACCCAATACCCCTAAACCTACAGCCAAGCTCGAACCCCTGCACCCGAGCTCGACCTCCCCTGCGCCGACGACCGGTGAGCATCTCGTCTCGTCGTCGACTCCCCGCATCATCGTCGCCATCAAACTCTCTCTCTCCCTCACTCCCGATCTCCCCTCTCTTCTTCACTGCCTCTCCTTCTCACACTCTCTCTCTCTATATATATATATATACTCTCTCTCTGTATGTGTGCCTCCCCCCTCTCTCTGGTTCCCTCTCTCTTTGCTTTTCCCTCTCTGTGTCTCTCTCTTTCTCACTCTCTCCCTCCCTCCAATTCTTTCTCCCTCTAATTCTCTACCTCTCTCCTTCTCACTCAAGCTCTCAGTGCTCTCTTTCTCTCTCCCTGCTTTCTCTCTCTCTACACTTCTCACTCTCTCTCTCCCTATATCACTTTCCCTCTCTTGATCCCACATCCCGAACACCTCACCTGAACCCTGCCAGCAACTACCCTCGCCCCCACAAGCCGAGTCGAGATCATCGCAAAACATTCAAACTTTGGCATTTCATCGAGCACTTTCCATGCGTCGTCGATCCCTGCTGTCTCGGTCGTCGCCGCTACTGCCGTACAACCCCGAGGCGTTCCCAGGCAAGTTCTTTACTTGCTTACATACTATTTACTTAAGTTACAATCGATAATTACATAGATCCTAAAGTTACAAGTTTAGACCAATTATGTGTCATACCTGTTCGACGCGTGTTTCCAAAGAAAATACTTTTCTAAGTTGACGGAACTGGATTTCTTACATTGGCCCTTGCTGTGATGAATACCTTGTGCAAGTTTCGCTAGAAAATATGACCGTTAACGACTAAAACGACTACCCCCAAGTTTACTAGTAAAACTGGAATTTTATTGTACCTGAAAACCGTTAAAATCATTATAAATTATGTACACACCGGAATGATGCGTTTGAGGGCTTAAATCGAAGCCAACTCGACGAAATTTAACCCTAGACTATTTTCCAGATATTTCTATACTTATACTGTGACAATAATTGGATCGGAATGCGACTTTGGACTGCAGTCCAGAGCGACTCCAATTGTTGCTTGCTGTTCCGTAATGGGTACCACAAGATTTCCTTAACTCGTAGGTTATGGAACTCTACTATTTATTATAGGTGAGCCTGTTATCTAGGAAACACAAGTGGTTTCATCCTGTTTCGTTACCGTTTGTTATTTATTCTATAATTTAAAAGATCGGAATGTATAACAGTCCCAACAGAATCAGAATTGACACACTAGTATTAAACAGTGTATATCTCCAGACGTACAGATGCGGTTGAAGATCCGTCTATTGTGTTGAAAACCTTACTGAAAAACCTAGAATTCATTCAACTGTAGCATCGCTAAATTCTGATCCCAACTGGGATTAAATTGAGTTGCGAAACGGACTTCCGATTCTGAAACCGGATTTCCAGCCGTGAACGCTTAAAATGAAATGTCTATAACTAACAATCCTGGAACCCGATTGGTATGAAACTAAATTCGATAGATAGATAACTGAACATACTAATCATTACATGTTCATCGTTTCACTAAATTGTAACCGTATGATTTATGATAAATTATGCAAGTGGTAGATTATTGAATCAGGACATCCTAAACATGCTTTATATATTGTTTATGAATCATATCATTGTTGGGGTAAAAATTTACACCCCGGTTGACCAAGTCAAAATCAAAGTCAACCCCAAGCCAAGTGGGCCCAAGCCCAGATCCAGTGGGCCCATGCCCGGGTCGAGCCCGACCATGAAGCGGCCGGCCTCCCCCACACCAAGATAAAATTTTTTTGTAATAAGCAATTTTGTTGCATTTCTTTTATTTTATTTTATGGATAAATGTAAGAAAAATAGGCATAAAGCCAAATTTTTGTAAAGCCCATGGCTTATGTGCAAAAAGAAATGGCACATGGGCCATGAAATAGGCAAAATGCCATTTTGTAAAGCCCAAGGGGCTATATGTAAAGTGTATAGCCTATAAAGGCAAGATAATGAAAATATCTCACAACTTTTTCTCTCTCCAAAAAAAGTTTCAGAGCTGAGCTCTTTCTTCCTTCTTCAAGGTTCCAAAACCTTCTTCTTTCTTTTGAATTAAATCAAGAGTTCTACTCTCATTTTTATAAAAACAAGTTAGTTTTCACCACAAAACCCATCAAGGGGAACTCAGATCTTCCATCAGATCTCAAAAAGAAAAGATTTTGAAATCCCACATCTCTTGATCTTCAAGATCCAGCTAACAGAGGAGGAAGAAGAAGAACATCTTTCACTAAACCCTCAAAAAAAGAAGAAAAACACATTCAAGAGTCCAACTCCTCTCCGATTTCTCTTCTGAGAAATTTTTTTAGGCTAAAAGCCTCTCGTGCCTCTCCGGCGCGCAGCGCAAGTGCGCAAGGCGCCAGCGTGCCGACACGTGGTGCGCGCGCTTGCGCACCTGCGCGCTTGCGCAAGTGCGCAAGGCGCCCGCGTGCCGACACGTGGCGCGCGCGCTTGCGCACCTGCGCAAGTGCGCAAGGCGCCCGCGCGCCGACACGTGGCGCGCGCGCTTGCGCACCTGCGCAAGGCGCCCGCGCGCCGACACGTGGCGCGCGCGCTTGCGCACCTGCGCAAGTGCGCAAGGCGCTCGCGTGCCGACACGTGGCCCGCGCGCATCCCTTGGATGCCTTTTCCCTCTCTTTTTATGTACATACATATACACATACATATGTATACAAATTCACACATATACATACTCCGCCACATTCTCCCCCTCCAAAAATTTTCGGGCCGGGGCGCTGCCCCGAACCCCGCAAGGGGGCTGCTAGCCCCCTTGACCCCCAGCCCGCTATCCGGGTAGCGGGACCCCCGTAAAAACTCTGCGTGGCTCCCGATATATCCAAAACCCCCTTTCAAAACACACGCACACTGCACATTGAGTTCGCATGACCAGTTTAACCCGTTAATCGGAGGTTCCCTCGCCCCAAAGGCGATGGGTAATTAACGGCAGCTTAGTCCGCGGCTGCCGGAGATTCGGATCCCCACAATCATTAAACCCCGGCCTACTCTAGGCAGGGGGAATCTGTAGTACGCCTGACCAGTGCTCGCGTATTCCCATCTCAATGGGGTGACGAAAAACACCCTACAGATTCTGGCACGCCCGGTGGGACCAATCTCTCCTCCCATATTTCGGGTTAAACGTTCATGCGAACTCAATCAATATACATATCGATTGCCTATACTGAAATGATGTATTCTTTTCATGCAGCAATCAACTTTCGATGACGATGTCTCTCAAGACGAATTCAACTTCCAAAGCGACCCCAATTCCGTACGTGGTCAAGATCAACGCTCGTGTGGTTCTCCCCGCAAGCCTCAGTCGACAATGGGAGGAACCGCCCCGCCAGTTTGGCTCTGTCATCATCTACCCTGCCGGAAGCGCTCATCTGGCAGAGATCCCGGCGGAACAGGTGGCCAAGCCGGTCTCAAGGGGTAAGAGGCCGAATGTCGTGATCGCCAAGGCACCACAACCGAAACTTAAGATGGTGTCTGAACGAGTCCCTGGCGCTCTAGCTGGGGGCAAGACTTCCGATGCGAAGGGCAACATTAAATGTTGCGTACGAGCTCAGGCGATGACTCCAACAAATGCACAATCGGGCGTATCTCCAAGGCCCTCCATCAACCGGTATGCGGCGTCTTCCCAAAGAGCCAAAGTCTGCCAGATGCTTAGAACAGAAAAGTTAAGGCAGAAGCGGCTCAGGTATCGAGCCAACAAGAGGGCCAAGGCTTCGGCCAAATGGAATCATGTGAAGTTCCAAGTGCAGGGTTGCCCGGCAACGACGGCCGAGTCGGACGTAAGAATTAGCAATTCCTTCGAGCCTCTGAAGTGGGTTCAGAAAAACGCCATGACCGCCAGAATCAAGAAGACAGCGGTCCGAACAGTGCCACAAAGAGACGTGTCCCGGCCCCAACAGAAAAAGTATGACACTGTCTCTTCAAGAGTCTATCAAGCACTCTGTGCCGCGCGAAAGCAGCGGGGAAAACCCAGAAAAGAAGCGCCAGCACCATTCAAGAACCTGGTTAGGCCGGCCGCCTTCAATCGACTACCGTCTACCGAAACAAGGGGGTCAAGACAGCGAGCCGTGAAATCAGCTGCCAATGATAGAGAGACGGCCGAATATATCATCCATACGGTCTATATGGCGGGCGGGCGCCCCAGCGACAACCTTCGCAGCAAAAGCAAGGACGGGGCCACCACATCCCAAGCCCAATCTAGCCTGAATGTGGTTGCCGCCGCCTAAGAACAGCCGCCCCTGCTGGATGAAGAAAACCCTCTCGATGAGGATGATAGGAAGATAGACCCCTCGGTCCATGTAGAGTCAAGCTCGGACAGCGAGGAAGAGCCGACTTTCCGCCCTAGGACTGCGGAGCAAGAGCTGCTTCAAGAACTTCGAAAACAGCTCAGGAGCAAAGATAAAGAGATGGCCAAGCTCTATTCGAAGATTGACGACTTAACCAACGTGGTGATGCAGCTTACGGCTCAAATTGCTCGAGCGCCTCCTAATCAAGCACAAGCCGCTACTAATCAGCCGGGTGATGACAATCCGAGGCAGCCAATGCCTGTTCCTTTAGGACCAAGACTGGTCGAGCTGAATGAAAGCCGGCTACATTCCGCTTCTGGGGACGCCTTGGCCCCAGATAGCACTATCCCGCTAACACAGGATCGGATAATGGATTTGGTCACCAGCAAGGTTAAAACATTGGTGGCCGAAGCTGAAGCTCAGAAAGAAATCGGCAGTAGTGGGCGGCCATATCCCGCGCAGTACGATCTGATTGAGTTCCCAAGCGGCTACGTCATTCCTAAGTTCGGAAGATTTGATGGAACGGGGAATGCAAACCAGCACGTCGCCCACTTCAAAGCATCGTGCGGAAATACAGGGGGCAACGATGCGCTCCTTCTTCGTCAGTTTGTCAACAGCCTGACCGGCGTCGCCTTCGACTGGTATGCGAGTATACCGGACGGGTCCGTCATTACCTTTTCCCAAATGGAGTCTCTGTTCCGGCAAAGGTTCATGAGCGTCAGTGATAAAATCTCCATAGCCGATCTTGTGAGGACCAAGCCGGGGAAGAATGAAAGCAACACCGACTTTATCGCCCGGTGGCGTAATCTCACAGTTAAGTGCGAACCGCCGCTGGAGCAGGACCAGTCCGTCAGCCTTCTCATTGGGAACCTCAGCAATTGGATGGTCCCCTTCTTGTGTACAGCGGGCCTCAAGACGTTTCAGGAGCTAACTAAGAAAGTCCAAATGCTGGAGCGCTCGAAGCAAGAGTCCCCGCCGGACTCTCAGAGAGACAAAACCTGGAAAAGCAAGCGGGACGACAACCGTAGAAGCGGGAGTTCCAGCAGTACCAATGTCTTCAATGCCTCCGACAATGAAGAAAAGCGAAGGGCGGGTGAATCCAAAACCAACCGGTCTCGAAAGCCATTGCTGGGAGGAGATGGGCCTTCCCTAGAGGAGAAAAAGAACAAGGTTTACTCTTTCAGAAGGGACAAGGTCCGCAAGATATTTAAAGATGCCTTGAACAATGGCCTACAACTGCCGGAGTCGAAAAGACCCCAAGAAGCAAAAATGACCGACAATCCCCTGTATTGCCCGTACCACCGAGTAGTGAGCTATGCGATTGAGGATTGCTATATCTTCAAGGATTGGGTCAAGAAGCAGTACAAGGCTGGAGAGATCGAGCTGTCCAAAAGCGTGTTGGTGAACAATCAAGTTGCAACCGCCAACTTTATACAGACGGAAGCTGAAGCCTTCTGGGAGCAGACAGTCGAACCCGCTGCCCTGACAAACGAAACTGACTCATCGCGGCCTCCGTGGAGTACGCACATATCTAATAAGACGAAGAAGATGATAAAGCTACTTCGGAAAGAACCCAGGATGGAATGGGAAGGACAGAAGAAGCCTACCAGTCCAGCTGCCAATGCGGCTCCATCAGGCTCAAAATCCAAGAAGCTCAAGAAGAAGAAAAGTGCAGCTCGGCGCGAAAAAGAGTCTGCAGGGAGATCGACCATTCAAAAGTATATCGATTCCCTCGAAGAATATGAGCAAAAGGAAAGAACATTGATTCAATTGAAGGAGTTCTTCCCTGTACAAGCGGCTGAAATTCTGGAGGAGTTAGAAGAAGACTCCAATGAAGAAATTCCAGTAGTGACCTGCTACGCCATCCATCTTGGCAGCGACTCTGAGGATGATCTCTGTTTTCCGGAAGAGGACGAGGAGCTCACCACAAAGGCCAATCAAATCCAGCTCAGAAGCGGCAGGGCTCTACCGCAAAATCAGGGCAACGCCCCAAAAGGGAAGGAAAAACAAGTCGCTAATGAAGAAGATGGCAGAGAACCGGCTGATGAAAACATAAGTCCTTCCTCGGTGGACTATAATGTCTTGGCGCATCTCCGGAAGCTTCCGTCTCTCCTGAGCATCTACGACGCCTTGGTCCTATCTAAGGAGCTTAGAGATGTTCTCATCTACGCTCTGCAAAACCCCGAGCGGTATCAGGCTCACTTTGCGGAAATTAACATGAAAGAAGCCCAGCATGCTTTGCATGCCACCGCAGTCACATTTAAGGATGAAGACTTGCTACTGGGAACGGCTGAGCATAATCGGCCACTTTACGTGACCGGGTACAGCGACGGAGATCGAATTAATCGCATATTGATTGATCCGGGGTCCTCAGTGAACATCATGAACTTGCGAACTCTGAAGAGTTTGTCAATGGACGTCCGACACCTGTCAAGGGAAAGGATTGTCATTCAAGGCTTCAACCAAAATTGCCAGCAAGTTCTGGGGTCTATAGCTTTGCCAATCAAATTTGGGGATCTGCAAACTGAAGCTAAGATATACGTGATCGACGCTGACACGTCTTATAAGATTCTCTTGGGGCGGCCGTGGCTCCACGATTACGGCATCATTCCGTCAACTCTCCATCAATGCATGAAGTACACTAAAAATGGCGAAGAAAGACGCATTGACGGAGACATCCAGCCGTTCGGTGTGCATGAAGTCCGATATGAAGATTCTCGGTACTTTACGAACCACCAAAATGCCAAGCCACAACTGACCGAGGATAGAACGGCCCCAAGACTCAAAAGCAAATCTGCGCCGGCTATCACTTTCAAAAGCAAAAATACCCAAGTGCGCCCGCATTTCGGCAGCAACTCTGATGAGTCCGACGCTGGAAGCCCGTCCTTCCGCAAAACTCGCCCTCATTTCGGCAGCGATACGGACGAATCTGTTACTGAAGGCCCATCTAGCAGCAAAGTCTGCCCTCATCTTGGCAGTGACACTGAAGAGTCAGAGGAGGAGGACCTGTCGTGCAACAGCGGTGCAGATTGGACCCCCACGTAACAAGCGAAACTACGAGAGACCTTCGAAGTTGCAGAAGGGTCCCTAGCCGTTACAAGGGTACCAGAGCAAATGTGCAAAGAGCTCGATGCATTATCAATCTCCACCGTGGACCAGCTGAAAACTTTATACGTTCCCGGGAGTAAAAGTGGACAGAAGGGCATCTTGTTTTATGGGTCAAACCCCGTTGTGTACCCGGACGACCTTTCTGTCGCGTGCCTTCCCTATGAGAGAGGCATAAGAGCCGTCCTCAATCCCAGATACTATGCGCCCGAGATGCGGGAATACTTTAAAAAGTGCGGATGCCGGTTATATCAAACAGAGTCCGAAGCAAAGTTTTACGAAGGGCTATGGTATCCGCCCCAGGTCCGAGCACTCATTGATGGACGGATTCTAGATAGACGGGGCATAGGCTACATTCAACCTGATTCCAAAGCGTGCTACATGATCCATGTTGGTGAGACCAGCGAAAGATCAAATGATGATGACGAGATAGCCGAGCCAGAAGAAGCTCCTCAAGAGCTCGAAGATGGCGGACAAGCAACCTTTGATGAGCTAACCGAGATTGACTTAGGAACGCCCGATAATCCAAGGCCGACCTACATCAGCTCACTCTTGTCGGAGGAACTGAAAGAGCAGATAATTGCCCTGCTGCGTGAGTTCGTCGACTGCTTCGCGTGGACATACAAAGAAATGCCTGGCCTTTCCCCCGAGGTAGCCGTGCATAAGCTGGCTATATCTCCTGATGCTAAGCCAGTCAAACAAGCTCCTCGAAGAATGAGAAGGGAGTTGGAAGAAAAGGTCACCGAGGAAACCAAGAAGCTCATCGATGCCGGCTTCATCAGGGAAGAGAAATATGCAGACTGGATCGCATGCATAGTCCCAGTGAAGAAGAAAAATGGGCAGATCCGAGTTTGTGTCCATTTCAGGGACCTCAATAAGGCATGTCCTAAAGACGACTTCCCGCTACCGGTCATGGAAATGATGGTCGATGACACCTCAAATTACGAACTGTTCACCTTTATGGATGGCTCGTCTGGATATAATCAGATCAAGATGTCGCATGAGGATGAGAAGCACACAGCATTTCGAACCCCGATCGGAATATATTGCTACAAGGTAATGCCATTCGGACTGAAGAACGCAGGTGCTACATATCAAAGGGCGATGACTAATATCTTTGATGACCTAATCCATAAAGTCGTCGAATGCTATGTTGATGATCTGGTCGTCAAGACTAAAGCCAAGGCCGATCATATCCAAGATCTCAGGACCGTTCTCACCAGACTGAGGAAATACGATCTGAAGATGAATCCTCTGAAGTGCGCTTTTGGCGTGTCATCGGGAAAATTCCTGGGCTTCATAGTCCGACATCGAGGGATCGAAGTTGACCCATCAAAGATAAAGGCCATCATGGAGATGCCCCCTCCGAAGAGTCTGACGCAGCTAAGATCTTTTCAAGGCAAGCTTGCTTATATACGGAGGTTTATCTCAAATTTATCAGGGAGATGTAGGCCCTTCTCAAAGCTCATGAAGAAAGGAGCTCCTTTTATCTGGGATGCCGAATGTCAAGCAGCGTTCGAAAGCATCAAACAATACTTGTTGCACCCTCCAGTGCTGGCCGCTCCCATTCCAAATAAACCGCTGATTCTCTACACTGCCGCGCTGGATGAGTCACTCGGTGCGCTCCTTGCCCAGAATAACGAGGAGGGAAAAGAAAATGCCCTCTACTACCTCAGTCGAACTCTAGTCGGGGCGGAACACAACTACTCCCCAATCGAAAAGCAATGCCTGGCTCTGATATTTGCTGTGAAGAAGCTGGGGCACTATCTGCTCGCTCATCGGGTTATGCTGATCTCCAAGGTCGACCCGCTTAAACACTTGATGACCAAAGCAAGCCTAGCCGGCAGAATGGCAAGATGGGCTGTCATGCTACTTGAGTTTGACATAGTTTACACTCCTCAGAAAGCAGTAAAAGGGCAAGCTCTTGCAGACTTTCTCGCTGCTCATCCCATACCAGAAGGGTCGCCACTAAATTGTGAGTTACCCGACGAACAAGTGCTGCATCTCGAGAATGACGAGCCATGTTGGGAGCTCTACTTCGATGGGGCCTCATCGATAAGAACTTCCAGTAAATCAAACGTCCCGGAGATAAAAGCAGGGATAGGATTGGTGTTCATCACACCATCAATGGGAACCCTACGGCGTTCTTTTGCTCTCACCGAGCCTCGGACAAACAATGAAGCTGAGTATGAAGCTTTGATAGCTGGTTTGGAGCTCGCCATAGAAATGGAAATCCGTCGGCTACGAGTTTACGGTGACTCCCAGCTCGTCGTCAACCAAGTAAGCGGCGACTATAAGATATACAAACCCGAGTTAGCTCGGTACAGAGGTCGAGTGGTGGAACTCATGAAACGGTTCACTCATATTGAACTAACGAGAGTCCCTAGAGCGTGGAACGGAAAGGCTGATGTACTCGCTCGCTTGGCCAAGGAACTGGCTGATCCTGAAATGGACGAAATTCTGATCACAGTCAGGAGCCGGCAAATTCTACCCCCAGTCTCTCTACGAGAAGAGGAAAGCGCGGAACAGAAGAGCAGTCCTGCGGAAGAAGCTTCGATCATCCAAGACGAGCCCGATTGGAGAGAACCCTTCATAGAGTACCTCCGATACGACAAGCTGCCCGAAGAAAAATCTGCGAGGATTCAGCTGAAGAAAAGAGCTCTCCGATACGTGTTCGTAAATGAAACGTTATACCGCAGGTCATATGACCAACTCTGGCTCAGGTGTCTGTCATTGGCCGAAGCCCAAAAGGTCATGAAAGATGTCCACTAGGGCGTTTGCGGTGCTCACCAATCTGGCCCCAAGATGCGACTTCAAATCAAACGGCTTGGGTATTACTGGCCCACCATGATACGGGATTGCGGAGAGCATGCAAAGAAATGTTATATCTGCCAAATTCACGGTGATTTTATTCACAAGCATCCCAACCCATTGCATCCTACAGTGGCGTCGTGGCCCTTCGAAGTTTGGGGCACCGACATTGTTGGCCCAATTGATCCTCCGTCATCTAAAGGCCACCGGTTCATACTGGCCGCGACAGACTACTTCTCCAGGTGGGCTGAAGCTGTCCCGCTAAAAGAAGTCAAGACAAAGGATATTCTGACATTCTTCCAGCATAATATTCTATACCGCTTCGGTACACCAAGAAGAATCATTTCTGACAACGGGCCTTCTTTCAAGAGCTTCAATGTCTCAAGATTCGCTACTCAGCACAAGATAGACTGGAGGTATTCCTCCATCTATAATCCAAGAGCCAATGGGCTAGCCGAAGCCTTCAATAAGACTCTTTGCAAGCTTCTGAGGAAAAATGCTTCAGCCAACAAGAGAGACTGGAATCTCAAGCTTCACGAGGCATTGTGGGCATATCGTACCACGCACCGTACTCCAACTCAGTCCACTCCATACTCATTGCTCTTCGGAGTGGAGGCGGTCCTCCCCCTCGAAGTTGAAGTTCCGAGCTTAAGAATGGCCGTCCAACATGAGTTGACGGAGGAAGAAAACGTGCTCCTTCGACTTGAAGAACTCGATGCCCTCGAAGAAAAGAGGCTCGCGGTGCAACAAAATCTGGAGCTATACCGAGCCCAAATGTCACGGGCTTATGACAAGATAACCCGTCTCCGCGCCTTCAAGAAAGGTGAATTGGTGTTGGTCCTCAAAATACCGATTATCCCCAATCGACATGCCAAGGGAAAATTCGAGCCAAACTGGGAAGGACCATACGTCATCGAGAAAGTGTTTGACGGAGGATCCTACCAACTAATAAGTGCCGAGGGAGAAAGGCCTATGCCACCCATCAATGGCCGATATCTCAAGAAATACTACACGTGAATGCTCCAAGTCGCAGGCGAATTGAGCACATCAGCCCTACGGTCTGGATCAGACATCCTGCAAAACCGTATACAATCCACGGGCGTAAATGACCCCTATTTCTCCCAAATCCTGCCGGTGAGACCACTTTTAAAGTCCCACCAGCGGCAAAAAAAAAAAAGTAAAAGAAAAAAAGAAGAAGAAGAAGAAATAAACGGTATGTCCACAAGCAAAATGGGCACGGATGAAAACCCAAAAGGGCTCCGTGAGTAAAAACAACAGGACTACCGGCGAGTCTGTGAAAACCCGAAAGGGCGCAAACTCGTGAAAAGAGATGAAACACACTCACAAAGTCCTCTCGACCTTGTGAGGAGAAAACCCCTGCGTGAGATCCTTACGACTCACAAAGGAGCAACACACTTAGGAATCCTCACGATTCCTAAGGAGAAAATACACCTGCGGGATCCTTACGACTCGTAGGGAGAAAATGCTTTTATGGGACCCTCACGGCCCATAAAATTGAAAAGCCTTGGGTGGTAGGGACCCAAACCTATCTCCTAAGCCATCGTTCCCCAACGGGCAACGGCAAATGATGAGTCGCTCCTGGCATTTCGCTTCAGTGTTAGCGGTGCTGATGCCGACCAAAAACCCAAATCCCAAGTCCTCCCAAGGCAAATGATGAGTTGCTCCTGGCATTATTCCAGTGCAGCAATGCTGATGCCAAACAAGATCCAAATTCCAAGTCCCCAAACGGCGAATGATGAGTCGCTCCTGGTACCATATTCCAATGCAGCGATGCAGACGCCAACCAAAATCCAATTTCTCAAAATTCTCCCAGCCCTACGGTTGGTCCCCAAGTTGACTACCGTATACAATCCACGGGCTCAAATAATTCTCATCATACTCATTCCCTACCACAATTACCAAGTTGCGCGGTTGGTCTCCGCCTTTGGAATTATGCTCCATTGAGAAGACCCACTCATGTGTCCTCACAATACATGAGGAGAACAAACCTTTGTGGAATCCTTATGACTCATAAAGGAAAAACACACTTAGGAGTCCTCACGACTCTTAAGGAGAAAATACACCTGCGGGATCCTTACGACTCGTAGGGAGAAAATGCTTTTATGGGACCCTCACGGCCCATAAAATTGAAAAGCCTTAGGCGATAGGGATCTAAACCTGTCTCCTAAGCCATCGCTCCCCAATCCCCAAGCGGCGAATGATGAGTCGCTCCTGGTACCATATTCCAGTGCAGCGATGCAGACGCCGACAAAGTCCCGAAATTTTTCCGGCCCTACGGTCTGGATCATACATCCTGCAAAACCGTATACAATCCACGGGCGTAAAACAATCCCAATTTCTCCCAAATCCTCTCGGGGCAAATGATGAGTTGCTCCTGGCATTATTCCAGTGCAGCAATGCAGATGCCAAACAAAAACCAAAATCCCAGAATCCTCTCAATGACAGATGATGATTCGCTCCTGGTACCATATTCCAGTATAGCGATGCTGATGTCAACCCAAATCAAAATCAACAAGTCAACTTCCACTCCGACACCGCAAGAAGCGGAGCAAGTCAAGTCTACCCCTGACACTGCAAGAAGCAGAGCAAGTCAAACCAAGCATCGACCGTCCACGTCGCTAAAAGGGCAGCACCGACCGTCCACGTCGCTAAAAGGGCAGCATCGACCGTCCAAGTCGCTAAAAGGGCAGCACCGACCGTCCACGTCGCTAAAAGGGCAGCACCGACCGTCCAAGTCGCTAAAAGGGCAGCATCGACCGTCCAAGTCGCTAAAAGGGCAGCATCGACCGTCCAACTCGCAAAAAGGGCAGCACCGACCGTCCAAGTCGCAAAAAGGGCAGAACCGACCGTCCAAGTCGCAAAAAGGGCAGCATCGACCGTCCAAGTCGCAAAAAGGGCAGCACCGACCGTCCAAGTCGCAAAAAGGGCAGAACCGACCGTCCAAGTCGCAAAAAGGGCAGCATCGACCGTCCAAGTCGCAAAAAGGGCAGCATCGGCCGTCCAAGTCGCTAAAATGGCAGCACCGACCGTCCATGTCGCAAAAAGGGCAGACCGACCGTCCACGTCATAAAAACGGCAGAACCGACCGTCCATGTCGTAAAAAGGGCAGAACCGACCGTCCACGTCGTAAAAAGGGCAGCACAGGATTCCTACAAAGCGGGAACCAGATCGCTCCGGGCCAGGGAAACGTCTATCACGGACACTCCGTCTCGGAGACGTGTCAAGCATCAACCGTCCATGTCGTGAAAAGGGCAGTGCCAGCTTCCCAAAAGGTGGGAACCGAATCAAGTCCCCTCCACGTGAAAGAAGATCCATCAACTTCACGCACACGACCCACATATGTGGTGTGCATTTATTGATAGGGGGCAATTTGTTGGGGTAAAAATTTACACCCCGGTTGACCAAGTCAAAATCAAAGTCAACCCCAAGCCAAGTAGGCCCAAGCCCAGATCCAGTGGGCCCATGCCCGGGTCGAGCCCGACCATGAAGCGGCCGGCCTCCCCCACACCAAGATAAAATTTTTTTGTAATAAGCAATTTTGTTGCATTTCTTTTATTTTATTTTATGGATAAATGTAAGAAAAATAGGCATAAAGCCAAATTTTTGTAAAGCCCATGGCTTATGTGCAAAAAGAAATGGCACATGGGCCATGAAATAGGCAAAATGCCATTTTGTGAAGCCCAAGGGGCTATATGTAAAGTGTATAGCCTATAAAGGCAAGATAATGAAAATATCTCACAACTTTTTCTCTCTCCAAAAAAAGTTTCAGAGCTGAGCTCTTTCTTCCTTCTTCAAGGTTCCAAAACCTTCTTCTTTCTTTTGAATTAAATCAAGAGTTCTACTCTCATTTTTATAAAAACAAGTTAGTTTTCACCACAAACCCCATCAAGGGGAACTCAGATCTTCCATCAGATCTCAAAAAGAAAAGATTTTGAAATCCCACATCTCTTGATCTTCAAGATCCAGCTAACAGAGGAGGAAGAAGAAGAACATCTTTCACTAAACCCTCAAAAAAAGAAGAAAAACACATTCAAGAGTCCAACTCCTCTCCGATTTCTCTTCTGAGAAATTTTTTTAGGCTAAAAGCCTCTCGTGCCTCTCCGGCGCGCAGCGCAAGTGCGCAAGGCGCCAGCGTGCCGACACGTGGCGCGCGCGCTTGCGCACCTGCGCGCTTGCGCAAGTGCGCAAGGCGCCCGCGTGCCGACACGTGGCGCGCGCGCTTGCGCACCTGAGCAAGTGCGCAAGGCGCCCGCGCGCCGACACGTGGCGCGCGCGCTTGCGCACCTGCGCACGTGCGCAAGGCGCTCGCGTGCCGACACGTGGCCCGCGCGCATCCCTTGGATGCCTTTTCCCTCTCTTTTTATGTACATACATATACACATATATATGTATACAAATTCACACATATACATACTCCGCCACATTCTCCCCCTCCAAAAAATTTTCGGGCCGGGGCGCTGCCCCGAACCCCGCAAGGGGGCTGCTAGCCCCCTTGACCCCCAGCCCGCTATCCGGGTAGCGGGACCCCCGTAAAAACTCTGCGTGGCTCCCGATATATCCAAAACCCCCTTTCAAAACACACGCACACTGCACATTGAGTTCGCATGACCAGTTTAACCCGTTAATCGGAGGTTCCCTCGCCCCAAAGGCGATGGGTAATTAACGGCAGCTTAGTCCGCGGCTGCCGGAGATTCGGATCCCCACAATCATTAAACCCCGGCCTACCCTAGGCAGGGGGAATCTGTAGTACGCCTGACCAGTGCTCGCGTATTCCCATCTCAATGGGGTGACGAAAAACACCCTACAATCATACACATGTCATTGCATGAATAACCTAGTGATAACGTGCATTACCCAGTGTTAGGTATTAGTGATGATCGTGGCAAGTACGTCAGTGTTCGTATATCAGTGAATAAGTGGAAGTGATACGTACTTGTACACAATCGGTGACCCTCATTATTATATTGCATTGTCGACGTCTGTGGGACACGTGTACGTGTGACTATAAGTGGAATGGGACATTTATGGAAGCTCTTGCACGGGTGTCGCAGATAAGGCACCAGACACTGCCATTTATCTTAGGTATTAGTCGGGACGTGCTTGATGGAGGTCCTGCCTCCAGTTCTCGCGCAGACTTGTCACGGATCGATTAGTATTTAGGGTTATGGTTAGCGTTTGATGTGGACCACGGGGTGTGGGGTAGTTTAAGTGTGAGTTCAACAAAATCTCGGGAGTCCCATGCCGGCTTATATATTTAGGGAGATATATGGAGATTTACAGGGTATGTGATTATCACCGTGATATACATGTTGGGCCCGTGGTCTCTTGCCCTTGGGTGGAGGACACTCGCGAGTGGTTGACTCTCACATTTGGACTGACGATAGGCTTAGTGACCTGTACAGTGAGACTTAGAGATTGATAGGGATACTGGCATTGATATATCTTACTTACTGAGTTGACATACGTGGCATATCGTTCTACTGCTTTTATTGTTCCGCTGTATTGAATACTGCATGTTCTTATCTATACCATTCTGATTTACTGCTACATATATCTATTATCACTATTAGATTTGTCACATGATTTTATATATATATTATTGCTATTGTGTCGCTCTGACGACCTGAGTATGCATGCTCAGTGTGAGGAGAAGATTTAGCCTGGACCAGAACTAGACGTGTATCACAGACACCTTGACTTGCTATTCAGAGTTACATTCGTTTGTTCTACTTCAGATCAGTTCTTTACATTGTTTCTTTCAGTTACTGCATTTCTCATTACCTGCGCATCATTTACTGTTTACCATGAAAAACTAGAAACCGAAGTGTGACTACGGCAGGACATTTCCTTGACCGTAGGAGCATGGCTGGCCTTGTCTATCCCTCGTATTCCGTATTTTGGGAAGCGGGGCGTGACAGGGTATGTGAGGGGTGAAGTGATATCCCATGGGTTATAATATTAAGCATATCATATTTCATGTAGTACGAGAGTGCAATATTTTGCATATAGGAGTGATTAAGGAAACTGTTTTAAACATGGGTTAATATTATTATCATTAAGAGGTACCAAAATAGGCATGCAGGAACAATTTTTAATATCATTTTAAATATGAGATTAAAGATTAGGAGTTCAAACCAAGATCATTATGAGAAAGAAGACGACAGATGAGTGGAGAGAGGCGGATCCTACATTTTGTTTGAATCGGATGCCGATGGATTGAAAGCGTAGGCTCGTACTAAATTCTTAATAACTCCGCGCTCCGATTTTTCCTCGATACTTGGGTGGAACCACAGCATCGGCGTCGTCGATACGAAGGTGTGGATATTTTATTTTCAGAATTTTGGGAGTTCTGAGGTGCGAGAAATCAGTGTTTGACGTGTCTATTTATAGGGTTTTATTACCAACCATAAAATCCAAAAATTCTGTTAAACTTCCTTAAAATCCACGCTCCCTAATGATTTTAGAATTATCGGTTAATGATTGCCGCCGCCGCCTCTTAGTCTCAGCCGTTGGATCATGATCCAACGGCCGGGATCGCGCCGCCAAGCTACCACGCGTCCGTGTGGAAGGGGATCACGCGGTTTCGCATGGTCCCCACCACGTGGGCGCCACCGCACGGTTTTGGGCCGTTGGATCTTGTATCCAACGGTCCAGATCAAAGGGATTAATTTAAATTTTTTTAAAATAAAAATAATAAACTGTTTATTATTTAATATTTGAAATTGGTTTTAAAAAATTGTTAAAAATAGTTAAAAGTACGGGAAAATAATGGAAAAATTTCAGAAAATACATTTTATTGTTATCTTTAGTATAAAAATAATTTTGGGCTAAAACAAAATAATATATCCATTTCTATGGTGTTAGCTAGTTATTATGATTATTTAAAATTTAGTTTATCCTTTAAAATATTTTTAATTACGAATTAATTATTTTAATTGATAATAAAAATATGTAAATTATTTTAAGGCATTATAAACCATTTTAAGCCTATAAAAATAATAAAAGATTTTAGAAAATTCCTTTAATCATTTTCAATGCTTTGAAAATTATTAATATTACTTTAAAAATTATTCTTCTATCAACGAAATACGTAAATAATTATTTGATAGTAGAAATTTAAATAAAATATATTTTGTTAGGTATTAGAAAATACGGTCGTTACAGCTCCCTACCCCAACGAACCAGGGATCAAAGCCCTCACCAAGAGGCATCCGAGCGGCTACCCTGCTCAGCTATCCCTGGATGGTAGCTCGCCTACCCCACAACACTAGAGATCGAAGCCCTCACTAAGGGGCAACTGAGCAGCTTCACTGCTTGGCCCATCCTTGGCAGGCCTCCCACGGCCCCTCCAGCGCCAGGGATCAAAGCCCTCGCCAAGAGGCAGCCGAGCGACTACTCTGCTCGGTTATCCCCGGCCGGTAGCTTCCCTACCTCGCAACTCCAGGGATCTAAGCCCTTGCAAGAGGCAATCGGGCCCCCCTTTGCTCGGTTATCCCTGGTTGGTAGCTCCCTACCCCAACGAACTAGGGATCAAAGCTCTCACCAAGAGGCAGCCGAGCTGCTACCCTGCTCAGCTATCCTTGGCTGGTAGCTCCCCTACCACACAACGCCATGGATCAAAGCTCTCGCCAAGAGGCACCGGGCAGCAACCCTGCTCGGCCATCCTTAAGGACCAAAAGCCCTCGCCAAGAGGCACCGAACAATAACCCTACTCGGCCATCCTTAGTAGGCCAATTACGGCCCTTCCCGCGCTAAGGATGAAAAGCCCTCGCAAAAGGCAACCGAACCCGCCCTTGTTCGGTTATACCTGGCTAGTGGCTCCCTACCCCAACAAACTATGGATCAAAGTCCTCATAGAGGCAACCGGACCCGCCCTTGTTCGGTTTCCACAGCCTTACAACGCCGAGAAGCTCGCTGTACCAGTGAAATCACTACCTACAAGTGTGCACATCTCCTTTCACAAAGTCAATGTAAATTTTTCTAAGAAGTCATTTTCATCCGAATAACAAGAAGAAACGTTAGAACATTGCAAAAAGAAGAGTTTTGTCTTTGTGATCAAAGTCCTCACCAAGAGGCAACCCTGCAGCTACCCTACTCGGTTATCCCTGGTCGGAAGCTCGCCTACCCCGTAAACGCCAGGGATCTAAGCCCTCACTAAAAAGCAACTGAGAAGCTCCACTACTCGGTCCATCCTTAGCGGGCCTCCCACGGCTCCTCCAACGCTAAGGATCAAAGCCCTCACCAAGAGGCAGCCAAGCGGCTACCCTGCTCAGCTATCCCTGGCCAGTAGCTTCCCTACCTCACAACGCCAGGGATCAAAGCCTTCGCATAGAGGCATCCGAGCGGCTTCCCCGCTCGACTATCCTTGGCCGGTAGCTCCCCTATCTCACAACGCCAGGGATCAAAGCCCTTACCAAGAGGCAGTCGAGCGGATACCCTGCTCGGCTATCCCTGGCCGGTAGCTTCCCTACCTCGCAACCCAGGGATCTAAGCCCTCGCAAGAGGCAACCGGGCCCATTGTTGCTCGGTTATCGCTGGTTGGTAGCTCCCTACCCAACGAACCAAGGATCAAAACCCTCACCAAGAGACAGCCGAACGGTTACTCTGCTTAGCTATCTCTGGCTGGTAGCTCCCCTACCACACAACGCCAGGGATCAAAGCCCTCACCAAGAGGCACCGGGCAACAACCGAGCTCGGCCATCCTTAAGGACCAAAAGCCTTCTCCAAGAGGCACCGAACAACAACCTTGCTCGGCCATCCTTAGTAGGCCAATTACGTCCCTCCCGCACTAAGGATGAAAATCCCTCGCAAGAGGCAACCGAACCCGCCCTTTTTCGGTTACCCCTGGATGGTAGCTCCCTACCCCAACAAACTAGCGATTAAAGTCCTCACAGAGGCAACCAGACCTGCCCTTGTTCGGTTATCCCTGGCTGGTAGCTCCTTACCAAACCAGGGATCAAAGCCCTCGCCAAAAGGCACAGGACAACAACCCTGCCCGGCCCGTCCTAAAGGATCAAAGACCTCACAAGAGGCAACGGGGTCCGCCTTTGCTCGGTTATCCCTGGCCGGTAGCTCCCTACCCCAACAAACAAGGGATTAAAACCCTCGCCAAGAGGCACCGAGAAGCTACTTTGCTCGACCCCGTCCTTAGTAGGCCACTCACGGCCCCTCCCGCGCTATGGATCAAAAGCCCTCGCAAGAGGCAACCGGGACCGCCCTTGCTCGGCTATCCCTGACTGGTAGCTCCCTACCCCAATAAACCAGGGATCAAAGCCCTCGCCAAGAGGCACCGAGCAGCTGCCCTGCTCGGCCCCGTCCTTAGTAGGCCCCTTACATCCCCTCCCGCGTTAAGGATCAAAACACCCGTAAGAGGCAACTGAGCCCGCCCTTGCTCGGTTATCCCTGGCTGGTAGCTCCCTACCCCAACAAACCAGGGATCAAAGCCCTCGCCAAGAGGCACCGAGCAGCTACCCTACTCGGCACCGTCCTTAGTAGGCTAATCACGGCCTTTCCCACACTAAGGATCAAAAGCCCTTGAAAGAGGCAACCGTGCCTGCCCTTGCTCGGTTATCCCTGGCTGGTAGCTCCCTACTGCAACACACCAGGGACCATAGCCCTCGCCAAGAAGCACCAGACAGTAACCCTGCTCGGCCCGTCCTTAGTCGGCCAATTACGGCCTTTCCAACAACTAAGGATCAAAGCCCTCGCCAAGAGGCACCGAGCAGCTACCATGCTCGGCACCATCCATAGTTGGCCAATTACGGCCCCTCCAACAACTAAGGATCAAATACCTCGCCAAGAGGCACCGAGCAGCTACCTTGCTCGGCACCATCCTTAGTTGGCCAATTACGGCCCCTCCAATAACTAAGGATCAATGCCCTCGCCATGAGGCACCGAGCAGCTACCCCACTCGGCGCCGTCCTTAGTAGGCCACTCACGGCCCTGTTCCCCTCCGAACGGCGGCCGAGACGTGGGGACGTCTCGCCTGAGATTCGGGGCAGATGCTAATTGGTGCTATCCGTCCACCTCTCCGAAGATGCCAAGTTGATTTATGGCACCGTATATCGAAGGTTAAAATGGATACGTCCGATGTAGCAGACTTCTTCAGATTCCCCCTCACACGAGGGGTTTTTGATTGTGGGGACGCTCTTCCCTGCAGGCGCAAGCCCCTGCAGTTAATTACGCTACCGCTTCGCAGCAACAACTTTCTCCTTCTCCAGAATTTCACTTCGTGTCGTAGGTGTTTGTTTTATTTGTGATTGCCGTGGATTGTATACGGAGACTGAGTTATGTCGTCGCCCGTAGGGCGTGGACTAGTCCAAATCCGTATTATCTTAGATTTGGGTTTGGGGGTTTGGGTTTAAGGATGCGTTAGCCTCATTCGAGACTAAGATCGACTTAAACGTTTGTTAAGGATACATTAGTCCGATTTGAGACTAAGATCAACTTAACGGGGTCGTTTGGATCCGACAAAAGAACATTTGGGCTCCAATGTTCTAGTTTAGGGACATAATGGTCCATTTGATGTATGGCCGTCGGGACCCGTCACCTCTCTGACGACGTTGAAGGATTACAACGACAGATGTCAGAGGAGTTTAGAGATGTACCCTTGAACCAGAGTTAATTGGGGGGGATCTATAGTCCAGTTTGGGACTAAAGTCTGTTTGAAAGGTTTAAGGATGCGTTAGCCATATTTAAGGCTAATATCAACTTAAACGGGATCGTTTAGATCCAGCAAAAGAGCAATTGGCTCTATTGTTCCAGTTTAGGGACATAATGGTCCATCGCTAGTTTAAGGACATTGCGGTCCATGGGTAGTTTAAGGACATTGCGGTCCATTGTTAGTTTTAAGACATCTCGGTCAAGGTTAAGGACGTCGTAGTCCATGGGTTTAAGGACCCCACAGTCCGTTGTTAGTTTTAAGACATCTCGGTCAAGGTTAAGGACGTCGTAGTCCATGGGTTTAAGGACCCCACAGTCCATTGTTAGTTTTAAGACATCTCGGTCAAGGTTAAGGACGTCGTAGTCCATGAGTTTAAGGACCCCACAGTCCATTGTTAGTTTTAAGACATCTCGGTCAAGGTTAAGGACGTCGTAGTCCATGGGTTTAAGGACCCCACAGTCCATATTAATGTGTGGTTGTCGGGACCCGTCACCTCTCTGACGATTGTTGAAGGATTACAACGACAGATGTCAGAGGAGTTCAGAGATGTACCCTTGAACCGATGAGTTTGTTGAAAGAGCAGATGTGCTCAGTTTAAGATGATTTGAGGACTTATGGCCAATTTGGGCTAAGTCCAATTATGTTTGAAATATTGACCCTCTGTTGGTCCATTAAAGGAGAGGCTTTGCCTCTGAAACTTAGCCAATTGGGCTAAAGCTAGTTTAAACACTAGAAACCAACAGTGTTGAACACTGGGAATAAGATTAGCAAATTAGTGTTAAACACTAAGAGATGATCAGTGTTAAACACTGGGAACAGAGTTTTCACATTAGTGTTAAACACTAAGCAAATCAGTGTTAGACACTGCAAATAGAGCTTTCCAAATTAGTGTTAAACACTAAGGATAGAGTCTTCAGATTAGTATTTAAACACTAAGGAGAGAGGGGTCACGTGTGGACACGTGAGAGCGCCCTGATTCCCCTTATTTTATTCTACAGGTAAGTGTTTAACACTTTAGTTCTGGCGGCCATCACGTGCGAGCACGTGATGGCCGCTCATGCTCTGTGCGTTATAATGCTCACTAGGGGTCACGTGGTGACACGTGAGGGCACCCTAGAACTCTTTTCTATTCCTTGTGCTTCAGAGGTCATGTGGGTCATGTGATGCACTGCTTCAAAGGGCTTTCTGTAGATCTTTTGGGAGGGTCACGTGGTGACACGTGACCCTGCTTTTCTGTAGTTGTTTAGAAGATCTGTTAATCCTTTTCAGGAATTAAATTCCTCGTAGGGTTGAACCCTGACAATAATTTCAGAGGAATTAAATTCCTAGTTCCTTTTGAAGAGTTGAACTCTGAATTTTCTGTAGGAATTAAATTCCTCATATATGTGAAGAACTGAATAGGGTTAAACCCTAATAAAAGCTTTAAGGAATTAAACTCTCACTCTCTGTTAGAGAATTATTCTGGGAAATGAGATTAAGGGAATGAGATTCCTGTTGTTTTAACAGAACTAAGTTCTTAACTAGGGTTAAACCCTGATCCTTTTCATTCTGAAGGAATTAAATTCCCATAACACAGGATCGAACCCTAATTTTATTTTAGAGGAATAAAATTCCTATAGTTCTGTGAGAATTAAATTCTCGTGCTTCCATTCCCTCTCTATGCTTTGGATCTGCATAGCAGGATCTCAACCCATTGAGAATTAAATTCTCAACTCAAGGGGAAATGTGCACTTTACAGATCCTCCACCAAAAAGAGAACTATGTTCTTCTGTTTTTTTTTATATTAGAGTTAAACTTTGTTGAGAATTAAATTCTCTTTTCTTTCAAAAATCCTTCCCTTTCTTACCTAGGGTTTTCTTTTGCAGAAGATCCAAATTCCTCCAAAGTATCAAGGCTCTCTCTCTTTTCTTCCCTCTGCATGTATGTCTTTTTGCGTGTCTCTTGGCTCCTATTTATAGGGGAAGCAGCCAAATCAATTGGTTTTTGGTGAATCTTTCATTGAGAGATTTGATTTGCACTCATCATTCATCTAGTCCTTTAGATTATTGGGTGAATTTTATCCACCATTGGATTTTAAATCCAGAGATTCTCCTTTATTTTTTCGGTCGGATTTTAAGGGGAAATCTTTCCAAGTTCAAGATTTTCCCATAGATAGATGATATTCAATCATCTTTAAATCTTTAATTCAATCGGTTGCTTTGGAAAGATTTAAGAGATCTTTTCCCAGAATTCAATTCTGCTAACATATAGGCTTTGAAAGCCGGTCACGTGTGGCCACATGACCCTTGGTCACGTGTGGGCACGTGACCCCCTTGGAACGAGCTTTCCACTTCCTTCTTTTGCGCTATGTCTTTGCCGCTGCTTGGTCATCACGTGCCAACACGTGACCACTGGTCACGTATGAACTCGTGACCCCTTCTGAAGCCTCTTTCTTGATTTATTCAGGGAATGAGTCTGCTGCTTTTAAATGTCACGTGCCAACACGTGACCCCTGACCACGTGTGAGCACGTGACCTCTTCTGAAGCCTCTTCCTTGATTTCATCCGGGAATTGATGTGCCTTTGAAGCCGCTTTAACATGTCACGTGTCAACACGTGACTGCTGGTCACGTACTAGCACGTGATGCCTTCTCCGTTGGTTCTTTCCTGATTTTAAATCAGGAAACAGGCCCCCCCTCCAACAACTAAAGAACATGAACTCAATAAGAGGCATCCGATCTGTCAACGTCTTAGCGATCTCCACTTCGACTTCAGGGCCGTTGAGATACTGTCTTCCTGCCGGTCCTCACACACTCGGCAAACGAACATATTCAATTCGATGTGTGATCGCTAGACGAAGAACCGAGAAAAAACGAAGGCGGTACTGTGCAGATATAAGTGTCTACCAATAAAAGAAAGTACAAGCACAAACACTAATGTAAAAACAAAAATCTTTATTCGAAAAGTCAAAGCCTTTACAGGGGTAATGTGGGCTCCACAGCCTTACAAAAATGCCCGAAGGCCTACAAAATACCCGACGCGAAAAAAGAAAAGACAAAGATAAGACGGGGAGCTTCAGGCCGTAGGGCCGAGTGTGATATCGATGAGCTCGACGTCCACGGCGACTGGGGATGCGTCCGTCACAGGAGCCTCGGCGTCGCCCTCTCCAAGAGTCCCTACCCCTGCAGTGCTCCCGGGGCATCCCCCTGCTCGTCATCCCCGAGGGGATATTCTGCTCGGAACTCTTCATCGGCAAACTCCGGCACCCGGGCCTTGACGGCATCAAGAGCCTCGTGCCAGATGAGGGAGGTGGCCGAGGGTAGGACGGTGTAGAATTGCTCCGATTTCTGGAAGTTCTCCACCGCCTCCGCCGCCCTGAGGTCGGCACTCTTCGCTGCCTCTACCGCAGCCCCCAACTCCTTTAGGAGGGTGCTCACTGACTTCTTCATGGTGCCGACGAGCACCTCGGAGCCCTGAAGTTTGGCCTCGTCGACCTGGGCGGCCTCGCGGAACCTGGCCGGAGCCCTGAAGTTTGGCCTCTTGCTTCGAGGCCTCCACCTCCTGCTTCGCGGCCGCCGCCTCCTGCTTCGCGGCCGCTGCCTCGCCCTCAAGGGCAGTGGCCCTCGGCATCGCCGCCTCCAGCTCCAGCTTCAAGCTCTCCCTCAGCGAGGAGAGCTCGCCCGCGGCTCGCATCGCCGGGGCTATCTCCTCCTCCTCCATCCGGGCGACGATAGCGACGTGCTGGAGGACCTGAAGAAATCGGAGGGGGGTCAGAAAGAAAAATGGTCACCAAATCTCGCATGCAATAAGACGAAGCACGAGCGCTAACCTGCAGGGCCTCTTGGGCGGTGGACACCATTTGTGCCTTCAGCGTCCTCCCAGCAACCCGGCCTTTGGCCGACCTCTCTATATCGTGCAGCAAGCTGTCAGCGATGGAAAGCCCCGAGGGCACCTCAAAGCGGAGCTCCCCCTCGTCCACTAAGATCGGACAGGCCGGGGTCCGCGGAACTATTCGGGGGAACCACTTGAGAGACGACGGCGGAGAGCCCGTCTCCACCTCCGAAGCTCGGGCATCCTCTCCCCGAGCCCTTTTTCTGGTAGGCACCTGGCTGGGCCCCGGGGCGCAATCCTCACTCGAGTGCTGGGGGTAGGAGGCTGCTGAGGAAGCCGGGACCGGCATCTGACGGGAAGTGCTGGCCCCTCTAGCCTTCGACCCCTTCTTCGGCTTGCGCATGGCTGCTCGGAGGAGGCCCGCGTCCATGGTTTCTGCACAAGACAAGATATAATGGAATCGGTGACACAAACAAAGTAAAAACAAATACAAGCTCCTAACTTACCGACGAACTGGGCGGGGTTGAGCTCGGTCCAACTGAGGGCCCGCTCAGAAAGCAGCACATCAGCTCGAGGAATAGGCTCCCATGCTGCCACTCTCGCCACGTCGGGGTCATTGAACGGATTTCCCTGCCAGCACTTATCCCTAGACTACTGGACGGGTACGGGCCAGTCCTCATCCTCTGGCGGCCCGATGAAGAAAAACTTCTTTTTCCAATCATGGATGGAAGAAGGCAGGACTACAACTCCTGACCCGGTTACACTCCTCCGCTGCTTCCTAAAGGAGAGGTAAACCCACCTCGGGTCTCCCGCACGAGTTCTGAGATGACTTTTGTAAATAAGGGAGGAGGCAAGGATGGACAGACTAAAGGGGATTGTTTGCAGCTTCAGCCGGACCACCTAAGGAGAATCCTCCAGGAGTTCGGCACTAGCTGGCCCGGGGCTAACCCAAAGTAATTTAACGTAGATACAACCTCGGGAGAGAAAGGCAGGCGCATTCGGCCCAAAGGGCTTCTAGGTACAAGGCGATCTCTCTACCCCTCACCTGATCTGCCCTCTCTGCTTCCTCGACCAATCGTAGCATGTAGCCCGAGGGAATATGGAAACGATCCCGAGTGGTGACAAGTTCGTCCCCATATCTTACTGAGGACGACGCACCAGGAGCGTTCGCCGCCACCGCTCCAAGAATCACCACAGACGCGCGGCCCCGGGAAGAGGATCTGGCCCCAACTTCCCAAAAGGGCTCCAGCCCGGGGAAAGAATCCCTGGTATCTACCCCTACGACATCTACAAACTCCTCAAAAGAAGACATCTAACCTGATGGGAAGAAATTCTCGAGAAGAGAAAACGCTGAGATCTGACCGGAGAGCGCCGAGCTAACAAGACTCAGAATGAAAAAAAATTGAAAAGACAGAGATCCTAAATCATGCCTCCTCTCTATTTATGCTACCGACGTCCTCATCCAGCGGCGACGGTTGACTCCCGCCAAAACGGTTCAGTGCGCTCGACGGCCGCTTCACCTGCCGCAAGCACATTGGCAGCGTCCCATCGGACGCCAGAAGTCTACAGCACGTCACATCAGCCAACCGGCACCCGACACGTGGTCTGTCGCTTCACCAAAAGTGCACACGATCCGGCGTACCCTCTTTAATGCAAAGGATCTCGCCCTGATTCGCTGGCCCCATCTAGAAAAGACAACCAATTGCCTAGAGACACGTCCGATGATATCTTCGGAAAGGAGGTCACCTCGGGTGATCCGGCAAACCATTCTCGACCTGACCCGTCAGCTGGTCAGGACGAGAGTGGGGGGCTAATGATGATGCTCGATATCGGTGATCTCCCAGATCAGGGCACGTGGCAGATGACGTGTCCCAGAGCATGCAAGAAAGGACTTACAGTAGCAGACCAGACCACGCCTACGCTCGTCCTACCGAGCGAACACTGGCTCGCCTCCGAGCTCCCTGCACAACTGGCCTCCTCGGCCTCACAACTCGTCTCCGAGCTACCGCAGAACCAAGATACTCCGACTCTCCCGCTCCTCTGTGAGCTCTCCCGCCGAGATCATCTTCCTCGGTCTCATCGACCGACCAACAGCACCGCTTGCAGGCGTAACTGCCATCCCGCGAATCTCGCCATGCGCGAGATCTCCGCCGGCCACATCCCACGTTCCACGCCACCACAATCCCCCATTAACAAGCCTGTCTCGCCATTAATGGGAGGTCCCGCTCATCACACGGGCGTGACGTCGGGAGCGTAACGGCCGGTGTGATTCTTGCGCCCGCCTCGCCTGCTTCCACCGCTATAGAAACCCCTCTTCCAGACGGTTCGAGTAAGCCATTTTTACTCCACTAAGCCGTTACTCTGCTCGGATCACTAGTCTAACTTGATCGTCGGAGGGTCCTCGGTAGTACAACCATTCCGGGACTTCCTTGCAGGTAACTCGGCAACCATAACCTGGCCCATTGAGATCCACACGTTTCAGGAGCGACAGCCTCCAGATCCAATCTCAGCCATTCATCGCCGCCATCAGCAGATCAACGGAAGGCAGTATCTGAAGGAGATCTACGCCTCCATCACCTAGGTTTTGATTTATGTCTTTTTTTCTTTCTATTTTTTAAAGTATCGAGGGGGTAATACTCCTGCTCCCCTTTTGTAATTGTTTGTGACAATTTCTTAATAAAGATCAGGGTTTGTTTGGAAAAAAATAAAATAAAAATTAAGGTAATCTTCTGCAATTTATTCAAGAGAGAAGGAAACATTGTGGCATTTTTCAGCAAATCTAGTTCCCCTTCTCTCAATTAAAAAAAAAGAAGAAGAAGACTGCTTCTCTATGCTTGCATGCAAGAAAAATGTAGAACTTGTCCTTTGTTCTCCTTAAATAATTATATGTAAGAGAAACATTAGGTTTTCCCTAAATTATTTGGGATTTGGGCAAGAGAAAATTTTGATCTAGTGGAAGCTAAGGTTGCTAAGTCAAATCATAAGGGTTGTAGACTAGCCTTAATGTTTTATCAAATTTAAATAAAAAATTAGATAGTTAAAATTGAGCTTCTTAGTTAATTAATGCCCTCTTTCATTTTTCTTAAAGATTTTCCTCATTTTTAAGAGATGTTATTTTTGCCATATTTAATTGGCATGCATAGAAGAGTGACTATTGCGAGTGCCATAATAGCCTAGTGATAATTGGTAAATGCTCTTTGCATTTGAGCAAGAGGCCTGGAGTTCAAATCCCGCTTGTATCATGTTATGGCCTATTGTTTCCCAAAAAGAAAGGAGTGACCATTTATCTCACTACCCAGTATGTTAATAGGGATGAACAAGAGCATATGATCCTCTGGAATGATGGTATCCTGCTATCAAGTACTAATTGGGGAGAAGTTATGCTCTTAAGGGGTTCTAAATATGAGCGTTTGATGTATTTTAGCTTTGCCGTTGCTAAAAAGCCCAAATTTTGAGGCCTTTCGGATTTGATATAACCAAGAAATGCGGCAAATTGATTTTTCTTCACTCTTAACCATCACCTTGCTATGGTCTGACTATTTTACATTTCACCATTGCTGTAAAATTTAGTTGGAGCCTTGGAGGTGGAATTGGGCCAACAGTGTGTGTGTGTAGGGGGTGGGGGGTGGGGGTGGCGGGAGGGCCCCTCAAGTTGTTGGGGAGGTCTCCTTGGAGGAGGTCGTCTTGATTCCAAAATTCCCGTTGGCCTAATGGGCTTTCTTATTTTGGAAAAGAGTTATTATTTCATAGAATTGCAGCTTATTATATTATAGGAGACATGTGTCCTATTTGAAATTTTGAAAAATAAAAATTAATATACGTGGTTTTGGAATTTTTGGATATCTAATATATGTTTGTTGCATAAATAGAGCACAAGCGGTGATATATTTTGTTTCCCAAGAAAAGGTTTTTGGTTCAATTCTAATTAGCTATATTAGATTTTGAATTATTTTTAACAGAGTGTGAATATCATTGTGCTTTCTTTTTTAAGAAAAATAGTTCCCCTTATATTGTATCTAAATTGATTTAAAATATTGTTTTATTTTTTTAGGATTTTTGTAATATGTATAATATGATTTTTAACGAAAGCTTGATCTTTTTGGCGCCTATGCTAGTAAAAATTCATGGACCCGTCCTTGTAGTATAGAATAAGTTGAAGTTGAAACTGCTGAGAAAACCGCCCAAAATCCATATCGGTTTTTCTTCTCTATTGATCCATATTCGGTTATTTGTGTTTACATCGAATCTTCTTAAATAATATCCGAACTTACAACCAACCATTTTATATGATCGTTCTACTACATAACCATTGAGAAAAAAACTCATTTAAATAGCCGACTATTTGTATTTTCATACATGGCATTTATAATATAAAAACATTTTTTAGAAAATATCTCCCGTCACGATATATGATATCCGATATGAAAATTTTCGGATTGATACGATACCGATATCTGATATTTAGAACATTGCTCACCCAAACCAAGGAATTTGTTCAAAAGCTAATAAGGTGTTGCATTTGTACTAATATACAGCTTACTTTGAAACCAAGATCCAAATCAGATCAGGAGAGACCCCAGTTGGTGAACATACAGCGAATGTAGGTTCACCTTTACAAAAGCGAGATTTGGCCTCACTTTTGTTACCATTGATGGTTCATAGACCTTTTATTATATGTGTAAGCGGGGAGAGTATGGGAACAATGGGTTCACCTTTGTTACAAGCTTTAAACTGTAATTTTCTCAGAAAAAAATAAATTTTTTAAAACAAAATCTCAACGGAATCTTGCCACATGTTCCCCCGACAAGCAAAATTTCTGGATCCTCCGCAGGCTCTTATTCGAGTTGCATTAGAACCCATAAATATTGGACTATATTAGCAAAACCGACAAATATTTTATATTTAAAAATACCTATAGATCGAAGGCCATCAAGCAAATTTTCAGTATTGTTGGTAGATCCAATTAATGTAAGTAGCATCTTAATTGACAGCCTAAATCAACCAACATCTAAGATTGTAGTAACACAAGGGGACGACTCAGTTAAAATGGGAAGAAAAAACGGAAAGTATGAACATCGGGACTGCATCTTAGATGAATCTCGAATTCTCCTAGTTTGCTGGTGCAACACAAGCCTGCATGCGTGGACACAAGCATAAATGCTTTAGTAGGATCAACTTGATGGACTTGTGTCGTGGCTTATCACTATCCAACCTCGTTACATACTAACCACTTATTGTGGGCAAGAATCAAAATTGAGCGGCCAAAGCTTAACGATCAAATGTATATCCCGAAGAGATGCAGTGTTCTTGTCAGCTGCAGCCCTGTTGTGCAACCTCGTAGCAAGCGATGCTGCAGAAGCAAGACGGATCAAATATATATCCTGTTGGGCTCGTTTAACCGTCGATGTATTTTATTTGTACATTTGCATTGCTATTGTATGAGAGAGGCTTTCTAATGCATGTCGTTTCTTGGTTCATCAGAATTCTTGTCCCTGTTCAGTGACAACCAACAGAAGATGATATAGCAGTCAATCTGAGCGACGGGGCGGTGATCGTGGCGGGAGGGGCGACGGTGATGTGGGTGAAGAGTGGGGACGGATGGGCCGGGTCGGCGGTTTACGACGAGTTTAGGGTTGGGGAAGGGGAGAGAGTCGAGGGAGTGGCCATTAGAGGAGGGAAGACGACGAATGTGTTGGGAGTGAAAGAGGAGGAGGAGGAGGGACATCTTGACCTATTGTGACGACAATTGGGTAAACTTTAGAAATCATTGTTCTTAGGATTTTTCCCAGTGTTTCTTCTGTGATCAATGTTCTATTTGTTGAATTACGTTAGGTTGGAAATTGCAACTGCAATGTCTCACATTAGGTTGGAAATTGCAACATCAGTGTCCTCTTTGTTTAAGCGCATTTGGTTGGAGATTGCAATCGCATTGAGCTCTTTGTTTGTTCACATTTGATTGAAGACGACTGATCCAAATAATTTGCAGCCGTCTCATCCTTCAATATCTAGTATTATTTTTCAAAGTCTTCTCGCAACATTTGAAGCTGGACTTCCTCACTTTTCTATTACTTATCTTTTTCCAGCGAATCCCAATCTTTTTTACTGTCTTCCATTTAGATTTAGTGCTGCTCTCAACAATTTGTATTGACAGCGGGTTTAAGAGAGTTCATCGTGTTCATGTTGATCATGTTGATCGAGTACATTCATGTTGTTGGAATGAGAGAACACCTATCTTGATGCAACAATCTATAATATATATTATATATGAAAACTATATGGGAAAACATTCCAAGGAATATTCACTCATCTAGTTTGGACATATCTGGCTACAAATTTGTCATAGTCTCTCACTACTACAAATAAGGGTTGCCCCTACGGATTTATCCGTAAGGGCAACAAAATATCATGTAGGTAAAAACGCCTTAGGTGCAAGTCGCAGTCTTGAACATGCCCTTACGGTCAAAAACTTACCTCTACGGAATAATGTATAGGTCCAGTTATCCCTACGGATTACGCCGTACGGACAAAAAAATTATTTAATTTATGATTTTATAAAATAAATTAGGTGTCCTTACGGACTAATCCGTAGGGCTAAGTATTTGCCCCTACGGATAAGTGCGTAGGTATACATCCGTAGGGACAAAATATCAGGTATCCTGATATTTTGTCCCTACGGATGCCTCTGTAGGGACATTTGTTTGCCCCTACGGATATATCCGTAGGGGCAAACGTAACCCATAATAATGACATCATAGAGGCAAAATATCAGATATCCTGATATTTTACCCTACGGATAAATCTGTAGGTATATTTTTGGGCCCTACGGTTAAATCCGTAGGGGCAATGGTGGGCCCTACAGTTAAATCCGTATGTACATATTATCAGGTTTTTTTTATAAAAAGGGCTGTCTATTTTTTTCTCGCCCTATGCATAATAATATATACATCATATATAAAATTAATCATCACGCAGAACATATATCGCAGTATTCATAATTACATCCCACGCATAATATACAAAAGAAATCAACAAGCAGAATATGATATCAATATAAACACGCAAACACCATCAATATCAATATCGTCCAACATGTAGTACAATATGTATCATATAAATAAATACATGTTTAAAATATAAGAATTAGAAAGCTACCCTAGCTCGGTCCAGCTCCACCTCTGATAAACGCCAGAATCTGGCATGCCTACTCCTCGGATATATCCCGAGTCAATAAATCATGCAATGCGGAGCGTGCAGGAGTCTGAGCGGGCTGTGGACCTGTAGGAGTGGTCTGCGCAGCCGCCGTCGAGGTAGTGGCTTGAGGAGCCGCGGCTGCGGGAGTCTGAGCGGGCAGTGGAGATATAGGAGCTGGCTGCGGAACCGCAGCCGATATTAGTGGCTTGCAGAGCCACAGCTGAAGGAGATGCATGTGGAGGCTCGGCCGATGTACCCTGTCGCGTCTGGACCTACGTGTGTAATAAGCGAGTAAGAACTGTGTATTATTCGAATCCGTATCATTATCGAGTTATTTCGAAATCTCAATCTATGTGTACTTAGGGACTTAGGCCTCGTTTGGATATCTAGTTTGGAAAACCGTAGTTTATTTTAATTAGATATGTATGTATGATTAATCAAATCTAAGTCTACAACCAAATAAGCTCAGGCTACATACTAATATTGGATATGTTGCTATCTATAATATGACATAATATTTTACTATTAAGTAGTATACATACCAGCATCTCGTTCAACTCCTGAACGGTGGCCTTCAAGCTCTCCAGTTTCTGCTGGAAACGTCGCTCACGGGAGATGGAGGAAGTAACCGCTGGGATGGAGTCCAACCTCATATGGGCCCTGCTAGGGCCCAGTCCCCGGCCTCTCTCCCAACGTCCGTGGTGCCCTCCGTGTGCGGCGTCCAGGACTAGGGTCAGCAGCATCGGATCTTCTATCCGGTAAAATCGATCCCCGATACCCCGGCCTGCTCAACCACCCGCTCCTACACCCACATTAACCAGTAAAATATAAGTATATCATTTAAATTTGAACCTTTCAAAACTAAAATTTCAAATAGGGGTTGAATAAATATTAACACTTACGCAATACTCTTGGGTAGCGACGTCGGGGTATCGAAGCTCACCCATGACGGGATCTGTCGAGGTGCCGTGGACGGCAAGATATGCGGACAGCACACTCAGTATACCACCTTGCGCCAGGGTCTGAGCTCTCTGCAATATTAGAAAATAACTCTTAATATTAGATATATTAGAAAATAACTCTTAATATTGCATTATATCACAAAGGCCGGTCTATTATAATTTACTGATAACTCCATACCACGAATAATATTTCTCGAGCCACCTGTATAAGTGGGGCGACCCTTCTTCACAGACTTTCTATTCTCTATATTTTGAGCGGGCTGTTTCTGCACAACACATTCACATTTAGTTTTCTAATTAAGGAACACAAAAAAATAAATTATATACTGAACAATAAATTACATTTAAAATGCATACCTGTTTGCGTTGAGAGTCGAAATATTCGCACAATAGAGGTCATGTCTCTACGTCGACTCTCGCAAAGGCCGGAGTAGATAGGAGGGCCGCTCTTTCTGCCTCGGGGGTCGCTATCCACAGGGAGTAGCAGTCGGCCTTCAGCTTATTCCGGTTGTATCGGACCTTGGTCTGCATGTTCTTCATCAGGCCATTGTACAGAGCATGAAGATCGAGCACCCTTCCAGCATGATCAGGGTCGGGTACAGGCTGAAAATCGTAATCCAACTGAAAATACAAAAAAAAACATTGTTATTAGATTGAAAGTGTTAATAATAAATATATTGGATAAATCAAATGAAAATATATATTAATACCCGAGCCTGATCAAAGAAGAGGGCGAATGAGCGCCGGTGCTGGTCACCCCACTCAACGTGAAGTGGATAGTTCTTCACGAGCCGGCTCTCATCCCCCATATACTGGCCGGACCTCTTGGCATGATCGTCGGTATAGTGATAATCAGGGGTAAAAAAGAGGGGGAATGCTGCCTCCCCCTATCTCTGTCAGGCCTCAGCCTGTGGGACTGATTCGGGCCTCGAGTCCTCCTCTGGGGATGGGGAAGCCCTGCGTCTGCAAGAAATATCAAGACAATCAATATTAAGACAAAGTTGTATTAAGAAATCAAGGTTAAAAAATTGAAGTGTGATATATACCTCCGGTGACTAAAGCACGAGCCTGGATCCGGGCAGCAGCACGAGCGGGACGATAGTTCCTCCGGTGAGGAACAGCCGGTGTCGCGGATACGGACGCATCCCCTCCAACTAGAAAATAAATATTGACGCTAAATTTCCATGAAGTTCATATTTATTCTTTAGAGGATATGTAAAATAAATAAATATTTTATATTTATTCATACTAACCTACAGACTGAGCGGAGGGTACGGAAGTGGCAGGAGTGGCCCCTGCGTCAGATGTGGACGCACCACCTATAATTAGACAATTAAAAATAGATAAACATACCCGCAGGTGCGGTGGTGTCACCACCTACAGCTAGACAATAAAAAAATGATTATCTAAGTAAGAGCAAAACGAATGTGTGTATATTTATGATATAGCATTCTAAATCAATATACATGCAATATATGATATATAAACATACCTGGAGGTGCGGGAGTGGCCTCTGTCCCTGATGTGGACGCATCACCAACAACTAAACAATCAAACATTGAAAATATAAGTAATTTTGATATGAACATGCATGAATATCTATAATATTACATTCAAAATGGATATGTGTGCAATATACCTGGAGGTGTAGTAAAGTCCACACGGAAGGAGGCATCCGAAGGGGTCTCCGATCTGGGTGCAAGACCGGCCCTCTGAAGCTCCCTACACAGCTCTCCAGGCGGCAGAACCGCTCTGCCTCTGCCTCTGCCTCTGCCGGTGCCGCGGCTGGAGCTCCTGCCGCCCCTCGCTGCTCCCGTCATCGTCATCAAATCTATATAAACGGTTCGTGTACGCATTAGACAATCATTACAAGTATTGACTATATATGTATAGATCGTAAAATGTGAAGTAATAATATAACATTACTGATAACCTTTTTCGTTTCGTGAGCGTATTAAACATATCTACTTGGATTTCATCAATACCATTTCTAAGCCACATAACTTCATGATCGGCCGAAGACAACCCGTCTTTCGAAACAGACGGCCGGAGCACTCTAAGCCTTTTCTCTTCTTCATCCTCATCGTTGTCCTTAAATTCTGGGACATCGTAGACATCTCTGGGTTTCCAACGGCATACGACAGTCCATCCCGGATGCTTCAAACACTGTGAGTAGTATACTTAGAACGTTTGGTTCGGAAAGATAAACGGATCTTTCTGACCGTAAAATCGAAGTGTGTTCATACTGGTCAATCCATATTCATCTTTCCAAGTCCCAAGATTGCTTCTCCACTTATCCGTATCGGTTCGCATATCGTACCAAGTACACCGGAATATATAAAAGGGTTTTGATTGTCCGAGATAGTGGATGCCGAGTATACAATTTATGTAACCATAATAAATCACACCGTTGGATCCTACCGTCGCAATCCCATTATTCTGAGTGGTTCTAGATGTTTCTATGTTCTTAACTTAGAATTTGTATCCAAGGACACCGAATCCTTTATAATATGCAATCTCCATACTAGGAAATTGAGCTAAACATCTTGAATCACTCTCAAATGATGCAGACAAGTTCGGATCGTGGATCTAGCAAAACAAATTTTACGACAAATACATAACGATATAAGTTTAGATTAAAACTGATAGCAATAACATGTTATTCGAATAACTTACATGATCTGTGACCCAATCGAAAAAATTATCCTGATGATATTTTTTCAATCGTTCATCGTTCCAATTAGGATGCCCCTCACGTACCTCGTTAAAATGAATTCTGTTTTCTACAAATAAAGGTGGCATTAATATTATATCATTTCATACACACACAAACACAAACAATTGATCCAAAAAAACTTACTTTCTAATTTGTTCAAGACATGCGCAATTAAGTAAGATAAACCGGTATATCTTGTTGATAAACATTGTGTCTACCCTCTTATAATCGGTTTTACCATATGGCCCGTCTTGAATTCTTCGAGGCCAGTTAAATCTCGTCTCAATGTTCTCGTCCAGATAGCGGGAACAAAATGTGGTTGCTTCATCAAAAAGATAACCTTACATGATAGAACCCTCTGGTCGATTTTTATTGCGTATATATTTTTTAAGAGTGTAGAGATACCTAAAGAAAATATGTTGAATAAATAAATACGGACATACAGGAAAACAATAATTTTAAAAATTGTGCGAAACGAAAAATTCCATGTACCTCTCGATGGGATACATCCATCGATATTATACAGGTTCGGCTAACTTAGCTTCAGTTGCAAGATAAACCGTCAAGTGTATTATGATATCGAAGAATGACGGTGGGAAAATACACTCAAATTTGCAAAGTATCAAAGCAATAGAATTTTCTAGTTTGTCTAGTGTCACAATTTCCAGTGTTTTAGCACACAACTTTCTGAAAAATAACATAGGTCGCTGATTACTAGACCAACCGATTTGGGGAGAGAAGTCCTGAGGGCTAATGGAAGAAGGTGCTCCACGATAACATGGTGACCATGACTTTTCAGCCCATCGATCTTGCCTTCCACAAATTTTATTTTCTTGCTGAATGATCCTGAGAAACCTGTGAGAACTTTCAAATCATGTAACACCTGTAGGAATATTTTCTTCTCCGGTTGTGATATATGATAAGCGGCATTGGGAAGTACAAACTTGCCTGGTTTACCCGCTACCGGTCTAGGGTGCAATTCACTTCTTATTTCCTACTCCTGTAGATCCATCCGAGCATTCAGGTTGTCTTTCGATTTCCCGTCTTTACGAAGAAGCAAGTTGAGTATGTGCTCTAATATTTCTTTCTCTATATGCATGACGTCCAGACAATGACGCACTAAATTTGTTGATCAGTACGGAAGCTCGAAGAAAATGCTTAACTTGTTCCAAAATGGTGGTTTGACCTGTTTTGTCGGATCCATCCCGAAGGTCACATTATTGTAACTATCCCACTGAGCAGTCACGTCCTCTCCGGACAATGGGGCTGGAGGTCCAAGAAGCTCCTGATGACTATCAAAGTGAACAGTGTCTAACCTGTAGGGGTGGTTGTTTCCTGATTTAAAATCAGGAAAAAACCAACGGAGAAGGCATCACGTGCTAGCACGTGACCAGCGGTTACGTGTTGACACGTGACATGTAAAAGCGACGGCACAAGGCACATTCGTTCCCTGAGTAAATCAAGAAAAAAAGCTCCAGAAAAGGCATCATGTGTGCACACGTGACTAGTGGTCACGTGTTGGCACGTGATGACCAAGCAGCGGCAAAGAACATAGCGCAGAAGGAAGGGAAGCCCATTCCAGGGGGGGTCACGTGCCTACACGTGACCAACGGTCACGTGGCCACACGTGACCAACGGTCACGTGGCCATACGTGACCAGCTTCAAGAGCCTTATTTTTATGACAGAATTAAATTCTGTGAAAGGATCTCTCAAATCTTTCCGAAGGAGTACGATTATTTGGAACCGATTGGATTAAAGATTTAAAGGTGATTAAATATCATCTATTTGTGGAAAAATCCTGAACTTGGAAATATTTCCCCTTAAAATCTAACCGAAATAATAAAGGAGAATCTCTGGATTTAAAATCCAATGGTAAATAAAATTCACCTAATAATCCAAAGGACCAGATGAATGATGAATGCAAATCAAATCTCTCTATGAAAGATTCACCAAAGCTAATTGATTCTACTTCTTCTCCTATAAATAGGAGCCGAGAGACACAGAGAGGGATATACAATACAGAGAGAGAAAAGAGAAAGCCTTGATACTTTGGAGGAATTTGTATCTTCTGCAAAAGAAAAGTTTAGGTAAGAAAGGGAGGGTCTTAAAAGAGAATTTAATTCTCAGCAGAGTTCAACTCTGATATAAAACAGAAGAACATAGTTCTCTCTGTAGTGGAGGATCTGCAAAGTGCACATCTCCCCTCGAATTGAGAATTTAATTCTCATTGGGTTGAGATCCTGCCATGCAGATCTAAAGCATAGAAAGGGAATGGGAGTTTGAGAATTTAATTCTCACAGAACTATAGGAATTTAATTCCTTTAAAATAAAATTAGGGTTTAACCCTATGTTACAGGAATTTAATCCCTTCAGAATGAACAGATTCAGGGTTTAACCCTAGTTAAGAACTGAGTTCTGTTAAAATAACAGGAATTTAATTCCCTTAGGAAAGAAGAAATTAGGGTTTCACCCTATAACAGAATCTCATTCCTCAGAATAATTCTCTAAAATAGAGTGGGAATTTAATTCCTTTAAAGCTTTTATTAGGGTTTAACCCTATGACAGAATACAGTTCTTCACATATATGAGGAATTTAATTCCTACAGAAAATTCAGAGTTCAACTCTATCCCAGAATATAAATCTCCAGAAGGAAATAGGAATTTAATTCCTCTAAAATTTATTGTTAGGGTTCAACCCTGCGAAGAATTTAATTCTTAAAGGATTAGCAGATCTTCAAAATATGCAAAGAACCAGAGTCACAGAAAAGAACTTTGAGGCAATGCCTCACGTGACCCACGTGACCCATAGCAGAAGCTTTAACATACGAGCATTTAAATGCCCATCACGTGATGGCACGTGATGCTTCAAAGTATTCAATACTCTCAGCATAACGAATGAAGGGAGGGCGCCCTCACGTGCTACCACGTGACCCCTCTTGCCTCAGTGTTTAACACTAAATTGGAACCTCTAAATCCAGTGTTTAACACTGTTCGGCCTTAGTGTTCAACACTAATCAAAAAACTTTATTTGCAGTGTTTAACACTGAATTTCTTAGTGTTTAACACTAAATTAAACCCCTATTAACAGAGCTTAAGATTAACTCCCTTAGTGTTCAACACTAAATTAAAATCTCTGGCAACAGTGTTTAACACTAATTATTCCTAGTGTTTAACACTAATTTGAAATCTCTGCTGTTAGTGTTTGACACTGATTTACTTTAGTGTTTAACACAATTTGAACCCCCTGTTACTGGTGTTTAACACCAACTGTCTTTTAGTGTTTAACACTAACTTTAGCCCAATTGGCTAAATGGCTAGAGGCAAAGCCTCTCCTTCAATGGACCAACAGAAAGCCAGTATTCCAAACATGATAGGACTTAGCCCAAAATGGCCATAAGTCCTCAATTCAAACTTAACTGGGCTAATGGGCTCATAACATAATTAATTGGTCTTGATCCCAAATTGGGCCAAAGACCATTTAATCCACCCCGGTTCAAGAGTACATCTCTTCACTCCTTTGATACTTGGTGTTGTAATTCCTCAACGTCTTCAAAGAGGTGACGGGTCCCGATGACCACACATTGACACGGACTGTGGGGTCCTTAAACTCATGGACTACGACGTCCTTAACCTTGACCGAGATGTCTTAAAACTAACAACGGACTGTGGGGTCCTTAAACCCATGGACTATGAGGTCCTTAACCTTGACCGAAATGTCATAAAACTAACAACGGACTGTGGGGTTCTTAAACTCATGGACTATGAGGTCCTTAACCTTGACCGAGATGTCTTAAAACTAACAACGGACTGTGGGGTCCTTAAACCCATGGACTATGAGGTCCTTAACCTTGACCGAGATGTCTTAAAACTAACCTTGGACTGTGGAGTCCTTAAATCCACGGGCTACGACGTCCTTAACATTGACCGCAACGTCTTAAAACTAACAATAGACCGCAATATCCTTAAACTACTTACTGACCGCAACGTCACTAAACTAAACAATAGAGCTCCCTTAATTGCTCTATTGTTGGATCTAAACGATCCCGTTAAGTCGATCTTAGTCTAAAAACTAGACTAACGTGTCATTAAAAAACGTTTAAGTCGATCTTAGTCTCAAATGAGGTTAACGTATCCTTAAACCCAAACCCCCAAACCCAAATCTCAGATAATACGGATTTGGACTAGTCCACGCCCTACGGACGACGACATAACTCAGTCTCCGTATACAATCCACGGGCAACTAAACACAAAGTAAACACACACGACACGAAGTGAAATTCTGGAGAAGGAGAAAGTTGTTACCACGATGCGGTAGCGTAATTAACTGCAGGGGCTTGCGCCTGCAGGGAAGAGCGTCCCCACAATCAAAAACCCCTCAAGCGAGGGGGAATCTGACGAAGTCTGCTACATCAGCCGCATCTGTCTAAACCTCCGATACACGGTGCCATAAATCAACTTGGCATCTTCGGAGAGGTAGACGGATAGCACCAATTAGCATCTGCCCCGAATCTCAGGCAAGACGTCTCCGCCGTCGCGCCGTCTTTCGGAGGGGAACAGATTCTGGCACGCCCGGTGGGACCTTTTCCTCTTTCCACTCCACATTTCATGTGTCGTGATTCGCGAACCAATCGTGGTTCGCTAATGGTTGCCCTTGGGTTTCAAGATACTGAGACTTGGCGTCTTGCTTATTGCAGAAACCAAAGAATCGATGGCTTCTACTTGTGCGAAATGCTCCAACTGCTCGGATTGCGACTGCAACCGGCACTCTGCCTCGCCAGGAAGTATAGCCTACGGACCCCAAGCTGCTTCGCTATTCACCATGCCCGTGGAACAGGTCACTCGAGCCACCACAGGATTGTTTTTTGGGACCATGCTCCCGCCGACAAGCTTCACCGCTCCGGTGCTGACCAAGGAAGCTCCCAAGAAGTCAGTCTTTAATCGTCTTACCCCTGCCGTGGCCCCTCTCAACGGGTCACCCAACACTAGCGCCTCGGTCTTCTCTAGATTGGGCCAGAACTCCTGTGGACCCGCAATGGGGCCTACAATCCTAGAGAAGGCTGCTCCTAAGAAAGTAACTAGTCATGCTCCGGAAGTCGTCAAGGCGGCTTCCCCTGCCAAAAAGTCAGTCTTTACAAGATCGACGGCTCCAGCTCCCGCTCCTGCTACCCAAAGGACATCGGTCTTTGACAGGCTGACACCAGCAACGATCCCCTACCTACACAGGGGACAAGACGAGGCTATCGCCCTCACCAGGCCGGTTCCATCAGCACGATGCTGTTTCCTGATTTAAAATTAGGAAAAAGCTTATGAGAAAAGCTTCAGAAAGGAGGGGCCACGTGCTTACACGTGACCAGCGATCACGTGTTGACACGTGACATATAAAAGCAGTGGAAAAGGGCTCATTGATTCCCTGATCAAATCAAAGAAAAGGTTCCCTGATCAAGTCAAGGAAAAGACTTCAGATGAGGCCACGTGTTGGCATGTGATGCTCAGAGGAGAAGACTCGTGCTACAGTTGAGTCAAGGAAAGGGGCTCCTAACAGGGGGTCACGTGTTCACACGTGACCAATGGTCACGTGTTAACACGTGATGGCTAAAATAGCAACCAGGAGACAGCGCAGAAAGAAAGAGGATTCTTCATTCCAAAGAGGGTCACGTGTCCACACGTGACCATGGGTCACGTGGTCACACGTGACCGGCTTTAAAAGCCCATTTTGACCACAGAATTAAATTCTGAAGGAAATTTAAATCTTCCCAAAGGAAAGTGACTATCTGGGACCAGTCGAATTAAAGATTCAGAAGTGATTTAAATATCATATATCTATAGAAAATCTCGGGTTTAGAAAGATCTCCCCCTTAAATCTAACCAAAATAACAAGGGAGAATCTCTGGATTTAAAATCCAATGGTGAATAAAATTCACCTAATAATCCAAAGGTCCAAAACGAATGATGGATGCAAATCAAATCTCTCAATGAAAGATTTACCAAAAACTAATTGATTCGGCCGCTTCTCCTATAAATAGGAGCCAAGAGGTACAAAAAAAATATATACGCAGAGGGAAGAAAAAGAAGAGAGCTCTAATACTTTGAGGAACTTGGATCTTCTGCAAAAGAAAACCCTAGGTAAGAAAGGGAAAGCTTTCTAAAAGAAAGAGAATTTAATTCTCAATAGAGTTTAACTCTGACATATAAAACAGAAGAACATATTTCTTCTCTCTTTGATAGAGGATCTGTAAAGAGCACATCTCCCCTTTAGGTTGAGAATTTAATTCTCAATGGGTCGAGATCCTGCCATGCAGATCCAAAACATAGAGAGGAAATGCAAGCCTGAGAATTTAATTCTCGCGGAACTATAGGAATCTAATTCCTTCAAAATAAAACTAGGGCTTGACCCTGAGCTATGGGAATTTAATTCCTCCAGAACAAAGAGAAACCGGGTCTAACCCTAATTAAGAGCATAGTTCTGTTGGAACCACGGGGATTTAATTCCCTTGATCATAATTTAACCGAAGATGGGAATTTAATTCCTTAAAAAGCTTTTTTTTTAGGGTGAGGAATTTAATTCCTACAGAAAAATTTAGAGTTCAACTCTATTCCAGAATATAAGTCTTCAAAGGGAAGTTGGAATTTAATTCCTCTAAAATTTAAAGCTCGAGGAATTTAATTCCTGAAAAAGGATTAACAGATCCTCTAAACAACATAGAGGCAGGGTCACGTGTCACCACGTGACCCCCCAAGAGACCTACAGAAAGCCTCTTTGAGGCAGCACCCCACGTGACCCACGTGACCATCAGCAGAAGCTTTAGCATACAAGCACTTAAATACCCGTCACGTGAGGGCACGTGATACTCTGAAAAATGCGATAATCTCAGTAGAATCATTGAAGGGAGGGCGCTCTCACGTGTTGCCACGTGACCCCTCTTGCCTTAGTGTTTAACACTAAATCGAAACTCCCGAATCCAGTGTCAAAACAACTGTTGGGCCTTAGTGTTCAACACTAATCAAAAACTTTACTTGCAGTGTTCAACACTGACTACCTTAGTGTTTAACACTAATTTGGGGGCTCTGTTGCCAGTGCTTGATACCGATCTGTTTTAGTGTTTAACACTAATTTCGAAACCTTGTCGCTGGTGTTTAACACCAATTACCTTTTAGTGTTAAACACTAACTTGTCAACACCATTCCCAGTGTTCAACACTGATTACTCTGTAGTGTTTAACACCAGGCTTTGGCCCAATTGGCCAAATGGATGGAGTCAAAGCCTCTCCTGATTGGACTTAGCCCAAGCTGGCCATAAGTCCTCAATTCGTGATTAACTGGGCTAATGGGCTCATAACATAATTAATCAGTCTTGACCCCAAATTGGGCCAGGGACTACTCAAGCCATTCCGGTTCTAGGGTACATCTCATCACTCCTTTGATACTTGGCATTGTAATCCCTCAATGTCTTCAAAGAGGTGACGGGTCCCGATGACCACTCATGATATGGACTGTGGGGTCCTTAAACCCATGCAAAATTCCTGGTTACGTGGAACGCGGATAACGTCACTCTTTGACCCCGTGGAAAACGTCCAGAGCGGAGCCTGGTCCTCGCCTAGCACGGCAGTGAACCCGTGTGAAGCACCCAGAGCACATACCGGACTGTGGAGTCCTTAAACCCATGGACTATGACGTCCTTAACCTGGACCGCAATGTCCTTAAACTACCCATGGACCGCAATGTCCTTAAACTTCCCATGGACCGCAATGTCCTTAAACTAGAACAATAGAGCCCCATATGCTCTTTTGTCAGACCTAAACGGTCACCGTTTAAGTTGATCTTAGCCTCAAAGATGGCTAACGAATCCTTAAACCTTCAAGCAAACTGGACTATGAATCCCCCCAATTAACGCTGGCTCGAGGGTACATCTCTGAACTCCTCTGACACCCGTCGTTGTAATCCTTCAACGTCGTCAGAGAGGTGACGGGTCCTGACGGCCATATACATACGATGGACCACTGTGTACCTAAAACTGGAACAATGAAGTCCAAACGCTCCTTTGTCGGATCTAAACGATCCCGTTAAGTTGATCTTAGTCTCAAACTAGACTAACGTATCCTTAACAAATGTTTGAGTTGATCTTAGCCTCAAGTATGGCTAACGTGTCCTCAAACCAAACCCCCAAACCCAAATCTAAGATAACACGGATTTGGACTAGTCCACGCCCTACGGGCGACGACATAACTCGGTCTCCGTAAACGATCCACGGGCAATAAAACATAAAACAAAAACACACGACACGAAGTGACCATCTGGAGAAGGAGAAAGTTGTTACCGCGATGCGGTAGCGTAATTAACTGCAGGGGCTTGCGCCTGCAGGGAAGAGCGTCCCCACAATCAAAAACCCCTCAAACGAGGGGGAATCAGACGAAGTCTGCTACATCGGACGCATCCGTTTAAACCTCCGATACACGGTGCCATAAATCGACTTGGTATCTTCGGAGGGGCAGACGGATAGCACCAATTAGCATCTGCCCCGAACCTCAGGCGAGACGCCCCACGTCCTCGCGTGTCCGTTCGGAGGGGAACAGATTCTGGCACGCCCGGTGGGACCTTTTCCTCTTTCCACTCCACACTTCGTGTGTCGTGATTCGCGAACCAATCGCGGTTCGCTAATAGTTGCCTTGGGTTTCAAGATACTAAGAATTGGCATCTTGCTTACTGCAGAAAGCAAAGGATCGATGGCTTCTACTCCTGCGAGATTCTCCAACTGCTCAAACTGCAATTGCGACCCACGCTTTGCCTCGCCAGGAGGTATAGCCTATGGACCCCAAGCTGCGTCGTTATTCACAATGCCGGTGGACCAGGTGACTCAGGCCACCACCGGATTGTTCTTTGGGACTATACTCCCGCCAACAAGCTTCACGGTGTCGGTACTGACAAAGGAAACTCTCAAGAAGTCGGTCTTTGATCGTCTTACCCCTGCCGCGGCTCCTCTCAACGAGTCGCCCAACGTCAATGCCTCGGAGGCTGCTTCTAAGAGGGTGGCCGCTCCTGCCCCCGAAATCGCCAAGGCGGCTTCTCCGGCCAAAAAGTCAGTCTTTACAAGATTGACGGCTCCAGCTCTCGCTCCTGCTGTCCAGAGGACATCGTTCTTCGATAGGCTAACACCAACAGCGACCCCCCACCCACACAGGGGGCAAGGCGAAACCATTCTTAACGCTGACCCAACGCCGTCCGCTCGACACGCTCGACGTCACCATTGGCGCCGAGTAAGGAAGGCTGGGGGCAACTCCCCCTCTGGATGGACTCCATCAGCCCCGGTGGCAGAAGTTAATGCTGCTGTTCCAACTGGGAACAGCTTCGAAATGCTAAATAAGGTGCGAAGGAATTCCCCTACTGCAGTGCTAAAGAGGTCTCCTCCCCCATCGGAAAAGATTGTGGAAATAAAATCAGACCAACCCCGATCTCCTCAACGGCTGTCTTCCAAAATCTATAAGGTTTGGCGGCAGGCCCGAGACTCAACCATCGATCCAAACTCCTCCCGCCAGCACAAGAAGCTGAAAATTCAACCGGAGGCTGGTCACCAGGCTAAACCCCGAAAAGCTGTCTGGACGCCCACCTCGACGGACTCCTCAACTCCCATGACTCATAAAAGGATGAAGCCAGAGAAGATCCCTCAACATGCAACGACGGCTAAAAGCACTGAGCCCAGACGCCCTAAGTCTGGGGGCACGGTGGTACACACTGTTTATATAGCTTCTGGAAAGGAGGAAAGCCGCACTTCTACGGGCCACCGACCGCTGACCCGATCCGTGACGAAAGCCCAGGAACAGCAACAAAAGCTTCAGGAAATGATAAATGCTATGGCCGCACTTACCGGGCCAAAAGAAAGCCCAGGAACGTCCTCAGACGCGCGCCGGGAGGAGGAAACCGACGCTGAGTTCCTTCGCCGGACACTGGAGAAAAAGGACAAAGAGGCGGCTGAACAAGCGGCCAACATACAACGTATAGGACTTCTCTTCCAAGATATGATAGGAATGATGATCCAGCAGGACCTACCCGCCGAGGATCCCCCAATCGTCCTGGAAGACGACCGAGGGGAAACGTCAAATCCACCACCAGCCCTCTCAACGGCCAAGGAGGAGACAATCTCTAAAGCAGACTTGGCTGACTACATAGCCCAGCAAATCCGGGTCCATCATGCCACTGAGGCAGCTGGTCAAGTCGTGAAAACAGGGCGGCCGTATCCGAGCTAGTACGATCAAATCAAATACCCGCAAGGCTATACGATACCAAAATTCCATGTGTATAAGGGGACCGGCAATCCCCATCAACATGTCGCCCAGTTCTGGGCCCTCTACGGTAACACCGGCGGTGATGACAAACTGTTGCTCCGCCAGTTCGTGGGCAGCTTATCAGAAACGGCGTTCGAATGGTATTCGGAACTCCCGAACGATTCCATCAAAACGTTCGCTGAAATGGAGCTGCTGTTCACTCAGCGATTCGCAAGTTCCAGCGAACGCACTCCAATAACCGCATTGATTAACGCCCGGGTAAAACCAGGCGAAACCTGGGTCCAGTATGCTATACGCTGGCGGAATTTGTGGTCGAGATGCGAGCAACGCATTGAGGAGGCACCCGCAGTGGGCATGTTCGTGGGAACCCTAGACCCCCACGCAACTATCTCCCAGTTTATGATGTTCTTTAAGCCAACCACATTCCAGGCTTTAATCGACAAGTTGGCTCAGATGGACCAAATGGGTCATAGGCCACCTCCCCCGAAATCGGAACCTCGGAATGACAAGGGTAAAGGAAAGACAACCTTTGTCGCGAATGCCCAACAGCAACCTAGCGCCCCGAAACCAGCAGATCAATTGGAGGAAAGACGCCGGTACTATAATGAGAAGATGAAGAGTCCCTACTCGTTCCCACGAGACAAGACTAAGCGGTTATTCGAGCTGGCAATACGCAACAGACTTATAAACCTACCAAATCCAAGGCGACCGCCACAACCCACCGAGGTGAATAACTCTAACTATTGCCCTTACCATCAAACGGTAACTCATCCGATTGAAGATTGCTTCGTCTTCAAAGGATGGATCGAAGATCAATACCTCCAGGGGAAGTTTCTACTGTCCGAAAAGTGGAAGGTGAACCCACCACAACCGCATACTCCTAAAAAAGCAGACACACCGGGGGCAACCTGCTCCTTTATTGAAGAAGCTCCATGGGAGGTCGTGCTATCAACGAAGACCAAAAGAATGCTGAGAGACCTTCATGCGTGCCCTGCGATCGAATGGAAGGACCCTCTTGAACCTCAAATTATCGAAGGGATGTTGAAGCCCCGCACAATTACGAAGACTCATGATAAGGGCCTAAATACTCATGCCCAACCGTCAAAATCTTCAAAGAAAAAGAAGAAGAAATCCAAGAAGCCCGCGAGGCTTGGAGACGAGCGAACGAACTTGCAGAAGCAAATCGATGCGCTAGAAGAATACAATCAAAAGGCGCGAATCCCTGTCATACTGCGAGAGTTCCTCGACCACATCTTTCAAGAGAGAGATGAAGGAGAGAGCTCGTCGGATGAATCCGAAAAGTATGTGGCGAGTTGTAACGTAATCTCCCATTCGTTTACCGATAACGAGGAAACTCCTAGCACTAAGAAGCTGGAGACGGAGCCCGAACCAGAGCGTGCAAGGCTGACAACTGATATGATCAATGTCTTCCTAGACGAGATTCGTCTAAAAAGTAAAGCGGATCAAGAGCGCGAAATGGCAACGTCAACGGGAACCAAAGGCGGGCGACTGAACGAAAGAGTTGAGCTACCCCTGCCAGAGCAAAAGGCATCCGAAGTGGACAAGAAAATATTCAAGACAAAGAAAAGGTTTGCCAAAGCCATGTCAATGGGAATGAAGCTACCACCTTCGGAAGGAAGCATGCACGATGGGGCGGAGAGGCACCCTGACTATTGCGCATATCATCGGAAAATCTCACACCCCACAGAGGAGTGCGACGCCTTTAAGATATGGTGGCAAGGATATGTTGCTCGTCGGCAACATGTTAAGCGCATGAAACGCAAGATCCGTCGGGGGCGAAGAAGCACTATCGACGGGCACGACAGAACTACTGGCAGCTGTGACATGGTTAACGTCGGTGGGCCACAAGTTCTCACCTTCGGGAGCGACTCTGATGAAGAAATGACTCTGAGCCCCCTCTTTAAAGAATCCGTTTTAGGAAAAGAGGAAAAATCGGAAGCCTGCGAGAACATCCAGCTGCGCAATCGCACACTCCCAGAAAAGAATCTCGGGCCCGTGAGCAGAAAAGATAAGGGAAAGGACAAGGTCACCGAAGATATCACTTTAGATGACCAAGTCATGAAAGAGATAACTACCAAAGACCCTCCCAAAAAGGGTAAGGTGGACTATAACATCCTTGCGCACTTAAGGAAGCTACCCTCTCAGCTTAGCATTCTTGATGCCCTCCTGTTATCAAAAGAAGCGCGAGACTCACTCATTAAAGCGTTGCAAGAACCTGAACAATTCCAAGCCTTTCTCGCCACTGAAAGGATGAAGGATGAACTGGAGGAAGTGCATACGGCCGACATCACTTTCGGTGATGAAGACCTCCTTCTCGGGACGTGCGACCACAACCGTCCCCTATATGTCTTCGGATACTGCCATGACATCAAGATAGGCAAAATCCTGGTGGATAATGGATCCTCCGTCAATCTCCTTAATGTTCGGGTGTTGAAGGAAATCTGTATGAGTGTGCAACATCTCGCTCGTGACAAAATTACTATCTCCGGTTTCGATTCACAATCGTCACGGACTCTCGGATCTGTAATACTGACATTACGCTTCGGACTTCTCGTCACAGACATCAAATTTCATGTCATTGACGCCAAGACCTGCTACAACGCCTTGCTCGGTCGTCCTTGGCTACACAAATACAACATCGTCCCCTCTACACAACATCAGTGTATGAAGTACTTTAAGGATGGCTTCGAGTATACCGTAACAGGAGAGTTAAACCCGTTTTCTGTGAACGAAGTCCGCAAATACGAAGATGCGAAATACTTTTTGCCAGATTTCGAGGATACAGAAAGGTGTCGCGACCCGGAGAACAAAACCGCCGCCACCATCCCTGTTTTCGGGAGCGATACCGAAGAAGAGGAAGAGATAGTGTATACAGGGCCATCCCAACGCAACAACCTGGGGACGCCCACCCCCATACTGGTCTTCGGGAGTGATTCGGAGGACGAAGTTAATGCTGTGTTCTCCAACCGGCTGTCAATACAAGCACCCCTTGGCGATGACCATAGTTTGCAAATCACCATGGTACCACGAGAACACCACAAGGATCTCGACACGCTTCAAGCTCACAAGGTGCAAGACCTGTAAACGTTTTACGTCCCTCCCAGGCAAAGGGGTGAGAAGGTGATCCTATTCTACCAATCCTCAGAGTCAAAAGTAGAGAAAGAGATCTGGCATGGCGTGGATGCTACACTTGACAGGCTCCAACCCATCCGTCTGCCTAGATACTATACAGGCGGATTAAAGAAGCTATTGAAACGCCAAGGAGTGCCCTTAAAACAAACTGTTCGACAGGCTCGGTTCTACAACAGGATTTGGGATGTCCCCGGAACTCAACGCAAATTGCCCAACGGGAAAATGGAAACACTTAGGCTTGGATACGCGAGAACCGAAAAACGGGGACGGGCCCACAGTAGCTACGCTATATATACCTTTGATGAAGAAGAGGACGCCCTGTCAGGAGATGCTAACCCCTCATCAAAACTAGACCCCACGATCGAAGTGCCAAGTCCGTCGTTTGAAGAACGAATGGGCAAGCCTATCAGGAAAGTGGATCAGAAAGTTCGGGAAGACCACAACCGCGAAATGGCCATCTATGAGAGGGCAGGACGCAACGTCTATTCCAACAGGCTGCAAAAGATAAAGATGTTCATCCTTGTCAACCCGTCATACGAAAGGCCCGATGCGGAGACGGAAATAAGTCAAGAAGCGGAAAGAAGAGCCGACAACAACGACACAGGATTAGAGGGCTACGGGTGCTGCACAGCTCGGATTCGTCCTTCATAGAAAAGATGAGTCGAGCGTACTCCTTCCCCCGAGACAAGACGGAAAGGTTACTCAAGCTCGCCCTAAAACATCAGATGATCACGCTTCCAGAGTCTAGACACCCTGAGCAAGCTAACAAGGCCTCTCGCTTGGGCTATTGCTCTTATCACCGAGCCATAGGACATCCTACCGAAGACTGCTTCACCTTCAAGAACTGGGTCGAGGACCAGTACCAACGGGGCAGATTCGCTTTATCCGACGGATGGAGGATAACGCCGCCACAAAAGCACGAACCCAAAGCCACAAGAGCAGAACCGGATCCACCTCAGTCCTGGGAGCGGACTCGCACCTGTTATACGATTACGATATTAAAAGAAGAGCCCAAGAACGAAGATAACCTTCCCCAGTGCTTCGAGAACAGCGATGATGAGATAATCTCAGAATTTCCGCCAGCTCCGAAAGAACTGGAAGACGGTATACATACTACTGCAGATAATCTCAGGAAGATTGAGTTGGGATCGGCAGATGACCCGCGACCGACATTTGTCAGCGAGCTGCTATCTGAAGAAAGAGTGGCTGCTTTAAAGAACGTGCTTCTACAGCATAAAGACTGCTTCGCGTGGAACTACTCCGAGATGCCAGGATTAGATCCGGAGATTGCTGTGCATAAATTAGCAATATCCCCAGATATCAAGCCGGTCAAGCAGGCGCCAAGAAGGATGCGACTCGAGTTTGAGATGAGCATCAACGCCGAAGTCAAGAAGTTGATCGATTCTGGATTTATCCAAGAAGTCCAATATCCCGATTGGATCGCCAATATCGTCCCGGTAATGAAGAAGAATGGGACGGTACGCATATGCGTAGACTTCAGGGATCTCAATAAAGCCTGTCCAAAGGATGATTTCCCGGTACCGGTAACCGAGCTAATGATAGATAACACGTCCACTCACGGGATCTTCTCCTTTATGGACGGTTCCTCATGATACAATCAGATAAAGATGCATCCCGAAGACCAGAATCACACCGCTTTCCGGACCCCTTTGGGTATATTCTGCTATAGGGTCATGCCCTTTGGTCTAAAGAACGCTGGCGCTACCTATCAAAGGGCCATGACAAAGATCTTCGACGACCTCATACATGACACCGTCGAGTGCTATATCGATGACCTCGTAGTAAAGAGCATGTCATACGAAGATCACTTAAAGCATCTGGAGACTGTATTTCAACGCCTTCGGCAATATAATTTGAAAATGAATCCCCTCAAATGCGCGTTTGGAGTCTCCTCGGGGAAATTCCTGGGATTCATCATTCGACACCGAGGTATTGAAATAGATCCGTCAAAGATTAAAGCGATCATGGAGATGCCTCCGCCAAGAACCCTCAAGCAGTTGCGGTCCCTCCAAGGGAAGCTCACATACATCCGGCGATTTATCGCCAATCTTTCAGGCAAATGCCGTCCTTACAGTCACCTGATGAAGAAGGGAACCCCATTCGTCTGGGATCAAAAATGCCAAGGTGCACTAGACGAGATCGAGCAGTACCTGCAGAACCCGCCGGTATTGGCTGCGCCGGTCAAGGGAAAACCTCTCATTCTTTATACAACCGCCCTCGAAGGTTCCTTGGACGCATTATGGGCACAAGAGAACGATCAGGGGAAAGAGAGAGCACTCTACTACTTAAGTCGAGTTCTACTGGGGGCAGAAAGCAATTACTCTCCCATTGAAAAACATTGCTTGGCGTTAATCTTCGCGATAACAAAACTCAGGCACTATGCGTTGGCACACGAAGTCTGTCTCATCTCAAAGGCGGACCCCCTTAAATATCTGATGTCAAAAGCCATATTGACGGGACGACTCGCTAAATGGGCCCTGCTCTTGATGGAGTTCTCGATAACATATCAACCCCTCAACGCAGTGAAAGGCCAGGCCATTGCTGACTTCCTCGCTGAGCACCCGATACCGGACGACTCTCCTCTAAACTGTGATTTGCCGGACGAGCATGCATTTGATGCGATTGGCGGCAGAAGCACCCGATGGGAACTCTATTTCGATGGAGCGTCCTCCGTAAAGAAACAGAAACAAGGTATCCCAATGATCAAATCGGGGATAGGCCTCATCTTTGCGACTCCATAAGGAGGGATAATGCGCTTCGCCTTCTCCTTAACAGAGCCGAGGACAAACAATGAAGCTGAATACGAAGCTCTGATAGCATGCCTCGAAATCGCCATCGACTTGGGAATTGAAGACCTCCTTATATACGGGGATTCTCAACTGGTTGTTAGTCAAGTAAATGGTGACTACCAAACGTGCAAACCTGAGTTGGTGAAGTACGGAGAAAAGGTGCAACAATTGTTGACCCAGATTCCCTCCTATACTTTGGAGAACATACCGCGCGCGGAAAACAGCAAAGCAGACGTGTTAGCCAAACTTGCTAAAGAACTGGCGGACGAAAACCTCGATGATGTAAGAATCGTGGTACAAAGCCGTCGAGTGCTTGCCCCGGCAGAAATACCTACGGAATTATCTAAAGAAAACGGAGCGACTGAGCAGACGACCCTACAAATAAAGGACCAGGAGAAGGCCGAGGACTGGAGGGAAGTCTTCATAGACTACTTTAAGTCCCACTGAATGCCCAAAGAAGCGTCCTCAAGATATCAGCTCATGAAACGAGCGCTATCTTTCGCTTTCGTCAACGATACTCTGTACAAGAGATCGTTTGATGCTCTATGGCTGAGGTGCTTAGGACCTGGCGAAGCAGAAAGAGTCATTCAGGAAGTTCACGACGGACTTTGCGGTTCTCATCAAGCAGGCCCAAAGATGAAGTTAAAAATTAAACGGATGGGTTACTACTGGCCCACGATGATCCAAGACTGCCTCGAGTATGCGAAGCAATGCCACTCGTGCTAGATTCATGGAGAATTTATCCACCAACATCCGAATCCACTACACCCAATGGTGGCCAGCTGGCCATTCAAAATGTGGGGGACTGACATAGTTGGCCCCATCGAGCCGGCATCATCCCGGGGACATCGTTTTATCCTGGCGACAACTGATTACTTCTCCAAATGGGCAGAAGCAGTACCACTGAGGGAAGTGAAGACGGAGAATATCCTCCACTTCTTCAAGACGCACGTCATCTATCGGTTTGGAACCCCACGGCGGATTATCTCCGATAATGGGCCAGCCTACAGAAGCCATAAGATTAGCCGCTTCGCGCAGCAGCACAATATAGACTGGAGATATTCTTCAGTTTACAACCCACGAGCTAACGGTCTGGCCGAGGCCTTCAATAAGACCTTGACGAAGATCATAAAAAAGATCGTTTCTCGGAATAAGAGAGACTGGCATGAGAGGCTGCAAGAAGCCCTTTGGGCTTATCGAACTACATTCAAGACGGCCACGAACACAATGCCGTACGCGTTGGTATTTGGGACGGAAGCAGTGCTCCCCCTCGAGATAGAGTTACCCTCCCTACGAGTAGCAGTCCACCACGAGCTGACAGACGAAGAAAATGCTCACCTTCGGCTTGAGGAGCTCGATGCCCTCGACGAAACCAGGCTCATAGCGCAACAACATCTAGAAGCCTACAAAGCAAAGATGACGCGCTCGTACGAAAGATTGACCAGGCCGAGGACATTCCTCCAAGACGAACTCGTACTGGTGGTCAAAAGACCTATGATCCCCAATCGTGCCAAACGGGGAAAATTTGAGCCAAACTATGAAGGCCCGTACATTATAGACAAGGTCTACCAGGATGGAGCCTATCTACTCGTAGACATGCACGGTGAAAGGCCTTTCAGGCCAATAAACAGCCGCTTCTTAAAGAAATACTATGCTTAATGAGCCACAGCCCGGGTCAATGATAGATGACGACGACTATGTCCGCTCGCTATCTTCCTAGGCTCAGACTTTACAAGCAGCAGCCGGCCTTCCCCTGTCGACGGACCGAAACGTCCTTAAACTATCTACGGACCGAAACGTCCTTAAACTAACAACGGACCGAAACGTCCTTAAAACTATCGACGGACCGAAACGTCCTTAAACTAGCAATGGACCGAAACGTCCCTAAACTACTACCGCGGCATCCTTAGGCTGACGAGATAAAAAAAAAAGAAAAAAAAGTATATGAAATAATGAAAAACGGTATGTCCATAAGCAAAATGGGCACGGATGAAAACCCGAAAGGGCCCCGTGAGTAAAAACAGCAGGACTACCGGCGAGTGTTTGTGAAAACCCGAAAGGGCGCAACCTCGTTAAAAGACACTTATAGGGTCCTCTCGACCTTGTAAGGAGAAACCACCTGCGTGAGATCCTTACGACTCACAAAGGAGCAACACACTTAGGGATCCTCACGATTCCTAAGGAGAAAACACACTTACGAGATCCTCACGACTTGTAAGGAGAACTCTCTTATGGGACCCTCACGGCTCATGAGACTTGAAAGTCTTAAGTTACAGAAACCTAAACCTGTTCTTAAGCAAATCCTCCGCAACCCTCGATATTGCCCTACAAGCGGCTCATACTGACCCTTGTATACAATCCACGGGCGCGAATAAACATTTCCCCAGCAAAGTCCAACCCTTGTAGGTCCTCTCGACCCATAAGGAGAAAGTCCTCTTGTAGGATCCTTACGACTTACAGAGGAGCACACACACTTAGGAATCCTCACGATCCCTGAGGAGAAAATGCACCTGCAAGCTCCTCACGACTTGTAGGGAGAAATACCTTTGTGAGACCTTTACAGCTCATGAAGTCAGAAGCCTTGGCCAACGGGACCCTTAACCCTGTTTGCTGAGCCGCCTTTGTTCGTCATCGACAAAGGCAAATGATGATTCGCTCCTGGCAACATTCCAGTTATAGCGGTGCTGATGCTGAAATCGGTGCCTAAAATCCAGGCTGACAGCGAAAAAGCTAGCAAGCCACACATGCCTACAAAATAGCCGAAATGATTGGGCACCGCGATAAATAGCCGAAATGATCGGGCAATCGCGACTTTCGCGATATAAAAGCTGAAATGATAGAGCATCGCGGAAAAAGAAATAAAATAAAAGTGAAATCCTCGCCCTACAGGTGATGCTGCATCTATCCCTGTATACAATCCAGGGGCGCAAACAAAGAAGGGATCATACTCCTTCCCCAGGTTTCATCATAAGAAGACACCAAACCTCGACGGTTCACAGATAGCCTAGAGGTCATCTCGTCATTCGTCTCATGGCAGCGGACACACCATCCAGCGAAACGGAACAGCGGCAACTCCCAGTTCCATGGCTCGGTGATATACATATCACCAAAAGTCAAACCTCCATTCCGTGAAATGCGGATACAATCAATAAAAAATTCCTGGTCACGTGGAACGCGGATAACGTCACTCTTTGACCCCGTGGAAAACATCCAGAGCGGATCCTGGTCCTCGCAGAGCACGGCAATGAAACCGTGTGAAGCATCCAGAGCGGAGCCTAGTCCTCACCGAGCACGGCAGTGAACCCGTGTGAAGCATCTAGTGCAAACTTCCTGGTTACGTGGAAAGCGTATAACGTCACTCTTTGACCCCGTGGAAAACGTCCAGAGTGGATCCCGGTCCTCGCAGAGCACGGCAATGAAACCCGTGTGAAGCATCCAGAGCGGAGCCTAGTCCTCGCCTAACGCGGCAGTGAACCCGTGTGAAGCATCTAGTGCAAACTTCCAGGTTATGTGGAACGCGGATAACGTCACTCTTTGATCCCGTGGAAAACGTCCAGAGCGGATCCTGGTCCTCGCAGAGCATGGCAGTGAACCCGTGTGAAGCATCCAGAGCGGAGCCTAGTCCTCGCCGAGCACGGCAGTGAACCCGTGTGAAGCATCTAGTGCAAAATTCCTGGTTACGTGGGAAGCGGATAACGTCACTCTTTGACCCCGTGGAAAACGTCCAGAGCGGATCCTGGTCCTCGCAGAGCACGGCAGTGAACCCGTGTGAAGCATCCAGAGCGGAGCCTAGTCCTCGCCGAGCACGGCAGTGAACCCGTGTGAAGCATCTAGTGCAAACTTCCTGGTTACGTGGAACGCGGATAACATCACTCTTTGACCCTATGGAAAACGTCCAGAGCGGATCCTGGTCCTCGCAGAGCACGGCAGTGAACCCGTGTGAAGCATCCAGAGCGGAGCCTAGTCCTCGCCGAGCACGGCAGTGAACCCGTGTGAAGCATCTAGTGCAAACTTCCTGGTTACGTGGAACGCGGATAATGTCACTCTTTGACCCCATGGAAAACGTCCAGAGCGGATCCTGGTCCTCGCAGAGCACGGCAGTGAACCCTTGTGAAGCATCCAGAGCGGAGCCTAGTCCTCGCCGAGCACGGCAGTGAACCCGTGTGAAGCATCTAGTGCAAACTTCCTGGTTACGTGGAACGCGGATAACGTCACTCTTTGACCCCATGGAAAACGTCCAGAGCGGATCCTGGTCCTCGCAGAGCACGGTAGTGAACCCGTGTGAAGCATCCAGAGCGGAGCCTGGTCCTCGCCGAGCACGGCAGTGAACCCGTGTGAAGCATCTAGTGCAAACTTCCTGGTTACGTGGAACGCGGATAACGTCACTCTTTGACCCCGTGGAAAACGTCCAGAGCGGATCCTGGTCCTCGCAGAGCACGGCAGTGAACCCGTGTGAAGCATCCAGAGCGGAGCCTAGTCCTCGCCGAGCACGGCAGTGAACCCGTGTGAAGCATCTAGTGCAAACTTCCTGGTTACGTGGAACGCGGATAACGTCACTCTTTGACCCCGTGGAAAACGTCCAGAGTGGATCCTGGTCCTCGCAGAGCACGGCAGTGAACCCGTGTGAAGCATCCAGAGCGGAGCCTAGTCCTCGCCGAGCACGGCAGTGAAACCGTGTGAAGCATCTAGTGCAAACTTCCTGGTTACGTGGAACGTGGATAACGTCACTCTTTGACCCCGTGGAAAACGTCCAGAACGGAGCCTGGTCCTCGCAGGGCACGGCAGTGAACCCGTGTGAAGCATCCAGAGCCAATACCGGACTGTGGAGTCCTTAAAATCCACGGACTATGATGTCCTTAACCTCGACCGTGATGTCTTAAAACTAACGATCAACCGCCCCGATTCCCTACGGATTTTGCCTTGGTTTAAGGGTACATCTCTTCACTCCTTTGATACCTGGCGTTGTAATTCTTCAACGTCTTCAAAGAGGTGACGGGTCCATGCAACCACACATCGGGCTGTGGAGTCCCTAAATCCACGGACTATGAGGTCCTTAATCTTGACCGTGATGTCTTAAAACTAACATCGGACTGTGGAGTCCCTAAATCCACGGACTATGAGGTCCTTAACCTTGACCGTGATGTCTTAAAACTAACATCGGACTGTGGAGTCCCTAAATCCACGGACTATGAGGTCCTTAACCTTGACCGTGATGTCTTAAAACTAACATCGGACTGTGGAGTCCCTAAATCCACGGACTATGAGGTCCCTAATCTTGACCGCGACGTCTTTAAACTACAGTACCTGGGGAAACCCCTGACTCCGTAAAACACGGACAAAGGGTAACCGCACCCAGCACTTACAAGCCTTCTCGACCTGTAGAAAAAAACACTCTTTACGAAACCCTCATGGCTCATAAGATGCAAAAGCCTCAGGAAGCAGATCCTGACCCTGAATCCTAAGCCATGGCCGTCCTGCAAGGAGATCAAAATAGAATATCTGCAGAATGCATTCAATGAAAAGGGGACACATTATTGAGAGGAAAATTGTATCTTTTATTCATAAACCAAAATGGGTACAAAGTACAATTCATGAAAGAAACAAAAAGAAAGATACTCTCATCCATGAGTATGTACAAAAAAAAAGAGAAAAGATATAAGTCCTCAAGCCGGCGGCCGGTGTAGTAATTTTACCAGCTCATCGTTTTGTTGTTGAGCCACGGCTTCATGACGCAAGATCTCCAGAAGACGAGCCTCTGCCTGAGCTTGCTGAGCCTGATACGAAGCGAGCCGAGCTTCGAGCTCTTTCCCGGTGGCCTTATGAGCCTCGACCCTCTCACGAGTGAAAGTAGCAGCTTTATCGAGAGCCACCATCTCTTTGATGGACTCCTGAAGCACCCGCCAGAGTTCAGACGCTTTGTTGGCCTTGGCTGTGAGGCTGGCCTGAAGCTCGCTCAGCGCATTGGAAACTAGCTCCCTATCTGAAAGTTTACGGCCGAACCATGTTCTCGCACAACAATATGTTCGCTACGTGTCGCTCTATCAGGCCACGTAAGCTCGCTTTCGGGACCACGACACCTTAGAAACAAGACATTTACAAGACCATATGAATGGACTTCCGGTCGACACCACCAATCGATCTGAAACGAGTTCGCATCACCTGGTATGAAAAGCGGCGAGAAAATTTCCAATGTTTATCCTATCGAGCATGTGTTCGCGATCATATGAGCATCCGAAAAGAGATAAAATTCAAGGCTTTAATTTGCATGCGACATGATGACAATGGTGATAATTAGAGGAAGCTTTCATAAGAAGAACACAATGTTTATTCATGCAAGCGAAAACATGCATACGAGTACCAAGCCCACATGGGGGTTCAACATAAAGCATACAAAAGAGAAGACTAATTTAAATACACTACGCTAACGGAAAAGGTAACCAAACACCGGGTCAATAGCACAAGGGTTGACAAAGTAAAGAACAAAATTCTCCATCTCCCTCTCCGCTCTCTCCAGCACATCGAAGCGACGATTCTCGCGAGAGGTCGCTCCCCATCGGTTGGTGCCGTGCTCGTCCGCGAAAGCAAACATAATAGCCCGCCGGGCCCTTATCTCGCTCAGCAGACGAATTGAGCAGTCCTTCAAGACCTGAGTAATCAGGCACGCTTCATGAAAGCCCTCGAGCTTTTCTTCCGCCGCATCAAGTATCGCCAGGGTCATCTCTGCTGGGTGAGGAGGAATGTCGGCAAGCACGGCCGTGAGAATCATCCTGAGCCAGAAGGAACCCATCGGGAGGGGGGACCCCCTACGGATCGAGAGTTCATGCATGGCTGAGTCGCATTTGTCGTCAGTAAGAAGTGGATCCACTAACCGAGAGGCAAAGCGGGGGATCATCTCCTCGATAGGCACCTCCTATGGCTGTCGATGAACGTGTGGACGGTTGCAGGCCATAGCGCTCAGATACTCCTCAAATTAAATCACGTCAATATGGGAATGAATTTCTCTGTGAGGAGAAAATAGGCTATGGCCTCAAGAATATAAAGAAGTGCATTAAGTGCTATGCGCGAAAAATCTTGCATGCGAAAGATGTTTCCAAGGCCCAAAAAAGGAAAGGCATCGAAAATCAAGGAGGGAGAACTATTTCCAAGGCCCCTTTTATGCATCTGATACTGCGCACTAAAAATGCGGCATGAAAAATTTTGTGAACAGTCCCATCAAATGATCCCACGTGCTGAACGCGTGAGACCCAAATTTGACGTGCACTAGAAAATGGAATAGCAACATGCATATTAAAAACACCAGCAACAACAATAGTGAAATGATAAAATTCCAGAGAAAAGGCATGCAAACATGGAAAAAACATAATAAAACTTGTCACGCATACTTCAAGAGGTTCATACAAAATATAGAGGATACATTTACAATGGCAAGGCTTCAGACGCAGGGCATGGGTTGAGAAACTCGAAGTTAACTTTATTCAAGATCTTCCAAGCATTTCGAACCTCCCTAGTATGCTTTCTCTCACGATCACAAGCATCGGGGTCCCCGCGGATGTCCTCTACCCTCCGGTAGGCGGCAAGTATGGCTGACTGCTGAAAAATATGATGCAGGAGATCAATGAGATTATCTCGCCTCCTCTTGGAGATCAAGTGCATCAGATACACCGAGTGTATTTTATCCTCGGCGGCGTCCAACGACCCAAGCGGCACACCAGCATAAAATAAAGGGAGAGCCTCCCTGATAGCCAGCACGATCAGCCTTAGAAGAGAAGAGCGACGAGGGAGTAGCCGATGGTTGTACTCATCAAAGCGGCTCATGATCTCGGCACACTGAGCATTGGTGAACTCCTGGTTCTGACTGCGGCCCAGTGCACGAATGTTCCCATAGGAAATGATCTCGTCAAGGCGATACAGATGGGCGTCCATGACACCTAAAATAAAAGTCAAAAGACATCATTACAAAGTCCCCATCGCATTAATGGCAGGACGAACAACCTAGGTCCAAGAGACCCCAAGAAGCCTCCGTGCGAAGAAACTGAGTTCTTCATAGGAATTAAATTCCTTATTAAGAAAAGGGAATTAAATTCCCAGAAACACTTTTGATGGAATTAAATTCCATGGAGTTGAAACGCCATCATCACCTAAACCCTAAGAGATCTACAGTTCGAAAGTTAGGTGGTTTCCTGTTCTTATGGAAAAACTTGAAGAAAGATGGGTTCTTTGTGAAACCCTTAATGCGGATTTAAAATCCAAAGAGTTCTTTTCAAGACGAAGGCGCTTTGGCCGTTCAACATTATTACCTGAGGAAAAGGGATCCGTCAACAGAGTTAAACTCTGGGAAATGTTCAAGACAGAGAACTAAGCTCTGAAAGCGAGAATTAAATTCTCAAGGAAGAAGTTCTCAGAAGAGAAAGATGAAGATGAGCGAAGTGAAGGCTCCTATGAAGAGACAGCGGTATTTATAGAAGACAATGGAAACGTTTCATCTCCCAGATCCCTAAATGAATCCAACGGTCACAAAGATGACAGCGTTGCACTCACGTGCAGACACGTGAGAACAACGCTGTGGGGGCATTTGTTTCCTGATTTAAAATTAGGAAAAAGCTTATGAGAAAAGCTTCAGAAAGGAGGGGCCACGTGCTTACACGTGACCAGCGGTCACGTGTTGACACGTGACATATAAAAGCAGTGGAAAAGGGCTCATTGATTCCCTGATCAAATCAAAGAAAAGGTTCCCTGATCAAGTCAAGGAAAAGACTTCAGATGAGGTCACGTGTTGGCACGTGACGCTCAGAGGAGAGGACTCGTGCTACAGTTGAGTCAAGGAAAGGGGCTCCTAACAGGGGGTCACGTGTTCATACGTGACCAATGGTCACGTGTTAACACGTGATGGCTAAAATAGCAACCAGGAGACAGCGCAGAAAGAAAGAGGATTCTTCATTCCAAAGAGGGTCACGTGTCCACACGTGACCATGGGTCACGTGGTCACACGTGACCGGCTTTCAAAGCCCATTTTGACGACAGAATTAAATTCTGAAGGAAATTTAAATCTTCCCAAAGGAAAGTGACTATCTGGGACCAGTCGAATTAAAGATTCAGAAGTGATTTAAATATCATATATCTATGGAAAATCTCGGGCTTAGAAAGATCTCCCCCTTAAATCTAACCAAAATAACAAGGGAGAATCTCTGGATTTAAAATCCAATGGTGAATAAAATTCACCTAATAATCCAAAGGTCCAAAACGAATGATGGATGCAAATCAAATCTCTCAATGAAAGATTTACCAAAAACTAATTGATTCAGCCGCTTCTCCTATAAATAGGAGCCAAGAGGTACAAAAAAAAATATATACGCAGAGGGAAGAAAAAGAAGAGAGCTCTAATACTTTGAGGAACTTGGATCTTCTGCAAAAGAAAACCCTAGGTAAGAAAGGGAAAGCTTTCTAAAAGAAAGAGAATTTAATTCTCAACAGAGTTTAACTCTGACATATAAAACAGAAGAACACATTTCTTCTCTCTTTGATAGAGGATCTGTAAAGAGCACATCTCCCCTTTAGGTTGAGAATTTAATTCTCAATGGGTCGAGATCCTGCCATGCAGATCCAAAACATAGAGAGGAAATGCAAGCCTGAGAATTTAATTCTCGCGGAACTATAGGAATCTAATTCCTTCAAAATAAAACTAGGACTTGACCCTGAGCTATGGGAATTTAATTCCTCCAGAACAAAGAGAAACCGGGTCTAACCCTAATTAAGAGCATAGTTCTGTAGGAACCACGGGGATTTAATTCCCTTGATCATAATTTAACCGAGGATGGGAATTTAATTCCTTAAATAGCTTTTTTTTTAAGGTGAGGAATTTAATTCCTACAGAAAAATTTAGAGTTCAACTCTATTCCAGAATATAAGTCTTCAAAGGGAAGTTAGAATTTAATTCCTCTGAAATTTAAAGCTCGAGGAATTTAATTCCTGAAAAAGGATTAACAGATCCTCTAAACAACATAGAGGCAGGGTCACGTGTCACCACGTGACCCCCCCAAGAGACCTACAGAAAGCCTCTTTGAGGCAGCACCCCACGTGACCCACGTGACCATCAGCAGAAGCTTTAGCATACAAGCACTTAAATACCCGTCACGTGAGGGCACGTGATACTCTGAAAAATGCGATAATCTCAGTAGAATCATTGAAGGGAGGGCGCTCTCACGTGTTTCCACGTGACCCCTCTTGCCTTAGTGTTTAACACTAAATCGAAACTCCCGAATCCAGTGTCAAAACAACTGTTGGGCCTTAGTGTTCAACACTAATCAAAAACTTTACTTGCAGTGTTCAACACTGACTACCTTTGTGTTTAACACTAATTTGGGGGCTCTGTTGCCAGTGCTTGATACCGATCTGTTTTAGTGTTTAACACTAATTTCGAAACCTTGTCGCTGGTGTTTAACACCAATTACCTTTTAGTGTTAAACACTAACTTGTCAACACCATTCCCAGTGTTCAACACTGATTACTCTGTAGTGTTTAACACCAGGCTTTGGCCCAATTGGCCAAATGGATGGAGGCAAAGCCTCTCCTGATTGGACTTAGCCCAAGCTGGCCATAAGTCCTCAATTCGTGATTAACTGGGCTAATGGGCTCATAACATAATTAATCAGTCTTGACCCCAAATTGGGCCAGGGACTACTCAAGCCATTCCGGTTCTAGGGTACATCTCATCACTCCTTTGATACTTGGCATTGTAATCCCTCAATGTCTTCAAAGAGGTGACGGGTCCCGATGAACACTCATGATATGGACTGTGGAGTCCTTAAACCCATGCAAAATTCCTGGTTACGTGGAACGCGGATAACGTCACTCTTTGACCCCGTGGAAAACGTCCAGAGCGGAGCCTGGTCCTCGCCTAGCACGGCAGTGAACCCGTGTGAAGCACCCAGAGCACATACCGGACTGTGGAGTCCTTAAACCCATGGACTATGACGTCCTTAACCTGGACAGCAATGTCCTTAAACTACCCATGGACCGCAATGTCCTTAAACTACCCATGGACCGCAATGTCCTTAAACTAGAACAATAGAGCCCCATATGCTCTTTTGTCGGACCTAAACGGTCACCGTTTAAGTTGATCTTAGCCTCAAAGATGGCTAACGAATCCTTAAACCTTCAAGCAAACTGGACTACGAATCCCCCCAATTAACGCTGGCTCGAGGGTACATCTCTGAACTCCTCTGACACCCGTCGTTTTAATCCTTCAACGTCGTCAGAGAGGTGACGGGTCCTGACGGCCATATACATACGATGGACCACTGTGTCCCTAAAACTGGAACAATGAAGTCCAAACGCTCCTTTGTCGGATCTAAACGATCCTGTTAAGTTGATCTTAATCTCAAACTAGACTAACGTATCCTTAACAAGTGTTTGAGTTGATCTTAGCCTCAAGTATGGCTAACGTGTCCTCAAACCAAACCCCCAAACCCAAATCTAAGATAACACGGATTTGGACTAGTCCACGCCCTACGGGCGACGACATAACTCGGTCTCCGTAAACGATCCACGGGCAATAAAACATAAAACAAAAACACACGACACGAAGTGACCATCTGGAGAAGGAGAAAGTTGTTACCGCGATGCGGTAGCGTAATTAACTGCAGGGGCTTGCGCCTACAGGGAAGAGCGTCCCCACAATCAAAACCCCCTCAAACGAGGGGGAATCTGACGAAGTCTGCTACATCGAACGCATCCGTTTAAACCTCCGATACACTGTGCCATAAATCGACTTGGCATCTTCGGAAGGGCAGGCGGATAGCACCAATTAGCATCTGCCCCGAACCTCAGGCGAGACGCCCCACGTCCCCACGTGTCCGTTCGGAGGGGAACAGACGCGCTCGACGTCGTTACTGGTGCCGAATGAGGAAGGCTGGGGGCAACTCTCCCTCTGGGCTAACTCCACCAGCCCCGATGGCAGAGGTTAATGTTGCTGTTCCGACTGGGAACAGCTTTGAGATGCTAAATAAGGTGCGTAGGAATTCTCCTACCGCGGCGCTAAAGAAATCTCCCCCTCCGCTGAAAAGGGCTATAGAGAAGTAAAGCCAGAACAGCCCCAATCTCCTCAACGGCTGTCTTCCCGAATCTGTAAAGTTTGGCGGCAAGCCCGAGACTCGATGATCGATCCAAACTTCTCCCGCCAGTACAAGAAGCTGAAAATCCAACAGGAAGTCAGTCACCAGGCTAAGCCATGAAAAGTTGTCTGGGTGCCCACCTCAACGGCCCCCTCAACTTCTACTGCTCATATGAAGAGGAAGACGGAGAAGATCCTCAGCCTTGCAACGAGAGCTAAAAGCGCTGAGCCCAGACGCCCTAAGACTGGGGGCAAGATAGTCCACACTGTATACATGGCGTCGGGGAAGGAAGACAGCCGTGCGTCTACAGGCCATAGACCGCTTACACGGTCAATAACCAAAGCTCATGAGCAATAGCAAAAGCTCCAGGAAATGATGATCGCAATGGCCGCGCTTACTGGGCCGAAAGAAAGCCCCGAGGCGTCCTCGGATCAGCAACAAGAACAGGAAACCGACGCCGAGTTCCTCCGGAGGATATTGGAAAAGAAAGATAAAGAGGCTGCGGAACAAGCGGCCAATATAAAGTAGATAGCCCACTTATTCCAGGATATGGTGGGAATGATGATCCAACAAGACCCACCCGCCGAGGATCCCCCGATCGTCCTTGAAGACGACCGGGGAGAAACGTCAAATCCACCACCGACTCTCTCAACGACCAAGGAGGAGACAATCTCTAAAGCTGACTTAGACGACTATATAGCCCAACAAATTCGGGTTTATCATGTGACTGAGGCAGCTGGTCAAGTCGTAAAAACGGGGCGGCCGTATCCAAGCTGGTACGACCAAATCAAATATCCGCCGGGCTATACAATACCAAAATTCCATGTGTATAAGGGGACCGGCAATCTCCACCAACATGTTGCCCAGTTCAGGGCCCTTTGCGGTAACACTGGCGGTGATGATAAACTGTTGCTTCGCCAGTTCGTGGGAAGCTTATCAGAAACAGCGTTCGAATGGTATTCGGAACTCCCTAACGATTCTATCAAGATGTGGAGTTGCTATTCACTCAGCGGTTCGCGAGCGCCAGTGAACGCACTCCAATAACGGCATTGATTAATGCCAGGGTGAAACCAGGCAAAACGTGGGTCCAGTATGCTATACTCTGGCGAAATTTATGGTCGAAATACGACCAACGCATTGAGGAAGCGCCCACGGTGGGCATGTTCGTGGGAACCCTAGACCCTCACGCAACTATCTCTCAGTTTATGATGTTCTTTAAGCCAACCACATTCCAGGCTCTAATCGACAAGTTGGCCCAGATGGACCAAATGGGTCATAGACCGTCTCCCCCGAAGCATGAGCCTCGGAGTGGGGTAAAGGAAAGGAAACCTTCGTCGCAAATGCCCAGCAACAACCCAATGCCCCAAAGCTGGCGGATCAATTGGAAGAAAGACGCTGGTATTATAATAAGAAGATGAAGCGCCCTTACTCGTTCCAACGGGACAAGACAAAACGGTTATTCGAGCTGGCAGTACGCAACAGACTTATAAGCCTTCCAAATCCAAGGCGGTCGCCACAACCCACTGAGGTGAATAACCCTAACTATTGCTCTTACCATCAAACGGTAAGTCATCCGATTGAGGATTGCTTCGTCTTCAAAGGATGGATTGAAGATCAATACCTCCGGGGAAGTTTGCGCTGTCCGAAAAGTGGAAGGTGAACCCACCACAGCCGCATACTTCTAAGAAAGTAGATACACCAGGGGCAACCTGTTCCTTTATTGAGGAAGCTCCATGGGAGGTCGTGCTGTCAACTAAAACCAAAAGAATGCTGAAGGACCTTCATGCGTGCCCGGCAGTCGAATGGAAGGACCCGCTGGAACCCCAGATCATTGAAGGAATGCTGAGGCCGTGCCCAACTACAAAAAGCAGTGGAGATGGCCCAAGTACTCATGCCTTACCATCAAAATCTTCGAAGAAAAAGAAGAAGAAGTCCAAGAAGCCCGTGAAGCCTGGAGACAAGCGCACAGATTTGCAGAAACAGATTGACGCGTTGGAGGAGTAGAATCAAAAGGTGCGAACTCCTGTCACACTGCAAGAGTTCTTCAACCATGCCTTTCAAGGGGAAGATGACGGAGAAAGTTCATCAGATGAATCCGAGGGATATGTAGCGAGTTGTAACGTAATCTCCCACTCGTTTACCGACGATGAAAAAACTCTTAGGACTAAGAAACTGAGGACAGAGCCTGAACCAGAGCTTGTGTGGCCAACAGATGAAATGATCGATGCTTTTCTAGACGAGATTCGTCTGAAGAGCAAAGCGGATCAGGAGCGTGAGATGGCCGTATCGGAAGGAGCCAAACGCAGGCGACCAAACGAAAGAGTTGAAGTACTCCCGCCAGATCGAAAGGCATCCGAGGCAGACAAAAAGATATTCAAGACAAGGAAAAGGTTTGCTAAAGCCATGTCAATGGGAATGAAGCGACCACCCTCGGAAGAAAACACGCTCAATGGGGCAGAGAGGCACCCTAATTATTGCACGTATCATCGGAAAATTTCACACCCTATGGATGAATGCGACGCCTTTAGGATATGGTGGCAGGGATATGTTGCTCATCGACAACATCTTAAGCGCATGAAACGCAAGACTCGTCGGGAACGAAGGAGTACTGCCGAAGGGCACAACAGAACTACTGACAACTGTTACATGGTTAACGCCGGAAGGTCACAAGTTCTCACCTTTGGGAGCGACTCTGATGAAGAAATGGCTCTGGGCCCTCTCTTTAAAGAATCCGTTTTAGGGAAAGAGGAAGAACCAGAGGCCTGCGAGAATATTCAACTGCGCAATCGTACGCTCCCGGAAAAGAATCTTGGGCCCGCAAATAGAAAAGATAAGGGAAAGGAAAAGGTCACTGAGGATATCACTTTAGATGATCAAGTCATGAAAGAGCTGACTACCAAGGTGGACTACAACATCCTAGCGCACCTAAGAAAGCTACCTTCTCAACTCAGCATTCTCGATGCCCTCCTATTATCAAAAGAAGCGCGAGATTCACTAATTAAGGCGTTACAAGAACTCGAGCAATTCCAAGCCTTCCTTGCAGCAGAAAAGATGAAGGATGAACTGGAAGAAGTACATACGGCCGACATCACTTTCGGTGACGAAGACCTCCTCCTCGGGACATGCGACCACAATCGTCCCCTATATGTCTCTGGATACTGCCATGATATCAAGATAGGCAAGATCCTGGTAGATAATGGATCCTCCGTCAATCTCCTTAATGCGCAAGTGTTAAAGGAAATTTGCATGAGCGTGCAGCACCTCGCTCGTGAAAAAATTACCATCTCTGGTTTCGACTCCCAATCGTCACGGACTCTCGGATCCATAATATTGACATTACGCTTCGGATTGCTCGTCACGGACATCAATTTTCACGTCATTGACGCCAAGACTTGCTACAACGCCTTGCTCGGTCGTCCTTGGTTACATGAGTACAACATCATCCCTTCTACACAGCATCAGTGTATGAAGTACTTTAAGGATGGTTTCGAGTATACCGTAACGAGTGAGCTGAACCCATTTTCCGTGATCGAAGTCCGCAAGTACGAAGATGTGAAGTACTTTTTGCCAGACTTCGAGGATACGGAAAAGAGTCGCAAGCCAGAGAACAAAGTCACCCCACCATCCCTGTTTTCGGGAGCGATACCGAAGAAGAAGAAGAGATAGTTTATGCTGGGCTGTCTCAACGCATCAACCCGGGACCGTCCGCCCCCACGTTGATCTTCGGAAGTGACTTAGAAGATGAAGTTAATGTCGTATTCTCCAGTCGGCCGTCAATACAGGCATCCCCTAGTGATGATCAGAGTTTGCAAATCACCATGGTGCCGCGAAAACACTATAAGGATCTTGACACACTTCAAGCTCACAATGTGCAGGACCTGCAGACGTTTTACGTCCCTCCTAGACGAAGGGGTGAAAAGGTGATCCTATTCTATCAATCCACAGAGACGAGAGTGGAGAAAGAGATATGGCATGGCGCGGATGCTACACTCGACAGGCTCCAACCCATCCGTTTGCCCCGATATTACACAAATGAATTAAAGAGGCTATTGAAGCGCCAAGGAGTACCCTTAAAACAGACTGTTCGACAAGCTCGGTTCTACAACAAGATTTGGAATGTCTCTGAGACTCAGCGCAAATTGCCCAACGGGAGAATGAAAACGCTTGGGCTTGGATATGTGAGACCCGAGAAACGGGAGCGAGCCCACGGCAGCTATGCCATATATAACTTCGACAAGGAGGAAAACGCCCTGTCCAGCAATACTAACCCTTCATCAAAATTAGATCCCGCAATCGAAGTGCTGAGCCCGTCGTTTGAAGAACAAGTGGACAAGCTTATCAGAAAAGCAGGTCAAAAGGCTCGGGAAGACCACAACCGCGAGATGGCCATCTACGAGAAGGCCAGGACGCAACGTCTGTTTCAACAGGCTACAAAAGACAAAGATGCTCCTCCCTGTCAACCCGTTGTACAAAAGGCCCAACGCAGAGGCAGAAATAAATCAAGAAGCGGAAAGAAGAGCCGACAACAACGACGCAGGATTAGAGAGTTACGTGATCGGGTATTGCGCGGCCAGGATTTGTCCCTCATGAAGAAAATGGGTCAAGCTTATTCCTTCCCTCGAGACAAGACGAAGAGAATACTCGATCTCGCTATAAAATATCAAATGATCACACTCCTGAAGTCTAAGCACCCTGAGCAGACTAACGAGGTTTCTCATCCGAACTATTGTTCTTATCACCGAGCCATAGGACACCCTATCGAAGACTGCTTCACATTTAAGAACTGGGTCGAAGACCAGTACCAACAAGGCAGATTTTCTTTATCCAGCAGCTGGAGGGTAACGCCGCCATAAAAGCACGAACCTAAACCCGCAAGAGCAGAGTCAGATCCACACCCGTCTTGGAAGCGGATTCGCACTTGTCACATATGATTACAATATTAAAAGAAGAGCCCTAGAACATGGATGACCTTCCCTGGTGCTTTGAGAACAGCAATGATAAGGTGATCTCAGAATTTCCACCAGCTCCGAAAGAACTGGAGGATGGCCTACATACTACTGCAGATAACCTCAAGAAGATTGAGTTAGGATCGGCAGATGATCCGCGACCGACATTCGTCAGCGAGCTGCTATCTGAAGAAAGGGTGGCTGCGTTAAAGGACGTGCTTTTACAGCATAAAGACTGCTTCGCATGGAACTATTCCGAGATGCCAGGATTAGATCCGGAGATTGCTGTGCATAACTTAGCAATATCCCCAGATATCAAGCCAGTCAAACAGGCACCGAGAAGGATGCGGCTCGAGCTTGAGATGAGCATCAACGCCGAAGTCAAGAAGCTGATCGATTCCGGATTTATTCAAGAAGTCCAATATCCTGACTGGATCGCCAACATCGTCCCGGTAATGAAGAAAAATGGGACGGTATGCATATGCGTGGATTTCAGGGATCTCAATAAAGCCTGCCCGAAGGACGATTTCCCAGTACCGGTAACCGAGCTAATGATAGATAACACGTCCACTCACGAGCTTTTCTCCTTTATGGACGGTTCATCAGGGTACAATCAGATAAAGATGCATCCCGAAGACCAGAAGCACGCCGCTTTTCGGACCCCTTTGGGTATATTCTGCTACAAGGTTATGCCCTTTGGTCTAAAGAACGCCGGTGCTACCTATCAAAGGGACATAACAAAGATCTTCGATGATCTCATACATGACATCGTTGAGTGCTATATTGATGACCTCGTAGTGAAGAGCATGTCATACGAAGAGCATTTAGAGCATCTGAAGACTGTATTTCAACGCCTTCAGCAATATAATTTGAAGATGAATCCCCTCAAATGCGCGTTTGGAGTCTCCTCGGATAAATTCCTGGGATTCATCATCCGACACCGAGGTGTCGAAATATATCCATCTAAGATCAAGGCGATCATGAAAATGCCTCCGCCAAGAACCCTTAAACAGTTGCGGTCTCTCTAAGGGAAGCTCACATACATCCGGCGGTTTATCGCCAATCTTTCAGGCAAGTGCCGTCCTTACAGCCACCTGATGAAGAAGGGAACTCTATTTGTTTGGGATCAAAAATTCCAGGGCGCGTTGGACGAAATTAAACAGTACCTGCAGAACCCGCCGGTGTTGGCTGCTCCGGTCAAGAGAAAACCCCTCATTCTTTATACAACCACCCTCGAAGGTTCCTTAGGCGCATTATGGACACAAGAGAACGATCAAGGAAAAGAAAGAGCACTCTACTACTTAAGTCGAGTTCTGCTGGGAGCAGAAAGCAACTACTCTCCCATTGAAAAACACTGCCTGGCGTTGATCTTCGCGATAACAAAGCTCAGGCACTATGCATTGGCGCACGAAGTCTGTCTCATCTCAAAGGTAGACCCCCTTAAATATTTGATGTCAAAGGCTATATTGACGGGTCGACTCGCTAAATGGGCTCTACTCCTGATGGAGTTCTCGATAACATATCGACCTCTCAAGGCAGTAAAAGGCCAGGCCATTGCCGACTTCCTGGCTGAGCATCCAATACCTGTCGATTCTCCTCTGAACTGCGATTTGCCGGACGGACATGCATTTGATGCGATCGGCGGCGGTAATACCCGATGGGAGCTCTATTTTGATGGGGCATCTTCCATGAAGAAGCGCAAACAATGTACCCCCATAATCAAATCGGAGTAGGCCTTATCTTCGTAACCCCACAAGGAGAGATAATGCGCTTTGCTTTCTCCTTAACGAAATCGAGGACGAACAATGATGCCGAATACGAAGCTTTGATAGCGGGCCTCGAAATCGCCATTGACATGGGAATTGAAGACCTCCTTAAATACGGGGATTCTCAACTGGTCGTTAGTCAAGTAAATGGTGACTACCAAATATGCAAACCGGAGTTGGTGAAGTACGGCGAAAAGGTGCAACAACTGTTGATCCAAATTCCCTCCTATACTTTGGAAAGCATACCACTCGCGGAAAATAGCAAAGCGGACGCGCTAGCTAAGCTCGCTAAACAATTGGCTGACATGAACCTTGATGACGTTGAAATCATGGTACAAAGCCGTCGAGTGCTCGCCCCAGCGGAAATACCTCCGGAATCATCCGAACAAAAAGGAGAGACTGAGCAGACGACCCTACAAATAAAAAACCGTGAGAAGGCTGAGGACTGGAGGGAAGTCTTCATAGACTACTTTAAGTCCCACCGAATGCCTGAAGAAGCGTCCTCAAGACATCAGCTCATGAAATGAGCTCTATCTTTCGCTTTCGTCAATGACACTCTGTATAAAAGGACGTTTGATTCTCTGTGGCTGAGATGTTTAGGACCTGACGAAGCAGAAAGAGTCATTCAGGAGGTTCATGATGGAATCTGTGGCTCTCATCAAGCAGGCCCGAAGATGAAGTTAAAAATTAAACGGATGGGTTACTACTGGCCCACGATGATCCAGGACTGCCTCGAGTATGCGAAACAATGCCACTCATGCCAAATCCATGGGAATTTCATCCACCAGCATCCGAACCCACTACATCCGATGGTGGCTAGCTGGCCATTCGAAATGTGGGGAACTGATGTAGTCGGCTCCATCGAACCGGCATCGTCTAAGGGACATCGTTTCATCCTGGCGATGACTGATTACTTCTCCAAATGGGCAGAAGCAATACCGTTAAGGGAAGTGAAGGTGGAGAATATCCTCCATTTCTTCAAAACACACGTCATTTATCGGTTTGGAACTCCACGGCGGATTATCTCCGATAACGGGCCAGCCTACAGAAGCCATAAAATTAGCCGCTTCGCGTAACAGCATAATATAGACTGGAGATACTCCTCAGTTTATAATCCACGAGCTAACGGTCTGGACGAAGCCTTCAATAAGACCTTGACAAAGATCATAAAAAAGACGGTGTCCCGAAATAAGAAGGACTGGCACGAGAGACTGCAAGAGGCTCTTTGGGTATATCGAACTACGTTCAAGACGGCCACGAACACGACGCCATATGCACCGGTATTCCGTACGAAAGCGATACTCCCCCTCGAGATAGAGCTGCCTTCTCTACGAGTGGCAGTCCACCACGAATTGACAAACGAAGAAAATATTTACCTTCGGCTTGAGGAGCTTGATGCCCTCGATGAAACCCGGCTCATAGCGCAACAAAATCTGGAGGCCTACAAAGCAAAGATGACGCGCTAGTACTAAAGAATGACCAGGCCGAGGACATTCCGCCAAGGCGAACTCGTATTAGTGGTCAAAAGACCTATGATCCCCAATCGCGCCAAGCGGGGAAAATTCGAGCCAAACTATGAAGGCCCGTACTTCATAGATAAGGTCTACCAGGGTGGGGCCTATCTACTCATGGACATGCATGGTGAAAGGCCTTTCAGGCCAATAAACGGCCGCTTCCTGAAGAAATACTACGCATAATGAGCCACAGCCTAGGTCAATGATAGATGACGACGACTATGTCCGCTCACTATCTTCCTAAAGCTTAAAGCTCTATAAGTAGTATCCGGCTCTCTCCTCAACGGACCGAAACGTCCTTAAACTAACGACGGACCGAAACGTCCTTAAACTAACGATGGACCGAAATGTCCTTAAGACTACTACCGCAACATCCTTAAGCTGACGAGATAAAAAAAAATGGTATGTCCATAAGCAAGAGGGGCACGGATGAAAACCCGAAAGGGCTCCGTGAGTAAAAACAATAGGGCTACCGGCGAGTATTCGTGAAAACCCGAAAGGGTGCTGTTCCCCCAATCAGAGCAAGGCTCTGTTTGAATTTTGAAAATTCAAATTTTGGAAGCAACGCTTCAAATTCCAAGCATTGCGCGTAATGCGCCGCGTGTCAGAAGTTGATACGTCAACGGAACGCCCGAGGCAGCGTGTCCAATCAGAGCAAAGCTCTCTTAAAATAAAAAATATACAACGTTCAGATTGCGCAAGTGCTGCATTGCGCGACATGTGTCTGCGCAGTTGCGCAAACGCAACTGCGCAAGCGCTGGACTGCGCGACACGTGTCTGCGCAGTTGCGCAAGCGCCGCACTGCACGACACGTGTCTGCGCAAGCACAATTGCGCAAGCGCTGCACTGCGGGACACGTGTCTGCACAGTTGCGCAAGCGCCGTACAGCGCGACACGTGTCTGCGCAGTTGCGCAAGCGCCGCACAGCGCGACACGTGTCTGCGCAGTTGCGCAAGCGCCGCACAGCGCGACACGTGTCTGCGCAGTTGCGCAACCGCTGCTGCGCAAGCGCTGCGCTGCGCGACACGTGTCTGCACTGCGCGACGTGTCTGCGCAGCTGCGCAAGCGCTGCGCTGCACGACACGTGTCTGCGCAGCTGCGCAGGCACAGATGCGCAAGCGCTGCGTTGCGTGACACGTGTCACGCACTGGGGAGTTGCGCAAAAAACAGAATAAAGATTTAAAGAAATCCTTTCTGTTCTTGTTTAAAACAAGAAAATCTTCTTCTGTAAAACATGGGCCTTGGATCAAAGATCCAACAGTGGGGAAAATTCCCCAAATCACTCAGAAAAGATCTCTTTAACAAATTTAACTAATTTATGAGCACTATAAAAGAGGCCCCAGACCTCATTTCAAGGGCATCAACATCTGGCAAAAAAAAAGAAAAGAAGAAAGAGAACTCTTGAGAATTCCTGAAGAACACAAAAAAGAATGTAAAACCTTTAAAAGAGAAAATTCTCTTTGGAACAGATCATTGATCTAAGAACAAGATTATGGATCTTCAATAAATAAATAAATAAGTAAATAAAATAAAAAAAAGTAGTGCCTTGCACTTGTTATGAACCCTTGGTTCTCTGAAATAAGGAAAAATAAGAAAAGAAGAAAAAACTTGTTTTTCTTTACATCAAAGGATTAAAAAGTGCTCTGCACTTCTGTTTCTTGAAGATTCTCAATGCTTTGCATAAATGCAATGCATTGCTTGAAGGGCCAGGCCCAAATCAAAAAGACCTAACAGGCCAAAATAAATTGCAGAGCAATAAAAGAGAGAGCCCAAATGAAATTGATGCTCTGCATCATTTATAAAGGGCAGAGCCCAAAACAAATTGATGCTCTGCATCTTTTCTGGGCAAAGCCCAAATAAAAATAAAAACAAATGCAAATAAAATATTGGACATTTTAAACTGGACTTAGCCCAATCGTGGCCATAAGTCCTTAAATTAAATTAATTGAGCAAAATGGCTCTCCTAAACCAATCCACATCCGGTTCGAGGGTACATCTCCGAACTCCTTTGATATCCATCGTTGTAATTCCTCAACGACGTCAAAGAGGTGACGGGTCCCAACGACCACACACCCATATGGACTGCGGGGTCCTTAAACTCGTGGACCGAAACGTCCCTAAACTAATATCGGACCGAAATGTCCCTAAACTAATGACGGACCACCACGTCCCTAAACTGGAACATGGACCACCACGTCTCTAAACTGGAACAATAGAGCCAATTGCTCTTCTTTCGGATCTAAACGATCCCGTTCAAGTCGATCTTAGTCCAAAATAGGACTAACGTATCCTTGACGAAAGTTTAAGTTGATCTTAGCCGCAACGTGACTAATGCATCCTTAAACTAAAAACACCAAACCCAAATCTAAATAAATACGGATTTGGACTAATCCACGTCCTACGGGCGACGGCATTACTCAGTCTCCGTATACAATCCACGGGCAACCACAAACAAAACAAACACCCACGACACGAAGTGAAATTCTGGAGAAGGAGAAAGTGGCTACCGCAATGCGGTAGCGTAATTAACTGTAGGGGCTTGCGCCTGCAGGGAAAAGCGTCCCCACAATCAAAAACCCCTTAAGCGAGGGGGAATCTGACAAAGTCTGCTACATCGGCCGCATCCGTCTAAACCTTCGATACACGATGCCATAAATCAACTTGGCATCTTCGGAGAGGTAGACGGATAAAACCAAATAGCATCTGCCCCGAATCTCAGTGCCAGGACTTCGCAGTCCTGTGCGCCGCCATTCGGAGGGGAACAGATTCTGGCACGCCCGGTGGGACCTCTTCCTCTTTCCACTCCACACTTCGTGTGTCGTCTTCGCGAACCAATCGCGGTTTGTTAAATGGTTGCCTTCGGATTTCAAGTTACTAAGATTTGGTTTTTTGCCTGGTACAGAACTCAAGATTCAATGGCCTCTAACTGCACCAATTGCTCGAAGTGCCACTGCAATGGACGCTCCACCTCCCCCGGAGGTGTAGCATATGGGCCCCAAGCGGCTTCCTTCCTTACTCTGCCGGTAGACCAGGTGACCCAAGCCACCACTGGTCTGTTCTTCGGGACCATGATCCCACCTACAAGCTTCCCTACGCCAATACCTGCACCGGAAGTGAACAAAAAGTCGGTCTTCGACCGGCTCACTGCTACGAAGGCCCCTGTCAACGGGTCACTTACTACCAAACCGACAGCCTCTGTTTTCACCAGGCTAAATCAGAACCCTAAAGTGGCTATCCCAAGGAGGGCAACGGCCGCTACCCCAGAAGTCGTTATGGCGGCTTCTCCCATCAAAGAGTCGGTCTTTGCAAGACTGACGATTCCCACTCCTGCCCCTGCTGGTCAAAAGACGTCAATCTTCAGTAGGCTGACACCGGCAATCGCCCCGCACTTGGACAGGGGGCAAAAAGAAACTACCTTAATTTCCGAGCCAGTCCCAATGACTCTCCGGGCTCGACGTCGACATTGGCAATGAGTGAAGAAAGCAGTGGGCAACTCCCCCTCAGAGATAACTCCACCTGCTCCAATGGTGGAAGTCAACGCTGCTGTTCCAACTGGGAACAGCTTTGAACTACTGAGGAGGGTGCGTAAGAACTCTCCAACCGCTATCTTGAAAAGATATCCTCCACCAGCGGAGAAAGTTATGGAAACAAAGCGAGAACAGCCCCCTCAACGGCTATCAGCGAAAGTTTATAAAGTTTGGCGGAGGGTTCAAAACTCTGTGATTGATCCAGACCAATTTCGTCGCCAGAAAAAGGCGAAAGTGGAAAAGGACAAGGACCACCCCATCAAACAGCAGGGGATGGTAGTTGCAGGGATACCCACTTTAACGGCTCCTTTAACCCCAACGACCCACAAAAGAAGGAGGCCATAGAAAGCTCCCGTGTCAGCGGCAAAGGTTAAGAATGATGAACCTAAACGCCCCAAGTCAGGGGGCATTACAGTTCACACGATTTACATGGTTTCGGGAAAAGAAGACAGTCGTGCATCAACGGGTCACAGACCGCTTACACGGTCAGTGACCAGGGCTCAGGAGCAACAACAGAAGCTCCAAGAGATGATGAACGCTATGGTCGCACTTACAGGGCCAAAAGAAATCCCTGAAAGATCTTTAGACGAACGTCAGGAACAAGAGACTGACGCCGAGTTCCTTCGCCGAGTATTGGAGAAGAAGGACAAAGAGGCTGTCGAACAGGCAGCCAACATACAGCGTATGGGCCTCCTCTTCCAGGACATGATAGGGATGATGATACAACAAGATCCTCCCGCTGAAGAGCCCCCGATCATCCTTGGAGATGATAGAGGAGAGACATCAAATCCTCAGCCCGCTCTATCAACGGCTAAAGAGGATATAATTTCTAAAACGAACTTGGACGAATATATAGCCCAACAAATACGGGTTCATCATGCGCCTGAGGCAGCCGGCCAGGTCGTAAAAACGGGACGGCCGTATCCAGGTTGGTACGATCAGATCAAGTACCCGCAAGCATAGTCACATAATTTGCGAATTATTCGCCGAATTCGCGAATAATTCGCGAATTTTTGATCAAACGAATTAATCTCCGAATAAATTGCCATTGCCGAACTGGCCGAATAATTCGCGAATTATTCCCGAATAATTCGCGAATTATTCCCGAATTATGTGAAAAAACAGCGAATAATTCAAAAAACAGCAAATAATTCACAAAATCAAAACCTAGCGTCTCATATATTAATTTATTGCTCGAAATCCTTCCTGAACATTTCCCGAATACTTACTGAATCTTTCCCGAATACCTGTCGATTTTTTCCGAATAGTTCTCCGAATCCGAATTTTCGACCTCGCCGAATTATTCCCGAACGACGAATTTGTGACTATGCCCGCAAGGTTACACGATTCCCAAACTCCATGTCTACAAAGGGACGGGCAATCCTCACCAGCATGTCGCCCAGTTCAGGGCCCTCTGCGGCAACACCGGTGGTGACGACAAGTTGTTGCTTCGCCAGTTCGTTGGAAGTTTATCAGATACAGCGTTCGAGTGGTACTCTGAGCTCCCCAATGACTCTATTAAGACTTTCGCGGAGATGGAGCTGCTATTTACTCAACGTTTTGCGAGTTGCTAGTGAACGTACCCCGATGACGGCACTGATTAACGCCAGGGTAAAGCCGGGCAAGACATGGGTCCAATACTCTATACGGTGGCGTAATTTATGGTCAAAGTGCGAGCAGCGTATTGAAGAAGCTCCCGCAGTGGGTATGTTTGTAGGAACCCTCGATCCACAAGCAACCATCTCGCAATTTATGATGTTCTTCAAGCCGACTACCTTCCAGGCTTTGATTGACAAACTAGCGTAGATGGACCAAATGGGCCATAAACCCCCTCTCCTAAAGCCGGACTCCCAAAATGATAAAGGGAAGGGAAAAGCGATCGTTGTCGCTAATGCCCAACAACAGCCGAATAACGCGAAGCCGGTTGTGCATCAAGGCAATACACGTCCGTACGTAGACCTTGAGGAGAGACTAGGGCATCCTTACTCTTTTCCCCGTGATAAAACGAGGAGGTTATTCGAGCTGGCGTTACGCAACAGACTCATAAACCTGCCAGATCCAAAACGTCCGTTGCAACCGAATGACGTCAACGAGCCCAACTACTGCCCTTACCATTGAGTGCTAGGCCATCCGATCGAGGATTGCTATGTTTTCAAAAATTGGCTTGAAAACCAGTACCGTCAGGGCAAATTTGCGCTATCTGAAAAATGGAAGGTGAATCCCCCGCAGCCCCACACCTCTAAAGGGACGAATACGCAGGGGGCAACATGTTCCGTCGTTGAGGAAGCTCCTTGGTAGGTTGTATTGTCAGCTAAAACGAAGAGGATGCTAAATGATCTTCGAACATGCCCGGCAATCAAGTGGAATAACCCATTAGAGTCGCAAATTATTGAAGGAATGCTAAAGCCTTGCCCAACTCAAAAGATTGGTGGAAATGGCCCAAACACTCATAACCAGCCGTCGAAGTCTTCAAAGAAGAAGAAGAAGTCGAAGAAGCCCGTGACTCCTAACGACAAGCGGACAGACTTGCAAAAACAAATTGACGTGCTGGAGGAATACAATCAGAAGGCACGAATCCCCATTACACTCCAAGAGTTCCTTAACCAAGTCTTTCGAGAGGAAGATGAGGGAGGTAGTTCGTCGGACGAATCCGAGGAATATGTGGCAAGCTGCCATATGATTTCCCATTCGTTCGTAAACGATGAGGAGACTCCTCATGCTGAAAAGCTGAGGGCAGATCCTGAACTAAGAATTTCGGAACCGTCGGATAAAATGATTGACGCGTTCCTCAATGAAACGTTCTTAAAAAGCAAAGCTGATCAGGAGCGCGAAACGGTTATATTTGAAAGGGCCAAACGCCAACGCCTTGACGAAAGAGTTGAAATACTCCCGCTGAAGCAAAATGCACTCACGGTGGATAAGAGCAAATTCAAGATAAGAAAGAGGTTTGCTAAAGCCGTCGCCATGGGCATGAAACTGCCACCCTCCGAGGGAAGCGTTACTAGTGAAATGGAAAGCCACCCCTCCTATTGCTCATATCATCGGAAGGTGTCGCGCCCCACTGAAGAGTGCAAAGCTTTCGACAGATGGTGGCAAGGATATGTTTCTCACCGGCAACAGTTTAAGCGGGAAAAGCACAAGACTCGCCGAGAGCGGAACGGAACGATCAAAGGCCTTAACAGAGCTACTGGTGATTGTTGCATGATTGACGCCGGAGGACCACGAGTGCCCACATTCGGAAGTGATTCTGATGAAGAGCTAGAGCTTGGCCCCCTATTTAAAGAATCCACTTCGGGAAAAGAAGGACCGAGGGTTTGTGAGAATATCCAGCTACGCAATCGGACGCTGCCTGAAAAGAATCTCGGACCTCTAAACAAGAAAGACAACGGGAAAGAGAAGGTCTCCGAAGATATCGCCTTGGATGACCGAGTCGCGGAAGAGTTAAACGCCAAGAACCCGCCGAAGAGAAATAAGGTGGATTACAACGTTTTGGCGCATCTGAGAAAACTACCCTCTCAACTCAGCATCCTTGATGCCTTATTACTATCAAAATAGGCGAGGGATTCTTTGATTAAGGCGCTACAAGATCCGGACCAGTTCCAAGCCTTCCTAGCCGAAGAAAAGATGAAGGATGAACTAGAAGAGGTGCATATTGCCGACATTGCTTTTGGTGATGAAGACCTTCTCCTCGGGACATGCGAACACAATCGTCCCCTTTATGTCTCAGGATACTGCCATGACATAAAGATAGGTAAAATCTTGGTCGATAACGGATCGTCTGTTAATTTACTCAATGTGCGGGTGTTAAAGGAAATTTGCATGAGTGTCCAACACCTCGCCCGAGACAAAATCACCATCTCCGGATTCGACTCCCAATCATCAAAAACTCTTGGATCTGTGATATTGACGCTACGCTTCGGGTTGCTCGTCACAGATATCAAATTCCATGTTATAGACGCCAAGACATGCTACAATGCTCTGCTCGGCCGACCATGGCTACACGAGTACAATATCATCCCTTCTACACAGTATCAGTGTATGAAGTATTGTAGGGATGGTCTCGAGTACACTGTGGCAGGAGAATTGAATCCATTTTCCGTGAATGAAGTTCGCAAGTATGAAGATGCCAAATACTTATTGCCGAATTTCGAAGACACGGAAAGGTGTCACAGGCCGGAGAACAAAACTAACGCAACCATCCCTGTCTTCGGCAGTGATACCGAGGAAGAGGAGGATATAATTTATTCGGGTCCGCCCTAATACACCAAGCCGGGACCATCCACCCCTTCACTGATCTTTGGTGGTGATTCAGAGGATGAAGCCCATGCTGTATTCCCTGCTCGGCTTTCTATACGAGCTTCTGCTGATGAAGAGCGAAGTCTGCAGATACCCATGGTGCCGCTTGAATATTATAAAGAACTGGATGCACTCGACACCGACAGCGTGGAAGAATTGCAAACATTTTATATCCCTCCCGGACGAAAAGGCGAGAGGGCAATCCTATTCTATCGTTCCGAAGAAAACAAGGTGGAAAAAGAAATTTGGCATGGTGCGGATACAACGCTGGACAGACTTCAGCCCATCCGTCTACCCAGATATTATACGAAGGGCTTGAGGAGGCTGTTGAAACGCCAAAGAATACCCTTCCAACAGACCGTTAGAAAAGCCAAATTCTACGACAAGGTCTGGAACGTTCCCGGGACTCAACGCAAGCTGCCTAACGGGAGAATGGAAACGAAAGGGCTCGGATACATCTGGTCGAGGTAACGAGAGCTACTAAACAGCTGTTACGTCATGACTGACTTCGATGAGGGAGCGAATGATCAATGGGAATACGCCGATCCCAAACCAGTGAAAGTTCCAGATGCAAAGGAACACGGTCCGTCGTTCGAAGACCAAATGGACAAACTCATAAAGGAAGCAGGTCAAAAAGTCCGAGACGATCACAATCGTGAAATGGCAATCTATGAGAAATCCAAAACGCAGCGCCTCCTTCAACAGGCAGTAAAAGACGAAAATGCTGCCCCATGTCAACCTGATATAAAAAGGGCTCGACGCGGAAGCAGAAACAAGTCGAAAGGCCAAAGAGGCGCTCAACAGCAACAAAGCAGGGCTAGGAAGCCACACAAACGGGAATCGAGCGTTATTGATCTATCCCTCATGAAGAAAATGGGTCGAGCGTACTCGTTTCCTCGGGAAAAGACGAAGAAGATACTCGATCTTGCCCTAAAGCATCAAATGCTTACGTTGCCGGAGTCTAAACACCCCGAACAAGCGGGCGAAGCCTCGCACCCGGACTATTGCTCTTACCATCGAGTGATAGGTCATCCTCTTGAAGATTGCTTCACCTTCAAGAATTGGGTCGAAGATCAGTACCAGCTTGGTAAATTCGCTCTGTCCGATAGCTGGAGGGTAGCACCGCCACAAAAGCATGAACCCAAGGCCACGAAAGAAAAACCAGTTCCACATTGGGACTGGAAGCGAATTCGTACCTGTCACATGATAACAATACTAAAAGAAGAACCCGAGAACATGGACAGCCTTCCTTGGTGCCTCAAAAACAGCAATGATGAGGTAATCTCAGAATTTCCCCCAGCTTCGAAAGAACTGGAGGATGGAATACATACCACTGCAGATAACCTCAAGAAAATCGAGTTGGGGATGGTAAACGATCCACGACCGACATTCGTCAGCAAGCTGCTGTCTGAAGAGAGGGTGGCTGCGTTAAAGGACGTCCTTGTGCAGCATAAAGATTGCTTCGCATGGAACTATTCCGAGATGCCAGGACTAGATCCCGAAGTTGCTGTACATAGACTAGCGATATCCCCGGGTGTCAAGCCAGTTAAACAAGCGCCGAGAAGAATGCGGCTCGAGCTCGAGATGAGCATCAACGCTGAAGTCAAAAAAGCTGATAGACTCTGGCTTTATCCAGGAGGTTCAATACCCTGAATGGATTGCTAATATCGTCCCGGTGATGAAGAAAAATGGGACGGTGCACATATGCGTGGATTTTCGGGATCTTAATAAAGCCTGCCCAAAAGATGATTTTCCAGTACCAGTCACCGAACTGATGATAGACAATACGTCCACGCATGAGGTTTTCTCCTTCATGGACGACTCATCAGGGTATAATCAAATAAAAATGCATCCTGAAGACCAGAAACATACGGCTTTTCGGACTCCTTTGGGGATATTCTGTTACAAGGTAATGCCCTTCGGTCTAAAGAACGCCGGTGCCACCTATCAGAGGGCTATGACAAAGATCTTCGATGACCTTATACACGAAATCGTCGAATGCTATATCGACGACCTCGTTGTTAAAAGCAAATCATATGAGGAACATCTTGAGCATCTAAAGACTGTATTTCGACACCTTCGACAATAAAATTTGAGGATGAATCCTCTTAAATGCGCATTCGGGGTTTCCTCGGGCAAATTCCTGGGGTTCATCGTTCGACACCGAGGTATTGAAATAGATCCGTCTAAAATCAAGGCGATCATGGAAATGCCTCCGCCGAGAACTCTTAAACAGCTGCGATCTCTCCAGGGAAAGCTCGCATACATTTGGCGGTTTATCGCTAATCTTTCAGGAAAGTGTCGTCCTTACAGTCACCTGATGAAGAAGGGAACCCCATTCGTTTGGGATCACAAATGCCAAGGCGTACTGGACGAGATCAAGCAATATCTGCAAAACCCTCCAGTGTTGGCTGCTCCAGTTAAGGGAAAGCCTCTCATTCTTTACACGGCCGCCCTTGAAGGTTCTTTAGGCGCATTATGGGCACAAGAGAATGACCAGGGGAAAGAAAGAGCACTCTACTACTTAAGTCGAGTTCTGCTGGGGGCAGAAAGCAATTACTCCCCCATTGAAAAACACTGTGTAAATCCCCGTTTCCATTCTAATAAAAATTTCCTATTCTCTGAAATCCCAGTGACTTCTTCTCTTTTCCTTCATATTTTGATTTGGTTACTTAAACTTAATATTTATATTTTCCAAACCCTAAAAGTAAAACCCAAGATTTAAAACCAAAGCCGATTAAACTAAAACCTAAACTAAAAGGCCAAAATAAAATCAATATTAACATATTCTTAAACCCAATCCATTTTTTATCAAATTCTTTCCAGCCACTAAAAACCCTCAAAGCCTAAACCCAGGATTTAAATTAAAGCCAGAGTAAATCGAAACCAAAATTTTATCAATAAAATCCTAACCCATTATTTAAAACCCTAAGTTTTATTCAGCCACTTATGTTTTATTTTAAAGGAAAATTTTTAGCCAGCCCACACATTATTCTAAATAAATTTCCTATAAATTTTCCCCTGGCCCGTTCTCTTTATTATCCCTCAGCCCAGCTAAAAAAGTAAAGTTCCCGGGCCCAATTTCCTTTCTCAGCCACCTAGGAAAATTTTTTTAATTGATATTAGAGATTTAACTTGGAGCCGGCCCGTCTCTACCCTACAGCCCACAAAGTTTTTCTTAAAAGGGAATTGTTTTTTCGGCCCAAATCCCTACGGCCCGTGACCACTACCTCCACCCAAACCCGACCCACTACACTGTTTCTCTTCTTAAAATCCCAACGGCTACATCCCTTAACGCGTGCGCGACACGCCTCCTCCGCCGACGCCCACGCCCTCGCCCTGCCGTTGCCCCCACGATTACAACCTCGTCACCCTCATCTCTCTCCCTCTTACTCACCTCATCTCCAACTTACTCCTCATCTCTCTCCTCTACTTTCACCGAGCATAAAAACGCGAGCACCAAAAAAAAACTTCCATCGAAACCACTGCACCTCACCGACGGCGATCACCCATCTCGTCGACAACCCCGCTCACTCCTCCTCTGCCAACCTTCTCCCCTACGACTCCATCCTTCATCAACCGAGCCCCACCAGTCATCCCCTGCACACAAACCCACTTAAACCAATCTCGGCCACCTCACCCCTTCGACGCCGGTGAACCCCCATCTCATCTGAATCACCCATCAACCTTCCACCTCCTCAGCATCATCATCAACACAACAATACCCGACCCCACTGCCCCTCTTCTCTCTCTCTCCAAAACTCCAAAACCAGTTTCCAAACAATTTTTCCCTCACTGTAAGCTGCTCTGTACTCGCTGCCAGAGCGACATCGTCGACAGTCGGCAACCCCAATACACTCGCAGAGGATCATAAAGCATCCCTCAACGTCCAGTGGCTGTGCAAACGACTCCGGACAACCCCGACGCGAGATCCACATCGATCGAGGCTTGCGGGAATCCGATACGTGGCGTATATCGCGCGTTCGCGACGACACTGTTGCCGTACGACCCCGAGGCGTTCTCCAGGCAAGTATTTACTTGCTTCATGCTATAATAATAGTGTTACCCACCTAGATCATATAGTTTACAAACTTTCCGATTTCCTATACGTGTCAAAACCAAAGTGCTCGATGTTAGTTACCAATAGAAATAATCGTCTAATTTGACGGTAACCTATACGTTCTATTGTCCCTTTTAATGATGTATAACGTGTGTGAAATTTGCTGGAAAACACGATTGTTAGTAACAAAAATCGATACCCCCAAACATGTCGTTAAAACTAGAATCCTCTCGTAGCTGAAAACGAATAAAAACACCAAAAATCATATACATATAGGAAAGATGCGTTCAAGGGCTTAAATCGAAGCCGACTCGAAGAACTTTAATCTTACGTATATTTCTGATCATTTCTGTTTTGTAACCATGAAGATATTTGGATCGGAACACGACTCTGGACTAGCGTTTCTGATTAGTGTGTTCTGTCTAAAGTCCTGCGTCCCCGTGTTTCCTGAAATCGTGTGATACGGAACCTTACAGTAGTTATAAGATATTCCTGTTAGTGAAAGAAAACAAGTGGTTTCATTCCGATTCATCGCAGTTTGTTATTTTAAACTTATTTTAAAAGGGCAGAACGTAAAGCTGTTCAGAACACTTTCTGAAATGACATTTGAGATTGAACTGTGTATAACTTTCAACGTACAGATGTGATTGAAGATCCGTCTGTTGCGTTGAATACTTTATCGAAAACCCTAAATTTCATTCAACTGTGACATCGCTAAATTCTGAGCCCAATTGGGTGCAATTCGTGTCGCGAAACAGATGTTCAGTTCTGAAATTGAAATTCCAGCCGCGAACACTTAAACTGAAATAGTTATATCTTGAAAACCGAAACTCCGATTGAACTGAAACAAATTTTGATGAATTCCTGACTGATTGTTCTATATATCTTACCTACATCATTTTTGCTGAATTCGTAACATATTAATTTGTGTAATTCATTTTAGTTCATGACATGCATGTTAATTCATAACATACAGAGCTTATTGGTAGCATACAATACATATATCATACCCTTGTCATATACACAGTGTTAGTGCGTGTGGACATTGGATTATCGTGCGTGATAGATGTTGGTTTAGGAGTGACGAGTACACCAATGAAAAGTGAACATTCGTGACAGTGATGGATACAGTGGATAGTGATGAAACCGTGTCATTGGTATACCTGTACACAACTAGATCAATATCATAAATAGTGTAACCTGGGAAAAAAGGGGGAAATCAAAGTGGAAAGAGTATCGTATTTAGCGGGACCGTATTTAGAGGATGATCATTCGAACCGTGATACTTATACGTGTAGGACAGGATCTAGCGATCCGGCTGACAGGGTTATGTCCCGGGCATGTGGGCCGTTGTCTTGGGTATGTACGAGACTCCTGTTAAACATGATCCTCCTTCCACTATGTGATTTCAAACATGACCTAGAGACCGATAGGGACACATAACATATTCTGCATCATATTGTGACATAGTGATTACTTGCATTATTCTCATACCAGTATTACCTCATTTACCTGTTACATCTGATTATAATAATATTATTATTTGTGTCGCTCTGACGACCTGAGTATGCATGCTCAGATTCCGCGGGAGGACCAGCACAGGAGACGGATCTATCCTTTGAGTTCACGAAGATATAGTTTGGTGTACCTTCTTCATTTACTGCTTTCCATAAAAGAGATTGTGAGATTGAGCTTGGTTAGTTATCGTTCTTATTATCTGTAATCTGTGAACAATGGAATTTTAATGTAATAAATTAGTGTTGTGATTCCTTTAATACTGTGCTTATATACTGATTACCATGTAGCGCTAGAAGCCGAAGTGTGACTACAGCGGGATGATTCCTTGACCGTAGGAGCATGGCTGGCCTAGTCATCCCTCGTTTTCCGTATTTTGGGAAGCGGGGCGTGACACACTGCCTGGCGTTGATTTTCGCAATAACAAAGCTTAGACATTACGCATTAGCGCATGAAGTCCATCTCATTTCAAAGGTGGACCCTCTCAAATATCTAATGTCAAAGGCCATATTGACGGGACGACTCGCTAAATGGGCCCTACTCTTAATGGAGTTCTCGATAACGTATCGACCCCTCAAGGCAGTGAAGGGTCAGGCCATAGCCGACTTCCTTGCTGAGCACCCGGTACCTGCCGATTCTCCCCTGAATTGCGATTTGCCAGACAAGCATGCGTTTGACGCAATCGACGGTGGTGGTACACGTTGGGAGCTTTATTTCGATGGAGCATCTTCCATGAAAAAGCACAAACAAAGTACGTCAATGATAAAATAGGGAGTAGGCCTTATCTTCGTGACCCCACAAAGAGGAATAATGCGCTTCGCTTTCTCCTTAACAGAGCCGAGAACGAATAATGAAGCTGAATATGAAGCTTTGATAGCAGGTCTCGAGATCGCCATTGACATGGGAATTGAAAGCCGCCTCATATATGGGGACTCCCAGCTAGTCGTCAGTCAAGCAAACATGCAAACCGGAATTGGTAAAATACGGTGAAAAGGTGCAACAACTGCTAACCCAAATTCCCTCCTATATTTTGGAGAGCATACCACGCGCGGAAAACAGCAAAGCGGACGCGTTGGCCAAACTTGCTAAAGAAATGGCTGACGAGAACCTCGATGACGTTAGAATCATGGTACAAAGTCGTCGGGTGCTCGCCCCCGCAGAAATACCTCCGGAATCACCCGAAGAGAAGGGAGTGACTGAACGAGCGACCTTGCAAATAAAAGACCATGAGAAGGTTGAGGATTGGAGGGAAGTTTTTATAGACTACTTCAAGTCCCACCAAATGCCCGAAGATGCGTCCGCAAGACATCAGCTCATGAAACGAGCTCTGTCTTTCGCCTTCGTCAATGATACTCTATACAATAGGTCATTCGATTCTCTGTGGCTGAGATGCTTAGGACCGGACGAAGCGGAAAGAGTCATTCAGGAGGTTCATGACGGAATCTGCGGTTCTCACCAAGCAGGTCCAAAGATGAAGTTGAAGATCAAACGGATGGACTACTACTGGCCCACGATGATTCAAGATTGCCTCGAATATGCGAGGCAATGTCACTCATGCCAAATTCATGGGGACTTCATCCATCAGCATCCGAATCCATTACATCCAACAGTGGCTAGCTGGCCGTTCAAAATGTTGGGAACTGACATAGTCGGCCCCATCGAACTAGCATCGTTTAGGGGACATCGTTTCATCCTGGCGATGACTGACTACTTCTCCAAATGGGCAGAAGCAGTACCGTTGAGAGAAGTGAAGACGGAGAATATCCTCCATTTCTTCAAAACGCACGTCATATATCGGTTTGGAACTCCGAGGCGGATCATCTCCGATAACGGGCCAGCCTACCGAAGTCATAAAATCAGCCGCTTCGCACAGCAGCATAACATAGACTGGAGATATTCCTCAGTCTATAATCCACGAGCTAACGGTCTCGCCGAGGCCTTCAACAAGACCTTGACGAAAATTATAAAGAAAACAGTGTCCCGAAATAAGAAAGACTGGCATAAGAGACTGCAAGAAGCTCTTTGGGCGTATCGAACTACATTCAAGACAGCCACGAACACAACGCCATACGCGTTGGTGTTCGGCACGGAAGCAATACTCCCCCTCGAGATAGAATTACATTCTCTGCGAGTGGCAGTTCACTACGAGCTGACGAATGAAGAAAATGCTCACCTACGGTTTGAAGAGCTGGATGCTCTCGATGAAACCCGGCTCCTAGCACAACAAAAGCTGGAAGCTTACAAAGCGAAGATGACGCGCTCATATGAAAAATTGACCCGACCAAGGACATTCTGCCAAGGCGAACTCGTGCTAGTGGTCAAAAGTCCTATGATCCCCAATCGCGCCAAGCGGAGAAAATTCGAGCCAAACTATGAAGGCCCGTACATCATAGATAAGGTCTACCAGGGTGGGGCCTACCTACTTATGGATATGCATGGTGAAAGGCCTTTCAGGCCAATAAATGGTCGCTCCCTAAAGAAATACTACGCTTAATGAGTCACGGCCTAGGTAAATGATAGATGACGACGACTATGTCCTCTCGCTATCTTCCTGAGCTCGAACTTTATAAGCATGTAGCCGGGCTTCTCAATGTCGGACCGAAATGTCCTTAAACTAATAGCAGACCGAAACGTCATTTAAACTACTACCGCAACATCCTTAGGATGACGAGATAAAAAATATATATAAATAAAAAAAAATAATAAAAAAAACGGTATGTCCATAAGCAAAATGGGCACGGATGAAAACCCGAGAGGGCTCCATGAGTAAAAACAGCAGGACTACCGGCGAGTGTTTGTGAAAACCCGAAAGGGCGCAACCTCGTTAAGAAACACTTATAGGGTCCTCTCGACTCTGTAAGGAGAAACCACCCGCGTGAGATCCTTACAACTTACAAGGAAACAACACACTTAGGAATCCCCACGATTCCTAAGAAGAAAATACACTTGCGAGATCCTCACGACTCGCAAGGAGAACTCTCTTATGGGACCCTCACGGCTCGTAAGATTTGAAAGTCTTAAGCTACAGAGACCTAAACCTGTTCTTAAGCGATTCCCACAACTTTCGACATTGCCCTACAAGCGGTTCAATACTGGCCCTTGTATACAATCCACGGGCGCAAATAAACATTTCCCCAACCAAGTCACATCCGTGACTAGGGATATGTTTGAATGGTAAATAACCCCTGTAAATCCTCTCGACTTACAAGGAGAAAACCCTCCTGTAGGATCCTTACGACTTACATAGGAACAATACACTTAGGAACCCTCACGATTCCTAAGGAGAAAATACACCTATAAGATCCTCACGACTTGTAGGGAGAAATAGCTTTGTGAGACCCTTACGGCTCATAAAGTCAAAAACCTTAGTCGACAAGACCTTAACCCTGGTCGCTAAGCCTCCTTTGTTCGACAACGATAAAGGCAAATGATGATTCGCTCCTGGCAATATCCCAGTTGTAGCGGTGCTGATGCCGAAATCGGTGTCCAATTTCGGGTTTACGGCGAAAAGCCGGTAGGCCGCACATGCATACGAAATAGCCGAAATGATGGGGCAACTTGCAATAAAAAAAAAGCAGCAAGTAAAATGTATGCATGCGAAATAGCCAAAATAATGAGGCGACTCGCAATAAAAAGTAGCGAGTAAAGATAAAATAAATAGCCGAAATGATTGGGCACCGCGAAGAATAGCCGAAATGATTGGGCAATCGCGACCTTCGCGATATAAAAGCTGAAATGATAGAGCATCGCGGAAATAAAATAAAAGAAAAATGATGATAAAACTTTGGCCCTACAGTTAAGATCACACTGATCCCTGTATACAATCCAAGGGCGTAAACAAAGAGGGAGCCGTACTTTCCCAACAGACTCCGTCAGACGACGAAGCCAAACCTCGACGGTTCATTCCAACCGAAGAAACCAGTGTCTTCAGCAAACTCCTTGACTCACGGATACAAACACTCCTTGACGAGAGCCTCCTGATCCGCGTTGACTCGCAGAGCCACCAGTGCCTCCGTGGGAAATCCTCGACTCGTTTCAAACCCCAAGGAAACAAATAATCCTTGGCGCTTGGGAAACAAATAATCCCTAGCAAACTCCTCGACTCACGGATACAAACACTCCTTGACGAGAGCCTTCTGATTCGCATCGACTCGCAGAGCCACCAGTGCCTCTGTGGGAATCCTCGACTCGTTTCAAACCCTAAGGAAACAAATAATCCTTGGCGCTTGGGAAACAAATAATCCCTAGCAAAATTCCTCGACTCACGGATACAAACACTCCTTGACGAGAGCCTTCTGATTCGCGTTGACTCGTAGAGCCACCAGTGCCTCTGTGGGAATCCTCGACTCGTTTCAAACCCCAAGGAAACAAATAATCATTGGTGCTTGGGAAACAAATAATCCCTAGCAAAATCCTCGACTCACGGATACAAACACTCCGTGACGAGAGCCTCCCGACCTACGTCAACTCACAGAGCCACCACTGTCTCCGCGGGAGAATTCCCGGTTCGTCCCACCTCGCAAGATGAAGTCTCGGGCAGCAAAGATTGAAAAACTTGCTTCCTGAACAATGGGACCCTGCAAGTCAATCCAAAATGGTCTCTTGCATACTATTCACGGGTCTCACTTTCCGAAGTCGATTTTCGACAAGGAGGGAAACAACCGCTTACGAATCCTCTCGACTCGTAAGAGGGAAAATTCTCTTATAGGATCCTTACGACTTATAAGAGAAAACCACACTTAGGAATCCTCACGATTCCTAAGGAGAAAATCCACCTATGAGATCCTTTCGATCCGTAGGGAGAAAAGTCTCTATGAGACCCTCAAGGCTTATAGAATTGAAAAGTCTTAGGCGGCAGATCTGAACCTACGGCCTAAGCCATCGCTATTTCTTAAGGAAGCCAAGACGCGTGCTCTATTATCCGTCGACCATGTTTATTAAGATGGCAAAAAAAAAGGGAAGGAACATCCGATTTACATTTGATTAAGCATTCGAGACATACTCGTTCATGCACGGGCAGAAAACTCAGGACGAGAAAATAAGAGAAGCTGAAATAAAAGGCTTCCATTCATATTGTCAAAAATTCTTACAATCATGAAAAACAATAAAAGAAAAATATTATTACAATGGAATAACTTCAGATCCGGGGTATGGATTGAGGAATTCAAAAGTAAGGCTGTCCAAAGTTCTTCTGGCCTTTCTAATTATTCTTATGCGCAGCCTCTCGCGCTCCTCGGTGTCGATATCATCGGCAAGCCCTTCCGGCCTTCGATAAGCAGCAATGATCGTCGTCTGCTGAAAGATCTGATGTAGGATGTCAATGAGGCTGTTTCGCCGTTTCTTCGAAATCAGCCCCGTCAAGTACACCGAATGCACCTTGTCTTCGGCATCATCCAGCGCATTGAGTGGTAAGGCCTCATGAAGACCTGGAAGTGCTCTCCATATTGCCCTCAGCACGACTTTCAAAAGAGCCGAACGATGAGGTAGCAGCCAACCACCGCTTGCGTTCAGGCGACCCATAACCTCTGCACATTGAGCGTCTGTAAACTCCTGGTTTTGTTCACGACCCTGTGCGCGGATATCGTCGTAAGTAATGAACTCGTGCAAGCTGTATAGATGCACCGCCATTATGCCTGAAAGAAATACTACAGAAGGTTAGCGACAGAAGAAAAAAAATAATATACATAGAAGGCTAAGTTTTCTCTAAAAGCTCTTCTGGTTAGGATTAATTAAAGTTAATCCAAGAATCGGTATTACCTGAAGTTTTTCTAAGAACGCTGGAAGAGAGAGAGTAAAGCTCTGGAGTTCTAGAAGGCAAGAGCAAAGCCCTGAAGTTTTTTGAAAATAAAATCTGAAAGATGATAAGCATCGGTGGGGGACCAAAGGTCCTATTTATAGGCATCAAGTGCCTCTTTGGCTCCCAAAAGTTGTCACGACAATTCAAATTCCGAGGCGGGAGACGAAGCAACACTTCATCTTCCCCCAATCAGAGCAAAGCTCTGCTTTCAAAACTAATAAATGAAGCGACGCTTCGGATTATCTGCACTGCGCAACGCGCCGCGTGTCTTGCGCAGACGCATCAGCGCAGCGCCCAAGGCAGCGCACCCAATCAGAGCAAAGCTTTATTTCAGGCAAAATTAAATGAAGCAGCGCTTCAGATTATTTGCGTTGCGCCGTGCGCTGCACGACATGTGTCAGCGCAGATGCGCTAACACAGTCGCGCTGCGCTATGCACTGCGTGACACGTATCACGCTCTGGAGTACTTACGCCAAACGGAATTAAAGTTCTAAAGAAATCTCTTCTATTCCTGTTAAAACAAGAAGATTTTTCCATAAAACAGAAGTCCTTGGATCAAAAGGTCCAACGGTGGGGAAATTCTCCAAATCAATCAGAGAGAGATTTCTTTAACAAATTCATCTTGCTTCTCAACTAGCAAGATAAAGTCTCAGGCAGCAAGGATTGAAAAGCTTGCTTCCTGAACAATGGGGCCCTGCAAGTCAATCCAAAATGGTCCCTTGCATACTATTCACGGGTCTCACTCTCCAAAGTCGATTTTCGACAAGGAGAGAAACAACCGCTTACGAATCCTCTCGACTCGTAAGAGGGAAAATTCTTTTATAGGATCCTTACGACTTATAAGAGAAAACCACACTTAGGAATTCTCATGATTCTTAAGGAGAAAAACCCACCTACGAGATCCTCTCGACCCGTAGGGAGAAAAGCCTCTATGAGATCCTCATGGCTCATAGAGTTGAAAAGTCTTAGGCGGTAGACCTGAACCTGAGGCCTAAGCCATCTCTATCTCTGGGAGAAATGAAGTTATCGGCCAATAAGGTTCATCAAAGATATCATAAAAAAAAGGGGGCGGAGAAATGACACAAGACATTACAAAAATGTGCATCTTTTATTCATAAATATTGATCGAGTACAGGGTACATTGTACTAAAGAATAAAAAATATATACATCTATTTTACAAGTACAAATGGTACAAGGCGAATTACTGAGAAGGAAGCGTCTTGCATAGATTTAGCAATTGCTCGCATACTTCCTTCCACGCCTTCTCTTGACCAGCCGCCATCGCCAGTTCGGCCTCTACTTGAGCCCGCTGCTGCCTGAAGGATGCAAGCTGTTCCCCAACGACCTGCTGAGCTGCTTCACGGCCTCGGGCATCACGCTCGGCGGAATCAAGTCTCCGCTTCAGTGATAGCCCATTAGAAATACGCTCCAGAAGGCCTTCAAAGACAGCTTTCACCTCGACAGCGTTCGTCCTAACTTCAGCGCGCAGGCGAGCAGTTGCGCTTGAAGATTCCTGACATTCCTTCAACCGTAAAGCTGCTTCTTGCTCCAAATGGCGGAAGTAAGAAGTGTTTTGCTCGAGCCAAGCTGTCCGTTGGGTGCTTATATCCAAAACTTCAGGAGAAGGACGCGTCGACTCCAGCCGATGTAGGCAGACCTCGATCTCCCTGCAGTGGTTAACCCAAGATTTAACGACGCCTTCATTGTGAAAGTATACGAGCGCCGCTAACATTGGGTTAACCTCGACAGCGAAATCGGCAGCAGAGGGGAGAGTGTCTACGTTGAGCTCTTCGATATACCCGCTCAGCATGCCCAAACTCATCACGGCACCCTTTGAAGATGGACGTTTCAAGAAAGGACCTGCCGGTGAATGAACACGAGACTCAAGAGGGATCGGGGCCAGAACGATAGCTGCGAAACAAAACATGGTTAAAACGATGGTGCAAGAGATGTTGAAGGTTCATCAAAAGGGAAATTTACTATACCAGCTGCAACGGACGGCAAAGCCGGAAGGGCCGGTGGCGTGGCAGGTCTTGCGTCCCCTCCTTCGATTTGTGGCACTACAATAAGGAAGAGGAAAAGTCAGAAATAATCCTGTCGCTAAGAAAAAGGGGGGGAAACAAAGACATCAAAATAAAAATGTACTCACCGGCACCACTAGAGGGAGAAGCAAGTTCGGACGGGAAGGAGAAGTGTGGGAGCAACACTTGGTATAGGTGATCAAAGAGCACTCCTGAAAGGACACAGTGGTATGACGTTAGTTGTTCACATCATAATATTGCAATTCATACGCCCCACTTTCGTGCATTTTATAAGTAAACAGATGCTTTTGACGATCGTTTGTTGCATGTTACAGGATACAGGTTTCTGGAGCAAATACAGTGAAAAAGACACAAAACAACAGAAAAGGGACTTTTGACCAACAATTAGACGGATCCTAGTCAAGCCTAGACAAAAAACAGTGCAAGGTCCAAAAATGTCAAGTGAACGGCCAAAAGATACGAACAAGTTTTCACTGAAGATCTGGAGAAGACCTAGAAGCCCAAAGAAGAAAATACATATGAAAATAGGAAGCCCAAGACAATACAACCCAAGTGCAACAAATTTGGTGACCCAAGCCCACCAGAGGGCCGCGGATCCGCGGCCCAAGCCAACAATTGCCGCGGATCCGCGGCCGTTAGGTGCCCGTGTCGGTGCATTTTCTCTGTGCCGGTGCGTCGTTGTGGGTGTTGGGATTTTCAGTAGGCAAATCAGTAATTGCGCATGTGCGAGACTCTGAAACCCTAACTCTTCTGTTTACTTATAAATTGTAATCTAGATCTGTAAAAAAGTATGCCTCTTTTTATTCAATAAAAGTGAGATTTGTTGGAGAATTCAGAGCATCATCTTTTATTGTAAGTTTTTAAATTCCTGCCTTAGTTTAATTATTCTACTTGCCCTAGTAATCCATTGTCTGCTGTAGTTCACTAGTTAGCTAGTTTAATCTGTCGTAAGGTAACTCTTTAAAACATAAACATAAAAATGTCTCGTTGTAATAATCCCCTAATGAGTGAGTAAAATCCTCGCTCGTTAGGGTTAGGAACAAGGGAGGGAGTAAGAGATGGATGTCTCTCACCTCCTTCAATGCCAACTTATTTTTAAAACGAAATCTTCATGCACGCATATACGATCCGCCCCCTACGGCACTCTACCTACAAGGTAACGGTGAACCGTAGTATAAAAGGCCGGACATATATGACGTCCATAAAGATCACATCAATTAATAGGAAAGGACGGACAAGGATCTAGAGGAAGAAACTTTGTTTCTTCCCGATCATCCTAATCCTTTTTGCTAATGATTGTTGTGATTTTTCTAAAAGCTAAAATCACGGCATTGAAAGAGGTGAACACATTGATCTCAACACCCCTATCTTTGGCCTAACCCTAATGAGTCCTTTCTTATCACATAACTTCGTCTTTAATTCAACCGACAAAAACCAAACAACAATTTGAATCAACTCGTTATAACACAAAAACAGAAACTAACACATCCCTGCGGATCGACCCGTATTCACCGGCTAGCTGCGAACCGACGCCGTTTCTGATTACGGTAAACTATAAATTTTTGGATTAATCAAATGGAGCCGTTGCCGGGGATGGCGTAATTTTCTCTTTTTGTATGATTTCGGGTTGATATAAATTTTGAAAAATCATAAAAATCTGAAAATACAAAATACAAAAATTTTCTTTTCATTATCTTTATCTGTTTGAAGGGTTTTTCATTGAAATCTTGCAGGAACCGCAAAGACTTTTGGATCTGGTGTTTTACAGAAGGTCAAAACAGAAAAAAGAGCATAAGAACAGAGAGGAATCACAAGTACAGAGCTCCAAAATTTTTTGCAGAGCTTGAACCCCTCATTAGACCGCGGAACCGTGGCCAAGGAGCACCCCAGACCGCGGAACCGCGGCCATTAGGGCTTTTCACTGTGTCAAAATTGCATGGTAAGCTCTCTATTTCTCCCCTCTGCAACCTCCATATCTCCACTGTAAAAATTTTCTGCATGTTTCTTTGCGCTAAAAAAAAAAATTTTCTTCCCCCTTCTAAATAACAGATTTGCTGCAGGTTTCTTTGCGCCCGCTAAAATTGATTGCAAGTGAATTTTTGTTTTGCATAATTTAATCGGACTTAAGGGGCTATTTGACCAAACTTAGATTGGGTGGGGATTTCATCACCCTTCCCAGGACCCCAGAAAACACCTAAAGCATTTTGCATCGACCACCTTTAATTAAAAAAGATTAGACTCAGACCTAAGAACAGCGAGCTCAATAGGAAAAGGACTAGGGTAGGCATCGGCCGTTTATCCTAACCGACATTGCGGTGTCTAGGCTAGTGGTTATTAATTAGGCCCACTGTAGTGGTGGTTCCTTCCCACTTACCTGGCCGTATTTGTCCGTGAAGAGGCGGTTTGAGGTCTATTTCTAGCCCTAGTTAGGAGCTGTCTAGTAGACCTAGGCGACCCTAGATCTAGGCCTGATTGTGCATGTGTGGTTGATACAGTTGTGTTACGAGTCTTTTTTCAAAAAAACCTCCTTGCAAAACTCACACATAAATAAAAAAAACACAAATAAAACTTTTCAAAACTTGCAACTTGTCGCAAAAAGAAAACCTGCAAATTCACCACACCACTTTCCCTTACTGACGTTATCTTACCCCCACATTCTGTTTTTCTTTTTTTTCTGACTACACTATCCCTTTTAGTGTATATCACTTTGGACTAGGGATACAGACACCCGATTAGTCCGCGTTTCGCTGGTACCGACCAACGAACCGTTCGACACTAAAGTCGACACTCCGTCCACTTCTTTACCCTCAACTTCAATTTCTTTCACCGAAGGTATGTCGGGATTCAACCCCAACAATACCTTACCGACGGGAAGGATTCCACCTCCGTTAGGTGCGAATAACCCGAACCAGCCACCTGTTGAAGCGCCCGCACGAGTCGCGCTCCAGGACCTCTTTTACCCCATCCGCGCCTCTTTACCCACCTGTCTTTCACCCCCACCGGCAAATGGGGACAATTTTGAGATTAAACCACATTTCATCAATATGCTGCCGAAATTTCACGGTTTGGAAACTGAAGACGCATATATCTTTATTAATAAATTCCAAAATGTGTGCGCTATGATGAAAACGACCCAATTGAGTGATGACGCTATAAGGCTAAGGGTAATTCCTTTCACCTTATGTGACCTAGCCGAGAAGTGGCTATATAGCACCGCATCACATTCTATTAGAAATTGGGATGAGTTTGTGAAAGCTTTTCTAAAAAAGTTCTATCCTCACCATAAAACTGCCAGAATCCGTAATGAAATAATTCAATTCTCACAACTTCCGTCTGAACCATTTTGGAAGTGCGTCGAGAGATTCAAGGACCTATTAGTTCAATGCCCTCATCATGGGATAAAAAGTTGGCAACTTTTCTAAACATTATACGAGGGATTGAACTTGGCAACGAAGCAGTTGCTAGAAACCATCTGTCAAGGTCATTTTCTCTCTAAGTCTAGTGATGAAGCGTGGCAGTTTCTCGAGGATCTTAGTGAGCAGACAATACAGTGGGAGAGTACCAAGACCACATCATCTTCTAGTGGTCAATCTAGGGCAGGCATACATCAAGTCGAGATGTCGATTGCCATGAAGGCCGAGATGGCCGCTCTTACGAAAAAGCTAGAAGCGATTGAGACCAAAATCTCATCGCCTTCTCCTGCCCCTGCTATGCCCCCACGAACTGTCTGTGCTTGTTGTGCGGATCCATCGCACCTAACTGAAGAGTGTCCTTATAATGCATCCACTCAAGGATAGGATCAAGTCAATGCTGCATTTCAGCAACGACAAAGGAACGATCCGTACTCTTCGACATATAATCCGGGGTGGAGGAGTCACCCAAATTTGTTTGGAACCAAAATCAACAATTCTAAGGAAATAATAATAATTTTCAAAGACCTCCTCCTCCACAACAACAACAAGCACCCTCGTAAACTCAATATCAACCGCAACAATTTCAACAACAACCTTACCCTAATCAGGTGAACAATTTTGTGCCGAACAACGCTTACCAGCCAAACAATTATGTTCAACCTAATAATGATAAGGTTAGCTCGCTCGAAAGAAGTCTAGAGGCGTTCCTTAAGCAATCTACACAGTCTACAGCAAGACTTGAGACTTCTATTCAAACTTTAGTGCAAAATAGTACTTCACACGATCAAAGCATCAAATCTATTGAGGCACAAATTGCACAACTCAATGCAGCTTTGAGCGAGCGCGAAAAAGGAAAACTCCCGTCTCAACCATTGCCCAATCCGGGTCACGCACATGCTGCACACAATCAGCAAAATCATAACGTAAATGCTGTGACCACGTTGAGATCAGGAAAAGTGTTGCGGAACAATGTGGGCATTAACACTGATACCCCTACCGGTGGTTCTTCTTCTTCTTCTTCACCATCTTCTTCTTCTTTAGAGCCTATTCTCCACCCTTCACATGGCTCTACCTCTTCTAGCTTGAACGGACCTATTCCTCATAACAAGAACACATCTATACGAGGTGTCGTTCCAACTCGACAATCGGATCCACAAAAATTGGACTCAACCACCTTTCAAAATGTTCCTTTTCCTAATTGGCTGAGATCCAATAAACCAACTCCTCAAATGGAGAAGATTGTCGAGTTATTCAAACAGGTTAGCATAAACATCCCTCTTTTGGATGCAATTCAGCAAGTTCCTTCATATGCCAAAATTTTAAAGGACTTGTGCACCAAAAAGAGGAAGTCGCAAGTGCCAAAGAAAGTTTTTGTGGCAAGTGCTATTAGCGATGCTCTTGTAAATTCCTTACCCCCAAAGCAAAAGGACCCCGGGTGTCCTACCATTTCAATAACAGCCGGGGACAAGAACATCAATAGAGCACTATTAGATCTTGGTGCGAGCGTCAATTTGCTACCCTATTCTGTGTACGAGCAATTGGGCGTTGGAGAGCTTAAGCCCACTCACTGTACTCTCCAAATGGCCGACCGGTCGATCACTCATCCTAGAGGAGAGCTGGAGGATGTGTTAATAAGAGTAGGGGATTTCATTTTCCCCGTTGACTTTATAGTGATGGATACACAACCTGTTGCAAACCCCCGGAACCAAATTCCGGTAATACTAGGTCGACCATTTTTGGCAACTTCCAACGCAGTGATCAATTGTCGTAACGGTTCAATGAACCTATCTTTCGGCAATATGACAATTGAGCTCAATATTTTCAAGTTGGGAAGTCAGCCTGCTGAGCCTAATGCTAGCGTACTCGACGTTTGCTCGATCAATGAGATCGCGGAGGAGGACTGTGAGTTCGAGAATTTTTTGTTCGACCACAGCAATGTTAACGCCACTAGTGCATTCCTCCTAAAATCCGACACAGCTTTCATGGCGGATAACGATTTTGAATGTTTTACATTTGTCGACGACTTTGAAGACTCATCACCTGAATTGGAGTCTTTTGCTTTTGCGGATGAGTTAGTTGAGCCATCCGACACTGTTGCGTACACTCGGTTCGAACCTTTGATGGAATCATTCGAGTTTGAAACAACGACCCCACTGTTACCATCTATTGTTTCACCTCCTAAACTCGAATTAAAGCTTTTGCCAACACACCTAAAATATGCATATCTAGGTGATAATGAGACCTTACCTATCATTATATCAGCTTCTCTAGCTCTTGAGCAAGAGAAGGCTCTCTTGATGGTCTTACTTAATAATCGGCAAGCTTTCGGCTGGTCTATGGCGGACATTAAGGGGATTAGTCCCCTCATAGTCGAACATCATATACACTTAATGGATGATGCCAAGCCAGCACGAGATCCACAAAGGCGCCTCAACCCCATCATGAAAGAGGCTGTTAAGAAGGAAATTGTCAAATGTCTGGATAGCGGTATCATTTACCCTATCTCGGATAGCCAATGGGTTAGCCCAATCCACGTCGTGCCCAAGAAATCGGGCATTACGGTCATTACAAACGAGGAAAATGAGTTGATTCCCACTCGCACCCAAACTGGGTGGCGAATCTGCATAGACTATAGGAAACTCAATGCCGCAACAAGGAAGGACCACTTTCCCTTACCTTTCATTGACCAAATGCTCGAGCGATTGGCAGGGAACGAATTCTATTGCTTCCTCGATAGCTATTCCGGTTACAATCAAGTCCCCATCGCCAAAGAGGATCAAGACAAGACAACATTCACTTATCCCTTTGGCACCTTTGCGTATCGTCGCATGCCCTTTGGGTTATGCAACGCGCCCGCTACATTTTAGCGGTGTATGATGGGGATCTTTTCAGACATGGTTGAAAAGTTCTTGGAGATTTTTATGGATGATTTCTCCATCTTTGGCGACTCCTTCGACGAGTGTTTACGCCATCTTGATGTTGTTCTTACCCGCTGCAGGGATAAGAACCTAACATTAAATTGGGAGAAGTGCCATTTCATGGTGCGAGAGGGCATTGTCTTAGGACATGTCATCTCGCAAAACGGCATCGAAGTAGACAGGGCTAAAATCGAAGTGATTTCTAACCTACCTCCCCTAAAGTGCGTCAAAGATATCAGAGCCTTCCTTGGCCATGCCGGTTTTTACAGACGGTTTATCAAGGACTTTAGCAAGATTGCTAGACCCTTGACTCTCTTACTGGCCAAGGACACGACCTTCGCTTTTGACTCCACATGCACTGAAGCATTTGAGTCTTTAAAACATTCACTCATCACTGCGCCCATCCTCTCATCTCCCGACTGGACGCACCCTTTTGAAATCATGTGCGACGCATCAGACTTTGCTATTGGTGCTGTTCTTGGACAGCATATTAATAAGATGTCGCACGTGATTTATTATGCCAGCCGAACACTAAATGAGGCCCAACTTAATTACACAACAACAGAGAAAGAATTTTTAGCAGCTGTGTTTGCACTTGAAAAATTTCGGCCTTATTTAATCGGCTCTCCAGTCGTTGTTTATACTGATCACTCGGCTCTTCGCCACCTTTTTGCGAAGAAGGATGCTAAGTCAAGGCTAATACGTTGGATCCTTTTATTGCAAGAATTTTATCTTGTCATTAAGGACAAAAAGGGATGTGAAAACGTAGTAGCTGATCACCTATCACGACTTCCTTCTTCGCCCACGCTCGATCTTCCTATCACTGACGTTTTTCCCGACGAGCAACTCTTGACCGTTTCTTGCGAACCATGGTTCGCCGATATTGTAAACTATTTAGCCACCGGCCTGATTCCTAATGATTGGTCGAAACAGGATAAGCTTCGATTTTTGTCCCAAGTAAAGCATTTTTACTGGGATGAACCCTATCTTTTCAAATACTGTTCCGACCAAATCATTCGTCGGTGTGTGCCCGAGAGTGAGGTCAAGAGCGTGCTGTCTTTCTGGCACGATCAAGCATGTGGCGGGCACTTTGGCCCAAAGAAGACAGCCGAAAAAGTTCTGCAGTGTGGTTTCTATTGGCCACGACTCTTCAAGGATGCATTTGAATACTGCAAAACTTGCTCCCGGTGCCAACATTTGGGCCGGATTTCGCGGAGAAACGAAATGCCACTCCAACCCATTTTGGTAGTGGACATTTTTGATATTTGGGGTATAGATTTTATGGGACCATTTCCTAACTCTTTTGGAAATGGGTATATTCTGTTGGCGGTTGACTACGTTTCTAAGTGGATCGAGGCTGTGCCCAGCCGAACGAACGATAATAAAATTGTCGTTCGATTCCTTAAAGAACACATATTTTCTCGATTCGGGCACCCTCGGGCGATTATAAGTGATAATGGTTCTCACTTCTGCAATAGGACTTTTGAGTCCTTGATGCGTAAATACTCTATCACCCACAAATTGTCAACGCCGTATCACCTCAAACATGTGGGCAAGCCGAGATTTCAAATCGGCAGATAAAGCAAATTTTGGAGAAAACGGTTTCCAAAAACCGTAAGGATTGGTCACTAAAACTGATAGATGCATTATGGGCTTTCCGTACTGCATATAAGACCGACCTTGGTATGTCTCCATATCGGCTTGTGTATGGGAAGGCTTGCCACCTCCCAGTGGAGATCGAGCACAAAGCATTTTGGGCTATCAAAGAGCTGAATTTGTCTTTAGGAGATGCGGGCAGCAACAGAAAACTGCAATTGAATGAGTTGGAGGAGCTGAGGGATGAGGCATATGATAATGCCATAACTGCTAAAAACCGAGCCAAGGTGTTCCACGATAAACACCTTTTACGAAAAACTTTTGAACCTGGTCAACAGGTTCTACTTTATGACACTCAGTTACATTTTCATCCTGGTAAGCTCAGGTCCAGATGGAGAGGACCTTTTGTAGTCCGCACCGTTTATCCGCACGGTGCGGTTGATCTTGAGAACCCTGAAGACGGTACCTTATTCAAGGTAAATGGGCATCGACTAAAACCGTTCTTCACAGCGGATCCTTCGGAGGAGCTCCTGTTTTTGCAGGAGCCGATTTACACTGATTGATCTTCCTCCGCTTTCACCCCCAAACTTTGTTTCCCAATGACACTATTTCAAATAAGTTTGGGGGTGTGTATATCATTTGTATGTATATTTCCAAAATACCATAAATAAATATATAAAAATAAAATAAAAATAAAAAAATTAATAATTTTTTGGACCTAATTGCAAATTTGCAGATTACAAGCTGTTTTTACGAATAAAACCCTCGTCTTAAAGGGTGTTTTATGTAAATAACCCTCTCAACCCCTATTTAAAGGAACCGAGCCCCCTCTGTTGTTTACCCTAAAATAAAATTTTCTCATTAAACCCTAGCCGCCGCTCTGCCTCTTCACCCCCTGAAATTTTCAGAGGAGGTAAACCTGAACCCATACTCTCTGTTTTGGCATATATTTTCTCTGTAAAATCGTGATGGCACACGAATTGCAATATGAAAGGGATTTTTCCCCTGTCTTCGCACACGGGATTTACGGTACATATTTTCCAAACGAAATCGCACAAAGAGGCTGGAATTTCCTCCTCTATAATCATGCTGCTGCATTTGCTCTACCGACCCTAGTTGCTTTATTTTACGAATCCATGGAAGATAATAGCTTAGACAACTTAGGGTACGTTAAACTGAATTGGGGAAACCGTGAAATCTGCATCGATAGGGACATGGTATACGAGATTACACTCATACCGCGTGTACCTGCACATGACCACCCACTTCGCTTTGAAGATTATATGCCGTTAATGGGTAATGACTGTGCGCGAGAATCGCGTAAGGGGATCCAAGCACGGACCCTTTTCGCAAATGTTTTAACTGTGTGCTGGTGGGCACAAAACAATATTTTTGGAAGTTCTCACAACACAACCTTTTTCACCCCTTCCTTACATGTCGTCCATACTTTAATGACGAAAAACCCTAGGTTCGACATGTGCACGTTTTTGCTGCAATCCATAGGTACGGGTAAACGAGGTAGCGTATATCCATGTCCTATGCTCGTTACCCAACTCTGCCGTTATTTGCTCCCAGCCGAGGAATTTGACGCATATATGAGAGAGGGTGTCCCAGTTCGACCACTTTTAGAGGGCGTCTCGTCGTCCTACTCTAGACTCACGGATATTTGGACACGGACAGAACCGGCAAAGAATGTACCTGCACACACCCCCAGCTCGAGCTCGACTTCGAGCGGGGAAGAGCTAACTCCCCAGGAGCATGCGCGCTTAATGCGAAGAACAGTGAGAAGATTAGACTCTTTGCGGGATGAGTTTCGGGCAACTGCACGAGAGCACGACCGTCGGTTAACGGAGATTGAGCGGGGGATCCAAACACTATTGGCTAGAGGGGAGAGATCACGTTCACGCTCACGAGCGCAACGTGGGGCTGGGCAGTGAGGGCACTGCTTTGCTCAAGTTTGGGGGTATTAGAGGGTGATGTACATAGTTATCCTTCGCATTGCATATTGTATATATTTTTTTTGTTTTCCTTTTGCATATTTAATTTCTGCATTGCATCTTCATATAAAAATCATAAAAATTTGAAAAAAATTGAAAAATACAAAAAAAAAATTAGAAAACGAAAAAATCATAAAAATTTGTAAAATTTGAAAAATTATAAAAATCGTTGTATTCAATTTTGGTTGATTGATTTCAGTTTGATAAATGGTTAACTGAGTAGGAAAAACTAGATCCTAGACTTAGCAAATTAAAACCGTAAAAATAACATTCCTTAAAGTTTAGCGAGAGAGAGTATATGTCTTTGTAGGTTATTTAGAAATAGGTAAATTTTGGGTTCACTTCTTGGGCCAAGTCAACATAAGGGAATAGTATTAATGTTCTTATTAAAATACAAGTTCGAAAAATAGTTCCTTGCTTAAATCTAGATTCTGAAAACATGTACCCTACAAAATTCACAATCACGCACCTTGAAACTTGGATTAGTAGAAGAGACCTTGAATTACTCTTGTCTAAAGTCCTTAGCACAAATAAAATAAAATAAAAAAGAGAAAAAAAATGTGTGAATAAAAAAAATGGACACTGGTTTTTGTGATTATTTAAGGCTAAAAAAAATTATTTAGCGAGGGTGCTTTATCACCCAGTGCCTTAGACCAACTGGTTTGGGAGTCACTGCTAAAAGACTTGGGTGTTGCGAAACTAGAAAACGCATTAAAGTGCTAATGCATCTTGTAATCGGCAGTTGGTACCTCAAGAAGTATTAACAGTCGCATGAAGGATGTGTAAGCGATAATTAAGAAAATTCACAAATTAATAAGTGCTTTGGACAATGGGCGAGAGTATGATTGCTTAATTTGAATTTCCAAGTGTAGGGGTGACAATTACACACACGTGGGGATATGTGATTAGAGTTTAGATAAGAGAAAGGAATGAAGAATAAAACTTGTGTCTTTAATAGAGCAGATAGAAATTCCTAAATGGAGATGTAACTCTAGAAGGAAAACTTAAGAAATGTTGAATTCTAAGTAATTTTATGGAACATGTATAATCTTAAGTTGCATAATAAGGAAGTGTGAAGAATACGGGCGGATAATTTGTGAGGCGACGATAATAGAATTCCTTATTAGAAAACCTGATTGGAGAACAAAAGTCGAAAAACCAAATTGATAGGATTTTGTGGGTGTAATCCACTGAAAACCCTCAAGAGACAACACTCCTCCTACTAGGGACACCTAGAGGTTTAACGGCTTGGTGCACGTGCTCAGTGCAATCGCGTTTCCCTGTGAAAGTGTGGCTAGGTTAGAATAAACTAATAAGTTTGCTTGAGGACGAGCAAAAGGTAAGTTTGGGGGTATTTGTTCACATCATAATATTGCAATTCATATGCCCCACTTTCGTGCATTTTATAAGTAAACAGATGCTTTTGACGATCGTTTGTTGCATGTTACAGGATACAGGTTTCTGGAGCAAATACAGTGAAAAAGACACAAAACAACAGAAAAGGGACTTTTGACCAACAATTAGACGGATCCTAGTCAAGCCTAGACAAAGAACAGTGCAAGGTCCAAAAATGTCAAGTGAACGGCCAAAAGATACGAACAAGTTTTCACTGAAGATCTGGAGAAGACCTAGAAGCCCAAAGAAGAAAATACATATGAAAATAGGAAGCCCAAGACAATACAACCCAAGTGCAAGAAATTTGGTGACCCAAGCCACCAGAGGGCCGCGGATCCGCGGCCCAAGCCAACAATTGCCGCGGATCCGCAGCCGTTAGGTGCCCGTGTCAGTGCATTTTCTCTGTGCCGGTGCGTCGTTGTGGGTGTTGGGATTTTCAGTAGGCAAATCAGTAATTGCGCATGTGCGAGACTCTGAAACCCTAACTCTTCTGTTTACTTATAAATTGTAATCTAGATCTGTAAAAAAGTATGCCTCTTTTTATTCAATAAAAGTGAGATTTGTTGGAGAATTAAGAGCATCATCTTTTATTGTAAGTTTTTAAATTCCTGCCTTAGTTTAATTATTCTACTTGCCCTAGTAATCCATTGTCTGCTGTAGTTCACTAGTTAGCTAGTTTAATCTGTCGTAAGGTAACTCTTTAAAACATAAACATAAAAATGTCTCGTTGTAATAATCCCCTAATGAGCGAGTAAAATCCTCACTCGTTAGGGTTAGGAACAAGGGAGGGAGTGAGAGATGGATGTCTCTCACCTCCTTCAATGCCAACTTATTTTTAAAACGAAATCTTCATGCACGCATATACGATCCGCCCCCTACGGCACTCTACCTACAAGGTAACGGTGAACCGTAGTATAAAAGGCCGGACATATATGACGTCCATGAAAATCACATCAATTAATAGGAAAGGACGGACAAGAATCTAGAGGAAGAAACTTTGTTTCTTCCCGATCATCCTAATCCCTTTTGTTAATGATTGTTGTGATTTTTCTAAAAGCTAAAATCACGGCATTGAAAGAGGTGAACACATTGATCTCAACACCCCTACCTTTGGCCTAACCCTAATGAGTCCTTTCTTATCACATAACTTCGTCTTTAATTCAACCGATAAAAACCAAACAACAATTTGAATCAACTCGTTATAACACAAAAACAGAAACTAACACATCCCTGCGGATCGACCCGTATTCACCGGCTAGCTGCGAAGCGACGCCGTTTCTGATTACGGTAAACTACAAATTTTTGGATTAATCATTAGTACATAAGCTACACGTCTAAAAGATTAACTTGTGAGTCGCAAGTTCATACCTTCCAACATCCGCGATGGCACATGGGAAGGCTGGGAAGTGACCACCGCCAAAGCAGTAGTTGACGGTGCTCCTTCAAGCAATGGAGCATCGGCACTGGCTGCACCTGCGTTAAAAACAAAAAAAAACAAACTTGTTAGAAAGGATCGCAAGATATATAAAAAAAGAGAGAATGATAGCAACTCGAAATTTACCCGACGAACTGTCAGCCGAAGCTGAGGAAATTCCTTCATCCATTGACATCAGGCCGCCGCCTGTGGCCTCGTCACCTGACTCAATGGGAACCGTGGTTGTGCTCGCAAGCCCTGGAGAAGACGGAGGAATATAGGCGGGGAGGGCTATGATTGGAGCATTGCCAGATTCCTGAGAGAGAGCGGCTGGCTCGTCCTCAGGAATCGTGGCCACCTCACCCGCTACTCCTTCAGGTCCTGCAGTCACGGTTGTCTCGTCCACCGTCACCGCGAGGTCTCCAGCCTCAAACGCCTCGCCTACCGCTACCTTCGGCTCGGGTATGACGATCATTTCGCCGCCATTTCAGGTTCGGCATCCATGACCCTCTCGGTTACAGATGCCCCAACCTCTGCTTCGGGTCCCGTTGCCCCAACGACGTTGCCCACCGTCAGCTCGGGTTCGGCAGGCACCGCTTCCTCCGTTCCCCTAGGTTCAACGGTCTCCGCCTCCCTCTCGGTTGGACTTGGCCCTGCAAGATGGAATGCATAAGAGCCAATAGCTTTATAATTCTTACAACAAGATTCTGAAAGAAATGCTACCTGAAGATGATTTGTCATTTGCACTTCGAACCGCGCGCGCCACTTGCCTATGAACAGTAGATAGGGCGGCAGGGGCCTCTTCAGAGGGAGTGTCAGCGCGAGGGATGGTGCTAGGACCCGCTCCCATGGCCAAAGCAGCTCTGCGCGTCTTTGCTTCGCGTCTCAACCGCTTCCGCTCCTCCCGAGCCGTTGAGGCGGATGCCACTAGGGCTTCTCTAATTGATGTGTCCTCGTCCGTGAATAGGGATGCCTCCAGATTTTTCAGGGCATCCCTCGTCGTCTTGTCAAGTCGAGGCTCCTCCAGCAGCCTCGATGAGACCGGGACTTCAGTAACAGGCTCAGGAAGGATCTCCGCATCAACTGATATAACCCCTGCGAAGAAACAAAAGAAGGTTAGGTTGACCATCAGAAAAGATGACAAACTTTTCTTATAAAAGAGAAAGGGGTGGGACATACCAACGCCTGCTAGAGCGCGCTTCTCCTCCTCCTCTTGGAAGGTTTTCAAAGAGGCAGCGATAGCCTCTTCAGTAGAGACACCTGTTGAAAATCGAGCGAATATTAGTTAAAGATGATAATAAAAAGTGCAATAAAATGACGAAGAAAGTGGCTGATGATTACCTGACTCAGCGAGTTTACTTAACATCGCTTCGAGCCTCGCCGATCGCTCCGAAGCTGCAATGGCGGCAGCCAAATTGGTGTCTGCAGGGTCTACCAAGAAGCCCTCATTGCTGCCATATTCACTTATGCCTTCGTTGGGAGGAGCCGCAGGCTCTAAGCTAAGGATCGCATCAAGGGAAAGGGCAGACTTTTTCTTCTTCTGTCCGCCAGCTCTAGATCCACCCGGAATAGATTTGCGCTTGGCAGTTATTTTAGGGCGGCGGGTCCCAATATCTGCTCCTACACCGGACTCTGGCGACACTACCTTAGCCGCCTTCGTGGGAGCACGGGGCGCCGGTGGTACATCCACCGGAGCAGGCAGTGGCAATCCACGCGGGGGGCTTAACACGCGTGGTCGATCAACTCCGGCATCTTTTATCGGGAGAATGACCTGGATCCTTGGCTACAAGGGAGCCTTGCGATCACCGCCGGGAGGCGCACCCCTACGGTCGACCAGCATACGCTTCTCCGTTAAGATGATTGGGCCCATAGCATGCGCATACCAAGCTACATATGAGTGGAGTATCTTAGGGGCATAGCTAGGTTCACTGATAAAGAAGTAGGAACCTGTATTAAGCCGTATGAAATGATGCATCGCATTCCTTATCCCCCCTTGGTTGGACACGGGTGTTTCCAGAAAAGCTTCCATCGGGATCCCTTGGTTGTAACTCGATTGCCGTGCAAATCAGTGTGGGTTATACCTTATAAACAGAGCTGTCTCATTCTGCCTAAACACTAGATAGCCCAGCCGAATGGAGTAGAGGTGGAGGATTTCCCGAGCCTTCAGTACAGAAGCCCCGCCCTTAAAATCATCACATAGTGGCACCACTGACTTAGTTGTCTCTGAGCCTATGGTGATGACCTTATCCACAAAAGAAATCTTCGCTCCGACCAGATGTGGACGCAAGAGCAGTCCCCTAGAATCCCGCGGGGATGCAACCACAATTGAAGCCCCAACCAACCGCATGACTCTCGGGAGTCTGTATTTCTCAAAGAACGGAGGAGTCTTATGGGCACCAAACACCCCTTGCACGTGCATCTCCATCCAAGAAGTGAAATAGTGCATCGGGAAGTTGGCAGGCTGTACTCCAGGCTCACTAGCGTTCGCCGCTACGCTAAGTCCATTATAGAGGTAAGCCAGCCCGGAGATCCCTACCGATAACTGCAAACCAGCTACCATTCGATACGCCGGGTAAAAGACGGAGGGCCGCATGAGATACGCCGGGTAAAAGACGGAGGGCCGCATGAGGCGTGGGTGCGTGGGAAGCACGAAGCTGCATAACCATAAACCCAAGAACCCTATAAAAAAGGTATCCTCGTCCATGCCAGGAACGGCGATCTCTGAGAAAGGGACGTTGGCAGTGCCGGGGAGATAAAAATCCCGCTAGTCATTTTCCGATATAGGTCGGCGGTCCAAGCCGAAACCAAAAGGGTCAGCAAGCTGAGCGAACTTCTCGCCCTGCTCTGATAGGAACTCCGGACGAATAAAGCGAGCAATAAAATCCGCGAAACTGACGCCCCGCTCGCCCGATCCCAAATGGAGTTCCTCATAGATCTCCAACACCTTCACCAAGCCCGGATACTGATGCTGAATGGCATTCTCCGGAGTTAAGTCAAACACCAGCTGCTTGGTGGCAAAGACGTACTCGTCAGGAGGAAGCAGCTCCTCGTAGTGCTCTCCCCTCGTTGGTAGACCCGAAATCTCAGCGAATTCCTCCAAGGAGATAGAGACTTCCCTGTCCGCCATCAGGAAGGTGTGAGTGGGGATATTCCATTGTTCAATAAAGGCCTTGACCCACCATGTTGGAGGAGAGGGATACTCGAAAAGCGAAACGTAGATGGCCGAATATAAACCAATCCTCGTTAGATGAGTCCTTTTCGCCGATAAGATGTACCGGGCCCACTACAAATATCCGGCAAGCGGTCGCGGGATCAATCCAATATTGTAAGCCTGTCCCCAAGGGCGTGCTTCACCCTGACAGATTCGCCTCCCCAAGATGTCTATCGCCGGCGGCGGCTGCACTGGGATGGCACCAATCGCAGGCTGGAGGAGGTCGTCAGAATTCCAGTTTTTAACCTCCACGGTATACTTCACCGGGGGCTCGTCCGCATAAGGGATCGTAACTATGGGCTCAGAGGGCGAGGCGGAGCTGAATCTGCGACGGCCTTGGATGATTTGGCTATACCACCTTCCCCACAGGTGGAGTTTCTTGCACTCGGGGTCATGATCTTTAATCAAAGCGAACGCCACCCAGTCCACTGGCGAATGAGGGAACCCTCCTTCCGAACGAACAAAGGGGAAAGACAAATCGCCAGACATGTTTCCTGTAGAAAGACAAAAATAACCATTAGTGTTCTGACACTTGGCATTTTGAAATCTTACTCCACACTGTGATGTAATGGGTAGGGGACAAAAAGGGAGACCCATAAAATCTGGATGACGGTATATCATTTAATAAGACAACCCCATCATTAGATGAGACTGTCAATTAATAAAAAGGTCCCCAAGAGAATATCCTCACTGATGGGAAATCCCTAGAGACAAGAAGAAATATTCTCTTTCAGAGCAAAGCTCTGTCACAGAGTGACATTTGTCAAACTCTGGTCTCAGGGGAACAAGATTCTTTAAAAGAGCATAGCTCTATGGTAATGGTGGAAAGATCCATCAATTTTATTTAGAAAAATTAGAGTTTTGGAATATTAAAAAAATCCATGAAAACTTATAAAACAAAAATTTTCTCCGTTTCTCAGATCTAAAAAGATCTACATTTGATCTAAGAGCAAAGCTCTGTTCATGGGTTAAAACCCATGGATCAGATCTCTGTAAATCTGTAAATTTTTTAGAGCAAGGCTCTGTTGAAGAAACCCCAAAGGGGTTTTTCTTTAGATCAAAGATCTCTGAGAGCAAGGCTCTGTTAATTAAATTTAATTTAAATTAATTTAATTTAATTAATTTTACCTAGAATGGTCTAAGTTCTGAACTTTGAAGTTCTTGGGAAATCACAAGAGCAAGGCTCTGAAAGTTCTTAAGCAAGAGCAAGGCTCTGAAGTTCAAGTTCTTGAAAATGGTAAAGAATTACCAAGGACCAAGGGTCCTATTTATAGGCGCATGCGCCTCTTCACCTGACCCCTTTGATCCGGCGGTCAGGATCTTGCCACCGTTGCACTCACGTGCGCGCCACGTGAGCGCAACGGTGGGAGGGCATTTGTTCCCCCAATCAAAGCAAGGCTCTGTTTGAATTTTGAAAATTCAAATTTTGGAAGCAACGCTTCAAATTCCGAGCATTGCGCGTAATGCGCCGCGTGTCAGAAGTTGATACGTCAACGCAACGCCCGAGGCAGCGTGTCCAATCAGAGCAAAGCTCTCTTAAAATAAAAAATATGCAACATTCAGATTGCGCAAATGCTGCATTGCGCGACACGTGTCTGCGCAGTTGCGCAAACGCAACTGCGCAAGCGCTGGACTGCGCGACACGTGTCTGCGCAGTTGCGCAAACGCAACTGCGCAAGTACAGTTGCGCAAGCGCCGCACTGCACGACACGTGTCTGCGCAAGCACGGTTGCGCAAGCGCTGCACTGCGGGACACGTGTCTGCGCAGTTGCGGGACACGTGTCTGCGCAGTTGCGCAAGCACAGCTGCGCAAGCGCCGCACAGTGTGACACGTGTCTGCGCAGTTGCGCAACCGCTGCTGCGCAAACGCTGCGCTGCGCGACACGTGTCTGCACTGCACGACGTATCTGCGCAGCTGCGCAAGCGCTACGCTGCACGACATGTGTCTGCGCAACTGCGCAGGCACAGATGCGCAAGCGCTACGTTGCGCGACACGTGTCACGCACTGGGGAGTTGCGCAAAAAACAGAATAAAGATTTAAAGAAATCCTTTATGTTCTTGTTTAAAACAAGAAAATCTTCTTCTGTAAAACAGGGGCCTTGGATCAAAGATCCAACGGTGGGGAAAATTCCCCAAATCACTCAGAAAAGATCTCTTTAACAAATTTAACTAATTTATGAGCACTATAAAAGAGGCCCCAGACCTCATTTCAAGGGCATCAACATCTGGCAAAAAAAAAAGAAAAGAAGAAAGAGAACTCTTGAGAATTCCTGAAGAACACAAAAAAGAAGGTAAAGCCTTTAAAAGAGAAAATTCTCTTGGGAACAGATCATTGATTTAAGAACAAGATCATGGATCTTCAATAAATAAATAAATAAGTAAATAAAATAAAAAAAAGTAGTGCCTTGCACTTGTTATGAACCCTTGGTTCTCTTAAATAAGGAAAAACAAGAAAAGAAGAAAAAACTTGTTTTTCTTTAGATCAAAGGATTAAAAAGTGCTCTGCACTTCTGTTTCTTGAGGATTCTCAATGCTTTGCATAAATACAATGCATTGCTTGAAGGGCCAGGCCCAAATCAAAAAGACCTAACAGGCCAAAATAAATTGCAGAGCAATAAAAGAGAGAGCCCAAATGAAATTGATGCTCTGCATCATTTATATAGGGCAGAGCCCAAAACAAATTGATGCTCTGCATCTTTTCTGGGCAAAGCCCAAATAAAAATAAAAACAAATGCAAATGAAATATTGGACATTTTTAACTGGACTTAGCCCAATCATGGCCATAAGTCCTTAAATTAAATTAACTGAGCAAAATGGCTCTCCTAAACCAATCCACATCCGGTTCGAGGGTACATCTCCGAACTCCTTTGATATCCATCGTTGTAATTCCTCAACGACGTCAAAGAGGTGACGGGTCCCAACGACCACACACCCATATGGACTGCGGGGTCCTTAAACTCGTGGACCGAAACGTCCCTAAACTAATATTGGACCGAAACGTCCCTAAACTAATATCGGACCGAAATGTCCCTAAACTAATGACGGACCACCACGTCCCTAAACTGGAATATGGACCACCACGTCTCTAAACTGGAACAATAGAGCCAATTGCTCTTCTTTCAAATCTAAACGATCCCGTTCAAGTCGATCTTAGTCCAAAATAGGACTAACGTATCCTTGATGAAAGTTTAAGTTGATCTTAGCCGCAACGTGACTAATGCATCCTTAAACTAAAAACACCAAACCCAAATCTAAATAAATACGGATTTGGACTAATCCACATTCTACGGGCGACGGCATTACTCAGTCTCCGTATACAATCCACGGGCAACCACAAACAAAACAAACACCCACGACACGAAGTGAAATTCTGGAGAAGGAGAAAGTGGTTACCGCAATGCGGTAGCGTAATTAACTGCAGGGGCTTGCGCCTGCAGGGAAGAGCGTCCCCACAATCAAAAACCCCTCAAGCGAGGGGGAATCTGACAAAGTCTGCTACATCGGCTGCATCCGTCTAAACCTTCGATACATGGTGCCATAAATCAACTTGGCATCTTCGGAGAGGTAGACGGATAAAACCAAATAGCATCTGCCCAGAATCTCAGTGCCAGGACTTCGCAGTCCTGTGTGCCGCCGTTCGGAGGGGAACAGGCGCGACCTCGTAAAAAAAAAATAAAAAGAATAAAACGGTATGTCCATAAGCAAAAAGGGCACGGATGAAAACCCGAAAGGGCTCCGTGAGTAAAAACAGCAGGACTACCGGTGAGTGTTTGTGAAAACCCGAAAGGGCATAACTTCGTTAAAAGGCACTTGCAGGGTCCTCACGACCTTGTAAGAAGAAACCACCCGTGTGAGATCCTTACGACTCACAAGGGAGCAACACACTTAGGGATCCCCACGATTCCTAAGGAGAAAATACACTTACGAGATCCTCACGACTCGTAAGGAGAACTGTCTTATGGGACCCCCACGGCTCATAAGATTTGAAAGTCTTAAGTCACAGAGACCTAAACCTGTACTTAAGCAAAATCCCCCACAACCTTCGACAATGCCCTACAAGCGGCTCATACTGGCCCTTGTATACAATCCACGGGCGCAAATAAACATCTCCCCAGCAAAGTCATACCCGTGACTAGGGATAAGTCTGTATGATGAGCAACCCTTATAAGTCCTCTCGACTTATAAGGAGAAAGCCCTCTTGTAGGATCCTTACGACTTACATAGGAACATGCACTTAGGAATCCTCACGATTCCCAAGGAGAAAACACACCTACAAGATCCTCATGACTTGTAGGGAGAAATACCTTTGTGAGACCCTTACGGCTCATGAAGTCAAAAGCCTTAGTCGACAGGACCTTAACCCTGTTTGCTAAGCCACCTTTGTTCAACATCGACAGAGGCAGATGATGATTCGCTCCAGGCCATATCCTAGTTGTAGCGGTGTTGATGCCGAAATCGGTGTCTAATTTCAGGTTTATGGCGAAAAGTCAGTAGGCCGCACGTGCATACGAAACAGCCGAACTGATGGGGCGGCTTGCAATAAAAAACAGCAAGTAAAAATGTATGCATGAAAAATAGCCAAAATAATGGAGCAACTTGCAATAAAAAGCAGCCAGTAAAAATGAAATAAATAGCCGAAATGATTGGGCACCGCGAAAAATAGCCGAAATGATAGGGCAATCGCGACTCTCGCGATATAAAAGCTGAAATGATAGAGCATCGCGGAAAAAAAATTAAAAAAAAAGTTTTAATTCATGCCCTACAGGTGATGTTCCATCACACCTTGTATATAATCCAAGGGCGTAAACAAAAAAGCGATCATACTTCTCCCCCAGGTTTCATCATAAGAAGAAGAAAAATCTCAACGGGCCACAAATGACCTGGAGATCGTCTCAACACTCGGACTCAACATCAAGCGAAACGGGACAGCGGCAACCCCTAGTTCCATGGCTCGGCAATCTACATATCACCAACAGTCAAACCTCCATTCCGTGAAATGCGGATACAATCAGCAAAATTCCTGGTTACGTGGAACGCGGATAACGTCACTCTTTGACCATATGGAAAGCGTCTAGAGCGGATCCTGGTCCTCGCAGAGCACGGCAGTGAACCCGTGTGAAGCATCCAGAGCGGAGCCTAGTCCTCGCCGAACACGGCAGTGAACCCGTGGGAAGCATCTAGTGCAAAATTCCTGGTTACGTGGAACGCGGATAACGTCACTCTTTGACCCCGTGGAAAGCGTCCAGAGCGGATCCTGGTCCTCGCAGAGCACGGCAGTGAACCCATGTGAAGCATCCAGAGCGGAGCCTAGTCCTCGCCGAACGCGACAGTGAACCCGTGGGAAGCATCTAGTGCAAAATTCCTGGTTACGTGGAACGCGGATAATGTCACTCTTTGACCCAGTGGAAAGCATCCAGAGTGGATCCTGGTCCTCGCACAGCACGGCAGTGAACCCGTGTGAAGCATCCAGAGCGGAGCCTAGTCCTCGCCGAACGCGGCAGTGAACCCGTGGGAAGCATCTAGTGCAAAATTCCTGGTTACGTGGAACGCGGATAACGTCACTCTTTGACCCCATAGAAAGCGTCCAGAGTGGATCCTGGTCCTCACAGAGCACGGCAGTGAACCCGTGTGAAGCATCCAGAGCGGAGCCTAGTCCTCGCCAAACACGGCAGTGAACTCGTGGGAAGCATCTAGTGCAAAATTCCTGGTTATATGGAAAGCGGATAACGTCACTCTTTGACCTCGTGGAAAGCGTCTAGAGCGGATCCTGGTCCTCGCAGAGCACGACAGTGAGCCCGTGTGAAGCATCCAGAGTGGAGCCTAGTCCTTGCCGAGCACGGCAGTGAACCCGTGTGAAGCATCTAGTGCAAAATTCCTGGTTACGTGGAACGCGGATAACGTCACTCTTTGACCCCGTGGAAAACGTCCAGAGCGGATCCTGGTCCTCGCAGGGCATGGCAGTGAACCCGTGTGAAGCATCCAGAGTGGAGCCTAGTCCTCGCCGAGCACGGCAGTGAACCCGTGTGAAGCATCTAGTGTAAAATTCCTGGTTACGTGGAATGCGGATAACGTCACTCTTTGACCCCGTGGAAAACGCCCAGAGCGGAGCCTGGTCCTCGCCAAGCACGGCAGTGAACCCGTGTGAAGCATCCAGAGCAAACACCGGACTGTGGAGTCCTTAAAATCCACGGACTATGATGTCCTTAACCTCGACCGTAATGTCTTAAAACTAACGATCAACCACCTCGATTCCCTACAGATTCTACCTTGGTTTAAGGGTACATCTCTTCACTCCTTTGATACCTGGCGTGGTAATTCCTCAACGTCTTCAAAGAGGTGACGGGTCTCTGTAACCAAACATCGGACTGTGGAGTCCCTAAATCCACAGACTATGAGGTCCTTAACCTTAACCGTGATGTCTTAAAACTAACATCGGACTGTGGAGTCCTTAAATCCACGGACTATGAGGTCCTTAACCTTGACCGTGATGTCTTAAAACTAACATCGGACTGTGGAGTCCTTAAATCCACGGACTACGAGGTCCTTAACCTTGACCGCGATGTCTTAAAACTAACATCGGACTGTGGAGTCCCTAAATCCACGGACTATGAGGTCCTTAACCTTAACCGTGATGTCTTAAAACTAACATCGGACTGTAGAGTCCTTAAATCCACAGACTATGAGGTCCTTAACCTTGACCGTGATTGTTTCCTGATTTAAAATCAGAAAAGCTTATGGGAAAAGCTTCAGAAAGGGGGCTACGTGCTTACACGTGACCAGCAGTCATGTGTTGACACGTGACATATAGAAGCAGCGGAAAGGGCACATTGGTTCCCTGATCAAGTCAAGGAAAAGGCTTCAGGAGAGGACCCGTTCTCCAGTTGAGTCAAGGAAAGGGGCTCCCGACAGGGGTCACGTGTTCACACGTGACCAATGGTCACGTGTTAACACGTGATGACTAAAACAGCAACCAGAAGACAGAGAATAAAAAGAAAGCAGGAAGGCTCGTTCCAAGGGGGTCACGTGGTCACACGTGACCGGCTTTCAAAGCCCGCTTTGTTAACAGAATTAAATTCTAAAGGAGATTTAAATCTTTCCAAAGGAAAGTGATTATCTAGAGCCGATCGAATCATCACCTATCTATGGAAAATCTCGGGTTTGGAAAGATTTCCCCTTTAAATCTAACCGAAATAACAAGAGAGAATCCCCGGATTTGAAATCCAATGGTGAATAAAATTCACCTAATAATCCAAAGGTCCAGAACGAATAATGGATGCAAATCAAATATCTCAACAAAGATTCGTCAAAAAACTAATTATTCGGCTGCTTCTCCTATAAATAGGAGCCAAGAGATACAAAAAAAGGATATATACGCAGAGGGAAGAAAAGGGAGAGAGCCTTGATACTTTGAGGAATTTGGATCTTCTGCAAAAGAAAACCCTAGGTAAGAAAGGGAAGGCTCCTTGAAAGAAAAGAGAATTTAATTCTCAACAGAGTTTAACTCTGATATATATAAAAAAGAAGAATATATTTCTTCTCTCTTTGATAGAGGATCTGCAAAGTGCACATCTCCCCTTTAGGTTGAGAATTTAATTCTCAATGGGTCGAGATCCTGCCATGCAGATCCAAAACATAGAGAGGGAATGGAAACATGAGAATTTAATTCTCACAGAACTATAGGAATTTAATTCCTTTAAGATAAAAGTAGGGCCTGACCCTGTGACTGGGAATTTAATTCCTTCAGAACAAAAAGAAACAGGGTTGAACCCTAATTAAGAACATAGTTCTGTTGAAACAGCGGGAATTTAATTCCCTTAATCATAATTCTTTAAAATGGGAAGTTTAATTCCTTAAAAGCTTTTATTAGGGTTTAACCCTATTCAGTTCTTCACATATATGAGGAATTTAATTCCTACAGGAAATTCAGAGTCCAACTCTATTCAGAATATAAATCTTCAAAAGGAAGTAGGAATTTAATTCCTCTGAAATTACTATCAGGGTTTAACCCTACGAGGAATTTAATTCCTGGAAAAGATTAACAGGCCCTCTAAACAGCATATATAGAGGCAGGGTCACGTGTCACCACGTGACCCCCCAAGAGATCTACAAAAAGCCCTTTTGAGGCAACACCCCACGTGACCCACGTGACCCTCGGCAGAAGCTTTAGCATACAAGCATTTAAATGCCCGTCACGTGAGGGCACGTAATGCTCAGAAAGATGCGATAATCTCAGCAGAACAAATAAAGGGAGGGCGCCCTCACGTGTTACCACGTGACCCCTCCCGCCTTAGTGTTTAAACACTCAATGGGAACCCTCGAATCCAGTATTGAAATACTGTTGGGCCTTAGTGTTCAACAATAATCAAAGAATTTTATTCGCAGTGTTCAACACTGATTACCTTAATATTCGACACTAATCTGAGATCTCCATCGCCAGTGTTCAACACTGATCTGTTTTAGTGTTTATGATAATTTGAAGCCTTGCTGCTGGTGTTTAACACCAATTATCTTTTAGTGTTAAACACTAACTTGTCAACCTCATTCTCAGTGTTCAACACCGATTGCTCCGTAGTGTTTAACACTAGGCTCTGGACCAACTGGCTAAATGGATAGAGGCAAAGCCTCTCCTTCAAGAGACCAACAGGAAGCCAATATTCCAGACCTGACTGGACTTAGCCCAAGCTGGCCATAAGTCCTCAATTCGTGATTAACTGGGCTAATGGGCTCATAACATAATTAATCAGTCTTGACCCTATATTGGGCCAAGGACTACTTAAGCCATTCCGGTTCTAGGGTACATCTCTTCACTCCTTTGATACTTGGCATTGTAATCCCTCAATGTCTTCAAAGAGGTGACGGGTCCCGACGACCACTCATGATATGGACTGTGAGGTCCTTAAACCCATGTCTAATGCCAAATTCCAGGTTACGTAGAACACGGATAACGTCACTCTTTGACCCCGTGGAAAACGTCCAGAGCGGAGCCTGGTCCTCGCCTAGCACGGCAGTGAACCCGTGTGAAGCATCTAGAGCACATACCGGACTGTGGAGTCCTTAAACCCACGGACTATGACGTCCTTAACCTCGACCGAGATGTCTTACAACTAACCATGGACCGCAATGTCCTTAAACTACCCATGGACCGCAATGTCCTTAAACTAGAACAATAGAGCCCCATGTGCTCTTTTGTCGGATCTAAACGGTCCCGTTTAAGTTGATCTTAGCCTTAAAGATGGCTAACGTATCCTTAAACCTTCAAACAGATTGGACTAAGAATCCCCCCAATTAACTCTGGAGGGTACATCTCTGAACTCCTCTGACATCCGTCGTTGTAATCCTTCAACGTCATCAGAGAGGTGACGGGTCCCGACGGTCACGTATACGATGAACCACTATGTCCCTAAACTGGAACAATAGAGCCCAAATGCTCTTTTGTCGGATCTAAACGATCCCGTTAAGTTGATCTTAGTCTCGACGTTAGACTAACGTATCCTTAACAAACGTTTGAGTTGATCTTAGCCTCAAGTATGGTTGACGTATCCTCAAACAAAACCCCCAAACCCAAATCTAAGATAAACACGGATTTGGACTAGTCCACGCCCTACGGGCGACGACATAACTCAGTCTCCGTAAACAATCCACGGGCAACAAAACACAAAACAAACACACACGACACGAAGTGACCATCTGGAGAAGGAGAAAGTTGTTACCGCGATGCGGTAGCGTAATTAACTGCAGGGGCTTGCGCCTGCAGGGAAGAGCGTCCCCACAATCAAAAAACCCCTCAAACGAGGGGGAATCTGACGAAGTCTGCTACATCGGCCGCATCCGTCTAAACCTTCGATACTCGGTGCCATCGATCGACTTGGCATCTTCGGAGAGGTGGACAGATAGCACCAATTAGCATCTTCCCCGAACCTCAGGCTCGGACGCCCATGTCCCGGCCGCCGTTCGGAGGGGAACAGATTCTGGCACGCCCGGTGGGACCTTTTCCTCTTTCCACTCCACACTTTGTGTGTCGTGATTCGCGAACCAATCGCGGTTCGCTAATAGTTGCCCTTGGGTTTCAAGATACTAAGAATTGGCGTCCTGCTTATTGCAGAAAGTAAAGGATCGATGGCTTCTACTTCTGCGAAACTCTCCAACTGCTCAAACTGCAATTGCGACCAACGCTTTGCCTCGCCAGGAGGCATAGCCTACGGACCCCAAGCTGCTTCGTTGTTCACAATGCCGGTGGACCAAGTAACTCAGGCCACTACCGGATTGTTCTTTGGGACTATACTCCCACCAACAAGCTTCACGGCGCCGGTGCTGACAAAGGAAGCTCCCAAGAAGTCGGTCTTTGATCGTCTTACCCCTGCCACGGCTCCTCTCAACGAGTCGCCCAACGTCAATGCCTCGGTCTTCTCTAGACTGGGCCAGAAATCCTGCGAACCCATCATGGGGCCTACAATCTCAGAGAAGGCTGCTTCTAAGAAAGTGATCGCTCCTGCTGCCCAAAGGACATCGGTCTTTGATAGGCTAACACCAACAGCGACCCCCCACCCACGTAGGGGGCAAGACGAAACCATTCTTACCGCTGACCCAATGCCGTCCGCTCGACACGCTCGACGTCGCCATTGGCGCCGAGTAAGGAAGGCTGGGGGCAACTCCCCCTCCGGGTTGACTCCATCAGCCCCGATGGCAGAAGTTAATGCTGCTGTTCCAACTGGGAACAGCTTCGAGATGCTAAATAAGGTGCGAAGGAATTCCCCTACTGCAGTGCTAAAGAGGACTCCTCCCCCATTAAAAAAGGTTGTGGAAATAAAATCAGAACAACCCCGATCTCCTCAAAAGCTGTCTTCCAGAATCTATAAGGTTTGGCGGCAGGCCCGAAACTCGATCATTGATCCAAACTTCTCCCGCCAGCACAAGAAGCTGAAAATCCAACCAGAGGCTGGTCACCAGGCTAAACCCCGAAAGGCTGTCTGGACGCCCACCTCAACGGCCCCCTCAACCTCCATGGCTCATAAAAGGAGGAAGCTAGAGAAGACCCCCCAGCGTGCAACGACGGCTAAAAGCAATGAGCCCAGACACCCTAAGTCTGGGGGCATGGTGGTGCACACTGTTTACATGACCTCTGGAAAGGAGGAAAGCCGCACTTCTACAGGCCACCGACTGCTTACCCGATCCGTGACGAAAGCCCAGGAGCAGCAACAAAAGCTTCAGGAAATGATGAATGCTATGGCCGCACTTACCGGGCCAAAAGAAAGCCCAGAAACGTCCTCAGACGCACGCCAGGAGGAAGAAACCGACGCTGAATTTCTTCGCCGGATACTGGAGAAAAAGGACAAAGAGGCTGCTGAACAGGCAGCCAACATACAACTTATGGGCCTTCTCTTCCAAGATATGATAGGCATGATGATTCAGCAAGACTTACCCGCCGAGGATCCCCCAATCGTCCTTGAAGACGACCGAGGGGAGACGTCAAATCCACCACCAGCCCTATCAACGGCCAAGGAGGAGGCGATCTCTAAGGCTGACTTGGTTGACTACATAGCCCAGCAAATCCGGGTTCACCATGCGACTGAGGCAGCTGGTCAAGTCGTAAAAACGGGGCGGCCGTATCCGAGCTGGTACGACCAAATCAAATACCCGCAAGGCTATACGATACCAAAATTCCACGTGTATAAGGGGACCGGCAACCCCCATCAACATGTCACCCAATTCCGGGCCCTCTGCGGTAACACCGGCAGTGATGATAAACTGTTGCTCCGCCAGTTCATAGGCAGCTTATCAGAAACGGCGTTCGAGTGGTATTCGGAACTCCCAAACGATTCTATCAAAATGTTTGCTGAAATGGAGCTGTTGTTCACTCAGCGATTCGCAAGTGCCAGCGAACGCACTCCAATAACTGCATTGATTAACGCCCGGGTAAAACCAGGCGAAACCTGGGTCCAGTATGCTATACGCTGGCGGAATTTATGGTCGAGATGCGAGCTGCGCATTGAGGAAGCACCCGCAGTGGGCATGTTCGTGGGAACCCTAGACCCCCACACAACTATCTCCCAGTTTATGATGTTATTTAAGCCAACCACATTCCAGGCTTTAATCGACAAGTTGGCTCAGATGGACCAGATGGGTCATAGACCGCCTCCCCCGAAGTCGGAACCTCGGAATGACAAGGGTAAGGAAGGGCAACCTTCGTCGCGAATGCCCAACAGCAACCTAACGTCCCGAAACCGGCAGATCAACTGGAAGAAAGACGCCGGTATTATAATGAGAAGATGAAACGTCCCTACTCGTTCCCACGGGACAAGACGAAGCGGTTATTTGAGCTGGCAGTACGCAACATACTTATAAACTTGCCAAATCCAAGGCGACCGCCACAACCCATTGAGGTGAATAACCCCAACTATTGCCCTTACCATCAAACGGTAAGTCATCCGATTGAAGATTGCTTCATCTTCAAAGGATGGATTGAAGATCAATACCTCCAGGGGAAGTTTGTACTGTCCGAAAAGTGGAAGGTGAACCCACCACAGCCGCATACTCCTAAGAAAGCAGATACACCGGGGGCAACCTGCTCCTTTATTGAAGAAGCTCCATGGGAGGTCGTGCTATCAACTAAAACCAAAAGAATGCTGAGAGACCTTCATGCGTGCCCCGCGATCAGATGGGAGGACCCTCTTGAACCTCAAGTTATCGAAGGGATGTTGAAGCCCCGCCCAACTACGAAGACTCACGATAATGGCCCAAATACTCACGCCCAACCATCAAAATCTTCGAAGAAAAAGAAGAAGAAATCCAAGAAGTCCGAAGATGAGCACACGAACTTGCAGAAGCAAATTGACGCGCTGGAAGAATACAATCAAAAGGCGCGAACTCCTCTCACACTGCGAGAGTTCCTCAACCACATCTTTCAAGAGGGAGATGATGAAGAGAGCTCATCGGATGAATCTGAAGGGTATGTGGAAAGTTGTAACGTAATCTCCCACTTGTTTACCGACGATGAGAAAACCCCTGACACTAAGAAGCCGGAGACGGAGCCCGAACCAGAGCGTGCGTGGCTAACAAATGAAATGATCAATGCCTTTCTAGACGAGATTCGTCTAAAGAGTAAAGCGGATCAGGAGCGTGAGGTGGCAACGTCAGAAGGAACCAAAGGCGGGCGACTGAACGAAAGAGTTAAACTACCCCTGCCAGAGCAAAAGGCATCCGAAGTAGACAAGAAGATATTCAAGACGAGGAAAAAGTTTGCCAAAGCCATGTCAATGGGAATGAAGCTACCACCCTCGGAAGGAAACACATGCAATGGGGTGGAGAGGCACCCTGATTATTGCGCATATCATCGGAAAATTTCACACCCCACGGAGGAGTGCGACGCCTTTAAGATATGGTGGCAAGGATATGTTACTCGTCGGCAACATTTTAAGCGCATGAAACGCAAGATCCGTCGGGAGCAAAGAAGCACTGTCGAGAGGCACAACAGAACTACTGGCAACTGTTATATGGCTCACGCCGCGGGGTCACAAGTTCTTACCTTTGGGAGCGACTCTGATGAAGAAATGGCTCTGGGCCCTCTCTTTAAAGAATCCATTTTAGGAAAAGAGGAGAAATCGGAAGCCTGCGAAAACATTCAGCTGCGCAATCGCACACTCCCAGAAAAGGATCTCGGGCCCGCGAATAGAAAAGATAAGGGAAAGGAAAAGGTCACTGAGGATATCACTTTAGATAACCAAGTCATGAAAGAACTAACTACCAAAGACCCTCCCAGGAAGGGTAAGGTGGACTATAACATCCTCGCGCACCTAAGGAAGCTACCTTCTCAGCTTAGCATTCTCGATGCCCTCCTATTATCAAAAGAAGCGCGAGACTCACTAATTAAGGCGTTACAAGAACCTGAGCAATTCCAAGCCTTCCTCGCCACTGAAAAGATGAAGGATGAACTGGAGGAAGTGCATACGGCCGATATCACTTTCGGTGATGAAGACCTCCTTCTCGGGACGTGCGACCACAACCGTCCCCTATATGTCTCCGGATACTGCCATGATATCAAGATAGGAAAGATCCTAGTGGATAATGGGTCCTCCGTTAATCTCCTTAATGTTCGGGTGTTGAAAGAAATCTGCATGAGTGTGCAACACCTCGCTCGTGACAAAATTACTATCTCCGGTTTCGATTCACAATCGTCACGGACTCTCGGATCGGTGATACTAATATTACGCTTTGGACTTCTCGTCACGGACATCAAATTCCATGTCATCGACGCCAAGACTTGCTACAACGCCTTGCTCGGCTGTCCTTGGCTACACGAGTACAACATCATCCCTTCTACACAGCATCAGTGTATGAAGTACTTTAAAGATGGTTTCGAGTATACTGTAACAGGTGAGTTGAACCCATTTTCCGTGAACGAAGTCCGCAAATACGAAGATGCGAGGTACTTTTTGCCAGATTTCGAGGATACAGAAAGGTGTCGCGATCCGGAGAACAAAACCGCCGCCACCATCCCTGTTTTCGGGAGCGATACCGAAGAAGAGGAAGAGATAGTTTATGCAGGGCCATCTCAATGCAACAACCTGGGGACGCCCGCCCCCATGCTGGTCTTCGGAAGTGATTCAGAGGATGAAGTTAATGCTGTGTTCTCCAATCGGCTGTCAATACAGGCATCCCCTGGCGATGACCATAGTCTGCAAATCACCATGGTACCGCGAGAACACTACAAAGATCTCGACACGCTGCAAGCTCACAATGTGCAGGACCTGCAAACATTTTACGTCCCTCCCAGGCAAAGGGGTGAGAAAGTGATCCTATTCTACCGATCCTCAGAGTCGAAAGTAGAGAAAGAGATCTGGCATAGCGCGGATGCTACACTTGACAGGCTCCAACCCATCCGTCTGCCTAGATACTATACAAATGGATTGAAGAAACTATTGAAGTGCCAGGGAATACCCTTAAAACAGGCTGTTCGGCAGGCTCGGTTCTACAACAAGATTTGGGATGTCCCCGGAACTCAACGCAAATTGCCCAATGGGAAAATGGAAACACTCGGGCTTAGATACGCGAGAGCGGGAAAACGGGAACGGGCCCACTGTAGCTACGCCATATACACCTTTGATGAAGAAGAGGACACCTCGTCAGGAGATGCCAACCCCTCATCAAAACCAGACCTCGCGATTGAAGCACCAAGTCCATCGTTTGAAGAACGAACGGACAAGCCTATCAGGAAAATGGGTCAGAAAGCTCGGGAAGACCACAACCGCGGGATGGCCATCTACGAGAAGGCCAGGACGCAACGCCTATTTCAACAGGCTCCAAAAGACAAAGATGCTCATCCTTGTCAACCCGTTGTGCAAAAAACCCAATGCGGAGACGGAAGTAAATTAAGAAGTGGGAAGAGGAGCCGACAACAACGACGCAGGATTAGAGGGTTACGTGATCGGGTACGGTACGGCTCGGATTCGTCCCTCATGGAGAAGATGAGTCGAGCGTACTCCTTCCCCCGAGACAAGACGGAAAGGTTACTCAAGCTCGCTTTAAAACATCAAATGATTGCGCTTCCAGAGTCTAGACACCCTGAGCAAGCTAACGAGGCTTCTCGTTTGAGCTATTGCTCTTATCACCAAGCCATAGGACATCCTACCGAAGACTGCTTCACCTTCAAGAACTGGGTCGAGGACCAGTACCAACGGGGCAGATTCGCTTTATCCAATGGCTAGAGGGTAACGCCGCCAGAAAAGCACGAACCCAAGGCCGCAAGAGCATAACCGGATCCGCCTCGGTCCTGGGAGCGGATTCGTACCTGTTATACGATTACGATATTAAAAGAAGAGCGTGAGAACATGGATGACCTTCCCCAGTGCTTTGAGAACGGCGATGATGAGGTGATCTCAGAATTTCCGCCAGCTCCGAAAGAACTGGAAGACGGTATACATACTACGGCAGATAACCTCAGGAAGATTGAGTTGGGATCGGCAGATGACCCGCGACCGACATTTGTCAGCGAGCTACTCTCTGAGGAAAGGGTGGCCGCGTTAAAGAACGTGCTTCTGCGGCATAAAGACTGCTTCGCGTGGAACTACTCCGAAATGCCAGGTTTAGATCCGGAGGTTGCTGTGCATAAATTAGCGATATCCCCAGATATCAAGCCAGTCAAGCAGGCGCCAAGAAGGATGCGACTCAAACTTGAGATGAGCATCAACGCCAAAGTCAAGAAGCTGATCGATTCTGGATTTATCCAAGAAGTCCAATATCCCGACTGGATAGCCAATACCGTCCCGGTAATGAAGAAGAATGGGACGGTACACATATGCGTGGATTTCAGGGATCTCAATAAAGCCTGTCCAAAGGATGATTTCCCAGTACCGGTAACCGAGCTAATGATAGATAACACGTCCACTCACGAGGTTTTCTCCTTTATGGACGGTTCGTCAGGATACAATCAGATAAAGATGCATCCTGAAGACCAAAAGCACACCGCTTTCCAGACCCCTTTGGGTATATTCTGCTACAAGGTTATGCCCTTTGGTCTAAAGAACGCTGGCGCTACCTATCAAAGGGCCATGACAAAGATCTTCGACGACCTCATACATGACATCGTCGAGTGCTATATCGATGACCTCGTAGTAAAGAGGATGTCATACGAAGAGCATTTAAACCACCTGGAGACTGTGTTTCAACGCCTTCGGCAATATAATTTGAAAATGAATCCCCTCAAATGCGCGTTTGGAGTCTCCTCGGGCAAATTCCTGGGATTCATCGTTCGACACCGAGGTATCGAAATAGATCCATCTAAGATCAAGACGATCATGGAAATGCCTCAGCCAAGAACCCTCAAACAGTTGCGGTCTCTCCAAGGGAAGCTCGCATACATCCGGCGGTTTATCGCCAATCTTTCAGGCAAATGCCGTCCTTACAGCCACCTGATAAAAAAGGGAACTCCATTCGTTTGGGATCACAAATGCCAAGGTGCACTAGACGAGATCAAGCAATACCTGCAGAACCCTCCGGTGTTAGCCGCGCCGGTCAAGGGAAAGCCCCTCATTCTTTATACGACCGCCCTCGAAGGTTCCTTGGGCGCATTATGGGCGCAAGAGAACGATCAGGGAAAAGAGAGAGCACTCTACTATTTAAGTCGAGTTCTACTGGGGGCAGAAAGCAACTACTCTCCCATTGAAAAACATTGCTTGGCCTTAATCTTCGCGGTAACAAAGCTCAGGCACTATGCGGTGGCGCATGAAGTCCATCTTATTTCAAAAGTGGACCCCCTTAAATACTTGATGTCAAAAGCCATATTGACGGGACGACTTGCTAAATGGGCCCTGCTCTTGATGGAGTTCTCGATAACGTATCAACCTCTCAAGGCAGTGAAAGGCCAGGCCATTGCCGATTTCCTCGCTGAGCACCCGATACCGGCCGATTCTCCTCTGAACTGTGATTTGCCGAACGAGCATGCATTTGATGCGATTGGCGGCGGTAGCACCCGATGGGAACTCTATTTCGATGGAGCGTCCTCCGTAAAGAAACAGAAACAAGGTATCCCAATGATCAAATCGGGGATAGGCCTCATCTTTGCGACTCCACAAGGAGGGATAATGCGCTTCGCCTTCTCCTTAACAGAGCCGAGGACAAACAATGAAGCTGAATACGAAGCTCTGATAGCGGGCCTCGAAATCGCCATCGACTTGGGAATTGAAGACCTCCTTATATACGGGGATTCTCAACTGGTTGTGAGTCAAGTAAATGGTGATTACCAAACGTGCAAACCCGAGTTGGTGAGGTACGGAGAAAAGGTGCAACAACTATTGACCCAAATTCCCTCCTATACTTTGGAGAACATACCACGCACGGAAAACAGCAAAGCAGACGCGTTAGCCAAACTTGCTAAAGAACTGGCGGACGAAAACCTCGATGATGTAAGAATAGTGGTACAAAGCCGTCGAGTGCTTGCCCCGGCAGAAATACCTCCGGAATTATATAAAGAAAAGGGAGCGACTGAGCAGACGACCCTACAGATAAAAGACCATGAGAAGGCCGAGGACTGGAGGGAAGTCTTCATAAACTACTTTAAGTCCCACCGAATGCCCAAAGATACATCCTCAAGGCATCAGCTCATGAAACGAGCTCTATCTTTCGCCTTCGTCAACGATACTCTATACAAGAGATCGTTTGACTCTCTATGGCTGAGATGCTTAGGACCTGACGAAGCGGAAAGAGTCATCCAGGAAGCCCACGACGGACTTTGCGGTTCTCACCAAGCAGGCCCAAAGATGAAGTTAAAAATTAAACGGATGGGTTACTACTGGCCACGATGATCCAGGATTGCCTCGAGTATGCGAAGCAATGCCACTCGTGCCAGATCCACGGAGACTTTATCCACCAACATCCGAATCCACTACATCCAACGGTGGCTAGTTGGCCATTCGAAATGTGGGGGACTGACATAGTCGGCCCCATCGAGCCAGCATCATCCCGGGGACATCGTTTTATCCTGGCGACAACTGATTACTTCTCCAAATGGGCAGAAGCAGTACCGCTGAGGGAAGTGAAGACGGAGAATATTCTCCATTTCTTCAAGACGCACGTCATCTATCGGTTCGGAACCCCACGGCGGATTATCTCCGACAACGGGCCAGCCTACAGAAGCCATAAGATTAGCCGCTTCACGCAGCAGCACCATATAGACTGGAGATATTCTTCAGTTTACAACCCACGAGCTAACGGTCTGGCCGAGGCCTTCAATAAGACCTTGACGAAGATCATAAAAAAGACCGTTTCCCGGAATAAGAGAGACTGGCACGAGAGGCTGCAAGAAGCCCTTTGGGCTTATCGAACTACATTCAAGACGGCCACGAACACAACGCCGTACGCGTTGGTATTTGGGACGGAAGCAGTACTTCCCCTCGAGATAGAGTTACCCTCTCTACGAGTGGCGGTCCACCACGAGCTGACGGACGAAGAAAATGCTCACCTTCGGCTTGAAGAGCTTGATGCCCTCGACGAAACCCGGCTCATAGCGCAACAACATCTAGAAGCCTATAAAGCGAAGATGACGCGCTCGTACGAAAGATTGACCAGGCCGAGGACATTCCGCCAAGGCGAACTCGTGCTAGTAGTCAAGAGACCTATGATCCCCAATCGTGCCAAGCGGGGGAAATTTGAGCCAAACTACGAAGGCCCTTACATCATAGACAAGGTCTACCAGGGTGGAGCCTATCTACTCATGGATATGCACGGTGAAAGGCCTTTCAGGCCAATAAACGGCCGCTTCTTAAAGAAATACTATGCTTAATGAGCCATAGCCTGGGTCAACGATAGATGACGACGACTATGTCCACTCGTTATCTTCCTAGGCTCAGACTTTACAAGCAGCAGCTGGCCTTCCCATAACTACGGACCGAAACGTCCTTAAACTAACGACGGACCGAAACGTCCTTAAACTAACGGCGGACCGAAACGTCCTTAAACTAATGACGGACCGAAACGTCCTTAAACTAACGACGGACCGGAACGTCCCTAAACTACTACCGCAGCATCCTTAGGCTGACGAGATAAAAAAAAAAGAGAAAAAGAATAAAAAACGGTGCGTCCACGAGCAAAACGGGCACGGATGAAAACCCGAAAGGGCTCCGTGAGTAAAAACAGCAGGACTACCGGCGAGTGTTTGTGAAAACCCGAGAGGGCGCAACCTCGATAAAAAACACTTATAAGGTCCTCTCGACCTTGTAAGGAGAAACCACCTGCGTGAGATCCTTACGACTCACAAAGGAGCAGCACACTTAGGGATCCTCACGATTCCTAAGGAGAAAATACACTTACGAGATCCTCACGACTTGTAAGGAGAACTCTCTTATGGGACCCTCACGGCTCATGAGATTTGAAAGTCTTAAGTTACAGAGACCTAAACCTGTTCTTAAGCAAATCCTCCACAACCCTCGATATTGCCCAACAAGGGACTCAATACTGACCCTTGTATACAATCCACGGGCGCGAATAAACATTTCCCCAGCAAAGTCCGACCCTTGTAGGTCCCCTCGACCCATAAGGAGAGAGCCCTCTTGTAGGATCCTTACGACTTACAGAGGAGCACACACTTAGGAATCCTCACGATCCCTAAGGAGAAAATACACCTGCAAGATCCTCACGACTTGCGGGGAGAAATACCTTTGTGAGACCCTTACGGCTCATGAAGTCAAAAGCCTTGGTCGACAGGACCCTTAACCCTGTTTGCTGAGCCACCTTTGTTCGTCATCGACAAAGGCAAATGATGATTCGCTCCTGGCGACGGTCCAGTTGTAGCGGTGCTGATGCCGAAATCGGTGCCTAAAATCCAGGCTGACAGCGAAAAAGCTAGCAAGCCACACATGCCTACAAAATAGCCGAAATGATGGGGTAACTTGCAATAAAAAGCAGCAAGTAAAAATAAAGGCATGAAGAAATAGCCGAAATGATGGGGCAGCTCGCAATAAAAAGCAGCGAGCAAAAAATAAATAAAAAGCCGAAATGATTGGGCACCGCGAAAAATAGCCGAAATGATGGGGCAATCGCGACCTTCGCGATATAAAAGCTGAAATGATAGAGCATCGCAGAAAAAGAAATAAAATAAAAGTGAAATCCTCGCCCTACAGGTGATGGTACATCTACCCCTGTATACAATCCAGGGGCGCAAACAAAGAAGGGATCATACTCCTTCCCCAGGTTTCATCATAAGAAGAAGCCAAATCTCGACGATTCACAGATAGCCTAGAGATCATCTCGTCATTCATCTCATGGCAGCAAACACAACATCAAGCGAAACGGAACAGCGGCAACTCCCAGTTCCATGACTCGACGATGTATTCCCACAGAGAGTCAAACCCCAATCCCGTGAAATGCGGATACAATCAGCAAAATTCCTGGTTACATGGAACGCGGATAGTGTCACTCTTTAACCCCGTGGAAAACGTCCAGAGCGGATCCTGGTCCTCGCAGAGCACGGCAGTAAACCCATGTGAAGCATCCAGAGCGGAGCCCAGTCCTCGCCGAGCACGACAGTGAACCCATGTGAAGCATCTAGTGCAAACTTCCTGGTTACGTGGAACGCGGATAATGTCACTCTTTGACCCCATGGAAAACGTCCAGAGCGGATCCTGGTCCTCGCAGAGCACGGCAGTGAACCCGTGTGAAGCATCCAGAGCGGAGCCTAGTCCTCGCCGAGCACGGCAGTGAACCCGTGTGAAGCATCTAGTGCAAACTTCCTGGTTACGTGGAACGCGGATAATGTCACTCTTTGACCCCGTGGAAAACGTCCAGAGCGGATCCTGGTCCTCGCAGAGCACGGCAGTGAACCCGTGTGAAGCATCCAGAGCGGAGCCTAGTCCTCGCCGAGCACGGCAGTGAACCCGTGTGAAGCATCTAGTGCAAACTTCCTGGTTACGTGGAACGCGGATAATGTCACTCTTTGACCCCGTGGAAAACGTCTAGAGCGGATCCTGGTCCTCGCAGAGCACGGCAGTGAACCCGTGTGAAGCATCCAGAGCGGAGCCTAGTCCTCGCCGAGCACGGCAGTGAAACCGTGTGAAGCATCTAGTGAAAAATTCCTGGTTACGTGGAACGCGGATAATGTCACTCTTTGACCCCGTGGAAAACGTCCAGAGCGGATCCTGGTCCTCGCAGAGTACGGCAGTGAACCCGTGTGAAGCATCCAGAGCGGAGCCTAGTCCTCGCCGAGCAAGGCAGTGAAACCGTGTGAAGCATCTTGTGCAAAATTCCTGGTTACGTGGAACGCGGATAATGTCACTCTTTGACCCCGTGGAAAACGTCCAGAGCGGATCCTGGTCCTCGCAGAGAACGGCAGTGAACCCGTGTGAAGCATCCAGAGCGGAGCCTAGTCCTCGCCGAGCACGGCAGTGAAACCGTGTGAAGCATCTAGTGCAAAATTCCTGGTTACGTGGAACGCGGATAATGTCACTCTTTGACCCCGTGGAAAACGTCCAGAGCGGATCCTGGTCCTCGCAGAGCACGGCAGTGAACCCGTGTGAAGCATCCAGAGCGGAGCCTAGTCCTCGCCGAGCACGGCAGTGAAACCGTGTGAAGCATCTAGTACAAAATTCCTGGTTACGTGGAACGCGGATAATGTCACTCTTTGACCCTGTGGAAAACGTCCAAAGCGGATCCTGGTCCTCGCAGAGCACGGCAGTGAACCCGTGTGAAGCATCCAGAGCGGAGCCTAGTCCTCGCCGAGCACGGCAGTGAACCCGTGTGAAGCATCTAGTGCAAAATTCCTGGTTACGTGGAACGCGGATAATGTCACTCTTTGACCCCGTGGAAAACGTCTAGAGCGGATCCTGGTCCTCGCAGAGCACGGCAGTGAACCCGTGTGAAGCATCCAGAGCGGAGCCTAGTCCTCGCCGAGCACGGCAGTGAACCCGTGTGAAGCATCTAGTGCAAACTTCCTGGTTATGTGGAACGCGGATAATGTCACTCTTTGACCCCGTGGAAAACGTCCAGAGCGGATCCTGGTCCTCGCAGAGCACGGCAGTGAACCCGTGTGAAGCATCCAGAGCGGAGCCTGGTCTTCGCCAAGCACGGCAGTGAACCCGTGTGAAGCATCCAGAGCAAATACCAGACTGTGGAGTCCTTAAAATCCACGGACTATGACGTCCTTAACCTCGACCGTGATGTCTTAAAACTAACGATCAAACACCCCGATTCCCTACGAATTCTGCCTTGGTTTAAGGGTACATCTCTTCACTCCTTTGATACTTGGCGTTGTAATTCCTCAACGTCTTCAAAGAGGTGAAGGGTCCCTGCAACCAAACACCGTACTGTGGAGTCCCTAAATCCACGGACTATGAGGTCCTTAACCTTGACCGTGATGTCTTAAAACCAACATCGGACTGTGGAGTCCTTAAATCCACGGACTATGAGGTCCTTAACTGTCACGACCCAAGTTTGGATGTGACAGGCACTTAGATTGTATCATATCTTAAGATATGCACAAATCCAAGTAAGCCAAAAACCAAGATCAAAATACCTTATTTCGGAATTATTTATAAAAATTTAGTTTTTAAGTAGAAATCTCGAGTTATGAAGTTAATTCATTAAACAAGTAATAAAGGTTAAGTGTGGTTGTATTCCTAGTTGGAATCAACGATATCAAAATTTAACATGAATATACGCATAATAAACATTACTAAATCTCATAAAGAAAGGACTATGAAACTGATCCAAATATTTCAACTGTACATATATTTACCAACTCTCTTTTCTAAGTCAAAGTACAAGTCTGATGGAGTCTTTCTAGATACAAAAGTACAAAATGGAAGGTTACTACACATGTAACCTACCTATCAAAAGATGGAATAAAACCGCAAAAGTGATCCTGCCTCGCAGCTACCCGTCCACTCTATCCCTGCAAGGAACTGTGGCACAACGGGGATGAGTTGCCAACTCAGTGAATACAACTAACATATAACGGCGAATAAAGTAAATATGGTAATCATGCTAATGAACATGAATCAATATGATATATGAGTATATGTGAAATCCAACAATAAATCACATCATACTTCTGAAATCACAACTCAATATAAATCATCTCTCGGTGTCTATCAACGACACAAAACTTTCATTTCTTATAGGCATCATTTCCCGAATGATCCTATACCCATAATATCGGTCGTCATCCTCTAGATGCACGCCGCATATTTCTATAACCAATATCCGGAATCGAGTAACCTCGCTAGGCTCCCCCGTCTCAATACGGCTATCCTGCCCCTCGGTCTCGACCGGGTCCACCCTGTATCCAACTGTATATCTCCCCCACTCAGTATGGATAACGTAAATCCGCGACCGTATATCTCCCCCACTCGGTCCGGAATAAAACCAAAAACAGAAATCAACTCAGGGTGGACATGTCACATCAATCATGAAAACTGGATTTATGTAATAGTATTCAAAAACTCAAAATCATAAATCCTCAATTCTGCATCTATCTCATATCCAACATAGAAATACGCATAAAGCAACAGGATGTAAATAATGAATTCTACCAATACACTTGACATATGAAATACAATATAATCCATGTTAATAAGTATGATATTTAGGTGTATGTGACATGGCAATATCGACGAGGTGTGTGTAGCATATAAGATGTGCACGTGGCATGACTCGTCGATACTTGTGAAGTGTTCTAACAACTAAGCAACATACAAGTAATTTAATGAATGATATTCTAATTATTAAACATGATGATATGAATATCGCATTAAGTAAAACCATGGGCGAAACACGCCATCTCTACTAAATTCCCCGGTAGATATTTAGTCTACTCACCGGAAAGTCGAATCTACTCCGGAATCGCTAATCTTTTCCCTTTCCTCGCGGCTTCCGTATTTCTCGTATCCGTGTCTAAATATGCAAAGTTAACGCGTATAAGCAAAATAGCTATTCCGTCATAACGGAAATAAAAACACGCTAACCCCCATAAGTTATATACTAACAGATCCTTTCAAGTTATTAAACACTTAGTCTTGCTGAGTTTTAACCCAATCCTGCACTGTTTCAGGAATTAAAACGCGACGTAGTTTCGTCGTGTCATATTTAGTGTTTTACGATTCATTTTCCGATATATCATTCCAGATTTTAGTTACAATGAAACTAAATTAAATCAACAGTGCCAAAATAACCTAAATTGTACACTGAAGATACCTCAAAAACCAAAATCCCAAATTTCCACAACTTGGCCGGCGACGCCGGCCAAAACCTTACTGTCGCCGGCCCAAAGCCGGCGCCCTGCCTCCGTATTCTTGTGGTGTGTTCTATTTAGTTCCTACATCATTTCTACTCTGTTGAATTTATTTAAACATGTTCCAGATTAAAGCAGATTTTAACAGACTCTGAATTTAGCTAAATACGATATTATGTGACCTATCTAAACTTTAATTAATTAAACTACAGAGCTTATCTCTACTATGTTTAAGAAAATTACCCTCCTAATTTGCTGTAGGAATAACCCTCCAAAGATCTACAAGCTCCTTTTAGCTTGAAGATGATCCAAACTCAAGAACAAGCTCCTTCTTCTTCCTCTTCTTCCTTTTGTTTTCTTTTCTCTTTTACTTTTCTTTTCTTTTAAATTTCAGTGTGTTTTAATTTAAGTTTCAGAACTGAATTGATTTCATTTATCCACTTAAACCCTTGACAAAAACCTATTTGCACAAAAATCTAACTTTGCAATTCAACCCCTCACAACTAGCTTATTACAAAACACATCTTTTATTAAAATGAAGCTAAAATTATCATTAAAACCCTTATAACTTATTTAAATTACATTCTAAAATTCTAATATAATTTGTTTTACAATTAACTTATGAAGATTAACATATTTGATTTTAACCATTTTGTGATTTATCAGCTTATTCTAAATTTAATTAATTTTATTTATTTCTAGCTTTTTCCTAAATGTTACATTAACCTTGACCGTGATGTCTTAAAACTAGCATCGGACTGTGGAGTCCCTAAATCCACGGACTATGAGGTCCTTAACCTTGACCGTGATGTCTTAAAATTAACAGCGGACGGTGGAGCCCCTAAATCCACGGACTATGAGGTCCTTAACCTTGACCGCGACGTCTTTAAACTACAATACCTGGAGCAGCCTCTGACCCCGCGAAACACGGATAATGGTGACCACATTCAGCACCTGCAGGTCCTCACGACCTGTAAGGAAGAAAAAACTCCCTTGTGAGATCCTTACGACCCTCAAGGGAAAACCCGCTTAAAATCCTCATGATCTCTAAAAAGAACTTACACCTATGGGATCCTTTCGACCTATAGGGAGAAAAACTCTTTACAAGACCCTCGTGACTCATAAGATGCAAAAGCCTTAGGAAGCGGATCCTAACCCTGAATCCTAAGCCATGGCCGTCCTGCAAGGAGATCAAAATAGAATATCCACAGAATACATTCAATAGAAAGGGGATACACCATTGAGAGAAAAATTGTATCTTTTATTCATAAACCAAAATGGATACAAAGTACAATTTATGAAAGAAACAAAGAAAGAGATACTCTCATCCATGAGTATGTACAAAAAAAAGAAAAGATACAAGTCCTCAAGCCGGCGGGCGGTGCAATAATTTCACCAGCTCATCGTTCTGTTGTTGAGCCACGGCTTCATGACGCAAGATCTCCAGAAGACGAGCCTCCGCCTGAGCTTGTTGGGCCTGATACGAAGCAAGCCGGGCTTCAAGCTCTTTCTCAGTGGCCTTGTGAGCCTCAACCCTCTCGCGAGTAAACGTGGCGGCTTTATCAAGAGCCACCACCTCCTTGATAGACTCCTGAAGCACCCGCCAAAGTTCATACGCTTTGTTGGCTTTAGCTGTGAGGTTGGCTTGAAGCTCACCCAGCGCCTTGGAGGCTAGCTCCCTCTCCGAGAACTTGCGGCCAAGTCTCTTCTCGCACGATGTCATGTTGGCCGCACATCGTGCTATCAGACCTCGTAACTCCGCTTTTGCAGCCACGGCTTCCGAGGAAAGGCGAGAACATTCCAGGGCGTACAAACAAGCCTCCACCTTCCTACAGAACTCCACCCAGACCCGCACCACCTCCTCGCTATGATAAGTGGCGAGAAAAGGGAGGGAGCCGTTAGCTTCAGCGGCAAACGCTTTGGCTGTGGTCGCACTACCAGCACGGAGCTCCTCGATGAAAGAAGATAGGGAGACAAGGCTCAATTGGGCCAAGCGTTCTGAAGCCCGCAAGGCGTAGGGGCCGGGCGGCATCACAATGCGCGATTCCAAAGCCATGGAGACTGGCAGGGCTATTCAAATTCGGCGAATGTTAGTAAAACTTTTAAACACAGGATGAACGGGACTATAATAAAATGTCACTCACCGACAGTCATGCAAGTAGGAACTGAAGGTACCCCTGGCCCTTCAACGACCTCAACCTCATCGTCGGCTTCTAAAACTATAAGAGACATCAACGTCATTTCGCAAAATAGTAACAATGCTATGGTAAAAAAATAGCGAATGACACTAACCTTGCCCAGAGGAAAGGACAATACGCTGAGGGGAGATCGCCTGCGGAGCTGCCATCTCCAATAAACGCTGAAATGACTGGCGAGGCGACAGATCCGCGATCGTGGCCGCCAAGCCGTGCAATTCTGGGAAAGATAAAAGAGTTCAGACTGTGAAGAGGTTGCTAAATTAAAACGCAGAGGGATACCTTCAACACTCCTCCCATTCTGAGCCGGGGGGATAGCAGCTTCAACGGTCTCCGCCGTGACCTCAGGCTCCAACAAAGGGAGAGTAGTCCCGACTACCTCGCTTCCAGCCCTTGGGCCGCCCTCAGTAAGAGTCATTGGGGTGGCGGCCTCCAAGGGAGCCTCCCCCAAAGGGGCAAGCACTCCCTGATTAAGAACCGCCGCTGGAGGTTCTATCATGAGAGGAGCAGCCTCATCAGCCCCCTCCACATCCAGCAAGGCTTCATTGAGAATTTCGGCGGGCTTTAGCTTTAATGGGCCAGTAAGGAGCTCCCCCAGCGTCGAAGATTCTGCACGATTCAAATGAGAATAATGGTACATACCCACGAGCATAAATAAACGAGAAGACTACAAAAGAAGCACAACGTACCTATACGCAAAGAAGCCCTCAATATGGCTTCTTCAAGCCGCTTCTCCTTCTCAAGGAGGTGAGCTCGCCGGGGTTTAAGGGTAGATTCATGACCGCCGGTCCATAAAGAAAGCGCATCAGCGGCATCTTCGGAAGCGGCCTGCTTCAAAGCCCTTTCCCCCCATTCCTCCAAAGGGCCGATAAACCGTCGCCGAATCCACGAAGGGTCTTCGTAAAAAATTACAGCGGGATAAGACTTCTTCGGAACCTTGGCGTTATGGGACGCGTCTTTTGAACGCCGTATGGCCTCAGCCAACTGTGCAGCCTCCTCATCAGCCGTACTCGGGAAGAGAAGTCCAGCATTTGACTCTTGCAAGGCCAATGGTTCGTCTTCAAGGATAGGCTCAGACTCCACCACAGAATCAAGCGGGGTGGTAGCCGTTTTCCTCCGCCGTTTGGACCCGGACCCGGTCGCTGAGGATGACCGCTTCCTCCCTCGCGGAGACTTAGGGCGGCGCTGGCCCACATCGCCTTCAGCGCCCTCATCCCTGTTACTCTCGCTCGGTGCCACGACCAAGGACGACATCGCCATTGTCGACGCCACGGGGGGCGGTGCCGCCACTGGCAAAGGTGCTACTACTGGAGCCTGTCTACCCCGCGATCGGGAACCCAAAGGCATACCAGCTGTTGGAGTAAGGTCTACCCCTGACTCCCCCGGAATGAGGGCGGCGCCAATCTCCCTCAAAGGGAAGCGGACTGGAACCCTCGGTCGCAGCGTAGCTCCCGAGACCTGAGGAGGGGCGTCGTGACCAAGAAGAACCCTTCTTTCTTCAGCAATAATTGGGGTGATCCGATGAAGATACCAGCCCGTAAATGCACCCACGCATCGGGGGATATACTCGGCTTCAGGGACCATGAAATGAGAGCCGGTGTTCAGCCTCATGAAATGATGTGCGGCATCGCGAACAGCATCAAGCGAAGGGATCGGGGCGACTATAAAAGCCTAAAAAAGAACACCCTGGTCGTATCCAAGCTGCCGGGCAAATCGATGCAGATTGTACCGCATAAAAAGAGCTGCACTGTCCTGGCGAAACACCAAGTAGCCCGGTCTAATTGTATACAAATGCGTGGCCTCCCGGGGCTTCAGAGAAGGCGCGTTGTCTTTCGACCGATCCCAGAGTTGTTGAACGGGACCTGAGGGAGTAGACAAAACCCGATCATTAAAAACCAACCCTCCAGCGGGGGCATGAGGAGAAATCAGCACCCGGATAGCCCCAAATTGAGTTGGGTCGGCAGCAGAAGCACCCACCAGTCGCATAAGTCGCGGGAAAGGATAGGCGTCGTAAAAAGCGGGCCTCTGATGCATAGCAAAAGACCCCAGCACATGCATTTCGATCCATGACGTGAAATAATGAAGCGAAAAGTTCACTACGTCCACGCCAGGCGTAGAGGTGTTAGCCGCGGTGCCCAATCCGTTATAGAGGTGCGCCAAGGCTGGGATGCCGACAGCCAACCGCATCCCCTCAGCAATACGATGAGCCGGGTAGATGACCGAGGCTCTCATGAAGCGGCGATGCATGGGAATAACGAACCAACTAAGCCAGACACTAACAAACCCCACAAAGAACGTCTCCTCGTCCATGCCCGGGACAGCAATGGATTCAAAAAGTATCGGCGATATAATAGGGATGTAATACTGAGGTAAATCTGATTCGTTGGTCGGCAACCTCTTCGGACCGAACCCAAAGGGGTCCCCAATGTTGGCAAATTTCGGGGCTGTCTTCGATAGAGCGTCCTCACGAAGGAAACGAGCAATGAAGCTCTTGAAAGTGACGCCCTGATCCTCGGACTCGGTGAATAATCGGTCGAAGATGCCTAGGGCCCTAATTAAACTGGGGCGCTTGTGGCGAACAGCATTCTCAGCAGATAGGCCGTCAACTGGGGCGAGCTCGGGTTCAAAAACATACTCGTCAGGAGGCAACAACTCCTCATACAGGTTACCCCTTATTGGCAACCTCGAGATATCATAGAATTCGGCCAAAGAAATCGAAACCTCGCGATCTCCCAGAAGGAAAGTATTAGTGGGAAGGTTCCACAGGTTCAAAAACGCCTTGACCCACCAGGCATGCGGGGACTTGTAATGGAATAGTGACGCGTATATGGCCTGGTAGAGCCCGACTTTCTGCAACCGCGCCCGATAGGCAGAAAGGATGTAACGAGCCCAGAGAAGGTAGCCCGTAGGATGCCTAGGAGTGAGCCCTATCTTATAAATTTGCCCCCACGGGTGGGCCTCACCTTGGCAAATACGCCATCCCAAGATGTCTATGGCTGGGATCGGATGGTTCGGAATACCGGTCGTCAAAGGCTCCATCCTTCCCGTTGGAGTCCAGTTGGGCATTTCCACAGCAAAAGCTGTCCTTGGAGGATCCATCGGTAAAAAGGGGAAAGTGGGCTCCGTTGGCACCGCGCAAAGAAAACTCCTGCGACCTTGAATAATCTGACTATACCAAGATCCCCATTGAAGAAGGTTGGTACAGTTCGGGTCATGAGCCCGAATCATTGCCATCGCTTCCTCATCAGATGGTGACTGAGGAAAATCCGCCTCCGAGCGAGAAAAGGGAAAGCGTGGAACAGAAGCCATCGCACCTGAAATCCAATAAAGGAAGACCATTAAAAGGAAAGTCAGCGATATATATTCATGCATGAGCATAAGGACTAGTTAAAGAAAGCAACAGCAGAGTTTTCTGGGACCATTGGCTACAAAACATATGGACCCCACAGAATCCGGATGACGGCTCATTTATAATAAGGCCAAATCATTACAATAAAACAAAGGGAATATAAAGAATGATGACCATGCACATCCCTCCCAACAGGATCTGTCTCGAGCTCTACAATGAATCCAACAAAATCGAAGGAATTAAATTCCCACAAAAAGACATCATTACAAAGCCCACATTGCATTAATGGCAGGAAGAACAACTTAGGGCCAAGAGACCTCAGGAAGCCTCCATGCGAAGAAGCTGAGTTCTTCATAGGAATTAAATTCCTTATTAAGAAAAGGGAATTAAATTCCCAGAAATATTTTTGATGGAATTAAATTCCATGGGGTTGAAACGCCATCATCATCTCCCCAAAGATCAGCTAAACCCTAAGAGATCTACAGTTTGAAAGTTAAGCGGTTTCATGTTCTTATGGAAAATATGAAGGAGAAAGGGTAAAAACCCTTGTTTTGGATTTAAAATCCGGAGAAATGTGAAGGTCCATCGTTGTCCAAGAACATTACCTGAGAAAAAGGATTCTTTTCGAACAGAGTTAAACTCTGAAGATTGTTTCAAGACAGAGAACTAAGCTCTGAAAGCGAGAATTAAATTCTCAAGGAAGAAGTTCTCAGAAGAAAAAGATGAAGATGAACAAAGTGAAGACTCCTATGAAGAGACAGTGGTATTTATAGAAGGCAATGGAAACGTTTCATCTCCCCAAATCCCTAAATGAATCCAACGGTCACAAAGATGACAGCGTTGCACTCACGTGCAGACATGTGAGAACAACGCTGTGGGGGCATTTGTTTCCTGATTTAAAATCAGAAAAGCTTATGGGAAAAGCTTCAGAAAGGGGGCCACATGCTTACACGTGACCAGCAGTCACGTGTTGACACGTGACATATAGAAGCAGCGGAAAGGGCACATTGGTTCCCTGATCAAGTCAAGGAAAAGGCTTCAGGAGCGGACTCGTTCTCCAGTTGAGTCGAGGAAAGGGGCTCCCGACAGGGGTCACGTGTTCACACGTGACCAATGGTCACGTGTTCACACGTGACCAATGGTCACGTGTTAACACGTGATGACTAAAACAGCAACCAGAAGACAGAGAATAAAAAGAAAGCAGGAAGGCTCGTTCCAAGGGGGTCACGTGGTCACACGTGACCGGCTTTCAAAGCCCGCTTTGTTAACAGAATTAAATTCTGAAGGAGATTTAAATCTTTCCAAAGGAAAGTGATTATCTGGGGCCGATCGAATCATCACCTATCTATGGAAAATCTCGGGTTTGGAAAGATTTCCCCTTTAAATCTAACCGAAATAACAAGAGAGAATCCCCGGATTTGAAATCCAATGGTGAATAAAATTCACCTAATAATCCAAAGGTCCAGAACGAATAATGGATGCAAATCAAATATCTCAACAAAGATTCGTCAAAAAACTAATTATTCGGCTGCTTCTCCTATAAATAGGAGCCAAGAGATACAAAAAAAAAGGATATATACGCAGAGGGAAGAAAAGGGAGAGAGCCTTGATACTTTGAGGAATTTGGATCTTCTGCAAAAGAAAACCCTAGGTAAGAAAGGGAAGGCTCCTTGAAAGAAAAGAGAATTTAATTCTCAACAGAGTTTAACTCTGATATATATAAAACAGAAGAATATATTTCTTCTCTCTTTGATAGAGGATCTGCAAAGTGCACATCTCCCCTTTAGGTTGAGAATTTAATTCTCAATGGGTCGAGATCCTGCCATGCAGATCCAAAACATAGAGAGGGAATGGAAACATGAGAATTTAATTCTCACAGAACTATAGGAATTTAATTCCTTTAAGATAAAAGTAGGGCCTGACCCTGTGACTGGGAATTTAATTCCTTCAGAACAAAAAGAAACAGGGTTGAACCCTAATTAAGAACATGGTTCTGTTGAAACAGCGGGAATTTAATTCCCTTAATCATAATTCTTTAAAATGGGAAGTTTAATTCCTTAAAAGCTTTTATTAGGGTTTAACCCTATTCAGTTCTTCATATATATGAGGAATTTAATTCCTACAGGAAATTCAGAGTCCAACTCTATTCAGAATATAAATCTTCAAAAGGAAGTAGGAATTTAATTCCTCTGAAATTACTGTCAGGGTTTAACCCTACGAGGAATTTAATTCCTGGAAAAGATTAACAGGTCCTCTAAACAGCATATATAGAGGCAGGGTCACGTGTCACCACGTGACCCCCTAAGAGATCTACAAAAAGCCCTTTTGAGGCAGCACCCCACGTGACCCACGTGACCCTCGGCAGAAGCTTTAGCATACAAGCATTTAAATGCCCGTCACGTGAGGGCACGTGATGCTCAGAAAGATGCGATAATCTCAGCAGAACAAATAAAGAGAGGGCGCCCTCACGTGTTACCACGTGACCCCTCCCGCCTTAGTGTTTAAACACTTAATGGGAACCCTCGAATCCAGTATTGAAATACTGTTGGGCCTTAGTGTTCAACACTAATCAAAGAATTTTATTCGTAGTGTTCAACACTGATTACCTTAATATTCGACACTAATCTGAGATCTCCATCTCCAGTGTTCAACACTGATCTGTTTTAGTGTTTATGATAATTTGAAGCCTTGCTGCTGGTGTTTAACACCAATTATCTTTTAGTGTTAAACACTAACTTGTCAACCTCATTCTCAGTGTTCAACACCGATTGCTCCGTAGTGTTTAACACTAGGCTCTGGCCCAACTGGCTAAATGGATAGAGGCAAAGCCTCTCCTTCAAGAGACCAACCGGAAGCCAATATTCCAGACCTGACTGGACTTAGCCCAAGCTGGCCATAAGTCCTCAATTCGTGATTAACTGGGCTAATGGGCTCATAACATAATTAATCAGTCTTGACCCCATATCGGGCCAAGGACTACTTAAGTCATTCCGGTTCTAGGGTACATCTATTCACTCCTTTGATACTTGGCATTGTAATCCCTCAATGTCTTCAAAGAGGTGACGGGTCCCGACAACCACTCATGATATGGACTGTGGGGTCCTTAAACCCATGTCTAATGCTAAATTCCAGGTTACGTGGAACACGGATAACGTCACTCTTTGACCCCGTGGAAAACGTCCAGAGCGGAGCCTGGTCCTCGCCTAGCACGGCAGTGAACCCGTGTGAAGCATCCAGAGCACATACCGGACTGTGGAGTCCTTAAACCCACGGACTATGACGTCCTTAACCTCGACCGAGATGTCTTAAAACTAACCATGGACCGCAATGTCCTTAAACTACCCATGGACCGCAATGTCCTTAAACTACCCATGGACCGCGATGTCCTTAAACTAGAACAATAGAGCCCCATGTGCTCTTTTGTCGGATCTAAACGGTCCCGTTTAAGTTGATCTTAGCCTTAAAGATGGCTAACGTATCCTTAAACCTTCAAACAGACTGGACTAAGAATCCCCCCAATTAACTCTGGCTCGAGGGTACATCTCTGAACTCCTCTGACATCCGTCGTTGTAATCCTTCAACGTCGTCAGAGAGGTGACGGGTCCCGACGGCCACGCATACGATGAACCACTATGTCCCTAAACTGGAACAATAGAGCCCAAATGCTCTTTTGTCGGATCTAAACGATCCCGTTAAGTTGATCTTAGTCTCGACGTTAGACTAACGTATCCTTAACAAACGTTTGAGTTGATCTTAGCCTTAAGTATGGTTGACGTATCCTCAAACCAAACCTCCAAACCCAAATCTAAGATAAACACGGATTTGGACTAGTCCACGTCCTACGGGCGACGATATAACTCAGTCTCCGTAAACAATCCACGGGCAACAAAACACAAAACAAACACACACGACACGAAGTGACCATCTGGAGAAGGAGAAAGTTGTTACCACGATGCGGTAGCGTAATTAACTGCAGGGGCTTGCGCCTGCAGGGAAGAGCGTCCCCACAATCAAAAACCCCTCAAACGAGGGGGAATCTGACGAAGTCTGCTACATCGGCCGCATCCGTCTAAACCTTCGATACTCGGTGCCATCGATCGACTTGGCATCTTCGGAGAGGTGGACGGATAGCACCAATTAGCATCTGCCCCGAACCTCAGGCTCGGATGCCCATGTCCCGGCCGCCGTTCGGAGGGGAACAGTGATGTCTTAAAACTAACATTGGACTGTGGAGTCCTTAAATCCACGGACTATGAGGTCCTTAACCTTAACCGTGATGTCTTAAAACTAATATCGGACTATGGAGTCCTTAAATCCACGGATTATGAGGTCCTTAACCTTGACCGTGACGTCTTTAAACTATGATACCTTGAGCGACCCCTGACCCCGTGAAATACGGATAAGGGCGACCACATCCAGCACTTGCAGGTCCTCACGACCTGCTAGGAAGAAAACTCTCTTGTGAGATCCTTACGACTCTCAAGGGAAAAACCCGCTTAAGAATCCTCACGATTCTTAAGAAGAACTTACACCTATGGGATCCTCTTGACCTGTAGGGAGAAAAACTCTTTATGAGATCCTCGTGGCTCATGAAGTACAAAAGTCTTAGGAAGCAGATCTTAACCCCGAATCCTAAGCCATCGCTGCCCTGCAAGGAGATCAAGACAAATTGTCCGCAAACACATTCAATGAAAGGAGACACGCTGTTGAGAAGAAAAATGTATCTTTTATTCATAAACCAAAATGGATGCAAAGTACAATTCATGAAAGAAACAAAAAGAAAATACTCTCATCTGTGAGTATATACAAGAAGGAAGGAAAAGATACAAATGTTTCAAGCCGGCGGGCGATTTAACAGCTTGGTCAGCTCATCCTGCTTTTGTTGGGTCGCGGCCTCATGATTTAAGATCGCCAAAAGACGGGCCTCCACCTGAGCCTGCTGGGCTTGATACGAAGCGAGCCGGCCTTCAAGCTCTTTCTCGGTGGCCTTATGAGCCTCGACCCTTTCATGAGTGAACGTGACAGCTTTATCAAGAGCCACCACCTCTTTGATGGACTCCTGAAGCACTCGCCTGAGTTCGTATGCTTTGTTGGCTTTGGCTGTGAGGCTGGCCTGAAGCTCGCTCAGCGCCTTAGAAGCCAGCTCCCTCTCCGAGAATTTACGGCCGAGCCCTTTTCTCGCACAACAATATGTTCACCACGTGTCGCTCTATCAGGCCACATAGGCTCACTTTCGCGACCGCAACCTTAGAAACAAGACATACATACTCAAGACCGTATAAATGGGCTTCCAGTCGATAGCAATAATCGATCTAAAACGTGCTCACATCACCTGGTATGAAAGGCAACGAGAAAAGTTCCGACGTTTTTCCTATCGAGCATATGTTCGTAATTATATGAACATTCGAAAAAGGAATAATATTCGAAGCTTCAATGTGCATGCGACATGATGATAGTGTTGATAATTAAAGAAAGTTCTCATAAGAAGAACACAAAGTTTATTTATGCAAGCGAAAACATACATACGAGTACCAAGCCTACATGGAAATTCAGTATAAAGCATACAAAAAAAAAGAGAAACTAATTTAAATATACTACGCTAGCGGGAAAATGTCACCAAATACGGGATCAATAGCACAAGGGTTAACGAAGCAAAGAATAAAATTCTCCATCTCTCTCTCCGCTCTTTCCAGCACATCAAAGCGACGGTTCTCGCGAGGAGTCGCTCCCCATCGATTGGCTCCATGTTTGTCCGCAAAAGCAAACATAATAGCTCGCCGGGCCCTTATTTGGCTCAGCAGGTGAATCGGGCAATATTTCAAAGCCTGAGTAATCAGGCACGCTTCGTGAAAGCCCTCGAGCTTCTCTTCAGCCGCATCGAGCAATGCCAGGGTCATCTCCGCCGAGTGAGGAGGGATGTCGGCAAGCACGGCCGTGAAAATCATCCGGAGCCAGAGGGAACCCATTGGGAGGGGAGACCCCCTACGGATCGAGAGTTCGTACATTGCCGAGTCGCATTCGTCATCGGTAAGGAGTGGATCCACCAATCGGGCAGCAAAGCGGGGGATCATTTCCTCGATGGGAATATCCCATGGCTGTCGACGAGCATGAGGGCGATTGCAGGCCATGGCGTTCAGATGTTTCTCAAGAAAAAATCACACCAAAAAGGAAAAATAAACCTCTCTGTGAAGGGAAAAGAAGGTTATTGCCTCAGATATAAAGGGGTGCATTAAGTGCCGTGCGCGGAAAATCTTGCATGATGAAGCTATTTCCAAGGCCCAAAAAAGGAAAGGCATCGAAAATCAAGGAGATGGAACTATTTCCAAGGCCCTTTTTCTACATCTGATATTGTGCACTGAAAATATGGCATGAAAATTTTTATGAACAACCCCATCAAGGGACCCCATGTGCAGAATACGTGAGGCCCAAACTTGATGTGCACTAAAAATAATGGAGTAGCTCCCTGCATATTAAAAGCATCAACAACAACAGTAGCAAAATGATAAAATCCCAGAGAAAGGCATGCAAACATGGAAAAACATATTAAAACTTAGCATTCATACTTTGAGAAGTTCATACAAAATAAGGAGGACACAATTACAACGGTAAGACCTCAGACGCGGGGCATGGATTGAGAAACTCGAACGTAGCTTTATCCAAGATCTTCCATGCATTTCAAACCGCCCTAGTATGTTTTCTCTCACGATCACGAGCGTCGGGGTCCTCGCGGATGTCCTCTACCCTCCGGTAGGCGGCAAGTATGGCTGATTGCTGAAAAATCTGATGCAGGAGATCAATAAGATCGTCTCGCCTTCTCTTTGAGATCAAGTGCATCAGATACATCGAGTGTACTTTATCCTCGGCGGTGTCCAATGCCCTAAGTGGCACACCAGTACAAAATAAAGGAAGTGCCTCCCGGATCGCCAGCACGATCAGCCTCAGAAGAGAAGAGCGACGGGGGAGTAGCCGATGGTTGCACTCGTCAAAGCGACTCATGATCTCGGCATACTGAGCATCGGTGAACTCCTGGTTCTAACTGCGGCCCAGTGCACGAATATTCCCATAGGAAATTATCTCGTCAAGATCATACAGATGGGCATCCATGATACCTGAAATAAAGGTCATGAGAATCATTATAAAGCTCCCGTTTCATTAATTGCAGAAGGACAACCTCGGGCTAAGAGACCCTAAGAAGCCTCCATATGAAGAAACTGAGTTCTTCGTAGGAATTAAATTCCTTATTAAGAAAAAGGGAATTAAATTCCCAGAAACTCTTTTGAGGATGGAATTAAGTTCCATATATTTTAACCGTCACCATTATCTCCCTAAAGATCATATGAACCCTAAAAGGATCTACTGTTGAAAGTTCTATTTCATACTTCAGTGGAAAAACTTAAGGAAAAATGAGTTCATACTAAAGGGTGAAACCCTTGAAGTGGATTTAAAATCTAGAGAATTTCATGTATAAAAGTTCTTCGTCCATTCAAGATGATTACCTAAAGAAGAAGAATCGGTCAGACAAGAGTTAAACTCTGGAAAGTTTGAGGCAGAGAATTAAGCTCTGGAAGAAGAGAATTAAATTCTCAGAAAAAGTTTGCAAGGAGGAAGACAAGCAAAGTGGAGGCGTCTCTGAAATGACCCCTATATTTATAAGATGGGATGGAAAACGCTTCATCTCCCCAAATCCCTAGAGGAATCCAACGGTCACAAAAAGGTGACAGCGTTGCACTCACGTGCTGACACGTGAGAACAACGCTGTGGGGGGCATTTGTTTCCTGATTTAAAATCAGGAAAAAACCAACGGAGAAGGCATCACGTGCTAGCACGTGACCAGCGGTCACGTGTTGACACGTGACATGTAAAAGCGACGGCACAAGGCACATTCGTTCCCTGAGTAAATCAAGAAAAAAGCTCCAGAAAAGACATCACGTGTGCACACGTGACCAGTGGTCACGTGATGACCAAGCAGCAGCAAAGAACATAGCGCAGAAGGAAGGGAAGCCCGTTCCAGGGGGCTCACGTGCCTACACGTGACCAGGGGTCACGTGCGCACATGTGACCAACGGTCACGTGGCCACACGTGACCGGCTTCAAGAGCCTTATTTTTATGACAGAATTAAATTCTGTGAAAGGATCTCTCAAATCTTTCCGAAGGAGAACGATTATTTGGAACCGATTGGATTAAAGATTTAAAGGTGATTAAATATCATCTATTTGTGGAAAAATCCTGAACTTGGAAAGATTTCCCCTTAAAATCTAACCGAAATAACAAAGGAGAATCTCTGGATTTAAAATCCAATGGTGAATAAAATTCACCTAATAATCCAAAGGACCAGATGAATGATGAATGCAAATCAAATCTCTCATTGAAAGATTCACCAAAGCTAATTGATTCTGCTTCTTCTCCTATAAATAGAAGCCGAGAGACACGGAGAGGGATATACAATACAGAGAGAGAAAAGAGAGAGCCTCGATACTTTGGAGGAATTTGTATCTTCTGCAAAAGAAAAGTTTAGGTAAGATAGGGAGGGTCTTAAAAGAGAATTTAATTCTCAGCAGAGTTCAACTCTGATATTAAACAGAAGAACATAGTTCTCTCTGTAGTGGAGGATCTGCAAAGTGCACATCTCCCCTCGAATTGAGAATTTAATTCTCATTGGATTGAGATCCTGCCATGCAGATCCAAAGCATAGAGAGGGAATGGGAGTTTGAGAATTTAATTCTCACAGAACTATAGGAATTTAATTCCTTTAAAATAAAATTAGGGTTTAACCCTATGTTACAGGAATTTAATCCCTTCAGAATGAATAGATTCAGGGTTTAACCCTAGTTAAGAACTGAGTTCTGTTAAAATGACAGGAATTTAATTCCCTTAGGAAAGAAGAAATTAGGGTTTCACACTATGACAGAATCTCATTCCTCAGAATAATTCTCTAAAATAGAGTGGGAATTTAATTCCTTTAAAGCTTTTATTAGGGTTTAACCCTATGACAGAATGTCGTTCTTCACATACATGAGGAATTTAATTCCTACAGAAAATTCAGAGTTCAACTCTATCCCAGAATATAAATTGTCGGGTTCCTAAGCACACTAGTGAAGGTTCACAACGCATCAAACATGTACGAATAAAAATTTAGATATGTCGAACAACCCAAAGACAGGATCTTTGCTAGATAATTAGGGTTTCGCATACAAGATAACATCTTTAATCTAAGTGTGAGGGATTACAACCTTTGTAGTCCGCTCCTTCGCTTCACAAGCTCCGAGTAGAAGTCCCTTTGCCGCGATCCACGATCTCCCGGACTCATGAGAGGCTCCACGACTCGAACGATCCATGCTAGCTTGTCGTATTCCAAATCTCCGATGATCTACGTCGAGGTTTCAAAAACTCAAGCTTTCTCACTCTAAAGAAGTGAACACACTAATCCCATGGGCTAGATGAGATGAGGATGAGAGAGTAGTATTTATGCTTTCTTTTTATATCATTTTCTCATATTTATTCATCACTTCAAGAATTTCAAGAGAGCTTTTCAAGAAGGAAGAAAATGATAATGGAAATGATAATGATAATATGATAATGATCAATCCCTTTTGTGATGAATAGAAAGAAAAGAATATGATTGATATATTAACCATGGTCAAGGATGAGTGGCTAAAAATGAGTAGAGAAACAACTAGAGTTAGGGTTTGGTTAGGTTAAGAATGTGTCATCACAAAATATCACAACCATGACAAAAAGGAAAGCTTCTAGAATGAACAAGAAGAACCTAACCCTAATCAAACCCTAACCTCAATTAATCATCCTTAAGCATGTTTAATAATAAATCATATCATGTCACAATAATATATATCACATATATATTATATATTTGCAACAAAAGAAAATAATACAATTAACATATATCGCATATATATCAATGTATCATCCAGTGAGAAAATGAAATAATAAAGCAAGCCAATATTAGATAATATAATAATATATCATATATATTATTATATATTAAATCATCGAATCAACACTTGATCCGACGATCCGGCTATATCAAATACAACCGACTAATATATCATGTACCGATTCATCGAATCAACACTTGATCCGATGTGCCGGTTCATATCTAAATATCGCGAGAATATAATACGGTATCTCATATCGCATTATCCTCGGTCTTGCGCATATCACATATGTGCCTCTACTCCGTTTCGCCTGAGCCAAGAAACCTCTGTGTAGGACTCTAAAGAATCGTCAATACGCCGGTAGCAGGTGATGATCATATCAAACACCCACAAGCTGCAAGCGGTCAGCTAAACATAACAGCCACCCAGGTATTGAGCGATCAGAAGATCAACAAGCTAGCCTGTGCGTTCTCCTATGAATCCAACCAGTAACACTCCCGTACAGTCCAGTCTGTTCGTCTGATATGTCGCATATCAAGTCTAGGGGTGGTAAACGTCAGACCCCAGTAACCGATAAGTCATGTCGATGTGTGGCTCATAACGGGTCGAGAAACTATTAGTAACACTTACCAGTAAATCTCTATATCAGCCCTGGCCAGGGACTTCCAGTTATGGCCAATCGAACACAGCACAACATCAACTCCCTATACCGGGAGAGACGAATCCCCTCCTATCGCTCATTGCCTCCATGTGATTCGGGACTGTACCCAAAAGCCACCGTTTTGCATGCCCTCTTGGACGTGGTAAGGTGGAAATCAAAGCACAGTGGGAATCACACAAGACACTATGACAATCTCGGGTCAACAGACTACCCTGTACCAGTATCACCGGAGAACTGCCATCTGACGTGTGGTATAACACCATCTGGGAGTTCTCGGCGAGTCCGTCCAGTGTACCCAGTCTCCACTGAGCACCCGTACACCATCTCTGATGTCGAACACCGATGGATATGGGATCATCCATCGCCCATCATATGGGTCAAGATGCATATACGCTAGTCTACTCTGGTGTATCGATGCCCTGTCTCGATATACCCTCGACTAGGAACAGTTATAGGATGTACTCATCGACTACCGTGGCCCCACTAGTATGATCTCATCACAGTCCCAGTAGTCGAGTACAGATCCTAAGGGCTTTATCAACATGTGAGAGAAAGACAGTAAACCAATATAAGTCAACATGTTAAGATAAAGTGAAACCAAATAGCATACTATCATGACGAGCAAGAAAGTCCTCTCTGTATATATCTAAACATCCATCATAATATACATCATATGTACAATAATGGCCTCTAGGGCATATACATAACTAACAATCTCCCACTTGCACTAAGGCCAGCTACTGTAGTATCTCATACCTACCATCCCGAATAATCTCTCAAACTGTATCTGGGGAATAGCCTTCGTGAGTGGATCCGCAGTGTTGTCCTTCGTATCTACTCTCCTGACCTCGATCTCCCGGCGATCAACTATCTCCCTGATCAGGTGATACCGCCTCAGAATATGTCTAGACTTTTGATGGGACCTGGGTTCCTTGGCCAAAGCCACAACTCCATTGTTATCGCAATACAAAGGTATTGGATCCTCAATGGATGGAACCACACCAAGTTCACTAATGAACTTCTTCATCCAGATAGCCTCTTTGGCAGTATCGTTGGCAGCGATGTATTCAGCCTCCATCGTCGAGTCTGCAACGGTATCCTGTTTGGAACTCTTCCAACACACCGCCCCTCTATTGAGGGTAAAGACAAAACCCGAATGCGACTTAGAGTCGTCCTTATCACTTTGGAAGCTGGAATCGGTAAAGGACTCCACTTGGAGTTCTCCGTTACCATACACCAAGAACATGTCTCTAGTCCTTCGCAAGTACTTGAGAATGTTCTTCACAGCTGTCCAGTGACTCTCTCCAGGATCTTCTTGATACCGACTCACTACACTTAGTGAGTATGCTACATCGGGTCTGGTACATAGCATCGCATACATGATAGAGCCTACTGCCGAAGCATAGGGTATCCCTTGCATGCGAGCTCTCTCCAAATCAGTCTTGGGAGACATCTCTTTGGAGAGAGTGAGTCCAGAGATCGTGGGTTGGTTCCCACGCTTGGATTCTTCCATACTAAACCTTTTTAGTATGGTGTCAATGTACCTGGATTGGGACAATCCCAATATCCGTTTGGATCTATCTCTATAGATCCTAATCCCCAATATACAGGAGGCATCACCTAGATCTTTCATTGAGAATCTCTGTGATAAGAAAAGCTTGACTGATTGCAACATAGGAATATCATTTCCTATCAAGAGTATGTCATCCACGTACAATACGAGGAAGACAACCTTACTCTCTGCTACCTTCTTATAGATACAAGGTTCATCTATGTTTTTGATGAAGTCAAACTCTTTGACTACAACATCAAAACAGATGTTCCAACTCCGCGATGCTTGCTTTAACCCATAAATGGATTTAAGCAGCTTGCACACCTTTCCGCTGCTCCCACTATCTACGAAGCCCTCTGGCTGAGTCATGTACACGCTCTCTTCTAAATCACCGTTTAGAAAGGCGGTCTTAACATCCATTTGCCAGATTTCGTAGTCATGGTATGCAGCAATGGCAAGTAAGATCCGGATGGACTTAAGCATAGCAACTGGAGAAAAGGTTTCGTCATAGTCCACACCTGGTCGTTGACGAAATCCTTTCGCTACAAGCCTAGCTTTGAAAGTCTCAACTTTTCCATCTACACCAATTTTCTTTTTAAAAATCCATTTGCTCCCAATGGGTTTTACCCCTTCAGGAGCATTTTCTAAAATCCATACTTTATTGGTGTACATGGATTCCATCTCAGATCACATTGCATCCAGCCATTTCACAGAGTCACTACTCGTGATGGCCTGCTCGAAACTAGTCGGGTCATCATCTTCTATGATACAATCCTCACTTCCACCATCAATGAGAAAACCGTAGTATCTCTCAGGTGGATGAGAAACCCTACTAGATCGGCGGAGAGGCTGGGGTTCGTCGGGTACTACTGAATCCTCTGGTTCTACCAAGTCTTCTGTTATAGTTTGTGTTGCTGGAACCTCTTCCAGTTCTACCTCAATGCTACTTATCTGTTTCATAAGAAAACCTTTTTCTAAGAAAGTGGCATGTCGAGAAACAAACACCTTTTGTTCCTCGGGGTGGTAGAAGATATATCCTTGTGAATTTTTGGGATATCCTATAAACTTACATAAGACAGATCTTGCCTCGAGTTTATCCGGATTTTGTCTTTTGACATAGGCCGGACAACCCCATATCTTAATATAATTAAGACGTGGTATCTTCCCTTTCCATATCTCATATGGAGTTGTAGGCACTGATTTGGTAGGAACCATATTCAATAGGTGTATGGTTGTCTCAAGCGCATACCCCCAGAAGGAAATAGGTAACTCGGCTGTACTCATCATTGAACGCACCATATCTAATAGGGTGCGATTCCTTCGTTCCGATACACCGTTGTGCTGTGGTGTATAAGGAGGAGTAAGCTGAGAGAGAATCTCATTCTCTTTTAGATAATCTAGGAACTCACTGCTTAAGTATTCACCTCCTCGATCAGATCGAAGAATCTTAATACTTTTTCCCGTTTGGTTCTTTACTTCGTGCTTATATTCTCTGAATTTCTCAAAAGCTTCAGATTTGTGTTTCAACAGGAACACATGCCCGTATCTAGAGAGATCGTCAGTGAATGTAATGAAATAGGAAGAACCGTTCCTGGCATGCGTAGACATGGGACCGCATACATCAGTATGTACCAGTCCTAAGAGTTCGGTAACTCTTTCTCCGTATCCACTAAACGGAGCTTTGGTCATTTTTCCTTTGAGACATGAATGGCAAGTATCATAAGATGATAATTCGAACGGATTCAAATAACCATCCTTATGTAATTTAGCCAGTCGTATCGCATTGATATGACCAAGTCTACAATGCCACGAGAAGGATTTAAATAACCATCCTTATGTAACTTAGCCAAAAGGAAATAGGAATTTAATTCCTCTAAAATTTATTGTTAGGATTCAACCCTGCGAAGAATTTAATTCTTAAAGGATTAGCAGATCTTCAAAATATGCAAAGAACCAGAGTCACAGAAAAGAACTTTGAGGCAGTGCCTCACGTGACCCACGTGACCCTTGGCAGAAGCTTTAACATACGGGCATATAAATGTCCATCACGTGATGGCACGTGATTCTTCAAAGTATTCAATACTCTCAGCAGAACGAATGAAGGGAGGGCGCCTCCACGTGTTACCACGTGACCCCTCTTGCCTCAGTGTTTAACACTAAATTGGAACCTCTAAATCCAGTGTTTAACACTGTTCGGCCTCAGTGTTCAACACTAATCAAAGAACTTTATTTGCAGTGTTTAACACTGAATTTCATAGTGTTTAACACTAAATTAAACCCCTGTTAACAAAGATTAAGATTAACTCCCCTAGTGTTCAACACTAAATTAAAATCTCTGCCAACAGTGTTTAACACTGATTATTCCTAGTATTTAACACTAATTTGAAATCTCTGCTGCTAGTGTTTGACACCGATTTACTTTAGTGTTTAACACTAATTTGAAATCTCTGCTGCTAGTGTTTGACACCGATTTACTTTAGTGTTTAACACTAATTTGAACCCCTGTTGCTGGTGTTTAACACCAACTGTCTTTTAGTGTTTAACACTAACTTTAGCCCAATTGGCTAAATGGCTAGAGGCAAAGCCTCTCCTTCAATGGACCAACAGAAAGCCAGTATTCCAAACATGATGGGACTTAGCCCAAGATGGTCATAAGTCCTCAATTCAAACTTAACTGGGCTAATGGGCTCATAACATAATTAATTGGTCTTGATCCCAAATTGGGCCAAAGATCATTTAATCCACCCCGGTTCAAGGGTACATCTCTATACTTGGCGTTGTAATTCCTCAATGTCTTCAAAGAGGTGACGGGTCCCGATGACCACACATTGACACGGACTGTGGGGTCCTTAAACTCATGGACTACGACGTCCTTAAACTTGACCGAGATGTCTTAAAACTAACAACGGACTGTGAGGTCCTTAAACCCATGGACTATGAGGTCCTTAACCTTGACCGAGATGTCTTAAAACTAACACGGACTGTAGGGTCTTTAAACTCATGGACTATGAGGTCCTTAACCATGACCGAGATGTCTTAAAACTAACAACGGACTGTGGGGTCCTTAAACCCATGGACTATGAGGTCCTTAACCTTGACCGAGATGTCTTAAAACTAACCTTAGACTGTGGAGTCCTTAAATCCATGGACTACGACGTCCTTAACCTTGACCGCAACGTCTTAAAACTAACAATGGACCGCAATGTCCTTAAACTACTTACTGACCGCAACGTCACTAAACTAAACAATAGGGCTCCCTTAATTGCTCTATTGTTGGATCTAAACGATCCCGTTAAGTCGATCTTAGTCTAAAAACTAGACTAACGTGTCCTTAACAAACGTTTAAGTCGATCTTAGTCTCAAATAAGGCTAACGTATCCTTAAACCCAAACCCCCAAACCCAAATCTAAGATAATACGGATTTGGACTAGTCCACGCCTACGGGCGACGACATAACTCGGTCTCCGTATACAATCCACGGGCAACTAAACACAAAGTAAACACACACGACACGAAGTGAAATTCTGGAGAAAGAGAAAGTTGTTACTGCGATGCGGTAGCATAATTAACTGCAGGGGCTTGCGCCTGCAGGGAAGAGCGTCCCCACAATCAAAAAACCCCTCAAGCGAGGGGGAATCTGACGAAGTCTGCTACATCGGCCGCATCTGTCTAAACCTCCGATACACGGTGCCATAAATCAACTTGGAATTTTCGGAGAGGTAGACGGATAGCACCAATTAGCATCAGTCCCGAATCTCAGGCAGGACATCTCCGCCGTCGCGCCGTCTTTCGGAGGGGAACAGTGGTCTAGAGGCAGGAAACGTCGATGGCCGCAATAACAAACCTTCCTGCTAAAATTCAAGAATTTCGATGTTGTGTGTTGATGGCAATGAGGGCATACTTTATGACCATGTACGGACCAACCTGATAGCATTCCATACGCAGGAAAATCTTTAATTGCCCACATTAAAGCTGCACGCAGTATGAAGATTGTATTTGTGTTTGCATCGTAAGTCTCTACACCATCAATAAACAAAGATTTTAACTCCTCGATCAGAAATTGGAGATAGACGTCGATATTGTTTCCCGGTGAGTTTGGTCCGTCGATAAGAAGAGTCATCATAAAATATGATTAGTCCATAGCCAACCAAGGCGACAGATTATAAATTATCATTACAACGGGCCATGTGCTGTGACTTCCAGCTATATAGTTGAATGGGTAGAAGCCATCACTAGCCAGTCCGAGCCAGAATTGCGAGGATCGTTACTGAATATTGAATGCCTCCTATCGAAATCCTTCCATGCCGGTGAATCTCTTGGATGTCACTTTTTTCCATCTTCACTTGGAGGAGCACGGTGATGCCAAATCATTGCCTCGGCTGTTTTCCTACACCTGAATAGCCTCTGTAGCCTCTGTGTTATGGAAAAGTATCATGCTATCTTGACAGGTATATCAAGCTTCTTATCAGAATCTTTCGGCTTATACCTGGCCTCTCTGCATGTTGGACACTCTTTCAAATCTGAATTCTCTTTCCGGTACAACACGCAATTTTTAGGAAATGCTTGAATCTCTCGCACTTTAGACCTAAATCAGATATCATCTTCTGGGCTCCGTACCAGCTGTCAGGCACGTTATTTCCCAGGGGCATAGAATCTTTTAAGAACAAAAGAAGTATTGTGAATGACTTGTTGCTCCATCCATTTAGGCACTTAATCTGGAAAAATTGGACGAACCATGAGAGAGTGGAATACTTTGCATTCTCATAAATTGGTTTTCTAGCATCATTCATGAAATTTTCATATTTATCCGCACACGGTTCTTGACCGGAAGGAATGTCATCTTCGGTACGAATAAATTCACTTAGGGCAGCCTCTACCATATCCTCCATTTCTTCTGATAGAAATAAATTACCGTCTTCTTCTTCTGCTGTATTATCGTCTTCTCCTTCTTCTCCTGCCGCATTATCATGTTCTCTTTCTTCTTCTACCGCATTACTACGTTCTTCTCCTTCCCCGTGATATTTCCAAGTTGTATAAAGTCTAGTAAAACCATATTTTACGATATGAAGCTCTGCCAATTCTACCTTCTGTCAGTACTTATTGCCACATCTATCGTACGGGCAGAGAATCTTCTCTATCACGATCTTATTATGTGCACGTGCAAATTCAATAAAAGCAGCAACTCCTGCAACAAACTTAGGTTGTATACGTTGTTGCCAATCCATATACATCCAGTCCTTAACTCCGACATACTCATGGGCTATGTTAGACTGTATAACATATAAATTGTAGGTTATGCTGACTATAATGAGAAATCTAAGAACGGGATAGTTACTGATAAAGGAGAAAATCCGTGTATATGTTTTATGTGTGCGTTTGTCGTTGAAAAGAATAAATTATCGAACGTATGTTAACCGATAGACGGGGACTAAGTGGCGCTTTTAGTTTCATATATGAGTATCGATGAGAATATGAAAGTTTCATATTATCATCGAGTATCATATATTGGTTTTAATTTGAACATCTTGAATCACTCTCTAATGATGTGTTTGTTGTGTATTCTTGTTGTATGTGTGTGTTTCGGCTGTCGGGGGTAAGGCTTCTATCCCATTAAGAATGTATATAGCGAACACCCATTTGCTTGTGCTTTCAACTGTTTCGAGTAAATTTCGGAAGCACCTCCCCGCTGTTCTCCGAGTACAATGTAATAGAATAGATAATCATTTCAAAGCTGTGAACAACGTTGAAATGAATATCTAATCTATTTTTGTACACGGAGAACCAGCAGAAAGGTACCGACGAAATATCTCGAAACGGATTAAAACATAAGTGAATGAAGGTGTTTGCATTATACATTCCTAAGTTGTCCACACGGGACAAATCTATCGGTTATCATACGATTGAATTTTCTCGTCACATAGACTATATGACGGTTGTTAGTATCGAGCTATACCGTCCGATATTTAACAACCTTCGTATAGTTCTATATCACGACGAATATCGAACGTATGTTAGCCGATAGACGGGGACTAAGTGGCGCTTTTAGTTTCATATATGAGTATCGATAAGAATATGAAAGTTTCATATTATCATCGAGTGTCATATATTGATTTTAACTTGAACATCTTGAATCACTTTCTAATGATACATTTTTTTTGTATTCTTGTTGTATGTGTGTGTTTCGACTGTCGGGGGTAAAGCTTCTATCCCATTAAGAATGTATAGAGCGAACACCCATTCGCTTGTGCTTTCAACCGTTTCGAGTAAATTTCGGCAGCACCTCCCTGCTGTTCTCCGAGTACACTGTAATAGAATAGATAATCATTTCAAAGCTGTAAAACAACGTTAAAATGAACATCTAATATATCTTTGTACAAGGAGAACCAGCGAAAAGGTACCGACAAAATATCTCGAAACGGATGAAAACACAAGTGAATGAAGGTGTTTGCTTTATACATTTCTTACTTGTCCACACGGGACAAATCTATCGGTTATCATACGATTGAATCTTCTTGTCACATAGACTATACGACGGTTGTTAATATCGAGCTATACTGTCCGATATTTAACAACCTTCGTATAGTTCTATGTCACGACGAATATCGAACGTATGTTAACCGATAGACGGGGACTAAGTGATGCTTTAGTTTCATATATGAGTATCGATGAGAATATGAAAGTTTCATATTATCATCGAGTATCATATATTGGTTTTAACTTGAACATCTTGAATCACTCTCTAATGATACGTTTGTTGTGTATTCTTGTTGTATGTGTAACATGATTTTAAACTTATGAAATAATACTTGCTTAGTTACTTGCAAGTTGCAACTTGAGAATAAGATATATGAAGAATTGAGCATTAAAGAACTAAGATACATTAGACTTGAGATTGAGATAAATACCTTCAACATAGAAAAGAAATCAATAAACAAAATGAATATAATATAAATTCAAGTTGAAAGAATATATATTCTCCTTTCAAATGCAATTAAGTCTCGATGATGCTGAAGATGTTACCAGAAAAACAAAGATTATAATTCATTGCTCATGGGTCCACATATGGATGCATATAGGATTTTAATATAGTGGGACTCCATCCAAAAGACTCAAGCCTTATGGAGGTTTATCCCATTTTATATCTTATACTCATATGAATCCCATAGTTTTACTAATGTGGGACTAAATGTTAAGCACATTATCAACACTCCACCTTACAAAGAGGACTTTACGTACGATGGCTCAAACCTCATGTGCAATGTGGAACAAACAACAAACACCCGAGATCCGATACCATATAAAACTCGGTTTGGGCTCACAACATATAAGCCCACATATGGATGCGCATGGGCTTTTAATAAAGTGGGACTCCATCTAAAATACTCTAGCCTTTTGGAGGTTTATCCAATGTGGGACTAAATGTTAACCACATTCTCGATACAAGTTACAGCTAGTAATAAATTTGGTGCAAATGGATCCTAACAAATCATGCCTTCTCTGATGCTCATCCTTGAGCCGGTACTATAAGATAGGATCATATTTTAACTAAGTTATTCTATCTCATATAAGATCATGAATGAAGTTAGATAAGATAGAGTTGTTGTAACTTCTTTATACAGGGTGGTTCCTTTGTAATTGTATCAAAAGGTGTAATCTATGTCATTTTAATAATTAAGAAATAGAGAAATAATATTTCATCCTTTTATGGTATGAGAGCAGTGAATTATATTCTCACCGATTCTATGGATTTCTCTGGTCTCTCATCCACTCAATTTCCCTCCACCAATATCTCATTAGCCCTAACCCCAACCCCAACCGCAACTCGAGCCGAACCTCAGCCCCAGCCCCAGCTGAACCCCAACCTTAACCCTAACCCCAACCCCAACCGCAACCCTAGCCGAACCCAACCCCAACCGCAACCGTAACCCCAACCCCTAAAATAATCAAAAATTTCTTTACTTGAAGATTTAATTACTTACCTGTTCGGTGGAGGAGACAATCGAAAATTGGCGACGAGGAAGAACGGTGACGAGATCGGGAACGAGATCGGCGACGAAAGAGAAAGAACGACAACGAGATCGGTGACGTGGCAACGAGATCGGCAAGATCGGCGACGCGCCGATGAGATTTGGGGATTTGGGAGTTTCGCGCGCTCGAGCGAGAGAGTGGAGATAATCAGCGTAGGAAAATTATGTGCCTTTTTTATTAAATCCATATTTAGATGCCCCTACGGATTAGTCCGTAGGTCTTTGGTTTATGGCTCCGTAGCGACAAATAACAAATTACGATTTAATATTTTTAAATTAAACGTCTAGAACCGTAGGGCAACCGTCTGACCCTACGGACTAATCCGTAGGGCTAAAATAAATCTTTCCCTACGGATTTCATTATCCGTAGGGGTAGCCCTCTATTTTAGTAGTGTCTCATCTTTCAGAAATTACAATGATATCATTTATTTTAGGTTTTCGATATTTTTCTTACTATAACATATGAAAATCCCGAAGTTATTAAATATCTAACTATATTTTTAATGTTTTAAAAAAAATATTTTGCATATGAAAATCGCGAAATTATCAAATATCTAACTATATTTTTTATGTTTTAAAAAAAATATTTTGCATATGAAAATCGCGAAGTTATCAAATATCTAACTATATTTTTTATGTTTTTTTAAAAAAATATTTTGCATATGAAAATCGCGAAGTTATCAAATATCTAATGTCACGCCCCGCTTCCCAGTGTACGGGAAGGGGGTGCGGCGAGACCCGCTACGTATTTACTCAGAAGTAAACACGCTAAGCGTATCTAAACAATATAAAGTAAATATACACAGGAGATAAAATGTAAATGAACAACAACTTTATTTATTTAACATTCTTTTTATAATACAAATGAAAAGTAAATATATAGAATGAAAGCAATGCTTAAATAATGACATAACAGAAATGAAAATATGTATAAGTAATCTAAACCTCCGGGTCAAAGGCTAACTGCTCCAAGTCCTCGCTGCTGGGCTCGATCTCAAGTAAGTCCGATCCACCTGACAACATTCCAAAAAAAGAAAAAAAGAAATGATTTATCATTATTATTAGATCTTTGATCTAACGGTGGGGAGCTTTTAGTTCCGGCGTTAGCGCACCCGTGCTCTGCACGTGGTGCGCTGCTTGAAAGGCCGCACCTGTGTTTGACACGTAGTGCGCTGCTTGGAGCGCAGCGCACCTAGCGCTAGCGCACACGTTGTGTGCTGCTTAGAGCGCAGCGCACCCAGCGCTAGCGCCCACGTGCTTTGCACGTGGTGTGCTGCTTAGGGCGCAGCGCATTTGGCGCTGCATCTGAAGCGTTGCTTCATTTCAAAAGTTTGAATTTTAAACAGAGTTTTGCTCTGATTGGGGGAAACAGTCCCGATTGGCAACCTCGGCTTGCCCATTGCATTGGGGATGTGCGACCGCGGCAAACTTCATGAGGATATAATACTCGCTACAGAATTCCTTCACTCTTTCGTTTTCGAAATTTGTCCCATGGTCGGTGATGATACACCTTGGGATGCCGAACCGGAGTATCACGTTGTTCTGCAGGAACTTAATAGTCATGGTGGCGTCTGGTTTCCTGATGGGAAGGTCCTCGATCCACTTCATGGAGTAGTCTACTGCGACGAGTACGTACTTATGCTCGCCCGTACCGGTAGGGAACTGGCTTATCATGTTCATTCCCCATTGAGCAAACGGCCACGGGGAGGTTAGGGCGGTTAGCTCGGTAGCCGGAAAACGAGGTATGCTTCCATGGAGTTGGCAGCTCTTGCATCTTCTGACGAGCTTCTAGGCATCCTGATGAAAGGTCGGCCAGTAGTACCCCTGGAGCAATGCCTTCTAGATTAAGGTTCGAGCCCCTTGGTGCGCGCCGCGGACCCCTTCGTGGATCTCATGGAGGATGTAGTCGGCTTCCCAGGGGTCAACGCACTGGAGCAGGGGCTGAGTGAAGGACTTCTTATACAGGTTCCCATTGCTCCAGACAAAGTGGCGAGCCTTAGCTCGAAGACGGCGGGCTTCTCCTCAATCTTCTGGGAGCGTACATTCCCTCAGGAACTCCACGAGGGGCTTTCTCCAGTCTCGGTCTTCTTCCCAGGCTATATACACTTGAAGTAATGTTGCCATGTCTTCCACGGTGGGCCGTGGCAAGACCTCGAAGAGGATGCTCCTCTTGTTGTTGGCCGAGTAGGATGAAGCCGGCTTACTTAAGGCGTCGGCTTGTGCGTTGAGCTGTCTGAGGATCTGTTCTACCTGGACCTCGTCGAAGTCCCTTCGCAGTCTTCTTACCTCGGCCAGATACTTCACCATCAGAGGCTCCCACACCTCGAATCGGCCGGTCACTTGGCCAACGACTAGGGCAAAGTCGCTGCGGACCCGAATCGTTTTCAGCCCCAGTCTGGAAGCTATGTGCAGGCCAGCCAGCAAGGCCTCGTATTCCACCATGTTATTTGAGGCCTTGAACCCGAGCTTTAGAGTATACTCCATTTCAGCCTCGTTCGGGCCCTGAATGATGAAGCCGATACCACAGCCTTCCTCTTTCGAGGACCCGTCGACGTAAAGGATCCAATCAGGGATGGAGTCGGGCATCTTATCAACTGAGGGTTGAGCTGCGGGGGCTGGCGCGGACTCCGGCCCTTTGCTTGGGATGGTGCACTTGACGATAAAATCGACCAGGGCTTGTACTCTGATGGCCTGCCTCGGGCGGTATTTTATGTCGAACTAGGACAACTTCCACCTCCACTTCTCCAAGCGGACAGAGGATTCGGGTAAGGCGAGGATAGCTCCCAGAGGGCGCTCGGTAAGAACGAGGATGGTGTGCGCCTGGAAATAATGTCGTAGCTTCCTTGAATCTACGAAGAGTGCTAAAACGATCTTCTCTATAGCTGGGTATCTCGTCTCTGCGTCTTTGAAGACGTGGCTCACATAGTATACCGGCTTCTGGACTCCGTCGACCTCTCAGACGAGCACTGAGCCCGCTGCTTGGTCGGATACAGCCAGATATAGCGATAGCTCGTCTCCTTCAACCAGTTGGGTGAGCAGCGGTGGAGTCGCAAGGTGCCTCTTCAATTGGTCAAAGGCGGTCTGGCACTCCTTCGACCACTCGAACCTTGGAATTTTCCTTAGAGCCTTGAAGAACGGGAGGCACTTCTCCCCAGACCTCGACATAAAACGCGACAGAGCGGCTACCCGCCCTGTCAGCCGCATGATCTCGATGTTAGTCTTGGACGCGACCATGTTGAGGATGGCATTGATTTTCTCTGGGTTAGCTTCGATCCCGCTGTGAGTGACAATGAAACTGAGGAACTTTCCCCCGGTGACCCTAAATGCGCACTTGCCGGGGTTCAGTTTCATCTTGAACTTGCGGAGGACGTCGAAGGTGTCACGACCCGAAAGTACGGAACGTGACCGGCACTTAGATTACGAAGCGTCTAGAGGCGCCACGTGACCTAAGTAAGCCGAAGCCCAGAAATCTAAACCATAAAAGAAGAAAAAGAAGAAAAGAAAAGAAAACAAGTATAAAAACATCAGCAAATTTTACCAAAAATTTCGGCAGAGTCTCCTCCGTAAAAACTGGCCCCCAAACGGGTACAACAAGTATAAAATGAATAAACAATAAAAAGCATCCCCAAACGGGTGCTAGCTCAACGCCAACAGGCGGAGACAACCACAACAATCACAATAGTATACAACGCCAAAGGGCGAGGCTCAAATCTCAAAAGAAAACAAAACCACCAGATCAGAATAACACATGCGCGACTCTAAGGTCGAAATAAACAACTGGTCCAATAAACTTATCAAGTAATACAAATATGGTTGATGGAGCTTTCTAGATACAAATGAAATAATAAAAAATACAACGGCGGTTCAGATATAAATGAACCAACCTACCGTGCAAATCAACCGAAATGAAAATGATGTGCCAGCAACTGCCAAGGGAAACCTGTACATCGCACCTGTAAAGAATTTGGCACAACGGGGGTGAGTTGCCAACTCGTGAGTAGAGGACATCTACGAAAAGAAATCGAATGCACGACGCTATCCTAGGTCATAATAATACACTACTATATCCCAAACATCTAGTAATAGCAGGGTAATACTACGTATAAGTGCAAATACTCCGTGTCGTGTCCGTGCCTCATATAGTACTATGTCATATGAAATGAAATGCATGCACAATGAATGCAAAGTAATAAATCCTGAAATCCAGATATATATGTATAAGAACCTTTAGCTGTTATCATAGTAAAGTGTGTATAAGCATCTGAAATCTCAACAATGAAATCCATGGAAATCCGTGTCAAGCATCGACAAAACACATGTAACCTCAAGTCTCAATATGTCGGGCTCCGTCAGTCCGGATCGGCCCATATCATCAAATCCCACGACAACGGTCGGTATCCTCCGGATATCCGCCGCGCCAGACATCACCGGTAGGTAGCCTTCCCCTGCCAGGCTCATCGTCTACAACTCGATCTTCTTGCCCCGGGGTACCATACCGGGCCCACCATGTACCCGAGACGGTTCATCCACTCCTCGAATCGGGTCTCGAAATTCAACAGAAAACATGAAATCTCATGGTGGACGACACATACATCACGAGAAAACCGCATCTTATTTTAGAAAAAGAGAGGAGGAGAGAGAGAGGAGATTTTATAATTTCTTGCGGTTTTCCCCAAAAATCCAGAAATCTCATAGAAATCCAAATCTCAAAATCATGAGTAAGTATATGATAAGTGTCCGCATATGCCCATACTACTGTGCGATAACATGAAATATGAATGCATGAATGTCTAAGTAATAAATATCTTGTCTTATACTAATGTCATAGAATAATCACAATATTATAACTGTCTAGTTGTTAACTGATTCTATCCATAAAAGACAATATGATCTAGAGTGTACGTGACATAGCAATTACCGATGATGATGTGTGTGAGCTGGCAAATAAGTGTGCGTGGAATATGCGCATCATCGGTAATAGTGCTGGTGTCCTAACAGGTAAAGTTTATAATGTTTATAGCAACATATAAAAGAACATGCACCATGATGATTACAGTATGAATGTAAATACAGGTGTGCATTATCCACTCCTCTGCGAGATACGAGTACAACTACCACTATGTGAGTCGAACCTAAACCAGTGTCCATCTAACATCCTAAGGAACTAAACCTAATAGACTAGTCAGTAAGAAACTAGAGTCTACCTAAGGTCTGAATCAATATCTCTAATAGTCGGCGATTCCGCCTCAATAGCATCACGTACGTAGTACGGCTTCCTCGAATCAAGATTGCGGATCAATCATCAAATCTAAGCCTCGTACGGTAAAATCCATCGTACGGCGTCCCAATATCGGGGTACGGTCAAGTATCTCCTAGGTGTCTCCTCATTCGTATAATGTCATATGTATCTTATTGTGATTAAGTCATACTTATATGATATCGGCATCAGGTCACACCAATATAATGTCGTAATCAAGTTATACATATATCATATAGTGATCAGTCACAAATTACAGTCCAGGTACTATTCTAGCATCCCATGTACATCAATATCACCACCACTCCTTATAACTTATATATTCATGTTCATTATCTCATTCTCTAATGATCCGCTAACACTTTATTACGACTGTATAGTCAAGAATCACGGCATCAAGCCTAGTTATACTGTTTCATCATACCTCAGATATCATATCACCTCAATGAATCACCTATACGTGTTGTATATATATGTATATATACCTATACCTAGTTCTATATATATATCCATACACGTACCCCATGTCGAGTTGCAGTGTGTGCGTCGGTGTGTTTCTATCTGAAACCTACGAACCTCTTCCAAGGTATTCATTCTCTGATATGGTCTTCCTAAATCTGTCTAGTCCAGCCTAGGGTCAATACTAGGGTCCTACTAGGGTCGCGTCTGGTCTCCTAATGTCAATAAGTAATATTCCTATTCTACGTTGCGGGGGTGCTAAACGCCATCCACCCGACTTCCCCCCGTAGATATGCATCTACTCACCTGGTCCATGTCTGCCGAAGACAGTGTCGCCATCCTCTTCTTCATCGCCCGCAATCCACGTGAGGGGTACCTATATGTAAACATATATAGTATCGTAAACTAAATCACGGACAAAAGTCAAAACGACACACGGAACGCGCATAGGTTAAAACCTATGTCCCGTTCACGCAAAAGAACCAAATTCGCTCGATATCGGCGTACAAACGCCGATTGATCGAGGTAAAAACCAATAAACAACCCGTAGTTTCAAAGCCCATTACTTATAATATAAAACTTGGTTCAAATCATCGGAACCCTAAAATCGATCAAATCATCCAATTCCGAAAACCTTGAAAATATCAATTCACCGTTTTACTTCAAATTGACGTTTAATGAAACTAATGGTCATAATATTCATTAAATAACATAACTAAGTTATAGAAACCATTACCATATTTTTATTACACTAATTTATATTACAAATAAATTTCTAGTTTGCAATTTTATCAATTTTCCACAACTTACAAGCAAAATTCCACAATTCCACAACAAAACTTGATTTTGCATGAATTAACTTTTCAAACTACAATTTATAATGATGGTAATATAATAAAACCATAAATTAGATTTTAAATCTCATTAATTTAAGAATTTCCAAATTCTAGTTAGCAAAAATAGCATTTTACTTACAATTTATCAATTATCAATAAAAACTAGCAACCAAATTAAGTTTTTCATTCAATTAATATGCTAATATTCTCACTAAAATTACCATCTAATGATAACACCCTTAATAAGAATTTATTTTACCCACAACACATTTTAGGAAAAATCTAGTTAGCTAAATAGTTTAAATTAAACAATTTCGATCAACAATTTATCATACCACCACCATGCAAGAATTTTCCACTCTAAAAGGTGTTAAACTAGATATTATAACCCTAATTAATTAACAAAAACCACCTCTTGAATTTTCAAACCCTAACTTGAATTTTAGAATTTGCAACAAGAATTAATCTAATTAATCTAATTATGCTTTAAAGGAAATATCTAATAGAAATAAATCAAAAGAGAAGGATTTATACCTCCACAACCTCATGTCCAAACTTGAAAATGAGCCTCAAAAATACATGCTTTCCCACTCCAAAATCCATGTAAAGAAGAGTAGAGAATAAAGGGAATGAAATAATTAGGATTTTGTGGAATTTAAATTGGATTTTTGAAGTATTTTTGATGATTTTTGGAGTTGAAATAAAAATGGAAAATGGGGGGGCTGCCATGGGGTGTGGCCGGCCATGCAAGGGGGAGAGGGAGAAAGTGAAGAGAGTTTCATGAGTTGTGTAGAAACTTCATGAAATGATATCTCACTTTATGTCTTTTCATGAATTTTCTTCATTTTCTTTCATTTCTTTACTAAAATAACCTAGAAAACTCTAGAAAAATGGGAAAATTTGCAAATAGATTTTGCATGATACCCACTAATTTCTAATATGCCATGGTTCATTTTTACAAATTAAAACCATTTAAATTTGTAATTTACACTAATTTAGTGTAAAAATAAAGCTTATGTTAATATTTAAAATAATTAATTTAGGAAAAATATTTTATTAAACTATAAATTTATAAGTGACTAAATAAACAATATTTACTAGTAATTACATAATTAAATAGGTATTTTTGAATTTATAATGAAAAACAATTGCGGTTTGATTTTACGAAAAATACATTTTGCTTTACCGAAAATCATGAAATTCACTTAAACAATTTTATTTATTTAATTATTTTTAAAACGTTACAGAAGGCCTTGCCCAGATCCTTGGCGTGGTCGACCGATGAGACCAAGTATGGCACATTCCGAATGGAAAATGAAGTTGGCGGCAAGGAGCCTGTCAACCTCGTCCTCGATCACCTTTTGCTTGATCGGGGAGAAGTTTCGCTTCTTCTTCCTAACCAGTCGGGCCGTAGGATCTACCCCGAGCTTGTGAGATATGATTTTGGGCCGATCCCAGGCATGTCAGCAGGTGCCCAGGTGAACATGTCGGAGTTGTTTCCGAGGAAGTGAACCAGGTCGTCTCGTTGAGTCCTTGTCAGAAGCGACCCGATCTGAACGTCTCGTTCGTCGTCCCCTTCTACGAGGGGGACCTCTGTCAGTGGCTCCACCGGGGTCCCTCGGACATCTTTTTGCTCGTCTCGAGTGTCCAGAGAACCCCTGATGTCACCCTCGCCCTCAACATCATTGTTTGGCCGCTCAGGCGTAGAGGTTGTAGTGAAACAAACCTTTGCAGTCCGTTGGTCTCCATAGGCCCGACCTATCCCGTCTTGGTCGAGCGGGAATTTCATCGTCAGGTGGTAGGTCGATACTTGCACCCTGAGGGAGTTCAGTGTAGGGCGGCCGAGGAGGACGTTGTAGGCCAACGGGATCATCGCTACGATGAATTCCACAGGCACGGTACGCGTACGGCCGGCCTCTCCGATGCTAAATTGGAGAGTGATTACCCTTTCCACCGGGATGGAGTGGTTGGTGAACCCTGACAGGACGTGGGTGGTCGGCCTTAAGTCCGATGGGGTGAGTTCCATGCGCAGAAAGCAGTCGTAAAAGAGGATGTCTGCCGAGCTTCCTTAGTCGACCAGTATCTTCTGCATCTCGTAGCAGTGGCCCCGAGCTGTGATCACCAGCGGGTCATTGTGAGGCAGGGAAATACCGTGGAGGTCGTCATCGTTAAAAACGATTGTCTCGGCTTCTTTGGTCATCTTCCTCAGTTGGCCATCAGCCCTCTCGATCGGTGAGGGGTGCTGAGCCCCGAAGGTATTCTCCATACCCCCTGCTGACATAACTATGATTTGGCCGATCGTCAATTCGCCGGGAGGGGGACGTTGCTCTTGTTCATGGTCAGCTTGTCGCTTGTCCCAAAAGTACGTTGCCAGGTGCCCCGAGCGGATTAGCTCCTCGATGTAGTCTCGGAGCTGCTTGCAGTTTTCCGTGGAGTGGCCCTGCGACCTATGGAAGCCGCAGTAGAGGCCCCGGGTGCGCTTTGCCGCCCCCTTCGAGACTGGGGGGAGTTTGAAGAACCTTTCGCCCTTAGCCTTCTCCAGCAATACCGTCTGGGAGACGTTGAGCGGGGTGTACTCCTGAAACTTCGGGGAGTAGGGCTTCGGCCGCTCAATCTTCTTTTTCTCTTCTCGGGCCCTTTTTTTGTGATTTACTTGTTCTGTCCGGGGTAGATTGGCATTCACCTCGGATTCAAGCTAGATTTCTCCTTCGGTCTAGGCCTTTACCTCGGCCATGGTCTTAGGTTGCGCTAATGCAAAGGAGCGGAACCACTCCTTGTGCCTAAGACCCGACCTAAGTGCCGTAATGACCGTCTCGTCCCGGTGTTCTGGGAACTTGATGAGGGCATTGTAAAAGCGGGTGACGTACCCTTTAAAGGTTTCTTTGTCCTCGCTCTTTATTGTGAGTAGATGGTCGACGGTTCGCTTCTGCCGTCTGTTCCCGATGAAGTGGCCGAGAAATTGGGTGGTCAGCTCATCGAAGGTTGAGATTGATCGTGGTGTCGGAACCGGTCCCGTCCGGAGCGGATGAGAGTGGCTGGGAAAGCGCAGCATTGGGCGGCGTCGGAACAGTCCTGGAAACTCATCCCGGCTGCGAACGCATCCAAATAGTCCTTCGGGTCGGATTTCCGGTCGAAGAGTGAGACCTTTCAGGGATTGTTTCGGGAGGAGACATGGATGGCGAGTAGCTCTTCGGTGAAGAGCTTCGTGAGCGAGTCGGCGGCGTATTTAGCCACGTCGCTTGAATGACGTCCTTCACGATGCATGCCTTCGATCTTCTTTTCGAGGACGTCGAGTCGGCCGTGGTATCCCGATGATTCGGCGCACTCTGACTTTCGGTCTCTGATGCTGGAGACATCTGCCTGGCCACAGCCCCGATTCCGTTCGATAAGGTTCCTCAGGTCCTGGGCGAGGTCGTCTTCGAGCTGGCGTGACGAGTCCCGTGTGCATGACCCCGTCGAGGGAGGGGGTGTCGGTCATGCCTGGGTGCAGGCGAGCTGACCGATACCTCGTCGGGAGGGATAGGGGCACGATGAGGCTCTGGGCGAGGCGCTCTGGCATAAGACCTCGGAGTTAGGCTGTGAGGCGCCCACCGGGTCATTGAATATGTCAACCCGGGGGACCTGCGGCTGCCGGAGACAGCGAGGCGTTGATCGTTCGTGTCAACGCGGGCAGAGTTTTCCCTCCCTCTGTAGGGGTCCCGATCCCGCGCAGGGGGAGCGGGGACCTGGGGAGCTTGCCCGGCCGCTTAGACACGGACGAGCGCATCCACGATGAATGTGAGACGATCTATCCGAGCGGATAGGGCATGAATGGCGTTCGGTGGCGGAGGGGATTCTCCCTCGTCTCCACTGCGGGGAGGCCGATGGCTGGTGCTTGGATCGTTGCGGTGACCGCTTGCCATGAAGTCGCGATCGGAAGATGAACTTTTTGGTTGAGTGGAACTAAAAGTTCCCACAGATAGCGCCGACTGATGGATCTCGAGATCTCCTTCAGAAGTTATCTTCCGTTGATCTGCTGCAAGCGCTGATGGACGGTTGGGATTGAGTTTGAGGGATGACTCCTGGAGCGTGTGGATCTCAATGGATTTTGTGTGGTTGAGGTCGAGCTACCTGCAAAGAAATCTCGGGGTGGTTGTACCACCGAGGACCCTCCGACGATCAAGTTCGACGGGATATTTTAGCAGAGTAACGGCCTAGTGGAGTGAAAATGGAGTACCTCCATCGTCTGATAGAAGGGTGTATACAGCGGTAGCAATGGGCAGACGGGCGCGAGAATCACGCCGGTCGTTACTCCCCTGCGTCACGCCCGCGTGATAGGAGAGATCCCGCATTAATGACGAGACATGCTCGTTAATAGGGGATCGTGATGGCGTGGAATGGGGGATCGTGATGGCGTGGAACGCGGGATCGTGGGCGGCGGATATCTCATGCATAGCGAGATTCGCGGAGCCGTGGTGGAGACGCTTGTGATCAGCGCTGCGGAGCGGTCGAGACGAGACCGAGGAAGATGAGCTCGGCGGGAGGCTCAGGGACGAGCGGGAGGCCGAGGTATCTTGGTTCTGTGATAGCTCGGAGGCGAGCCGTGGGTGGTCTGGAAGGCCACCGAAGGTCAGGAACTTCTCAGGCCGGAAGCCCGAGACGTGATCCCCACTGAAGTTCTTGATCCTTTCTTGTAGATTCTGAGGCACGTCATCTGCAACATGTCAGCACCTGGAAAGTCGCCGATATCGAGCCTCATCAACATGTTTTGATCATGCATATGTTGCTATATATGGAAGCAAGCCTGACTGTTCAAATTAAAATTCTCCTTCATAGTCATTGTCCGATTTTTAGTAAAATACATATATTAATTTAGCAAAGGAACATTGCACTATGGTAAAATCAAGTGGAATTTTATTTTAATTTTGGATCCGGTCCGTGAGCCTAACCCAGCCTAACTCAGGCACACTACACATCCATGCGACAACGCGTGCAACTACATCAATCCAAAACATAAACATTACTACTTTAATTCGGCAACACACTCCGACGATCCTTCATCTTTCCAACGTCGAGGGCATTCACCAAGGACATCCACATCTTATCCGAAGACCCTCCATCCATCTTCGCCACAGTTGCGTTCTCCTTCATCGCCATTGCTCGATCTCTCAGCTCTTTTCCTCCCTCTGACTCCATCACCCATCTCAGCTTTGTCTCAACCTCTTCTGCGCTCACGGTTTCCTTATCATACCCCTTCATCTCCACTGCCAGCTTTGCCTCCTCCGTCAAAAACACCTTATTCATCCGTTGCTCTGCGTACAGAGGCCACGCAATTATCGGCACCCCCGTACTCACCGCCTCCAGCACCGAGTTCCACCCGCAGTGGCTCACAAACCCGCCCACCGACTCGTGTCCTAGCACCGCCTTTTGTGGGGCCCACGACTTCACTACCATCCCCCTCCCCTCCGTCCGCTCCAAGAACCCATCTGGCATCAGCAGCTCCAGATTAGGCTCGGGCAGCGGCTCGAATAGTTTCACAGGGTCACTGCTCCGCGGGCTTCGAACCACCCAGAGAAATCTCTGGTCGGAGCTCTCCAATCCAATCGCGATCTCCTTCAGCTGCTCTGCAGAGAAATTGCCCATGCTCCCGAAACACAGAAACACCACACTCCCCTTCGCTTGCGCATCGAGCCACTTCAAGCACTCGTGCTTCTCTTCTACTTCACCCTTGGCCACTATAGGACCGATACAATAAATCGGCGGCATAGCCTGATCCGGAACACAAACCCCATCAACGACGGCCTGCACAGCTCTCTTCTCCAACGCCTCGAACGTGTTGCAAACAAGCCCGTCGGCCTCTGGAAACCTTTTCATTATGTACAAAAACATGTCATAAATCTCATTGTTACGCTCCAGAAGTTCATGCACCATGTGAGAGGCAGGTACAGGCACTAGACCGGGGATATTAATCAAGTCATCACCGAGATCTTTTAAGTCAGCTCCAAGCTGAGACTGAAGCGTAGGGAAGAAAAGGAAAGCCGCGAGGTTGGATACACTAGTGGCGAAGAAAAAATATGAAGGGATGCGGAGTTCGATACCGACATCAAGAGCGTCGATGCAGAAGAAGTCAATGATGAGGGCGCGGATGTCGGTAGTTCGCAAGAATGAGTTTAGGAAGTGTGAGAGATGGGGAGTTGTTGATCGATACACATCAAACATAGAGAGTGCAGGGTTGGAGTTTGCAGGGCGAGAGGGTAGAGAGAGTTTCGGGAGGCGGTGAAAGGAGATGGAGGGGAAAGAGGAGGAGACGCGGGCGATGTAAGGGGAGATGGCGGACAAAGCGGCGAAAGGGGAATCGATGAGAACGATTGTGACGGCGAAGTGGTGGTCGGTGAAGAGCTTGGCGAGTTCGACCATTGGGGTGATGTGTCCCATGCCAAGGCCTGGGAGTAGTACTACTGTTTGCTTCATGATGTGTTTTGGAGCTGGGGGGTTTAATGAGTACAGAGGTTTAGAGGTTGAAGATGAAGATGGATCTGGTTTTGTTTAAGTAGTTGGCTTTGGTCAATGGCTCTTGCATCGCAGCTTCCCCTTGGCCATAAATAATTTTCACGTCATTGTTTGCCATGTATGTTTATTTTTGCTTAAACAAAACCAGATCCATCGCAGCTTCCCCTTTCTTCTCATTGACTAATATTTGATTGTTTATTCGTTTTCATAGAGAGAGATACTGAACAAATTGCCTGCTATAATCACGCACCGGTCACAGGTCAACTGAGCTCACATATATATTTGGCCACTGAAACGTCACTCGTGACGTTTCTTTTCCTCTCAATGTGCTGCTTTATTTTTTTTTTGGATTCGTTTCTTTTTTTTTTCTATATAAATTCATCATTGTCAATCCAAAACGGAACAACCTCAACCTATCAATTTAAAGCATAAACAATACCGTTTAATATCATTAATTCGGCCTCCATCTTGATCCTGCTAGTACAACAACAAATTAAAGCAGAATTTAGATCAAGCCATGTCAACCAATCCTAAACAAACGGTAGTCCTGTTCCCATCTTTTGGGATGGGCCATCTCATCCCAATGGTGGAACTCGCCAAGCTCTTCATTACCCACGGCTTCGCCGTCACCATCATCGTCGTCGATGCCCCCAACGCCCCTCCCATAAACTCGTCCTTCGTCTCTGCCGTCTCATCAAAGTACCCTTCCATCTCCTTCCACCATCTCCCCAAGCTCTCCCCTCCTCATCTCCCCTCCCACCGCCTCCTCGCCAACTTCCTCCTCCTCCGCCTCGCCAACCCCGACCTCCACGACTTCCTCGCATCCCTTTCACGTGCTTCCTCCGTCTCCGCTGTCGTCCTCGACATGTTCTGCACCGCTGCCCTCGACGTGGCCCGAGGGCTCGACCTGAAAACCTACTTCTTCTTTCCTAGTTCCGCGTCCGCGCTCACCGTGTTCGTCTTAACCCCTGTCATCCAGTCTCGGACATCTTGCAGTTTTAAAGACCTCGGCGAGACCCCTCAATACTTCCCCGGCCTTCCGCCTGTCCCCGCGTCTCACATGCCGATCCACTTGTTGGACCGCGGTCTTGAGATTTACGACGAGTTCTCGAAGAATTTGGTGTCGTTGCCGACGGGCGACGGGATCGTGATCAACACGTTCGAGGCGTTGGAGAAGAGAGCGGTGGAGGCGTTGACGGACGGCAGCTGCTTCCCCGGTCGATCGATGCCTCCTGTATACTGTATAGGCCCGTTGATCGTGGATGGAAACGGACCGGAAAGGGAGAAGCACGAGTGTCTCGCTTGGCTCGACGCGCAGCCGAAGGGGAGTGTGGTGTTTTTGAGTTTTGGGAGTTTAGGTTCGTTTGCTAAAGATCAAGTGAAGGAGATTGCGGTCGGGTTGGAGAGGAGCAAGCAGAGGTTTCTGTGGGTGGTTCGGAGCCCGCCGAGCGATGATCCCGTGAAGCGTTTGGACCCGCGAGCGGAGCCGGACTTGGATGAGCTTTTGCCGGAGGGGTTTCTGCGGCGGACGGAAGGGAGGGGGATGGTGGTGAAGTCATGGGCCCCGCAGGCGGCTGTGCTGCAACACGAATCGGCGGGTGTGTTTGTGAGCCATTGCGGATGGAACTCGATACTGGAGGCGGTGTGTGCTGGAGTGCCGATTATTGCGTGGCCACTGTACGCGGAGCAGAAGTTGAATAAGGTGTGGTTGACAGAAGAGGTGAAGCTGGCGGTGGAGATGAAAGGGTATGATAAGGAGATGGTGAGGGCCGAAGAGGTTGAGACGAAGGTGAGATGGATGATGGAGTCAGAAGGTGGGAGAGCGATGAAATACCAGGCAATGGCGATGAAGGAGCGGGCGACCGCGGCTAGAAAAGACGGAGGATCGTCGGATAAAGGCTGGACGGCATTTGAGAGGACCCTCAAAGATGGTAGGATGCAGATTTAGGGATGTGGATCCTCTTCTACCTAATCTTTAAGCTATGTTTTTCGCACGCAGAAAATTAAAGGAATATTGCATTTGTCCATTACGGTTCAACTTTGCTCTCCCAAGTGAAAGTTTACACGTTTTTTTAAGGAGGAAATCGAGTCCAGAAATTTATTCTCGGCACAGACCAAAAATGGCAGTAGATGGATAGAAAAGCCTTTTATTATTAATTCAAGATTTCTGTGTATAAAACAATTCATCTTGTCAAATTTTGGACTACATGAAGACGAAATTCACTTGGGTTGGAAAAAAAAAATCAACATTAAGAGATTCTTTGGTCAATATTTCCCTGAATGTATCGAATTTATATTTGCCAATTAACTAATTGGTCATGCTGGAAGAGAGATGCAATTTCAAATTGATTGATTGCTTCTTTTTGAACCTTTCAGTGGTTGATTTTCTTATATAAAATTTGAGTTTTATGTTGCTGTGGATGTAAACAAGTTAACAAGGTCCAATTAAGGATTTTAAGCATGTGCAACACGCTCCTCCCTTATTAGATCCGGAGGCCTAATTTTAAATTAAATTCATAAACCTTATCAACATGTTTGGAAAGTTGTGGTATACAGCACCATTCAATACATCAATAAGGAGAAAACTAGACAGGCCTGCCAAAATTAAAACAATCATGATTGGAGGGAAAATTATTCGCTATGTCAGATCTAATATATCCGGACAGCTGCAGAGGAAATTTCTGACAACTTTAAATAGTGTGTGGAAACCGCACCCCTGTTTTTTCTCTCTTGGGAGTATATGGCAGGATTTTTATCCCATTGGGTCAGCAGTGACGCAGCTAGGCAGACCAATGACCCACCTTGAAACATCGTTTGGATACCTCTGACCTTATTCTCTTGTGCACCAATCACTCTATCACTCTATCGAGACAAAAGTACATAACAGCCAATCCTTTAGTTATTCCTTTGATTTCCTGACCCTTATTATAATAAGCTCCGCTCATATCCCAAGATTCCATCATCATTCCAACAAAAAAGGAACAGAGAAGATGATGAACGAATCGGTGGTGCTGTACCCAAGCATAGGCTTGGGCCATCTCATCCCTATGGTAGAGCTCGCCAAGCTCTTTGTCTACCGAAACAACCTCTCCGTCACCATCATCCTCGTCGAATCCCCATTCTCCTTCGCCACCTCTGCCGCCGACCCCTTCGTCTCCCGCGTTTCTTCCACCTACCCCTCCATCTCCTTCCACCGCCTCCCGAGACCACAACAACAACTTTCACCTCCTGCAGGTAACATGCACCCCATCCGTGTCCTGTTCCAATGCTTCCATCTCTCGAACCCCTTCCTACTCGATTTCCTCGAAACGCACTCCCAAACATCCAACATCCGCGCCCTCGTCCTCGACATGTTCGTCACCGCCGCCCTCGACGTCGCCGGCGAGCTCCGTATCCCCTCCTACTTCTTCTTCGCCAGCGGCGCGTGTGCCCTCGCTTCTTTCTTGTATACTCCGACTCTTCGGTCTCAGATGACGAGTTCCAAAATGGATGAACTCGGCGACAGCCCTCTCCCACCGATTCCTGGTGTGCCACCGATCCCTGCGTCTCATTTCCCGGACCACATGCGGGACTGGGAATGTGAGGGTTGCAAGGCGCTGGTGTCGAACTTCCAGCGCCTTGCGGAGGCAGATGGGATCGTCATCAACACGTTCGAGCTGTTGGAGGAGAGGGCGGTGAGGGCGCTCTCCGACGGGCTCTGTGTTCCGGATCAGAAAACGCCGCCTATTTACTGTGTTGGCCCTATCGTTGCCGAAGGAGAAAAGGCGGAGGAGCACGAGTGTTTGAAGTGGCTCCACGCGCAGCCGAAGAGGAGCGTGGTGTTTCTGTGTTTCGGGAGCATGGGCAATTTCTCCGCGGAGCAGCTGAAGGAGATCGCGGTTGGATTGGAGAGGTCTGAGCAGAGATTCATGTGGGTCGTTCGGAGCCCGCGGAGCACCGACGCCGGCATGAAAAGATTCGAGCCGTTGCCAGAGCCTGACCTGGAGGTGCTGATGCCCGATGGGTTCTTGGAGCGTACGGAAGGGAGGGGGATGGTGATCAAGTCATGGGCCCCACAAGCGGCGGTGCTGGCCCATGAGTCGGTGGGCTCGTTTGTGAGCCATTGCGGATGGAACTCTATATTGGAGGCGGTGAGCACAGGGGTGCCGATGATTGCATGGCCGCTGTATGCGGAGCAGAAGTTGAATAAGGTGTTTCTGACGGAGGAGGTGAAGATGGCAGTGGAGATGAAGGGATACGATAAGGAGATGGTGAGCGCGGAAGAGATAGAGGCGAAGGTGAGATGGGTGATGGAGTCAGACGGAGGAAAAGAGCTGAGAGATCGTGCAACGGCGATGAAGGAGAGAGCAATTGCGGCAAAGAAAAATGGAGGATCATCGGATAAGGCATGGGTGGATTTGGTGAGTTTGCTGAAAGCTGCATGCTGAATTGGAAAAATTATTCCTTATGACGCGGTCGTAAGTGAAAGAAGAAATAGCAGGTAGTCTGACAAGTTGTCTAAGGTTGACCGAAATCCTCTTCACTCTTTTAGCTATTATACCAGCCTTGGGAATAATTTCTCGTTAGAATTGTAGTTGCTTTGATTGGTTGGACATTCAAATCTTTATCATTTGTTACAGCAATAAATGTAACAAAAAAAAGATATCGTCATGGTTAATGATTGTTGGTTCAAAGCAAAATCAAATTATAAAAGCCCATTAGTCCAATCAGAGTGAGTGAAGGATTTGTCAAATCACTTGTTGGACACTTAGGCAGATCATCACATAAGAAAGAAAGTACAGAAGGAATATATTCCCTTAAAAGCTTTTAGGACGTCGATTAAAAAATAAATTAATGTGCTCGGCAAAGCAGGCCGTTATGAACATCTCTCAGATTATCTTAGCTTGCTCGCTCCCTTTGCTTTGCATTCCCCTGTTCCAAAACTAAATGCCCACTACTACTGCCCACTCGGTCGTTCTCTACCCTTCGCCGGGCATGGGACACCTCGTCTCCATGTTCGAACTCAGCAAGCTCCTCGTCAAACATGGCCTTGCCGTCACCATCCTCATCGTCGAGTTGCACTACAACACCGGCTCCACCACCCACTTCATCTCCCGCGTCTCCGTCTCTGATGGAGGTCCTTTTCGGGTCTCCGTCAGAAGTTGTCTTCCGTCGATCTTCCGGTGGATCTTGGAGGTGATCTTCTGTTGCGTGTGGGTCTCAATGGGTTTTGAGAAGATTGGTGGTTTTGAGGAGTTTGCGCCGAGTACCTCCAATGAAGTCCCGGGATAGTTTGGTACCACCGAGGACCCTCCGACGATCAAGTCAGCACAAGATCCGAGCAGAGTAACTGTTAAGTGGGGTGAAAAAAGCTTACCGGACCCCTCTGTGATGGGGGTTTATATAGTGGCGGCAACGAGCAGTAGCAGGCGTGAGAATCTCGCCGGTAGTTACGCTCCCGACGTCACGCCCGCGTAATAAGCGGATCGCCCGTTAATCGGGATCGTGATGGCGTGGAACGTGGGATGTTGCCGGCGGAGAATCCGCGCATGGCGAGATTTGCGGAGCGGCGGTTATGCGTGGTGGAGTTGGTCGGTCGGAGGGACCGAAGAAGATGGCCTCGGCGGGGGAGCTCGGGAACGAGCGGGAGGGCCGAGGCATCTTGATCCTGTGGTAGCTCAGGGCGAGCTGAGAGGCCGAGGAGGCCAATTTGCAGGGGGTTCTGAGAAGAGCTAGCTTGTGCTTGCAGGTCAGGTACAGGGGTGGCCTGGTTGGCCCCTGTGGACCCTTTCTTCTGAGTTCTGGGACACGTCATCTGCCACGTGTCCTGATCTGGGAGATCGCCAATATAGAGCATCATCATTAGCCCTCACTCTTGTCTCGACCAGCTGGAGGGTCGGGTCAAGAGTGAACTACCGGGCCGCCCGGGGTGAGCTCCCTCCTAAGGTTTCGTCGGGACGCGTCCCCGGGCTGTCAGCTGTCTTTCCTGCCAGCGAATCAGTGCGAGATCTCTGCATTTAAGGAAGGTGCGCCGGTTCGTGCATCCTGTCACTGAAGCGACGGTCCGCGTGTCAAGCGTCGGTTGGACGACGCGACGTGTGCAGACCTGCGGCTTTTGATGGGATGCGGCCCAGTGTGGGAACGACAAGTGGAGCGATCAGGGCCGTTGGACGCGAGGAGACGCTTTGGTGGGAGATGAAGGGCGCCGTTCGATGAGGGCAATTATGGTGATAAATAGGGGTGGGGCCCACTCCAGAGCCCCTACTCCTTCATATTTCCTCGCTCTAAGTCCTGGTTGCTCGGCGTTCGTCTTTTTTCTTCTGTTTTCATTTCCCGAGGATCTCTCTTCCCCAAATTAGATGTCTTCTTTCGCAGAATCTGTAGATGTCGTAGGAGTACGTTCTAGAGACCCTCTAGTTGAGCCTGAGTCTTCCCGGGGAGCAGGGATTAGATCCTCTTCCCGGGATCGCGTGGTGGGGGCAGCCCCCAGGGAGAAAGCGGTAGACGCTGCTCCCGGCGCTTCGTGTTGGGTGAGGCATGAGGACGAGCTTGCCAATGCTCGAGCTCGCTTCCACATCTCCTCACGTTATACGCTTCGTCTGGCCAAGGAAGGAGAGCGGGCAGACCAAGTACGGGGTAAGGAGATCGCCCTGTACCTGGAAGCTTTTTGGGGTGGAATGCGCCTGCCCTTCTCTCCCGAGGTCGTCGAAGCGCTGAACTTCTTCGGGCCAGCCCCTGGCCAGCTAGTGCCGAACTCATGGAGGATTCTCCTCAGGTTCCTGATCCGCCTGAAGCTGCAGGCGGTTCCCTTTAGCCTCTCCATCTTTGATTCTTCCTTTGTTTTCAAAAATCATCCTAGGGTTTGAGCGGGCGGCCCGAGGTGGGTCTACCTCTCTTTTAGGAAGCGACAGGGGGGCGCCGCCGGGACAGGAGTTGTTGTCCTGCCTTCTTCTATTCACGACTGGAAGAAGAAGTTTTTCTTCGTCACGCCGCCCGAGGGCGAGGACTGGCCCGTGCCCACCAAGTGGTCGAGGAAAAAATGCTTGCCAGAGAACCAGTCCAATGATCCCGCCGCGGTGAGAGTGGCGTCGTAGGAGCCCGTCCCCCGATTTGACGTGCTGCTGTCCGAGAGGGTCCTGAGTTGGGCCGGGCTCAGACCCGTTGAGTTCGTCGGTAAGTTAGGCTTGCTTTTTGGCTTTTATATTGCATGTGTCGCTGACTTCTTTGCATTTGGTTTTGTGCAGGACCCATGGATATGGACGAGCTCCGAGCCTCCATGCGCCAGCCGAGGAAGGTCACGAAGGCTGGAGGCGCCAGCTCTTCCCGTTCAAAGCCTTCCCCGGCTCCTTCGTCCTCCGTCCCAGTGCCTCCGGTGGCCGCGCCCCTTGAGCGTTCGGGGGCAGATCTCGCCCCGGGGCTTAGCAGAGCGCCGGGCCGGAAGCGGGCTCGAATTCTGGAGGACCCGGTCTCGGAGGAGGGGACCGGCTCTCCATCGGAGCCGCTCAAGAGGGGTTCTCGGAGGTCTCCTCGGGGCCCGCCCTCACCGATCATAGTGGAAGAGGGGGGCCTCCAGTTTGCGGTGCCCTCGGGGCTATCTGTCACGGATAGCCTGCTACACGAAATAGAGAAGTCGGCATGGGGTAGGGTCCTCGGGGGGACCTTCAGGGCCTAGATGCCGTCCATCGCCCAGGAGGCCGTGCAGGTAAGTGCTCGGTTGCTTGTGAGATTCGGTGCTTCCTTCGTCTTCCTGACATTTTTCTTATTTTTTAGCTCCGCCAGCACGTCATCCTTGCCTTACGCATGGAGGCCGAGGTGATAGCCCCGGCGATGAAGGCCGCGGACCAGCATACCTCGCTGGAAGAGAGCTCCAAACGGGAGCTGGAGGCGGCGATGGCGAGGGTTGCCGCCCTGGAGGGCGAGGTGGAGGCCGGGAAACGGAAGGTTGCCCGGCACCGCGAGGCCGCCTTGGCCGCCGAGGTCAAGCTTGAGGACGCTCAGGCGCTCGCCGGCAACATGAAGAAGACGGTGAGAACCTTCCGGAAGGAGCTGGAAGAGGCGGTCGAGGCGACGAAGCGGGCCGACCTCTCGACGGTGAAGGCGGTGGAGAGCTACAAGAAGTCGAAGGACTTTTACAATGACTTAGCCGTGGCCACCACCCGCATATGGCACGAGGCCCTCGACGCCGTTAAGGCCCGGATGCTGGAGTTCGCCAATGAAGAGCTCCGGGCCGAATACCCCCTCACGGACGCCGATGAGCAGGGGTAAGAGATTCGTGATGAAGAGGTGGCCGAGGACCCTGCTCGACTCGTAGTGGATATTAAGGACCCCGAGGTCGTGCCTGGCCCCGAGACTTAAAGCCCCCATCTTCCTCCTTCTTTTATTTTGCCGCTTCTGGAATTTTTGTAAGCCTCCGGGCAGTCTGTAAAGCTGGGGAGCCCAAAATACCCTTTGTAAAGACTTCGCTTTTGGTAGTAAAACTTTTTGTTTCATCAGTTTGCACTTTATCTTCTGTTTGTGAAGAATGCTCGTAAAATATCATTGCTTGCACTGTTGGGCTTCCATGTCAGGTCGGCTATCTGTCTAGCGATCGTTCGTCGAGTTGATTTCGATCACTTGCCAAGTGTGCCAAGCGCTGCTGAGAAAGAGGCATCTCCATGGCCCCGAAGTCGAGGGGGGATCACTCAGACTTGAACAGACCTTACGTCTCTCAATGGGGTTTCGGGTCTGCGGCATTTGATGAGCAGCATCCTGCCCGCTGCAGATTTGCCGAGCAGAAGGGAGCTCAGTTGCCTCGTTATGAGGGCTTCAAACCAGCAGTGTCTGGTGGGCAGGAGGATGCCCGTTGGGTATGACCGAGCAGGGAAGCTACTCGGTTGCCTCTTAGCGAGGGCTTTGATTTCTGGCGTCGTGGGTAGGCAACTACCAGCCGGGGATGACCGAGCGGGGTAGCCGCTCAGATGCCTCTTGCGAGGGCTTTAGTCCCTGGCGTCATAGGTAGGGAGCTACCAGCCGGAGGTGACCGAGCAGGGCAGCCGCTCAGCTGCCTCTAAGGAGGGCTTCGATCCTTAACGCGGGAGGGGCTGTAAGAAGCCTACTAAGGATAACCGGGCAGTGAAGCTGCCCGGTTGCCTCTGGACGAGGGCTTTGATCCTTCAGGACAGGGACCGGGCAGGGTTACTGCCCAGTGTCTCTTGGCGAGGACTTTGATCCCAGTCGGTTGTGGTAGGAAGCTACCAGCTGGGGATAGCCGAGCAAGGGTCGGGCTCGACTGCCTGAAAGGAGGACTTTGGTCCTTAGCACGGGAGGGGTTGTAAGAAGCCTACTAAGGACCCTTAGCAGAGCAGGGTTACTGCCCGGTGCCTCTTGGCGAGGGCTTTTGTCCTGAAGGATAGCCGAGCGAAGGTTGGGCTCGACTGCCTCTGGGAGGTCTTTTTGATCCCTGTCGGTTGTGGTAGGAGGCTACCAGCCGGGGATAGCCGAGCAAGGGTCGGGCTCGACTGCCTCTGGGAGGACTTAATTTGGTCCTTAGCGTTGGAGGGGCCGTAGGAGGCCTGCTAAGGATAACCAGACAGTGAAGCTGCGCGGTTTCCGCTTGGCGAGGGCCTTGATCCCTAGCGTTGCGAGTAGAGAAGCTACCGGCCAGGGATAGCCGAGCAGGGTAGCTGCTGAGCTGCCTCTAAGAAGGACATTGATCCTTAGCGTTGGAGGGGCCGTAGGAGGCCTACTAAGGATAACCGGGCAGTGAAGCTGCGCGGTTGCCTCTTGGCGAGGGCTTTGATCCCTGGCGTTGCGAGTAGGGAAGCTACCGGCCAGGAATAGCCGAGCAGGGAAGCCGCTCGGCCGCCTCTAAGGAGGACCTTGATCCTTAGCGTTGGAGGGGCCATAGGAGGCCTGCTAAGGATAGCCGGGCAGTGAAGCTGCCCGGTGGCCTCTTGGCAAAAGGTTTGATCTCTGGCGTCGTGGGCAGGCAACTACCAGCCTGGGATGACCGAGCGGGGTAGCCGCTCAGATGCCTCTTGCGAGGGCTTTGATCCCGCGTCATGGGTAGGGAGCTATTAGCCGGAGATGACCGAGCAAGGGTCAGGCTCGGTTTCCTCTTGCGAGGGCTTTGATCCTTCAGGACGGGGACCGAGCAGGGTTACTGCCCAGTGCCTCCTGACGAGGACTTTGATCCCTGTCGGTTGTGGTAGGAAGCTACAAGCCGGGGATAGCTGTTCCCCTCCGAACGGCGGCCCGGACTTCGCGTCCGTTGCCTGAGGTTCAGGGCAGATGCTATGTGGTTTTATCCGTCTACCTATCCGAAGATGCCAAATTGATTTATGGCACCGTGTATCGGAGGTTTAGACGGATGCGGCCGATGTAGCAGACTTTGTCAGATTCCCCCTCAGGGTGAGGGGTTTTTGATTGTGGGGACGCTCTTCCCTGCAGGCGCAAGCCCCTGCAGTTAATTACGCTACCGCACCGCGGTAACAACTTTCTCCTTCTCCAGAATTTCACTTCGTGTCGTGTGTGTTTGTTTTGTTTGTGGTTGCCCGTGGATTGTATACGGGGACTGAGTAATGCCGTCGCCCGTAGGACGTGGATTAGTCCAAATCCGTATTTACTTAGATTTGGGTTTGATGTTTTTTGGTTTAAGGATACATTAGTCGCGTTGCGGCTAAGATCAACTTAAACGTTCATCAAGGATACGTTAGTCCTGTTTTGGACTAAGATCGACTTGACGTAGTGATTGATTTAATTATCTGGCCGTCGGGACTCGTCACCTCTCTGACGTCGTTGAGGGATTACAACGACAAGCGTCAGAGGAGTTCAGAGATGTACCCTTGAACCAAAGTTGATTTGGAGTTTTATTATTTAGTTAAATATCTAAGGACACATTAACCGTATTTGGGGCTAAGATCAACTTAGACGGGACCGTTTAGATCCGGCAAAAGAGCGTTCGGGCTCTATTGCGCCAGTTTAAAGACGTGGTAGTCCATCGCCAGTTTAGGGACGTGGTGGTCCATCGTCAGTTTAGGGACGTGCTGGTCCATCATTAGTTTAGGGACATCTCGGTCCGATATTAGTTTAGGGACATTTCGGTCCGATATTAGTTTAAGGACGTCTCGGTCCAATATTAGTTTAAGGACGTTTCGGTCCAATAATAGTTTAGGGACGTCTCGGTCCACGAGTTTAAGGACCCCGCAGTCCATCTTGATGTGTGGTCGTCGGGACCCGTCACCTCTCTGACGTCGTTGAAGGATTACAACGATAGGTGATAGAGGAGTTCGGAGATGTACCCTCGAACCGGAGGTAAATTGATTTAAGAGAGCAATCTTGCTCAGTCAATTTAATTTAAGGACTTACGGCCAAAATTGGGCTAAGTCCAGTTGAGAGTATCCAACACCATTATTTATTTTTATTTATTTATTTATTTTTTATTAGACCTGTGCTAGGGCTTTGCCCATACTTAAATAATGCATTGCATTACTTCAGGCCATTTATGCCCATTTTGATTGGGATCTGCCCTTTTATTATGATGCAGATCATTTATTTTGGTCCATTAGACCTTTCAATTGGGCTCTGCTCTTCCAAATAATGCACAGCATTTTATTTATTAGGCTTGTTAAGCCTTTTAATTGGGCTTGGCCCTTCAGGAAGTGAAATGCATTGCATTTGTCAGGCGCTTTGCGCCAATCACTGAGCGCAAGCGCTTATGGTGAGGACACGTGTCATGCTCTGGCGAGCGCAAGCGCACTAGCGCAGTGCGCTGCGCTGTTGCGCTGCGCTGTTGCGCTGACGACACGTGGCGCGCTCTCAGCGAGTTGCGCCAATTACAGAGAGCAAAGCTCTATCTTAAGGGCGCTTAGCGCAAGTGGTTCTATAGCCGACACGTGGCGCTCTCTCAAGAGCGCAACGGCGCAGTTTGGAAGTGCAAAGCACTAAGAATCTTTTAGATTCAAGAAGGGAAGTGCAAAGCACTGTTTAATTTCTTGATCTGAAATAGATCAAAGAAAAATAAATTTTTCTTTATTTGAAGAACCAGAGGTTCATAAAAGTGCAAAGCACTATTTAATTTCTTGATCTGAAATAGATCAAAGAAAAATAAATTTTTCTTTATTTGAAGAACCAGAGGTTCATAAAAGTGCAAAGCACTATTATTATATATATATTTTTTGTTTTTAAAGAACCAGGGGTTCACAAGAAGTGCAAAGCACTGTTTATTATGTAAAGATCATTGATCTTGTTTTTAGACCAATGATCTATTAGAAGGAATTTCTTCTAATCCATGAAGGTTTTTTTTTTTTTTACCTTTCTCTTGAAATCTTCTCAGAGTTCTCTCTGTTTAAAGTTCTTGAGTTCTCAAGAAAAATGTTCATGCCTTTGATTTGAGGCTTAGGGTCCTTTTTATAGTGCTCACAAATTAGTTAAATTTGTTAAAGAGATCATTCTCTGAATGATTTGGGGAATTTCCCCCACCGTTGGATCTTTGTTCCAAGGGCTTCTGCTTTACAGAAGAAAATCTTCTTGTTTTAACAAGAACAGAAAAGATTTCTTAAAATCTTAATTTAGTTTGGCGCAGATGCCCCAGTGCGTGACACGTGTCGCGCAGCGCAGAGCGCGGCGCAAGTGCGCTAGCGCATCTGCGCTGACACGTGTCGCGCAGCGCAGAGCGCGGCGCAACTGCGCTGACACGTGTCGCGCAGCGCAGAGCGCAGCGCAGCTGAAGCGTTGCTCCTTTAAACAGAGCTTTGCTCTGATTGGGTGCGCCTTCTTGGGCACTGCGCTGACGTATTAGTGCCAGACACGCGGCGCGTTGCGCCCGAGACTTGAAGCGTTGCTTCAAAATTTGAATTTTGAATTCAAACAGAGCTTTGCTCTGATTGGGCGAAACAAATGCCCCCCCCCACCGTTGCGCTCACGTGGCGCACAGTGAGTGCAACGGTGGCAACCCCCCTGACCGTTGGATCGAGGGGGAATCTCAAGAGGCGCAAGCGCCTTATAAATAGGGCCGCTGGCCCTAAAAAAATTCTCCACCATTTTCTAGGTTTAGATTTTCAGAGCTCCGCTCTTGCTTAAGAATTTCAGAGCTTTGCTCTTGCTTTCAGAACTCTAGAGCTTTGCTCTCATTTCCCAAAGTTTTTTAGAAAACTTTAGGTAATATTTAATTTAAAATTAAGTTAGATTAATTTAAGTCAATTTTAACCAACAGAGCTTTGCTCTCATAGATCTTTTGATCTAAAGAAATTCTCTTTGGGGTTTCATTAACAGAGCTCTGCTCTCACAAATCCATAGATTTACAGGGATCTTGTTCATGGGTTCTAACCGATGAACAGAGCTTTGCTCTTGAATCAAATGTAGACTTTTCTATAAGCTTTCATGGATCTTTTTTCAGGATTCCAGAAATTTTAATTTTAAATTTCTTTTCAAAAACTTTCTTTCTGATGGAATATTATAGAGCTAAGCTCTTTCTTAAGGAATTTTAGTTCTTTTGAGACCAGAATTTGACAAGTGTCATTCTGTGACAGAGCTTTGCTCTGAAAGAGGAGATTTTTTCCTTGTCTCTGGGGATTCTTTCCCCCCTTTTTTATTATGGGAATGTTCCCTCCAGGGACCAACTGACAATCTCATCCAATGATGAGTTTGTCTTATTAACTGTCGTCTTGTCATTTGGATTTCATGGGTCCCCCTTTGGTCTCCTACTCACTGCACTGTGGTGCGGTGTAATTAATTAATTTTGATTTTAATTTAATTAGTGCATTTTCTTCTTTCAATGCCAAACGTTGGGATTACAACACTGACGGCTACTTTGCTCTTTTTGCAGCGATCATGTCTGAAGACACTTCATTCCCGTTTGTCCGCTCGGAAGAGGGATTTCCAGAGGCGCCTTTGGACCGTGAGGTCCTGGCCATGATCAAGGCATACGACCCGGAGTACAAGAGTCTCCACCTTTGGGGGTCGTGGTACAATCAGATCATTATGGGCCGTCGGAGCTTTACATGCGCGGTGCCGTCCGAGCACATCACGGTGATTCATTATGCTACCCCGCCCTCGGTGCAGTATGCCGTGGAGTTGGCGGACTGGACATCGAAAGGATTTCTACATCCTGCTATAGATGCGATACCGGTTCAGCGTCCTATGGTTTTGGATATCCTAGGACGTCGTATCTGTCAAGGTGAAGCGCGACCTTGGAGGCAATCATATAACCTTGGTCTGATTCCCCGCCACCCGATTGGCTATCTGCCGTGGGCCCGGTATATCCTGTCGACGAAGAAGTCACAATTGATAAGATTGGGACTGTACACCGCGGTCTATGTCTCTCTCTTCCAGTATCCCACGCTTCCCACCTGGTGGTTTAAAGCTTTCTTGGAGCAATGGAATATTCCCACCCACACTTTCCTTGCCATCTGAGCTTGCTTCTTCCTCTGGTGGCGTTGGAGAATCTGATTTCTGTTGACATCCTTCCTCTTTTTTTTTTACTGATGGAATTACCTCTAACCTCTTTTCTCATCTCAACTGCAGTGTTACAGATTGAAGGAGGGGATAAAAGATCAGCCACGCCGCCGGTCCTTCCGACCTTGCCACCCGTCTCGACTGGTACAACGACTATCACATTGGTAACTTCCCTCTCTTTACTTTATGTACTGTTGTATGACCGTATCCTGTTTCCTTTCAGCTGTCGTTCCGGCCTCGGCGCCCTTCGAGCCTCGTATTACAATGCCGGCGGGTCCTTATCTGAGGAGTCTGTCTTCAAAAGGCGCCGTGAATAGTCTACGCATGTTGAGTGACTACGTCGAGGAACTTGACGTTGAAACTCCTACATCCGCCGTAGACTTTGCTATGGTGGTTAACCCGATGCTAGCAATACTCGTGAACTTTCATGATGAGGGCGTCATCGTATCTTGGGTTAACCATTGCAGGGAGATCGAGGCTCGCTTGCATCGGTTGGAGTCGCTGTGTCCCGCTCCCGAGGCCTTGGCTGCCAGTAACCAAAGAACAGCGTGGATTGAGCAGAGCACTCCTTACCTCCACTACCTCGAGCAAGAAGTCGTTTCAAGGCGTAAGGAGCGAGGTGAGACTTCGAGCAAGTCTGCCCAACTGCATGCTCGGGTGGAGGCGAACGCCGCACGACTGAAGGTTGCCTTTGAGGGTCTCCTGCAATGTCTTTCTGAAGGGTTATCATTAAGGCAACACCTTGATGTTGTCGAGCGAGCTGCACCCAGCCAGGAAGCAGCCCAGAAGGCGGCAGAGGAGCGACTTTCATCTTTCTTGCGGCAGCGGGCCCAGGTGGAGGCGGAGGTGGCCGCGGCTGTCACTCAGGAGGAAGCGCTGAAGGGAGTGCGAGAGCAGCTTGTGAATTTACTAAAGACACTTCCTCCTCAGTAGCTATCCATCTTTGTATCGTTTGTATTTGTAGACAAAAGAATGTACATATTTTTTTTTTATATTTGACATAATGTATCCTGTATCCAACCAAGTTTATGAATAAACGACACACTTTTTTGTAATGTCTTGTGTCATTTCTTCGTCTCTTTTTTCTTTTATTATAAGTACGCCACCTTAGTAGCCATGATTGACGGATGATTAGGACGAGTATCCCAACCTTCTTAAGAGGTAGCGATGGCTTAGGCCGCAGGTTCAGATCTGCTGCCTAAGACTTTTCAACTCTATGAGCCGTGAGGGTCTCATAGAGACTTTTCTCCCTACGGATCGAGAGGATCTCGTAAGTGGATTTTCTCCTTAGGAATCGTGAGGATTCCCAAGTGTGGTTTTCTCTCATAAGTCGAAAGGATCATATAAGAGAATTTCTCCCTCTTACGAGTCGAGAGGGCTCGTAAGCGGTTGTTTCCCTCTTTGTCGAGAATCGACTTCAGAGAGTGAGACCCGTGAATAGTATGCAAGAGACCATTTAGGATTGACTTGCAGGGTCCCATTGTTCAGGAAGCAAGTTTTTGAATCCTTACTGCCCAAGATATGAGTCAAAGAGGCTCTCGTCACGGAGTGTTTGTATCCGTGAGTTGAGAAGTTTTGCGAGGGATTATTTGTTTCCCAAGCGCCAAGGATTATTTGTGTCCTTGGGGTTTGAAACGAGTCGATGGTTCCCACGGAGGCGCTGGTGGCTCTGCGAGTCGACGCGGATCAGAAAGCTCTCGTCAAGGAGTGTTTGTATCCGTGAGTCGAGGATTTTGCTGGGATTATTTGTTTCCCGAGCGCCAAGGATTATTTGTGTCCTTGGGGTTTGAAACGAGTCAAGGATTCCTACGGATGCACTGGTGGCTCTGCGGGTCGACGCGGATCAGAAGGCTCTCGTCAAGGAGTGTTTGTATCCGTGAGTCGAGGAGTTTGCTGGGATTATTTGTTTCCCGAGCGCCAAGGATTATTTGTGTCCTTGGAGTTTGAAACGAGTCGAGGATTCCTACGGAGGCACTGGTGGCTCTGCGGGTCGACGCGGATCAAAAGGCTCTCGTCAAGGAGTGTTTGTATCCGTGAGTCGAGGAGTTTGCTGGGATTATTTGTTTCCCGAGCTCCAAGGATTATTTGTGTCCTTGGGGTTTGAAACGAGTCAAGGATTCCTACGGAGGCACTGGTGGCTCTGCGGGTCGACGCGGATCAGAAGGCTCTCGTCAAGGAGTGTTTGTATCCGTGAGTCGAGGAGTTTGCTGGGATTATTTGTTTCCCGAGCGCCAAGGATTATTTGTGTCCTTGGGGTTTGAAACGAGTCGAGGATTCCTACGGAGGCACTGGTGGCTCTGCGGGTCGACGCGGATCAGAAGGCTCTCGTCAAGGAGTGTTTGTATCCGTGAGTCGAGGAGTTTGCTGGGATTATTTGTTTCCCGAGCGCCAAGGATTATTTGTGTCCTTGGGGTTTGAAACGAGACGAGGATTCCTACGGAGGCACTGGTGGCTCTGCGGGTCGACGCGGATCAGAAGGCTCTCGTCAAGGAGTGTTTGTATCCGTGAGTCGAGGAATTTCACTGAAGTTACTGGCTTCTTCGGTTGAAATGAACCGTTGAGGTTTGTGGTTCGTCGTCTGACGGAATCCGCTGGGAAAGTATGGTTCCCTCTTTGTTTACGCCCTTGGATTGTATACAGGGATCGATGTGATCTTAACTGTAGGGCCAAAGTTTTATCATTTCTTCTTTTTATTTTATTTTATTTCCGCGATGCTCTATCATTTCAGCTTTTATATCGCGAAGGTCGCGATTGCTCAATCATTTCGGCTATTTTCCGCGGTGCCCAATCATTTCGGCTGTTTATTTTATTTTTACTCGCTGCTTTTTATTGCGAGTTGCCCAATCATTTCGGCTATTTTGCATGAATACATTTTACTTGCTGCTTTTTATTGCAAGTTGCCCTATCATTTCGGCTATTTTATATGCATGTGTGGTCTATTGGCTTTTTGCCGTAAGCCTGAAATTAGACACCGATTTCGGCATCAGCACCGCTACAACTGGGATATTGCCAGGAGCGAATCATCATTTGCCTCCGTCGATATCGAACAAAGGTGGCTTAGCGAACAGGGTTAAGGCGATGTCGACTAAGGCTTTTAACTTCATGAGCCGTAAGGGTCTCACAAAGGTATTTCTCCCTACAAGTCGTGAGGATCTTGTAGGTGTATTTTCTCCTTAGGAATCGTGAGGATTCCTAAGTGTATGTTCCTCTGTAAGTCGTAAGGATCCTACAAGAGGGTTTTCTCCTTGTAAGTCGAGAGGACTTATAAGGGTTGTTCATCATGCGAGCATATCCCCAGTCTCGGATGAGACTCGATTAGGAAAATGTTTATTCGCGCCCGTGGATTGTATACAAGGATCAGTATTGAACCACTTGTAGGGCAATATTGGAAGTTTGTGGGGGTTTGCTTAAGCACAGGTTTAGGTCTCTGTAACTTAAGACTTTCAAGTCTTACGGGCCGTGGGGGTCCCATAAGAGAGTTCTCCTTACGAGTCGTGAGGATCTCGCAAGTGTATTTTCTCCTTAGGAATCGTGGGGATCCCTAAGTGTGTTTCTCCTTTGTGAGTCGTAAGGATCTCACGCAGGCGGTTTCTCCTTACAAGGTCGAGAGGACCCTATAAGTGTCCTTAACGAGGTTGCGCCCTTTCAGGTTTTCACAAACACTCGCCGGTAGCCCTGCTGTTTTTACTCACGGAGCCCTTTCGAGGTTTCATCCGTGCCCTTTTTGCTTATGGACATACCGTTTTTTTTTCTTTTTTCTTTTTTTTTTTTACGAGGTCGCGCCCTTTCGGGTTTTCATGAATACTCGCCGGTAGCCCTGCTGTTTTTACTCACGGAGCCCTTTCGGGTTTTCATCCGTGCCCTTTTTGCTTATGGACATACCGTTTTTTATTTATTATATATATATATATTTTATATTTATTTTTATTCATCTCGTCAGCCCAAGGATGCTGCGGTATTAGTTTAAAGACGTTTCGGTCTTCTATTAGTTTAAGGACATTTCGGTCCGCTGTTAGTTTAAGGACATTTCGGTCCGCCGCTAGTTTAAGGACGTTTCGGTCCGTCACGGAGAAGGCCGGCTACTTTTATAAAGCTTGAGCTTAGGAAGATAGCGAGCGGACATAGTCATCGTCATCTATCATTGACCTAAACTATGGCTCATTAAGCGTAGTATTTTTTTAGGAAGCGATCGTTTATTGGCCTGAAAGGCCTTTCACCGTGCATGTCTATGAGTAGATAGGCCCCACCCTGGTAGACCTTATCAATGATGTACGGTCCTTCATAGTTTGGCTCAAACTTTCCCCGCTTGGCGCGATTGGGGTTCATAGGCCTTTTGACCACTGGCACGAGTTCGCATTGGCGAAATGTCCTCGGTCGGGTCAGTCTTTCGTATGAGCGCGTCATCTTTGCTTTATAAGCTTCCAGATTTTGTTGCGCTATGAGCCGGGTTTCATCAAGAGCATCCAGCTCTTCAAATCGTAGGTGAGCATTTTCTTCATCCGTCAGCTCGTAGTGAACTGCCACTCGCAGAGAGGGCAATTCTATATCGAGGGGGAGTACTGCTTCCGTACCGAACACCAACGCGTATGGCGTTGTGTTTGTGGCTGTCTTGAACGTAGTACGATATGCCCAAAGAGCCTCTTGCAATCTTTCGTGCCAATCTTTCTTATTTCGTGACACCGTTTTCTTCATGATCTTCGTCAAGGTCTTGTTGAAGGCCTCAGCTAGACCGTTAGCTCGAGGATTATAAACTGAGGAATATCTCCAATCTATATTATGCTGTTGCGCAAAGCGACTGATCTTGTGGCTTCTGTAGGCTGGCCCGTTATTGGAGATGATCCGTCGCGGAGTTCCAAACCGATATATGACATGCTTCTTGAAGAAATGGAGGATATTCTCCGTCTTCACCTCTCTTAACGGTACTGCCTCTGCCCATTTGGAGAAGTAGTCAGTCGTTGCCTGGATGAAACGATGTCCTCTAGACGATGCTGGTTCAATGGGGCCAACTATATCAGTTCCCCACATTTCGAATGGCCAGCTAGCCACTGTCGGGTGTAGCGGATTTGGAAGCTGGTGGATGAAGTCCCCATGAATTTGGCATGAGTGGCATTGCTTCGCATATTCGATGCAGTCCTGAATCATCGTGGGCCAGTAGTAGCCCATCCGTTTTATCTTCAACTTCATCTAAGGCCTGCTTGATGAGAACCGCAGAGTCCGTCGTGAACTTCCTGGACGACTCTTTTCGCTTCGTCAGGTCCTAAGCATCTCAGCTACAAAGAATCAAATGGCCTCTTGTACAGAGTATCGTTGACGAAGGCGAAAGACAGGGCTCGTTTCACGAGCTGATGTCTTGTGGACGCTTCTTCAGGCATTCGGTGGGTCTTGAAGTAATCTATGAAGATTTATCTCCAATCCTTGGTATTTTGCCAATCTTTTACTTGCAGGGTTGTCTGCTCGTTCGCTCCCTTTTCTTCGGATGATTCCAGAGATATTTCTGCTGGGGCAAGCACTCGACGGCTTTGTACCACGATTCTAACGTCATCGAGGTTCTCGTCAGCCAATTCTTTAGCAAGTTTGGCCAGTGCATCCGCTTTGCTGTTTTCCGCGCGCGGTATACTCTCCAAAGTATAGGAGGGAATTTGGGTTAGCAGTTGTTGCACCTTTTCACCGTATTTTACCAATTCCGGTTTGCATGTTTGGTAATCGCCGTTCACTTGACTGACGACTAGCTGGGAGTCCCCATATATGAGGAGGCTTTCGATTCCCATGTCGATGGCGATCTCGAGGCCTGCTATCAAAGTTTCATATTCAGCTTCATTATTTGTTCTCGGCTCTATTAAGGAGAAGGCGAAGCGCATTACTCCTCCTTGAGGGGTCACGAAGATAAGGCCTACTCCCGATTTGATCATTGACGTACTTTGTTTGTGCTTTTTCATAGAAGATGCTCCATCGAAATAAAGCTCCCAACGGGTATCACCACCGTCGATTGCGTCAAACGCATGCTTGTCTGGAAAATCGCAATTCAGGGGAGAATCGGCAGGTATCGGGTGCTTAGCAAGGAAGTCGGCTATGGCCTGACCCTTCACTGCCTTGAGGGGTCGATACGTTATCGAGAACTCCATTAAGAGCAGAGCCTATTTAGCGAGTCGTCCCGTCAATATGGCCTTTGACATTAGATATTTGAGAGGGTCCACCTTTGAAATGAGATGGACTTCATGCGCTAATGCGTAATGTCTAAGTTTTGTTATTGCGAAGATCAACGCTAGGCAGTGTTTTTCAATGGGGGAGTAATTGCTTTCTGCCCCCAGCAGAACCCGACTTAAATAGTAGAGTGCTCTTTCTTTCCCCTGGTCATTCTCTTGTGCCCATAATGCGCCTAAAGAACCTTCAAGGGCGGCTGTGTAAAGAATGAGAGGCTTTCCCTCAATTGGAGCAGCCAACACTGGAGGGTTTTGCAGATACTGTTTGATCTCGTCCAGTGCACCTTGGCATTTATGATCCCAAACGAATGGGGTTCCCTTCTTCATCAGGTGACTGTAAGGACGGCACTTTCCTGAAAGATTAGCGATAAACCGCCAAATGTATGCAAGCTTTCCTTGGAGAGATCGCAGCTGTTTAAGAGTTCTCGGCGGAGGCATTTCCATGATCGCCTTGATTTTAGACGGATCTATCTCAATACCTCGGTGTCGAACGATAAATCCCAGGAATTTGCCCGAGGAAACCCCAAATGCACACTTGAGCGGGTTCATTTTCAAGTTGTATTGTTGAAGGCGTTGAAATACGGTCTTCAGATGCTTGAGATGTTCCTCATATGATTTGCTTTTAACCACGAGATCATCGATATAGCATTCGACGATTTCGTGTATAAGGTCATCGAAGATCTTTGTCATGGCCCTCTGATAAGTAGCACCGGCGTTCTTTAAACCGAAGGGCATCACTTTATAACAGAATATACCTAGAGGGGTCCTGAAGGCGGTGTGTTTCTGGTCTTCGGGATGCATTTTTATCTGGTTATACCCCGATGAGCCGTCCATGAAGGAGAAAACCTCATGAGTGGATGTATTGTCTATCATCAGTTCAGTGACTGGCACTGGAAAATCATCCTTCGGGCAAGCTTTATTAAGATCCCGGAAGTCTACGCATATGCGCATTGTTCCGTTTTTCTTCATCACCGGGACGATGTTAGCGATCCATTCAGGGTATTGAACTTCCTGGATGAAGCCAGAGTCGATAAGCTTCTTGACCTCGGCGTTGATGCTCATTTCGAGCTCGAGGCGCATTCTTCTCGGCGCTTGTTTAACTGGCTTGACACCCGGGGATATCGCTAGTCTATGTACAGCAACTTCTGGATCAAGTCCTGGCATCTCGGAATAGTTCCATGCGAAGCAATCTTTATGCTGCACAAGGACGTCCTTTAACGCAGCCACCCTCTCTTCAGACAGCAGCTCGCTGACGAATGTCGGTCGCGGATCGTTTACCGTCCCCAACTCGATTTTCTTGAGGTTATCTGCAGTGGTATGTATTCCATCCTCCAGTTCTTTCGGAGCTGGGGGAAATTCTGAGATTACCTCATCATTGCTGTTTTCGAGGCACCAAGGAAGGCTGTCCATGTTCTCGGGTTCTCCTTTCAGTATTGTTACCATGTGACAGGTACGAATTCACTTCCAGTCCCAATGTGGAACTGTTTTTTCTTTCGTGGCCTTGGGTTCGTGCTTTTGTGGTGGTGCTACCCTCCAGTTGTCGGACAGAGCGAATTTACCAAGCTAATACTGATCCTCGACCCAATTCTTGAAGGTGAAGCAATCTTCGAGAGAATGACCTATCACTCGATGGTAAGAGCAATAGTCTGGGAGTGAGGCTTCGCCCGCTTGTTCGGGGTGTTTAGACTCCGGCAATGTAAGCATTTGGTGCTTTAGGGCAAGATCGAGTATCTTCTTCGTCTTTTCCCGAGGAAACGAGTATGCTCGACCCATTTTCTTCATGAGGAATAGGTCAATAACGCTCGATTCCCGTTTGCGTGGCTTCTTAGCCCTGCTTTGTTGCTGTTGAGCGCCTCTTTGGCTTTTCGACTTGTTTCTGCCTCCGCGTCGAGCCCTTTTTGTATCAGGTTGACATGGGGCAGCATCTTCGTCTTTTACTGCCTGTTGAAGGAGGCGCTACGTTTTGGCTTTCTCATAGATTGCCATTTCACGATTGTGATCATCTCGGAGTTTTTGACTCGCTTCCCTTATAAGTTTGCCCATCTGGTCTTCAAATGATGGACTGGGCGATTTTTTATCAGGAATTTTTACTGGTTCAGGATTAGCGTCTTTCCCTTGAGCGTCTGCTTCTTCATCAAAATTATGCACGACGTAACAGTCGCGGAGCAGCTCTCGTTTCCTGGAGCGAATGTATCTGAGCCCGATCGTCTCCAACCTCCCATTAGGTAGCTTGTGCTGAGTTCCGGGGACATTCCAAACCCTGTCATAGAATTTGGCCTTCCTCACGGTCTGTTCGAAGGGTATCCCCTGGCGTTTCAGCAGCCTCCTCAAGCCTTCCGTATAATATCGGGGTAGACGGATGGGCTGAAGTCTGTCCAGCGTTGGATCCGCACCGTGCCAAAGTTCTTTTTCCACCTTGTTTTCTTCGGAACGGTAGAATAGGATTGCCCTCTCGCCTTTTCGTCCGGGAGGGATATAAAATGTCTGCAATTCTTCCACGCTGTCGTTGCGAGCGCATCTAGTTCTTTATAATGTTCAAGCGGCACCATGGCTATCTGCAGACTTCGCTCTTCATCAGCAGAAGCTCGTATTGAAAGCCGAGTAGGGAATACAGCATGGACTTCGTCCTCCGAATCACTACCAAAGATCAGTGAAGGGGCGGATGGTCCCGGCCTGGTGGATTGGGATGGACCTGAATAATTTATATCCTCCTCCTCCTCGGTGTCACTGCCGAAGACAGGGATGGTAGCGTTAGTTTTGTCCTCTGGTTTATGACACCTTTCCGTGTCTTCGAAACGCGGTAAGAAGTACTTGGCATCTTCATACTTGCGAACTTCGTTCACGGAAAACGGGTTCAACTCTCCCGCCACAGTGTACTCAAGGCCATCCCTGGAATACTTCATGCACTGATGCTGTGTAGAAGGGATGATATTGTACTCGTGTAGCCATGGTCGGCCGAGCAGAGCATTGTAGCACGTCTTGGCGTCTATAACATGAAATTTGATGTCTGTGACAAGCAACCCGAAGCGTAGCGTCAATATCACAGATCCAAGGGTTTTTTATGATTGAGAGTCGAATCCGGAGATGGTGATTTTGTCCCGGGCGAGGTGTTGGACACTCATGCAAATCTCCTTTAACACTCGCACATTGAGTAAATTGACAGACGATCCGTTATCGACCAAGATTTTGCCTATCTTTATGTCATGGCAGTATCCTGAGACATAAAGGGGGCGATTGTGTTCACACGTCCCGAGGAGAAGGTCTTCATCACCAAAAGCAACATCGGCTGTGTGCACTTCTTCTAATTCGTCCTTCATCTTCTCTTCGGCTAGGAAGGCTTGGAACTGGTCCGGCTCTTGTAGGGCCTTAATTAAAGAATCCTTCGCCTCTTTTGATAGTAATAGGGCATCGAGAATGCTGAGTTGTGAGGGTAACTTCCTCAGATGCGCTAAGACATTGTAATCTACTTTATTCCTCTTTGGGGGGTTCTTGGCGGTTAACTCTTCCGCAACTTGGTCATCCAAAGCGATGTCTTCAGAGACTTTCTCTTTCCCTTTGTCTTTCTTGTTTAAGGGTCCGAGATTCTTTTCGGGTAATGTTCGATTGCGTAGCTGTATATTTTCGCAAGCCTTCGGTTCTTCTTCTTTCCCCGAAGTGGATTCTTTGAAAAGGGGACCAAGTTCTAGTTCCTCATCAGAGTCGCTCCCAAATGTAGGCACTTGTGATCCGGCAGTGTTAACCATGTGACAATTGCCGGCAGTTCTTTCAAGCTCTTTGGTCGTGTTTCTTTGCTCCCGACGAATTTTACGCTTTTCCCGTTTAAAGCGTTGTCGATTGGCGACGTATCCTTACCACCATCCATTGAAAGCTTTGCAATCTTTGGTGGAATGCGAGACCTTCTGATGATATAAGCAATAAGAGGGGTGCATTTCTACCATGCCAGTAATTTTTCCTTCAGAGGATGGTAGCTTCATGCCCATTGATATGGCCTTAGCAAACCTCTTTTTTATCTTGAATTGGCTTTTGTCAGCGGTAGAGGCATCTTGCTCCAGCGGGATCATCTCAGCTCCTTCATCAAGCCGCTGGCGCTTGGCCCTTTCGAATATAGCCGTCTCGCATTCTCGATCAGCTTTGCTTTTCAATCGAGCTTCACTAAGAAACGCGTCAATCATTTCGATTGATAACTCCGGAATTCTTGACTCAGTATTTGCCCCCAGCATTTTAGTGCCGGAAGTCCCTTCATCGTTCGTGGTCGAATGGGAGATCATATGACAGCTCGCCACATGCTCGTCGGATTCATCCGATGAACTTTCTCCCTCATCTTCCTTTTGAAAGACGTGATCAAGGAAATCTTGGAGCGTAATGGGAGTCCGTGCCTTTTGGTTATATTCATCCAGCGCGTCGATCTGCTTTTGTAGGTCCGTGCGCTTGTCGCCAGGCTTCACGGGCTTCTTAGATTTCTTCTTCTTCTTTTTCGAAGATTTCGACGGCTGGCTATGAACGCTTGAACTACCACTATCAGTCTTCGGAGTCGGTCGTGGCTTCAACATCCCCTCAATAACTTGAGGTTCCAAGGGGTTCTTCCACTTGACCGCTGGACAGGTCTGAAGATCATTTAGCATTCTCCTCGTTTTGGCTGATAATACAACCTCCCAGGGAGTTTCTTCAATAACGGAGCATGTTGCCCCCGGCGCATTCGTCCCCTTAGAGGTGTGGGGCTGCGGAGGATTCACCTTCCATTTGTCAGATAGCGCAAATTTGCCCTGACGGTACTGGTTCTCAAGCCAATTCTTGAAAACGTAGCAATCCTCAATCGAATGGCCTAGCACTCGATGATAAGGGCAGTAATTGGGCTCGTTGACGTCGTTCGGTTGCAACGGACGTTTTGGATCTGGAAGATTTATGAGTCTGTTGCGCAACGCCAGCTCAAATAGCCTCCTCGTTTTATCGCGGGGGAAGGAGTAAGGACGTCCCATCCTGTCCTCAAGGGGTACGTATGGGCGCGTATTGTTTGGACGAGCAACCGGCTTTGAATCGCTCGGTTGTTGTTGGGCATTAGCGACAATGATCGCTTTTCCCTTTCCTTTATCGTTTCGGGAGTCTGGCTTCGGGAGAGGGGGTTTATGGCCCATCTGGTCCATCTGCGCTAGTTTGTCGATCAAAGCCTGAAAGGTAGTCGGCTTGAAGAACATCATGAACTGCGAGATGGTTGCCTGTGGATCAAGGGTTCCAACAAACATTCCCAATGCTGGAGCTTCTTCTATGCGCTGTTCGCACTTTGACCATAGATTTCGCCACCGTATAGCGTACTGAACCCATGTCTCGCCGGGTTTTACCCTAGCATTGATCAGTGCCGTCATCGGGGTACGCTCACTGGCACTTGCAAAACGTTGGGTGAAGAGTAGCTCCATTTCCGCAAAGGTTTTAATAGAGTCGTTGGGAAGCTCAGAATACCATTCAAATGCCGTGTCTGATAAGCTTCCAACAAACTGGCGAAGCAAAAGCTTGTCGCCGCCGTCGGTATTACCGCAAAGAGCCCTGAACTGGTCAACATGTTGATGGGGATTGCCAGTCCCTTTGTAGACATGAAACTTGGGAATTGTGTAACCCGGCGGGTACTTGATTTGGTCATACCGGCCTGGATACGGCCGCCCCGTTTTTACGACGTGGCCGGCTGCTTCGGCCGCGTGATGAACCTTTATTTGCTGGGCTATATATTCGTCCAGATCAGTTTTAGAGATTGTATCCTCTTTAACCGTTGATAGAACGGGTTGAGGGTTTGATGTCTCTCCCCTATCATCCCCAAGGACAATCGGGGGTTCTTCAGTCGGGGGATCTTGTTGTATCATCATCCCTATCATGTCCTGGAAGAGGAGGCCCATGCGCTGTATATTGGCTGCTTGTTCAGCAGCCTCTTTGTCTCTCTTTTCCAGTACTCGTCGGAGGAACTCGGCGTCGGTCTCTTCCTCTTGGCGTTCATCTAAGGACGTCTCAGGATTCTCTTTTGGCCCCGTGAGTGCAGCCATTGTAGTCATCATCTCCTGGAGCTTTTGTTGCTGCTCCTACGCCTTGGTCACTGATCGGGTAAGCGGTCGGTGGCCCGTAGAAGTACGACTTTCTTCCTTTCCAGAAGCCATATAAACCGTATGAACTGTTATGCCCCCTGACTTGGGGCGTTTAGGTTCACCGCTTTTAAACTTTGTCAGTGTCACAGGAGCTTTCTCTGGCCTTTTTCTTTTGTAGACCATCGAGGTTGAAGGAGCCACTGAAGTGGGCATCCTAGCATTTGTTGCCCCCTGCTGTTTAATGGGGCGGTTTTTGTCCTTTTCCACCTTTGCCTTTTTCTGGCGACGAAAGTGGTCTGGGTCAATCATGGAGTCTTGAACCCTCCGCCAAACTTTATAGATTTTTGACGACAGCCGTTGAGGGGGCTGTTCCTGCTTTGTCTCCGGAGCTTTTTCCATAGGCGGAGGAGATCTTTTCAATGTAGCAAATGGAGAGTTCTTTCTCACCTTCCTTAGCAATTCAAAGCTGTTCCCAGTTGGAACAGCAGCGTTGACCTCCACCACTGGAGCAGGTGGGGTTAGCCCTGAGGAGGAGTTGCCCCCTGCTTTCCTTACTCGTTGCCAATGTCGACGTCGAGCATGACGAGTCGTTGGGATCGGCTCAGAGATAGAGACGACTTCTTTTTGCCCCCTGTCTGAACAGGGTGCCGCTGGTGTTAACTTCTCAAAGACTGAGGTTGTCCTTTGAGGGATGATATTCAACCTGTCGAAGACGGATCCTCGAGCAGGGGTAGGAGCAGGAGTCGTCAGTCTTGAAAAGACTGACTCTTTGGCGGGAGAAGCCGCCTTAACGACTTCCGAAGCAGCGGCCGTTGCCCTCTTTGGGACAGCCAATTTAGAGTTCTGATTCAGCCTGGTGAAAACAGAGGCTGTCGGTTTGGTAGCAGATGACCCGTTGACAGGGGTCGTGGTAGCAGTGAGCCGGTCGAACACCGACTTCTTGTTCACTTCCGGTGCGGGAGTCGGCATAGAGAAGCTTGTAGGTGGGACCATGGTCCCGAAAAACAGGCCGGTGGTGGCCTGGGTCACCTGGGTCACCTGGTCTACCGGCAGAGTAAGGAAGGAAGCCGCTTGGGGTCCATATGCCACACCTCCTGGTGAAGTGGAGCGTCCGTTGCAGTGGCATTTCGAGCAGTTGGTGCAGTTGAAGGCCATTGAATCTTGAGTTCTGCGCCAGACAAAAGACCAAATCTTAGCAATTTGAAATCCAAAGGCGACCATTTAACAAACCGCGATTGGTTCGCGAAGACGACACACGAAGTGTGGAGTGGAAAGAGGAAAAGGTCCCACCGGGCGTGCCAGAATCTGTTCCCCTCCGAACGGCGGCCCGGACTTCGCGTCCGTTGCCTGAGGTTCAGGGCAGATGCTATGTGGTTTTATCCGTCTACCTATCCGAAGATGCCAAATTGATTTATGGCACCGTGTATCGGAGGTTTAGACGGATGCGGCCGATGTAGCAGACTTTGTCAGATTCCCCCTCAGGGTGAGGGGTTTTTGATTGTGGAGACGCTCTTCCCTGCAGGCGCAAGCCCCTGCAGTTAATTACGCTACCGCATCGCGGTAACAACTTTCTCCTTCTCCAGAATTTCACTTCGTGTCGTGTGTGTTTGTTTTGTTTGTGGTTGCCCGTGGATTGTATACGGGGACTGAGTAATGCCGTCGCCCGTAGGACGTGGATTAGTCCAAATCCGTATTTACTTAGATTTGGGTTTGATGTTTTTTGGTTTAAGGATACATTAGTCGCGTTGCGGCTAAGATCAACTTAAACGTTCATCAAGGATACGTTAGTCCTGTTTTGGACTAAGATCGACTTGACGTAGTGATTGATTTAATTATCTGGCCGTCGGGACTCGTCACCTCTCTGACGTCGTTGAGGGATTACAACGACAAGCGTCAGAGGAGTTCAGAGATGTACCCTTGAACCAAAGTTGATTTGGAGTTTTATTGTTTAGTTAAATATCTAAGGACACATTAACCGTATTTGGGGCTAAGATCAACTTAGACGGGACCGTTTAGATCCGGCAAAAGAGCGTTCGGGCTCTATTGCGCCAGTTTAAAGACGTGGTAGTCCATCGCCAGTTTAGGGACGTGGTGGTCCATCGTCAGTTTAGGGACGTGCTGGTCCATCATTAGTTTAGGGACGTTTCGGTCCGATATTAGTTTAAGGACGTCTCGGTCCAATGTTAGTTTAAGGACGTCTCGGTCCAATATTAGTTTAAGGACGTTTCGGTCCAATATTAGTTTAGGGACGTCTCGGTCCACGAGTTTAAGGACCCCGCAGTCCATCTTGATGTGTGGTCGTCGGGACCCGTCACCTCTCTGACGTCGTTGAAGGATTACAACGATAGGTGACAGAGGAGTTCGGAGATGTACCCTCGAACCGGAGGTAAATTGATTTAAGAGAGCAATCTTGCTCAGTCAATTTAATTTAAGGACTTACGGCCAAAATTGGGCTAAGTCCAGTTGAGAGTATCCAACACCATTATTTATTTTTATTTATTTATTTATTTTTATTAGACCTGTGCTAGGGCTTTGCCCATACTTAAATAATGCATTGCATTACTTCAGGCCATTTATGCCCATTTTGATTGGGATCTGCCCTTTTATTATGATGCAGATCATTTATTTTGGTCCATTAGACCTTTCAATTGGGCTCTGCCCTTCCAAATAATGCACAGCATTTTATTTATTAGGCTTGTTAAGCCTTTTAATTGGGCTTGGCCCTTCAGGAAGTGAAATGCATTGCATTTGTCAGGCGCTTGCGCCAATCACTGAGCGCAAGCGCTTATGGTGAGAACACGTGTCATGCTCTGGCGAGCGCAAGCGCACTAGCGCAGTGCGCTGCGCTGTTGCGCTGGCGACACGTGGCGCGCTCTCAGCGAGTTGTGCCAATTCCAGAGAGCAAAGCTCTATCTTAAGGGCGCTTAGCGCAAGTGGTTCTATAGCCGACACGTGGCGCTCTCTCAAGAGCGCAACGGCGCAGTTTGGAAGTGCAAAGCACTAAGAATCTTTTAGATTCAAGAAGGGAAGTGCAAAGCACTGTTTAATTTCTTGATCTGAAATAGATCAAAGAAAAATAAATTTTTCTTTATTTGAAGAACCAGAGGTTCATAAAAGTGCAAAGCACTATTTAATTTCTTGATCTGAAATAGATCAAAGAAAAATAAATTTTTCTTTATTTGAAGAACCAGAGGTTCATAAAAGTGCAAAGCACTATTATTATATATATATATTTTGTTTTTAAAGAACCAGGGGTTCACAAGAAGTGCAAAGCACTGTTTATTATGTAAAGATCATTGATCTTGTTTTTAGACCAATGATCTATTAGAAGGAATTTCTTCTAATCCATGAAGGTTTTTTTTTACCTTTCTCTTGAAATCTTCTCAGAGTTCTCTCTGTTTAAAGTTCTTGAGTTCTCAAGAAAAATGTTCATGCCTTTGAGTTGAGGCTTAGGGTCCTTTTTATAGTGCTCACAAATTAGTTAAATTTGTTAAAGAGATCATTCTCTGAGTGATTTGGGGAATTTCCCCCACCGTTGGATCTTTGATCCAAGGGCTTCTGCTTTGCAGAAGAAAATCTTCTTGTTTTAACAAGAACAGAAAAGATTTCTTAAAATCTTAATTTAGTTTGGCGCAGATGCCCCAGTGCGTGACACGTGTCGCGCAGCGCAGAGCGCAGCGCAAGTGCGCTAGCGCATCTGCGCTGACACGTGTCGCGCAGCGCAGAGCGCAGCGCAGCTGAAGCGTTGCTTCCTTTAAACAGAGCTTTGCTCTGATTGGGTGCGCCTTCTTGGGCACTGCGCTGACGTATTAGCGCCAGACACGCGGCGCGTTGCGCCCGAGACTTGAAGCGTTGCTTCAAAATTTGAATTTTGAATTCAAACAGAGCTTTGCTCTGATTGGGCGAAACAATAGCCAAGCAAGGGTCGGGATTGACCGCCTCAAAGGAGGACTTTGGTCCTTAGCGCGGGAGGGGCTGTAAGAATCCTACCAAGGACCCTTGGCCGAGCAGGGTTACTGTCCGGTGCCTCTTGGCGAGGGCTTTTGTCCTGAAGGATAGCCGAGCGAGGGTCAGGCTCGACTTCTTCTGGGAGGACTTTTTGATCCCTGGCGTTGTGAGTAGGGAAGCTACCAGCCAGGGATAGCCGAGCAGGATGGCTACTGAGCTGCCTCTAAGGAGGAATTTGGTCCTTAGAGTTGGAGGGGCCGTAGGAGGCCTGCTACAGATAACCGGGCAGTGAAGCTGCGCGGCCGCCTCTTGGCAAGGGCTTTGATCCCTGGCGTTGCGAGTAGGGAAGCTACCGGTCAGGGATAGCCGAGCAGGGAAGCTGGTCGGCTGCCTCTAAGGAGGACTTTGATCCTTAGCGTTGGAGGGGCCGTAGGAGGCCTGCTAAGGATAGCCGGACAGTGAAGCTGCGCGGTTGCCTCTTGGCTAGGGCTTTGATTCCCGGCGTTGCGTGTAGGGAAGCTACCTGCCAGGGATAGCCGAGTATGGTAGATGCTTGGCCGATTCTTCATGAGGTTTCTCCCGACCACCCTGTCGCAGGTATGGGGAATAGGAACGGTTGCGGCGACCATGCGCGTAGCACGCGCATTGATTGTGTGGGGAAGCAAAGCGCCAGAGTCGCGTCGTTTCGATTCCTCCAGAGAAGGCGTAATGATTGCCGCGTGACAGCGACTTTGTGGGCGAAAATAGGCAACTGTCTGGTTCCGTTGGGGCACAGTGGGCAATATAAAGCTGAGAGAGCGCTGGTCCTTCCTTTCTTCACAAATAGATCGTTGAGAATGGAAGACTTCCCCTTTACCATCCCCGACATCATCCACTTCGAAGACGTATACCTCTATGACCAGAACTGCGCCGAGGACACGGTTCAGTTGGTCTATGGGGGCATCGAAGACCACTTCGACCGGCTGCTCCCCCGGCGCTCCCCTCTGCTGCAGTTGCTGATTTACTCCATCTAGAGGGTATCGCCGGGGCTTTACAACCCCCTGTCCGAGCAGCTCTACGACGAGGCCGTGGGCAAGCTGCAGTCTCTGAGGCGCTTCGGCCTGATCTCCGGGGGTCGGCTGGTTCGCTCGGTGCCACCCATCCGTGAGTGCTACAAACTGAGGCTTGAGGTCAATGCGCGCGGGGGGAATCGAGGGCAGAGACTGGATCTCGTAAGGCCTCGGCTGGCGGAGAACTTTACTGAGTACCATGAGCAATGCTCTCTGCACCTTCTTTCCCTGCTGCTGTAATTTTCTTTTTCTTTTTGTATGTATGGCTGAGGAGCCCATAATACCTTTTTGAATAAATAAGCCATTTCCTTCTTTTTCGCAATGTTCCATTGATCTTTTATTAAATTAACAACAGACCCTAGGAAGAGTTTACATTGTCCCTAAAAAAAGTACATGCTAATAGATGACCTTATTAGCGTGGCCCGAGCTCCCCGGAGGCTTGTCGGTCCCCGTGCTCGGCACCGGGTACGGGGCTCCCTGGGCTCCGGACTGGTCATCTACCGAAACGAGCATGATCTGGCCGATGGTCAGCTCGGTGGGAGGGGGACGCTGATCCTGCTCGCGGTCGGTTAGCCGCTTATCCCTCAAGTAGGCGGCGAGGTGCCCTGATCGGATGAGCTCCTCGACATAGTCCCGGAGTTGCTTACAATCCTCCGTGGCGTGGCCCAACGTCTGGTGGAAGGTGCAGTAGGGGCCCCGGGTTCGCTTCGAGGCCTGACGCGGGATTGGAGGCAACTTGAAGAACCCCACGCCCTGGGCCTCCTCTAGTAACACCGCGAGGGATATGTTGAGCGGGGTGTACTCCTAGAACTTCGGGTGATAGGGCTGCTGACGCTCCGGCCTCTCTTCCCGAGCTCTCTTCTTCTGGTCGGACCGTTCTGCTCGAGAGAGGTTCGCGTTCACCTCGGACTCGAGCTTGACCTCGCACTCGGTCCACGCCTTGACCTCGGCCATGGTCTTAGGCTGCGCCAATGCAAAGGAGTGCAACCACTCCTTGTGCCTAAGACCGGATCTGAGCGCCGTGATGACGGTCTCGTCCCGGTGCTCGGGGACCTCGAGCAGGGCATTGTAGATGCAGGTGATGTAAGCTTTGAACGTCTCCTTGTTCCCGCTCTTAATTGTGAAGAGGTAGTCGACCGTGCGCTTCTGTCGACGGTTCCCAACGAAGTGGCTGAGGAACTGAGTAGCCATCTCGTCAAATGTCGAGATTGAGCGAGGCTCGAGTCCTCGGAACCAGTCCCGACCAGGGCGGATGAGGGTGGCTGGGAAGGCTCTGCACTGGGCGGCGTCGGAATGGTCCTGGAAGCTCATCCCTACGGTGAAAGCATCCAAATAGTCTTTCGGGTCGGTTTTCCTGTCGAACAGAGAGACCTTCAGGAGGTTGTTGTGCGAGCAGATGTGAACAGCGAGCAGTCCCTCGGTAAACGGGTTGGTGAGCGAGTCGGCGGCGTGCTTAGCCCCGTCGCCCGAGAGGTGACCTTCTCGGTGCATGCCCTCGATCTTCTTCTCGAGGGCGTCGAGTCGGCCGTGGTACCCTGAGGATTCGGCACCTTGTGATCCCTGGCCTCTGCTGTTGGAGATCTGCGTCTGGGCGCGGCCCCGGTTCCTTTCGATGAGGTTCCTCAGATCCCCGGGCGAGGTGACCCTCGAGCCGCCGTAGTGAGCCCCTTCTGTGCGACCCCGTCGAGGGAGGGGGTGTCGGTCATGCCTGGGGACAGGCGAGGTGACCGACATCTCCTCACGGGGGTGAGGGTCGTGAGGAGGCTCGAAGCGAGGCGCTTTGGCGGCGGATCTTGGTGTGGAGCCGTGGGGCGCCCAGCGGGCCTCAGAGAGTATCGGCCCATAAGATCTATGGCCATGGGACGTAGCCTACCGGTGGTCAGCCGTGCCGACGAGGGCAGAGTCTTCTGGAGGCAGAGGAGTGGCGATCTAGGGCCCTGGCCCGGCCATTTAGACGCGGACGAGCGTCTCCACGATGGACTGTAGTCGATCTATTCGGCCGGCGAGGGCATTGATGACGGTTGCCGGAGGAGGTTCATCCGCGCCTCCGGAGAGGGGGAGGCGGCGGCTGGTACCTGGATCTTCAGGGTGATCGCTTTCCATGTGGATGGAGATCGGAAGGCCAACTTTGTTTTTTGTGGAGTTTCGTTTCCCACAGACGGCGCCAACTGATAGAGGTCCTTTTCGGGTCTCCGTCAGATGTTGTCATCCGTCGATCTCCCGGTGGATCTTGGAGGTGATCTCCTGTTGCGTGTGGGTCTCAATGGGTTTTGAGGAGATTGGTGGTTTTGAGGTGTTTGTGCCAAGTTCCTGCAAGGAAGTCCCGGGATGGTTTGGTACCACCGAGGACCCTCCGACGATCAAGTTAGCACAAGATCCGGGCAGAGTAACGGCTAAGTGGGGTGAAAAAAGCTTACTTGACCCCTCTGTGATGGGGGTTTATATAGTGGCGGCAGCGAGCAGTAGCAGGCGTGAGAATCTCGCCGGCAGTTACGCTCCCGACGTCACACCCGCGTAATAAGCGGATCGCCCGTTAATAGGGATCGTGATGGCGTGGAATGTGGGATGTTGCCGGCGGAGAATCCGCGCATGGAGAGATTTGCGGAGCGGCGGATATGCCTGTGAGTGGTGGAGTTGGTCGGTCGGAAGGATCGAGGAAGATGGCCTCGGCGGGGAAGCTCGGGAACGAGCGGGAGAGCCGAGGCATTTTGATCCTGTGGTAGCTCGGGGCGAGCTGAGAGGCTAAGAAGGCCAATTTACAGGGGGCTCTGAGGAGAGCCAGCTTGTGCTTGCAGGTCGGGTAAAGGGGTGGCCTGGTCGGCCCCTGTGCGCCCTTTCTTCTGAGTTCTGGGACACATCATCTGCCATGTGTCCTGATCTGGGAGATCGCCAATATAGAGCATCATCAGCCTCCAACCCTTCCATCTCATTCCACCGCCTCCCCTCCGTCTCCCCTACCTCCCAACTTCCCCTCACCAGGTTGCCCTCGCCTTCGACCTCCTCCGTCTCTCCAACCCGAACCTCCTCACCTTCCTTAAGACTACTACATCGTCTCCGCCCACATCCTCGACTTCTTCTGCAGTAGTGCACTCGACATGGCTTCGGAGGTCCGCATCCCCACTTACTTCTGCGCTTTCGGCGCCAGCTGCCTCTCGGTCTCCTTACATTTTGTGAAGATTCACGAAAGCACCACCGTGAGCTTCCGAGAGATGGGTTCTCCAAAGCTTGATATTCCTAGCACGCCTACGGATCACATGCCACTTAGAATGCTGGACCGGGACGATAAGGCTTATAAAGGGTTTCTTTACATGGCGAGAAGGATGCTTGAGGCCAAAAGGATCATTGTGAATACGGTTGAGGTGATTGAGAAACGAGCCGTCGACGCGATCACTGCGGGTAAATAATGCTTACCCTCCGTTGTATTGTATCGGTCCGCTGATAAATTTGGATAATAAGGAGAAGTGTGAGGGATTGGAGTGCTTGAGCTAGGTCGATAAATAGCCGAAACGAAGTGTGGTGTTTCTTTGTTTCGGAAGTCTGGGCTTGTTTTCGGCCCTTCAGATTAAGGAGATTGCTATTGGCTTAGAAAATAGCGGGCAAAGGTTTGTTTGGGTGGTATAAAGCCTGCAAAGAGATGACCCAGATAAGCGGTTTCAGGCCCCGCCGGAGCCGAATCTGGACCGGCTGTTGCCAGACGGTTTCTTGAGCCGGACGAAGGAGAGGGGGCTTGTGATGAAGGTGTGGGCCTCTCAAGCAGCGGTGCTGAAGCACGAGTCAGTAGGTGGGTTCGTGACTTATTGTGGATGGAATTCGGTTCTTGAAGCGATTCGTGGTGGAGTACCAATGATCACGTGGCCACTTTATGTAGGGATGGCTTAGCACCTTGTGAAGGTTTTGTAAAGCATCAATCATACTATTTTAAAAAAATTTGGGTGCTAAACAAACCCTAACCAAGATTTTAAATAGAGATTTAGGGTTAAACAAGATATGTAAACACTTTACATCTAAGTGAACAAGGAATACAACCTTTGTAGATCGGTCTTTCACTTCATTAACTCCGTGTAGAAGTCTCTTCGCTGCGATCACGATCGTCCGGACTCTAGAGAGGCTCCCGCGAAGAAACGAACAAGCTTGCTTCGAAGTCTTCGAGGCCGAAGATGATCTACGTCGAGGAGACGCTAGCTCATGCTATCTCTTCACTAATTGTGTAGATTAGTGAAGCAAACACCCTAAACTAAATGGCTAATAGTATAGGATGATAAAGTAGGAATATTGCTCACTTTAGATTTGGTTTTCTTACAATCTATTATCACTTTGTCAAAAGCTAGAAAGCTTAAAATGAGGAAGAAGAAGATGAAACTCAAGTGATGAAAGAATGAATTCCTTACGGTTAAAAATGTAACCATGGATGAGTATATCATATATCTAACCCTTGTAGAGAGTTAACCATTGTGTATAGTTAATGGTTGAGTTGATAAATATCTTAAGGAAAACAAAAGAGTGGACTAAGTCAATGGTTATCTTAAACCTTCTCCAAGCTTCCAACTATCAAAATATCTCCACTAATTTGTAATTACTAAAGAATAAATATTAACCCTAACATGGTGTTAGTCTCATACATGTTGCATGTGTAACCTAGCATGACACAATAATATATATCATATGTATATTATATGCTTAAAGAATACAATTAATATATATCACATATATATCAATGTATCAAAAAGTGAGAAAAGAAAACTTAAGTGAGCTAATATTAGTCAATGTAATTTAATATATCAAATATATAATTATACATTAAATTATTAAATCAACTCTTGATTTAATAATCCGGTTATAATACATATAACCGATTAATATCACATATCGCGAGAATAGAATGCGGTATCACATACTCGCATTAATCTCGGTCCCGCACATATAACATATGTGCTCCTACTCCATTTCGTATGAACCAGGAAACTTCTGTGTAGGACTCTAAAGACTCATCAATACGCCGGCAGTAGGTGATGATCATATCAAACACGCACAAGCCGCAAGCGGTCTGCTAAACGTAACGACCACCCGGGTATTGAGCGATCAGAAGATCAACAAGCAAGCCTGCTATAACTCCTGTGAGTCCAATTAGTAACACTACCGTACAGTCCGGTCTCTTCGTTTGATATGTCGCATATCACAGCCTAGGGGTGGTATAACATCAGACCCCAATTGCCCGATAAGTCATGCCGATGCAAGGTCCATAACGGTTCGAGAATCTACTGATAACACTTACCAGTAAATCTCAGCAATCCTGGCCAGGGATTTCCTGTTATGGCCAATCGAGCACAGCGCAACATCAACCCCCAATACCGGGAGAAATGAAACCCCTCCTATCGCTCATTGCCTCCATGTGACTCGGGACTGTACCCAAAAGCCACCGTTTTACACGATCTCTTGACCGTGGTATGGTGGAAATCAAAGCACAGTGGGAATCACACAAGACTCTATGATGATCTCGGGTCTACAGACTAACCTGTACCAGTGTCACCAGAGAACTGCTATCCGACGATAGGTATAATACCATCTAGGAGTTCTCGGCAAATCCGTCCAGTGTACCCAGTCTCCACAGAACACCCGTATACCTTCTCTGATGTCAAACACCAATAGATATGGGATCATCCATCGCCCATCATATGGGTCAAGAAGCGCATACGCTAGTATACTCTGGAGTACCGATGCCCTGTCTCGATACTCCAACGACTAAGAATATATGAAGGATGTACTTGTCGACTACTTTGTCCCCACTAGTATGATCTGCATCATAATCCTGGTAGTCAAGTAATCATCCTAAGAGCTTTATCAACATGTGATCACAAAACAGTATTTGTTTACATGTTAAGATAAAGTGCAACCAGATAGCATACTATCATGTCGAGCAAGAAAGTCCTTCCTATATATGTCCAAGTATCCACTACAATATACATCGCATGTACAGTAATGGCCTCTAGGGCATACATATAACTAAAAATCTCCCACTTGCACTAAGGCCATCTGTTGTAGTGTCCAATACCCAACAATATAGCAGAGGTTGTAGTATCCTATACTCAACCATTGTAGAGAAGTCTCTCTAGGGGTAAGGCCTTTGCGAGTGGGTCCGCTGTGTCAACCTTCTGGTCTACTTTCCTAACCTCGATCTCTTGGAGATCAACCATCTCCCTGATCAGGTGATACTTGCCTCAGAATATATCTGGAACGCTGATGGGACTTGCGTTCCTAGGCCAAAATTACAACTCTATTGTTGTTACAATAACAGTTATTGGACGCTCAATGGTAGGAACCTTGTTCATCTCATGAACAAGAAATGTCCAGACAGCCATTTTGGTAGTATCATTGGTAGCAATGTATTCAGCCTTTATCGTCTAGTATGTCACGGTATCTAGTTTGGAACTCTTCCAACATACCGTCCCTGCACTGAGGGTAAAGACAATGCCTGTGACTGACTCTGGAAACTGGAACCAAGAACTTTCTTTTAGTGCTTCTCAAGTACTTAAGAATGTCCTCCACAGCTTTTCAGTGATTCTCACAAGATCCGATTGATTCTTGATCACTACACCTAGTGAGTCTTTCACATCTGGTCCGTACATAACATCGCATATTCTGATAGAGCCTACTTCCAAAGCATAGGGTATCCCTTGCACGCGAGCTCTCTCCAAATCAGTATTGGAGAAAGTGATCCATGAGTAAATGGACAAACCACCACGCTTAGAATCTTCCATACTAAACCCCTTTAGTGTGGTGTTTATGTACCTGGATTTGGAACACTCCCAATATCTATATAGATCTATCACCATAGATCATAATCCACAAGATGTAGCAGGCATCATCCAGATCTTCTATTGAGAATCTTTGTGATAAGAGGAGCTTGACCGAGTGTAGCATAGGAAACCATTTCCTATCAAGAGTATGTCATTTATGTACAATACGTGGAAGATAACCTTACTCTCTACAACCTTCTTGTATATACAAGGTTCATCTACCATTTTGATGAAGTCAAACTCTTTGACTATCACATCAAAACAGACGTTCCAACTGCCTGAACCCGGTTGGGCCATCATCTCATGATGCAATCCTCGCTCCCACTGTCACCGAGAAGATCGTAGTATCTCTCGAGTGGATGTGGAACCCTACCAGATTCGCGGAGAGGCTGAGGTTCGTCGGAAACTATTGAATCCTTTGATTTTACCAAATCATCAGCTGTTAGTTTGTCTAGCTGGAACTCCTTCCAGTTCTACCTCATGACCACTAATTTCTTCACAAGATTTTCCTTTTCTAAAAAAGTGGCATGCTGAGAAACAAAACACCTTTTGCTCCTCAGTTAGGTAGAAGACATTCCCTCACCAATGTTTAGGATATCCTGACAAACTTACACAACTGACCTTGCCTCGAGCTTGTCCGGATTTTGCTTTTCAACATAGGTCGGACAACCCCATATCTTAACTCGTTTAAGACATGGTCTCTTCCCATACCATATCTCATATGTAGTGGTAGGCCCTAATTTGGATGGAATCCCATTCAATAGGTATGCAGCTTCTCAAGCGCATAACACCTAAAAGAAAACAGGTAACTCAGCAGTACTCATCATAGAGCGCGCTATATCTCATAGGGTGCGATACCTCCGCCCCGATACACCGTTGTGCTGTGGTGTATACGAAAGAGTAAGCTGAGAGAGAATCACATTCTTCTTTTAGAAACTCCAGGAACTCCATACACAAGTATTCGCCTCCTCGATCATATCGTAGGACTTTAATACTTTTACCCGTTTGGTTCTTAAAAGAACCAACCTTGGCATTTGTAGACATTGGACCGTATACATCAGCATGTATCCGTCCCAAGAGTTCAGTATCTTTTTCTCTGTTTCCTGTAAACGGAGTATTGGTCATTTTATTTTTGAGACAAGACTAGCAAGTAGCATAAGATGAAAATTCGAATAGATTCTCATATTCATCCTTATGTAACTTAGCTGGTCGTGTCGCATTGATATGACCTAGTCTACAATACCTCAAGAAGGATCCGTTCATTCCTGAACTGCTCCTCTTGTCTTTGTTCTATATACTTTGAACTGTGGTTTGATTTAGAACGTATATGCTATTATATAACGTGCCTGATCGAATCAACTCTTGATTCAGGAAAATGTTTGCAACATTATCCTCCAATACAGAATTATATCCTTCTTTAACTCAGTAAAGAACATGATGTAATGTTGTATATCAGGTTCGGTATGTAATAACATTCGTTCAGAATCAATGTATCTAATACAAGGTGATATTTGCCAACTGACTTGGCTGCAATAATTGCACCGTTTTCTAACACTTAGAGACATATCACACATTCTCAGTTCTCTACCTATCGTAGCCCATGTAACATATTACATGCACGGGATCCTGATCCGGTATCACATACCCAGGACGTAAAGAATACTGAGAAACAGTTCTTGGTAATAAGGACACCTGAAGAATATGCATCAATGTGCACTTTCTTCGAATTGGGTGGCATGGGAATCCGGATATTCCCCTATTTCCTGTTCAGTCTTATAACAATTATTAGAAAGAACGGAACCAACGTTCCCTAGCACAGTATAATAAGCAGATTCGGTCAATGCATCAATATCTTGATTAAGGCGTGACATGTTTGCAACCAGGAGAGAGAGAGAGAAGAAAACACTCTGCGTGCGCTTTTGCAAGATTAGATTTGGTTATCATTTTATCTAATCAGGATGGCTCCCACTGTTTTAGTCAAATCTTCCTTCAAACCCTAAAAGGTAAGACTAGCCGGGATTAATTACACTTTACAGGTTCGCCAATCTTTCAGCCAGGCCAGTGCCGGTACTTTGAGGGAGGTTCCCCGTGGTTTCGCACGAACCTAATTAAAATAAACATCGGTTTCCCAAGGGCGTAACCCCGTTAACACCTTTCTAGACACCTACTTGATTGGCTAATTGTAATGTGTAAAACTCTCCCAGGAGTAACTCTTACTCGCAGTGGGTATCGGGATCCAACTATCTCATAGAAGGTATGCAATCTCATTGCAAATTTCAACACTTGAAATTCCCGATAATGTTTTTACCCCTAACGATTTATGACCTTGACTAAGTCAACAAACCATAAATCGCAAGTCAAGTTCAACCCGTACATTTCCCGATTGAATTAAACCCACCCGTACGACCCTTGACTAAGTCAACAAGGCCGTACGACTACCCTAATCCAATCGCATCTCATGATTTAACAGATAAACACTATTTAGCTACCGTACACTACGCCTTGACTAAGTCAACAAACGTAGCACGAATACTAAATATTACTTATCTGAAATGACGAAGGGTTACGACAGATTTTTATAAAAAACCTTTTGCGTAATGAACTTGATATCGTTGTAGAAACAAGTGATTTTGAAAAAGGAGTGTTTTTTAGGCTTTTACTAGTTCCGCTAAAGAGGTCACTCCCGGTGAAGAGATCTCGGCTCTTTTCTTATCGAATAAGATGCTGAATATTCTACAAGGAATACCGCTGTGCAAAGCAAGAACTATAGAAGCAATCAAAAACAAAACCGAGTGAGTTATAACATCTGCTAGTTTTGCTAAAGTGGTCACTCCCGGTGAAGGGATCTCGGCTCTTTCCTTATCGAATAAGGTGCTGGATATTCTACAAGGAATACCGCTATGCAAAGCAAGAACTAGAGCTACCAGTTTTTAAATAAGTTTCTACAACATTTTTAGGTTTCTTTTAGTTTTATTTCATTAATCTCATTAATGAAGTCCCATCAGATATGCTTCCCAAGCATTACATAAGAAACGAAAGCTGCAATATTTATTATATCTCATATATATAATATAGGCATTCATCTCAGATATATAAAATGATCACATCACAGATATCAGCAGCAGAAGAATCACATATGAAATATTGGATATACTAGGAATTCCGTGTTTTATTTAAGCCAGTAAAAATGCGGATTCCACGGTCGTGATGAATAGCCAAACCCATATCCCTGGACCTCTACGAGAGCGGCAAGCAACCCTACCAATTCTAGAGTTAGGAGACCCGGTCTCGACTCCTCGAGATGGTCTCCCACTGGACCCTAGAACCCGGTTACTTGTGCTCCCCGCCTTGGGTCTATCCTAATACGGAAAAGTAAATAATATACAATGGTGACATCATCCTCAACCCAGAAGTGCCCCAATAAAAGAATATTACATACAATGAATTTTACATGAATAAAGAAGAAAAACTCCCATCTTACATAAAACCCCCGGCTATTCAAAAACGCGACGATCCAATATAACATATCACAGCAACGCATAACATCACATGTCATCAACGTAAGTAAATATGCGTATCCCAGTTGTTATTGACATATAGCACCGAAGCCGGCGATACACCACATATTACACTTACGGTCGCAGAAAAGAAAGTGAAAAACTACAACATTTGGAATCCACAATCACTTTAGACATCTTAAATCCGAAATATCACATACTTCGCATTTCATGCCTAACTATATGAATTCCACATATTGTATCACATTCCAGATAAATAGACAATGTTAAACTTTCCGATCGAATAAACAAACATCCAAGATTTCCCAAATAGCTCAACACTTGAGCGGAGTTCAAAAAGTCTCAGAACATGTCACAGCCGCTATGAACCAGCCGTAGAAGTGTCAAACCAACGCCTCACATGTGGCAACACTAAACTACCACAAACCATATGGTTCAGTAGCGGTTTTGATGGTCATATAATCGAGTTAAGGTTACGTTCTTCTAGAGGGTCCACAGATTCGCTTGCATGATTTTCTGAAAGTTTTAAACTCAGGAAAAATCCAACACTTGAAAGTTTTCCGACAGGGGAAAAAGTGAGTCATTGATATCCGTTCGAACCTTTTAACACGTTCTAAATTATCCGGAAAAACTTAAACGAAGTTAAACTTTCCGATCGAATCAACGAGTTCCCAATATTTCCCAGAAAGCTCAACACTTGAGTAGAATTAAAAATTCCCTGAAGCATGAAAAAGTACCCAGGAATAAACCCCTGAAGTATTAGCCCTTAACTCTCGAAGTTGGCCGCGTAACCGCCGCCAAACGCATGGTTTGGCCGCGGTTCCGCGGTCTCTTGAGTGAGTTATGGTTTCGTACTTCACAGTAATCCTTAGAATTCCCTGCATGATTTTCTGAGTATTTTTAATATAAAAATTTTCAACTTTTGAAAATTTTTCCAGAAAGTGGGATTTATCGGGGTTTCGGAGTTCGATCGGACTTCAAACTTCGTCTAGACAATGCCTAATGCTCTAGCTTGGCTCTGATACCACTGTAGGGATGGCTTAGCACCTTGTGAAGGTTTTGATAAGCATCAATCATGCTACTTTAAAATTTTTGGGGTGCTAAACAAACCCTAACCAAGATCATAACTAGAGACTTAGGGTTAAACAAGATATGTAAACACTTTACATCTATGTGAATAAGGAATACAACCTTTGTAGACCGGTCCTTCACTTCATTAGCTCCGTGTAGAAGTCCCTTTGCTGCAATCACGATCGTCTGGACTCTAGAGAGGCTCCCACGAAGAAACGAACAAGCTTGCTTCTAAGTCTTCGAGGCCGAAGATGATCTACGTCGAGGAGACACTAGCTCATGCTATCTCTTCACTAATTGTGTAGATTAGTGAAGAAAACACCCTAAACTAAATGGCTAATAGTATAGAATGATGAAGTAGGAATACTACTCACTTTAGATTTGGTTTTCTCACAATCTATCATCACTTTGTCAAAAGCTACAAAGCTTAAAATGAGGAAGAAGAAGATGAAACTCAAGTGATGAAAGAATGAATCCATTAAGCTTAAAAATGCAACCATGGGTGAGTATATCATATATCTAACCCTTGTAGAGAGTTAACCATTGTGTATGGTTAATGGTTGAGTTGATAAATATCTTAAGGAAAACAAAAGAGTGGACTAAGTCAATGGTTATCTTAAAGATTCTCCAAACTTCCAACCATCAAAATATCACCACTAATTTGTAATTACTTAAGAATAAATATTAACCCTAACATGGTGTTAGTCTCATACATGTTGCATGTGTAACCTAGCATGATACAATAATATATATCATATATATATTATATGCTTAAAGAATACAATTAATATATATCACATATATATCAATGTATCAAAAAGTGAGAAAAGAAAACTTAAGTAAGCTAATACTAGTCAATGTAATTTAATATATTAAATATATAATTATACATTAAATTATTAAATCAACTCTTGATTTAATAATCCGGCTATAATACATATAACCGATTAATATCACATATCGCGAGAATAGAATGCAGTATCACATACTCGCATTAATCTCGGTCCCGCACATATTACATATGTGCTCCTACTCCGTTTCACATGAACCAGGAAACTTCTGTGTAGGACTCTAAAGACTCGTCAATACGCTGGCAGTAGGTGATGATCATATCAAACACGTACAAGCCGCAAGCGGTCTGCTAAACGTAACGACCACCCGGGTATTGAGCGATCAGAAGATCAACAAGCAAGGCTGCTATAACTCCTGCGAATCCAATTAGTAACACTACCGTACAGTCCGGTCTCTTCGTCTGATATGTCGCATATCACAGCCTGGGGGTGGTATAACGTCAGATCCCAATAGCCCAATAAGTCATGTCGATGCAAGGTCCATAACGGTTCGAGAATCTACTGATAACACTTACCAGTAAATCTCAGCAACCCTGGCCAGGTATTTCCTATTATGGCCAATCGAGCACAGCGCAACATCAACCCCCAATACCGGGAGAGACGAAACCCCTCTTATCGCTCATTGCCTCCATGTGACTCGGGACTGTACCCAAAAGCCACCGTTTTGCACGATCTCTTGACCGTGGTATGGTGGAAATCAAAGCACGGTGGGAATCACACAAGACTCTATGACGATCTCGGGTCTACAGACTGACCTGTACCAGTGTCACCAGAGAACTGCTATCCGACGATAGGTATAATACCATCTAGTAGTTCTCGGCGAGTCCGTCCAGTATACCCAGTCTCCACTGAGCACCCTATACCTTCTCTGATGTCAAACACCAATAGATATGGGATCATCCATCGCCCATCATATGGGTCAAGAAGCGCATATGCTAGTCTACTCTGGAGTACCGATGCCCTGTCTCGATACTCCAACTACTATAAACATATGAAGGATGTACTTGTCGACTACTCTGTCCCCACTAGTATGATCTGCATCATAATCCTAGTAGTCAAGTAATCATCCTAAAGGCTTTATCAACATGTGATCACAAAACGGTATTTGTTTACATGTTAAGATAAAGTGTAACCAGATAGCATACTATCATGACGAGCAAGAAAGTCCTTCCTATAAATGTTCAAGCATCCACTACAATATATATCGCATGTACAGTAATGGTCTCTAGGACATACATATAACCAACACTTTACGCAGAGCAGTGTTAATAATTATGGAGTTTACTTTAGGTCTGACGTATGCAGTTCTGTAACAACTCCAATTTCAATGTACAGAAAATTGTTTAAAAGTTAATGTACAATTGGGGTATTTGCAATCATGTGTACACTATAAGTATTTGTTTTACTTTAGAACAACAAGAAAGTAATTGTAGCACATTGGTAAAACCTTGCACTGCTGTGACGTAGCCTCTTTGATCGAATCCTCAGCCACATTATCTTTTTATTTAAATTTTATTTTAATCATTTAGAAGCCCAAGGGTTTGCACGTGCACTGCACGTAATATGTTAAGTTACAGATTAATCAAACATGTGTACTAAAGAAAACCAAGCGACACCAATACGTGGCACAAATCCCACTGTCCATCGCCAGATTTGGGACGACGACGCAAGCATGGGGGACCGGTACCGCCGGGCCGCCCGTAGGGAAAGGCCTCCATCTTTTCCCCCGAGCACCTCTTCAGCTACCCCACCACCCCCATGTTGTTTGTTTACTCTGCATTCATCCAGAGAACAATAAAATGCCCTTTAAACCAATTTTTAATGCAAATTTTCAATGCATTCTTTAACCCTTTAAACCCTAATTTTTTCTATAAATACCACACCCCATTTCACACATCCTCGCTCAAAAATTCTCTGCCAAAACTCTCAGAAATTCTCAAGTCCTTTTAGTGTGCAAGTGGAGTTAGCAAAGGGTGAAGTTCCAGTGACGTTCCAAGAAGATTCTGGCGACGAAATGATACCCCGACACTTCCCTAGCCTTACCCTCTCTCTTCTCTTGTTCCCTAGCCAATAAGTCCCCTCTCCCCCTCTTATCTTCTATTCTAAAAACTTTCATTTCTAAAACCCGACGGAAACGGAGTTAATCCGACTTCTGATTCGGTTTTTCTTTAAAAATGTTATTTTTCTTAAACAATCAATACCATACTCTCTTATAATATTTAAAAAAATTAACAAACACTAACAAACACTTTAAAATAAGTTTCATCTCAAAATAATCTTTTATGCAATTTTTATTGTATTTTTACGGTAAAATACCACATACTTTACATTTCGCCATAAAACAACATAAAACTTGTATTACCTTGAGATAACTCACGTAATGACATATCTCATCACAACACACACTTTTGACATAGCACGATGAAGTTTTAGGAATATAGTTATGGGATAATACGACATTGCAGATAAATACCATTGCAAAACCATTTCTTTAAAAAGTGTATTAATCAATTCCTTGCAATTGTGCCTCTACAACCCATTTTGGGGAACCCCGTTCGGGATGCTGTGGGTTATCGCACATTCTCGGGCCTAGCAAAGCGAGATGCAGACCTCCGAAAAGAGCATTCGATCTCGATGGAATTTTTATTGTATTTTTCTTTAGAAAATGAGATTTCTACAAGAATAAATAAAATTTATTTTTATTAAATATATAATTATTATCAAAATATCTATTTTAATCATATTATATAAATATTCTAAGTTTTCCAAATCAAAGGAATTACCATTACATGAAAATATCAACCAAATACAAAACAATACCGATATTTCATTATAATACCATATACAATGAAAATTAGGTTCTACTCACTAAAAATTTCACTTTTATAAAATATATATCTATGAAAACCCTAAAGACGATAATTAAATGGTTGAGGTGTATTTTGAAAATTATATTAAACTATTTTTATAAAATCCGCCTTAAGTTATACTAATTTACAATAAGGACCCTAATAAACATGGGTGTAAGCGGGACCAGTTCTATCAAGCCTCAGAGAGCCGGAGAATATGGGTGCTTGCCTATCTAAGGTAGACAATCTAACAAACGGTGTTATCAACACGGTAATTGTCTTGGAAAAAAACACAAATCCTGCCATCCATGTCAAGCAGTTACCGATAATATCAAAACTAATTCAGGATTTCAATTTCTTTTCAAAGTGTCTGACTCAGACTGAGTCTCAATCTAATCAATCGGACTTGAATATGATTCAAGTATGAAACTACAATCTAACATGAATCTATGAATTCGTCTATTCAATTTATATCAATCTATATTGACCGAACCGAACCATGGATATACTCCGTCTACATGACTCTCCATTTATATCCATTCCATTTACTGATATCATGGTTTCGGCAAGTCATCCATCTATATAACAAGCAATACAATCAATACAAAAGACATCGCGGGGTTTATAAGGGGTAGATTGGTGCGGAAAGTGTTAGAAGTGGCACGAGACTGTAACAATAATACACCTAATCTGAATATCCATTGCCGTTGTACCGTGGCTGAACGGTTCCTTGTACTCCGTATACCTTAGTCTCCGGAATAGTGGGACTCCTCTCGTATACACTGGCATTTTCTGTACCAAGCTACAAACAATCGTGTAAACATGATAATCAAACAGTACTAGTTATATTCTCTTTCTGTCTATCTATCTCCACTCACCTTTGGGACTTATTGAGCGATTGTTCGCTGACGACATTAATTTTCTTCTTTTTTTGGAATGTTGTCATGTGTTTCGGACTCATTGGAGATCGAGCCCAGCACTGAAGATTTGGAGCAGTTAGCGTTTGACCCAGAGCTGTAGGCACCAGTATATTTTCATTTTAGTTATGCCATTGTTTAGGCATCGCTTTCTATTCATGTATTTACATTTCAGTTGTACCCGTAAAAGAAAGTTTAATAAATAAAGTTGTTGTTCATTTACATTCTTGTCTCTTGTGTACTTTACTTTATATTACTTAGATACGCTTAGCGTGTTTACTTCTGAGTAAATACGTCGGGTGACCCATCGCGTCTCCTTACCGTATATTGGGTAGCGGGGTGTGACAGGTTTTGTTGACGGCCCATGCAGGTCAGTTCTGTATGGACATGCGGGTTAATTTTGCATGAAGTCCTAAGCAATATAACATAAGAATCAGCAACTAAAAACATTCTTTATATATTCCTTGAATCTTACAATTTCATATATTTTGAATCCGTCCTAACCCAAAATTTTCTTTCAAGATTATGGATTGCGCAAACAACACTAGCACCAACTTCAACAACACACTACCACCTCTACCGCTTATACCTGCCGTCGTTGATTCGATCAATAAGCATACGGTACTGCTTGAGGCGATCCGCAGCCTCCTGAAGGGACAGCAGCAGCAGACTGCTATTTTGATGAACCGTCCAGAGGCAGAAGCACCTGGGGTAAAGAAATTCCAGGCTTTGCACCCTAAACAATTCTTGGGAAAAGAGAGCCCTTTAGAAGCTGAGGAGTGTGCTCAAAATATTGAGGATGGCCTAGCAGCGGCACAAGTGACAGAGATCGCTTGGGTTCGAGTTGCGAAGCTGCAGCTCACTAACAATGCACGGGTTTGATGGAAGGCGGAAAAAAGCCGTCTTGATCAACCTATTGAATGGAAGACTTTTCGTGATATGTTCGACGCGAAAGACTTCCCAGAGACTGCTCGATTCGACATGGAGCAGCAATTTATTCATCTACAACAGGGTTCGGTATGGACCAAGTCAGTAAATGAGTATGACGCTGAGTTTACCATGCTCAGTAGGTAAGATATGTCTCAATATTAATACAAGATCTTAACAGGTTCGCGGCACATTTGATACCAACTGCTGAGATCAAATCCAGACGGTTTCAGCAAGGGTTAGATTTGGAAATCCAAGCTGCCTTAGCTACAGGGGATTTCCCAACCCAGGAATTGGCTCTGAAAGCTGCCCGCCGATATGAGGCAGTGGTGAAAATGAGGGGCATGCCTCAATCTGCCGGGATGAAGCGCCCTGCCATTCAAATGACAGTCCCTCTTCCAGGCCACCATTTGTGCCCAAGAGACCGGGAGTGCCGAACAACCGGCCCAGCCCAGCTTTTTGTACCTACTGCAGGAGAGATGGACATTTGGTGAAAGACTGCAGGCGTGCAAATCGCCTTTGCTTAGTCTGCGGCTTAGCTACTCATGACATTGGGTCATGTCCTCATAGGCACAACCCAAATGCTGTACACAGGCCAGCAATCACTTATCAGCAGCACCCAGCCATCCAGGCACCTGCTCCACAACTCGCACTACCTGCTCCACCTTCTCGTGGACCGACTGCACCTCCTCCTCGTCAGTTCCATCAAGCTCAACGGAATGTATCTCAAGGACCAAGGAACGGGCAGAGGAATGCTCCTCCAGCTAGGAGGAATGTATCGAGACGACAGGCTTTCACAATGACTGTGGAAGAAGCTGAAGCCACCGACCAAGTCATTACTGGTAACACTTCTCCATCAAGCTTTATTTTCCATCTATACATACCCATATATTTTTCCTTATACCTAAAACTATCCCACATAACTTAGGTACAATTTTAGTAGCCTTACTCCTGGACTAGCACTCTTCGATACTGGAGCATCTTATTACTTTATGTCGCAACGGTTCGTCCGAACTCATGCGATTCCAGTCAAACCCCTCGTATCCAGCTGGAATGTCAGTTCAGAGAACGTCGTTCTAAAGGCAGTAATGGGATACGATCTGTGTCCAGTGGTCGTCTGCAGCAGAGAATTCTATGTTGACTTCAAGCTGCTGGACATACCGAATTTCGATGTCGTTTTGGGTATGGATTGGCTCGGAACATTCTATGCTACCATTGACTGTCGTCAAAGGAGGGTAGTATTCGAGATTCCAGAGCATCCGGTCTTTTATTTCAAAAGTGGAGACCGTACCCTAGAGCCAAGTACATATAAGACAAAACCGAAGAAGGCAGTGATTGCAGCAATTCAAGCGGAGGAAGGATCAAAACCAGAAATTATTCGAGAGTTCGACGATATGTTTTCGGAAGACATATCAGGTTTGCCTCCCGATCGAGCTCTTGAATTCAGTATTGATTTAGTACCTGGAGCACAACCGGTGATCAAAGCACCGTATCGGTTAAGCCCTGAAGGTTTGAAGGAGGTCCGAACTCAGTTGGATGAATTATTGGCGAAAGGATGGATTCATCCCAGCACTTCAAGTTGGGGATCGCCAGTTCTTCTTGTAAAGAAGAATGAAGGTTCATATCGAATGTGCATTAATTATAAAGCTCTGAACGATGTAACTATAAAGAATAAGTATCCACTCCCTCGTATCGACGATCTGTTCGATCGGCTAAGTGGATCTTGCGTTTTCTCCAAGTTAGATCTTCGTTCGGGTTATCATCAGGTGAAGATCAAGGAATCTGATATCCATAAAACGACATTCATAACTCGATATGGTCATTACGAATTTCTTATGATGCCATTTGGAGTGACCAACGCACCGTCTATATTTATGAACCTGATGAATCAAGTTTTTCGAGAGTACCTAAACAAGTTTGTTGTCATCTTCATCGACGACATCCCGGTGTATTCTGAGAGTCGGAAGGAACATGCCGAACACCTATGAATTGTCCTGGAAACTCTACGACAACATCAACTCTATGCCAAGTATAGCAAATGCGAGTTTTGGCTAGATCAAGTCGATTTTCTCGGACATATTATATCAGGCGATAGAATCTCTGTAGATCCAGCTAAAGTATCAGCAGTAAGCGAATGGCCGACACCGAAGTCAGTGAAGGATATTCGAAGTTTCTTGGATTTAGTAGGATATTACAGAAGATTTATTGAGGGATTTTCGAATATTGCAACACCCCTGACCAAGCTCACATATAAAGATGAAGAATTCATGTGGTCAGAAGCATGCGAACAAGCTTTCGTAGAACTCAAGTCAAGATTGACATCAGCGCCTATTCTCGTTATACCAGACCAATCTGGAGGTTTTGTAGTGCATTGCGGTGCATCCGGTAAGAGATTAGAATGTGTTCTACATCAGCACGGTAAACTTGTAGCTTATGCTTCAAGACAGCTGAAAATTCATGAGCGCGATTATCCGACGCATGATTTGGAGTTGGCGGCCGTAAACTTTGCTCTTAAGATTTGGCGCCATTATTTTCTTGGTGAACGAGTGAACATATACACAGACCACAAAAGTTTGAAATATGTGTTTACTCAAAAAGAGTTGAACATGCGGCAGAGAAGATGGTTAGAACTCATGGCGGACTTCGACATCAATCTGCAATATCACTCAGGGAAGGTGAATATAGTACCTGATGCCCTTAGTCGCCAATCATTAGCATTGAATCTTACCGCATAGTGGAAGCTTCAACAAGACTTGCATCAAATGGAGATTGAAGTAGTCATGCCAGGTAACGCTTCAAGTTTGATGAACTTACAAGTTCAATCTATCATTGTAAATCAGATCAAAGCAGCTCAAGTAAGTGATACTAAGTTTCAAAAGATCAAAGAACAAGTAGAAAGTGGACTTCGAACAGACTTCATCATCCATGAAGACGGATCTTTGAGATACGGCAGTAGATTGTGTGTACCAAAAGGTTCTGTGCGAGAAGAGTTGATGAAAGAGGCCTATAGCTCTCCTTATTCAGTACACCCTGGAGGTACAAAGATCTACAAAGATCTGCATCAAAAGTACTGGTGGCATGGAATGAAGCGTGAAGTAGCCAGAAGCGTCGCTAAATGCTTGGTGTGTCAGCAAGTAAAGGCTGAATATCATAAGATAGCTGGTTTACTTCAACCGTTACCTATCCCAGAATGGAAGTGGCAACACATCACAATGGATTTCGTGAGTGTACTTCCTCGCAGCACGAAGGGAAATGATGCGGTTTGGGTTATTGTTGATCGACTCATAAAGTCGGCTTACTTTATTCCATTTCGAGTTGGCCAATCTACTGAGACACTAGTAAAGAAATACATGGAGGTAAGAATCTATGTAGGATTTAAAATCATCAAGTATGTACTATCTTTGATACCTATGAACTCATGCAGGAAATCGTGAGATTACATGGAGTCTACATTGTCTCTGATCGTGACACCAGGTTCCGATCGCAATTTTGGCGAAGTCTGCAAGCTAGTTTGGGAACAAGTCTGAACTTCAGCACATCTTATCATCTGCAAACAGATGGTCAGTCTGAGCGAACTATTCATATCTTAGATGATATCTTCAGAACGTGTATGCTAGACTCCGGAAGATCGTGGGAAGATCACCTACATCTTGTGGAGTTTTCATACAATAGCTAACAAGTAAGTATAGGAATGACACCTTTTGCAGTGCTGTATGGAAGGAAGTGTCGATCGCCATTAAGTTGGGACGATATCGGAGATAGAGAACTCCTTGGATCTGATATGATACTAGCAACTGTCGATGTGGTTCATACTATCAGGGAAAGAATGCACATAACCCAAGATCGACAAAAGCACTGGGCTGATGCAAAGCGCCGTCACTTGGAGTTTCAACCGGGAGGACATGTATTTCTAAAAATATCTCTGAACCGTGGAGTGACTCGTTTTGGAAGATAGGGTAAGCTTAGTCCGAGGTATATTGGACCGTTCGACATACTCGAACGAGTCGGTGAAGTGGCATATCGCTTGGCACTTCCATCTTCATTGGAAGGAGTGCACAGTGTGTTCCACATATCCTAACTCATAGGGTATGTGAGTGATCCCAACCATATTCTTGATCACTCCGAGCTCACTGTACAGCTAGATTTATCTTGGGAGCAACAACCTTTTGAGATCTTGGATAGAAAAGTGAAGTCATTTCGGAACAAGAAAGTCAACTTAGTTCGAGTGATGTGGAGAAAAGATTCACTAGGAGAATAAACATGGGAAAGGAAAGATGGGATGCGTGCAAGATACCCTCATTTATTTGTAATCTAATCCTTAAAATAAATTATAAATTTTGAGGACGAAATTTTTGAAAGGAGGGTAGACCGTAACAACTCTAATTTCAATATATAGAAAATTGTTTAAAACTTAATGTACAACTGGGGTATTTGCAATCCTGTGTACACTATAAGTATTTGTTTTACTTTAGAACAGTAAGAAAGTACTTGTAGTACATTGGTAAAGCATTGCACTGTTGTGACGCAACCCCTGTGATCGAATCTCCCCAGCCAAATTATCTTTTTATTTAAATTTTCTTTTAATATTTTAGAAGCCCAAGGGTTTTCACGTGCACAATACGTAATATGTTAAGTTACAGATTAATCAAACATGCTTACGGCTCTCCTCGCGGCTGGTCTCCGAAGCCCGGGGCGTGGTGGAAGGCCTAGCCGGTGCGGCCGCCTTTGCGGCCGGGCTCGGAGCGGGGCGGGACGAGCCGGCTCCCCCGGTCTTCCTCCATTTCTTCACGATTATGGCAGCTAGTAATTTGGATCGGTCTATCGGTTCTGCAAAAAGGAAAATACACAAAGAGAGTTAATGACGCCAGAAAGAACAGAAGAAAATGCAAGTCTAGACAGGTCGGCTAGGCTCTTAACTTACCCATGAATCGAGCGGGGTTGAGCCCGGCCCAACTGAGGGCCTGCTCGGAAAGCAAAACATCGGCCTGTTGGATAGGCACCCACATCGCCACCGCCCTCGCCTCGGGAGAGGACGCCCTATTCACCTACGGGCAATCGGCCCTGTGCTACTGTACGGGCACAGGCCAATCCTCACCCTCAGGTGACCCGACGAATATGAACTTTTCCTTCCATTCATGGATGGAAGAAGGAACTACTACGACCCCCGACCTGGCCGCCCCTCCCCTACGTTTTCTAAAGGAAACGTACACCCAGCTCGTCTCGTCCTTACGGGTGCCGGGATGATTTTTATAACAAAGAGAGGAAAAAAGAAGGGTCAAGCTGAAGGGGATTTCTTCAAGTCACAATCGGACCAGGAATCCGAGGGGAATTCTCCATGAGTTCGGCACTAGCTGGCTCGGGGCTAGTTGAAAGCAACGTAGCTCCCCACATACCTCAGAGGAAAAGGGCAGACGCAGTCCAGACCAAAATGCGTCCAGGTACAAGGCGATCTCCTTGCCCTACACCTGATCCGCCCTCTCGCCCTCCATAGCCAAACGAATCGAATAGATAGGGGGAATGTGGAAGCGAGCCCAGATCGTGGTGAGCTTGTCCACATTCCTTTGGAGGGAGGGCGCATCGCGAGCATTCCCGATGCGCGCTTTGGGGACCCTCGCCGTCTCCTGACCACGGATGGCGCGGGCAACCCTAACTCTAAGAGGGTAATCCGATTCGGATGGGGCAGAGGAGGAAGCGGAAGAAGACTCCCTAGACTCTATCATAACTATCTCAATAGACTCATCAGAAGAAGACATCTAACCTGATTCAAAGAAGGAGTCCTCTGAGAAAAGAGCGCGAGAGATCTGACCTAAAGGAAAGAGCGCCGAACTATCTCTCGCAGCAATAGGAAAATGATGGCGAAGTTTGGACCCTGGGGAGATTCCACCTCTATTTATAGCATTTTGGCAAACGCATCCGACTGCTCTGATCATTTCCCGCCAAAACGACGCTTCACGCTCACCAGCCATCGAAGCTCCACGTGTCAGGCAACTATTGGAGACGTCCCTTTGAGCGCAGAAGACGGTGACGATCCGTCACGTCCGCCAATCGGCATCGTACGATCGAATCGGCGCTCCCTCTTTAATGCACGATCTCCTCTCTGATCTGCTGACGTCATCGGGGATACACCTAACCGCCTCGGAAATCCACACCGACGACGTCCTTAACTACGAACTGAGCCCGGGGAACTGATCAGACCACTCTCGACCCGACCCATAAATAGATCGGGACGAGAGTGGGGGGCTAATGATGATGCTCATAATCAGGAACTCCCCAGATCATGACACGTGGCAGATGACGCATCCCGAGGCACACGGAAACAGGGCATGAACCACGCTTTGGAGGCGTCCCCCGGGCTATCGTCCCGCTACTTGGACCCGACCTCCGAGGATGCCATGAACGTTCCTGCGCTCGCCCTGTAAATGGCCATTGGCTCGCCTCCGAGCCCTCCTACACGCCGAGCTCCTCGGCCTTTCGCCTCTGAGCTATCACAGAACCGAACTAGCTCGGCCTCCCACCCTCTTTTAGGCCTCTCGCCGAGCTAGGCCTCTTCGGTTCTATCGGGAAACCTAGAATGCGGGTCATAGGCACCTCTGCCACGGCTCCGTGAATCTCGTCAGGCGCGAGATATCCGCCGCCCCACGATCCTGCATTTCACGCCGTCGGATCCCCCTATTAACGAGCATATCTTGTCATTAATGGGGGATCCCGCCATTCACGCAGACGTAACGCCAAGGGCGTAACGGCCAGCGATGATCTCGCGCCAGCTAGCCCATGACAGCCACTATATAAACCCCTCTCTCGGAAAACTCAGGTAAGACAATTTAACCCAATAGACCGCTACTCTGCTCAAATATCTCGACTAACTTGATCGTCGGAGGGTCCATGGTGATACAACCATCCCGAGACTTCTTTGCAGATAGCTCGGTTTCATTCCAAATCAAGCTCACTGAGATCCACACGTTTCAGGAGACAACTCTCAAATTCAATGCCAGCCATTCATCAAGGCTCGTGACAGATCGACGGAGAAAATCCAGATCTCCATCATTAACGATAGATGGTGATTTATTGCTTAAAAGATGCTTTTCAGATAAGGTTGAATTATATGAGAGGAATTATTGGATACACTGTATATTGGACGCACAATAATATGGAAAATAATAAAAACTGATGATAATGTTCTGGCACGTTTCGTGTGGCTCATTATACTTTAATAACCATCCATTTCATTATAGTTGTCCTTTTGAGCATCTTTTCATGTTTCAAAGTTCACAGCTGTAGTTGATTTTACGATATTACCACGCATGCATGTTTGGAAATTAGCATTACTTCACAACTTATGCAATTTTGATGTCGATTACTGATGGCGGTCCTTTTCGGGTCTTCGTCAAATGTAGTCTTCCGTTGATCTTTCGGTGGACTTTAATGCTTATCTTCCGTTACGTGTGGGTCTCAATGGGTTTTGGTGGAAGAGGTGGTATGAGGAGTTTGGTGCCGAGTACCTGCAAAGGGATGGTTTGGTACCACCAAGGACCCTCCGACGATCAAGTTAGTGATGAGATCCGAGCAGAGTAACTGCTTAGAAGAGTGAAGAATGACTTACTTGACCCCTCTGTGATGGAGGTTTATATAGCGGCGGTGGCACGCAGAAGCAGGCACGAGAATCTCGCTGGCAGTTACGCTCCCGACGTCACGCCCGCGTAGAGAGCGGATCGCCCATTAATGGGGATCGTGATGGCGTGGAACGTGGGATGTTGCTGGCGCAGAATCTGCGCATGACGAGATTCATGGAGCGGCAGTTACGCCTGTGAGCGGTGGCCTTAGTCGAAGGGCCGAGGAAGACGGCCTCGGCCGGGAGCCCGAAGACGAGCTAGGAGGCCGAGGAGTCTTGGTCTTGTGGCAGCTCGGGATGAGCTGAAGGACCGAGGAGGATAATTTGCAGGGGGCCCTGAGGAGGGCCAGCTCGTGTTTGCAGGTCGGACACAGGGTGGCCTGGTCGGCCCCCGTGTGCCTTTTCTTTTGAGTTCTGGGGCACGTCACCTGCCATGTGTCCTGATCTTGGAGACCGCCAATATTGAGTATCATCATTAGCCCCCCACTCTTGACCCGACCAGCTGGCGGGTCGGGTCAGGAGTGGACTGCCGGGCCTGCCGAGGTGAGCTCTTTTCTAGGGCTTTGTCGGGACGAATCCTCAGGACGTCGGTTGTCTTTTCCGCTGGCGAATCAAGGCGAGATCTCTGCATTAAAGAAGGTGCGCCGGTTCGTGTACTCCGCAACTGAAGCGACTGTCCACGTGTCAAGCGTCGATGGGCTGATGCGACGTATGCAGGCCTGCGGCGTCTGATGGGACGCGGTCCAGCGCAGGACTGAAACGTGGAGCGATCGGAGCCGCTGGGCGCGAGGAGCCGTTTCAGCGGGAGATGACAGGCGCCGTTGAATGAGGCCGTATGCAGCAATAAACATGGATGGGGTCCGCTCTAGGGCACTTACTCCTTCATATTTCCCTCTCTCAAGTCTTGGTTGCTCGGCGCTCGTCTTCTTTCTCCCGCTTTCAGCCCCTGAAGATTCTCTTTTCCAAGGTTAGCTGTCTTCCTCTGTAGAATCAGTAGACGTTGTAGGAGTAGGTTCTAGGGTCCTTTTAGCTGTGTCTGAGTCTCCTCGGGGAGCAGGGGTTGGATCCTCTCCCCGGGATCGTGAGGCGAGGGCCGCCTCCAGGGAGGAGGCGGCAGATGTGGCCCCTGGCTCCTCGTGTTGGGTGAGGTATGAGGACGAGCTTGCCAATACTCAGGCTCACTTCCACATCCCCTCGCGCTATACGCTCCGACTGGCCAAGGAGGGAGAGAGGGCTGATCAAGTACGGGGTAGGGAAATCGCCCTGTATTTGGAAGCTTTTTGGGGCGGAATGCGCCTTCCTTTCTCTCCCAAGGTCGTCGCTGCGTTGAATTTCTTCGGTTTGGCCCCCGGCCAGTTAGTGCCGAACTCGTGGAGGATCCTCCTCGAGTTCTTGATCCGCCTGAAGTTACAGGCGGTTCCCTTCAGCCTTTCGCTTCTCGATTCTTCTCTCGTCTTCAAGAGTCACCCTGGTGGTCGAGCGGGCGATCCGAGATAGGTTTATCTCACTTTCAGGAAGCGGCCGGGGAGCGCTGCTGGGACTGGGGTCGTGGCCTTGCCCTCCTCTATTCATGATTGGAAAAAGAATTTTTTCTTCATTTCCCCTCCCGAGGGTGAGGACTGGCCCGTGCCTACCAAGTGGTCGAGGGAGAAATGTCTACCGGGGAACCAGTCCGATGACCCCGCCGCGGTGAGAGTGGCGTCGTGGGAGCCCATCCCCTGACCTGACGTGCTGCTTTCCGAGAGGGTCTTGAGCTGGGCCGGGCATAGCCCCGTCGAGTTCGTCGGTAAGTTAGGCTTACTTTTTGGCTTGTGTTTTTCTCGTGTCGTTGATTTGTTGGGTATTTGTTTTGTGCAGGAACCATGGACTTCGTCTCGCTCAAAGCCTCCATGCGCTAGCCAAGGCAGCCTACGAAGGCTGGGGGCGCCAGTTCTTCTCGCGCGAAGCCCGCCCCGGCTCCTACTGCTCCGGTGGCGGTGTCCCGCGAGCGCTCAGGGGCAGATCCCGCCCCGGGTCCCAGCAGAGCATCGGGCCGAAAGCGGGCCCTGATTCTGGAGGACCCGGCCTCGGATGAGGAGATCGACTCCCCCTCGGAGCCGCTCAAGAGGAGCTCCCAGGAACCTTCCCGGGGCCGTTCTTCGCCGACCGTAGTGGAGGAAGGGGGCCTCCGGTTTGCGGTGCCATCAGGGTTGTCCGTTGCGGACAGCCTCCTGCATGAGATAGAGACCTCGTCAGGGGGTAGGGTCCCCGGGGGGACCTTCAGGGCTCAGCTGGCGTCCATCGCCCAGGAGTCCGTGCAGGTAAGTTTTTTGGTTCATTGTGAGATTCAGTGCTTCCTTCATCTTTCTGATCTTTTTTATGTTTCCCAGGTTCTCCAGCACGTAGCCTTCGCCCTGCGCATGGAGGCCGAGGTGGTAGCCCCGGCGCTGGAGGCTGCGGGCCGGTTCGCCTCGCTGCAAGAGAGCTTCAAGCGGGAGCTGGTGGCGATGACGGTGAGGGTCGCTGCCTTGGAAGACGAGGTGGAGGCCGTGAAACGGGAGGAGGCCCGGCACCACGAGGCTGTGGTGATTGCCGGGGTCAAGCTCGAGGACGCCCAGGTTCTTGCCGGCAACCTGAAGAGGACGGTGAAGGTCCTCCGGAAGGAGCTTGGGGCGGCGGCCGAGACGGCTAAGTCGGCCGAACTGAAGGCGGTGGAGAGCTATAAGAATTCGAAGGACGTGTACGATGACTTGGACGTGGCTACGACCCGCATTTGGCATGACGCCCTCGATGCTGTTAAGGCCCGGATGCCGGAGTTTGCCGACGGAGACCTCCGGGCCGAGTTCCCCCTCGTGGAGACCGACGCGCAGGAGGAAGAGGTTCCTGGCGAGGAAGCCGCCGAGGACCCCGCGCGTCACGTGGTGGAGGTCTAGGACCTCGAGGTCGTACCTGGCCCCGATGCGTAGAGCCCCCATTTCCCTCCTTTTATTTTGTTTTTTGAATTTTGTAAGGCTGGGGAGCCTCAAAAAAAACCCTTTGTAAAACTTTTGTCTTTGGTAGTAATAAAATTTTTCTTTGGCTCCATCGAATTGCACTCTACTATCTGTTTGTGAAGAATTCTCGTAAGATATCTCTGCTTATACCGTTGTGTTTTCAAGTCAGGTTGGCCATCTGTCTGGCGATCGTCCGTCGAGTTGACTTCAATCACTAGCCGACGAGCATGCCAAGCGCTGCCGAGGCGGTATCCCCATGGGCCCCGGAGTCGAGGGGAGATCGTTTATACTTGGATAGACCTGACGCCCCTCACTGGGGTCTCGGATCCTCCGCGGGCCACAGGGCATCTTTGACTTTGAGCATCGACCACCATCCGGGGGTGACTGGGCAGGGTAGCTGCTCAGTTGCCTCTTCCAAGGGCTTTCTGATCCCTGGCGTTGTGGTAGGGGAGCTACCCGCCAGGGATGACCGAGCAGGGTAGCTGCTCGGTCGTCCCTTGCGAGGGCTTCGATCTTTAGCGTTGGGGGGTGCTGTAAGAAGCCCACTAAGGATGACCGGGCAGGGAAGCTGCGCGGCCGCCTCATGGCGAGGACTTTGACCTCTGGCGTCGGGGGTAGGCAACTACCAGTCTGGGACGGACGAGCGGGGTAGCCGCTCTGGTGCCTCTTACGAGGGCTTTGATCCCTGTCGGTTGTGGTAGGAAGCTACCAGCCGGGGATAGCCGAGTAAGGCCTCGATTGCCTCTGGGAGGGCTTTGATCTCTGGCGTCACGGGTAGGCAACTACCAGGCAGGGACGACCGAACAGGGTAGCCGCTCAGATGCCTCTTGCGAGGGCTTCGATCCCTGGCGTCATGGGTAGGCAACTACCAGCTGAGGACGACCGAGCAGGGTAGCCGCTCGGACGCCTCTTACGAGGGCTTTGATCCCTGGCATCATGAGCAGGGAGCTACCAGCCGGAGATGACCGAGCAGGGTAGCTGCTCGGTTGCCTCTTGCGAGGGCTTTGATCCTTCAGGACGGGGACCGAACATGGTTACTGTCCAGTGCCTCTTGGCGAGGACTTTGATCCCTGTCGGTTGTGGTAGGAAGCTACCAGCCAGGGATAGCCGAGTAAGGACTCGACTGCCTCTGGGAGGACTTTGGTCCTTAGCGTGGGAGGGGCTGTAGAAGCCTACCAAGGACCATTGGCCGGGCAGGGTTACTGCCCGGTGCCTCTTGGTGAGGGAGCGAGGGATCCTCGGGCTCGACTGCCTCTGTGAGGGCTTTTTGATCCCCGGCGTTGCGGCAGGGAAGCTGCCCGCTGGGGATAGCCGAGCGAGGGATCCTCGGGCTCGACTGCCTCTGGGAGGGCTTTTTGATCCCCAGTGTTGTGGCAGGGAAGCTGCCCACTGAGGATAGCCGAGCGAGGGGTTCTCAGGCTCGACTGCCTCCGGGAGGGCTTTCTGATCCCTGGCGTTGCGGTAGGGAAGCTACCCGCCAGGGGTGACCGAGTAGGGTAGCTGCCGGGTTGAATCTTAGTGTGGTTGAGCCCGACCGTCCAGCTGCAGGCATGGGGAATAGGAACAGTCGAGGCAACAGTGCGCGTAGCATGTGCATTGAATGCTGGGGGAGGCGAAGCGCAAGGGGCGCGTCGCATCGACTCTATCAGAGAATGCTTGATGACCGCCGTGTGGCGGCGCCCTATTGGGTGAAAGCGGGCGACTGTTGAGTTGCGCAGTGGGCTATATAAGGTTGAAGAGGTACTGGCCCTTTCATCCTTCATAAACAGGTCGTCGAAAATACAAGACTTCCCGTTTACCATCCACGACATCATCCACTTCGAAGGCGTGTATCTTTACGACCAGAACTGCACCGAGGACAATGTGCAGTTGGTTTATGGGAGCATTGAGGACCACTTCGGCCGGCTGCTCCCCCGATGCTCCTCCCTGCTGCACTGCTGATGTACTCCATCTGGAGGGCGTCGCCGGGGCTTTACAACCCCCTGTCCGAGCAGCTCTATGACGAGGCCGTGGGCAAGCTGCGGTCATTGAGGCGCTTCAGCCTGATCTCCGAGAACCGGATGGCCCGCTCAGAGGCGCTCGTCCGTGAATGCTACGAGCTGAGGCTTGGGATCGACGCGCGCGGGGGGAACCGGGGACAAAGGCTGGACCTTGCCAGGCCCCGGCTGGCGGAGATCTTTATCGAGTACCACGAGCAGTGCTCGTTGCACCCCCTTCCCCTACTGTTGTAATTTCCTTTTCTTTTTGCGTGTATGGCTGAGGAGCCTATAATATCTTTTGAATAAACAAAGCTTTTCTTTCTTTTTTGCAATGTTCCCTTGATCTTTATTAAACTAACAATAGATCCTAGGAAGAGTTTACATCGATCTAAAAGAAAAGTACAAGATAGTAGATGACTTTATTGGCTCGGCCCGAGCTCCTTGAAGGACTGTTGGCCCCCGCGCTTGACGCAGGGTACGGGGCTCCCTGAGTTCCGGGATGGCCGTCCGCTGAAACGAGCATGATCTGACCGATGGTCAGGTCGGCGGGAGGGCGATGTTGCTCTTGCTCGCGGTCAGCCTACCGTTTGTCCCTCAAGTAAGCGGCGAGGTGCCCAGATCGGATGAGCTCTTCGATGTAGTCCCTGAGTTGCTTGCAATCCTCTGTGGCGTGGCCCAGCACCCGGTGGAAAGCGTAGTAGGGACCCCGGGTTCGCTTTGCGGCCTGACGCGGGATCGGAGAGAACTTGAAGAACCCCTCGTTCTGGGCCTCCTCCAGCAATACTGCGAGGGAGACGTTGAGGGGGGTATACTCTTGGAACTTCGGGTGGTAGGGCTGCTGATGCCCCGATCTCTCCTCCCGAGCCCTCTTCTTCTGGTCGGATCTTTCTGCTCGGGGGAGGTTAGCGTTCACCTCGGATTCCAGCTGAACCTCGCGCTCGATCCACGCCTTGACCTCGTCCATGGTCTTAGGTTGTGCCAACGTGAAGGAGCGCAGCCATTCCTTATGCCTCAGACCAGATCTAAGCGCCGTGATGACGGTCTCGTCCCGGTGCTCGGGCACTTCGAGAAGGGCGTTGTAGAAACGGGTAATGTAGGCCTTGAACGTTTCCTTGTCCCCACTCTTAACCGTGAAGAGGTAGTCGACCGTGCGCTTCTGTGGACGGTTCCCAACGAAATGGCCGAGGAACTGAGTAGCCAGCTCGTCGAAGGTCGAAATCGAGCGGGGCTCGAGCCCCCGGAACCAGTCCCGACCTGCGCAGATAAGGGTGGCCGGGAAGGCCCTGCACTGGGCGGCGTCGGAGTAGTCCTGGAAGCTCATCCCTACGGTGAAAGCGTCCAAATGGTCCTTCGGGTCGGTCTTCCCATCGAACAGAGAGACCTTTGGGGGCTTGTTTCTCGAGGAGACGTGGACGGCGAGAAATTCCTCGGTGAACGGCTTCGTGAGCGAGTCGGAGGCGTACGTAGCCTCGTCGCTCGAGAGGTGAGCCTCCCGGCGCATGCCCTCGATTTTCTTCTCGAGGGCATCGAGCCGACCGTGATATCCCGAGGAATCGGTGCCTTGGGATCCCTGGTCTCCACTGCGGGTGACCTGTGTCTGGGAGCGGCCCCGGTTCCTTTCGAAGAGGTGCCTCAGATCCTTGGCGAGGTGGCTCTCGAACCGTCGAGGTGAACCCCTTCTGTGCGGCCCCACCGAGTGTGGCGGTGTCGACCATGCCTGTGGATAGGCGAGGTGACTGGCATCTCCTCAGGGGGATAGGGGTCGCGAGGAGGCTCGAGGCGAGGCGTTCTGGCGGCGGACCTTGGTGTGGAGCCGTGGGGCGCCCAGCGGGCCTAAGGGAGCACCGGCTCGAGAGATCGGTGGCGAGGAGTCGCAGCCTGCTGGTGGTCAGCCGTCCAGACAGGGGCTGAGCCTTCTGGAGGTGGTGGAGCGGCGATCTGGGGTCCAGGCCCAGCCGTTTGGACGCGGACGAGCGCCTCCACGAGGGACTGCAGCCGATCTATCCGGCCTTCGAGGGCGTTGATGACGGTCGCTGGAGGAGGCTCATCCCCGCCTTCGGTGAGTGGAAGGCGGCGGATGGTACCGAGATCTTCAGGATGGTTGCTCGCCATTTGGGCGGAGATCGGAAGGCCAACTTTGTGTTTTGTGGAGTTATTTCCACAGACGGCGCCAACTGATGGAGGTCCTTTTCAGATCTCTGTCAGATGTTGTCTTCCGTTGATCTCCCGGTGGACTTTGATGCTTATCTTCCGTTACGTGTGGGTCTCAATGGGTTTTGGTGGAAAAGGTAGTATGAGGAGTTTGGTGCCGAGTACCTGCAAAAAAGTCCCGGGGTGGTTTGGTACCACCAAGGACCCTCCGACGATCAAGTTGGTGATGAGATCCGAGCAGAGTAACGACTTAGAAGAGTGAAGAATGGCTTACTTGACCCCTCTGTGATGGGGGTTTATATAGCGGCGGTGGCACGCAGCAGCAGGCGCGAGAATCTCGCCGGCAGTTACGCTCCCGACGTCACGCCCGCGTAGAGAGCGGATCGCCCATTAATGGGGATCGTGATGGCGTGTAACGTGGGATGTTGCTGGCGTAGAATCTGCGCATGGCGAGATTCGCGGAGCGGCGGTTACGCCTGTGAGCGGTGGCCTTGGTCGGAGGGCCAAGGAAGACGGCCTCGGCCGGGAGCCCGGAGACGAGCGAGGAGGCCGAGGAGTCTTGGTCTTGTGGCAGCTCGGGACGAGCTGAGGGACCGAGGATGCTAATTTGCAGGGGGCCCCGAAGAGGGCCAGCTCGTGTTTGCAGGTCGGGCACAGGATGGCCTGGTCGGCCCCTGTGGGCACTTTCTTCTGAGTTCTGGGGCACGTCACCTGCCACGTGTCCTGATCTTGGAGACCGCCAGTATTGAGCATCATCAGTTACCAAAAACTAGATTTAAGTTTTCTCTTAATTAATTATAAGAGTGTGCTCAGTAAAGTATACATTCCGTTCCTATATAAAGATTATATATATATACCGTTCCTATATAAAGATTATATATCTATCTATCTATCTATATATATATATATATATATATATATATATAGAGAGAGAGAGAGAGAGAGAGAGAGAGAGAGGCCGGCCATAGGAGGAGATTTCCTCCTATGGCGTGGAAAAAATACAACCTCGACCATTTTTTCCGACGATCGGCACCCATCATCATCATCGTTATCATCTAAGATATGCGTACACCAAATTTTATGTGATTCCACAACTTTTTCACCATTGATTTAGTGGGTTCAAAATTAACGGTTTACCGACAATAGAACTTTTTACATTGGTAAATCAACGGTGAAAAAGTTGTAGAATCACATGAAGTTTGGTGTACCCACATCTTAGACGATATCCTATGGCCTCTTTTCTCCATTATTCTTATATATATATATATATATATATATATATATATATATATATTTGGTGTACCCACATCTTAGACGATATCCTATGGCATCTTTTCTCCATTATTCTTTTATATATATATATATATATATATTTTTTTTTTGTGTACCCACATCTTAGACGATATCCTATGGCCTCTTTTTTCCATTATTCTTTTATATATATATATCAAAAGGAAGGTTGCATTTGTGTTATATATATGAGATTAATGGAGGAAAGAGGCCATAGGAGGGAATTCCCTCCTATGGCGTCGAAAAAATACCCCCTCCACCAATTTTTCCGACGATCGGCCCCCATCATTTTCATCGTCATCATTTAAGATGTGGGTACACCAAATTTCATGTGATTCTACAACATTTTCACCGTTGATTTAGTGGGTTCAAAATTAACGGTTTACCGACAATAGAACTTTTTACATTGCTAAATCAACGGTGAAAAAGTTGTAGAATCACATGAAATTTGGTGTACCCACATCTTAAATGATGACGATGAAGATGATGGGGGCCGATCGTCGGAAAAATTGGTGGAGGGGGTATTTTTTCGACGCCATAGGAGGGAATTCCCTCCTATGGCATCTTTTCTCCATTATTCTCTCTCTCTCTCTATATATATTTTATCAAAGGAAGGTTGCATTTCTGTTTCAAAATGCCCACCTCCTCAGTCGTTCTCTACCCGTCCCCGGGCATGGGCCACCTCGTCTCCATGTTCGAGCTCGGCAAGCTCCTCGTCAAACACGGCCTTTCCGTGACCGTTGTCATCGTCGAGCCGAGCTACAACACCGGCTCCACCGCCCCCTTCATCGCCCGTGTCTCGGCCTCCAACCCTTCCATCTCCTTCCACCGCCTTCCCTCCGTCTCCTTCCCTCCCAACCCTTCCCCACACCAGGAAGCCCTCACCTTCGACCTCCTCCGTCTCTCCAACCCCAACCTCCTCGCCTTCCTTAAGGGTACTCCTACGTCGTCTCCGCCCCCCTCCGCCCTCATCCTCGACTTCTTCTGCAGCTGTGCGCTCGACGTCGCTGCGGAGCTCCGCATTCCCGCTTACTTCTTCTTCACCTCCGGCGCCAGCTGTCTCTCGGTCTTCTTGCAATTTCCGAACATCCACGAAAGCACCCCCGCCAGCTTCCGAGAGATGGGCTCCCGGAAGCTTGATATTCCTGGCACGCCTCCCGTTCCTGCGGATCACATGCCGTTTACGATGATGGATCGAGAAGATGATGCTTACAAAGGGGGTCTTTACATGGCGAGAAGGTTGCCCGAGGCGAAAGGGATCGTTGTGAATACGGTTGAGGCGATTGAGAAAAGGGCCGTTGACGCGATCGCCGCTTGTAATGCTTACCCTCCGTTGTATTGTATCGGTCCGCTGATAAATTCGGATAACAAGGACAAGTGCGAGGGACTGGAGTGCTTGAGCTGGCTTGATAAACAGCCGAAACGAAGCGTTGTGTTCCTTTGTTTCGGCAGCCTGGGCTTGTTTTCAGCTGCTCAGATAAAGGAGATTGCTATTGGCCTAGAAAAGAGCGGGCAGAGATTTGTTTGGGTGGTACGGAGCCCGCCGACCGATGATCCGGATAAGCAGTTTAAGGCCCCGCCGGAACCAGATCTAGACCGGCTGCTGCCGGAGGGGTTCCTGAGCCGGACCAAGGAAAAGGGGCTGGTGATGAAGGTTTGGGCCCCACAGGCGGCGGTGCTGCTGCACGAGTCTGTAGGTGGGTTCGTGACGCACTGCGGATGGAATTCGGTCCTTGAAGCGATCTGCGGCGGATTGCCAATGATCGTGTGGCCGCTTTACGCAGAACAACGGATGAATCTTGTGTTTCTGGTAGAGGAGTTGAAGCTCGCCGTTGCAATCCAAGGGTAAACCGTTTTATGCAAAAACTCTAATGTTTGATTATTTTACTATAACTGCTTTTACTATAACAGCTTTAATGAACAAATAGGCAATTAGTCTTCCATGACGGTTGAGCCGTCTTTTATAAAGGGGAGAAATGTCTTCCTGTAAATTTGACCTCTTAAATTACATGGTACAACCTGGACATGTACCGGGCTAGATATCTGAGTCACCTACATCACGAGCCTTAAACTGAGTCAGGGTTCATCGGCCTTATCACTTGGCTCTCTCTTAATACTCAAGCGCGGGACTGAACATATGAGTCTCTCGGTCATTTGTTACCAGACCGAGCGGTGTTGGAAACTTTGCCTAGGACAAGATCGGTTTCAAATCTTTAACACGAGCGCAGTGCTGGACATCTGAGTCGCCAATGCCTGCAGCGTTAAACCCAGTTTGGTATTAGGCAAACTTAGCCATGTCCATATCGGTGCTGTGCAAAATTGAGGGTTTGAGTGCTGATGGGACGACGGCCAAGGATCGATCAACATATGGATTTTATGGATCCAAAGGAATGTAGTGGAATTACTTGATCGATAATGGGCTAGATTTCTCGAGTCTCGTCAAGGCCTCGAAAACGTTGGCTGTTGATCGCTGGGAACCTATGTTATCATAAACTAAAATGCAGCTTTAGGAGCCCTAAAAATAAAAGTTGCGGTAATTTTGATGACTGATTCAGTTGATCTCCTTGGATTATGACCCCTTGTATTTATAGGACTCACCCGCCCTGGAAACCCTAGAATCTCCTAAGATCATCGTGTATGCTTTCCTTGCTTCCTTCGATCTTAAAAGAATCTCGAAGTTCTCCATATCTTTTCATCCATGCATCCTTGGCCGTAAAGAAGCACAGCAGCCTGCGAGCAGGTTGACGGTCCATTTAAGCCGATATTTCATCCGACCCATCTTCGTCATGCCAAGCAGGCGAAGCTTTCTTGGTTCTTATTTGCTATTCGGACTTTCTACCCGAAACTTATTCTTTTTGTGCAAACACTCTGGTTTTTGGAAAATGGACTAACAATGTTTATGAAATTGATATAACTCTTACACTCGATGTCACATGGCCCTTTGCACCATGTGTGTATAAACGACTTTTCGTGAAAATTAACCATATATATTAAGGTTAAGCTTTTAGGTCATGTGCCACCAATATTTTATATATATTTAGCTAATATGATAATTAACAGGTACGACAAAGAGTTGGTGAGTGCTGAAGAGGTGGAGACAAAGGTCAGATGGCTGATGGAGTCGGACGGCGGGAAGGAGTTGAGAGACCGGACCGTGAAGGCGAAGGAAGTGGCGATCGCGGCGTTGGAGGAGGGAGGATCTTCGCATAGGGCGGTGATGGAGCTGGTGAAGGGATTGAAAGTGGGATGACATGAGTAAATGATAACGTTTGTTATTTCTGAAATGATTCTAAGTACTATGTTTGGCATTAGGTTGTCTTGTTCACTTTTTATGCCATCACTTTTATGCTGGTTCTGTTGGTGCACTCCATAGGCATGTTGTGCTCCTGTAGGGTGAATGCGAGTCACGTCACGAATAATGTTAGCAAAGGACTAATTCTTGGGAGCACTAAGAACTCTCTCGATTCATAATAACGAATAACAATAACAATAACAATAATAATATTCAACAAAAAAATGTAAAAATAAACAACACTCGAGATTTTAGAAGTGATGAAACGGAGCCATTACTAGGTAATCAATCAGCTTATCATTTGAACATAGCTTCACTATTTTAAGGAAAGATGAAATATAGTGGCCTTTCAAATCCAAATTCTTAGTGCTTTAGATTTTCTCCATTCTAATAGAAAAAGATAAAAGTTTCATGTACAATTAAATCTCTGACTTTTTTCTCTCACTATTCAGTTCACTTTTTATCATTTATTGTCATTTTTATGTGCATGGCAAATGTTTAAAATTTTATTACCTTGATGAAATATATTCTATATACTGCGTGCATTTTCAATGGAGTAGACTTAAGAAGGCAGATTACTTAAGCCGTTCCTTATAGGTCCAGCCCATTGCATTATCATTGAAAGTTCTGAGTTAATAGTAAAATTAAAAGATCAAAGGTTTTTTTTTTAAAAATATTTTTCATACCAGGACGGTGGAATCCATATAATCTATATGGATTCTCATTGGGTGAACAATTGACATGATATTCACTGGATAAGGAATCACATCCTTTACCTAATAAAAGTACATTTAGATGACGTGGATTTTATCATGGAAAAGTATTTCTCATTATTTATTCGGCTCACTCGGCTTGGGCTTTCTTTGGATATCTAGGCCTGGTCTTTGTGCCCCCGTTTTGATTGTTGGCAATCAATGGGATTTGAGAATGGTCAATGAGCAATTGCTCAGTTGATTTGGCATTTCTGATTCGGGGTTGATTGCGAGGTTCAATCCATTAGAGAGAAAGTTTTAGAGCAAATTTGTCGGCCCTCTTCTGTGCGTGCGTGTGTTGTGTGTCTAGGTTAAGTTTATATGCCAGGTCAAAAAAAAAAGAGGGATAAAGGTCTGAATGAGTAAGATTTAAATTGAATAGGAACATTGAGGCCTTGTTTGGCAGCTGTTGACGATTTTCCAAACCACGGTTTCGTAAAGTTTCGATGCAAAACTTCAAAAACTGAATTTATGACTTATTTAGCAACCAAAATAATTAAAGATTCAAAATGTTTTGATAGCTAGAAACTCTATTTTTCTAAAGTACATGAAAATATAGCTTTCCTTTTGGTTCCTTTACAAATAAAATTATCAAAAACCTTACAAACCATAGTATATAATTTTTATAATTGACTTTAGATGGTATACAATTTAAATATCATTAGTACACATGGGCGCTAAATATTTTCTATAATAAAAGAGTTAGCCTCCAACAATCTAATATTTATATGTCTACCGAAATTGAACATTCAAAGGAAGGGTAGAACGAACCGCACTTGTTGGGTTTCCCACACATAAACTTACTACCAGACGATTAGGCATGTTAATGCAAGTAAAAAGTCGATGCAAGTATTAACTTGTAAACGTACGAAGAAGGTAAAGCAAGCTAACAATATTCATCATGGTCATCGCCCAAGAAACTGAGCGTATGAATTTAAAGATACGGGCCATCATTATAAGGCCATATTATATCATTTTGCAAGCCGCGGTTACCAGGCATCCATGCACATGTTACAAATATAACGGCCAACGATCAAATTTTCATTTGAGTGCGATGGATAAAAGACGGCATCGGCTTAAAAACAGAATTTTTAATTAAGCTCTAAATAGGAGGCCACACCACAGGTTTGACATGCATGCTATCAGCCGAGACTTGTTGTAAAGCCCCGGTCTCCTGAAAGGATTATGTTTCAAGGATCGATCAGCTTGCAGGAGGGATTCACGCATGGCTTTTGCACTCTCATTTTCACTCCAGCTTAACCCTGAATGCAAGGATTTATATCGTGCTTCTGAAACCTGGCTTTGGAAAGAACTTAACTAGATGCCCGCTGTTGGTTGAAGAGTATATAAGATCCGTAAATCTCTAGAAATGTGATTCCCTGCCATCTAGTTTTAAAAGGAATGTTGTAGTGCTATATATCCTTGGCAAAATGTAATCGTTACCGACACGAAAATATGCAAGGACGATTGCAAGGGGCATCTATGATGACGCAAATGATGGCGATGATTGTGCCATTGGAAAAAGCAACGGCAGTGGACGATGATGGTCATAATGATGCTGTACGAACGATGAAGTCAAACAAAAAAAAAATGGCAGCGCTTGTAGTGGAGAACGGTGTGTTGGGACAGCCAGAAGTGTGGGTGATGGAGGCAGCGACCGGGATTTTCGTGTGCTGTCAAGTGTTTTTCGTGTGCTGTCAAGTGTTCCCGGTAATATAGAGTGTTAGTCATTCAAACCGGATTTCTTTGTTCTGTTGGATTCTTAGTACCAATCGGCGTCCTTTTATTCTTTTACTTCATAAGCTTTTTTGTCTTCTTGATATTTGAAGTTCTTTAAAAATATGAGCAAGTAAAATATTGAAAAAAACGAAGAAATCAGAAACTTCTAAGATTTTTGAAATTTCACGATTTTCATATGCCATATAGCATGCAAAATATTTTTTAAAAGTAATTCTTTTTGAGGTTTAAAACTTTGCGATCTTCATGGGTTATATCATACAAAACATTGAAAATGGAAGGAAAAAATATATATATATATATATATATATATATATATATATATATATATATATCTTAAAATTTTGTTATTATAGTTTGGAATAGCAAACAAAATGTCGAAAAACCGATAAAAACATAAAATTTTGGGATTTTGAAAATATTGCAAAATAATAAAAAAAAAACCGAATAAAACAAAACATTTTGAGATTTTTGAAAATTTCATAATTTTCATGTGTTATATTGCATACAAAAAATTATAAAATCGAAGAAAACAAAAAAAAAGATTTTTTTAAAAATTTAGCGATTTTCATATACGATAAGAAGCAAAATATCGAAAAACGGAAGAAAACATGAAATTTTAATATATTTTAAAGATGTGCAATCTTTATGTACAATAGCAAGCAAAATATTAAAAACCAAATAAAATAAAATAAAAATATTGAGATTTTTGAGAATTATGTGATTTTCATATACTATCCAGCATGAAAAATATTGAAAATTTAAACAAAATAAGAAAAAAAAATTGTGTTATATATGTAACATGCAAAATATTGAAAAACTTGAAACATAAAATTATGAGACTTTTGAAGATATCACGGTTCTCGTGTGTTATATACACTACTACAAATAAGGGTTGCCCCTACGGATTTATCCGTAGGGGCAACCCACTGCCCCTACGGATATATGCGTAGGGGCGAAAAAATACCCCGTAGGTGCAAAGACCGCAGGTGCAAGTTGAAGCCCTGAACTTGCCCCTGCGGGAAAATTCTTGCCCCTACGGATTTCTGTGTAGGTCCTGTTGCCCCTACGGAGTAGTCCGTAGGGTAAAAAAATTTATATTATTTACGGTTTTTTTTAATATATTAAATGTACCTACGGACATAACCGCAGGGCCATGTACTACCCCCTACGGATATCTACGTAGGTACCTATCCGTAGGGGAAAAATATCAGAAATCCTGATATTTTGCCCCTACGGATAACGCCGTAGGGACGAGGCTATGGCCCCTACGGACATATCCGTAGGGGCACTCCCAACCCCCTAGTACTGAAATCAGGGGGGAAATATCAGTTACTGCTGATATTTTTCCCCTACGGATATGTCCGTAGGGGCCACGGCCTCGTCCCTACGGCGTTATCCGTAGGGGCAAAATATCAGAAATCCTGATATTTTGCCCCTACGGATAACGCCGTAGGGACGAGGCCGTGGCCCCTACGGACATATCCGTAGGGGTACTCCCAACCCCCTAGTACTGAAATCAGGGGGGAAATATCAGTTACTACTATTATTTTGCCCCTACTAATATATCCGTAGGGGCAACATGTGTACCTACGGATTAATCCGTAGGTACATATTATTTGTATTTTTTTTTTAAAAAATGGGATGCTTGATTTTTTCCCGCCCTGTGCACAATAATATATACATCAATCAAATATAAAATTAATTATCACACAACATATATCGCAGTATTCATAATCACATCTTACGCATATATATAATATACAAAAGGAACACAAAAACTGAATATGATATAAATATAAACCAATATCAATATCGTTTCAAAATGCAGTACAATGTGTATGATATAAATAAATACATGTTTCAAAAAATAAGAACAAAAAAACTACCCTAGTTCGGTCCAGCTCCACCTCTGAATAACGATAGAATAACGCGCGCCTGCTCCTCGGTCAATAAACTCTGCAATTCGGCGCTAGCGGGAGTCTGAGCAGCATGTGGAGCTGGCGATGTGGTCTGCGCAGCCGCCGTCGAGGTAGTCGCTTGCGGAGCCGCGGCTGCGGGAGTCTGAGCAGGCGATGGAGCTACATGAGCTGTCTGCGGAACCACAGCCGATGTAGTGGCTTGCGGAGCCGCAGCCGAAGGAGATGCATGTGGAGACTCGGCCGATCTACCCTGTCGCGTCTGGACCTAACGTGTGTAATAAGCGTGTAAGAACTGTGTATTATTCGAATTCGTATCATTATTAAGTTATTTCGAAACCCCGTTTGGATATCTAGTTTGTTGTTTATTTTAATTACATCTGTATGTATGATTAATCAAACTTAAGTCTAAAACCAAATAAGCTCAAGCTACGTACTAATTATGGATATGTTGATATCTATATAATATGACATGATATTTTACTATAAAGCAGTATACATACAAGCATCTCCTTCAACTCCTGAACGGTGGCCCTCAAGCTCTCCAGTTCTTGATGGACACGTCGGTCACTGGAGACGGAGGAAGTAACCGCCGGGGTGGAGTCCAACCTCATATGGGCCCTGCTAGGGCCCAGTCCGCGGCCTCTCTCCCAACCTCCGTGGTGCCCTCCGTGTGCAGCGTCCAGAACTGGGGTCAGCAACCTCGGATCCCTCTGTCCGGTAAAATCGATCCCCGAGGCCTGGGCCTGCTCAACCACCCGCTCCTACACCCACATTAAGCATTAAAGTATAAGTATAAAATTTAAACTTGAACCTTCCAAAACTAAAATTTCAAATTTGGGTAGAAAAAATATTAACACTTACGCAATACTCCTGGGTAGCGACGTCGGGATATCGAAACTCGCCCGTAGCGGGATCTGTCGAGGTGCCGTGGACGGCAAGATATGCGGACAGCACGCTCGGTGTACCACCTGACGCCACGGTCCGAGATGTCTGCAATATTAGAAAGTAACTCTTAATATTAGAAATATTAGAAAATAACTCTTAATATTGCAGAATATCACAAAGGTCGGTCTATTGTAATTTACCGATAACTTCATAGCTCGAGTAATGTTCCTCGAGCCACCTGTGTAAGTGGGGCGACCCCTCTTCGCCGACTTCCTGTTCTCTGTATTCTGAGCGGCCTGTTTCTGTACAACGCATTAACATTTAGTTTTCTAATTAAGAAACACAAAGAAATAAATTATATCATAAATAATGAATTAAATTTAAAATACATACCTGTTTGCGTTGGGAGTCGAAATAAGCGCACAATAGAGGTCATGTCTCTGCGTCGACTCTCGCAAACGCCGGAGTAGATAGGAGGGCCGCTCTCTCTGCCTCGGGGGTCGCCATCCACAGGGAGTAGCAGTCGGCCTTCAGCTCATTCCTGTTGTATCGGACCTTGGCCTACATGTTCTTCATCAGGCCATTGTATAGAGCATGAAGGTCGAACACCCTCCCCGGGTGATCAGGGTCGGCTACAGGCTGAAAATCGTAATCCAACTGAAAATACAATAAAAACATTGTTATTAGATTGCAAGTGTTAATAATAAATATATTGGATAGATCAAATGAAAATATATATTAATACATACCCGGGCCTGATCAAAGAAGAGGGCGAATGAGCGCTGGTGCTGCTCGCCCCACTCAACGTGAAATGGATAGTTCTTCACGAGCCGGCTCTCGTCCCCCAAATACCGGCCGAACCTCTCGGCATGAGGACCGGTATAGCGATAGTCAAGGGTAAAAAAAGGGGGGAATGCTGCCTGCCCCCTAGCTCTGTAAGGCCTCAGCCTATGGAACTGATTCGGGCCTCGAGTCCCCTTCTAGGGATGGGGAGGCCCTGCGTCTACACGAAATATCAAGACAATCAATAATAAGACAAAGTTGTATTAAGAAATCAAGGTTAAACGAAAATTCAAGTGTGATATATATCTCCGGTGACTATCGCACGAGCCTGGGCCCGGGCAACAGTACGAGCGGGACGATAGTTCCTCCGGTGAGGAACAACCGGGGTCCCGGATGCGGACGCATCCTCTCCAACTAGAAAATAAACATCGACGTTAAATTTCCATGAAGTTCATATTTATTCTATAGAACATATGTAAAATGAATAAATATTTTAAATTTATTCATACTAACTTGCAGACGATGCGGAGGGTATGGAAGCGGCAGGAGTGGTCCCTGCGGAAGATGTGGACACACCACCTATAATTAGACAATTAAAAATAGATTATATAAGTAATTGCAAAAAGAATGTGTAGATCAATAATATAACGTTCTAAATCAATATGCATGAACTATAGGATATATAAACATACCCGCAGGTGCGGTGGTGTCACCACCTATATCATTTCATACACACACAAACACAGATATAACAATTAATCCAAAAGAACTTACTCTTTAATTTGTTCAAGACATGCGCAATTAAGTAAGATAAACCGGTATATCTTGTTGATAAACATAGTGTCTACCCTCTTATACTCGGCATTACCATATGGCCCGTCTTGAATTCTTCGTGGTCGGTTAAGCCTTGTCTCAATGTTCTCGTCCAGATAGCGGGAACAAAATGTGGTTGCTTCATCAAGAAGATAACCTTGCATGATAGAACCCTCTGGTCGATTTTTATTGTGTATATACTTCTTAAGAGTGTAGAGGTACCTAATGAGAATATGTTGAATAAATAAATACGGGCATACATGACAACAATAAATTTATAAATTGCGCGAAACGAAAAATTACACGTGCCTCTCGACGGGATACATCCATCGATATTGTACCGGTTCGGCTAATTTTGCCTCAGTTGCAAGATGAATCGTCAAGTGTATTATGATATTGAAGAATGACGGTGGGAAAATACGCTCAAACTTGCAAAGTATCAACGCAACAGAATTTTCCAGTTTATCCAGCGTCGCAACCTCCAGTGTTTTAGCAACAACTCCCTGAAAAAACAACATAGGTCGTTGATTACTAGACCAACCGAGTCGGGGAGAGAAGTCCTGAGGGCTAATGGAAGAAGGTGCTCCACGATAACATGGTGATCATGACTTTTTTTCAGCCCATCGATCTTGCCCTTCACAATTTTTATTTTCTTGCTGAATGATCCTGAGAAACCTGTGGGGACTTTCAAATCATGCAACACCTGCAGGAATCTTTTCTTCTCCGGTTGTGACATATGATAAGCAGCATTGGGAAGTACAAACTTGCCCGGTTTACCCGCTACCGGTCTAGGGTGCAATTCACTTCTTATTCCCCACTCTTGTAGATCCATCCGAGCATTCATGTTGTCTTTTGATTTCCCGTCTTTACAAAGAAGCAAGTTAAATATATGCTCTGATACTCCCTTCTCTATATGCATGACGTCCAGACAATGACGCACTGAATTTGTAGACCAGTACGGAAGTTCGAAGAAAATGCTTAACTTGTTCCAATATTGTGGTTTGACCTGTTTCGTCGGATCCATCCCGAAGGTCACGTTATTGTAACCATCCCATTTAGCAGTCACATCCTCTCCGGACAATGGGGATGGAGTCCAAGAAGCTCCTGATGACCATCAAAGTGAGCCGTATCTAACTTATAGGGGTGGTCTGGAGGCAGAAAACGTCGATAGCCTCAATAACAAACCTTCCTGCTAAAATTCAAGAATTTTGATGTTGTGTGTTCATGGCAATGAGGACATGCTTTGTGACCATGTACGGACCAACCTGATAGCATTCCATACGCAGGAAAGTCATTAATTGTCCACATTAAAGCCGCACGCAGTATGAAGGTTGTAATTGTGTTTGAATCATATGTCTCTACACCATCAATGAACAAAGATTTCAACTCCTCGATCAGAGGTCGGAGATAGACGTCGATATTGTTCCCCCGTGAGTTTGGTCCGTCGATAAGAAGAGGCATCATAAAGTATGATTGGTCTATAGCCAACCAAGACGACAGATTATAAATTATCATTACAACGGGCCATGTGCTGTGACTTCCAGCCATATAGTTGAATGGGCAGAATCCATCAGTAGCCAGTCCGAGCCGGACATTGCGAGGATCGCTAATGAATATTGCGTGGGTCCTATCGAAATCCTTCCATGCCGGTGAATCTCTTGGATGGCTCATTTTTCCATTTTCGCTTGGAGGAGCACGGTGATGCCAAATCATTGCCTCGGCTGTTTTCTTGCACCTGAATAGCCTCTGTAGCCTCTGTGTTATGGGAAATTATCGTGCTATCTTCACAGGTATATCAGGCTTCTTATCAGAATCTTTCGGCTTATACCCGGCCTCTCCGCATGTTGGACACTTTTGCAAATCTGAATTCTCTTTCCAGTACAACACGCAATTTTTAGGACATACTTGAATCTTCTCGCACTTTAGACCCAAATCAGACATCATCTTCTGGGCTTCGTACCAGCTTTCGGACACATTATTTCCCGGAGGCATAGAATCTTTCAAGAACGAAAGAAGCATTGTGAATGACTTGTTACTCCATCCATTTAGGCATTTAATCTGGAAAAGTTGGACGAACCATGAGAGGGTGGAATACTTCGCATTCTCATAAATTGGTTTCCTAGCATCATTCATGAAATTTTCATATTTATCCGCACGCGGTCCTTGACCGGAAGGAATGTCATCTTCGGTACGAATAGATTCACCTAGGGCAGGCTCTACCATATCCTCCATTTTTTCTGATGGAAATAAATTTCCGTCTCCTGCCGCATTACCGAATTCTTCTTCTTCTCCTGCCGCATTATCGTGTTCTCCTTCTTCTTCTGCCGCAGTACTGCATTCTTCTCCTGCCGCAGTACTGCATTCTTCTCCTTCCCCGTGATATTTCCAAGTTGTATAAAATCTAGTAAACCCATGTTCTACAATATGAAGCTCTGCCAATTCTACCTTCTGCCAGTACTTATTGCCGCATCTATCGCACGGACAGAGAATCTTCTCTATTATGATCTTATTATGTGCGCGTGCAAATTCAAGGAAAGCAGCAACTCCTGCGACAAAATTAGGTTGCATACATTATTTCCAATCCACATACATCCAGTCTTTAACTCTGACGTACTCATGGGCCATGTTAGACTGTATAACATATAAATTGTAGGTTATGTTGACTATATTGAGAAATATAAGAACGGGATAGTTACTGACAAAGGAGAAAATCCGTGTATATGCTTTGTGTGTGCGTTTGTCGTTGAAAAGAATAAATTATCGCGCGTATGTTAACCGATAGACGGAGACTAAGTGGCGCTTTTAGTTTCATATATGAGTATCGATGGGAATATGAAGGTTTCATATTATCATATATTGGTTTTAACCCGAACATCTCGAATCGCTCTCTAATTATGCGTTTGTTGTGTATTCTTGTTGTATGTGTGTGTTCCGGCTATCGGGGGTAGGCTTCTATCCCATTAAGAATATATAGAGCGAACGCCCATCACTTGTGCTTTCAACCGTTTCGAGTAAATTTCGGCAGCACCTCCCCGCTGTTCTCCGAGTACACTGTAATTGTAATACCCAGCCCCTTTTATACCAAAATCTGTATTTTTTTCTTTATAATTCTATTTATTTTATTTATAATTTTATTTAATTTATTTATAATTTTATTTATTTTATTTATAAATTTATTTAACCCAAACCAAATCTATCAGTTTCTTTTTATAAAATCCCAGCCCTTTTGTAATTTTCTCATTATTTTATTTTATTTTTACTTAAACTCAAAACCCTAATTTTTTCCCTTTAACCAATTTCTTTTATTTAATTAAAACCATACCCTAAAACCTAACTAATTTTTCCCCGAGCCCATTTATTTTTCCCATTCTATTTCCTTCAGCCCGTTCCATTTCCTATTTTTTAAACTTAATTTCATTATTAAAACCCCGGCCCATTCTTTCTTTTCTCCTCAAATTTCCCATACATTTTCCTCTAGCCCAGCAGCCCGGCCCGCTTTTTTCCCGCAATTAATTCTTTTCTTTTTTATTTTCTTGGCCCGGCCCGTTTTCTTTTCTTATAATTCATTTAAAATCCCTCACAGGCCCGACCCTTCTCCTTCAGCCCACGCCCGCACCCGCTTCACCGACCCGACCCGCTTCTACACCCCCTTCTTCCCAACGGCTATTTCCCATGATTCCCGCTCGCGATCGGTTTCCTCCGCCGTGACCCACGCCGTCGCCCACGCCAGCGCTCGCGTGCCGTTACCCCACGTCGCGCACTCCTCTCTCTAACCCTCGTCATCTCTTTCTCTTCTTTCTCACTCCCATCACTTTCTCCTTCTTCCTCCTCTTCCCGCTATCACTCCCGACCCACGCACACATCACACCGACGCCGCGCTCGCCTCGCCACTATCGCCGGCATCACTTCTCTCTCTCTCTTCGCTCCTCCCTCGTCTCTCCAGAAACCCCGAGCTCCCTCTCCTTCCTCCTCTCTGCACCCATCACCGACCACCTCATCTCTTCATCTGCCTCCTCCCAACACCGCGACCACCATAGCCGCACCCTCCTCGTCGTCAGCAGCACCACCATCACCCCATACATCCACATCCGAGAACCCCACTTCCTCTCTCCCACTCCACTGCACCCACCAACCAAACTTCCCTGCACACCCGAGCACGAGCCCCTGTGCCCTCTCGCCGGCGAGCCCCCACTACGTCTCGTCGACTCCCCCGCATCATCATCATCATCATCATCGTCTTCGTCGTCGTCGTCGTCATCACTCTCTCTCCTTGATCCCCTCTCTCTGTTCTCACTCTCTCTCTCTCTCTCTGAGTTTTTCTCTCTCTCTTGATCTCCTTTTCTCTCTTTGGCTCTCTCTCAGTTCTCTCTCTCTCTCTCTCTCTCTCACATTCCCCCCTCTCTCCGTGCTCTCTCTCTGTGCTCTCTCTTTCTCTCACTGAACTCTCTCTCTCTCTCTCTGAAACCACTCTCTCTCTCCTTAACTCTACAGCCCCTCTCCGTCGCACATGCAAACTACCAACAACACGAGCCCCAACTTCCACGAGCCTCGACTGCATCCTACCCGACCCAAGCTCATTCCAAGACGCTGCCGTCGCCGTTCGTCGCGCGTTCGTGACGTTACAGTCACCGTACATCCCCGAGACGTGTCCAGGCAGGTTCTCAACTTGCTACATGCTACAGTATCATAATTACATATTATAATCTTGTATATCCCATGTTTTACTTTCTGTTAAATATTACGATGTAACTGATCGATACATGTTCTCATAGGAAATCATCATTTAACTTGACGGAACTGGATGGTTTATATTGGCCCTTGTAGTGATGGATATCTTGTGCAAGTTTCATTGGAAAATATAACCGTTAACGACTAAAACGACTACCCCCAAGTTTACCTGTAAAACCGGAAATTTCCTGTACCTGAAAACCGTTAAAATCACCATAAATTATATCCATACTGGAATGATACGTTCGAGGGCTTAAATATAAGCCGACTCGATGAACTATAACCCTATGTAAATTTATAATTGTTTCTGTACTTAAACTGTGACAATATTTGGATCGGAGTGCGACTCTAGACTGCAGTCCAGAGCGACTCCAGTTGTTCTTTACTGCCCCGTAATGAACACCACCCTGTTTCCTTAACTCGTAGGGTGCGGAACTCCGCTGTTTATTATAGGTGAATCTGTTAGCTAGACAATACAAGTGGTTCCATCCGGTTTCGTTATCGTTTGTTATTTAATCGGCAATTTAATAGATGGGGACGTATAACAGTCCAGAACAGAATCAGAACTGACATATTGGTATTGAATAGTGTATAACTCCTAACGTACAGACGCGATTGAATATCCGTCTGTTGCGTTGAAAACCTTACTGAAAACCCTAGATTTAATTCAACAGTAACATCGCTAAAATCTGATCCCAATTGGGATTAAAATGCGTTGCGAAACGGACTTCTGATTCTGAAACCGGATTTCCAGCCGCGAACGCTTAAAATGAAATGGCTATAATTAGTGATCCTGGAACCTTATTGGCATGAAACTAAATTAGATGGGTAGATAACTGAACATACTAATTATTACCTGTTCACTGTTTCACTAAATTGTAATTGTATGATTTATGATAAATTATGCAAATGGTAGCTTAATGATTCAGGACATCCTAAACATGCTTTATATACCGTTCACGCATCATATCATACACATGTTACTGCATTGATAACCTAGTGATAACGTGCATTACCCAGTATTAGGTATTAGTGATGATTGTGGCAAGTACGTTAGTGTTCGTGTATCAGTGAATAAGTGAAAGTGATACGTACTTGTACACAATCAGTGAACCCTATTATTCTATTGCATTGTCGACGTCTGTAGGATGCGTGTACGTGTGACTATAAGTGGTATGGGACACTTATAGAAGCTCTTGCACGGGTGTCACAGATAAGGCACCAGACACTGCCATTTATCTTAGATATTAGTCGGGACGTGCTTGATGAAGGTCCTGCCTCCAGTTCTCGTGCAGACTTGTCACAGACCGATTGGTATTTAGGGTTATGGTTAGCGTTTGATGTAGACCACGGGGTGTGGGGTAGTTTAAGTGTGAGTTCAACAGAATCTCGGGAGTCCCATGCCGGCTTATATATTTAGGGAGATATATGGAGATTTTACAGGGTACGTGATTATTACCGTGATATACATGTTGGGCCCGTGGTCCCTTGCCCTTGGGTTCTACCCTTGGGTGGAGGACACTCGCGAGTGGTTGACTCTCACACTTGGACTGACGATAGGTTTAGTGACCTGTACAGTGAGACTTAGAGACTAATAGGAATACTGGCATTGATATACCTTACTTAATGTGTTGACATACGTGGTATATCATTCTATTGCTTTTACTGTTCCGCTGCATTGATTACTGCATGTTCATACCTATACCGTCATTGATTTACTGATATATATATCTATTATCACTGTTAGAATTGTCACTTGAATTTATATATTATATTGCTATTGTGTCGCTAAGACGACCTGAGTATACATGCTCAGTGTGAGGAGAAGGTTTAGCCTGGACCTGGACTAGACGCACATCACGGACATCTTGTTTAGCTATCCAGAGTTATATCTTTTGTTTCCCATCAGGTCAGTTCTTTATACTGTTTTGTTCCAGTTATTTCATTTCTCATTACCTGCGCATTATTTACTGATTACCATGTAAAGCTAGAACCCGAAGTGTAACTACGGCAGGATATTTCCTTGGCCGTAGGAGCATGGCTGGCCTTGTCAACCCCTCGTATTCCGTATTTTGGGAAGCGGGGCGTGACAGTAATAGAATAGATAATCATTTCAAAGCCGTGAAACAACGTTGAAATGAACATCTAATCTATCTTTGTACATGGAGAACCAGCGGAAAGGTACCGACGAAATATCTCGAAACGGATGAAAACACAAGTGAATGAAGGCGTTTGCTTTATACATTCTTAACTTGTCCACACGGGACAAATTTATGGGTTACCATACGATTGAATTTTCGCGTCGCGTAGACTATACGACGGTTGTTAGTATCGAGCTATACTGTCCAATATTTAACAACCTTCGTATAGTTCTAGGTCACAACGAGCATCGCACGTATGTTAACCGATAGACGGGGACTAAGTGACACTTTTAGTTTCATATATGAGTATCGATGAGAATATGAAGGTTTCATATTATCATATATTGGTTTTAACCCGAACATCTCGAAACGCTGTCTAATTATGCGTTTGTTGTGTATTCTTGTTGTATGTGTGTGTTCCGGCTGTCGGGGGTAGGCTTCTATCCCATTAAGAATGTATAGAGCGAACGCCCATCACTTGTGCTTTCAACCGTTTCGAGTAAATTTCGGCAGCACCTCCCCGCTGTTCTCCGAGTACACTGTAATAGAATAGATAATCATTTCAAAACTGTGAAATAACGTTGAAATGAATATCTAATCTATCTTTGTACACGGAGAACCAGCGGAAAGGTACCGACGAAATATCTCGAAACGGATGAGAACACAAGTGAATGAAGGCGTTTGCTTTATACATTCTTAACTTATCCACACGGGACAAATCTATGGGTTACCATACGATTGAATTTTCTCGTCGCGTAGACTATACGACGGTTGTTAGTATCGGGCTATACTGTCCGATATTAAACAACCTTCGTATAGTTCTAGATCACGACGAGTATCGCACGTATGTTAACCGATAGACGGGGACTAAGTGATGCTTTTAATTTCATATATGAGTATCGATGAGAATATGAAGGTTTCATATTATCATATATTGGTTTTAACCCGAACATCTCGAATCGCTATCTAATTATACGTTTGTTGTGTATTCTTGTTGTATGTGTGTGTTCCGGCTGTCGGGGGTAGGCTTCTATCCCATTAAGAATGTATAGAGCGAACGCCCATCACTTGTGCTTTCAACCATTTCGAGTAAATTTCGGCAGCACCTCCCCGCTGTTCTCCGAGTACACCGTAATAGAATAGATAATCATTTCAAAGCTGTGAAACAACGTTGAAATGAATATCTAATCTATTTTTGTACACACATATATATTGAAAAACCGAAAGAATATTAAAAGACCGAAAGAATTTTGAAAATTTCTTGATTTTCGTGTGTTATAACATGCACAATATTAAAAGATCGAAAATACTGAAAAAGGTTTTTGAAAATTTCGCGATTTTTCATTTGTTAGTAAGCAGAATATTAAAAACCGAAAAAACAAAAAAGTTTGAGATTTTTGAAAATTACGTAATTTCGTGTGGTAGCATGCAAAATATTGTAAATTTGAAGAAAATAAATAATTTGGATTTTTGAAAATTTTGCAATTATCATGTCCTATAGAATGCAAAATATAAGAAATCGAAGAAAAAAAATTGAGATTTTTTTATAAAAAGTCGATTTTCATGTGTTATATCATTTAAATTATTGAAAACCGGAAAAAAAATATTTTATTTGTAAAATTTGATGAAATTCTTATGCTATAACAAATAAAATATTAGAAAACTGAAGATAATAGATTTTTTTGATATTTTCAAAATTTCGCGATATTCGTATGCAAAATGTTTAAAATTTGAAGAAAACGATGTTTTTTAGATTTTTGTTTGTTTAATGATTTTCATGTGCTATAACAAGCAAAAAATTGAAAAACTAGACAAAAAAATATTTTAAAAAATATCACGATTTTCATATGCAGCAAGAAAATTATTGAAATGCAGAACAAATTAAAATGCCGAAGCATCTCCAAGTATATCTTTCATTTTTTTTGATAAATATAAGATATTACAGCTTATAAATCACATAATTTTTAAAAAATTAATATGATTTACTTGACCACGGAATTTATAAACCGCGTATTGCGCGTGGGCCATCTCTAATATTATTATACAAAGTGTTGTGTTATTTCATTTTTAAAAAAAAGATTCTCTGCTGGTTACCACACACATATATACAGCCCTTAAAATTTCATGAATATTCCTATAGGCTTCTCTTAAGAACTCCTATCATCAGATGATCAATTCATCAGCATATACAGAACTTCATCACAAAAGTACAAACCTTCACCAAACACGCGCGCGCGCAAAGAGAGAGAGTGCTGGGGAGAGAGAAGAAAAGAGTCCAAGAAGGTTTTTCCCTTTGGTGGCTTCAAAAATCTATACCTTCCACGATTTTTTTCGATAGTAGACACCCACCATCTTCTTTATCATGTAACATATGAATACATCAAATTTCATGTGATTCCACTATTTTTTCGCCATTGGATTAGCAATGTAAAAAGTTTTATTGTCGGTAAACCGTTAATTTTGCACCAATTAAATCAACGGTGAAAAAGTGACGGAAACACTCGAAATTTGGTGTATCCATATCTAACATGATAAACATGATGATGGATGTCGATCGACAAAAAAGATCAAGAAGAGTGTATTTTTCTGACGTCATAAGAGGAAATTCCCTCCTAACACATTTCCTTCATATTTTATATATATATGAGAATAATGGAGCCTAAAAGGTAATTTTCTTCTATGGCGTCGAGAAAATATATCATCTCTTATTTTTTCCGACGATCGGCATCCATCAAATTTATCATTATAATTTAAGATGTGGATACACAAAATTTCATGTGATTCTACAATCTTTTCACCGTTGAATTAGCGGGTTCAAAATTAACGGTTTACCGAAAATAGAACTTTTTACATTGCTAAATCAACGGTGAAAAAGTTGTAGAATCACATGAAATTTGGTGTACCCACATCTTAGATGACAACAATGAAAATGATGGATGCTGATTATCGGAAAAAATAAGAGAGGGTATATTTTTTCAACGCCATAGAAGAAAATTCCCTCCTATGGCCTCTTTTCCCATCTCTCTCTCTATATATATAAAGAGAGAGAGAGGAGACGGTTAATGAAGGAAAGGTGCCATAGGAGGGAATTTCCTCCTATGGCGTCGGAAAAATACATCCTCCATAATATATATATATATATATATATATATATATATATATATATATATATATATATATATAATTGAGGAAAAAGGTCCCATGAAGCTTTTTTCGTTAAGTGGCGGCAAAAAGTACGTTCTTCACCATTTTATTCAACGATCGACACCTTCCAACTTGATATTCATTCTTTAATTTGTCGATACACCAAATTTCATATGATTACAACATAATTTCACCGTCGATTTAGTTGGTTCAAAATTAACGATTTATCGACAATAGAACTTTTTGAATTGCTAAATCAACAGTGAAATGGTGTTGTAATCATATGAAATTTGGTGTAAAGATAAATTTGAGGATGGATATTAAGTTGGAAGATACCGATCGTCGAATAAAATAACGGAGGGTATATTTTTTACCGCTACTTAACGCAAAATGCCTTCTAGGGCCTCTTTCCTCCATTATATATATATATATATATATATATATATATATATATAAAGTAAAGTGAGTCTGAGCTTAGGAATTTTTCGCGCTTTCCAAAATATCTCGGGTCCCTTGCTTCTTCCTTCTTTGTTGAGAAATGGCATCATCGCTGTAGCGGATGGCCCGCTCCCCTGCGATTCCTCCCGATCTTCTTCCGCGTCAGCATCCCGTCTGGATTCAGGCCATTGGTTTTCCCCTTAGGAGGATGAGGAGGATGGGTCCCAGGAAAAAATTCCTAAGGCTGGTTATATATATATATATATATATATATATATATATATATATGAGAGAGAGAACTCCATTACGAACAGGTCCGATTTTTTTTTAAACGGAAACTCTCGATTTACGATATATTTTAACGATCCGATCCGTTCAAGTTGATCACCCCACCCTCAAATACACGTGTATGAAAAGTCAAAGGATTTAAAGACCTCTAATCTATACGTCGATGGGTGCAAAAATGAACGTTTCATCCGATGCATAGGCTCGAGGTCTTCAAATCCTTTGATTTTTCATATACATACATTTGAGGATAGGATGAACAATTTGAACAGGTCGGATTGTTAATATATAGCGTAGACCAGAAATTCCCGTTTTCAAAAAACACGGACCGGTTTGCAATGGTTCACTCCTATATGTGTGTGTGTGTGTGTGTGTGTATAATGAAGTAAATTTGCCATAGACAGGAATTTCCTCTTATGACATCGAGAAAAATACACCATCCATGATTTTTTCAACAATCGGCACCCATCACCTTCGTCTTTATTATGTAAGATGTGCATACACTAAATTTCATATGATTCCATCACATTTTCACCGTTGATTTAATATGTGCAAAATTAACGGTTTACTGACAATAGAACTTTTTACATCGCTCATTCAACGTTGAAAAGGTGATGGAATCACATGAAATTTAGCGTATCTACATCTTACATGATAAGAATGGAGATGATGGGTGCTGATCGTTGTAAAACATCGTGGATGATATAGATTTTTAACGCCACCTAAAGAAAAATTTCTTTAGGTGGCGTCAAAAAACTACATCCTCCATCATTTTATTCGACGATCAGCACGCATCATCATCATCATCCTTATCGTCTAAGATGTGGATACACTAAATTCATGTGATTCTACCATTTTCACCGATAAATTAGCAATGTAAAAAGTTCTATTGTCAGTAAACCGTTAATTTGCACCCAGTAAATCAACGGTGTAAAAGCGATAGAATTACATGAAATTTGGTGTATTTACATCTTAGATGATAGATGGAAGTAATGTGTGACGATCGTCGAAAAAAATTATGGAAGGTGTATTTTCCCAACGGCATAAGTGGAAATTCTCTCGTATGCCACATTTCCTCCATTATCCCCTCTCCCCCCCCCCCCCCCTCTCTCTCTCTCTATATATATATATATACATATCATGAACTTCAAAAATTACCAAAATACCCCTCATTTTTTGGAAAATATAGACTTTTTTATTATATGGAAGGAGGGGTATTTTGGTAGTTTTGTAATTTTCCTCCGGCCATTTTTATACTTTTGAAAGTTCATGATATCAATCAATCATTTTGAAAGTTCATGGTATTATTTGGAAAAAGTGTATATAGTTTATGATAATAAGTTAAAATTTAGCATATATATAGGAGTATTGTTTTTAGTGATTTCTTTCCTTTTCCTTCTCTCACATACCTTTGCTAACTTAGCTAAGGCATATCTTGTCACGTCCCGCTTCCCAGTGTACGGAAACAGTGACGTGACGGGCCGCAACGTATTTACTAATAAATAAATACGTTAAGCGTTATTAAGCAATATAAATAAAATGCACAAAAATGACAAGTGATATAAAATTTAAACAGTGGTTTTTATTTACATTCACTTTACATACAATTGTTTGAAAATGAAAAGATACAATAATATAAACAGTGTCTAAACAGTGGCATACAAACTGAAAGTAAATATAAGGAGAGTTAGAAGTCCGGCTGGGCAGTGAGCTGGTCCAAATCCTCCTGGCTATGCTCGATCTCCTGAAAATCCGGTACTCCTGACGAACATTCTAAAAAAAGAAAAGACAGGAATGTCGTCAGCGAACTAGCGCTCGGTAAGTTCTAAAAGAAGGAATGGAATATAACACGTAATGTGAAATGAAACTGGTAAGTTATACTGGTATATACTTGTTATTCTAACGTAGTTGTCTGTTGCTTGGTACATAAGATATTTGTGTATACGAGAGGAGTCCATCTTACCCCGTGAACTATGGTAACATGCTTATCTCCATGTACTTCTTTACTAACGTCTCGGTAGAATGACCAACTCCAAAAAAAATAAAGTGAGCCGACTTGGTGAGTCGATCCATAATAACCCATACCGCGTCGTTACCCTTCGTGCTGCGAGAAAGGACAGTCACGAAGTCCAAGGTAATGTGTTGCCATTTCCATTCTGGGATTGGTAATGGCTGAAATAGACCGGCAGTTCTGTGATTTTTAGCCTTCACTTGCTGACACACTAAACACTTGGCTATGCTTTTGTCTACTTCGCGCTTCATTCCATACCACCAGTAGTGTTGCCGTAGATCCTTGTACATTTTGGTACCACCGGGGTGTACATAATAAGGAGAGTTGTGAGCTTCTTTCATCAACTCTTCTCGAACTGGTCCGTGTAGCACACACAATCGACTTCCATATCTCAAGGATCCATCTTTGTGGATGATGAAGTCAGTTCGAAATCCACTTTCTACTTGTTCTCGGATTTTTTGTAGCTTGGCGTCATTTTCTTGAGCTGCCTTGATCTGATTAACAATAGACTGGACTTGTAAGTTCATCAAATACGAAGCGTTACCTGGCATAACTACTTCGATCGCTAATCCGTGCAATTCCTGCTGTAGCTTTCACTGAGCGGTGAGATTCATTGCTAATGGCTGGCGGGTAAGTGCATCAAGAACTACGTTCACCTTCCCAGGATGATACTGTAGGTTGATGTCAAAGTCCGGCATGAGTTCTAACCATCTTCTCTACCGCATATTTAGTTCCTTCTGAGTAAATATATACTTCAGACTCTTGTGGTCAATATATATATCCATCCGTTCTCCCAAAAGATAGTGGCGCCAAATCTTAAGTGCAAAAATAACGGCTGCCAACTCTAGATCATGTGTTGGATAGTTGCGCTCATAAACTTTTAGCTGTCTTGAAGCAAAAGCTACAACTTTCCATGCTGGTGTAGGACACATCCTAATCCCTTACCGGACGCATTGCAATGTACAACGAATCCTCCAAATTGATCCGGTATTATGAGAATAGGAGCAGAAATTAATCTTGACTTGAATTTTACAAAAGCGTTTTCACATGCTTCTGACCACACGAATGCTTCATCTTTACGTGTGAGCTTGGTCAGGGATGTTGCAATTTTTGAAAAGCCTTCAATGAATCGTCAGTAGTATCCTGCTAATCCTACGAAACTTTGTATATCTTCACCGTTTTTGGTGTCAGCCATTCGCTGACAGCTGACACCTTAGCTGGATTTACTGAAATCCTTTCGCCTGAAACGATATGTCCGAGAAATCTGACTTGATCTAGCCAAAATTCACACATGCTGTACTTGGCCTAGAGCTGATATTGTCGCAATGTCTCCAGGACAATCCGTAAATGCTCGGCGTGTTCTTTCCGATTCTTTGAATACACCAAGATTGTTTTTTCAATAAAAGAGCAATGCTCTGTTCAAAACTCAAGTGGCCGCGCCTCACATGTTTGCCACGAGGGCGCCAGCGTCAGATTTAAAACGCTTAAAAGAACAAAGCTCCATTCAAAACTCAAGAGGCAGCGCCTTACGTGTTTGCCACAAGGGCGCCAGCGCCAGAGTTAAAAACTCTTATTAGCGCCGCACGTGCACAACACGTGAGCGCCGGCGTCTGGTAGAATTAAATTCTACTCTCTGTTAAACAGAGCCGTTGGATCAAAGATCCAACGGAGATAAATCATCAGAGTGCAGAATTAAATTCTGTTGAGAAAATATTCCTCAAATCTTTCTAAACAAGAAAGATTACTCTCTGTAAAACAGAGTACCGTTGGATTAAAAATCCAATGGTGCTTAAAGAATTATCGAGCTACAGAATAAATTCTATAAGGGAAAATATTTCCCTAATCTTATTAAAAACAAGAAAAATATTTTCTGTAAAACAGAAGTCCTTGGATCAAAGATCCAACGCTGGGTAAAATCCCTAAATCAATTAGGATCTCTCAATGAGAGATTTCTTCAACTAATCAACAGACTTGCCTCTACTATATAAAGGACCCAAGACTTCAAGTATGAAGAAGAGGAACCCCTCATAAGCTTTGAGAAAAAAAAGAGAGGAAGCTTTGAAAGAACAGAGAATTATATTCTCGAGGAAGAAGAACTCTCTTCTTGGAAATTTTAGGTAAATAAAATAAGATAAAGACACTGTGGATCATTCAAAAAAAGAAGAAGAGAGAGAACTCAGGAGTGCTTAGCACTCAGTGGGCGGCGATCAGCGCCCCACATTCCCTTCATGTGGGCGCTATAAAATAAAGAGTGCTTAGCACCCAGTGGGAGGCGCTCAGCGCCCAGCGCCCCACGTGCCACTCACGTGGGCACCATAAAATAAAGAGTGCTTAGCACTCAGTGGCCGGCACTCAGCGCCCAGCGCCCTACGTGCCCCTCATGTGGGCGCCACAGAACATAAAGTGCTTGACACTCATCATTCAGCGTCTAGCGCCTAGCGCTTCACATGCTTCGCACATGGGCCCCATAAAGAGTGCTCAGCACTCCATATAGAGACAAAAGAAAAAAGAGAGTCAAGTGTGAGCGTCAGAACTCACATAAGTGTTCATCACTTTTTGCAAGGAAAAGGGGACTGAGCCCTCACCAGTGCTTAGCACTTCTTTTAAATAAAAGAAAATTGAGTGGGTCAAGCCCAAGTTGGCTAGGTCCCTAATTCAGATCAACTGAGCCCATGGGTCATTGCTTCCCAAACATGACTCATTGCGTCCAAAATGATGTCCATCCCACATTTCCTAAGTTAATCTTAGTCCTCCAAAAATGGCTAATGATTCTTAGATGGTCCACCATGATCTCTTCCCTCAGACACGGGAATTGGTTCAAGGGCACATCTCTCCATACCTCTGATGCATGTTGTTATAATTCCTCAACGTCTTCAGAGAGGTGGCGGGTCCCGACAACCAACTATTTTTGGGTGCACTTCCCAAGCTAACTTGCACACCTTAAACCAAACCACACCCCAAATAGGTGTATCCCACATCATCGTCATGCATCCCATCATGTAACAAATACACGGGCATAAAATGGTGATCTACGGACCGTAACGTCCTCAAACTACTACGGACGAAAACGTCCTTAAACTAAACCTTCACCTCAAAAATGGTGATTTATGGACCGAAACGTCCTTAAACTAACAACGGACCGTGACGTCCTTAAACTAAAACAATAGAGCCCAAATGCTCTTTTGTTGGATCTGAATGATCATAAAACCCTGTTAAGTAGATCTTAGTCTCAAATTGGACTGACGTATTCTTAACAAAAATTTAAGTCGATCTTGATCTCAAAACAGATCAACGATCCTTAAATCAACCCAAACCCAAATCTAAGATATACGGATTTGGACTAATCCACGCCCTACGGGCGACAACATAAATTAGTCTCCGTATACAATCCACGGGCAAGCAAAAATAAAAACAAACAAACACGACACGAAGTGAACTTCTAAAGCAAGAGAAAGTGGTTATCGCGATGCGATAACGTAATTAACTACAGGGGCTTGCGCCTGCAGGGAAGAGCGTCCCCACAATCAAAAACCCCTCACAAACGAAGGGGAATCTGACGAAGTCTGCTATAACAGCCGCGTACGTCCAAACCTCTGATATACGGCGCCATAAATCAACTTGGTATCTTCGAAGAGGTGGACGGATAAACCCAAATAGCATCTGCCCCAAATTTAGGAAAGACGACCTACGCGGTTTCGTCTTCGTTTTCGGCGGTAAACAGATTCTGGCACGCCCGGTGGGACCTTTTCTTCTTTCCACTCTACACTTCGTGTGTCGTGTTCGCGAACAAATCGCGGTTTCCTATGGTTGCCCCTGAATTTGAGATACTAAGATTTAGAGTCTTGCTCCTGTGCAGAGAAAAGAAAAAATCGATGGCTTCCAAGTGTACCTGCAACAGCAACTCCCACTCCGTCCCCACTGGAGGAGTGACGTACGGGCCAAATGCGGCCTGCATCTTCTCAATGCCTGTCGAACAGGTGACACAGGCCACCACTGGATTGTTTTTCGGGACCATGCTCCCGCCAACAAGCTTTGGAATCCCAGTGCCATCACAGGAAGCTCCAAAGAAGTTGGTCTTCGATCGACTTGCAACCACCACTGCCCCTCTCAACGGGTCGTCCAAGTCTGCCACCTCAGTCTTCAACAGGCTAAACCGAAGCTCAAGTGGGCCTGCAAAGAGGCTCACAATACCTAAAAGGGTTATCCTGAAACGGATAGCCGTTCCAACCCCGGCGGGTGAAATCGACAAAGGGGCTTCTCCTGCTAAAAGATTGGTCTTCGCAAGATTGGTCGTTCCAACTCCTGCTTCCGGCGAAGTCATCAAGACTGCTTCCTCTACTAAAAGGTCGGCCTTCGAAAGATTGACCGTCCCATCTCAACGGATGCCAGTTTTCAACAGGCTGGCTCCGGCACTAGCCCCTAACCAAAGCAGGGGGCATGAGGAAGCCACTACCACAACTGAGGAGGTCTCATCGACGAGACATGCTCGACGTCGCCACTAGCGTCGGGTGAGAAGAGCTGGGGGCAACTCTCCCTCTAGACTTACTCCACCAGCTCCAACGGTGGAAGTCGATGCTGCTGTTCCAACCGGGAACGGCTTTGAACCGCTAAGGAGAGTGCGCCAGAACTCCCCAACCGCGGTGCTGAAGAAATCGTCCCCACCTGCTGAAAACATGATACAGGCGAAGCCGGAGCGGCCCCCTCAGTAGTTGTCCTCCCAAGTCCACAGGGTCTGGCGGAAGGTCCAAAATTCTGTGATCAATAAAGACTACTCTCGCCGAATGAAGAAAACAAAGGCTCGGCAAGAAGAGGACCATCCCTCCACCATGCAATGAGGGACTTCTTTCATGAAGGCACTTGTTACAATGGCTCCTTCAACTTTGACTTCTCACAAAATGAGAAGGCCGGAGAATCTCCTACCGCCGGCGGCAAATCCCAAGGGTGCTGGATCTAAACGCCCCAAGACTGGGGACATGATCGTGCACACGGTGTACATGGCTTCTGGAAAAGAAGAGAGCCATGCTTCTGTGGCTCATCGGCCGCAAACTCGGTCATTAAAGAAAGCTCAAGAGCAGCAACAAAAGCTCCAGGAGATGCTGACGAAAATGACAGCACTCACCGGGCAGAAAGAAAGCCCGGAAGCAGCGTCTGAACAGCGCCAAGAGCAGGAGACAGATACGGAATCCTTGCGAAGGGTGCTGGAGAGAAAGGATAAGGAGGCTGCGGAACAAGGGGCTAATATAAAACAGACTGCGCTTCTTTTCCAAGACATGGTTGGAATGATGATCCAACCAGAACCTCTAGCCAAAGATCTACCGATAATCATCGAGGACGCCAGAGGAGAAACATCAAACCCTCTTCCGGCCTTATCAGCAGCTAGAAAGGAAATGATCTCCAAAGTTGCCCTTGATGACTACATGGCTCAGCAAATACGAGCTCATCAGGCAAACGAAGCGGCTGGCCAAGTCGTCAGAACCGGGCGACCTTACCCGGGCTGGTACTATCAAATCAAGTACCCGCCGGGATATATGATCCCCAAGTTCCATGTATACAAGGGGACAAGCAACCCACATCAACACGTCGCCCAGTTCAGACCATTATGCGGCAATACTGGTGGCGATGGCAAATTGCTGCTTCGCCGGTTCGTCGGCAGCTTGTTAGAAACGGCGATTGAATGGTACTCGGAGCTCCCAAATGACTCCGTCAAAACATTCACGTAAATATAGCTTCTATTCACACAGCGGTTCACAAGCGCAAGCGAGTACACCCCGATCACGACATTAATCAATGCCAGGGTAAAGCCAGGAGCGACCTGGGTTCAATACGCAATCCGGTGGTGGAACCTATGGTCAAAATGCGAACAACGCATAGAAGAAGCTCCTGCCGTGGGCATGTTCGTAGGGACCCTCGATCCTCAGGCGACTGTATCCCAGTTTATGATGTTCTTCAAGCCGGCCACCTTCCAGGCCTTGATCGACAAGCTGGCTCAAATGGACCAGATGGGCCATAGGTCGTCCTCTTCAAAAACGGATTCTCGGAATGAAATAGGCAAAGGGAAAGCGGCCTTCATTGCCAACGCTCAACAACAGCCGAGCAACTTGAAACCGATTGTTCGCCAAAGCAACGTGCGCCCGCGCCAATCCCTCGAGGAGAAACTAGGACGTCCTTACTCGTTACCCTGTGATAAAACGAGGAGACTGTTCGAACTGGTGATGCGCAACAAACTCATCACTCTGCCGGATCCCAGACGTCCACTGCATTCTGGTGACGCCAACAGTCCCAACTACTGCTCCTACCACAGAGTAGTGGGTCACTCAATTGAGAATTGCTACGTTTTCAAAAACTGGGTCGAGGACCAATACCAACAAGGGAAGTTTGCGCTGTCCGAAAACTGGAGGGTGAACCCACCACAGAAGCACGCTCCTAAAAAGGTGGACACGCCAGGGGTATCATGCTCGTTTATAGAAGAAGCTCCATGGGAGGTTATTCTTTTAGCTAAAACTAAAAGAATACTGAAGGACCTTCAAGCATGTCCGACGATCAGATGGAAAAGCCCACTGGAGCCAGAGATCATTGAGGGAATGGTTAAACCGGGCCTAACACAAAAAACTACTAACGAGGGGCAAGACCTCCAGGCCAAGCCTTCGAAGTGTTCGAAGAAAAAGAAGAAGACCAAGAAACCCGTGCAGCTCGACGATAATCGTACGGACCTGCAAAAATACATCGACGCACTGGAGGAATACAACTAAAAGGCGCGGACCCCAGTCACACTCGAAGAGTTTCTCAACCACATACTTGAGAACGGAGATAGTGACATTGATGAGGGAAATGGCTCGTCAGAAGAACTTGAGGATTATGTAGCGAGTTGCCACATGGTCTCTCACTCGTCGTTAAAAGATGAAGAAACTCTCTTGGCGTCGGAAAGCAACGCAGAGGAACTGGGGGTAGGACCGGCACCAGAATCCCTGGAACTATCGGAAGACCCAATTGACAGGTTGCTAAACGAACCCCTTCAAAAGAGAAAAACTGATCGAGAACGGGAAACGGCCATATACGAAAAGGCCAAGCGTCGGCGTCGAGCTGAAGAAGCTGCGGTAAGGATGAGTCGTAAAGTACTCCAACCGAGCCATAGCACACCTGCTACAAACATGGGCATGATCAAAGTAGAGAAGCAGTTCGCCAAAGCCCTGTCAATGGGAATGAAGCAGCCTCCTCTCGTGGAAAACACTCCCAGGAGTACGTTCCTCGACGAAGCGGATGTACATCCGAACTACTGCTTATACCATCAAAGGGTCATACACCCCACCGAAGAGTGCAATGCCTTCAAGAAGTGGTGTCAAGGATACGTTTCTCACCGACAACACTTCAAGTGGGTGAAGTGCAAAACCCGTCGACAACAAAGGAGCACGACAGACGAGCGTGAAGAAACGGCTGGAAACTGTCATATGGTTGATACCAGTTCGACAAAAGGAAAATCTAAAGTTCTTACATTCGGGAGCAATTCTGAGAAAGAAATAACCCTCGGCCCTCTCTTCAAAGAATCCACCTCTGTAAAAGAAGAGGAGGAAAAGAACCACGAGAATATTTAGCTGCGTAACCGTACGTTGCCTGAAAAGAACCTCGGGCCTACAAACAAAGGTTCAAGCAAAAGAGACAAGGGGAAGGAAAAATTCCCTGAGGAAATTTCCCTCGATGATAGAGTCGTCAAAGAACTCACAGCCAAGGAACCGCCTAAGAAAAATAAGGTGGATTACAATGTCCTGGCACATCTGAGGAAGATACTTTCACAACTGAGCATATTGGATGCTCTCCTCCTGTCCAAAGAGGCACGAAATTCTCTGATCAAGACATTACAAGAGCCTGATCAATTTCAAACTTTCCTTGCAGAAGAAAAGATGAAGGACGAGCTGGCTGGGGTTCATACATCTGACATTACATTCGGCGATGAAGATCTCCTCCTTGGAACGTGCGAGCACAACCATCGTTTTTATGTCACCGGGTACTGCCATGACATTAAGATAGGAAAGATCCTGATCGACAACGGATCCTCCGTCATCCTTCTCAACGTGAAGGTGCTGAAGGAGATTTGCATGAACGTTCAGCACCTGCCCCGAGATAAAATTACCATCTCCGGCTTCGACTCGCAGTCGTCACGGACGCTTGGGTCCGTGATATTGACATTATGCTTTGGGATGCTCGTCACCGACATCAAATTTCATGTCATTGACGCCAAGACTTGCTACAACGCTTTGCTCGGCTGGCCTTGGTTACACGAGTACAACGTCATCCCTTCTACACAACACTGGTGTATGAAGTATTTCAAAGATGGCCTCGAGTACACCGTTATGGGGGAGCTAAATCCATTCTCCATAAAAGAAATCCAAAAATATGAAGACGCAAAGTACTTCCTACCAGACTTCTAAGACACGGAAAGATGTCATAAGCCGGAGGACCAACAAAAAGTCGTCGCCACTATTCCGATCTTTGGGAGCGATACCGAGGAGGATGAAGAGATAGTCTACTCAGGGCAACCGCAAGGCAACAGGCCAAGACCATCTACTCCTCTTTTGGTCTTTGGCAGTGACTCTGAGGATGAAGTCAACGCCGTATTCTCCATTCCCCCGTCAGCACAAACCATTACGAGGGCTGATTAGAGCTTGTAAATTACCATGGTACCGCGGTGGCATTACAAAGAACTCGATGCGCTTGATATATACAGCATACAAGAGCTGCAGACCTTCTATGTCCTTCTTAGGCGAAGAGGTGAAAAGGCGATCCTCTTCTATCAATCTATGGAGACCAAAGTGGAGAAAGAAGTCTGGCATGGTGCCGAACTTTCGCTTGATAGGTTTCAACCAATCCGTCTACCCAGATATTACGCAGAGGGATTGAAAATGTTATTAAGATGCCAAGGCGTACCCTTCAAACAAACCATTCGACAAGCCCAGTTCTACAACAAGATTTGGGACGTTCCCGGGACTCAGCGAAAGATGCCCAACGGGGGGATGGAGACGATTGGGCTTGGATACGTTCGGTCCAAGAAATGGGAATGATTACATGGCTGCAGTGTCATAAATAACCCCGGTGGAGAAGAGAATGCTTTTCCAGATAATGATGATATTGAACCAGAGTGAGATCCCGTCGTAAGAATGCCAAGCCCATCATTCGAAAAACAAATTAACAAGCTAATGGAAGAAGCCGGTCAAAAGGCTCGGGATGACCACAGCCGCATAATGTCCATTTACAAGAAAGCCAGGACGCAGCGTCTCACTCAACAGTCTGCGGAAAGAGAAGACTGCGATACCCTTCACCCTCAGCCCGCTGTGCGCTCTCGTGGAAAGGAAAAGGCCCGATGCAAACACAACAACAAGGTGAAGAATGTGAATGGCGTTCGAAAATAGCGAAGCAGATTCAAGAAACCACGCGATCGAGAAAAAGTAATATGGAATCCATCGCTAATAAAGAAGATAGGTCGGGAATACTCTTTCCCCCAAGACAAGACAAGAAAAATTTTCGACCTTCTCATTAAGCATCAAATGATGATGCTCTCGGAGTCTTGGCACCCTGAACAAATAAACGAGGTCCATCACCCGACTTATTGCTCCTACCACCGAGCAATATGACATCCTATTGAAGATTGCTTTACCTTCAAAGACTGGATCGAAGACCAGTATCAGCAAGGCAGATTTGCTCTATCCGACAATTGGAGGGTAACCCCACCACGAAAACATAAGCCAAAAGCCACCTATATTGCGAGGGTAAGTCCAGATCAACATCGAGCTTGGAAACGAACTCGTACCTGCCACGTGATAACATTCTTAAAGGAGGGGAAGCACGAGAATATGGACGACCTCTCCCATTGCTTCGCAGATGAGTATGAGGACGAGGTGATCTCAGAATTTCCACCAGCTCCAAAAGACCTAGAGGATGAGATACACACCACAACGGACAATCTAAGGAAAATTGACTTAGGGACAGAAAACGATCCAAGACCAACGTTCGTCAGTGAGCTGTTGTCTAAAACACAGGTGGCCACACTAAAGGACGTGCTTATGCAGTATAAAGACTGTTTCACATGAAACTATTCCGAGATACCGAGATTAGATCCAGAAATACCGATGCATAAATTGGCTATATCGTCGGACGTTAAGGCAGTCAAGCAAGCGCCAAGAAGAATGCGGCTCGAACTTGAAATGAGTATCAACGCCGAAGTCAAGAAACTTATTGACTCCGGTTTCATCCAAGAACTTCAATATCCTGACTAGATCGCCAATATCGTTCCAGTAATGAAGAAAAATATGACAGTACGCATCTGCGTGGACTTTCAGGATCTTAACAAAACTTGTCTGAAGGATGACTTCCCAGTGCCTGCTACCGAGCTGATGATCGATAACACATCCACTCATGAGGTCTTCTCCTTCATGGATGGATCTTCGGGGTATAATCAAATAAAGATGTATCCCAAAGACCAAAAGCATACTGCCTTCCGGACTCCGCTGGGCATATTCTGCTATAAAGTGATGCCCTTCGGTCTGAAGAACGCTGGCGCTACCTATCAGAGGACCATAACGAAGATTTTCGATGACCTCATACACGAGATTGTCAAATGTTATATAGACGGCCTCGTGGTGAAAAGCAAATCATACGAGGAGCACTGAGAGCATTTGAAAATAGTGTTCCAACGCCTTCGGAAATATAATCTGAAGATGAACCCTCTGAAATGCGCGTTTGGAGTCTCCTCAGGCAAATTCCTAGAATTCATCATACGACACCGAGGCATCGAAATAGACCCATCAAAGATCAAGGCGATTATGCAAATGCCCTCGCCAAGAACTCTCAAGCAACTGCGGTCTCTCCAAGGAAAGCTCACGTATATCCGATGGTTCATAACTAACCTCTCCGGCAAATGCCGCCCCTACAGCCATCTAATGAAGAAGGGGACCCTGTTCGTTTGGGATCGTAAATGCCAAAATGCACTGGACGAAATCAAGCAATATCTGCAGAACCCGTCGGTACTAACCGCTCCGGTCAAGGGAAAGCCCTTCATCCTGTATACAACAGCCCTTGAAGGTTCTTTAGGCACGCTATGGGCACAGGAGAACGATCAAGGAAAGGAGAGAGCTCTCTACTATTTAAGTCGAGTTCTTCTGGGGGCAGAAAACAACTACTCCCCTATTGAAAAGCATTGCCTGGCATTGATCTTCTCGATAACGAAGCTCAGGCACTATGCCCTGGCACATGAGGTCCATCTCATATCAAAGGTGGATCCTCTCAAATATTTGATGTCAAGAGCCATACTAACAGGAAGGCTTGCCAAATGGGCCCTCCTCTTAATAGAGTTCTCAATAACGTATTGACCCCTCAAGGCAGTGAAAGGCCGGGTCATCACCGACTTTCTCGCTGAACATCCAATACCAGTCGACTCTCTCTTAAATTGCGAATTTCCAGACGAACACGCGTTCGACACAATCGAAGGGAAGAAGGAAGGAAATAATGCCCGATGGGAACTATAATTCGACGGAGCATCTTCCTTGAAGAACTGAAAGCAAAGCACCCCCATAATCAAAGCTAGGGTGGGCCTTATCTTCGTAACTCCGCAAGGAGGGATAATGCATTTCGCCTTTTCCTTAACAGAGCCAAGAACAAACAACGAGGCTAAATATGAATCTTTGATAGCGGATCTTGAGATTGCTGTCAACATGGGAATCGAAAATCTCTTCATATATAGAGACTCCCAGCTAGTCGTTAACCAAGTAAATGACGACTTTCAGACATGTAAACCGGAGTTGGTAAAATATGGCGAAAGAGTACAGCCACTGTTGACTCAAATTCCCTCCTACATCCTAGAAAGAATACCGCAGGCGGAAAATAGCAAGACGGATGTGTTAGCCAAGCTCGCTAAAGAACAGTCCGATGAAAACCTCGATGACGTAAGGATCATTGTGAAAAGCCGCCGGATTCTCGCGCCAGCAGAAATATCTCCAGAGTCGTCTGAAAGAAAGGAAGCGACCGAACAGGCAGCTTCCAATTATAGGATGAAGAAAAGGCGAAAGATTGGAGAGAAGTCTTCATAGACTACTTCAAATCCCATCGAATGCCCGAAAGTTCATCTTCAAAACATCCGCTCATGAAACGAGCTCTGTCTTTTGCCTTCGTCAATGATACTCTATATAAGAGATCGTTCGACAGTTTATGGCTAAGGTGCTTGGGACCAGAAGAAGCAAAAAGGGTCGTCCAAGAAACTCACAACGGACTCTACGGTTCCTATCAAGCTGGGCTAAAGATGAAGCTGAAGATCAAGAGAATGGGTTACTATTGGCCCACGATGATTCAGGACTGCCTCGAATATGCGAAACAGTGTCACTCGTGCCAAATTCACGGGGAATTCATTCACCAACAACCAAATCCGCTACACCCAACGATAGCCAGTTGGCCATTCGAAATGTGGGGAACCGATATAATTAGGCCCATCGAACCAGTATCATCCAAAAGACATCGGTTTATATTGGCAACAACCGATTATTTCTCTAAGTGGGCAGAGAAAATACCGCTAAGGGAAGTGAAGACGGAGATCATCCTCCATTTCTTCAGGACGCATGTCATCTACCGATTTGGCACTCCGCGACGGATCATTTCGGATAATGGGCCGGCCTACAGAAGCCATAAGATCAGCCGCTTCGCACAGATGCATAATATAGATTGGAGATACTCTTCAGTTTATAATCCCCAAGCTAATGATCTAGCTGAGGCTTTCAATAAGATTTTGATGAAGATCATAAAGAAAACGGTGTCTAGAAACAAAAAGGATTGGCACGAAAGACTGCATGAAGCTCTCTGGGCATATCGAACCACGTTCAAAATAATTATGAATACAATACCATACGCGTTGGTATTCGGTACGGAAGCGGTACTTCCCTTGGAGATAGAACTACTCTCTCTACAAGTGGCAGTTCAATATGAGCTGACGGATGAAGAAAATGCCCATCTTCGGCTTGAGGAGCTTGATGCCCTTGATGAAACTCGTCTCATGGCGCAGCAAAACCTGGAAGCTTACAAAGTAAGGATGACGTGCTCATACGAAAGACTAACCAGGCCAAGAACCTTCCGCCAAGGCGAACTCATGCTAGTTGTCAAAAGACCTATGATCCCCAACCGTGCAAAACGGGGGAAATTCGAGCCAAACTATAAGGGCCCGTATATCATAGACAAAGTCTATCAAGGTGGGGCCTACTTGCTCATGGATATGCATGGCGAAAGACCCTTCCGGCCAATAAACAGCTGGTTCCTTAAGAAATACTACGCTTGACAATTCACGACTCAGATTAATGATAGATGACGAAGCTCGTGTCCGCTCGCTATCTTCCTGAGTCAAAACTCTAAAAGTAGTATCCAATAGAATTTTTGCCCTAAATATGGCGACAATGGACCGTGATGTCCTTAAACTAACTGTTGACTCCAAGATGGCAACATCGGACCGTAATGTCCTTAAACTAAAACGCCGCGTCAAACACGGTGTAACAACTCCAATTTTAGTGTACAAACATTTGTTTAAAAATTAATGTATACTTGGAGTAATTGCAATTCTGTGAGTACTATAAATATTTGTTTTGCTAATTAATTACAAGAAGGAGCTTGTAGCTCATTGGAAATACCTTACACTGCTAAACCAAGCCACCAGAGTTCAAATCACATACCCCACATTATTTTTAATATTGTTTTATTTTGAATACCAAGGGTTTACACGTGCATATCTCAAAAAAACCCCACTACACTCTGTAAACTAACTGTGCCGGTGGGTTAGTGAAGCGACGGGGAGTTCTCTGGGCACTAGACTCGGCCAGACCGACGAGTCCCCAAAATGAAATTTGTGCCTCTTCACATCCCCTATACACCTGCACACTTTATTTCTGTAAATCGGTTTCAGAGTCCCTTTAAATCACATTAAACCTTATTTTAATACATTTTATTCATTATTTTCAATTAAACATTTCACCTACCCTAACCTTAGCCTTACCCTATAAATACAACCCCTACACACTACCCCCTCACTCCAAAATTCTGAGCAAAACTCTCAAGAAATTTTCTAGAACCCTAGTATACTTTGAAAGAAGCGAAAAGCGAAGCTCCGGTGATTTTTCCGACAACAACCCTAGGAGATCGCGGTGACGAAACGACGCACCGGCGCCTCCTCCCGTCTCCTCTTCCTCATCTATAATTTCTAAACCTGTAAGTCCCACCTCCATCTCTCCTTTGCTACTCTAAAAACATCTTTTAATAAAACCCGACAGAATCGGAGTCAAAGCGATTTCCGATTTGGTTTCTTTCTAAAAATCCCACTTTTCTTAAACACAACCCTATTAAACCATTACATGTTGACTATTAATTATTAACAAACATGTTGAACAAGTTTCAAGACAATTTATACCATTTTGTAACTTATATCGCTCTTCTTCAATAAAATACCATGTAGTTTCATTTGACATTAAATCATCACAATTTTACTATATACTTTTAAGTTAGATCACGAGGTAATGACCTACCTCCTCACAACACTCATATGAAACACAGCACAATAGTTTTTGGGAACATAGAATACGGGAAACGAAACATTTCAAATAAATACCATTTACTAATAAAACCATTTTCTAAAAGATTTAGTATTTTACACAAATCTTTGCAAAGCGCCGCTACAATCTATTTGGGGAACCCATTCGGGATGATGCAGATTATCGCACATCTTCGGGCTTAGTAGTGCGAGATACAGACCTCCGCGAGGAGCATTCGGTCTCGAGAGATTTAAAATACAATATCTTAAGAAAATGAGATTTCTAGAAATATAAAAAATATATTAAAATTATTTTTATATGAATATATGTATAAGTAACATTAAAATATCTATTTTGTAATAATATAAATATTCCAACTCTTTTCAAAAATCACAAGAATCACTTTACATTAAAATACCATGAATTCCATATAAGTTCAATATTACAAATAAATACCATATATTATGAAAGTAGGTTATTTTCACTAGAAATATCACAAATATAAAATCTACAATTATTACAACTCTAAAGACGATAATTAAACACTTGGGGTGTATTTTGAAAAGTATATAAAAGTATTTTTACATAAAACCCTCTCAAGTTCTATAAATTACCCTAAGGACCCTAGTAAACATAGCTTTAAGCGGGACCAATCTCTTGAGCCTCAGCGAGCCGGAGAAGTGGATGCTTGCCTATTTAAGGTAGACAACTTAACAACGGTGTTATCAACACGGTAATCGTCTTTGAAAAAGATACAAATCCGGCCGCCCATGTGCAGCGGTTACCGATAATATCAAAACAATCAGGACTTCAATTTCTTTTCTAATTGTTCTGACTCAGAATGAGTCTCATTATAATCTGACTTGAATATGATTCAAGTACAATCTATAATCTACAATATTATAATTCAACATAAATTCATATATCCAATCTGTTCAAACTATTCAATCTATATTGACCGAACCGAACCATGAATATACTTCCATTTACATGATTCTCCAGTTACATCCATAATTCTACAGTTACATCCATTTACTGATATCATGGTTACGGTAAGTCACCCAATTATACAATCTATACAGTTTACAATACAAGACAATATAATACAACTATACAACAAGACATCTCGGGGTTTAAGGGATAGATTGGTACGGAAGGTGTTAGAAATGGCACGAGACAGTAAAATTTAATACACCTAACCTGAATCCAGTTGTTGTTGTACCGTGGCATAAACGATTCCTTGTACTACACTTGCCTCTAGTCTCTGGTATATAGAGACTCCTCACGTATACACTGGAATTCTTCTGTACCAAGCTACAAACACAGCGTTAACACAACATTATAACAATATAATACAACTTTAAAAGCTACCTTCTCTATCTGTCTATTCTATTTCTCCCTTATCTTTGGGACTTACCGAGCGATTTGTTCACTGACGACATTCTCTTTCTTTCTTCTTTGAATGTCGTCAGATGATCTGAACACTCCGGAGATCGAGCCCACTAGTGAAGACTTGGACCACTTCATTGAAGACCCAGAGTTTTAGTTCATTGTACACTTTTATTTCAGTACCTTTTCTTTTCTGTTATGCCATTGTTTAGGCATTGCTTTCATTCAGTTGTATTTATTTTTCCATGTATTGTACAGAAAGAATATGAATAAATAAAGTTGCTGTTTTATTATATCTTGTCTCTTGTGCATTTCTTTTATATTGCTTAGATACGCTTAGCGTATTTACTTCTGAGTAAATATGTAGCGGCCATGTCGTGTCCTCTGCCCGTATACTGGGAAGCGGGGCGTGACAAGTTTTGTTGGTGGCCCATGCAGGTCAGAGCTGTATGAAACTTTATCATGCAGTTCTGTTCTGCGTGAACAACCTAAGCAGTATAATACAAGAACCAGCAACTAAAACATTCTTTACAATTCATGTTCCTTGAATCTTATCATTTCATATACTTGAATATGTCCTAACCCAAAATTTTTCATTAAAGGTTATGGATTCCCTAAACAACATAAGCACCAACTTCAACAACACTCCACCTCCACTACCAATCATACTTGCCATTCCTGCTCCACCCAATGAGCAAGCGGTTCTGCTTGAGGCGATCCGCAGCCTCTTAGAGAGACAGCAGCAGCTCTTGAACCGTCCCGAGACTGAACCACCTGGGGTAAAACAATTCAGAGCTTTACATCCCAAACAGTTCTTAGGAAAAGGTAGCCTACTGGAAGCTGAAGAATGAGCACAAAGTATAAAGGATGATCTGGCGGCAGCACAAGTGCCGGATATAGCTTGGGTCCGTGTTGCGAAACTGCAGCTTACGAACAATGCACGGAACTGGTGGAAAGCAGAAGAAAGTCGTCTTGAACAGCCCATTGAATGGAAGACTTTCCGCGTCATGTTCTATGCGAAGTATTTCCCTAAGACTACCAGGTTGGACATAGAACAGTAGTTCATTCATCTGCAACAAGGTCTGATGTGGACCAAGTCGGTAGATGAGTATGACGCTGAGTTCACCATGCTTAGTCGGTAAGATAAGTCTCAATAATTCAAATTTTAAATGTCACATATTACACAGCTAACACAATCCTTTAACAGATTTACGGCACACCTGATACCGATGGACGAGATCAGAGCCCATCAATTTCAATAAGGTTTGGATACAGAAATCCAGGTTGCACTAGCCACAGGGAATTTTCCGACTCATGAAACGGCTCTGATAGCTGCCCACCGTTATGAGGCAGTGATAAAGGCGAGGGGCAGACCTCAGTCTGCAGGAGTTAAACGCCCTGTCAACCAGATGATAGGAGGAGCCTCGTCAAGGCCACCTTTTGTGCTAAGAAGACCAGGAGTACCAAACAACAGGCCCAGCCCAGCCTTTTGTAACTACTGCAAGAGAAATGGGCATCTGGCGAAAGATTGCCGGCATGCGAACAACCTTTGCTTAATCTTCGGCTCAGTTGCTCATGATATTGGGTCTTGTCCTTATAAACAAAATCCAATTGCTGCACCCAGGCCAGCAAACACTTACCCACAGCGCCCAGCCATCCAAGCACTTGCTCCAAGATTTGCACTACCTACTCCACCACCTAAAGTATCACAAGCTGCACCACCTCCTCGTCAGTTCCATCAAGCTTAAAGGAATGTTCCGAGGAATGCTCCTCAGGCCAGGAGGAATGTACCACGGTGCCAGGCTTTCATGATGACCGTGGAAGAAGCTGAGGTCACTGGCCAAGTTATCACTGGTAATCTTTCTTTCTCAAATTTTCTTTTACTCTTGCTACTTATCTACATACATCTAAAACATATCCCACATACCTTAGGTACAATCTTGGTAGTCTCACTCCCTACACTAGCACTTTTCGATACTAGAGCATCTCACTGCTTTATGTCGCAATGGTTCATCCGAACTCATGCGATTCCAGTCAGACCGCTTGTATCCAGCTGGAATGTCAGTTCAGGAAATGGCATTTTAAAGGCAACAATGGGATAAGCTTGTTTCCAGTAGTAGTCTGTAGTAGAGAATTCTACGATGACTTCAAAGTGCTGGACATACCGAACTTCGATGTGGTTCTGGGTATGGATTGGCTTGGAACTTTTTATGCTACCATCGACTGTTGTCAAAGGAGGGTAGTATTCGAGATTCCAGATCATCCAGTCTTCTATTTCAAAAGCGGAGACCGTACACTGGAGCCAAGTACATACAAGGAGAAGCCAAGGAAGGCAGTGATTGTAGCAACTCAAGCGGAGGAGAATCAAGGCCAGAAGTGGTTCGAGAGTTCGACGATGTGTTTCCTGACAATATATCAGGTTTGCCTCCCTATCGAGCTCTTGAATTCAGCATTGATTTATTACCAGGAGCATAACCGGTGATCAAAGCATCTTATCATTTAATTCCGGAAGGTTTGAAGGAAGTCCGAATTCAGTTGGACGAATTATTGGCGAAAGGATGGATTCGTCCCAGCATGGATTCGTCCCAGCACTTCAAGTTGGGGATCACCAGTACTACTTGTGAAGAAGAAAGAAAGTTCATACAGAATGTGCATCGATTATAGAGCCTTGAACGAAGTCACTATAAAGAACAAGTATCCGCTACAGCGTATCGACGATTTATTCGATCAGCTAAGTGGATCTTATCTCTAAATTAGATCTTCGTTCAGGTTATCATCAGGTGAAGGTCAAGGAAGCTGATATTCATAAAACGGCTTTCAGAACTCGTTATGGACATTACGAATTTCTAGTGATGCCATTTGGAGTGACTAACACACCAGCAATATTCATGAACCTGATGAATCAAATTTTCCGGGAATACTTAGACAGGTTCGTTGTCATCTTCATCGACGACATCCTGATGTATTCCAAGAGTCGGAAAGAACATGCCGAGTACCTACTGTTTTGCCCAATCAGAGCAATGCTCTGTTGAAATTCAAAATTCAAAATTTTGAAGCAACGCTTCAAATTTCGGGCGCAACATGCCACATGTCAGGCGCTGATACGTCAGCGCAGCGCCCAAGAAGGCGCGCCCAATCAGAGCAAAGCTCTATTTAAAGGAAGCAACGCTTCAGTTGCGCATACACTGCGCTGCGCGACACGTGTCAGCGCAGTTGCGCTGCGATTTGCGCTGCGCGACACGTGTCAGCGCAGTTGCGCTACGCGATACGTGTCAGCACAGATGCGCTAGCGCAGTTGCGCTGCGCTGTGCGCTACGCGACACGTGTCACGCGCTGGGGCATCTGCGCCAAACAGAATTAAATTCTAAGAAATCTTTTCTGTTCTTGTTAAAACAAGAAGATTTTCTTCTGCAAAGCAGAAGCCCTTAGATCAAAGATCCAACGGTGGGGAAAATTCCCCAAATCACTCAGAGAAAAATCTCTTTAACAAATTTAACTAATTTATGGGCACTATAAAAAGGACCCTAGACCTCAATTCAAAGCATCAACATTTTCTTGGAAAAAGTCAAGAGCTTCAAACAGAGAGAGAATTCTGAGAAAATTTTAAAGAAAAAGGTAAAGACCTTCATGAGAGAAAAGAAATCACTTTTAATAAATCATTGATTTAAAAACCAGATCAATGTTCTTCACATAATAAACAGTGCTTTGCACTTCTCATGAACCACTGGTTCTTTAAAAACAAGAAAACAACAAAGTAAAAATAGTGCTTTGCACTTTTATGAACCTCTGGTTCTTGAAACAAAAAGAAAAAACTTATTTTTCTTTGATCTAAATTAGATCAAGAAATCAAACAGTGCTTTGCACTTCTGTTCTTGAATCTAAAAGATTCTTAGTACTTTGCACTTCCAAACTGCGCTGTTGCGCTCTTAAGAGAGCGCCACGTGTCAGCTACAGAACAACTTGCGCTACGCGCTCTTGAAATAGCGCTTTGCTCTCTGGAATTGGCGCAACTCACCAGAGCGCGCCACGTGTCAGCAGCGCAACAGCGCAACGCACTAGCGCAGCGCACTGCGCCGTTGCGCTTGCGCTCACTAGAGCATGACACGTGTCCTCACCACAAGCGCTTGCGCTCAGTAATTGGCGCAAAGCGCCTGACAAATGCAATGCATTTCATTTCCTGAAGGGCCAGGCCCAATTAAAAGGCTTAACAGGCCTAATAAATAAAATGCTATGCATTATTTAAAAGGGCAGAGCCCAATTGAAAGGTTCAATGGACCAAAAAAAATGATCTGCATCATAATAAAAAGGGCAGAGCCCAGTCAAAATGGGCATAAATGGCCTGAAGTAATGCTATGCATTATTCTAAAAAGGGGAAAGCCCAGACAAAGGCCAAATGCAAACAAAATGTTGAACATTTTCAACTGGACTTAGCCCAATTTTGGCCGTAAGTCCTCAAATTAAATTGACTGAGCACGGCTGCTCCCTAAATCAATTTATATCTGGTTCGAGGGTACATCTCCGAACTCCTCTGACATCTGTCGTTGTAATCCTTCAACGATGTCAGAGAGGTGACGGGTCTCGACGACCACACACGTATATGGACTGCGGGGTCCTTAAACTTGTGGACCGAAACGTCCCTAAACTAATATTGGACCGAAACGTCCTTAAAATAATATTGGACCGGAACGTCCTTAAACTAATGTTGGACCGAAACGTCCCTAAACTAATATCGGACCGAAACGTCCTTAAACTAATATCGGACCGAAACTTCCTTAAACTAATGTCGGACCGGAACGTCCCTAAACTAATGTTGGACTGAAACGTCCCTAAACTAATATTGGACCGAAACGTCCCTAAACTAATGTCGGACCACCACGTCCCTAAACTGGAACATAGACCACCACGTCCCTAAACTGGAATACGGACCACTACGTCCCTAAACTGGAACATGGACCACTATGTCCCTAAACTGGAGCAATAGAGACCCCAAATGCTCTTTTGCCGGATCTAAACGGTCCCGTTAAGTTGATCTTAGTCTCAAAACAGGACTAACGTATCCTTAACGAACGTTTAAGTTGATCTTAGCCGCAACGCGACTAATGCATCCTTAAACTAAAAACACCAAAACCAAATCTAAGTAAATACGGATTTGGACTAATCCACGTCCTACGGGCGACGGCATTACTCAGTCTCCGTATATAATCCACGGGCAACCACAAACAAAACAAACACACACGACACGAAGTGAAATTCTGAAGAAGGAGAAAGTTGTTACCGCGATGCGGTAGCGTAATTAACTGCAGGGGCTTGCGCCTGCAGGGAAGAGCGTCCCACAATCAAAAACCCCTCAAGCGAGGGGGAATCTGACGAAGTCTGCTACATCGGCCGCATCCGTCTAAATCTCCGATACACGGTGCCATAAATCAACTTGGCATCTTCGGAGAGGTAGACGGATAAAACCAAATAGCATCTGCCCCGAATCCCAGCGTCAGGACATCGCGGTCCTGTACGCCGCCATTCAGAGGGGAACAGATTCTGGCACGCCCGGTGGGACATTTTCCTCTTTCCACTCCACACTTCGTGTGTCGTCCTCACGAACCAATCGCGATTTGTCAGATGGTTGCCTTTGGATTTCAAGTTACTAAGATTTGGTCTTTTGCCTGGCGCAGAACTCAAGATTCAATAGCCTTTAACTGCACCAACTGCTCGAAATGCCACTGCAACGGACGCTCCACCTCACCGGGAGGTGTAGCATATGGGCCCTAAGCGGTTTCCTTCCTCGCTCTGCCGGTAGACCAGGTGACCCAAGCTACCACTGGCCTGTTCGTCGGGACCATGATCCCACCTACAAGCTTCCCTACACCAATACCTGCACCGGAAGTGAACAAGAAGTCGGTCTTCGACCGGCTCACTGCTGCGACGGCCCCTATCAACGGGTCGCCCGCTACCAAACCGACAGCCTCTGTTTTCACCAGGCTAAATCAGAACTCTAAATTGGCTGTCCTAAGGAAAGCAATAACTCCTGCTCACAAAGTCGTCAAGGCGGCTTCCCCTGTCAAAGAGTCAGTCTTTTCAAGACTGACGATTCCTGCTCCTGCCCCTGATCGAGGATCCGTCTTCGACAGGTTGAATATCACCACTCAAAAGACAACCTCAGTCTTTAAGAGGTTAACACCAGCGACGCCTCATTCAGACAGGGGGCAAAAAGAAGCTATCTCTATCTCTGAGCCAGTCTCAACGGCTCGTCGTGCTCGACGTCACCATTGGAGACGAGTGAGAAAGGCAGGGGGAAACTCCCCCTCAGGGCTAACTCCACCGGCTCCAGTGGTGGAAGTAAACGCTGTTATTCCAACTGGGAACAGCTTTGAACTGCTGAGAAGGGTACGGAAGAACTCTCCAACCGCTACACTGAAGAGATCTCCTCCACCTGCGGAGAGAGCTCCAGAAACGAAGCAAGAACAGCCCCTTCAACGGCTGTCCTCAAAAATATACAAGGTTTGGCGAAGGGTTCAAGACTCCGTGATCGACCCGGATCACTCCCGTCAACGAAAGAAGACGAAGGTGCAAAAAGGAAAAGACCATCCTATTGAACAACAAGGGACAACAATCGCTAGGGTGCCCACTGCAACGGCCCCTTCAACCTCAACGGCCCATAAAAAAAAGGAGGCCAGAGAAAACTCCCGCGTCAGCGGCAAAAGTTAAAAATGGTGAACCTAAACGCCCCAAGACAGGGGACATAATAGTTCATACGGTTTACATGGCATCGGGAAAAGAAAACAGCCGTGCATCTACGGGTCATACACCGCTTACACGGTCAGTGACCAAGGCTCAGGAGCAGCAACAGAAGCTCCAGGAGATGATGAACGCTATGGCCGCACTTACAGGGCCAAAAGAGAACCCTGAAACGTCCTCAGATGAGCGCCAGGAGGAAGAAACCGACGCCGAATTCCTTCGTCGGATATTGGAGAAGAAGGACGAAGAGGCTGCTGAACAAGCAGCCAACATACAACGTATGGGCCTCCTCTTCCAGGACATGATAGGGATGATGATACAACAAGATCCCCCGGCTGAAGAGCCCCCGATCGTCCTTGGAGACAATAGGGGAGAGATATCAAATCCTCCACCGGCTCTATCGACAGCTAAAGAGGATACAATCTCCAAAGCTGATTTGGATGAGTACATCGCCCAGCAAATACGGGTTCATCATGCGACCGAAGCAGCCGGCCAGGTCGTAAAAACGGGGCGGCCATATCCAAGTTGGTACGATCAAATCAAGTACCCTCCAGGTTATACGATTCCCAAGTTCCATGTCTACAAAGGGACGGGCAATCCTCATCAGCATGTTGCCCAGTTCAGGGCACTCTGCGGCAATACCGGTGGTGATGACAAGCTTTTACTTCGCCAGTTTGTTGGAAGTTTATCGGATACGGCGTTCGAGTGGTACTCTGAACTCCCGAACGACTCTATCAAAACCTTCGCGGAGATGGAGCTACTGTTTACTCAGCGTTTTGCAAGCGCCAGTGAACGTACCCCGATGACAGCACTGATTAACGCCAGGGTAAAGCCAGGCGAAACGTGGGTTCAGTATGCTATACGATGGCGGAACTTGTGGTCGAAGTGCGAGCGGTGCATTGAAGAAGCTCCCGCGGTGGGTATGTTTGTGGGGACCCTTGATCCGCAAGCAACCATCTCGCAATTTATGATGTTTTTCAAGCCAACTACCTTCCAGGCCTTGATCGACAAGCTAGCGCAGATGGATCAGATGGGCCATAAACCCCCTCTTCCAAGGCCGGACTCCCGAAATGACAAAGGGAAGGGAAAAGCGATCGTCGTCGCTAATGCTCAACAACAACCGAGCGACCCGAAACCGGTTGCTCGTCAAAATAATATGCGCCCGTACGTACCCCTTGAGGATAGGATGGGACGTCCTTATTCCTTTTCCCGCGATAAAACGAGAAGGTTATTCGAGCTGGCGTTGCACAACAGACTCATAAATCTGCCGGATCCAAAACGTCCGTTGCAACCAAGTGACGTCAACGAGCCTAACTACTGTCCTTATCATCGAGTACTAGGCCATCCGATCGAAGATTGCTACGTTTTTAAGAATTGGCTTGAAAATCAGTACCGACAAGGCAAGTTCGTGTTATCTGACAAATGGAAGGTGAATCCCTCGCAGCCCCACACCTCTAAGGGGACGAACACGCCGGGGGCAACATGCTCTGTCATTGAAGAAGCTCCTTGGGAGGTTGTATTATCAGCCAAGACAAAAAGAATGCTAAACGATCTTCAGACATGTCCAGCGATCAAGTGGAAGAACCCGTTGGAACCTCAGGTCATTGAGGGGATGTTGAAGCCACGCCCAACTCCAAAGACCGATGATGGTGGTTTAACCACTTGCAGCCAGCCGTCAAAATCTTCGAAAAAGAAGAAGAAGAAATCTAAGAAGCCCGTGAAGCCTGGCGACAAGCGCACGGACTTACAAAAGCAAATTGATGCGCTAGATGAATACAACCAAAAGGCACGGACTCCCATTACGCTCCAAGAGTTCCTCAATCACGTCTTTCAAGAAGAAGATGAGGGAGAAAGTTCATCGGATGAATCCGAGGAATATGTGGCGAGCTGTCATATGATTTCCCATTCGATCACGAACGATGAGGAGACTACTTGCACTGAAACGCTGGGGGCAGATCTTGAACCAAAATTTCCGGAGCTATCAGATGAAATGATTGACGCGTTCCTTAACGAAGCTCGATTGAAAAGTAATGCTGATCGAGAACGCGAGACGGCTATATTTGAAAGGGCCAAGCGCCAGCGACTTGATAGAAGAGCTGAGACGATCCCGCTGGAGCAAAACACCTCCGCTACCGACAAAAGCCAATTCAAGATGAGGAAAAAGTTTGCTAAGGCTATATCAATGGGCATGAAGCTACCATCCTCTGAAGGAAACATCGCCGGTGAAGTGGAAATGCACCCCTCTTATTGCTTATATCATCGGATGATTTCGCACCCCACTGAAGAGTGCAAAGCTTTCGATAGATGGTGGCAAGGATATGTTGCTCATCGACAATGCTTAAGCGGGAAAAGCGTAAAACTCGTCGAGAGCAAAGAAATACGACCGAAGGGATTAAAAGAACTACCGGCAATTGTCGCATGGTTAACACTGGCGGGTCACAAGTGCCTACATTCGGGAGTGATTCTGATGAAGAGCTAGAACTTGCCCCTCTCTTTAAAGAGTCCGCTTCGAGAAAAGAAGAAGAGCTGAAAGTCTGCGAAAGTATCCGGCAGCGGAATCGGACGCTGCCTGAAAAGAACCTCGGACCCTTGAACAGAAAAGATAAAGGGAAAAAAAAAGGCCTCTGAAAATATCGTCTTAGATGACCAAGTGGTGGAAGAGCTAAGCGCCAAGGACCCGCCGAAAAAGAATAAGGTGGATTACAACGTCTTAGCGCATCTGAGGAAGCTACCCTCACAGCTCAGCATTCTTGACGCTCTTTTGCTATCAAAAGAGGCGAGAGATTTGTTGATTAAGGCACTACAAGATCCGTAACAATTCCAAGCCTTCCTGGCCGAGGAAAAGATGAAGGATGAGTTGGAGGAAGTGCACACGGCTGATGTCACTTTCGGCGACGAGGACCTTCTTATTGGGACGTGCGAACACAATCGCCCCCTCTATGTCTCAGGATACTGCCACGATATTAAGATAGGCAAAATCCTGATCGACAATGGATCCTCCGTTAATCTCCTCAACGTGCGGGTGTTAAAAGAAATCTGCATGAGCGTCCAGCACCTTGCTCGTGACAAGATCACCATCTCCGGGTTCGACTCCCAGTCGTCAAGAACTCTTGGGTCTGTAATACTGACGCTACGCTTCGGGCTACTCGTCACGGACATTAAGTTTCACGTCATAGACGCCAAGACATGCTACAACGCTTTGCTCGGCCGACCATGGTTACACGAGTACAACATCATCCCTTCTACACAACATCAGTGTATGAAGTATTTTAAGGATGGCTTCGAGTATACCGTGACGGGAGAACTAAACCCGTTCTCTGTGAACGAGGTCCGCAAATACGAAGATGCCAAATACTTCTTACCGGATTTCGAAGACACGGAGAAGTGTCACAAGCCGAAGAACAAAGCTAACGCCACCATCCCTGTCTTCGGCAGTGATACCGAGGAGGAAGAGGAGATAGTGTATTCGGGTCTGCCCCAACACAACACGCCGGGACCATCGGCTCCTACATTGATCTTTGGCAGCGACTCGGAAGATGAGATCCGTGTTGTATTCTCTGCTCGACCTTCCATACGAACGTTCGCTGACGAAGAACAAAGTCTACAAGTCGCCATGGTGCCGCTTAAACACCATAAATAACTGGATGCACTTAATATCTACAGTGTAGAAGAGTTGCGGACATTCTATATCCTTCCCAGGTGAGAGAACGAGAAAGCAATTCTGTTTTACCGCTTTGAAGAAACCAAGGTGGAGAAAGAAATCTGGCATGGCGCGGATCCTACGCTCGACAGGCTTCAGCCTATTCGTCTTCCCAGATATTATACAGAGGGTTTGAAGAAGCTGCTGAAACGCCAGGGAATATCCTTCAAGCAGACCGTTCGAAAAGCCAGGTTCTATGACAAAATCTAGAACGTTCCCGGGACTCAACGCAAACTGCCTAATGGGAGAATGGAAATAATTGGGTTTGGATACGTCCGGTCAAAGAAACGAGAACTACTACACGGCTGCTACGTCGTGTATGACTTCGATGAAGAGGCGGATGCTCAATGGGAGGACGCTAATCCTGAGCCCGTGAAAGTTCCAGATGCAAAAATGCCCAGTCCGTCGTTCGAAGAGCAAATGGACAAGCTTATAAAGGAAGCGGGTCAAAAAGTCCGAGACGACCATAACCGCGAAATGGCCATCTACGAGAAAGACAGAACGCAACGCCTTCTCCAACAATCCGTGAAGGATGAAAATGCCGCTCCTTGTCAACCTGTTATAAAGAAGGCTCGACGTAAAAGCAGAAATAAGTCGGAAAACCAAAAAGGCGCTCAACAGCAACAAAGCAGGGCTAAGAAGCCACGCAAACGGGAGTCGAGCGTCATTGATCTATCCCTCATGAAGAAAATGGGTCGAGCATACTCTTTTCCTCGGGATAAGACGAAGAAGATACTTGATCTTGCTCTAAAACATCAGATGCTTACACTGCCGGAGTCTAAACACCCCGAACAAGCTGGCGAAGCCTCACACCCAGACTATTGCTCTTATCACCGGGTGGTAGGGCACCCTCTCGAGGACTGCTTCACCTTCAACAATTGGGTCGAAGATCAGTATCAGCTTGGCAAGTTCGCTCTGTCCGACAACTGGAGGGTAGCACCGCCACAAAAACACGAGCCCAAGGCCACGAAAGAAGAACCGGTCCCATATTGGGATTAGAAGCGAATCCGTACTTGTCACGTGATAACGATGTCAAAAGAAGATCCCAAGAACATGGATGACCTTCCCTGGTACTTCGAAAACAGCAGCGACGAGATGATATCAGAATTCCCACCAGCTCCAAAAGAGCTGGAAGATGGAATCCATACCACTGCAGATAACCTCAAGAAGATTGAGTTGGGGACGGCAAACGATCCACGACCGACATTCATCAGTGAGCTGCTATCTGAAGAAAGGGTGGCTGCGTTAAAGGATGTGCTTCTGCAGCATAAAGATTTCTTCGCATGGAACTATTCCGAAATGCCGGGACTGGATCCAGAAATTGATGTGCACAAATTGGCGATATCTCCGGACGTCAAGCCAATCAAACAGGCGCCGAGAAGAATGCGACTCGAGCTTGAAATGAGTATCAATGCTGAAGTCAAAAAGCTGATCGACTCCGGCTTCATCCAGGAGGTTCAATATCCGGAGTGGATCGCCAACATCGTCCCGGTGATGAAGAAAAATGGGACAGTGCGTATATGCGTAGACTTCCGGGATCTTAATAAAGCTTGTCCGAAGGACGATTTTCCAGTGCCAGTCACCGAACCGGTGATAGACAATGCGTCCACTCATGAGATTTTCTCCTTCATGGACGGCTCGTCAGGATATAATCAGATAAAAATGCATCCAGAAGACCAGAAGCACACAGCCTTCAGGACCCCTTTAGGAATATTCTGTTACAAGGTGATGCCCTTCGGTTCAAAGAACACCGGTGCCACCTACCAAAGGGCCATGACGAAGATCTTCGATGACCTTATACACGAAATCGTCGAATGCTATATCGACGATCTCGTGGTTAAAAGCAAATCATACGAGGAACATCTCGAGCATCTGAAGACCGTATTTCAACGCCTTCGACAATACAACTTGAAAATGAACCCGCTCAAGTGTGCCTTCGGAGTTTCCTCAGGCAAATTCCTGGGATTCATTGTTCGACACCGAGGTATTGAAATAGATCCGTCAAAGATCAAAGCGATCATGGAAATGCCTCCGCCGAGGACTCTCAAACAGTTGCGATCTCTCCAAGGGAAGTTCGCATACATACGGCGATTTATAGCCAATCTTTCAGGCAAGTGCTGTCCCTACAGCCACCTGATGAAGAAGGGGACCCAGTTCGTCTGGGACCAAAATGCCAAAGCGCACTAGACGAGATCAAGCAATACCTGCAGAACCCGCCGGTGTTGGCTGCTCCAGTTAAGGGAAAGCCTCTCATTCTCTACACGACCGCCTTCGAAGGTTCCTTAGGCGCATTATGGGCACAAGAGAACGATCAAGGGAAAGAAAGAGCACTCTACTACTTAAGTCGAGTTCTGCTGGGGGAAGAAAGCAACTACTCTCCCATTGAAAAACACTGCCTGGCGTTGATCTTTGCGATAACAAAGCTCAGGCACTATGCGTTGGCGCATGAAGTCCGTCTCATTTCAAAGGTGGACCCCCTTAAATACTTGATGTCAAAGGCCATATTGACGGGACGACTCGCTAAATGGGCCCTGCTCTTAATGAAGTTCTCGATAACGTATCAACCTCTCAAGGCAGTGAAAGGCCAGGCCATCGCCGATTTCCTCGCTGAGCACCCGATACCGGCTGACTCTCCTTTAAACTGCGATCTTCCAGACGAACATGCGTTTGACGCGATCGACGGTGGTGATACCCAATGGGAACTTTATTTCGATGGAGCATCTTCCATGAAAAAGCGCAAACAAAATACCCCTATAATCAAATCGGGGGTAGGACTCATCTTTATAACTCCACAAGGAGGGATAATGCGCTACGCGTTCTTCCTAACAGAGCCGAGGACAAATAACAAAGCCGAATATGAAGCTCTGATAGCAGGCCTCGAGATCGCTATTGACATGGGAATTGAAAACCTCCTCATATACGGAGATTCTCAACTGGTCGTTAGTCAAGTAAACGGCGACTACCAAACGTGCAAGCCAGAATTGGTAAAGTACGGCGAAAAGGTGCAACAATTGTTGACCCAAATTCCCTCTTATACTTTGGAGAATATACCGCGCGCGGAAAACAGCAAAGCAGACGCATTGGCCAAACTTGCTAAAGAATTGGCTGACGAGAACCTCGATGACGTTAGAATCGTGGTACAAAGCCGTCGAGTGCTTTCCCCAGCAGAAATATCTCCGGAATCATCCGAAGAAAAAGGAGCGAACGAGCAGACAACTCTGCAAGTAAAAGATTGGGAAAATACCGAGGATTGGAGGGAAGTCTTCATAGATTACTGTAAATCCCACCGAATGCCTGAAGAAGCGTCCGCAAGACATCAGCTCATGAAACGAGCTCTGTCTTTCGCCTTCATCAACGATACTCTGTACAAGAGGTCATTTGATTCTCTGTGGCTGAGATGCTTAGGACCTGACGAAGCGAAAAGAGTCGTTCAGGAAGTTCACGACGGACTCTGCGGTTCTCACCAAGCGGGCCCAAAGATGAAGTTGAAGATAAAACGGATGGGCTACTACTGGCCCATGATGATTCAGGACTGCCTCGAATATGCGAAGCAATGCCACTCATGCCAAATCCATGGGGACTTCATCCACCAGCATCCAAATCCACTACATCCAACGGTGGCTAGCTGGCCATTCGAAATGTGGGGGACTGACATAGTCGGCACTATCGAACCGGCATCGTCTAGGGGACATCGTTTCATCCTGGCGACGACTGACTACTTCTCTAAATGGGCAGAAGCAGCACCGTTAAGAGAAGTGAAGACGGAAAATATCCTCCACTTCTTCAAGACGCACGTCATATATCGGTTTGGAACTCCGCGACGGATCATCTCCGATAACGGGCCAGCCTACAGAAATCACAAGATCAGCCGCTTTGCACAGCAGCACAATATAGACTGGAGATATTCCTCGGTTTATAATCCGCGAGCTAACGGTCTAGCTGAGGCCTTCAACAAGACCTTGACGAAAATCATGAAGAAGACGGTATCCCGAAATAAGAAGGACTGGCACGAAAGACTGCAAGAAGCTCTTTGGGCGTATCGAACTACGTTCAAGACGGCCACGAACACAACGCCGTACGCGTTGGTGTTCGGTACAGAAGCAATACTTCCCCTCGAGATAGAGCTACCCTCTGTACGAATGGCAGTCCACTACGAGCTGATGAACGAAGAAAATGATAACCTTCGGCTTGAGAAGCTTGATGCCCTTGAAGAAACACGGCTCATAGCGCAACAAAATCTGGAAGCTTATAAAGCAAAGATGACGCGCTCATACGAAAGATTGACCCGACCGAGGACATTCCGCCAAGGCGAACGCGTGCTAGTGGTCAAAAGGCCTATGATCCCCAATCGCGCCAAGCGGGAAAATTCGAGCCAAACTATGAACGCCCGTACATCATAGATAAGGTCTACCAAGGTGGGGCCTATCTACTCATGGACATGCACGGTGAAAGGCCTTTCAGGCCAATAAACGGTCGCTTCCTAAAGAAATATTATGCTTAATGAGCCACAGCCTTGGTCAATGGTAGATGACAACGACTATGTCCGCTCGCTATCTTCCTAAGCTCAAACTCTATCAGCAGTAGCCAGCCTTCTCAAACGACGGACCGAAATGTCCTTAAACTAATAGCAGACCGAAACGTCTTTAAACTACTACTGCAGCATCTCTAGGCTGACGAGATATAAAAAAACATATAAAAATAAAATTAAAAAAAACGGTATGTCCATAAGCAAAAAGGGCACGGATGAAAACCCGAAAGGGCTCCGTGAGTAAAAACAGCAAGGCTACCGGCGAGTGTTCGTGAAAACCCGAAAGGGCGCAACCTCGTAAAAAAAAAGAGGAAAAAAATATATAAAAATAAAAAGAATAAAAAAAACGGTATGTCCATAAGCAAAATGGGCGCAGATGAAAACCCGAAAGGGCTCCGTGAGTAAAAACAGCAGGGCTACCGGCGAGTGTTTGTGAAAACCTGAAAGGGCGCAACCTCGTTAAAGGACACTTATAGGGTCCTCTCGACCTTATAAGGAGAAACCACCCACGGGAGATCCTTACGACTCACAAGGGAGCATCACACTTAGGGATCCCCACGATTCCTAAGGAGAAAATACACTTGCGAGAACCTCACGACTCGTAAGGAGAACTCTTTTATGGGACCCTCACGGCTCATAAGAGTTGAAAGTCTTAAGTTACAGAGACCTAAACCTGTGATTAAGCAACCCCCACAACCTTCGATATTGTCCTACAAGTGGCTCAATACTGACCCTTGTATACAATCCACGGGCGCGAATAAACATTTCCCTAACCAAGTCACATCCATGACTGGGGATATGTTCGCATGGTAAACAACCCTTGTAAATAGTGCTTTGCACTTTTATGAACCTCTGGTTCTTGAAACAAAAAGAAAAAACTTATTTTTCTTTGATCTAAATTAGATCAAGAAATCAAATAGTGCTTTGCACTTCTGTTCTTGAATCTAAAAGATTTTTAGTGCTTTGCACTTCCAAACTGCGCTGTTGCGCTCTTAAGAGAGCGCCACATGTCAGCTACAGAACAACTTGCGCTATGCGCTCTTGAAATAGAGCTTTGCTCTCTGGAATTGGCGCAACTCACCAGAGCGCGCCACGTGTCAGCAGCGCAACAGCGCAGCGCACTGCGCCGTTGCGCTTGCGCTCACCAGAGCATGACACGTGTCCTCACCACAAGCGCTTGCGCTCAGTAATTGGCGCAAAGCGATTGACAAATGCAATGCATTTCATTTCCTGAAGGGCCAGGCCCAATTAAAAGGCTTAACAGGCCTAATAAATAAAATGCTATGCATTATTTAAAAGGGCAGAGCCCAATTGAAAGGTCCAATGGACCAAAAAAAATGATCTGCATCATAATAAAAAGGGCAGAGCCTAGTCAAAATGGGCATAAATGGCCTGAAGTAATGCTATGCATTATTCTAAAAAAGGGAAAGCCCAGACAAAGGCCAAATGCAAACAAAATGTTGAACATTTTCAACTGGACTTAGCCCAATTTTGGTCGTAAGTCCTCAAATTAAATTGACTGAGCACAGCTGCTCCCTAAATCAATTTATATCTGGTTCGAGGGTACATCTCCGAACTCCTCTGACATCTGTCGTTGTAATCCTTCAACGACGTCAGAGAGGTGACGGGTCCCGACGACCACACACGTATATGGACTGCGGGGTCCTTAAACTCGTGGACCGAAACGTCCCTAAACTAATATTGGACCGAAAAGTCCTTAAACTAATATGGGACCGGAACGCCCTTAAACTAATATCGGACCGGAACGTCTCTAAACTAATATCGGACCGAAACGTCCTTAAACTAATATCGGACCGAAACGTCCTTAAACTAATATCGGACCGAAACGTCCCTAAACTAATGTTGGACCGGAACGTCCCTAAACTAATGTCGGACCGAAACGTCCCTAAACTAATGTCGGACCACCACGTCCCTAAAATGGAACATAGACCACCACGTCCCTAAACTGGAATACGGACCACTACGTCCCTAAACTGGAACATGGACCACTATATCCCTAAACTGGAGCAATAGAGTCCCCAAATGCTCTTTTGCCGGATCTAAACGGTCCCGTTAAGTTGATCTTAGTCTCAAAACAGGACTAACGTATCCTTAACGAACGTTTAAGTTGATCTTAGCCGCAACGCGACTATTGCATCCTTAAACTAAAAACACCAAACCCAAATCTAAGTAAATACTGATTTGGACTAATCCACGTCCTACGGGCGACGGCATTACTCAGTCTCCGTATACAATCCACGGGCAACCACAAACAAAACAAACACACACGACACGAAGTGAAATTCTGGAGAAGAAGAAAGTTGTTACCGCGATGCGGTAGTGTAATTAACTGCAGGGGCTTGCGCCTGCAGGGAAGAGCGTCCCCACAATCAAAAAACACTCAAGCGAGGGGGAATCTGACGAAGTCTGCTACATCGGCCGCATCCGTCTAAATCTCCGATACACGGTGTCATAAATCAACTTGGCATCTTCGGAGAGGTGGACGGATAAAACCAAATAGCATCTGCCCCGAATCCCAGCGTCAGGAAATCGCGGTCCTGTGCGCCGCCATTCGGAGGGGAACACCTACGAATTTTCCTGGAAACTCTACGACAACATCAATTATATTCCAAGTATAGCAAATGCGAGTTTTGGCTAAATCAAGTTGGTTTTCTTGGACATACGTATCAGGCGAAGGAATCTCTGTGGACCCAGCGAAAGTTTCAGCAGTAAGCGAATGGCCGACACCAAAGTCAGTGAAGGACATTCGGAGTTTCTTTGGTTTAGCTGGATATTACAGAAGGTTCATTGAAGGCTTTTCAAAGATAGCAACACCCCTGACCAAGCGCACATGTAAAGTTGAAGAATTTGTGTGGTTAGAAGCATGGGAAAAAGCTTTCGTAGAACTTAAGTCAAGATTGACATCAGCGCCTATTCTCGTTATACCGGACCAGTCTGGAGGTTTCAAAGTGCACTGTGATGTATCCGGTAAGGGATTATGATGTGTTCTACATCAGCACGGTAAGGTTGTGGCTTATACTTCAAGACAGCTGAAGACTCATGAGCGCAATTATCCGACGCATGATTTGGAATTGGAAACCGTCATTTTTGCTCTCAAGATTTGGCGCCATTATCTTCTTGGTGGACAAGTGAACATATACACAGATCACAAGAGTCTGAAATATGTGTTTACTCAGAAGGAGTTGAATATGCGGCAGAGACGATGGTTAGAACTCATGGCGGACTTTGACATCAACCTACAATATCACCCAAGGAAGGTGAATGTGGTTCCAGATGCTCTTAGTCGTTAACCATTAGTAATGCATCTTACCGCTCAGTGGAAGCTTCAACAGGACTTGCATCAAATGGAGATTGAAATAGTCATGCCAGGTAAAGCTTCAAGTTTAATGAATTTACAAGTTCAATCTACAATTGTCAACCAGATCAAAGCAGCTCAAGCAAGTGATGCTAAGTTGCAAAAGATCAGAGAACAAGTGGAGAATGAACTCAGAACAGACTTCATCATCCATGAAGACAGATCTTTGAGATACGGCAGCAGATTGTGTGTACCAAAAGTTTCTGTTCGGAAAGAGTTAATGAAAGAAGCTCACAGCTCTCCCTGCTCAGTACACTCTGGAGGTATAAAGATTTACAAAGATCTACGTCAGAATTATTGGTGGCATGGAATGAAGCGTGAACTAGCCAGAAGAGTCGCTAAATGCTTGGTGTGTCAGCAAGTAAAGGTTGAACATCACAGGACAGCTGGATTACTTCAAACGTTACCAATCCTAGAATGGAAGTTGCGGCACATCACGATGGATTTTGTGACTGCTCTTCCTCACAGCACAAAGAGTAACGATGTTGTATGGGTCATTGTGGATCGACTCACAAAGTCGGCTCACTTCATCCCATTACGAGTTGGCCAATCAACTGAGACATTAGTAAAGAAGTACATGGAGGTAATAATCTAATTAAGATTTAAACTCTTTAAATATGTACTATCTCTGATACCATGAACTCATACAGGAAATTGTAAGACTTCATGGAGTACCGGTCTGCATTGTCTCCGATCGTGACACCAGATTCCGATCGCAATTTTAGCAGAGTCTGCAAGCAAGCTTAGGAACAAGTCTGAACTTCAACACTGCTTATCATCCGCAAATAGATGGTCAGTCTGAACGAACTATTCAGATCTTAGAGAATATTCTCAGAGCGTATATGTTAGACTTCAAAGGATCGTAGGAAGATCACCTACACCTTTTGGAGTTTTCGTACAACAACAGCTACCAAGCAAGCATAGGAATGGCATCTTTTGCAGCACTGTATGGAAGGAAGTGTCAATCACCAAAAAGTTGGGACGACAACGGAGATAGGGAACTTCTTGGACCTGAGATGATAGTAGTGACTGTTGATATGGTTCGTACTATCAGAGAAAAGATGCGCATAGCCCAAGATCGACAGAAGTATTGGGCTGATGCAAAGAGATGTCACTTGGAGTTCCAGCCAGGGGATCACGTATTCTTAAAAATATCTCCGAACCGCGGAGTGATCCGATTTGGAAGACGGGGTAAGCTAAGTCCGAGATACATTGGACCGTTCGACATACTCGAACTAGTCGGTGAAGTAGCATACCACTTAGCACTTTCACTTTCATTGGAAGGAGTGTATAATGTGTTCCAGATATCCCAACTCAGAAGGCATGTGAGTGACCCCAGCTATGTTCTTGATCATTCCAAGCTCACTATACAGCCCGACTTATCTTGTGAGCAACAACCTATGGAGATCCTGGACAGGAAAGTGAAGTCACTTCGGAACAAGAAAGTCAACTTGGTTCGAGTGATGTGGAGAAAAGACACTCTAGGAGAATCAACTTGGGAAAGAGAAGATGAGATGCGTGCAAGATATCCTCACCTCTTTGTAAACTAGTCCTTAAAATAAAAATTGTAAATTTCAACGATGAAATTTTTGCAAGGAGGGAAGACTGTAACGACTCCAATTTTAGTGTACAAAGATTTGTTTAAAAATTAATGTATACTTGGAGTAATTGCAATTCTGTGAGTACCATAAATATTTGTTTTGCTAATTAATTACAAGAAGGAGCTTGTAGCTCATTGGTAATACCTTGCACTGCTCAACCAAGCCACCTGAGTTCAAATCCCATACTCCACATTATTTTTAATATTGTTTTATTTTGAATACCAAGGGTTTACACGTGCATATCTCACAAAAACCCCACTACACCCTGTAAACTAACTGTGCCAGTGGGTTAGTGAGGCAACGGGGAGTTCTCTGGGCACTGGACTCGGCCGGGATCGGCCGGCGACTCGGCCGACTCGGGCCGGGTCCGCCGACTGGACTCGGCCGGACCGCCGAGTCCCCAAAATGAAATTTGTGCCTCTTCACATCCCCTGAACACCTGCACACTTTATTTCTGTAGATCGGTTCCAGAGCCCCTTTAAATCACATTAAACCCTATTTTAATACATTTTATTACATTATTATCAATTAAACATTTCACCTACCCTAACCCTAGCCTTACCCTATAAATACAACCCCTACACACTACCCCCTCACTCTAAAATTCTGAGAAAAACTCTCAAGAAATTTCCTAGAACTCTAGTGTACTTTGGAAGAAGCGAAAGGCGAAGCTTCGGTGATTTTTCCGACGACAACCTTAGAAGATCGCGGCAACGAAACGACGCACCGGCGCCTCCTCCCGTCTCCTCTTCCTCATATCTAACTTCTAAACCCGTAAGTCCCACCTCCTTCTCTCTTTTGCTACTCTAAAAACATCTTTTAATAAAACCCGACGGAATCGGAGTCAAACCGATTTTTGATTTGGTTTCTTTCTAAATATCCCACTTTTCTTAAACACAACCCTATTAAACCATTACATGTTGACTATTAATCATTAACAAACACGTTGAACAAGTTTCATGACAATCTATATCATTTTGTAATTTTTATCGCTCTTTTTCAGTAAAATACCATGTAGTTTCATTTGACATTAAATCATCACAATCTTGCTATACCTTTAAGTTAGATCACGGGGTAATGACCTACCTCCTCCAACACTCATATAAAACATAGCACAATAATTTTTGGGAACATAGAATACGGGAAACGAAACATTTCAAATAAATACCATTTACTAATAAAACCATTTTCTAAAAGATTTAGTATTTTACACAAATCTTTGCAAAGCGCTGCTATAACCTATTTGAGGAACCCGTTCGGGATGGTACAGATTATCGCACATTCTCGGGCTTAGTAGTGCGAGATGCAGACCTCTGCGAGGAGCATTCAGTCTCGAGAGATTTAAAATACAACATCTTAAGAAAATGAGATTTCTAGAAATATAAAATATATATTAAAATTATTTTTATATAAATATATATATAAGTAACATTAAAATATCTATTTTGTAATAATATAAATATTCCAACTCTTTTCAAAAATCACAAGAATCACTTTACATTAAAATACCATGAATTACATACAAGTTCAATATTACAAATAAATACCATATATTATGAAAGTAGGTTATTTTCACTAGAAATATCACAAATATAAAATCTACAATTATTACAACTCTAAAGACGATAATTAAACACTTGGGTTGTATTTTGAAAAGCATATAAAAGTATTTTTATATAAAACCCCCTCAAGTTCTATAAATTACCCTGAAGACCCTAGTAAACATAGGTTTAAGCGGGACCAATCTCTTGAGTCTCAGGGAGCCAGAAAAGTGAATGCTTGCCTATTTAAGGTAGACAACTTAACAACGGTGTTATCAATACGGTAATTGTCTTTGAAAAAGACACAAATCCTACCGCCCATGTGCAGCGGTTACCGATAATATCAAAACAATTAGGACTTCAATTTCTTTTCTAATTGTTCTGACTCAGAATGAGTCTCATTATAATCTGACTTGAATATGATTTAAGTACAATCTACAATCTACAATATTACAATTCAATATGAATTCATATATTCAATCTGTTTAAACTATTCAATATATATTGACTGAACCGAACCATGGATATACTTCCATTTACATGATTCTCCAGTTACATCCATGATTCTTCAGTTACATCCATTTACTGTTATCATGGTTTCGGTATGTCACCCAATTATGTAATCTATACAGTTTACAATACAAGACAATATAATACAACTATACAACAAGACATCTCGGGGTTTAAGGGGTAGATTTGTACGAAAGGTGTTAGAAGTAGCACGGGACAGTAAAATTTAATACACCTAACCTGAATCCAGTTATTGTTATACTGTGGTATAAACGGTTCCTTGTACTACACTTGCTTCTAGTCTTTGGAATATAGAGACTCCTCTCGTATACACTGGCATCCTTCTGTACCAAGCTACAAACACAGCAGTTAACACAACATTATAACAATATAATACAACTTTAAAAGCTACCTTCTCTATCTGTCTATTCTATTTCTCCCTTATCTTTGGGACTTACCGAGTGATTTGTTCGCTGACGACATTCTCTTTCTTTCTTCTTTAAATGTCGTCAAGTGATCTGGACACTCCGGAGATCGATCCCACTAGTGAAGACTTAGACCACTTCATTGAAGACCCAGAGCTTTAGTTCATTGTACACTTTTATTTCAGTACTTTTCCTTTTCTGTTATGCCATTGTTTAGGCATTGCTTTCATTCAGTTGTATTTACTTTTCCATGCATTGTACAGACCGGCGCCCTTTCGGTCTGTGAACCGTTAAGAACCCGAAAGGGCGCCGTGAGTAAAAACAGCAGGGCCACCGGCGAGCTTGTGAAAACCCGAAAGGGTGCAATCTCGTAAAATTTTCACTTACGAGATCCTCTTGACTCATAAGAAGTACTCCCCCTGTGAGACCCTCATGCTCATAGGATTCAAAGTCTTAAGTTACAGGGATCCAAACCTGTCTTTAAGCCGTCATACTCCCAAGTTGACCTACAGGCGGTCCGATATTGGCCCTTGTATACAATCCACGTGGGCAAATAAACGTTTCCCCCACCAAGTTCCACCAATCACGAGGATTGTCCTTATATGGTGAACGACACCTATAAGTCCTCTCGACTTATAAGGAGAAAACACTCTTGTAAGATCTTTACGACTTATAAGAGAACACACACTTAAGAATCCCCACGATTCCTAAGAAGAAAATGCGCCTACGAGATCCTCACGACTCGTAGGGAGAAATACCATTATGAGACTCTTATGGCTCGTAAAGTCAAAAAGCCTTAGTTGGCAGAATCCTAACCCTGTTTGCTTAGCCACCTTTGTTCAAACCGACAAGGGCAAATGATGATTCTCTCCTGACAATATCCTAGTTGTAGCGATACGGATGCCTAAATCAGTATAAAATTCCAAGGCTTTTCACGGCAAATGATGATTCGCACCTGGAAATATTCCAGTCGCAGCGATGCTGATGCCAAAATTGGTATCAAATCTTAAGTTCCATACTCGTAATAAAAATCCGCGAGCAAAAGATTTGCATATAAAAATAGCCAAAATGATGGGGCAACTAGCAATAAAAATCAGCGAGCAAAAAATATGCATATAAAAACAGCCGAAATGTTTGGGCAACTCGCAATAAAAAGCAGCGAGAAAAAGAAAAAATAGCCGAAATGATTGGGCACCGCGATAAAAAGATGAAATGATTGGGCAATCGCGACTTTCGCGATATAAAAAGCTAAAATGATAGAGCGTCGCGGGAAAAAAATGAATGAAAATGAAACTTTTGCCCTGCAGATGAGTCCACATCGACCACTGTATGCAATCCATGGGCACAAACGAAAAGGGAGCCATATTTTCCCACCAAACTCCATCAGAAGGAGAGGCAGGTCTCGACGGCAATATCTACGGCCTAGAGATCAACAACGGTGCTTCTTCTCACTCCAACAGGATGCGGACGCAACGTCAAAAAAACGGAGCCATGGAAAAATCCCTAATTCCAAATCTTAACGGTTCACAGACAGCATAGAGATCAACAACGACGTTTCTTCTCACTCCAACAGGATGCAGACGCGACGTCAACAAGCAACCCCAGGGTCAACAAAACGGAGCCATGGCAAAGTCCCTAGTTCCAAATCTCGACGGTTCACAGATAACCTAGAGACTATCTCGACATTCATCTCATTACAGCAGACACAACGTCAACAAAATGGAGCCATGGCAAAGTCCCTAGTTCCGAATCTCGATGGTTCACAGATATCCTAGAGATCAACAACGGCGTTTCTTCTCACTCCAACAGGATGCAGACGCGACGTCAACAAGCGACCCTAGGGTCAACAAAACAGAGCCATGGTAAAGTCCCTAGTTCCAAATCTCGACGGTTCACAGACAACCTAGAGACCATCTCGACATTCGTTTCGTTACAACAGACGCAACGTCAACAAAGCGGAGCTATGGCAAAGTCCCTAGTTCTAAGCCTCGACGGTTCACAAACAACCTAGAGATCACCTCGACATTCATCTCATTACAGCAGACGCGGTGTCAACAAAGGAAGCGAAGGCCAAATTCCTAGCTTCAGGGTCTTGACGGCAACTCAAATAAAACCTAAAAGACTATCGGAGATCATCCCACACCAGCGCGGAGTGGTTATGACTCATCGGGGCTCCCAAACTAAGCCTAATCTCAAGTAAAAACCATTATGGAAAATTTCTAACGTTTGCTCTTCTGACGGTAATATGACCTAAGAAGATTACTTGAAGATGTCTTGTCTAGCCCCCGAAAAGATCAGAGACACGACAGTCGCGGGGCTACTCGAATAGCAGCGTAAAGTCTGTATATCGAGGAATGCATCAGCCAACTCGACGATACGACGGACAGAACCCTAGTACTACAGACCCTAACGGACCTCTTTCGTAAAGAGCAGGGGTTAACTGTGACGTTAGGACGGGTTTGCCTACGAACCCAAGGAAGGTAAACTATAAACTCCGAAATGAGTTCATAAACTAGAGACTCCGGGATGAGTAAATAAACTACAAACTCCGAAATGAGTATATAAACTACTTCACACCAGATCAAAACATCGAAGAAAAAAAATGTTAGTATAAAATAAAATATGTCTTTTATTCATGAATTCAAGTGAATACAAGATACATTTCATAAAAGAATCAAAATGAATACATGTTATTCATGAATCACAAGTTTACAAGCAATACAAGAAAATGGGTACAATGACAGTTATTATGGGGGAGGCGTCTTCAATAAATTGACAAGCCGCTCGCGCGCTCATCTCAATTCTTTCTCATGGTCAGCTACAGCGGCCAACTCCGCTTCGATTTGAGTCCGTTGCTGCAAACAGGATGAAAGCTTTTCATCGATTCCATGCTTGGCAGCTTCGCAGTCCTGCGTGACCTGCTCGGTGAAGTCAAGCTTCCTCCTTAGTGTCAACCCATCCGAAATACATCGCTGGATGTTGTCGAAAATAGCTTTTAGCTGCACAGCATTTGCTTCAATCTGGGCGCGCAATTGAACGGATTCACTGGAAGCCGCCTCATGTTCCTTTCGCCTTAGGGTCGCCTCTTGTTCAAAATAGCGAATAAGGGAACACTCTGCTCGACCCACGCAGCCCGCTGAGAGTTCAAGGCCAAAACCTCAGGAGCGAGACGCTTAATCTCAATCTCGTACAGGCAAGTCTCGATCTTCCTACAATAATCAACCCAAGAACCGACGAGATCTTCATTATGGAAGTTCACGAGCGTTGCCAGCATTGGATTGACTTCGACGAAAAAATCCATAGCAGAAGTGAGAGCCTCAGCATTGAGATCTTCGATAAACTCGCTTAACGTTCGCCGGCTATTCGCGGCTGTAACAACTCCAATTTCAGTGTACAGAAAATTGTTTAAAAGTTAATGTACAATTGGGGTATTTGCAATCATGTGTATACTATAAGTATTTGTTTAAATTTAGAACATCAAGAAAGTACTTATAGCATATTGGTAAGACCTTGGTCTGCTGAGACATAGCACCAGAGTTCCAATCCCATCAGCCACATATTCTTTTTATTAAAATTTCTTTTAATCTTTTTAGAAATCTAAGAGTCTACATGTGCACTACACGTAAACTGAAAATACACTGATTAAACAAACAGGTGCACGAGGGAATACCAATCGACACCTACACGTGGCACCAAGACCTAGCCTCCCCCGTCGGTGAAAAACCGTCGAAAAGCCCAAAATTCCCGGCACCGCCGGTCATATCCGTTGGTAATGCTCCCATCTTTCACCCCTGCAACCTTTGGCCTACCCCACTCTCCCTACACTGTTTATCTTCTCTGCAATTAACCAGAGAATTAAAACACCCCTTTTAATCAAATTTTTAATGCATATTTTAAATGCAATCTTTAACACGCCAGTTGTGCAGCGTCTACCTCGAGCAGTAAGGACAGAATCGACTACAGATACAGAATCCTAATTTATCCTATAAATACCACACCTCATTTTACCCCTCCTCACTCACAATTCTCTACCAAAGCTCTCAAAAAAACTTTCAAGTCTCAATAGTGTACAACTGGAGTTAGCGAAGGGCGAAACTCCGACGAAGTTCCGGCGACGATACAAAGAGTTTCCCGCGACGAAACGACGCTCCGACGCCTTCCGTAGTTCTCTCTCTCTCCCCTCTAGTTCTAAAGACAGTAAGTCCCTTCTTTCCCTCTCATCTCAAATTCTAAAACATCCAAATTATAAAACCCGACGGAAGTGGAGTTAATCCGACTTCCGATTCGGTTTTTCTTCAAAACTCAACTTTTCTTAATTCAGATCATACCATACTCTCACATATTGTTTAAAAAACATTAATAAATCTATTAAAACAATTTTCACAGTAAAAGAATCATTTTTGTAACTTTTATCGCACTTTTACAGAAAATACCATATATTTTAGTTTCGATATAATAACTTTATTCCTTGCTATACCTTTACATAAACTCACGATGTAATGACCTACCTCACCATAACACACATCTTTGACTTAGCACGATGAATTTTGGGACAATAGAATACGGAAAAATACGACTTTACAAATAAATACCCTAAACTTACAAAATCGTTTTCTTAAAAAGTGTATTAATCAATTTCTTGCAATTGTGCCTCTGCAACTCACTTTTGGGGACCCCGTTCGGGATGGTGCAGATTATCGCATATTCTCGGGCCTAATAGAGAGAGATGTTGATCTCCGAAAGGAGCATTCGATCTCGATGGAATTTTTATACATTTTTTTTAGAAAATGAGATTTCTACAAGCAAATAAATAAATTATTTTCATTAAATATATATATATATATATATTATCAAAATATCTATTTTAGTTATATAAATATTCCAAGTTTTCTAAATCAAAGAAATCACTATTACATGAAAAAATCATCCAAATACAAAACAATTCCAAAATTTCAAGAAAATATCATATACTATGAAATTAGGTTCTACTCACTAGAAATTTCACATTCATAAAATATACATCTATGAAAACCCGAAAAACGATAATTAAATACTTGATGTGTATTTTGAAATTATATCAAACTATTTTTACATAAACCCCCTCAAGTTATGTTAAATTACAATAAGGACCCTAGTAAACATAGGTTTAAGCGGGACCAGTCTCTTGAGCCTCAGGGAGCCGAAGATTGGATGCTTGCCTATTTAAGGTAGACAATCTAACTAACGGTGTTATCGACACGGTAATTGTCTTGGAAAAAGACACAAATCCCGCCGTCCATGTGCAGCAGTTATCGATAACACCAAAACCTAATTCAGGACTTCAATTTCTTTTCTAATTGTCTGACTTAGATTGAGACTCAATCTAATCAATCTGACTTGAATATGATTCAAGTATAAACTACAATTCAATATGAATCCATGTATTCAATCTATACAACTTGACTAAACCGAACCATGGATATACTCCATTTACATATCCATCCATTATATCCGTTCCATTAATGATATCATGGTTTCGGCAAGTCATCCATATACAATTTACAATACAAGACAAAACAATACAAACAACACAATCAAGACATCGCGAGGTTTATAAGGGATAGTTTGGTGCGGAAGGTATTAAAAGTGGCACGAGACTATAACCATAATACACCTAATCTGAATCTCCATTGCTATTATACCGTGGTTGACCGGTTCCTTATACTCCGTATACCTTAGTCTCCGAAATAGTGGGACTCCTCTCGTATACACTGGCATTTTCTGTACCAAGCTACAAACAACAGCGTTAACAATATAATACAACTTTAAAAGTGGAATTCTCCTTATGTCTATTCTGTCTATACCTATTCTGTGGGACTTATCAAGCGATTGTTCGCTGGCGACATTACTTTTCTTTTTTCTTCGGAATGTTGTCGGTGGATCGGACCTTCTGGAGACAGAACCCACCAGCGAGGACTTGGATCAGATAGCCTTCGACCCAGAGATCTAGTTTACTTGTACATTTTTCATTTCTGTTATGCCACTGTTTAGGCATTGCTTTCATTCCATGTATTTACTTTTCATTGTATTGTAAAAACAATGTTAATAAATAAAGTTGTTGTTCATTTATATCTTATCTCTTGTGTACATTCATTTTATATTGCTTAGATACGCTTAGCGTGTTTACTTCTGAGTAAATGCGTCGCGTGACCCATCGCGTCCTCTGCCCGTACACTGGGAAGCGGGGCGTGACAGCGGCGCCCCTGGAGGATGTACGTTTAGCGAAAGGCCCCGCGGGAATTGGAATGCGAGACTCAAAAGGAGCCGGAGTCGGTGTAATCGCTGCAAAATGAATTACGGTCAAATTTCGACTCAGGAGACAAAGAAAATGACTGAGAGATGGAATCTATCGTACCGGCCGTGGCAGGAAGCAGAATAGGGAATACCGGAGGCGCGGCTATTTTTTCGCTTTCTCCTCCGACCCGTGATACTGTGGTCAATATAAGGAAGGCTTAGCAATAATAAGTCTACTCATAAAAAAAGGGGGAGAAACAATAGGTGAAGAATATACTGACCAATACCTGAAGGTGGAACGATTTCCGACTGAAAGGAAAAATGCGGGTTTAACACCTGGTACAAATGGTTAAAAAGTACTCCTGTATAGTTGCGACGATACAAGGAGGATTGTATCCACAGTGATACAAATAAGTGAGAAACCCATACCTTTCAAGATTTGAGGAGGCGCAGAAGAAAGCAAAGGGACAACGACCATCAAAATGGCGGCCGGCGACACTTCTTCAGCCGGCACAGCCTCAAGGTTTACCGCGCCTATGCTCAAGACAAAAGAAATATCATTAGAAGGGCTTAACATGATTGAAAAACTCAAAAAACAACAACCCAAGGATTACCTGATAAATCAGGGATCGAAACCGCGCCGGAAGCGTCACCAAGTGTAACGGCTTCCTCACTCTCTCTCGGGGGAATATATTCTGCACCTATAGCGTCATCCCCTGACTCGATGAGGGCCGTCGTAATGCTTGCGACACCAGCCGATACCAAGGAGCCATAAAGAGAAAGAGCAGCAGTCTGGACAGTCTCATATTCCCGAGAAAGAGTGGCCACTTCGGGCTCTGTAATCATCGGTGTTTCACTTGCCATACCATCATCAAGACTCGGCCCTGCTTAAAAGGAAATACGTATGTCAGAATTCGAGGACCAAGTTCTAATAAAGGACTGGGCGTTACGTTACCTTGAAGTACCTTTTCAGTTTCTTCCCGAGCTGCACGTGCAACCTGTCTATAGGCGGTAGACAGGACGGAAGGAACATCCGCCGAAGGAATGTCAGCAGACGGAATACTGCTTGAGCCTATACCTGCAGCCAAAACAGCATCGTGTTCCCTCGCCGTGTGCTTCCTGCGCTTCCTTTCAATTTGAGCAGTGAGAACTGACCTCCTTAAGACCTCCGACAGGTGGACGTCATCGTCCGAACCGAGCTCTGCCTCCGGAGCCGCTACGGCATCCATCATTGGTTGCATCAACAATACCTCCTGTGGTGACTTTGGGATGGCCATGGCTGTAGTAGCTGGATCTAGAAGCTTTGCTGCATCGCCACTTGGGATTGGCACTGCACTTGGAATGACCAGAGTTTCGGTAGTTCCTGCAATAGGGAGAAGAGAAGGGTCAGATAATGAATAAAAAAGAGTAAAGGCGCAATGAAATGAATTATACCAAGGCCCAAAGAAGCGCGGAGCCTCTCTTCCTCCTCGAACGTCTTGAGGGAAGCCGCAAGAGCCTCTTCGGCAAAAATACATGTTGAAGAAGAAAGCGTTAATAAAAGCATAATAAAGAGAGAAGGGATAGGAGCAGAAGAATATAACTGAAGTATACCTGAGGGAAGCTGCAAGGGCAGCCTGTAGATCAATATCGGTCGCAGGGGTGTCGAACAAACCCTCGTTTGTGCCATATTCGCACAAGCCCTCATTGTAGGGAGCATGTGGCTCCTGGCCGAATATGACATCGGCACAAAATAGAGACTTCTTCTTTTTCTGTCATCGGACACCAGTGTCCGATGACAAGAGCTTACGCTTGACAGGCATTTTCGGATGGCGGGTCCCGATTTCCGTACCAGCGCCAGATTCCGGGGACGCCATGGCTACCGCAGTTGCGGGAACACCCGATTGAAGCTTCTAAGAGAAACCTCGTGGGACCACAAACATAATATCTTCTCTTAAGGAGGGACGAACGACAGTCCATCGCTTTAGGGGGCAGATGGATTTCTAGCGGGGACTGCATCCTTGTGATCGAGCAATAACCGCCTTTCTTCCTTGATAACAGCACCCGTCGCATGCTGGTACCACGCCACATAAGCGTTCGAAGCTTTCGGCACATAGCTTGGTTCGCTAATGAGAAAATTGGACCCCGTATTTAATCGCATAAAGTGGTGCAGCGCGCTGCGAATACCCTCCTCCGTAGCAGCCGACTCGGCTAAGAATGCCTCGAGAGGAATACCTTGATAATAACCCGACTGTTGGGCGAAGCGGTGCGGTTTGTACCTCATGAACAGTGCCGAGGCGTTCTGTCTGAATACTAAAATGCCCGGCCTGATAGAATACAAGTGCAAGATTTCTCGAGCCTTCAACGTGGAAGCCCCATCTTTGAAAGTGTCACGCAACGGTTGCACCACCTTAGTAAATTCCTTGCCGATAGTCAAGACTCTATCGACAAAGGTCATGCTGTCCCCAACCATGCGCAGGCAGAGGACCAGTCGCCGAGCCTCTCGCTGCGACGGGTCTGACGCAGAAGCGTCAACCAGATACATGACCTGAGGAAAGTTGTAGCTATCATAGAAGCGGGGTCGTTTGTGAACACCAAAAGAGCCTAGCACATGCATCTTGATCCACGACGTGAAGTAATGCAACGGGAGATGTACGGGCTTTACCCCCGGCTGAGCAGTGTCTGCCGCTAAGCTCAAGCCGTGATATAGATGAGCCAGCCCTGCTATCCCAACGGCCACACGCGTCCCTGCAATTATGCGGTGGGCCGGATAAAAGACGGATGGCCTCATATAGTGAGGATGCATCGAAAGCACAAACCAATTCAACCATAGGCCGATGAACCCCAGAAAGAACGTCTCTTCGTCGACGTCTGGAGCAGTGAGCTCTGCGAAAGGGATGATCGGAACGTCTGGAATGAAGAAATTCCTCAAATGCACCTCTGCCGTCGGCAAGTTATCCAAACCAAAACCGAATGGGTCATCAAGCTTAGCGAATTTCATGGCTTGTTTTGACAATACTTATGGGCGAAGAAAGCGGGCGATGAAATCCGCAAGCCAACTCCGTGCCCTCCAGACTCTTAGAACAAACTCTCATAAATGTTCAACACCTTGATTAGGCTTGGGAACCGGTTTTGAACAGCATTCTCTGGAGTAAAGCCCATCACCACTAATTTGGTGGTAAAGATGTACTCATCAGGAGAAAGTATCTCCTTGTAATGTTCTCCTCTGATGGGTAAGCCAGAAATTTCCGTAAACTCCTCCAAGGAAATTGAGACCTCTCGGTCCGATAGAAGAAATGTGTAGGTCGGGATGTTCCACTATTCCAGAATATCCTTAACACATAATACATGAGGCGCGGGATATTGGAAAAGGGACGCATATATTGCAGGATACAGCCCAAGCTTCAGCAGCAGCGACTTCTTGACCGATAATATATACCGAGCCCACTACAGGTAGCCGGCTGAATAGAGAGGAGTCAACCCTATCATATAGACTTTCCCCCAATGGCAAGACTCGCCTTGACATATGCGCCGCCCCAAAATATCCAAAGCCATCGGTGGTTGTACGGGTATTGATGCCATGGAGGGCTGAAGGCGACCCTCCGAGGTCCAGTTGACCTTTTCTACGGCATAAATCACTTGAGGCGAATCAGCGTAATGAATCGCTGAAATTGGCTCTGAGGACGTTGCACAAGAAAAACTGCGCCGACCCCGAATGATTTGATTATACCACGACCACCACAGGTGAAGAGATTTCTGCTCCGGGTCATGATCTTTAATAAGCGTGAAGACTTCTCGATCCATGGGCGTGTCGGCAAAGGCGCTCTCTGAACGTATGAAAGGGAAGGAAGAGTCGAAGGCCATTGCACCTGCACAAAAGGAGAAGGTTCATCTATTGACGTTATGTTCAGAACTTTAACGTTCTTTGAAACTTAAAAAAAAATTGTACTGCATTACAGTGGGACAAAAGGGAGCCCACAAAATTAAGGTGACGCCCCATCATTGATGGGGCAGTCACTAATTAAGAACAGAATCCTAAAAGGATTCTCATTTAATGAGAAATATCATTGGACCAAGGAGTTAAACTCCCTCGAGAGCTGTGCTCTGCAAACAGATTTCACATCTGTCAGAAAATTAAGGAGGGAATAAAATTCCCCAAAAATTTTTAGAGCCACGCTCTGTAAAACAATGTGGTAATCTACTAGAACCCTTAAAAGCAAAGCTTTTTAACAGGGTAAAAACCCAAGATCTTTAAGATCTGCAAGAAAAATCCTAAAAACTCTAAGAGTTCTTCATGAAAGATAAGCAAAGCTCTGATTAACGGGTTAAGAAACCCTAAAATACATTTCTAAGATTTACGATCTAAGATGAGCAAACCTCTGTTAATGGGTTCAATTGTAATCCTTACCTAGTTTTTGGCAAAAGTTCTAACTCTAAAAGAGTTTTCTTGGGCAGAGATCTAAGCTCTGAAAAAAGAATTATATTCTCAGAAAGAAGAAGTTTAGGGAAGATGAGCAGCAGTCATCTCAAGGGCCAAAGGCCCTACTTATAGGCACAAGGAGACGGTTCCACTTCCGAGAAGATCCAACGGTGGAAAAGATTCCACCGTTGCACTCACGTGTGAGCCATGTCAGTGCAGCAGTGGGGGGCATTTGTTTCCCCAATAAAAGAGCAAAGCTCTGTTCAAAACTCAAGAGGCGGCGCCTCACATGTTTGCCACGAGGGCGCCAGAGTTAAAAACTCTTAAAAGAACAAAGCTCTGTTCAAAACTCAAGAGGCGGCGCCTCACGTGTTTGCCTCAAGGGCGCCAGCGCCAGAGTTAAAAACTATTATTGGCGCCGCACGTGCACAACACGTGAGCGCCGGTGCCTGGTAGAATTAAATTCTACTCTTTGTTAAACAGAGCCGTTGGATCAAAGATCTAACGGAGATGATAAATCACCAGAGTGCAGAATTAAATTCTGTTGAGGAAATATTCCTCAAATCTTTCTAAATAAGAAAGATTACTCTCTGTAAAACAGAGTATCGTTGGATTAAAAATCCAATGGTGATTAAAGAATCACCGAGCTACAGAATAAATTTTGTATGGGAAAATATTTCCCTAATCTTGTTAAAAACAAGAAAAATATATTCTGTAAAACATAAGTTCTTAGATCAAAGATCCAACGGTGGGTAAAATCCCCAAATCAATTAGGATCTCTCAATGAGAGATTTCTTCAACTAATCAACAAACTTGCCTCTAATATATAAAGGACCCAAGACTTCAAGTCTGAAGAAGAGGAACCCCTCCATGAGCTTTGAGAAAAAGAAAGAGAGGAAGCTTTGAAAGAACAGAGAATTAAATTCTCGAGGAAGAAGAACTCTCTTCTTGGAAATTTTAGGTAAATAAAATTAGATAAAGACCATGTTGATCATTTAAAAAAAAGAAGAAGAGAGAGAACTCAGGAGTGCTTAGCACTCAGTGGGCGGCGCCCAGCGCCCTATGTGCCCCTCATGTGGGCGCTATAGAATAAAGAGTGCTTAGCACTCAGTGGATGGCGCTCAACGCCCAGCGCCCCACGTGCCCCTCACATGGGCGCCATTAAATAAAGAGTGCTTAGCACTCAGTGGCTGGCGCTCAGCGCCCAGCGCCTCACGTGACTCTCATGTGGGCACCACAGAACATAAACTGCTTGACACTCATCAATCAGTGCCTAGGGCCTCATGTTCTTCGCACGTGGGCGCCATTAAGAGTGCTCAGCACTCCATTTAGAGACAAAAGAAAAGAGAGAGTAAAGTGTGAACGCCAGAACTCACATAAGTGCTCAACACTTTTTGCAAGAAAAAGGGGATTGAGCCCACACCAGTGCTTAGCACTTCTTTTAAATAAAAGAAAATTGAGTGGGTCAAACCCAAGTTGGTTAGGTCCCTAATTCAGATCAACTGAGCCCATGGGTCATTGCTTCCCAAACATGACTCATGATGTCCAAAATGATATTCATCCCATATATCTTAAGTTAATCTTAGTCCCCCAAAAATGGCTAATGATTCTTAGATGGTCCACCATGATCTCTTCCCTCAGACACGGGAATTGGTTCAAGGGTACATCTCTCCATACCTCTGATACATGTCGTTGTAATTCATCGACGTCTTCAGAGAGGTGGCGGGTCCCGACAACCAACTATTTTTGGGTGCACTTCCCAAGCTAACGTGAACACCTTAAACCAAACCACACCCCAAATAGGTGTATCCCACATCAACGTCATGCATCCCGTCACGTAACAAATACACGGGCATAAAATGGTAATCTACGGACCGTAACGTCCTCAAACTACTACGGACTGAAACGTCCTTAAACTAAACCCTCACCTCAAAAATGGTGATCTACGGACTGAAACGTTCTTAAACTAACAACAGACCATAACGTCCTTAAACTAAAACAATATAGCCCAAATGCTCTTTTGTTGGATCTGAATGATTCTAAAACCTTGTTAAGTAAATCTTAGTCTCAAATTGGACCGACGTATCTTTAAAAAAAAATTAGTCGATCTTGATCTCAAAACAGATCAACGATCCTTAAATCAACTCAAACACAAATCTAAGATATACGGATTTGGACTAATCCACGCCCTACGAGCGACAACATAAATTAGTCTCCGTATACAATTTACGAGCAACCAAAAATAAAAACAAACACATATGACACGAAGTGAACTTCTGGAGCAGGAGAAAGTGGTTATCGCGATGCGATAACGTAATTAACTGCAGGGGCTTGCGCCTGCAGGGAAAAAGCGTTCCCACAATCAAAAACCCCTCACAAACGAGGGGGAATCTGATGAAGTCTGCTACAACGGCCGTGTCCGTCCAAACCTCCGATATACGGTGTCATAAATCAACTTGGCATCTTCGAAGAGGTGGACGGATAAACCCAAATAGCATCTGCCCCCAAATTCAGGCAAGACGACCTACGCGATTTCGTCTCCATTTTCGGCGGTAAACAAGGATGTCGTCGATGAAGATGACAACAAACCTATCTAAGTACTCTCGAAAAACTTGGTTCATCAGGTTCATAAAGATGGTAGGTGCATTGATCACTCCAAATGGCATTACAAGATACTCATAATGACCATATCGAGTCCTAAACGCCGTTTTCGGAATATCAGAATCTTTGACCTTCACCTGATAATAACCCGAACGAAGTTCTAGCTTAGAAAATACACAAAACCCACTTAACTGATCGAAAAGATCATCGATGCGAGGTAGTGGATACTTGTTCTTAATCGTCATTTCGTTCAGAGCTCGATAATCCACACACATCCTGTATGAAACTTCTTTCTTCTTCACGAGCAAAATCGGAGATCCCCAACTTAAAGTACTGGGACAAATCCAACCTTTCTTCAGAAGTTCATCCAACTGAATGCGGATCTCCTTCAATCTTTCTGGACTAAGCTGGTACGGAGCTTTGATTATAGGTTGCACACCAGGCATTAAGTCAATGCTGAATTCAAGAGCTCGATCGGGAGGTAAACCTCAGATATGTTCAGGGATTACATTCTCAAACTGTCGAACTACTTCTGGTTTTTCTTCTTCCGCCTGTAGAGTAAACACTTCTGCATTCCTTAACTTAGCACGGAAGATTCCTGGCTCCAAATTTCTATCTCCACTCTTGAAGTATTAGACTGGGTGATCTGATATTTCAAATACTACCCTCCTTTGACGGCAGTCAATCGTAGCATAGAAAACTCCCAGCCAGTCCATTCCCAACACAACATCGAAGTTTGGGATGTCCAGTTACTTTGAAATTCGTGTAGAATTCTCTTCTGCAAACTACAACTGGACACTGATCAAATCCCATAATTGCTTTTAATACTCCATTCCAGGAACTGACATTCCAGCTTGAAATAAGTGGCTTCACGGGAATCGCATGCGTTCTCACGAATCGTTGCGACATGAAGCAGTGTGACGCTCCAGTGTCGAACAGTGCGAGTGCAGGAAGGGTGGCTACTAGTATAGTAACTAAGTTGTGTAAGTTTGGTTTTAGATACAGGAAAAATATAGTGATATACATGGATTGAAAAATTATGAAAGAATTAGGAATTAACACTGGTTACTTGGGCAGTGGCTTCGTCTTCCTCAACCGTCATTGTGAAAGCCTGGCGTTTGGATACATTCCTCCTTACTTGAGGCACGCTTCTCTGTCCCTAGGGCACATTTCTCTGTGCCTGATTGAACTAACGTTGAGGCTGTGCAGGAGGTCCACGTGGAGGTAGTGCAGGTAGGGCTAGTCGAGATGCAGGAGCCTGAATAGCTGACCGCTGCAGGACTGTGATTGCGGGTCTAGGTGCTGGAGATGGGTTGAGTCGATATGGACATGCTCCAATGGCGTGAGTGGATGTGCCACAAACCAAACACAGGCCATTTGCACGTCTACAGTCTTTCGCCAGGTGTCCATTCCTCTTGCGGTAGAAACAAAAGTCTAGACCGCGTCGTTAAATGATCCTCCCGGTCTCCTGTGTGCAAATGTCAGCCTAGAAGAGGCTTCTCCTGTCATTTATGTGGCAGAGCGTTTCACACCGACAATCTGCGGTCTGCTCTTCTTCTTCACAACTGCCTCATAGCGTCGGGAAACCTTCAAAGCGAGATCATAGGTTGGGAAATCCGCTGTATCGAGTGCAGTTTGGATTTCTGGGTCTAACCCTTGCTGAAATTGTCGTGCCCGGATCTCAGCAGTAGGAATCAGGTGTGTCGCGAACCTGCTACGACCTTGTGTTAGCAGTGTAATGAGCGAAATCAGGAAATTGAATTTTGTGACAATATCTTACCTGCTAAGCATGGTAAACTCAATATCGTATTCATCCAAAAATTTGATCAATATCGAGCCTTGTTGTAGATGGATGAACTGCTGCTCCATGTTGAAACAGACAGTATCAGGGAAGTACTTCACATCAAACATATCGCGAAATGTCTTCCATTCTATCGGTTGGGTGAGACGGTTTTCTTCAGCCTTCCACTAGACTCTGACATTGTCGGTTAGTTGCAGCTTCGCAACCTTCACCCAAGCAATCTCTGGCACTTGTGCTGCTACCAGGTCATTTTCTATCGACTGAGCCCATTCTTCCGCCTCCAGTGGGCTCTCTTTTCCTGAAAATTGTTTTGGGTGCAGTGCCCGGAATTGCTTGACTTCGGGTGTTTCGGCTTCGGAGCGGTGCATGATGATAGCAGTCTGCTGTTGCTGGCCCTCCAACAGGCTCTTGATTGCCTAAAGCGGTACCGTTTTCTCGTTGATGGGAGCTGTAACGGTAGGTGGTGGTGGTAGAGTAGACGGTAGAGTGTTGCCATTGACGTTCGTGCTTGTGTTGTTGGGAGAATTCATGACCTTGATAGAAAAAGAAAGGTTATGATAGATTTAAGGAATTTTAAATGTAAGGAATGTATAATTGCTGATTCTTATAATTCTTATGATATATATTGCTTAGGAGTTCATGCAGAACAAACCTGCATGGGCCGCCAACAAAACCTGTCACGCCCCGCTTCCCAGTATACGGAATCAGTGACGTGACGGGCCGCAACCTATTTACTAAGAAATAAACACGTTAAGCGTAATTAAGCAATATATATAAAATGCACAAGAATGACAAGCGATATAAAAATATAAATAGAAACTTTTATTTACATTCACTTTACATACATCTATTTGAAAATGAAAAGATACAATGATATAAATAGTGCCTAAATAGTGGCATACAAACTGAAAGTAAATACAAAGAAAGCTAGAAGTCCGGCTGGGCAGTGAGCTGGTCCAAGTCCTCCTGGCTAGGCTCGATCTCCTGAGAGTCTGATCCTCCTGATGAACATTACAAGAAAAGAAAAGACGGTAATGCCGTCAGCGAACTAGCGTTCGGTAAGTCCTAAAAGAAGGAATGGAATATAACAAGTAATGTGAAATGAAACTGGTAAGTTGTACAGATATATGCTTGTTATTCTAACGTAGTTGTTTGTAACTTGGTACATAAGGTATTTGTGTATATGAGAGGAGTCCATCTTACCCCGTGGACTATGGTAACATGTAGTACAAGGCCCTATCAAAACCCACGGGATAACGACACGAGAATTCATGTAGGTGTCTTTTAAATGACCATCTCGTGCCATGTTATTACGTTCCGTACCAATCTACCCCGTTATCCGCGCATAATGTATTGTATGGGTTATGTTTACAAGTCTTGCCAAGACCATGGATACAAATTGTTCAAGTAATCAGGTTCAGGATGTAATTATGTATTCAAGTAATCATGCCAAGTTATAACCATGGTTCGATCAAGTCAAATCAAGTATTCATGTTTGATATTGATGTTTAAATTCAAGTATTCAGGTTCATGCTCAAGTATTCATGTTTGATTTTGGATTCAGGATTGAAAATGGACTCTGACTGAGTCAGACACTTATAACTGATTTAGATCTTGAATTAGGTTCGGAAGTCATCGGTAACTATTACACATGGACGACAGGATTTGTGTCTTTTTCCAAGACAATTACCATTGATAATTCCGTTATATTGTCTACCTTAAATAGATAAACACTCACTTTCTCCGGCTCTCTGGGGCTCAAGAAAATTGATCCCGCTTAAACTTATATTTACTAAAGTCCTTAAATATTGTTTTATATAACTCGAGGGGATTTTATGAAAAATATTTTTAATAGAATTTCAAAATAAATCTCGAGAATTTATTTATATTATTTAGGGTTTTCATGGATATGAATTTTAAGGATTTGAGCTATTTTAGTGATAATTGCTTAGCTTGGAAAATTCATTGTATTTTATTGTAAAACTTATCTTATGTTGGTATCTTGATGGTATTTTAGTGAAACTTGTAATTCTTTTATTTTAAAAAATATGTAAGTTTATTATATTTTGAAAATATATGGATTTGTAATTTTTATATAATTATTAAAAATTAAATTTTATTTAATTAGAAAAATGCATTTTTCTTAAAACCGTATTTAAAACCTTTCGAGACTGAATGCTCCATAAAGAGGTCTGCATCTCGCTCTACTGGCCTAAGGATGTGTGATAATACACCATTCATTAGCGGATCCCCTAAAAAGAGTTGTAGTGGTATAATCGCAAAGGAATTTAAAACACCGTTTAAAAGAAATCCGGTTTTTATAGTAAGTGATATTTACTTGTAATAATGTCTTCGTAAGAAAAATTCACGTAAAAGAGCTATCGTGCTATGGAACCATGTGTGCGTGTGGGGTAGGTCACTACCCCATGAAGTTTTCCTAAAGGTATTGTTTTTAACAAACTAAAAAAAAATGATGATATTTAAAGTTCATGGTATTTAAATGAAAAACTTAAATTAAAGGTATTTTGCATGAAATTCTAGGTTAAAAATTTATTCTAAATATTTATAATTAAGATTACAAGTATTGTGTAAGAATTTAGATGAACAATATATAGGAAAAAGGTAAATTTCAAGGGTTTGGCAATAGATATCGGTATTAACTCAACTTCCCGATATAAGTTTTGATATGAGATTTCAATGAAAAAGAAAAGAGATTGTGAGGGAATTACTAGTTAGAAAGCTTAATAAGAGGTAGAAGAAGAGAAGGTTGTCGTCGTGGTGTCGCGGGAGTTCCGGAATAGTTTCGATTCTTCGTCGGACGTTGACTACTTGCTAACTCCTCTTTACTCCACTTATACTTAGAAAAATTTTGAGAGTTTTGACTAAAAATTTCAGAATGATGCTGAGCCAAAATGTGGGGTGATATTTATAGTGTAGAATTAGGGTTTTGAAATTAAAAATGTGAATTAAAAGCATTAAAATTTGGTTTAATGGTGAAATGAAAGGTTTTTGTTTGATTGCAGGGAAATCAAACAGTGCAAAAGAGTTAGGGGTAGGTGAAGGGGCTAGTGTGCAAAGCCGGGCCTCATTGGGCTTAATCCAACCGTCGGCGCCGTCCTGATGCCCAATTCCGCCGGTCGATTCATGCCATATGGCATCGAGATTCGTGCCACCAGATAAAATTAGGATTTACTCCATTTTCCACATGTTTGAATTCCGACTTTTCATTTTTCTATGTATTGCACATGTAAACTTTTGGGCTTCCAAAAAGTTAAAAAAAATCAGAAAAAAAATAATCTGTCTGATAGGGATCGAACACAGGGACTACGTCACAGCATTACAAGGGCTTTACCAGTGAACCACAAGTTGTTTTTTGCTGTTATTTAATAAAATTTACTTATAACTCAAACTCAGACTGTATAACTCATTTTCTGTACATTAAACTGGAAAATTCCGTACAGTAAATTCAGAGTCGTTACATATCTTAACCCCATTAACCTTATATATATATATATATATATATATATATATATATATATATATATATATATATATATATATATATATATATATATATATATTTCGACTAGGGTCCTATCGGAAGGATTTCAAAACAAATCCATGACACTTTTTCACCATTAGATTAACTTTGGGATGTGTGCTAACAATTATGAATAAAAACTTTCATTTATTACCAAACATAACATAATTGAATGCTTAAATCTCAAAATTAATCTAGCCGTACTATATATATATATATATATATATATATATATATATATATAGGGTAATGATCCAGTAAGACGCTTTCTTATCTGAGACAAATGAGACGCACTCTATAACACTCTATCCCCGTGTATTTTACGATCCAGACCATTCACCGTGATCTTCATGTCACATATACCTTACGTATCAATTTTTATGAAATTTCTACACCTCTAGCACATGCGATCAAGTGAACGAAAAATGAAAGTCTTTCGGTAGTCTGAAAAATGATATTATCAATCGTGCGTGCTAGAGGTGTAGAATTCTCATGAAAATTGATACGTATGGTAAACGTGACATGTAGATCACGGTGAACGGTCTGGATCGATGAAATACACGGAGTAGAGTGTTATAGAGCTCGTCTCATTTGTCTCAGATAAGAAAGTGTCTCACTGAATCATTACCCTATATATATATATATATATATATATATAATGGAGGAAATGTGCCATAGAAGAAAATTTCCTCTTATGGTGTCGAAAAAATACACCCTCAATGATTTTTTCCGACGATCAGCATCCAACATCATCTTCTTTATCATCTAAGATGTGGATACATCAAATTTTATTCGATTCCAACATTTTTTCTCCGTTGATTTAATGGGTGCAAAATTAACGGTTTACCAACAATAGAACTTTTTATATTGCTAATTCAACGGTGAATAAACGGTAGAATCACATGAAATTTAGTGTATCCACATCTTAGATGATAAAGATGAAGTTGTTGGGTGCCGATGGTCGAAAAAATGGTTGAGGTTGTATTTTTCCAACGCCATAAAAGGAAATGCCCTCCTATGACCTCTTCCCTACATTCCTACACACGCACATAATATCTCACATCCTAAATAAACTTTTAATAAGTTAATAAACATTTAAGCATTATACATAATTATAATCTTGTACCGATGTACATCCTCTGGCCCGTTAATTTACACATCACTGAAAACTGCTCTCATCAAACTACCACATGTTTTAACATACATAAGCATCCACACAAACCACTCTATACGTATACATAACCAACATAATCGTCTTATAATCAAGGACATTTGCGAGCTCCGCCTCTGGTGGTAACTGCCCCATAGCATGGGCATGAATCGTAATTTCCGTAGGTACCAGACGGAACACAGCTGCACCTGAAACAGCAAGTGCTGCAAGCTCTCTTGAAAAGGTTCGGCCTCGACGATTTGCCGCATCTCACCGCACACAATCCTCCACAATCTGCAGTAAATTATAGTATGATTTTAGTTAAGTAGTGAGAACTCTCTTGATTTAATTACAGAAGCTGTTTAAGTAAGGGCACTTTACCTATGCCAATGACAGAAGCAGCTGATTTCTTAACAACATTTCCTTCTGTCATTAATGTATCCTCCGACAACTGCAAAATCATAACTTTAGTTAGATTTTAAAACAAATATTTCTAACTTTTTTTTTAATTAAGAAGAAGATAAGTTTCACTAGAATACTCTTTACCTTGGTTGTTTTTCACTGAACGACCCTAATTAAGCTTCTTTTTTTAATCAAGGAAAAATCCCACAGACTTCCGTTTTAAGGGAAACTTTTCACTTAAACATGCTTAAATAGTAATGTAGAGAGTTCACTGTAGATAAAAAGGGTTAGTTGGACAAATCCCCCCATTGTTTTCCTCGTATAGCTTATACACACTCGAGCAATCTATTAATCCCTCTCTCTGTTTCATCAACTAAAACCCTAAAAAAACTCTAAGTTAACTTAAAACAATCATTTGAGATGTTTATAATTGACTTGGAGTGTATTTTTTGGGTTTTAGTCGATGGTAGCGTTTAGGTAAATAAATCACTTCAGGAGGTACATCTTAGTGCTATGTGGGATAAACATAGGGACGTTTTCTTGCGACTAACCCTATAAAAGTTTTAAGGTAGTTTAGTAGGAAATGATAATGATTTAAAGGTATTTAGTGAAATTCACTCTTAGAAAATTGCCGACAAGATAGAAAAAAATTCACATTTGTTAGCCATTGGATCCAATCCGGTCCAATATCCGTCTATATGAGTGGGTACCTTATATATTCATATATATCAGGCCAGGATTTCATATGAATTATAATGCATAAGACATAAGAAAAACCAGAGAGCTGTCGTCTCCTTCTTCATCATCTTCTACTAAGGGTTGACTTGCGGGGTGATCAAGTGGGAGATTCTCGCTTCTACCAAGTGTGGTTTCTCTTCGACTGTTGCGTGGAGACGAAAGCGATCGTATTAACAACGTGACGTAGTCAAGGAACGATCATAAAAATCTAATCAGGTATATCGGTAAACCTTTTAGAGTAGATTCATATATTTCCGCTGTGTGTATTTGTGTGTTATGTATCTAGCTCGCCTAAAATGAACATTGGTATCAGAGCCATGCATGCCCACTTTCGTAGAATTATAGATCTGTGATTTTTTAAATATTCGCAACTCAAAAATTGCGTTTTTTTTTATCTAAACTTAAGTCAATTTTTTTTTAAAAAATATTTTAATAAAAGATCTATATTTTTAGGGTTTTCGTTTTCATGAATCTTCATACATCTATCGATTATATATTATATTCTCACCATAGATTAGAGCTATTTTTTTTTTTGACATTTTGATATTTTTTTTAATTCGTTGATGTGAAATTGTCCATGGAACAAACAGTGAGATAATTTTTTTTTTATAAAAGATTGGATCTTTTTTATGTAAAAAGAAAAAAAATTAAATTTTTTTCCTCTCTTTTGGTGAGGTCTTATGACAGCTAGGTTGCAATTTTTTTACAATACCCTAACTCTATTTTTGGATAAACTTGTATGAATTTTTTTAATTTTGGTAGGGAGCAAAATATTTTTTTACAATTTTTTTTTTTGGATTAAAAATAAACTTCTTAGGATTTTTTTATTTGGCAAGGCTAACAAAAAAAGATTTTTTTGGATTTATCAAGATTTTTTTTGATTTGGAAGGTACCATATATTTTTTTAACAAAGAAAATATATTGTTGGATGAAAAGGAATTTTCTCGTTTATTTATTTGGCAAGGCCAAATATTTTTCTAAAAGATTTTTTAAAAAAAAATTCAGATAAGATTTTTCTAGTTTTATTGGATTTTTTTTAAGAAAAAAAAGAGGATGAGTTGGGCTCGGCGGCTCAAGTCAAGCCGATCAGGGCTCAACGGCTCGAGCCGAGCCAAGGGTTTCTGAGACGAGTCCATTTTTTTAATTTAAAACAAATTCCAAAAAATTTCAGAAAATTCAGAAAAAATCCAGAAAATTCTAAAAAATTAAGAAAAAAATATTTTTTAAGTTTTCTTATTTTTTGGAGTTTCCCACTCAAATTTTGGGTTAGTTGAGGGTTTTGCTATTAACTCTGAGAGTTATATATTTTTTCAAAAATTTTGTTTGCTTACGAAAAGTTTCAAATTTTTTACTCTCGCATAAAATCTTTGTTGTTCCGGTGGGAGCATCTGAGACCCATATTAATTTCACGAAAAAACAAAAACACTAATAACTGATAAGATTAGATAGAATAGTTTAATGAAAATGAAATTTGTTAGATTGATTGTTGCATTTGTGATGTGCATAGCCTACTAAATAAATAAAGACGCATGCTGCATTAATAAATCTGGCAAATTTTAGGTGGGGGATTTCCAGAGGAGATGGGAGTGTAGATTTAACTACCCAATATGCTCTGTTTCTTGGAAATTTGTATTCCTCTCTTCAATCGTTTTAACAGATTTGTAAATTTTATATTTTTGAAGGATGTGGTTGGGGCCGTTGGCCTTCTCTTTTTTCGAAATGTAAATTCATTATTTTTGTTAAGATGGGTTGAAGACGAAGTATTCTTTTGGAAAGAATGGCACTCCATTATATACCATAGTCTTAACACATCCATAATAAAGTCAAGATATCGTCGGTCTCACCAGAGGTTAGATGGTAGATGACGATAATATAATGAAACGGAAACATTAACTTAATATTACATGAACAAGCTGAAAGACTTAGACGTTAGTAACAAGGTGGCAGCGATGTAGCAGAGCTACACGCTGCAGCATCATCGAGATGGCAGTGATATAGCAGAACACTACACCATCGAGATGGCAGCGGTGTAGCAGGCCTACACGACGCAACACCATCGAGATGGCAGTGATGTAGCGGGGCTACACGACGTAGCACCATCAAGATGCAGCGATCGTCGGAGGATTGGTGCATCTAGGACCGCTCTACTCGTTGGACATTATGAAGAGCGATGTCATTAATGATAATATGCTTTATTTCTGATCACTCGCAGTTTATGCTGAGCAGTAGTTACATGGTATCTACGCGCCAAGAGATACTGTGCGATAATTATGGGGTAATCTATGCGACGTGGCAACGTAACGTTATTTCTCGGTTTTGATCTTATTTTCATATAATGAGTCGAACCAAGTAACTTGGATACACTCAAGAGTTATATCATCATCGATCCGGGATCCGAAGAATGCTGCTCCAGTTAGACTGTTGAGGGATAGCAATAGGCGGTTATATATTTTTCTACTCGATATATGAAACGGTTAGTTATGAGGAAAGTGAATGTGTTGATGTTTGTTGGAATGTTTGAGTAACCGAGGCTTAAAATTTAATCGCCAGGAATGATAGAACTAAGAGCGCTGCTGATATGTTGACGAAGTCAACAGTACAAAAGGATAGATGCCCTGACGCAAGAAGAGTTTAATCGAGCTAGGAAAACAGAAATAACGCGCCAATAACTTAAGTGATCTGACATTGAGAAATGCGCTGGAAATAATGAATACAGTAATTCCAACGTTTTGACTGTGTGAATTTGAACCTCTCCACTCGTCAGGGTAATGAGTGGAAATAGGCCTTCTGCTTTGAGCAGAAGAGTTTGTGAAAGCAAATAATGTGTCGAGGACATATGAGTCAATTCTTCATCGGGGATGTAGATAGCTATCTACAAATCATCTTCCCGTTGGTTACAGTTTCGGTTTCGGCTTAAGTATTTGGATAGCTTAATGGGGCAATCTATTTGATGAGTTCCTTATGATTTTGAAGATTGACCTTCTATAATTGTCATGAGTGGTATAATAGATTAGGATAATAGGTAGATGACTTAATCATGTAGGGTGGATGAGTTGACTTTTGAGCCAAAGTCAAACCATCTACTTGTAAGAGTTGCTTGGGAAGCAAAACTACTAAAAGAAAACCATTTGGATATCCATTGCAAATAATTTACTCCGATAAATATGGATCAATAGACATGAATACATGTAGTAGAGTTTTCTAATTCAACACCTTTATTGATAATTACTCGATAGGCTACTGATCTCACACGGAACTGAAGCGTTGATTTGTATCAAGCGCTGGATCAGTAAAGTGTAGAGTCAACTCATGCAAATAGGGTTGTGCGTGTTTCTTTCGGATCAGTTCAGGGAACTGTAAACAAGTTATGAGTATTTATTTTAGCAGTTCAGGAAACTAAATGAAGGAAAAGGAATCGTCAGAGAGCCAACGACACCGTAAACTCTGCAATAAGATGATGTTGTGGAGAGAAAAATTAGGAAACCGCTAGATATGATAAAGAACATGATAGTAATGGCCAATCTTCCATATTGTTTGGGAGATGCACTGTTGACAGCTACTTATGTTCTTGATCATGTGTTTTCAAAGACAATACAGTCAACACGTTATGAGTAGTGGACGAATGAGAGACCGAAAAGGTCACTTGTGTCCATGAGTATATGATAAGACTGTGACTAACATTTGGTCGTGCAACGTTGATTTCTTCAGAGAGGAAACAACGAATGATTTTCTCGGGGAGGAATTTGTGCAAAAGACAGAAGTAGGTCTGGATTTGGGATTCTACGAGATTGAGAATTCTCCTAATTGGTCAGTGGTGCAGAACGAATTAGTTCCTTCAGCGGATAGCGATAGTGGGAGCGATATTTTCGTTGATAATTCGGAGCCAATCACGGATCCTTAAGTGACTTGTAGATGGTGTTGTGGATTGACACTCCAACGACATTTTAATATCAAAAGGGAAACGTTTATGATAACTCCGCATTGGTTGCGGGACCCAAGTGATTTGTATACGCTGTTTCTGGGCCTACTGCGAAAGAGTGAATAACGACTATGGAAGAGATGCAAGAGCCAACGATAAAAGATCATGTAACATTTCAAAAAATATAAAATATTATTTTTGAATTTAAATAATAAAATAATAAATTTTATAAATATTATATAAGTATGGAAATGAGTTTTAGTAAAATTGTATAATTATATACCTATACTTTGGAAAACAATTAGAAATTAAAATGAATTATTATTTATGAAAACATTTATTTAATATGTGATTTTTATAATTAATATATATAATTATTATTTAACTACTAGTCTAATATTAAACTTAATTGGTATTTCACTAATTATGCACTAAACCAAATTGATTTTGTTAACCATGCTTGTGTGCATGACATGATATTTACATGTTTTCTTGTTCTTTTATTTGTCATGATTCTTATGTTTTATTAAAAAAAAGGAAAGAAAAGATAAGGAAAAGAAAAGGAAGGGAGACAAGGAAATATGGAAGAGAGTGAGAGGGGGGGAGGGTGGGAGAGAGGTATAGCAGCATTAACCATACACCCTTTTCGTTCATTTCCTCATTCTTCTTCCTCTTCCTCTCCTTCATATTTCTTCATCTCCTCCACCCTCCTCTCTACCATCTTGAAAACACCCTCAAAACCATCACAAAATTTCACATAACTTTCACAAAAAATGTTCCTTAACTCATTACAAGCAACATGACATGTTCAAGATTTCGTTTTGGGAAGCTTTGGTCATCTTAGAAGCTTTTTGAGTTGCCCTAATGAAGTAAACTTTCACTTCTTATCAAATATTTAGCTTTCTTCACCTCATAAACTTATTAGAACTAATTTTAGAACCTTAAGTGCATTCTTTCTTAACTTGATAATTTTAAAGTGAGCTTTGGTGGATGTTAAGAGTAGTGGTGGTGTAGTAGAGACCTAGTTAGTGACTATAACCTCTTTAAGTGATATATAAGGGCATGTTGGCGCATGAATCCTTGATGTATTTTGAGTGTAGAATTTTTCGATGTCGGTTTTCATTAAGTTTTGATATTCAAATGAATTCTGGAGCAACTTGGTGTATTTATAAGAAAAACAAACAACTACATTAACCTAATTAGACCACTAGGAGACCACCACAGAAGAACGAGATCCAAATTCCAAAATTGACCCGCCACCGACGGTTACTGTAGCACTTTCTGGCGGCCAAATTTTGGAATTGGATGTCGGGGTTTGGCCTGTAGCTCACACTCTTTATAACTTAGCCACTGTATTGTTAGTTTTGTCCCAGACTATCTGTGCCAAAATCTTGGAACATTTTGAGTTGGTTTTGATAATGTTTTCCGATATTTGAAATTTGGATTTTTGGATTTCTTGAGGTGACTTGGTCATTTGATGTTCGCACGTCGACGTCATATAGTATTTTTTTGTTCTAACACGCGTTGACCTTAAATTCTAACCTATGTGCCTTTCGCCTATCGTATCGGTTTTGGATATAGATTTTTATGAAGTTCGATTCGGGTTTTCATTAGATTTTTGTTATGGGCTTGATTTGTAAGTATATTCGCATGGACTTCCAAGACGACGAACGAGAACAAGATGTTCATCGACTTCGGTTAGAGCGAGGATGGTAGGTGGGTAGATGTATATCTACGGGAGAAGTCGGGTAGATGGCGTATAGCACCCCCGCAACCGTAGTACTAGGATACTAAATTTATAGTTATATATATATATATATATATATATATATATATATATTAGGTATGTATATCTAGCTGATAGGGTTCTACTGTACTATAAGAAATAGTAGTATACTTATAGGAACGTATGTCCTTAGTTCTAGTTTTCTTAGGCTTGACCTATATGTATATACGGTTACACACACACACACGTGTGTGTGTGTATACATATATTTGAGAATAATTACGATACAACATAACGAGATGAGAATATGATATGTTATGACGAATCGATATGTTTGGATATGATGACATAAGGCGATGTTATATGATATGATATGAAATGGCATGACATGATGCGATACGACATATGATGATATGGGATGATGATGTACGCGACTATAGATCCGTACTATTGATTTGATGAGATCGTACGATGGATTTTACCGTACATGATATGATGAGGATGGATCGCCGACTTATGTATATATCGACTTGAGAAATATTGATTAAAATCCTTAAGTAAATATTACGGTATATTTAGAACCATACATATTTTCAAAACTAATGAATCGTTATGCACTTTTAAACGATAAGCTCTAGGGACGCTACGGATTTTCAAATAGTATCTTTTCTCAAAAAACAACGTAGTCCCCATTGTCAAAAACAACGATTCGTACTATTTTAAACTATAACTGTATGGCTCATATGTAGTTACGTATTTTATATTATTCGCGTTTACGTTTTCCTTATTCTGTTTACGCTTGCGCTACGATTTCTTATTTCTGCATACGCTCATATTATTTTTATTTACGACATACATACTACGTTCCTTGTCCTTATCTTTAAATGACTTCGCCTGCTAGGACACACGCACCATGATCGATGATGCACATGTTGCACGTACACATACTTGCCGTCTCACACACTCATCATCGGTAATTGTCATGCCACGTACACATTAAAAATCGCTACGTCACCGTATCACCTTATAATCTATAGCAGTTTAGTTATTGTTTAGTACCCCGTACCACACATACTACTTCAGTTATTGCATTTCCTTACCTAGTTAAACGCCACGCTCATATAAACACACTCGTTATGTATTACAGATTTGTTCTGTGTCTGTACATATTGTTTTATTATTGCTACATGCTTATGAGATTATGTTTTCATGAGATTTCTGGATTTGAAAAACCGCAGATATATTTTAAAAACTTATGATTTATTTAAAAATACACGGTTTTCTCTTGATATGATATTTGGTGTCCACCGTAAGTTTTTTCGGTTCTGAGTTATGTGTATACCCGATTCGAGGAGAGAGCAGGCACCATGTAATACTCGGTCTTTATCTACGCCAATACCTGTATTCAAATAAAATATTTTATCCATTTTAAATTTTGTATTATATTCTAATTATTTTGTTTCCTATGAACCTAACCCTAAACCCAAGTCCATATTTAAATCCCACACTTTTCCTTCAAAATTTTCTTAAGCCCAAACCCAAAAACTCAAGGCCTTACTTTTAACCAACAGATTACTTACCTTCTCTTTTTTTTCAAATTCAAAATTTTCTCATTTAAATCCAAATCCCACCACAATCCATTTTATTAAACCCCAAATTAAAACCTAATAATTATATATATTAAATTCCTTTACTCTCTCTCTCTCTTCTTCATAATTTTTTTCAATTAATTATTTAAAACCCCACCCACGTTCTCTCTCTCTCTCTCTCATCTTACGTTCACCCCCTCTCTCCCTATTCTCACCTCCATCCTCCCTCTTCCTCTATTTTTCCCTGCCTCCTCGTGACGAAACCCACAACCCCGAGAACCCTAACTCCTAGCCTCGCCGTCATCGCCACTTCACCGCCGACCATCCCTCATCATCCTCACCTCCACCTTCCTTTCCCCATCCTTCTCCCCGTTGCAAAACCCGAGAAAACCCATGCACCAAGCTCGTGAACCCAACACCCTGACAACCCAAGAAAACCCATCGCCGATCACGACCTCAGCTCCACCTTCGCCTCACCTTCCCGTCGTCACTCCCCTCACCTCTCTCTTCCCCAACCGCCTGACACCACCATCACCATCATCCCCAACACCAAGAACCCGAGCATCCCCTAGCTATCACCCACCTCGTCAGTTCATCCTACCGCCGCCGGCTGCCTCCCTCCACCGCCTGCCCGAGTTTCCTGCACCTCCTTCTTGAGCCACCGTGACCCACCTCCATCAACAACCCTCGAGCTCCTCCACTGCCCTCATCCCCTACCACCCACGGGCCACCTCCGACCACCGCACAACCCCTCCATCGACTCCAGCTCCTCCTTCAACCTTCAACGCCAACGTCGACCCCGAGCTTCCCTTGCTCCAGAGCCTCATCCCCCACTGCCGATCCGCTGCGACTCCGCCCAGCAACCCGTCTCCATTGCCGAGGCCAAGCCCAAGCCCGAATCCTATCCGTGTGTATCCTTGTACGTACCGTCGTCGTGGGTCGCCGCCATCATTGTCTTTGGGACCGTCGGTCGTCGCAGGCAACTGAATTCCTCTTGCTTTTACATGCTATATAAATTTATTAGTTAAGTAATTCTATTATGATTTTATGCTTGAATCGAATACCGTAATCGAATCATTTGCTACTATGAGCATGCGGCATTGCTTTTAGTGAATTAATCCATTCGGTGGATTTTACCCCGTGTTTGAAAACGCTCATAATTCATATGGTTCAAATCAAATGCTCGTCAAGTAAGAAACCGACTTTTTGATAACCGTTTACTTAAGCTAGTTTTCGAACGTATCCTAGACTAAAACCTATTTTAAAATATAGGAACTTGGGTTTAATACCCATGTTAGGATAACGAATATCCTGTAGAAATTTGGTTGCAAAATAGCGTCGTTGCACACATAAAATGGTACCCCCGATTTCCGTCGTAAATTCTGGAAATTTTATATATGCTAACCCATAAATTTTATAATAAATTGTGTATAGATCGGATTGTAGTGTTTCAGGACTCATATCGAAGCTGACGGAATAACCTACTGTAATATATTTTGTCCACTGGATTATAATAAGTCATGATAAAGAAAATCTGGGAGAATTGCGGCTCTGGACTGCAGTCCAGAGCAGCACTGGCTGTCAATACTCGAATTGAAATGCTTCAACGTTTCTGTGTGAAAATGTTATTATGCGGAACGCTATACCGTAGAGAAGATAAATCTGTTAGCTATCTATCGGAAGTGATTTCATTCATTTTTACCATCGTTTACTATTTTAATCATATTTTAAACCATCAGTACAAACGGCAGTCCCAAGCAGGGACAGAACGTATACCCCAATACTAGATAATGTATAACTTCCATTACACTATGGATATTATCGATCCGTCTAGTGCGTTGGAAACCTAACTGATAAACCTAAATATTGTTCAACTATAGCGTCGCCTAATTTTGATCCCAACATGGTGAAACCTGTGTTATGAAATGGACTTTCAGTTCTGGAACTGAATTTCAAGCAGAGAACACTTAAAATGAAACGACTGTAATTTGCGAACCTAAAACCCGATTGACTTGAAACTAATTTCGTTGAACTTCCGACTAAGTTTTCTTATTACCACTTTTGTATCATTTTAAGTACGCACGCGTACGCGCTCAGGCGTATACGCACACTCGCGTATACACTATCAAACCGGGCTACTTTCAGTCCGCGAACTTCTGCTTTAGGATGCAGACGTGGATTAAATTCTGAACGTATAACTTAATACGATTTTTTATAAGTTCATGAGATGCATAATGACGTGTATTGCATATAAATTGTTTAGTGGCATAATTCACAGTTTTACCCTACTGTAATACCTCTAGCGATAGTACGCGTTATTATTAAGTTTCAGTGTACAATGCATTGTCGAGCGTGCATGGTATCGGTTTAGTAGTGTCAAGTACGCCAGTAAAAAGTGAATGATTCGTGATGATGTCAAGTATAGCAGTATTATTGATGCGTACTTGTACACTACTAGCCCATACTCATAGTTAGTGAAACCTGGGGAAAAAGGGGGAAATCGAAGTGGAAAAAAAAATTTATTTAGCGAGGTCAATGATTTAGAGGATGATCATTCGAACAGCGACTCTTATATATTAGGTTTGGACCTAGCGGTCCGGCTGACAGGGTTATGTCCCGGGCAACAGTAGGCCGTAGTCTCGGGTACGTACGAGACCCTCATTAAACATGATCACTCCTTTCCACAACTCGATTTCAAAGTGACTTAGAGACCGATAGGGACACAGATCATACATTGCATTATTTGTTGACATATCGATTTCCTGCATTTATTATTTCCACCGTTATTACTTTAATTTTCTTGCTCCATTAATACTATTATAATACTACTATTACGTCGCACTGACGACCTCAGTGTGCATGCTCAGAGTTTGAAAAGGACCAGATTCAGGAGTTAGACCTACCCTTCGAGTTCACAGAGACCTAGACGGTCGTGCCTTCAGCACTTTTACCGCTTTCCATAAAACAATCTTGTATTCGCACTTGGTTAGTAGTTTCTTTTCTTTCATTCTATTGTAAACCGTGAACAATGAAAGTTGGTGTAATAAACTAGTGATGTGTTTTCCTTTACTTCTGTGCTGTATTTACTGATTACCATGTAATGCTAGGAGCTGAAGTGTGACTACGGCGGGATTGTTCCTTGACCGTAGGAGCATGGCTGGCCTAGTCGCATTCCGTATTCCGTATTTTGGGAAGCGGGGCATGACACACCGTCTGCGGGTACATGGTGGATCTGGTACAGTATCCCGAGACAAGAAAATCGTATGGAAAGAAGTTGAGCCTAGCAAGGAAACACTAACTACCGGTGACACTACTGGACTCGGCGGATATTCGGAGGATACCGACCAGAGTGATATGAGACAGATGGATATAAAGGCCGATCCGATGAGACGGCGCCTGAGATATGAGGATTTACGTGTCAATACTGGACACGGGTTTTATGGTGATTTCGATTCGATACTTTCCACTCAGGTTTTATGATGATTTAATGTGTCGTTGATGGACACGCGTTGGATGATATATATATATATATATATATATATATATATATAACAGATGACATAGTATCATATATTACCACAGGCATGATATTATTATTATTATATTTGTACACACAATCACCCTTATTACCACACGGTATTATATTATTATATTACCGTATGACCTAAAAGATCGTCATACATTCGATTTCTACCTGCTGATGCCTTCCACTCACGAGTTGGCAATTCATCCCCATTGTGCCACAGCTTTCTTGCTGGATCGGCCGCTTGGATCAGTAGCGACTTGCTGGCATAAAGCTTCTTCTAGATGATTTGCATTGGTATGTGGGTTACACTTCGGATCGTAACCGCCATTGTATATTTATATATATTCAATTGTATCTAGTTAAAAGCCCCATCAACCAGGCTATGTATATTTGGTAGACCTGGAGACCAGTTTGTATATTCTTGTATTTCGAGTCGAGACTTGTATATATTCTTATATTTGATTTGATAATGTTTTGGTTTTCTCTATTTTCTTTCGTTGTTGATCTTCGCCTTGGGTGTCGTATACTTTTTTTGTGGTTGTGTTTCTGCCAATTGGCGAAAAGCTAGCTCCCGTTTGGGGATACCGTATTATTATTGATTATGTACTTGTTTTTATCAAAGTTTACAAATGAGGTGCTGCCCAAATTTCAAATAACGAAAACGTTTTCAAATTATAGCATATAATTCACTTGCATTTCAAACGAAATTTATATATACTTTAAAAAGAAAGAACGTTGATTTCATTATACTTTTATTTCAAAACTTCACCTCTATTATTTTTCCTAAAAGGTTTAGATTTCTGGGATTTCGGCTTACTTGGGTTACAGTAGGGTCCTATAGACTTCACGTGATCCAAGTAACAGTCACGTGCCAATTTCAGGTCGTGACAAAGTTGGTATCAGAGCGTTAGGTTTAACCTTGGTTCGAGTCTAGGTTTGACTATACGAAATCTAGAGCGTATATATTTCGGAACCTGGGCTTGACCTTATAGAACTTAGACTTGACTGAGGGGGTATTAGACCCGAACTTTCGTTACGTAGATTGACCTCAGTTGATGGAGCAGGTAACTCAAGTAGAGTGACGTGCCGTTTTTTTTTCCGCGGCATACTTACGATACGCTGCTCCGCTTAAGTAATCTTAGGATGTGCATTATTTTGTGCCTCGTATTTCTATTTGTTCTTATGATCTATCCTCATCGATATTTGATTGTGGTTCCTGTTACCTTGGCTACGCGAGCTGAGAGGGCTGCGACTAGAGATGCAGTCAGAGCAAGCTCGTCAGGGACGAGGACTAACCAGGATGTATTCTGGTGACGTAGGAATGTATCGATTTATTATTTATGGTAGGATTTCTCGTTTGAGACGAGCGTTCAGGAACTACACTAGATGATCAGGCCATTGCTTGAGGCCAGTCATATTGAGAAGATCATTGACGTACAGCCTACTCCAGAAATCGTGGTGTTGTCTATCGTGTAGACGGGTGTACCAGTTGTTGCTGAGATTGATGAAATATCCCCTCCAGAGTTTTTTTAAAGCCAAAACCATATGAGTTTATAGGTATGGATGTGACAGAAGATCCCAAGTCATTCTTGGATAAAACGACTAGGATGTTTCGTTCGTTTGGATACCCCGATGCGAGATCAGTGAGATAACTAGCTTTAGTTAGAAAGGCCTTGCTCAGACATGTGAGAGTTGATCGAGAGAGGACGAACAGTGTGTATTCCTCTGATAACTTGGACGAGTTCTCCAGGACGTAATTGGCCAGATGTCTTCCACAGAGTATTGAAGATGCCCGAGTTCATAGCTTCGAGTTAGTACGAGAGACTCTAGTTATGACCATAGACAAATATAAATTGCAGTCTTCGCATCTAGGCAGATATGATTCCGAATCGGTCGATATTGAAGGAATGGATCAAGAGTTCCGTGCGAGATCTTAACGAGCTATCGTTCCTCTCTGTTGATGCCAGAGCTTTGATACGTACGCAGAGGCGTTGGATACGGCCACATTCCCAGAAGAAAGTCATGATGAGATTGCAATTGTTCTAGAATAGGGACGGATTAAATTAAGAGCGCCAACTTCCGGGTAGTTCGACAGGGATGATATTGGAAGGGACCATGACAGGTTCTTTCCGGAATACTATAGCGATAGAGATCTGGACCCGAGATTGATTGTATAGCACGCATTCAGAGGGCCAGAGGCCGCTGTCGTTGACGTGCTGTGTGGTGAATGGCTATGTTAATTGGCCAGGAGACGTTCAGAGAGGCGTCCGAGCATGACGGTATCCGTCATTACTCCTTACCAAGCTGTCGAGCCAGGAGATCATGGTATTGGTAATTCACAGAGAAAATAAGGACCCAGAGACAAAGGACGCCAGACCGTGAGCAGAAGGCAAGTAATATTCTTGCTCTGTCAGGCTTGGGTGCACCGGCACCTTTCGACATTGAAGGAGGTGTATCTCAATGTCATTTATTTGCGATTTGTGTTTTAGTGATCCGAGTATCACGCTTTTATCATTTTAGACTTTGAGTTTTGATGATTTAGTTTCATGATTGATATTTTCATGCACCGTAGCTACACCTATTGGATATTTTCCTTATGTACAGCAATTGCACTTGATTTATGTTTTATACACCGGTTACACTTGATTTATATTTTTGTGCATATCCATTGCACTCTATGTTGTTTTGTGCACGCAGTTGCACATATTTATGATTTCGTGCACTTCGATGTACTTGATTTTGATTTCATGCATGTTGTATGTACCTGATTTTGACTTGTGCACTCGATGTTGTTTACATGTGATTTTGATGCATTGATATGATTTTCTTGCACCCTATTGCACTAGATTTATATTTTCGTGCACCTTGTGCACTCGATATTTGTTTTTGTGCATCATATTGCACTAGATGCTATTATGCAGATCTGACGCACTTGAGTTAGACTTTCGCGCATACTTGGCGCACTTGATTGTGATTTTGTGCATATTTGAGGCACTTGATTGAGATTTTTGTGCACTCTAGATGCACTTGATCTTATTGTCGTGCACACCCGTTGCATTTGACAGATGCTTTTGTACACACCTGTTGCATTCAGTTTTTGTTTTCGGGCACATTCGTGGCACTTGGATTTGATTTCGATTTCCGTGCGCGCCAGACGCACCTGGATTTATTTTCATGCACACTTATTGAGACTGATTTTCTTCCGAGCAACACGTTTTCATGATATATACTAAATTTATAGTCGCCGAGCAGGACTGGTCTGAGAACCGTACCTGAGTGTTTTTGCATGCATCGGTATTTATTGAAAAGATTTTCAAAAATGCTATAGTCTCATTATTTTCCTACGTGTTTATGAGCGACACTAAACTTTATAAAAGAAAACCCTTCTAAGCAAATTTCAAAAAGGCAGGACGTATATTTAAGCAAAACGTATATAGATATATACATATATATGCATTTCTTTATAAAATGGACATCCGCTACTTGTGCCGTAATATATGCATCACACGGCGATTTGAAAATGAATTTTGTGCATACATTCCCACTTACTTAAACGATTTTTCAAGAATGCGTACTATATACGTATTATGGTTTTCATTATAATATACTTGATTTAAACCGTAGATTTCGAAACTTGCATGTTCATCATAACTTATATGATTTGCATGACACTGACGAGGTTTTGATTATTGAGTTTTGCATTAGTTTTCATGCGCACATGTTGCGCTGTGATATTTTTAGCTTATCCATGACTTCGGAGCCCCGTGGATTTGATTTGATTTACTGAAATATTTTACAATTTAGGGGTTTAAATTTAAATTCGGGGACTGAATTTATTTGACGGGAGAAGACTGTAACATTTCAGAAAATATAAAATATTATTTTTGAACTTAAATAATAAAATAATAAATTTTATGAATATTATATAAGTATAGAAATGAGTTTTAGTAAAATGGTATAATTATATACCTATACTTTGGAAAACAATTAGAAATTAAAATGAATTATTATTTATAAAAATATTTATTTAATATGTGCTTTCTATAATTAATATATATAATTATTATTTAACTACTAGTCTAATGTTAAATTTAATTAGTATTTCACTAATTATGCACTAAACCAAATTGATTTTGTTAACCATGCTTGTGTGCATGACATGATATTTACATGTTTTCTTGTTCTTTTCTTTGTCATGGTTCTTATGTTTTATTAAAAAAAGATAAGATAAGAAAAGAAAAAGAAATGAAAAGAAAAGAATAAGAAATGAGGAGGGACAAGGAAGTATGGGAGAGAGTGAGAGTGATAGAGAGAGAGGTATGATATGAAATGGCATGACGAGATATATATGTATATTTAAATTTGAGGATAATTACGATACAAGATAACGAGATGAGAATATGATATGTTATGATGAGACGAGTCGATATGTTTAGATATGACGACATGAGGCGATATGATATGACATGATATGAAATGGCATGACATGATGCGATATGACATATGATGATATGGGATGATGATGTACGCGACTATAGATCCGTACCATTGATTTGATGATATCGTACAATAGATTTTACCGTACATGATATGATGAGAATGGATCGCCGACTTATGTATATATCGATTCGAGAAATATTGATTAAAATTCTTAAGTAGATATTAAGTATATATTGAAGTGCTAGCTCCTGCTTGGAGATGTCGTATTATTATTGATTATGTACTTATTTTTATCAAATTTTGCAAAGGAGGTGTTGCCCAAATTTCAAATGACGGAAACGTTTTCAAATTATAGTATATAATTCATTTGCATTTCAAACAAACTTTTTATATACTTTAAAAAGAAAGAACTTTGATTTCATTATACTTTTATTTCAAAACTTCTCCTCCATTATTTTTCTTAAAAGGTTTAGATTTCTAGGCTTTCGGCTTACATGGGTTACGGTGAGGTCCTATAGACGTCACGTGATCCAAGGGTCGGTCGTGTGCCAATTCCGGGTCGTGACAGATCAAGTCTGAGATTTGATCGATTATCCTATCGGACGCAAGACTGTTGATAAAAACTGGGTTTTTTAGGTCATGTGAAGAGAAGACGATACTGTAGAGAGCTATAAGGCACACTTATTAACGAAGAGATTCACCTAGCGTAGGTGGAAATGAATAGACACTTTTCATCCGGGATGATGATTGCATCTATTTCACCTTCCCTAATAAATCGTTGCACATAGTTCTGGAGACTTAGATCGTATTGTCGATGGAGATTTAGATAAGGAGATCTGGAAGATCTGCCTATGGGTTTCAAATTCAAGGGGACCCGAGTTGACTCAGAGAGTCCATTTATGACTTGAAACACTTATCCAAGCAGTTGTTGGTTTGATATCATTAATCTATATTAGATATGGACTGATGATGATTGAATGCGACAACTGTAAGTTCAGAGATCTTATTGTGAACGATGTTGTAATGACCAAAAGTGACTTGGAGACAATGAATAACACTTGAAGCGGCTATGTTCTCGCTATAGAGGACATGTGAGATGTTGAGTTTGTGCTTGGGAATTGGATTCATGAGGAGCCGTTTCAAGAGTATTCTATGCTTGTCTTCAGAGACTCACATGAGATATGTTTTAAAACGGTTCAGCCCACAAAATCACTCCAATTTATTACTCCAATCACTAATGGACATGGTTTTTAGCCTTGATCTTTTCTATAAGACTCTTAACGAAAAAAGACAGATTTTGTGGGTTCCATTTTGCTTGGTGAGTAGTCAAATGTATACATAGTGTGTACTTGACTACATATATAACCCTTACCGATTGGACTTAGTATTAAGGTCTGCTTATTGGGATGAAGTGACGAGGATTTTCAGGTATTTATGTAGGACAATCCACAATACCTAGTGTTTACCCCAATCAGAGCAAAGCTCTGTTCAAATTCCAAGGCGGGAGATGAAGCAACGCTTCATCTTCCCCCAATCAGAAACAAAGCTTTGCTTTGAAAATTTAAACTTTAATAAATGAAGCAACGCTTCAGATCCTTTGCGCTGCGCGCGACGCGCCACGTGTCTAGCGCAGATACATTAGCGCGGCGTTCAAGAAGGCACGCCCAATTAGAGCAACGCTCTGTTAAAGGGAGCGCCGCGCTGCGCTCTGCGCTGTGCGACACGTGGCAGCGCAGTTGCGGTAGCGCAGTTGCGCTGCGCTGTGCGCTGCGCGACACATGTCAGCGCAGATGCGCTAGTGCAGAAGAAGGGGCTAAGTTCTAAAAGCAATTTATCCATGCAAAATTACATGCACTTGATAATAACAAATTAAAATTATACGATGCACAAGCACAACAGAGAATTAAAATAAAAGAACCCTTAACAGACAATGAAGTTCTTATTCATTATTATTGTTATTATATTTAAAAAAGATCACCAAATACGGGATCAGAGAGACAAGGGTTCACAAAAAGAAAAAGAAGATTATTCAGCTCCCTCTCCGTCTTCTCCATCACGTCGAAGCGGCGATCTTCCCGAGGGGTAGCCATCCAACGGTCGACGCCGCACTCCTGAGAAAAAGTGGCGATGACAACCCGACGAGGCCGTATCTGGCTCAGCAAGTGGAAGGAGAAGTCCCTTAGGGCTTTAGTGATCAAGAGCGCCTCGAAAAAGCTCTCGATCTTATCCTAGGCCACATCAAGCATTGCCGAGGACATCTCTGCCGGAGGAGGGGGAATGTCGGCGAGCACTGAGGCAAAGATCATCCGAAACCAAATGGAACCCGGGGGAAGAGGAGACCCCACACGAGTCGAAAGCTCGTACATTGCAGCATCGCACTGCCCGTCCGAAAAAGAGGAGTCCACCAAGCGCGCAGCAAAACGGGGAACGATGTCCCGGATCGGCACTTCCCACGGTTGTCGGCGGGCGTGAGGGCGGTTGCAAGCCATGATCGAAAAAGTTCTCTGAAGGTGAGAGAAGAAAAGGCTCAGCCTCGAGTTATATATATTGACCCAAGCACAGAAGATTCTGTGCACAATGAAATCATTTCCAAGGCCCGGGAAATCAGAATTTTGGAAATACAAGTTTGACTTGAAAAAAGGAGATGAAAAGATATCTCAGGTGAAGCGACGCTTCCGATTTGCCCAAAATCTAAGTTTTAATAAATGAAGCAACGCTCCAGATCCTCTGCGCTGCGCGCAACGCGACACGTGTCAGAAGTTGATACGTCAGCGCAACGCCCAAGGCAGTGCGTCCAATCAGAGCAGGGCTATTTTGAAAACAAAAAGTAAAAGAAGCAACGTTCAGTTGCGCAAGCGCTGCGCTGCGTGACATGTGTCTGCGCAGTTGCGCAAGCACAACTGCGCATACACAGTTGCGCAAACGCTACACTACGCGACACGTGTCTGCACAGTTGCGCACACACAACTGCGCAAGCACAGTTGCGCAAGCGCTGCGCTGCGCGACACGTGTCTGCGCAGTTGCGCAAGCACAACTGCGCAAGCGCTGCGCTGCGCGACACGTGTCACGCGCTGGGGGAGTTGCGCAAAACAGAATAAATCTTTTCTGTTCTTGTTAAAACAAGAGGATTTTCTTCTGTAAAGCAGGGGCCTTTGGATCAAAGATCCAACGGTAGGGAAAATTCCCCAAATCACTCAGAAAAAGGTCTCTGTAACAAATTTAACTAATTTATGAGCACTTTAAAAAAGACCCCATACCCTATTTCAAGATGATGAACACCTTGCTAAAAAAAGAGAAGAGAACTCTTGAGAACTCCTCAAGAACACAAAAAAAAGGTAAAAACCTTTAAAAGAAGAGAAAATTCTCTTATGAACAGATCATTGATCTAAGAACAAGATCATTGATCTTCAACAATAAATAAATAAATGAATAAATAAAAATAAAAATAGTGCCTTGCACTTGTTATGAACCTTTGGTTCTCTGAGATAAGGAAAAATAAGGAAAAACTTGTTTTTTCTTTGATCTAAATTTAGATCAAGAGATCAAAAAGTGCTTTGCACTTCTGTTCTTGAATCTAAAAGATTCTTAGTGCTTTACACAAATGCAGTGCATTACTTAAAGGGCCAGGCCTAAGTCAAAAAGACCTAATAGGCCTAAATAAATTTCAAAGCAATAAAAGGGCAGAGCCCCATTTAAATTGATACTCTGTTTGAACGGAGCCCAAAATAAATGAACAGCCCTAGCACAAGCCAAAGGCAAAAGATGTTGAAATTGGACTTAGCCGAATCGTGGCCATAAGTCCTCAAATTAAATTGACTGGGCAAGATTGCTCCCCTAAATCAATTTACATCCGGTTTGAGGGTACATCTCCGAACTCCTTTGACGTCCATCGTTGTAATTCATCAACGGCGTCAAAGAGGTGACGGGTCCCACTGACCACACATCAATATGGACTGCGGAGTCCTTAAACCCGCGGACCGAAACGTCCCTAAACTAATATTGGACTGAAACTTCCTTAAACTAATGTCGGACCGAAACATCCTTAAACTAATAATGGACCGAAACGTCCTTAAACTAATATCGGACCGAGACGTCCTTAAACTAATATTGGACCGAGACGTCCTGAAACTAACATGGACTACCACGTCCCTAAACTGAAACACGGACCGAAACGTCTTTAAACTAATGATGGACCGAAACGTCCTTAAACTAATATCGGACCGAGACGTCCTTAAACTAATATCGGACCGAAACGTCTCTAAACTAATATCGGACCGAAACGTCCTTAAACTAATAATGGACCACCACGTCCCTAAACTGGCGATGGACCACCACGTCCCTAATATCGGACCGAAACGTCCCTAAACTAATATCGGACCGAAACGTTCTTAAACTAATGTTGGACCGAAAAGTCCCTAAACTGGCGATGGACCACCACGTCCCTAAACTGGCGATGGACCACCACGTCCCTAAACTGGAACATGGACCACCACGTCCCTAAACTGGAACAATAGAGCCTCCAAATGCCCTTTTGCCGGATCTAAACGGTCCCGTTTAAGTTGATCTTAGCCTCAAACACGGCTAACGTATCCTTAAACATTCAAATGGACTATAAAACTCTAAATCAGCTTTGGCTTAAGGGTACATCTCCGAACTCCTCTGACACCTATCGTTGTAATCTTTCAACGACGTTAGAGAAGCGACGAGTCCCGACGGCCATATATTAAATGGATCACCCCGTTAAGTTGATCTTAGTCTCAAACAGGACTAACGTATTCTTAACGAACGTTTAAGTTGATCTTAGCCTCAACGCGGCTAACGTATCCTTAAACTAAAACATCAAACCCAAATCTAAGTAAATACAGATTTGGACTAATCCACGTCCTATGGGCGACGGTATTACTCAGTCTCCGTATACAATCCACGGGCAACCCCAAACAAAACAAACACACACGACACGAAGTGGAATTCTGGAGAAGGAGAAAGTGGCTACCGCGATGCGGTAGCGTAATTAACTGCAGGGGCTTGCGCCTGCAGGGAAAAGCGTCCCCACAATCAAAAAACCCCTCAAGCAAGGGGGAATCTGACAAAGTCTGCTACATCGGCCGCATCCGTCTAAACCTTCGATACACGGTGCCATAAGTCAACTTGGCATCTTCGAAGAGGTAGACGGATAAAACCAAATAGCATCTGCCCCGAATCTCAGGCATGGGAAGTTCTAACGTCTAGGCCGCCGTTCGGAGGGGAACACCTAGTGTTATGAGGAATCAGGTTTGCAGTCATGTGGACATACAAATGCCGACTAGCCGGCAATATGGGTATGTGTACATCCAAATTTGCACATGCTTTCTTTCATAATGGTAGGGCCATCACTCAGAGTGGAAAGAAGCATGTTGTTTAGCTTTTTCACCATGGAGGTGGAATATGTAGCAACCTCAGTAGCGCCAAAGAGGCTGCAAGACTGAGGTGATTTCACAGGAGTCTGCCCGTGATTCCGCACTCAACAGAAACAAGGTTTCTTTTTATCGTGACATCATGGTAACGATAGCATACTCAATCAATTCCATATATATGAGAAGTTGAAGCACTTAAAAATCTAACGACACTTCGTCAAGGAGTAAGTGGCATGAGAATGCAGTCTATGCTATAGGGTCTTTATAACAACTCCATTTTTAATGTACAAAAAATTTTGCTTTAAAATTAATGTATACTTGGAGTAATTACTTATGCTGTTATCACTTTAAGTATTTAATTAACTCCTTAATTACAAGAAGGAGCTTGTGGCTCATTGGTAATACCTTGCACAGCTGAACCAAGCCACCAGAGTTCAAATCCCATACCCTATATAATTTTTAATATTATTTTGTTTTAAATTTTTTAGAAGTCCAACAGTCAACACGTGATAACTCCAGAATCTCCCACTACACCTGAAAAACTAAATGTACCAGAAGCTTTACCAGACGACCCCCCACCTCCCCCTTGTCTGACTCGGCCCGACTCGGTCGAGTAGGCCGGCGGACCGGCCAACTCGGACCAGTGCCGCCGGACGGCCGAGTCCCCAACAGGGAAAAGTTGCCTCTTGGTCTTCTGATACCCCCTGCACACTCCATTTAATTAGATCGGTTCCAGAGACACCATTAATCCCCATTTACTCCATTTTTAATGAATTTTTAATACATTTTTACATTTTTTAATTTAAAACCCTTCATCTACCCAAACTCTAGCCTAACCTTTTAAATACCAACCCTACACACTACCCTCTCACCCTAAAACTCGGAACCAACTCTCAAGAAATCATTAGAAACCTTGTGTACTTTGAAAACGAGCAAAAAGCGAAGCTACGACGAATTTTCCGGCGAACTTCCGACGACCATCTTAGGAGCTCCCGGCGACGAAACGACGCACCGGCGACTCCTCCCGATCCATCTCTCTCTCCTTGTTGTCCTAAACAAGTAAGTCCCAATTCTATCCTCTCTATTCTTTTCTAAAAATACGGAATTACAAACACGACGGAATCGGAACAAATCCCATTTCCATTCGGTTTCTTTATAAAACTTCATTTTTCTTTAATACAATTATGCTTAAACCAATTCATGTTGACTATTAAACACTACTCAACCATATTGATCAAGTTTCATATCAAAAGAAATTGCTATTTCATTTTTCCGTATTTTTTATTTAAATACCACATAGTTTCAATTCTACATTTAATATCACAAAACTTGATATACATTTAACTAGATCACGAGGTAACGACCTACCTCCTTACACACTTATATGCAACATAGCACGATACCCTCGGGAACTTAAAATACGGGAAAACGATATTTTTTCATTTAAATACCATAATTAATAAAACCATTTTTCCTTAATGATTAGTATTTACACAAATCTTTGCAAAGCGTCGCTACAACCCATTTGGGAAACCGTTCAGGATGGTGTGGATTATCGCACATCTTCGGACTTAGTAGTGCGAGATGCAGACCTCCGCAAAGAGCATTCGGTCTCGAAAGATTTAAAATACGAAAATCTAAAGAATATGAGATTTCTAGAAATATAATATATATTAAAAATTATTTTCATATAAATATATGTATATATATCCTTAAAATATCTATTTTGTAATAATATAAATATTCCACCTTTTTCTAAAAATCACAAGAATCATTTTACACTAAAATACCATGAATTCCATACAAACCAATATTACAAATAAATACCATTTATTATGAAAATAGGATATTTTCACTAGAAATATCACAATCTAAAATCTACATTCATTATAACTCTAAAGACGATTAATAAATACTTGGGGTGTATTTTGAAAAGGATATAAAAGTATTTTTACATAAACCCCCCTCAAGTTCTATAATTTACCTTAAGGACCCTAATAAATATAGGTTTAAGCGGGACCAATCTCTTGATCCTCAGAGAGCCGGAGAAGTGGGTACTTATTTATCTAAGGTAGATAACTTAACAACGGTGTTATCAATACGGTAATCGTCTTTGAAAAAGACACAAATCTTGCCGCCCATGTGCAGCGGTTAACGATAATATCAAAACAATCAGGACTTAAATTTACTTTTCTAATTGTTTGACTCAGTTTGAGTCTCATTATAATCTTACTTGAATATAATTCAAGTACAATCTATAATTTACAATCTACAATCTACAATATTCTGATTCAACATGAATCCATGTATTCAATCTATTCAATACATTCAATCTATATTGACTGAACCGAACCATGGATATACATCCATTTATATGATTCTACAGTTATTCCATTTACATGATTATACAGTTACATCCGTTTATTGATATCATGGTTTTCGTCAGTCATCCAACTATATAATCTATACAATACAATTTAACAATACAATCAAAACACTACGGGGTTTAAGGGGTAGATTGGTACGGAAGATGTTAAAAGTGGCACGAGACAGTAAGATTAAGACACCTAACCTATATTCCGTTGCTGTTGTACCGTGGCTTAACGGTTCCTTGTACATTCCGTTTGCCATGGTCTCTAGCATATAGAGACCCCTCTCGTATACACTGGTATCCTTCTGTATCAAATTACAAACAACAGTGTTAACACAACATTATAACATTACACTACAACTTTAAAAGCTACCTTCTTATTCTGTATACTCTATTTCTCCCTTATCTTTGGGACTTACCGAGCGATTTGTTCGCTAGCGACATTCTCTTTCTTTCTTCTTTGAATGTCGTCAAGTGATCTGTACACTTCAGAGATCGAGCCCACTGCTGAAGACTTGGACCAATTCAGTGAAGACCCCGAGCTCTAGTTCATTGTATACTTTCCATTTCAGTATTTTCCTTTTCTGTTATGCCGTTGTTTAGGCATTGCTTTTTATTTCAGTTGTATTTACTTTCCATGTATTATACAGAAAGAATGTGAATAAATAAAGTTGTTGTTTTATTATGTCTTGTCTCTTGTGCTTTATTTTTATATTGCTTAGATACGCTTACACAGTAAATACATAGCGGACCAGTTGCGTCCCCTGCCCGTATACCGGGAAGAGGGACGTGACAGGTTTTGTTGGCGGCCCATGCAGGCCCGAGCTGTATGAAACTCTATCATGCAGTTCTGTTCTGCTTGAACAACCTAAGTAATATAACACAAGAACCAGCAACTAAAACATTCTTTACAATTCATGTTCCTTGAATCTTATCATTTCATGTACTTTGAATCTGTCCTAACCCAAATTTTTCTTCAAGGTTATGGATTCCCCGAACAACACCAACACCAATGTCAACAACACACCTCCACCACTACCATTCACACATGCCGTCCCTGCTCCGATCAACGAGCAGACGGTTCTACTTAAGGCAATCCGAAGCCTCCTAGAAGGACAGCAGCAACAGACTGCTCTTTTAATGAACCGTCCCGAGGCAGAAGCAACTGGTGTGAAGCAATTCAGGGCTTTGCACCCCAAACAGTTCTCAGGAAAGGAGAGCCCACTGGAAGCTGAGGAATGGGCTCAGAGTATCGAAGATGATCTGGCAGCGGCACAAGTGCCAAAATTAGTTTGGGTTCGTGTTGCAAAATTACAGCTCATGGACAATGCACGAAACTGGTGGAAGGCGGAAGAAAGCCATCTTGAACAACCCATCGTATGGAAGACTTTCTGCGACATGTTCGACACTAATTATGTCACGGCCCGCTTCCCAAAATACGGAATACGAGGGGTAGACAAGGCCAGCCATGCTCCTACGGTCAAGGAAATGTCCTACCGTAGTCACACTTCGGCTTCTAGTTTATCATGGTGAATAGTAAGGATGCGCAGGTAATGAGAAATGCAGTAACTGAAAGGAGCAATGTAAAGACTGACCTGAAGTGGAACAAACGAATGTAACTCGGAATGGTAAGACAAGAAGTCTGTGATGCACTGGTCCAGCCTAAATCTTCTCCTCACACTGAGCATGCATACTCAGGTCGTCAGAGCGACACAATAGTAATATATATATAAAATCAAGTAACAGTTCTACCAGTGGTAATAGATATGTGAAACAGTAAATCAATGACATCATGAATATGAATGTGCAGTAATCAATGCAGCGGAACAGTAAATCAGTAGAACGATATGCCACGTATGTCAACACAGTAAGTATGGTATATCAATGCCAGTATCCATATCAGTCTCTAAGTCTCACTGTACAGGTCACTAAGTCTATCGTCAGTCCAAGTGTGAGAGTCAACCACTCGCGAGTGTCCTCCACCCAAGGGTAGAACCCAAGGGCAAGGGACCACGGGCCCAACATGTAACATGTATATCACGGTGTATATCACGTACCCTGTAAATCTCCATATATCTCCCTAAATATATAAGCCGGCATGGGACTCCCGAGATTCTGTTGAACTCACACTCAAACTACCCCACACCCCGTGGTCTACATCAAACGCTAACCATAACCCTAAATACTAATCGGTCCGTGACAAGTCTGCGCGAGAACTGGAGGCAGGATCTCCATCAAGCACGTCCCGACTAATACCTAAGATAAATGGCAGTGTCGGATGTCTTATCTGTGACACCCATGCAAGAGCTTCCATAAGTGTCCCATACCACTTATAGTCACACGTACACGCGTCCCACAGACGTCGACAATGCAATAAAATAATAAGGTTCACTAATTGTGTACAAGTACGTGTCACTTCACTTATTCATTCACTTTCACTTATTCATTCACTTTCACTTATTCACTTTCACTTAATCACGGATACACGAACACTGACGTACTTGCCACAATCACCACTAAAATCTAACACTTGGTAAATGCACGATATCACTAGGTTATCACTATAATGATATAGGTATGATATGATGCATAAACAGCATATGAAACATGATTAAGGTGTCATAAAATAGTATTCTATCACTTGCACGATTTATCATGAAATGTACGTGTACAGTATAGCGAAACGATAAACAGGTAATAATTAGTATATTCAGTTATCTATCCATCAAAATTGGTTTCATGCCAATCGGGTTCCAGGTTCACTAGTTATGGTCGTTTCATTTTAAGTGTTCACTGCTGGAAATCCAATTTCTGAACTGGAAGTCCGTTTCGTAACACATTTTACTCCCAGTTGGAAGCATAATTAGGCGACGCTACAGTTAAACTAATTGTAGATTTTACTGTTATCTTTCCAATGCATCAAACGGATTATCGATATCGGTTCTGTATTAAAAGTTATGTTATTTACAAGGTGCTGGTGTAAAAGGGATCACTGCAGAAACTGCAGATTACCACGGTAGTCTAAAATACAATTTAAATATCAAATGACGGTGAAACGACACGGGACCAACTTCAGGGGTTAGATAAATAAATTCTATACGCGACCATATAAGGTTCCGAGCATTTTCAGTTTAAAGAAGGGGTGTACAGGTGTTCCCAAGGCCAGGTATTCGAACGAACGTTTCCCCGGACTGCAGTTCAGGGTCGCACTCCGATCCAAATATCATCATGATTTGATTACAGGAATATCTGGAGTCTGATATAGGGTTATAGTTCGTCGATTTGGCTTCGATTTGAGCCCTCGAACGCACCATTCCAGCATGTATATGATTTATGGTGAATTTAACGGTTTTCAGGTACAGTAGAATTTCAGCTTTACGGTTGAACTTTGGGGTAGTCATTTTAACTGTTAACAGTCGTATTTTCTAATGAAATTTGCACACGTTAATCATCTCTACAAGGGCCAATATAATATGTCCAGTTCCGTCAAATACGATAATGATTTTCTATGGGAACAAGCATCGAACAGTTTTGTGACAATATATAACATCAAGCAAACATGGAATATATCTACGATTCTGATTTGTAATATATACGGAATAGCATGAAAGCAAGTAAGAACTTGCCTGGAGAACGCCTTGGGGTCGCACGACGGCAACGATGTCGCGAACGCGCGTTGTGCGCCACGTTCCGGATTCCCGCGAGCCTAGTTCGAAATACGAATTTCGCGTCGGAGTTTTCCCGGAGTCGTCTTGCGTGCGCTGGAAGCTTAGGGGTGCTCTCTGGTCCGTCTGAGAAGTGTTGGGATTTCTGAAGGTCGACGGCGTCGCTCCGGCAACTTGTATAGAGTGGTTTCACAGTGGTGTAAAAAAGTTTGAAAATGGTTTTGGGGTTCGATGAAATGCCGTAAAGCTCGGATAGGGGATCTCGACGAAGGTGCTGCTGCGACGAGTTCTCAAGTCCAAGGAGATAGCTGCGGCAAGGTGAGGAGTCGGCTGAAGATGTGCTCGGAATTGGAGGCTAGGGGTGCTCGGTGACCGTGGTGGGTTTAGAAGGTGAAGTCTTGGTGAGGGTGCAGCAATGGGTTCTGTGGCGACGAGATAGGTTCTCGTCTCAGTTGAGTGCCTTGGGTGAAGTCGAGGGGTTCTCGGTGGTTGAGGTTGAGATGGGGTTTGATGGAGGTTGAAGGAGTTGGCATGATGGAGGAATTGGTGCACAAGAAAAATCCATGGAGGCTTAGATACTTGCTGGAAAAAAAATGGAGTATGCTATTCTTTGCTGTGAAATGAATGCTCTCCTGCACACATTGTGCACTCTCCCTCTTCAGAATGAAGCAGGCTCCCTATCTCTTATAATGCTCAATGTTTCACTAATTAAACTCTTTAATTAATCCTCACCAGCACACACCTTGTGCTCAGCCACCTTATACATATTCAATCAATCACTCCATCTTGTGGTGGCCGGCCCATTAGCATGAATGTCCAAAGCAATTCCATTCTAATTAATTTAAATGCATCCAGGATACAAATAAAATGTGGCCGGCCACTTTATACATTAATTAACACAAAGTTTCAAAGCACCAGCAAGATCCTACAGCACATTCCATTATGTTTCTATGTTAAATTAATGCACCACTAATTAGCATCTCCAGCACACTTCAATTAGGGGGGGCATGATAAAAAGAAATATTCCCTACATGTTGTATTCCACAAGTGGCCGGCCCCCATCAAAAATATTAATTGCAAACTTGCAATTAACCCCCTCCATCTAAAAGTCCGGCCGGGAAAGAACAAAGGAAAACCGGCGGAACGGAATGCAAGCTGGCAACTCCAGAAAACTGGTCCCGTAACAAATTACAGGAAAACCCCGATACTGTGCATACACACCCGCATATGTATTCCGACCGGATACAAATGCAAAGAGACAAAACTACACTATTTAATACTAGGATCCGGCTTAAGCCAAAGCCGGCTAGTAAAACCCGTCCGATCCTGATCCGTGCAATATCGCACTATCTGATCGAACCCTGCCATATCTCCATACGGCCTCTACAGCGTTTCGCCCGAAAACTTGAGTAACTGAAAGTGGGGGACTCTAAAGACTCGTCAACACCTTAGTTGTGGATTTAACCACTAGCACGTTAGAGGTATAAGCCAATACATAACGGGCTACCAGGTATTGACTAAAAGGTGGCCGACGAGCGAACTCATCACAACCCTTACGAGCCTGTAAGCAACACTTTATATAAATACGGATATTGGCGTACAAAAGGAACTGGGTATTATATCATACCACCCTTACAAAAATTTCGTCCTCGAAATTTCCGGAACTAGAAAAGACAAGTGAACATGAATTTAAGAGAAAGGGATATGGAAACTTCTGTCGAATCTCGTCTTCTGGCTCCCCAAGATTTCCTGTAAACTCCTCCAAAAGTGCGATAAGAATCGGTATCACGATCGGAAATGATGCTCACAGGTACTCTATGCAATCTCGCAATCTTCTGCATGTACTGTTCTGCTATCGCTTCCGTCGACTGACCAACTCGGAACGGAATGAAATGAGCTGCCTTGGTCAATTACCCAAACTTCATTGTTGCTCTTTGGACTCCGCGGTAAAGCTGTTACGAAATCCATGGTTATATGTTCCTATTTCCACTGAGGAATTGGAAGTGGTTGCAATAAACCAGCTACCCTTCGATGTTCAGCCTTAACTTGCTGACATACTAAGCACTTTGCTACAAAGCGGGCAATCTCCCTTTTTATGCCTTCCCACCAGAAAAGTTGTCGTAGATCACGGTACATCTTCGTGCCTCCTGGATGTATGTAATAAGCCGAACTATTAGCCTCAGCTAGTACCTCTTCTCGAACATCTCCCTTGAGGACGCAGAGTCTGCTACTGAATCTCAGAAAACCGTCTCGATGTATGAGTAAGTCCGTCCTCAGCCCGGCTTCCACCGACTCTCTGAACTTCTGCAATCGAGGATCGTCAGCTTGCGCAGCCTTAATGCGATCTACAAGAGGAGACTGCATCTGTAGCTGCCGGAACTATCTAATTGCACTTGGTGTAATAATTTCTAGTTCGATCTTCTGAAAATTCTCGATGATGTTCCTCTGACTGGTCGTCATCATGACTGCTGGCTTGTGACTGAGAGCGTCGGGTACAACGTTTACTTTTTCCGGATGATACTGTAAGTCCAAGTCGTAGTCTGCCATTAATTTTAACCATCGGCGTTGCCTCATATTCAGTTCTCTTTGAGTGAACACATATTTCAGACTCTTGTGATCCGTGTACACTTCCACCTTTTCGCCTAACAGGTAATACCTCCAGATCTTCAATGCGAAAACCACGGCGGCTAACTCCAAGTCATGTATTGGGTAGTTCCTCTCGTAATTCTTTAGCTGTCGTGAAGCGTAAGCAATCACCCGAATAGGAGGAAAGGAAGAATTGGGCTGTCCAGAATGACATAAAGATGAAGGATGAAATCAGATTCAAGATTATGGAGCGATATAATTTAGAAAGAGTGTGAGTTTGACAACTTCAGAAGGGGGTAGCGGCAAGATACAACTTAATCGAAAAAGAGTCAAGGGATGCGGTGGTGAACCATGATATCGACTAAGCTTAGGGTCTAAATATAGTGAGTCAAACAAAAGTAGGCAGTCACAATTCACAACTTTATTGCATTCGACTAAGAAGTTCAACGGATACAAAATTTAAATGAAAGGAGACAACTGCCAAAACGGAGTGTCAATGTCTTTATTGAAAGCGGGAAAAGTGATAATTCTGCGTCGATATTTAATCTCCGCAGTCTCGTAATCAGAATCTTGTACTGGGTCCGAGCCATCCTCAAGTCGCTCAATCAGATTTGGAGGGCGTTGCCGAACCTCCACTATGCAGCTCCTTCCTTCTAGGGCAGCCATTGACCAGATGTTTGTCGGATCCACAAATCAAGCACTGCCCTTTGGCCCGGCGACAGTCCCTCTGAAAATGTCCTGACCTTTTGCAATAACCACAACGTTGGGCTCTCCACTGCTTCGGTGGCTTAGTAACAAATGAGCGCTTCATCTGCATGCCACCTTTTCGTTTATCAGCGATTTCCCTATGAGTTGGGCCCCCAGCTGGTGCTTGAGCCGTTTGCCTTCTTAGTCCTTCAGCTAAGAGATCGTTCGTTCGCTCCTGAGCTTCCTTCAAGCCTTGCAGTACATTCAAAATCTCGACGGTCTGATTCTGGGGAATAGAGTTGGAGGAAAAGTCGTTGGAAGTCATGATTCTGAAACAACAAATTTGAGGTACAAGGACTAAGAATCAGAATAAGATATAGAATAGACAACGAAACAAGAATATCGGGTGGGGTGAAACTCGAACGAGTGGAAATCAAATGTAGAATTCCAAGTTACTCAACAGAGTATAGTATTGTAACTATGCTGCAGTTCATAATTACAACCACATAACTCTACCAAGTTACCCAAAGTTCTAGCGAATGGATCAAAATATGTAGAATAACTCATTGTATGAATCAAGATCAAGAATAACAAGTTTACAATCTAGAACGAAGGATGTCTTAGATTGTCAAGCACTACACGGAAACTGAAATCCCATTCTAAACCTGGCGCTCTGATACCAACAAAACCATGTCACGCCCCGCTTCCCAAAATACGGAATACGAGGGGTAGACAAGGCCAGCCATGCTCCTACGGTCAAGGAAATGTCCTACCGTAGTCACACTTCGGGTTCAAGTTTATCATGGTGAATAGTAAGGATGCGCAGGTAATGAGAAATGCAGTAACTGAAAGGAGCAATGTAAAGACTGACCTGAAGTGGAACAAACGAATGTAACTCGGAATGGTAAGACAAGAAGTCTGTGATGCACTGGTCCAGCCTAAATCTTCTCCTCACACTGAGCATGCATACTCAGGTCGTCAGAGCGACACAATAGTAATATATATATAAAATCAAGTAACAGTTCTACCAGTGGTAATAGATATGTGAAACAGTAAATCAATGACATCATGAATATGAATGTGCAGTAATCAATGCAGCGGAACAGTAAATCAGTAGAACGATATGCCACGTATGTCAACACAGTAAGTATGGTATATCAATGCCAGTATCCATATCAGTCTCTAAGTCTCACTGTACAGGTCACTAAGTCTATCGTCAGTCCAAGTGTGAGAGTCAACCACTCGCGAGTGTCCTCCACCCAAGGGTAGAACCCAAGGGCAAGGGACCACGGGCCCAACATGTAACATGTATATCACGGTGTATATCACGTACCCTGTAAATCTCCATATATCTCCCTAAATATATAAGCCGGCATGGGACTCCCGAGATTCTGTTGAACTCACACTCAAACTACCCCACACCCCGTGGTCTACATCAAACGCTAACCATAACCCTAAATACTAATCGGTCCGTGACAAGTCTGCGCGAGAACTGGAGGCAGGATCTCCATCAAGCACGTCCCGACTAATACCTAAGATAAATGGCAGTGTCGGATGTCTTATCTGTGACACCCATGCAAGAGCTTCCATAAGTGTCCCATACCACTTATAGTCACACGTACACGCGTCCCACAGACGTCGACAATGCAATAAAATAATAAGGTTCACTGATTGTGTACAAGTACGTGTCACTTCACTTATTCATTCACTTTCACTTATTCATTCACTTTCACTTATTCACTTTCACTTAATCACGGATACACGAACACTGACGTACTTGCCACAATCACCACTAAAATCTAACACTTGGTAAATGCACGATATCACTAGGTTATCACTATAATGATATAGGTATGATATGATGCATAAACAGCATATGAAACATGATTAAGGTGTCATAAAATAGTATTCTATCACTTGCACGATTTATCATGAAATGTACGTGTACAGTATAGCGAAACGATAAACAGGTAATAATTAGTATATTCAGTTATCTATCCATCAAAATTGGTTTCATGCCAATCGGGTTCCAGGTTCACTAGTTATGGTCGTTTCATTTTAAGTGTTCACTGCTGGAAATCCAATTTCTGAACTGGAATTCCGTTTCGTAACACATTTTACTCCCAGTTGGAAGCATAATTAGGCGACGCTACAGTTAAACTAATTGTAGATTTTACTGTTATCTTTCCAATGCATCAAACGGATTATCGATATCGGTTCTTTATTAAAAGTTATGTTATGTACAAGGTGCTGGTGTAAAAGGGATCACTGCAGAAACTGCAGATTACCACGGTAGTCTAAAATACAATTTAAATATCAAATGATGGTGAAACGACACGGGACCAACTTCAGGGGTTAGCTAACTAAATTATCTACGCGACCATATAAGGTTCCGCGCATTTTCAGTTTAAAGAAGGGGTGTACAGGTGTTCCCAAGGCCAGGTATTCGAACGAACGTTTCCCCGGACTGCAGTTCAGGGTCGCACTCCGATCCAAATATCATCATGATTTGATTACAGGAATATCTGGAGACTGATATAGGGTTATAGTTCGTCGATTTGTCTTTGATTTGAGCCCTCGAACGCACCATTCCAGCATGTATATGATTTATGGTGAATTTAACGGTTTTCAGGTACAGTAGAATTTCAGCTTTACGGTTGAACTTTGGGGTAGTCATTTTAACTGTTAACAGTCGTATTTTCTAATGAAATTTGCACACGTTAATCATCTCTACAAGGGCCAATATAATATGTCCAGTTCCGTCAAATACGATAATGATTTTCTATGGGAACAAGCATCGAACAGTTTTGTGACAATATATAACATCAAGCAAACATGGAATATATCTACGATTCTGATTTGTAATATATACGGAATAGCATGAAAGCAAGTAAGAACTTGCCTGGAGAACGCCTTGGGGTCGCACGACGGCAACGATGTCGCGAACGCGCGTTGTGCGCCACGTTCCGGATTCCCGCGAGCCTAGTTCGAAATACGAATTTCGCGTCGGAGTTTTCCCGGAGTCGTCTTGCGTGCGCTGGAAGCTTAGGGGTGCTCTCTGGTCCGTCTGAGAAGTGTTGGGGTTTCTGAAGGTCGACGGCGTCGCTCCGGCAACTTGTATAGAGTGGTTTCACAGTGGTGTAAAAAAGTTTGAAAATGGTTTTGGGGTTCGATGAAATGCCGTAAAGCTCGGATAGGGGATCTCGACGAAGGTGCTGCTGCGACGAGTTCTCAAGTCCAAGGAGATGGCTGCGGCAAGGTGAGGAGTCGGCTGAAGATGTGCTCGGAATTGGAGGCTAGGGGTGCTCGATGACCGTGGTGGGTTTAGAAGGTGAAGTCTTGGTGAGGGTGCAGCAATGGGTTCTGTGGCGACGAGATAGGTTCTCGTCTCAGTTGAGTGCCTTGGGTGAAGTCGAGGGGTTCTCAGTGGTTGAGGTTGAGATGGGGTTTGATGGAGGTTGAAGGAGTTGGCATGATGGAGGAATTGGTGCACAAGAAAAATCCATGGAGGCTTAGATACTTGCTGGAAAAAAAATGGAGTATGTTATTCTTTGCTATGAAATGAATGCTCTCCTGCACACATTGTGCACTCTCCCTCTTCAGAATGAAGCAGGCTCCCTATCTCTTATAATGCTCAATGTTTCATTAATTAAACTCTTTAATTAATCCTCACCAGCACACACCTTGTGCTCAGCCACCTTATACATATTCAATCAATCACTCCATCTTGTGGTGACCGGCCCATTAGCATGAATCTCCAAAGCAATTCCATTCTAATTAATTTAAATGCATCCAGGATACAAATAAAATGTGGCCGGCCACTTTATACATTAATTAACACAAAGTTTCAAAGCACCAGCAAGATCCTACAGCACATTCCATTATGTTTCTATGCTAAATTAATGCACCACTAATTAGCATCTCCAGCACACTTCAACTAGGGGGGGCATGATAAAAAGAAATATTCCCTACATGTTGTATTCCATAAGTGGCCGGCCCCCCATCAAAAATATTAATTGCAAACTTGCAATTAACCCCCTCCATCAAAAAGTCCGGCCGGGAAAGAACAAAGGAAAACCGGCGGAACGGAATGCAAACTGCCAACTCCAGAAAACTGGCCCCGTAACAAATTACAGGAAAACCCCGATACTGTGCATACACACCCGCATCTGTATTCCGACCGGATACAAATGCAAAGAGACAAAACTACACTATTTAATACTAGGATCCGGCTTAAGCCAAAGCCGGCTAGTAAAACCCGTCCGATCCTGATCCGTGCAATACCGCACGTATCTGATCGAACCCTGCCATATCTCCATACGGCCTCTACAGGGTTTCGCCCGAAAACTTGAGTAACTGAAAGTGGGGGACTCTAAAGGCTCGTCAACACCTTAATTGTGGATTTAACCACTAGCACGTTAGAGGTATAAGCCAATACATAACGGGCTACCAGGTATTGACTAAAAGGTGGCCGACGAGCGAACTCATCACAACCCTTACGAGCCTGTAAGCAACACTTTATTTAAATACGGATATTGGCGTACAAAAGGAACTGGGTATTACAAATTATTTCCCTGAGACTGCTAGGTTTGACATGGAACAACAGTTCATCCATCTGCAACAAGATTCGATGTGGATCAAGTCAGTAGATGAGTATGACGCTGAATTCACCATGCTCAGTCGGTAAGATATGTCTCAATAATTCGAATTTTTATATATCACATATTACACAGCTAACACAATATTTTAACAAATTTGTGGCACACCTAATACCGACGGATGAGATCAGAGCCCGTCGATTTCAACAAGGTTTGGATTCGGAGATCCAGGCTGCACTGGCCACAGGAGATTTTCCGACTCATGAATCGGCTCTAAAAGCTGCCCGCCGTTATGAGGCGGTGGTAAAGGCGAGGGGAAGACCTCAATCTGTTGGATTTAAATGCCCTGCCAACCAGATGGCAAGAGGAGCCTAAACGTCCCTAAACTAATATTGGACCGAAACGTCCTTAAACTAATGTCGGACCGAAACGTCCTTAAACTAATAATGGACCGAAACGTTCTTAAACTAATATCGGACCGAGACGTCCTTAAACTAATATTGGACCAAGACGTCCTGAAACTAACATGGACCACCACGTCCCTAAACTGGAACACGGACCGAAACGTCCTTAAAATAATGATGGACCGAAACGTCCTTAAACTAATATCGGAACGAGACGTCCTTAAACTAATATCGGACTGAAACGTCCCTAAACTAATATTGGACCAAAACGTCCTTAAACTAATAATGGACCACCACGTCCCTAAACTGGCGATGGACCACCACGTCCCTAATATCGGACCGAAACGTCCCTAAACTAATATCGGACCGAAACGTCCTTAAACTAATGATGGACCACCACGTCCCTAAACTGGCGATGGACCACCACATCCCTAAACTGGAACATGGACCACCACGTCCTTAAACTAGCGATGGACCACCACGTCCATAAACTGGAACATGGACCACCACGTCCCTAAACTGGAACAATAGAGCCTCCAAATGCCCTTTTGCCGGATCTAAACGGTCCCGTTTAAGTTGATCTTAGCCTCAAACACGGCTAACGTATCCTTAAACATTCAAATGGACTATAAAACCCTAAATCAGCTTTGGCTCAAGGGTACATCTCCGAACTCCTCTGACACCTATCGTTGTAATCCTTCAACGACATTAGAGAGGCGACGAGTCCCGACGGCCATATATTAAATGGATCACCCCGTTAAATTGATCTTAGTCTCAAACAGGACTAACGTATCATTAACGAACGTTTAAGTTGATCTTAGCCTCAACGCGGCTAACGTATCCTTAAACTAAAATATCAAATCCAAATATAAGTAAATACGGATTTGGACTAATCCACGTCCTACGGGCAACGGCATTACTCAGTCTCCGTATACAATCCACGGGCAACCACAAACAAAACAAACACACATGACACGAAGTGAAATTCTGGAGAAGAAGAAAGTGGCTACCGTGATGCGGTAGCGTAATTAACTGCAGGGGCTTGCGCCTGCAGGGAAGAGCGTCCCCACAATCAAAAAACCCCTCAAGGGAGGGGGAATCTGACAAAGTCTGCTACATCGGCCGCATCCGTCTAAACCTTCGATACATGGTGCCATAAGTCAACTTAGCATCTTCGGAGAAGTAGACGGATAAAACCAAATAGCATCTGCCCCGAATCTCAGGCATGGAACATCCTAACGTCTCGGCCGCCGTTCGGAGGGGAACAGATTCTGGCATGCCCGGTGGGACCTTTTCCTCTTTCCACTCCACACTTCGTGTGTCGTCTTCGCGAACCAATCGCGGTTTGTTAAATGGTTGCCTTCGGATTTCAAGTTACTAAGATTTGGTCTTTTGCCTGGCGCAGAACTCAAGATTCAATGGCCTTTAACTGCACCAACTGCTCGAAATGCCACTGCAACGAACGCTCCACCTCACTAGGAGGTGTAGCATATGGGCCCCAAGCGGCTTCCTTCCTCGCTCTGCCGGTAGACCAGGTGACCCAAGCCACCACTGGCCGGTTCTTCGGGACCATGATCCCACCTACGAGCTTCTCTGCGCCAATACCTGCCCCGGAAGTGGACAAAAAGTCGTTCTTCGACCGGCTCGCTGCTACGACGACCCCCGTCAACGGGTCGCACAATGCCAAACCAACAGCCTCTGTTTTCACCAGGCTAGATCAGAACCATAAAGTGGCCGTCCCAAAGAGGGCAATGGCCGCTGCTCCGGAAGTCATTAAAGCGGCTTCTCCCGTCAAAGAGTCGGTCTTTGCAAGACTGACGATTCCCACTCCTGCCCCTGCTGGTCAGAAGACATCAGTCTTCAATAGGCCGACATCGGCATGTTAGTTATATGTATGCCCTAGAGACCATTACTATACATAGGATGTATATTGTAGTGGATGTTGGGACATATATAGGGAGGACTTTCTCGCTCGACATGATAGTATGCTATCTGGTTACTCTTTACCTTAACGTGTATACTGTTTGTCTCTCTGTTACATGTTGGTAAAGCCCTTAGGATGTCTACTTGACTACCTGGACTATGATGAGGATCATACTAGTGGGGACATGGTAGTCCATAAGTACATCCTTCAAGGTCCCTAGTCATGGGTGTATCGAGATGGGGCAACGATATACCAGTGTAGACTAGCGTATACCTTCTTGACCCATACAGATGGGCGATGGATGATCCCATATCCATTGGTGTTTGACATCAGAGATAATATACGGGTGCTCAGTAGGGACTGGGTACACTAGACGGACTCGCCGAGAACTCCCAGATGGTATTATACCTTACGTCAGATGGCAGTTCTCTGGTGACACTGGTACAGGTTAGTCTGTTGACCCGAGATCGTCATAGAGTCTTGTGTGGTTCCCACTGTGCTTTGATTTCCATCTTACCACGTCCAAGAGGGCGTGCAAAACGGTGGCTTTTGGGTACAGTCCCGAATCATATGGAGGTAATGAGCGATAGGAGGGGATTCGTCTCTCCCGGTATAGGGAGTTGATGTTGCGCAGTGTTCGATTGGCTATAACCGGAAATCCCTGGCCAGGGTTGCTGAGATTTACTGGTGAGTTTACCGGTAGTTTCTCGAATTGTTATAGACCTCATATCGACACGACTTATCAAGCTATTGGGGTCTGACGTTTACCACCCCTAGGCGAGATATGCGACATATCAGACAAACAGACCGGACTGTACGGTAAGTGTTACTGGTTGGATTCACAGGAGTGTGAGCGGGGTTGCTCGTCGATCTTCTGATCGCTCAATACCCGGATGGCCGTTACGTTTAGCAGACCGCTTGTGGCTTGTGGGTGTTTGATATGATCATCACATGCTACCGGTGTATTGACGAGTCTTTAGAGTCCTACACAGAGGTTTCCTGGCTCAAGCTAAATGAAATAGGAGCGCATATGAGATATGTGCGGGACCGAGAATGATATCAGTATGTGATACTGTATTCGATTCTCGCGATTTGTGACATTGATCAGTTATATGCGATATAGCCGGGTTATCGAATCAAGTGTTGATTCGATAAGTTGTTACTGTTGATATTAGTCGGTTATATGCGATATGACCGGATCATTAACTCAAGTGTTGATTTAATGATTTAATGCATAATTATATATTTGATATATTACTTTGCATTAACTAGTATCGGTTCACTTTAAATGGATTTTCTCGCTTGCATTGCACAAGTTGTATATGTGATATACTTTTGTGCACTTGATTGTATCATATTTGATGATACATGGTTGCTAGGGTTTGTGTAAAGAGTTTAACCTTGGTTAAGTAAATGGTTAGGGTTTATATTTATTTATTCATTCATTTATCTTTTAATTTGGATTAAAAGAAATGAGAAAAGAAAAGAAAATGGTTGCTTTCTTTCATGAAGCTTCTTGAAGCTTCATGCATCTTTGACTTAAGTAACCATTTTGTCTTCATCTCCTAAACCCTAACCATTCATCTAACCTTAGTTAACTCTCTACACTTGACCATGGTTTGATTATGATAAGAATGATTTTATTATTCTTTTGAAAAATAACTTATCATAATCATCTTCTTCTTCTTCTTCTTCAAGGAGAAAACCAAGCTTTCATCAATGGTGATTTGATGAAAAGAGTGAGAAATCCAATTCTAAAGTGAACCCACCTCCTATTTCTTCATCCTCTACCTCTTGCCAAGTAGTATAGGGTGTTTTCTTCACAAGTTTCATGACTTGGTGAAGTGGGAGCTTGATCTTGTGATGCCTCGACGTAGATCATCTTCGGCGTCGAAGTCGATGACCTAGCCCGCCCATTTCTCCGATGAAGCCGACGCTAGAGCCCGGGATTCGATTTGGACAGCAAGGAGACTTCATCATGGAGCTATGGAGGTGGAGAAACGGATCTACAAAGGTTGTATTTCCGTTCACTTAGTTAAGTTGTTAACTAGTTGCTAGTTTCGCCTAAAATTCTAGTTAACGATCCGTATTAGGGTTTCTCGGCACTTGTAAAATTTGAAATTGGCATGGTTGATGCCTTGTGAGACCTCATTAGCGTGCCTAGGAACCCTACAGTGGTATCAGAGCCGAGCTAGAGGCTTAGGCGATGCATAGACGAAGTTTGAAATCCGAACGAACCCGAAACCCTAACCCGATCATGCTCTCTGGACTTTTTTCAAAAACTGGGGTTTTTCCAGATTAAAAATGCTTAAAAAATTCAGCAGGGAATTATAAGAATTACGGTTCAAAATTGGACCAATAATACCTGAAACATGCGGCGGTTCCGCGGCTCTCTGGTGACGTCAGCCCTCCTCCTTTGCACAGTAATTCCTCTTTCACAGTGCTGAGTTTTATGGGAATTTTTAATATTTATTCAAGAGTTGAATTTTCTGGGGTTGTTTTGGGGATTCGATGATTCGATCGGATTTTCATATTTTGTCTATGTGGATTCCGGATAACTTTAGAATATGTTAAAAAGTTCGACCGGATATAAATACCCAACTTTTCCCCTGCCGGAAAAATTTCCAAGTGTTGGATTTTTCTGTGGTTTAAGGACGTTCTGAGTAGTGCAAGTAACGTGATGGTCCCTCTAGAAGACAACAAACCTTAACTCGATTATGTGACCGTCTTGAACTGCCCTTTGAACCTTCGGGTTTGGGGGCAGTACGGCGTGCCACATGTGAGGCGTTGGCTTGACCCTTCTACGGCCGGACCGTTGGTACTGAGGCATGAAGTGAATGTCTTTGAACTAATTTCATGTGTTGAACGGTTTCGGGAAAACTTGGGTGTTCGAATGTTCGATCGGAAAGTTTAATATTTTCTATTTATCCGGAATGTGATACAATAATTGGAATTCACAAACAGTTATGAGATAACTGAATGAATGTTATAAACATAGCAGTTTAGTCTCACTTGATCGGTTGCCACGGAATTTTGATGTGATCAAAAGTCCGTCGCAATCACGTAGCGTACGCGGATACTCGCCGGGTAAACTTAATAGACAGCCTCGCCCCATAGCCCCGACTAAATGACTATAGGAGAACCCCGTCACCGAAAGCGTCCGTTCGGGTGCTCGCGGCAGCGGTGTTCCGCCTTGGTGCACTTCGTCGACGGCGTCGGGGGTGCAGCTGCCTACTAAAGTTTGCGACGAGCATTCGATCAGGATGTCGGGAATCTTGTTGAATTTCCCGACCTGATATTGAAAAGTGTTTTCGATAATGAGACTAAAATGCGGGGTTTATAATTGTTAGGCATGCGATGTCTAAGGAATTCATTTGATTAGGCATGCGATGTCTAAAGCGGTTGCGGATTCCAACTGTTGTAGTTTTACACTTTCTTTTCTGTGACCGTAAGTGTAGTATGTAGTGGTATTGCTGATTGTCGTTGCTATACGTCGACGACAATCGGTGTATGCATACTTCCTTACATTGATGACATGTGATGTTATGTGTTGCTGGATATGTTATATTGGATCGTCGTGTATGAATAGCCGGGGGGTTTTATATGAGACAGGTGTTTTTCATTTTCATTCATGTAAAAACTTGTATGTAATATTCTTTTATTGGGGCACTTCTAGGTTGCGGAAGTTGTCACCGTTTGTATATTATTTACTTTTCCGCACTAGGATAGACCCAAGGAGGGGAGCACAAGTAACCGGGTTCTAGAGTCCAGTGGGAGACATCTCGAGGAGTCGAGTCCGGGTCTCCTAACCCTAGAATTGGTAGGGTTTCTTGCCGCTCTCGTAGGGGTCCAGGGGTGTGGGATTGGCTATTCATCACGACCGTGGAATCCGTGTTTTATACTGGCTCGTATTGAAAACACGGACGTCCTAGTATATCCAATATTTCATATGTTTCTTCTGCTGCGATATCTGTGATGTGATCATGTGATGTTCTGTGATAGATACTATATATAGTATATACGATATATTATATAGACGTTACTTATGTTTTACACCCGCGCTAGCCCTGCCCCGCTCTGCCGTTAGTTACCTAACCTAACGGTGCACGAGGGGACATCGAGGCGAATGCGGATGGCATAAGTGTACGTCGTATTTATCTGTGATGTTTAGGTACTTAAATGATGGGACTTCATTAATGAGATTAATGAAATAAAAGAAACCTAAGATGTTGTGGAATCGAATTTCAAAAATAAAACAGGTAGCTACAGTTCTTGCTTTGCACAGCGGTATATGTGATATATCCTGCACCTTATTCGATGAGGAAAGGACCGAGATCCCTTCACCGGGAGTGACTCCTTTAGCAATAACTGGCAGATGCTACACACTCGGTTTTTCTTTTGATAGCTTCTATAGTTTCTGCTTTGCACAGTGATATATATGATATATCCCGCATCTCATTCGACGAGAAAAGGGCCGACGATCCCTTCACCGGGAGTGACCCCTTTAGCAAAACTAGAAAGGCCTCAAAAGCACTCCATTTTAAAATCATTTGATTCTACAACGATATCAAGTTCATTACGCAATAGGTTTTCAGAAAAACCTGTCGTAGCCCTCCGTCATTTCAGATAAGTAGTAGTTAGTATTCGTGCTGCGTTTGTTGGCCTTTGTCAAGGCGCAGTGTGCGGTAGCTGACTGGTGCTTATCTGTTTATGCATATGATGCAGATTGGGTTAGGGTAGTCGTGCGACCTTGTTGGCCTTTGTCAAGGGTCGTGCGGGTGGGTTTAATTCAATCAAGAAATGACG